>CASHTG010000020.1:0-1200000 GCA_949357655.1 Parascedosporium putredinis | reverse complement strand
AGATACCACTCATTCAGTTGATACCACGGTGCTTCACTTTCCTTTTCCTTCTTTCCTTTTTTCCCCCAACATATGAGAACGCTACACTACGCCTCTTATGGGATATAGAAGTATTATACCGTCCCCCGCACTCTCTAATAACAGAGCAAAGATACACTGAATATACACCTATCAACGAAATTCTACGTGAAATTATACTATAAAAATACGTGACGGGTGCCAAGAATGTGTCATGGTCCAACTCAACTTTAGCTCGCACCATGGGCTGGTTTAAGGAGACAAGGCCTTTCTGAGGAACGGCCTGCAAAAGGTAAGCAATGCATGGAAGAAGGGCAAGATCCACCGAATGGGCTGTGTGGATGGCGACGGGGGCGGTAAGCGGCCTGCCGGAGCCGGGGAGCAGGACGTGTAGCTCCGAAAGTGGCACCAGCCAGTAATCCGAGAGTGTTCCCAAAAGAAGAAAAAGTTTGGAGAGGGTGGCGAAGGGGCTAGTCTAGACTGGAGCTTTCGGACAGAGCGACAAGAGAAGAGGAGGAGGGGCTTCTCCGAAAGTGGGATAAAATGTTACACGATGGGATCATCGGCCTAGGATCGGTGTGATGTGCTCAAAAGAATGAATGAAGAGATAGGAAAGCCGGCAGTTTGAGGAGAAAACCCCCAATAACGGCAAGGTGAGTGAGGTAGAAGGAGAGAGTCATGGGGAAACGTGGGGAAGGCCAAGCGATGACCGGAGAAATGGTTATTAGAGATGACCAAAAAAATCACCAAAGGCTCAAATAATTGGAGGTGATCAGAGGTGACCAAAAAATCACCAAAGAATCAACTCGCCGGAGAGAGAGATGACCGAAATAATCACCAAAGAATCGAATAATTGGAGCTGATCAGAGGTGACCAAAAAATCACCAAAGAATATGTCAAAGGCGACAGAGAGTCAAGAATACATTACGCAACGTCATCTTTCGCCGCTAGTTTGATGTCGCCAACGCCGAAGATCCATGTACTTCGTACATTGCCCGCGGCCAAGTGGAGGGAAAGAGTCATCGCTTCCCCGACTCTTTTGCGGGACGCGGAAGGGGCGAGGGGTCCCAATTGGAAAAGAAGAAAAAAAAAAAAAGAAAAAAAAAGAAAGGGACCTCCAGAAACCTAAAATAAGAAGTGACCAGCTCGCACCTTCCTCGTCCCCGTTCCATTCCCTTGGAAAACGCCAAACTAGCTTCACCTTCTCTTCCTTCTTTTCTTGTCTTTTGTGTCTACAGTCCTTCACTCTACTATACCCAGAATCCCTTTTTCCCGGAACCCTTCCCAGACTTCCCTACCCCCTTAGAAAAAGAACGCAGACTCCATCATGGAAGGCCTTCGCCAGGTGTTCCGCCGCTGCAAGGCCCAGAACAGGGTACGTTGAACCCCGCGCCTTCCCATCCCTGCCCGTTGATCTGCCCCGCCATTCTGGTGACACGAAGGGGAAAAAAAAATAAAACGCTTTTTTGCCTCCCAACCGTCGCCAATATGTTGCAGGCGCAAAGAGAAGGAAAATGGAACGAAAAATCGCATCTTTTGCTAACGAAGCGATTGGCACTTTTTCTAGGCTGCGCTCGTCACCTACGTAACCGCTGGTTACCCCAAGCCCGAAAACACCCCCGATATCCTCCTTGCTCTCGAGAAGGGCGGCGCCGGTATGACGACCTTTTCGCCTGCTGTTCCCTTGCCTTGATCTTGACCTGCGTGCTGACCATATATCCTCACAAAACAGACGTGATTGAGGTCGGAGCGCCATTTACCGATCCTATCGCCGACGGCCCCACCATTCAGACCTCCAACACCGTACGTATCGACTCAACCCTTCCCCTTCTTCAAGTTGTTAGCCACCCATGCATGTGAGCACGCCCGTAGACTGACATGCGATTTTGTTCCTTTCTCCCCTCTTTAGGTTGCTTTGCAAAATGGCGTCACCCTCGAGTCTACCCTTCAGATGATCAAGGATGCCCGTACGAGGGGCCTCAAGGTCCCCGTGCTCATCATGGGCTACTACAATCCCCTTCTCAACTACGGCGAGGACCGCCTAGTAAAGGGTTGCAAGGATGCCGGCGTTAACGGCTTCATCGTTGTCGACCTACCCCCGAGGAAGCCATTGCCTTCAGGAAGCTCTGCTCTCGCGGCAAGTAAGTTTGATTCCCCACAGCTTTTCCTAGCCCTGCTAGGCTCTCCCAGCCTTGGAAACCTTTGTTGCGACCCTCCCCGTTTCGCAATGCAAATGGCTGACTCGTTTTTCTCTACCTTCCCTCTAGCCTCTCCTACGTCCCTCTCATCGCTCCCGCCACTTCCGATGCCCGCATGAAGATCCTTTGCCAGCTCGCCGACTCCTTCATCTACGTTGTCTCCCGCATGGGCGTCACGGGAGCCACCGGTTCCCTCAACAGCAACCTCCCCGAACTCCTTGCCCGCGTTAAGCAGTACAGCGGTGGCAAGCCTGCCGCTGTCGGATTTGGCGTTAGCACCCGCGAGCACTTTGTTAGCGTCGCTTCCCTCGCCGACGGCGTCGTCGTTGGCAGCCAGATCATCACCACCCTCAAGAACTCGGACCCCGATAGCCTCACTGAGGATGTGAGGAAGTACTGTGCCTACCTCTGTGGCCGCGAGACCATCGAGTCGCTTGAAGGCGATGCCGAGGTCGAGCTTGTAGAGAGGGGAGCCACCGACGCTGTTGAGGAGAATATCTCGCCCGAGCAGGATGAGGCTCTCATCGGCCAACTCGCCGCGCTTCAAGGCAAGATCCCCAACCGCTTCGGCGACTTCGGTGGCCAGTACGTGCCCGAGAGCTTGATGGATTGCTTGACCGAGCTCGAGGATGGTTTCAACAAGGCCAGAAGCGATCCCGCTTTCTGGGAGGAGTACAGGTCCTACTACGATTACATGGGCCGTCCCGGACACCTGCACCTTGCTGAGCGCCTCACCGAGCACGCCGGAGGTGCCAACATCTGGTTGAAGCGTGAGGATCTCAACCATACCGGTTCCCACAAGATCAACAACGCTCTAGGTCAGATCCTCCTCGCCAAGAGGCTAGGAAAGAAGCGGATCATTGCCGAGACTGGTGCTGGTCAGCACGGTGTAGCCACCGCGACAGTCTGCGCCAAGTTTGGCATGGAATGCACCGTCTTCATGGGCGCCGAAGATGTGCGTCGCCAGGCCCTCAACGTCTTCCGCATGCGTCTCCTCGGCGCCACCGTTGTCCCGGTTGAGTCGGGCTCTCGCACCCTGCGCGATGCCGTCAACGAGGCCATGAGGTACTGGGTTGTTCACCTCGAGACCACCCACTACATTCTCGGTTCCGCCATCGGACCCCACCCCTTCCCCACCATTGTACGCACCTTCCAGTCCGTTATTGGTAACGAGACCAAGGAGCAGCTAAGGGAGAAGCGTGGCAAGCTCCCCGACGCCGTCGTCGCCTGCGTCGGTGGTGGCAGCAACGCTGTCGGCATGTTCTACCCCTTCTCCGAGGATCCCAGCGTCCGCCTCGTCGGTATCGAGGCCGGCGGTGACGGTATCGACACCCCCGCCACAGCGCCACGCTTACCGCCGGTACGCATGGTGTGCTCCACGGTGTCCGCACTTACGTCCTTCAGGATAGCCACGGCCAGATTGAGAACACCCACTCGGTTTCGGCCGGCCTCGACTATCCCGGCGTCGGACCCGAGCTTTCCTGGTGGAAGGATAGCGGCAGGGCCGAGTTCCGTGCCGCCACCGACGCCCAGGCGTTTGAGGGCTTCCGCCTTGCCAGCCAGCTTGAGGGTATCATCCCCGCGCTCGAGTCTGCGCACGGTATCTATGGCGGTATTGAGCTCGCCAAGACCATGACCAAGGATCAGGACGTCGTCATCTGCCTGAGCGGTCGTGGTGATAAGGATGTGCAGAGCGTGGCGGACGAACTGCCCCGGATTGGACCGTTGATCGGCTGGGACTTGAGGTTCTAAGGGGAGAACATTATACCCTTGAATATATTGTAGCGATAGAGGCAGCTACGTACAGGAGAGAGAGTGAGGAAGAAGACAAGATGAAGGACTAAAAGGGAGCTGAATAGGGTAGTGGTTAGCATTGGGTACATAGTAGTTTTCGGCCAACGCCTTTTTTTTGGCCTAGTGAATTGGGAATCATGAACCAAACTTGGACAACCAATTTGTTACGTGTGTCCGTGTTTTTACCCAGTCATGGTTTCCTTGCGACCAGTGCAGCAGATATATGATATGTGAAGGTTTTATTTTGGTGTACATAGTGATACAAGGACGAAGAAGGCGTACATGTGAGTTTGCTAAAGATAAGAAAAGAAACAACCAATATCAAGCCAAGGTCTATCAGTTTCCGTCACGGTGAGGTCTAACATTCCATCCATCCGTTTCTAGTCCAACACACCAGGTTTCAGGTCCAAGAGACAAACCGGTCCCGTCTGGGGCGAGTAGTGCCGAGCATAAGGAATAGAAGGAATACAGCGCCATTACACAGGCATCATGCATACTTCATATCCGACACCACACCATCGCTCTGGATCTCCCGCAGGATAAAAGAGGAGGAACAAAGGAAGAGGGTCCAGTCATGGCCCTCTTTCCCTCCCCGTCCTCTTTTACAGACTTTTAGACAGTTTTTGTCTTGGGCGCCGCGTCGGCCGCAGGCTCGGCCTCGAAGCCCTCCGGCACGTTGCCGTCCACCCACTCGACGTTGAACTCGAAATTATCCGCAGCACCCTCGCCAAAGGAGTGCTCCTGGTCCAAGACATCATCAGCAGCGCGGCTCTCGAGGATATCCCTCGTCTTGCGGCCGAGGGACCGGGGGTCGCGTAATCCATGGCGATCCAGACGAGGTCATCCCGGCGAGCGGCGGCAGCCACGTCGTCCTCGAGCGGGGGCAGGCCGAGGCGTTCGCGCTCGGCGGCGAGCTTGGCGCGGACGACGGGAGTCTGCATGACGAGCCAGCGGAGGCGCCAGCCGGCGGGGCCGAGCTCGCGAACGCGACGGCGGCCGTGGGCGACGAGGTAGTTGTCGAGGCTGCCCTCTTTGCGAATAGTGCGGAGGACGCGGGTGGTGAGGCGGGTCTTGACCCAGGCGGCGAGGCCGTCGCTCCAGAGCTTCTTGCGCTGGACGTTGGGCTTCCAGGTGCGCGGGGTGCGGGTGTCGTTGCGGCCGGAGACGTTGTTGCCGAAGCGGATGCGGCTGAGGCCGTAGAGTCCTTGGTTGGATTGCTTGTATAGGTGCGGTCGCCGGGGGTAGAGGGGGCGAGGGGTGAGGGGATCTTGTTGGCTTTGATGGTTTTGGTGAGGTGGGGGTGGTGGTGGAGAAGGTGCGGGAGGAAGGGGTGAGGAGGAGGGCGGTGGTTGGGATTGTGGTGGGAGAGGAGGAGGAGGCGAGGCGCGTGGTGAGGGCGCGGAGGGGGTGTGGTTGGACCATTTTGGATGGGGGAGTGAGAGAGAGAGAGGAAGCTCGTGTGGTTTACGAGCCCCCTTTCTAGTTTGCAGGTTGGAGGTTGGTGGGTTTCGCGTTTTGCGTCGACTATGGTCTCTGTATCGAGGGTGTCTGGCGAAGACGGCTCGTAGGAGGGAGGGGGCGGTGGAATTGGCGATTCGAAGCCTCGGCGTGAGGTTTCGTGAAGCTGGTGATGGCCTTTTTTTCTCCCGTTGTCACGCCGTGTCGTCGAAGCTTGCAGATTTTTGGACAGAGAGAATTGATAGTGGATTATGTAAGCCATCATCTGGGCGATTCGAACAGTGTCAATTTGGTTGGCTGCAGCAGGGGAAGAGAGAGGTACTTTGGTACATGGCACACATTGACAAGGGTTCCTGAAAATGTGGGTCCCAAGAGCTCTCCCACCAAGCGCGGCAGGACCTGCACCTTTGCGATTGTTACTCCTCCCCCACATTGACACCCTCCAAACGGCTTGTAAGCCCGAAAGTCGACGACAACTTCACCGCCTGAATCACACCAGCAAGGAAGTAAAGAAGGGATTTCTTTGATGCAAAGGCGTCCCCTTTCTCCACCCTTTTGAACCCCAATCCTTGGGAAAAACCCTCGCCGCAGATAAAGACAAGGAAACCTATCAGTCAGAAGCGGGAGCACGGAAACAGAACCGCCACCATGTTCCCGCCCATCGAAGCTTCCGTTCTCGAAAACAACCCCGAGTTCGCAAAACTATACGCGACCCTCACCACCTCTATACTTAATCCCGACGGCACCACAAAGGCTGACCCTCGGCAAAGAGCCGGGCGGCAGTCCAAGAGGTACAACCCAAACCCCTCGTCCCTTTAGATCCACCACTTGTAAAGACCCAATCTAGCACCCTTCTTCACATGTACTAATCCTGTCTTCTCCCCCTCGACATCAGGAACTCTTCGCCCGCCGCGTCAAAGCCGCCAAGCGCCACCTCATCGCCTCCGCTATCTCCTCCCTCCCCGAGCCGAAACGCACATCCTCCCGCGACCCCCGGTTCCGGAAGAGCTCCTCGACCTCCTCGTACTACTCCCCCGCTCCTAAAAGACCCGCCCAGCCCAGAGGACGCGGAGCGGCTCTTCGCTCACCCGCCCTTGTGCCACCTCCCCGAGCTTCTCCCGCACTTGGGGGCCCTCGTGTCCCGGGAGATGCACAACTCGGCTCTCGCCATCGCCCGCATCGCTTCCCCTCGACGAACCCTTCCTACCTTCACCGCGTCATACCCACGCTTCCTCAGATAGCCCAAGATCTAGCCGCGTCCGTCTCCCTAACGCAGCCTTCGCCCCCGCAAGCCGCCGCCTCCGCGCCCAGAAAACGCGCAAACACAACCTCGTCCGCCAACACCCTCGCCGATCCCAGCCAACCCTCCACGCAGGCTGCGCCCCCACCCCTTCCCTCCCCGCCACGCTCCTCACGGACCGACACAACGCGACAGCGGACCTCCTCCTCCCCTCCTCCGCACCTACACCAAGACCCTCATCGCCCTCATCCACGCCCTCGAGTCCAAGCACTCCTCTCCCTCCCGCTCCCTCCAGCTCCGCGCCGCCCACCTCTCCCTCGCCTCCCGGTCCGCCGATCTCACCGCCCAGCTCAACCTCTTGCTCCTCCACTCCAACACTGTGTACCCGCCCGAGGTGCGCGAAGCCTCCTCGCCTACATATCCCACCTGCGCGACGCCCGTGCCCGCCTCGAAAGCCGCATCAGGGAACTAGACATCGAGCTCGCCGAGTACGGTATCGGCGTCGAGGGCGACGAGGCCGAGGCCAAGGAGAGGACTTTGAGAGAGATGGCAAGGGTGTACAAGAGTATGAAGGAGGAGGCCAAGGACGTCAAGGGTGATTTGGAGAGGTTAAGGGGCCGGTGAGAAGTGAGCTCGTTTAATCACTACAAACCACCCCTTTCATCATCAAGGGCTTAGCCAACCTTTACAGGGACTACTGGGAGCTATCTCGAACTCCCTCTCAGAGCTCCCCCTTCTATCCGTTTCCTCTTCGTATCGACCACCAGCGTAACGACCGCTCGCGATGCCTCTAGAACCAGCCCCGACCGACACGCGGCTTGGACAAGTTCATTGGTTTACCACAGACATCTACGTGTTAAGGGGATTTCGGGTCCTGTGTACTGGACCTGCTCGAGAGCTACAACTGTGGGATCGTAACATCCTCGACGCCTCCGTGGTTCCTCACTCATATAGGGGCCAAGTACTATCTGGCGACCGGGCGCTGAAAGGGTCCCTTTAGGTCCCGCGCCCGCGAGAGAGATTTCTCCTTCCATCATTCAAATGGCAATAGACCAAGCCATACGGATGGGTCGCTCCTAAAGCAAAAGACGCATTGTCCTCCATCGACGACACCACACATACGTCTCCTCGACTATACCCGGAAAGAGAGCAAGCATATAGCTCCATCGCCTATAGCGGTGCCAGCCATAAACCAAGCTAGATTCCCATCTACACTCCACCGGATCACACTCCTGTTATTGAGCATGCCGCGCACCAATTTATTCCAGAGAGAGAGAGAGAGAGAGAGAGAGAGAGAGAGAGAGAGAGAGAGAGAGAGAGAGCGAGAGAAATAATCTCGTGCGCGCCGGTTTTAGTGACCGTGTCGCAATCACCAACTCCTCGCCGTTTGCCAAAAGTCTTGTGGTTTTTCTACACGACGATCCCATGCTATAGCCTCGTTTCTAGCTTGTTCTTTGCTAGCCGTATGCCGTTAGATGTCGAATGGCAATAGCCCAAGCTACTCGGCGTCGGTCGTGAGTTAGCGTCCGAAATGGTGCCTCGGTATGCATTCTGAATGACACACGCAACGCGCAATGGGGGAGTAGCACAGAGTGGAGAGGTACCCACCCAAGGGCACCAGAAGAGTCACAAGGAGCGACGATTCCGCCGAAGCCAGGGCAGATAGAACACAAGGGTCAAAAAGAGTCAAAAGAGCCAAGCAAGCTCCGAATATAGAGTAAAACAAAATAATGACAAGTCTTTTTCCTCTCCAAATCTACCGCTTAGTCTACAGGGGCCAATTTTTGTGCAAAAGTACCGTTTGTGTGTGTGTTTTTGTGAAATCCTCCGCCGTCTATAAGACCAGACCAGATAATCAAAGGAGGGTCAGAAGCGCTGGGTATCGAAATGAGGGACACCAAATCCAATACCGCCAATGGTGCGGCGCTCTTGCGTAACCACATACCTCCACCGCCGTTTTCGTTTGCTGTTGAGTAACCGCAATGTTTCCTTTCGTCTCGTCCCCCTCATCACCGTGTAGGGCCCGCGCCGGTTCCTACAAGAGGGAAGAAACCTCCAATCCTCTCCACCACCAACGTAGGTTTAGTCGTGAATGAGGATGGCAGCTTAACCCTTGACCTTAAAGATGGACTCGGCAAGGCGGCCAACGTTGGCGCTGGTGATACCGGCAACGGAGATACGGCCGTCGCGGGTGGCGTAGACCGAGTTCTCCTTGGCGAGGGCATCCATCTGCTCGGGGGTGAGGCCAGTGTAGGCAAACATGCCAATCTGGCTGGTGATGTGGGACCAGTCGTGCTTGGAGCCAAGCTTCTCGAGGTTGTCCTTGAGGAGGGCGCGCATGGTGATGATGCGGTCGGCCATCTCCTTGACCTCAGCGAGCCACTGGTTGTAGAGGGCGGGGGTGTTGAGGATCTCGGAGGCGATGCGGGCGCCGTGGATGGGGGTTGGAATACATGGGGCGGACAAGGATCTTGACCTGGGAGTCGACACGCTTCTTCTCCTCGGCGTTCTCGCAGACAATGGAGAAGGCGCCAACACGCTCACCGTAGAGACCCATGTTCTTGGCGAAGGACTGGGCAAGGATGATGTTGTGGCCCTGCTCGACGAAGTGGCGGACAGCGAAGGCATCCTGGTTGATGTCGCCGGAAGCGAAGCCCTGGTAGGCCATGTCGAAGAAGGAGAAGTGGCCGGCGTCGGCGACGGCCTTGGAAATCTCCTTCCACTGCTCCTGGGTGGGGTCGACACCGGTGGGGTTGTGGGCGCAAGCGTGGAAGAGGAAGACGCTGCCCTTGGGGGCGGCCTTGATGTCGGCAATCATGCCCTCAAAGTCGAGGCCAATCGTGTCCTTGTTGTAGTACCTGTACTTTTGGACCTGGAGGCCAGAGTCGTTGAAGACGGCGCCGTGGTTAGCCCACGAGGGGTTGGGGATGTAGATGGTCTTGGCGCCGGGGTAGTGGCGGGCAAGGAAGGCAGCGGCGATGCGCAGAGCACCAGTTCCGGAGATGGTCTGGGTGATGACAAGGCGGTCGAGGGCGGAGCTGCCCTTGCCGTAGGCGAGCTCGGCGGCGGCCTTGGTGAACTCGGGAACACCAGTAATGCCGGCGTACTCCTTGTTCAAGCGGGCAGCAACAATCTTGTCCTCAGCCGCGCGGACGGAGGGGAGGACGTAGGGCTTGCCAGCATCGTCACGGTAGGCACCAACACCTATCAAACATCGCGCATCGTTAGCCAAGAGTCCAATGTGGGAATATTGGCAACCACCTGTGGGCGGTTGTTTCTCCACAGCTGGGCTGATGGGGCGCGTTCCCCTGATCATATGCTAGGAAGCTCAAATGGGTCGATTGGGAGTGGGTCCATACCGAGGTTGATCTTCTTGTCGAAACTATCGGCCTTGAAAGCTTCGGTGATGCCTGTTCAAAAGAATTCGCGTCAATATTGCGGCTCTGCTATTTAATTCGCGATGCGAGAAAGAAAAAAAAAAAAGATTTGGGGGCGGGAAAGGGAAAGGGAAAAAATCGTCAAGTGGGATTGGTCACGACATACCAAGAATAGCCTAGAAATCAACGAACGAGGCGCGCAGTAGTCAGTATGCAGGTTCATGCGAACGAGACAATGTGATTCAGGAAGGAGAGAAAAAAAGAAGCAGGGTCTCTTCTTCCACGAGGCAAGTTACGCCTCGCTAACTTTTTGCTGTCGCATAGCGAGGGGCGCGGTGATGGATTCGGAAAATACTCACATCCTAAAAGCAGGAAGGGAAAAAAGTTAGCAATCATGACAAGGAGCGATGCCGGCGCCGCACGGCTCTGCTCCCTCGCGCACACTTAGGAGCATGATGCCGACGACGGCGGAAGACAGGAAACCCATCGCAAAGATGGCACCTTGGACAAATGACGAGAAGTCAACGCCGAGAAGAAAACTACTTACAGGAGGGCCCTGAGGCACGTTCGCCCAGGTCGAAGCAGAGCGGGCGAAGGTGGCGTTGAGAGCAGAAGCTCCCTTGACGGCGAAGCGCCTGCCGCCAATGATCCTGATAGCGGGCAACATTATGTCTATGGATTAGGAGAAGGGTGAAAGAAGGAGATGGATGCTGAAGAAGGAGAGCTAGGAGATGAGGAGATGACAAGACGAGAATCAAGGTCAGAGGAGAATGGGAAGAGGAGAGGAAGAGGGAAGAAGAAGGAGAGAAAAAGAACAATTGGGGAAAATGACTCGGATCCAAAATATCGAGTGCTGTGGAAGGGGCGACCTGGCTTCGAAGGGGGTGTGTATCGGTTGATCGGGGGCTGGCTGCTGCTAACAATTTACACTGAGCTAGCGGCGACTCTAATAATCAATGTTATTACTCCGGCCAAGCCAGCAGCAGCGAGCGCAACACGATGAAAAAAGGTGGGACAAAGACCGTCGCAGCAGTCAGACAGGCACCACCACGCAACGCACCGAGGCCAGGCCAGGTGCAGGTGGGCCCCCACGCCCCCGAGGCGCCTTCCAGCTGTTCCGTGCCCCAGGGCCAAAATTCGCCAGGGGTCCTTGCTCCTTCTCCAGATGTGAGCTCACCCTTTTCGCGCTAGTTGTGTCGGAAGGTGCTTTCCATGGAGCCCCTTCTCCTAGTTGCCACAGGTTACGAAGTACACCACAGGTATCACTCCATCATTTCCAATGGCACCGATCAATTCAATCCCTCTCGCCAATGATTTACAAAGAGAAACCACCGTGGCCACTTGTTGTTAGGAGCCATCGATCCGATTGATAGCGGGCACTGATCAACGTCAAGTACAAGTTCAATGTTGCTTGAGCTCCAGCTATTGTGGCGCTCTCCCCTTCCCTTTTCCGGCACTCCTTGATAGTGGCTTTTCCACCGATTGATGAATATCAATGACTCCGAAGAACCCACCAGTTCTTGCTTCTGCTTCTCTCTATCTCCTCTCCTCTCTCGATCTCTGCCCCGCCAAAGACTCGGTGAGGACAATTTAGGAGTTGCCGGAGGGGAATGAGGGTGAACTTATTACCCACTGGACCCCGTTTTCATCCCGTTTGCCCTTGGCTCTCACCGCCTTCAGAACTTTTTTTTTTTTTTGGGTGCACACTCACACGAATATCCATTACCTGATTCCCACATTCAGAAATACCTCAAAGCCGCATCATGCTATTCTTCGGGACTTTTCGCTATTCTCTTCCGACATCTTCCAAGTAAACTTACTCGCAATTGGCCACTTTCTGCACTCATTATTTTGTTCGTTGCCCTTCTATCCTTTCTTTCTTTGCTCTTTATTCCCTTCACAATACTGGAGGTGGGCAAAATCCGCCGGCTCCGGCCCCGCGCTGCAATGCGGTAGAGTCGCAATTAATAATAACAATTTTTCCCTTTTCTCTTCGTGACCTGTGGCCCTTTTTTTCACAAAATTTCCGCGTGGCGGCGAACCGGGTAAAGTCCCAGGAATCAGGTCGTCGGTATTATTCAAAAACAATTGTCCCACCCACTCTCAGGCGAGGTGTGGGTTGCTCCAGGCCATGTAAGTCGGGCTCGTAGCGTAGCTCGTGGGCTTGGAGAGCAAGTGGTGTGCTTGCACTTGTATTACCGCGCTTCCGCTTGGAGTATTATTATTAGCGTCGAACCCTCTCGTCGCTCCAAGCCGTACAAGACCAATCAATTGGAGCGGGAAAATGCAATGGGGAAATGCCAGAGAAAGCTGCGGGGGAGGACCATATTGCGACAGTCGCCTCGCGTTGGCGAGGATCGAGGATGCGACCAGAGCTCCAAAAGTTACCCAATCCGGTCTCCAAGCGAAGCTTTGCTCGCGTTCGCCGACCCACTTGTTCCGACCTCGGACGCTCCCTTTGAGTGGGACATGGTCCAACACCGCCGAAGCCCTTTTACCCCGTAATTCACTGGATGACAGACCAAAAACTCCCCTAACCCTATCCAGCACGGATCTGCTCAAGCTCACCCCCGGCACTTCATCTGTTTGAGAGATGCTCTCGGGGTCCCACTGTTGGCGGGCAATGGTGTGTTTCCCCAGAAAGGGCCAATGCTGGGCAATGCACACATGCAGTTGTGGACCAAAGCCTTGCCCGCCGATCGCGCTCGCTTCTATTTCCAGAATGGTAGCCTCGGCGCCAACAGTTACTCCCTGCTACCTAAGGGGAAAAGCCTAGTCGTCGTTTGCTGCATGGTGTCATTTGAAATGTTGCGTATAGCTATATCTATACTAGAATCTAGATCTTCAAGCCGGAAGGCAAGAATGTATCGTGCCCCAAGGCCCGCAGGCCCTTGCCGTAGCAAAATGTCGTCTTTTAATACCGCCGGTTTCCCTCACTTCAAGAGATCCGGGCAGTCTCCGGTGTGCACTTCCTTTCTATGGGTAGACATGCTATCCTCGAATTAGAAAAGAGCCAGTGATTGTCTAGTTCATTCCCTAGCATGTGATACGTGAACAGTAGTACCGGACAAGTTTAAATAATACATATATATATATACAAATGCTGAGCGATCTCAAGGCAAACCCCCAATATCAAGAAAAACGAAGCTTGGAATAGCCACGCTTGACATCCCGGGGCAGTAGATCATCAAGCGGTCTTGATCCCTAGCACACAAAACGGCACCATGTCTAGCTAAGCCAGTGCTCCTTTGTTCCTAGCAACGTTGTCAATATCTTCCTTGGGTCGTCGTGTTAGTCCCTCACATAACCAGAGCCTCATCACCTCACTGTAGGGTCCCAAAGATCAAGGCAGCTTCGAGTCACAGCTGGCTCATCCTCTTGCCGACTGTGTAGTCCACACGCTGGCAGTGTCGGGGGCTCCCACTGCTACTCTTTATGCGCCTGCTCTTCCTTTTGGGATGTAATCCCGCCAGCCAGCTCATCAAGCGCCCATGGCAAGGTAACCAATCGATATCGCATCACGCATCCAAGTAGCTTGAAAAATTCTCTTTTCTTGGTCATGTGTAACTCGTACAAGCAGGGAGCTACATCCTGACAACGACGACTAATGTATGTAAGAAGAGGGAGAATATAAAAGCATTGTATATATACATGAAGTAGAACCGACTATTCCGTGACTCCCCTATACGCGATGCACCGGTTCCCTGTTCCCTTCTCGGGAAAGAATAACAAAGACTGTAAACTCCTTGCTCTCTACCTGTCGCTTATTGCGATGCTCATTATCAAAACACAAAAACCTCAATATGATCAACTCCCCGAGGTCGACCCGGACCGCGACCACGGCCTCGACCGCGACCACGTCCGCGTCCACGCCCAGCGGCGAGCTGCACTCCAGCCTTATTTCCGCCTACCCCATCACTTCGACTTCCGCCACGAGAGACATTGACGCCTCGACCTCGGCCACGGCCACGTCCACGTCCACGTCCGCGACCGCGAGCTTCGCCCCGCCCCTAGGAATGGTGGTCCGGCGTGCCGGAATTTCATCGTCGCTATCATCCTCCGAGGATACCACCGGAAGAAGGTCTTCCTCATCCTCATCTAGTTCACTATCGTCCGCATCCGCTAGACGAACAATTGTAGGACGGGAGCTACGCCCGGCAACCGTCCATCTGCTCCTCGGTGGAGAAGGAAGTTCTGCTGGCTCCACGTCAGAATCCCCGTCGTTTCCAGAATTTCCTGCCACACTGCCTTCTGAAACTGGGCTGTAATCGTCCTCGACGAGTTCGGGTCTTCCTCGCGCTGGCCTGTGCAATTCCTCGGCGTCGTCGCCCTCCTCCTGCTCCCTGCCCAAGCCTGACATTTGCGCCTCTGTGTCGCGGCCTTCGATAGAGCCGTCCGTTTCGGAGGGTGCCCTAGGCTTCGAAATGGGCACCGCCGCCGGGCTGGTCTGTCGAGGCAACGGGGCAGATGCCTGCGACTTACGTTGACCAATCTTGAACTTCCTGCCCTTCATCCTCATTCTCTCCGCCATTGACATCATCTTCATAGGGGCGAATTCGCCGCCGGCGACAGCGACCTCGCCGGCTCCCGTGCCGGCACAGGCTCTGAGCGACGGGGAGGGCGACCACGGGGCCGTCCCCTACCTCTCTTAAAAGGTTCCGTTCTGGGCGTGGAGGTCGACGCAGATGCCGAGGGCCTACTAGGCGTTCTCAACTCATCCCCGAACTGAGCGAGAATGCTCGTCTCCGATCGCTTAGGCCGGCCACGTTTACGCTTCACGGGGGCCTCTTCGGTGGGGGTCGAGACTGTCGTGGCTTCCAGATTGCTAGGCTCATCCGCCTCGCTTGCTTCGACTAGAGGCGGCTCCGCCCCGTCATCAGATTCCCTTTCGAGTTCCTTCCCGAGATCGGCCGCCAGAATTTGTAATTCCTCGTCGAGCGTTGCGTACTCGTTTTGCTGCACTGGCCCGACAGACTGCGGTGCGACAGTTTCAGGCTCGGCCTCCTCCTCAAGCTCCGCGGCGGAGATCACGTTGCTAAGCCTGGACCGGCGTGGCGGTCTTGAGGGGACAAGCTGCCCATTACCGTCAACGGCCGGATGTTGGGTCGATTTCCTAGGAGGTCTACCTCGCTTCTTCGGCTCCGTTGGCGCTTCTTGTAACGCTCTCCTCTTAAGACCTTCTCCTGCGGGGCGATTTGCTGGCAGCAGATCTTCGGGGTCATCCAGCAGCTCGTCCAAGTCGTCGGTGTCGGCGTAAGAATGCCTAGGCTTGGCCCCGCGCGTGATGTGCTTTGTCAACTCATCATCGTCAGAACCGCTGTCGCTGCTGGAATGGTCGGTATCCTCCTTGGAAGCCTGAGCGTTGGTTTTGGTGGTGGTGACGGTGGCGGGCGGCTTGCCTCCTTGTCGGGTGTCGCGAACAGCGCGGGGTCAACCTCGATAAATTGGAAGTCTCCCTCCGTCTTCTTCGGCTTCTTCTTTTCATATCTCGGGCGTATCTTGAACTCGGGGTCCTCGTTCTCCTGCCGCGCCTTTCGCTTCTGCGCCCGCATCGTCTTCTTAAGATATTCGGGAATGTCAGGTTCATCCATTTCCATGCTCTCCGCCGTGGGCATTTGATATGGATCGAAGAGAATCTTATCCGGGCTGTCGTCCTGCTCGTAATACCCTAGACCGATCAAGTGTTGAGGTCCAACCATGGAGGGCTCGGGGTACAAGTCAGGGTCATGGCCACCGTGGTCATCAAAGAGCGAGGCCTCCACGAGAGCGAGAGGGTGCTCTGCAGGCAACGTCGGGGCGTGGCGGTGAAACCCATGTAGTCCATCCCCATCAAGATCCATGTCGCCATGCAACGCCATGCCCATGTCCCCGTGTTCTCCTGCTGTCTGACTGTTGGCTTCCGGCATTGGTAATAAGGGGGATCCAGAGGCGTCTTGAGCCTCCTGAGAGAGCACGTCAAGGGTAGGGTCCTGCGACTTGGCCATGTCAGCCTGCTCGCGCAGGCGCTGCATCCGCTTGCTATTGTTGCTACGACTCTCTTCACCCATCACTTTGAGCCAGGTTAGATTGTGGACCCGGAAATCGACGAGGACCTCAACGCTTCGGTCATCGGCGATTGGGCGCGTGTCGTGGCCTAGCGACGTGCTTTTGGGGTAGTATGGGTTAGAGGTTCCTGATCGCCGGCAGGCGCCGCAGTTGCAAATTCCCAAGCACCTGGGACATTCCCAGTGCTCGCTCTCCTGCACAGCTTGGGGCATCATATCAAAAGCTCGGTATAGGACACCGTAGCAATACGCCTCACAGCAGTCCGGGTTAGCGCACACCTGCAGCTTGTAAATATAATCGGGGCGACAACAGACATGGCAGCGGCGAGTTTGTCCCTCCTTCTTTTTTCTTCTTCCTCTTTTTGGGGTTTTCTTTGGACGGCCCTCGTCGTCGAGCTCAATCTCTGGCTCCGACTCGCTCGGCTCTGGTCCAGGCTGGGGCTTGGTGATGTCGGTGAATGGCCTTCGCTTGAGGGACTCCTGACAGACTTGAGCCAGGGCCTTCTTACGCCTGCGGCTTCGTGCCACTTCGAGGGGCATCGGTGAATTGTCCAGATCCAGGAAGCCGTCCGCCTTAATTATCATGGTTCGCCAAGATTCATAATTATCCGCCAACTCGGACCAGTTCCACTGCTCACACCATTGGAGGCCGGAAACACACAGGCAAGACCGGCCCATGGCATAGCACTCCATGCACACATCGTACGTGTCTTCGTCGCCGTTGATCAAGAGTCGTACGCAATGTTTGCAGGTGAGAAATCTATTGAAGATGTTGGTGCGGCAGTAGGAGCAGGTGATGCAGGAATCAAAGGGAATGAATTCGACATCCTTCTCCTTGGTCGCAAACATCTCGTCCGTGAGTAGGTTCGAATACAGCGTAAATAGCCGTTTAAAGTCGCGGGTGAGCTGTTCAGTTCTCGGCGAGGAGCGGATTAATCCGGTGTCTAACCCCATGAGGTCCATGCCGTCTCCTTCTTCCGTTTTTGAGAGCTCTGCAGCGTACTTTTTCAGAGCGTAATAAATGATGGCCTTGTTCTTGTACTGCTCGTCTCGACACACCAGCCGCGCCTTGGGCAAGGCTTCTTGAATCGCCATTTCCAATGTCTCAACCGTCGTTCGGTTCCAAGCTACCTTCATAGTGCGCGTGCCACGGTTCCAGACTTGGTGGGCAGCAAGGAGGGACGAGAATGAAATCTCCCGCCTTTTGCTCGACAACATAGACTGGGAAGGTCGCCTTTTTCCACGCGTTGATCTGCGCAAAGTGTTTCTCAATCTCGATATCGTGACCAAGCATAGAGAGAAAATACTCGCGTACCACCTCACGATCCTTGGTTTCAGTCATGAACCATATCGAGCTCCCGGCCTTTTCTTCACCATCATCGATCGAAGCCTCGACCATGAGGTTTTGTCCCAAACTTGCGCACATTTCGCGATGGGCTGGTGTGTATGTCCCCTCGTGTCCTATATAGCACATGAGGTTCTCTGCGCGCATTTTCTCCGGCAGACATGACATGAGATCGCCCGCGGGCGCGGCTTCGACCTGGGTTCTGAATAGGTCGCCGCCCCGAGCCGTGCTCGCTTCGTCGTCGCCTTTATCGGTTACATTTTCGTTCATGTAGAAGACGTTCGGGGGATAAGCTTTTGCAAGCCTTTATGCCACTCGGGAGGGCAATCGATATCCTTGAGGTAGAGGCGTTGACGCCTCTCGTCGCGGAAATTGGCCGGGGTCCATTGCTTCGTAAGTTGTTTCATAGATCTCATGTAGTGCCCTAGAGTCATGGGTATATCCTTTTGCGAGCCAATGTCCCGAACATTTTCCTCTAGAAAAAAAGAAAATTGTCAGCCTCCAGATGACGGTCCAGCAAAGGGGTGGTTCGGCGCATACGTCGCTTATCATAGGTCCGTTCGAGCCATTCGGAGCCAAACAGATTTTTGGGTAGAACCTCATCCCATCCTGAGATTACTAGTGGGCGGCCTTGCTGGACGACATGTATGTTGACGAGATTCTCAAACTCCTGCTGGCTAAGATTGCGGATTTGGGCTGTGGTGATGCGGACAACCCAGCTTAGGTTGGGAGTGTTCTCGACAAGTTCGTGCAGGTCTAGGTCTGGAGGGATCGGGTCAAATTTGGCCTGGGGGTGCATTGAAGTTGGCATGGCTGCGATCTTGGGATCATTATCAACACTTCGGGTAGTGGCGTTGATCGTCACACAAGCTTGAGCCCTCGTGTTTAAAAAGTTCCGGTTCAAGGTTGGGGATCCATGAGGTAGGGAACAAGCCCGTGAACACAATGTGTCTAAAGGGGGCTTGTCAAGCGTGTGGGAGTCCGCAGACCGAGTGTGAGATGTTAGGAATGTAAATTGGAACTCCTTCAACCACACGAGGGGTGTGACGCGACACGGTTCAAGAATATTACGGGAAGGCGCTGGTTAAGTTCCGGATTGCGACTTAGTCAGCGGAAAGCTCTCGAAATTTAATCCTCACCACCAGGGTCTTGTGTCGCACCTTCTTAGACGCGCCCTCACAGTTGAACCCTCAATTGTCGACAAACGTTCCCTCAAACCTTGAGCGAAAAGAGAGGCTGCGAGCGAGAGGGACCAGGCTTGAATTCCCGCCAAACAGGCCTGGCTGATTTCCGAAGAGGGACCGCGCTTGCGCTTGAGTGGCCCTCATCGTGGTCTCGCAGTGCTAATTTCTCTCTCTTATTGAGCAGCGAATCGCCTATACCTCGGCGGCCCCACCACTATTTTCACCATGCGATTGACCAACGTCGGGCGGTGCTCACGCCAGTGGTGCTTTCCCCAGTCCACCCGTGCTCTGAACACCAGAGCGGCCTTCAAGTCCTCCGCCTCTCTCCAACGTTCGCTCAGCGCCCTGACGACAGATGGGCCTCGAGTGAGCAACAGCCGTCCCCGGCACCAGGCGGCGGGTTTCCACTCCACAAGCTACGCCCTCTCTACAAGGATCTCCCCCACCGCGATCCTCGATCCTGCGGCCGTGCTCGATGCGGGATCCTCCGTGGACATCTACAAGCCTCCCACCACCGGTCTGCTCGCCTACCTCCCCAAGTCATGGGTTCCCTACGCCGAGCTCGTCCGTCTGGATAAGCCCGCCGGCACGCACTACCTATTCTTCCCATGCCTCTTCTCAACCCTCATGGCGGCGCCCATGGCTGCACCCATGGCTTCCCCGCCGCGGTCGTCGGAACCACGGCCCTCTTCTTCTCCGGTGCGCTCATCATGCGCGGGGCGGGCTGCAGCATCAACGATCTCTGGGACAGGAATCTCGACCCCCATGTGACGAGGACCAAGTTCCGCCCCATTGCCCGCGGTGCCATCACTCCCTTCAAGGGTCTCGTATACACGGGATTCCAGCTGCTCGCTGGCCTCGGCATTCTCCTGCAGTTTCCGACTTCTTGTCTTTACTACGGTATCCCGAGCTTGCTCTTCGTTGCTACCTATCCGCTCGCCAAGCGCGTGACGTACTACCCCAGGCGGTGTTAGGCTTGACTTTCTCCTGGGGAGCCATCATGGGCTTCCCGGCGCTGGGTGTCGACCTTTTGTCCAACTCCTCTGCCCTCACCGCAGCCGGCTGCCTCTACGCGTCCAATATCGCATGGACAGTTCTTTACGATATGATCTACGCACACATGGATCGAAAGGACGATGTCAAGGCTGGAATCAAGAGTATGGCGGTAAAGCATGATGCTGAGACGAAGCGCGTCCTTTCAGGGCTTGCCGTTGTGCAAGTTGGTCTGCTTGCAGCCGCCGGGGTAGCCTCGGGTGCAGGCCCTCTCTATTTTATTGGCACCTGTGGTGGAGCCATGGTATCGCTTGGTTACATGATTCGCAAGGTCAACCTCAAAAACGTCAAAGACTGCTGGTGGTGGTTCGTCAATGGATGTTGGATTACGGGTGGCACCATCAGCTTGGGGTTGGGAGCGGATTATCTTGTACGATATGTGAAACGGGATGAGGAGGAAGAGCCCGTGCCTATTTTGGCGTAGACCCTCAAGTTAGACTGTACAACATTGTATCTAAAGAAAAACTCCTAATTAGACCAATAGAGGCACAATTGGATAATGTGTGAAGTCGTGGCAGGAAAGTACGTCGACGTTTATGATCAAAACATCAATCGTGTTATATTTTTTCTAGACACCCTTTGCCGAGAATGCCGATGAAAACCAACCCATGACTCCTCAAAATGGACAAGTTCATTCCTTTTTCTCTTCGTTTACGACCTGGGCTTCTCCTTCTTCTCCTTCCATAGGGCGAGAAGACCGACACCAGAGACCTTGACAACCTTGAATCGGACACCGGGAATATCACCCTTGGCCTTGCCCTTGCGACCGAAACCGGCAAGGAGGACCTCGTCGTTCTCGTCAACGAAGTTGAGACAACCGTCGTTGGGGACTAGTTACAATGTTTTATTAGCAACGGCGTTGTTGTGGATGGGTAATTGCCACTGGGGCCCCGAGGAAAAATCTCGACAACAAGTCGCACCACAGGGAGGGGACTAGCATACCGAAGGCAGTGACGTTCTTTCCGTTCTTGATGAGCTTGACACGGACACACTTTCGGATAGCGGAGTTGGGCTGCTTGGCCTCGACACCGATCTTCTCGAGAACGATTCCCTTAGCGTGGGAGGAGCCACCGAAGGGCGAGGACTTGAAGGCGGTTCCAAGAGCTCGCTTCTTGTAGGCAAGGTCGGCCCATTTCTGGTCCTTGCGGTTAGTCCGCAGCTTTCGGGCGGAGTTGAGACCACGAGGCATGTTTGCTGCGAGAGATCAAAATCGGTCAGCGACTGGAAGGATAGCCTCTTGTGCTTGGATGTGAATTTCTTGATCGGGGGAGAGGCGAGGGTATTTCGGTTTTTTTCGACAGCGATCGCGCTTGCAAGGTAATCGGGGATTGGGAGTATCACAATGCTGCGTTTGAATCCATGATGAAGGTCCAAGGAGGGTTAATACATACCGGTTTATCCTGCGAAACTCGTGGTGATGGGGTGGATGGGTGGCTGTTGAATAGATCGAGGGGGAAAAGTTAGTGGAGGATGTTCGCGGCCACTAGATTTGACCTCTCTTGTCACGGGAATTTTGGTAGGGCACACGAAAACCCTATGCAAAAATCGGCGGGGCTAGCCTCCAATTGCCTTAGGCCAAAGAGCCATTTTCGGAACGGAGCCACCATTTTCCGCTTGACCCAACAAGCATCGTACCATCTTAGTCATCCGGATTGACCCTGGTCCGTGCACCACATTCTCCAATGGGGCCCATGATCCCATCTCGCCGTGAAC
Organism: Parascedosporium putredinis; assembly: GCA_949357655.1. Classification (NCBI taxonomy): domain Eukaryota; kingdom Fungi; phylum Ascomycota; class Sordariomycetes; order Microascales; family Microascaceae; genus Parascedosporium; species Parascedosporium putredinis. The sequence continues at coordinate 1,178,576 of CASHTG010000020.1, read as the reverse complement.
CATGACGATAACCCTTTTGAAGGTGAAGAAGGGGCCGCCCAACATGTAGCCATGTCGCAACCACTCAAGAGCAAGGGAAAACAGCGCATTCCACCACCCAGCCTCTTCCTCCATCCCTCTGCCTCCGCCTCCCATGTCACAATTCCAGGCGTCCTGGTTCCTGGGGCCCCGCCCCAGGCATCAGCCAGAACCGCTGCCCTCGCCGGCCAGACAGCCTCGCAACGAACCTTAGGGGCCAACGGCTCCCTCGCCCCTTCAATACCGGGGAGGCCGATTCGAAGCCTGAAGACGGGAGACAGCGCCCGTAGCGGGGACAGGACCGATGCCCTCTGGGCGGACATGCAAGCGACCCTCGAGGAGGTGGAGCTCTCCGCGTCGGGGGCACCCACGTTTTCGGCCCCGATCACGATCGCAAACTCGCCGAGCTGAGGGCTGCGCAGATAGCACTAGCCCAGGCCTGGGCTCGAAGCGAGGCGGACGACGTGATTGAGACGGTGAAGGAAACCGGCGGGGCTACCGGCACCGAGGAACTGCGTAACCTAAAAGGGACGGGTCTCGTTGATTCGACTAGGGCCACGGGCGATGTTGCGGATACGCTCAAAACGGCCGGTACGAATAGCGCGGCCCGCCCTGGGAGCGGCGGAGGCGGGATCGACCGACTCGAGGCGAAGCTTGAGGAGGAAACCGAGGTCGACATATTACTCGCCAGGAAGAGGAGGGAGGCGAATGATCAGTATTTCCAACGCGTCAACCAAGGCGTGCTGGACGTTGTCGCAAAGTTAGGCGAGGTAGCGACGGCCATGAAGACATTGGAGCAGGAGAGTAGAGAGATTTGGGGGATACGGAGAGTCGGCCGAGTACGGCCAACAGCCAGCGTTAAAAGAGCATATCCACCTTCATCGCTTGCCAGGCCAGATATTCCAATTTTCTCTAGGCAGCATTAATATCATATAATACCCGTTCAGTTCTAAAATCTGATCTCAAACTCAATTAAAATAGCTATATATTTCGACAAAATATACGCTTGATGGATGCTCTTCTCGAGCACGAGCGCTCTTTGACGACTCTATTCTTACAACTGTCACCAGCTGTTCTCGTCTGTCATTCCACCACCAGCCGCTCTGATGACTAGGCGACAAGACAAAGAGACGACCCCATCTGCACATGCGATCACCACGCCTCCCCCATCTTCCCTTTAACCTCCGCAAACAAAAGTCAACGCAGTCACGCTAGCAGCATTTTCGAGATCAAACCTCCCAACCACTGAACGACTATCGCATTTTACTGCGATCTTTGCGATTCGAAAGATCCGCCGATTATCCACACAGAAGTTACCCCCGATATCCACCACGCACCGCACACCCTCCGCCCTTCGCCACCTCCTGAAAATGCGGCCCTTTGCTATCCTCGCCGGCGCCCTCGCCCTCGCTCCCGGAGTTCTGTCTGTCGGAGTTGAGAAGTCCGTCCTCGTTACCTATAACCGCGATGCGCCGAGAGTCAGCAGCCTCATCGACCAGGCCAAGGCCGCGATCCAGAAGGCGGGCGGCAAGATCACGCACGAGTTCAAGTTCATCAAGTAGGTCCTCCTCCGTGACCCCAACATTTTCCCCTACGCCTCTATTGGAGATGATGAGGGTCTAGAGATATATGCTCGTTGGATCTGGGTTTGAAAGCTAACGGGTGTGATAGCGGGTTCCACGCCATCGTGTCCGCTGACGTAGTGGACACCATCCAGAAGTGGGGAGGCGAATACATCACGGTCGAGGAGGACCAGCGGGTCTCCATCACCAACTAGAATACCGGGTCAAATCCATAGGGCCTCATCAACGTATTGTTTCGATTCAGATATGCGCACTCTAAGGTCCATAGGCCCAATATGCGTCGCTGAGCGGCGCTTGAGCCTACAGCAGCACTGTCAACTGTTGGACCTTCTGTCGAGGACTCCGCCCCAAACCGTCGACGGCGCGGACTTGTGGCACAATGACAGGGAGACAGGCGCGACTTGGTCCATTTCCTTACCAATTCTTTTTCTTTCAAGTAATCTCAACTAGGCGTTAATCAGCGACGGTGTGCTTTGTTATTCTTTAGATAGGAAATTATTTATGATCTAGCCTTGGCTTTACTGCATTATCTTTGTTCACCCCTAAAGTCCCTCCCGATATTAAACAATGACGCTTTTCCATGGCTTGAAGAACAATGTTCCCACACACGAGATGGAGGAATGCTCTTCGGAGGAGGGTGGGTGACCGAGCCTTCCGGGTCGCTAAATCGCTGCCTAACATCTGCCGAAGAATGCACAACACCACTATACCGATTTGGCCATCGAGCGCTATAGATAGGTAGCCATGTAACATCTGCGTGCCACCCAGAAGGGCAAGGCGTGTTATCGGTCTTGTAGTCGAGTTGTCAGTGACCGTGAAGTCGTGTGGTGGCGCCCGCCAACAACCGCATAAAAGAGAAATCCGTGGATGGATATCTATGATCCACTCCCAGAACAGACTCCTCTCTCTCAAGTACACCCATCTTCACATCGCCATCGTTTCACAACGAGCGAAGGTGGCGGAGAAAGGAACGAGAGAAATGATAGAATTGAAGTTCGACCATCATCCCACCAAAGAACGCGTCAGAACGCTTCATGGGGAGCATTCCTGCAATCTGATGGAGTTTAGCATTCCTACGTCGTTTAAGCAAGGTGCCCGCTGATTGATGGTAGTGGGGCCTCCAAGGCACTCGAGTTGTTACAGAGTTTGCGTGCGCCCCAGTAGTTTGAACAAGGGTTCAATTATCTGGTACCTCTGTCCCACGCGAGACCTGAGCGGACAGCACGACTTCAATGTGTTTGAACTCTCAAGAACACACTGTAGACTTGCATCAAATTGAAATTTGGTTGCGCGGGCGGGCTGACGCGAGCGGGAACCAGCACCACAAAGGACCCTGCATCAAAAAAACGTTCTAGAAATTAAGGCGTGCATTGCCAGCCCGTCTCTCCAAGAGCTGCTTTTTGCGACTACCGACGATAGTGAAAGAGGGAAGGTCACAAGTCCTAGAAAGATTTCCTGTGAAAACAAAAGCGGAAACCTTCGATGACATCGTGAAAGGAACTGGTTGACTTGGCGAAGAGGAGCCTCTTGCTATCATTTTAAGTTATCAAAGAGCCAGCATTAGGTGTTACTTGTTTGATTACACTAGCTTGAACATGGATCAAAGAGCAAAAACCTGGGGTCGAGTCAATAGTGGCACTACTGGGCAGGGCAGAGCAAATGCAATGCTATGCGCATTTGGCGATCCACCCCGTTCTTGTCTTGTCTGGGCGTGTCCCTGAAGCGAATAAGCCCGCTAGATAGTCTATGAAACAATACTGAGATCCCATCATATTAAAAAGGCGGCTCCCGCTCCCCTCAGTCGTCAGAAGGGGAGTTTACTCATGCGTTCAATCCCGTCCAACAGAATTGAAATCACACACACATCTCTTCCCGCGTGCATGTGCGTGCGATGGATGAAGATATCGAGTAAACCCCGGATTAGTTTTCTTCATCTAATCTTACACCACTTTGCTTAGCGTCCCTAACCCCCGACTTTCAGCTTCCGTGCAGACATTGAGCAGAGCGACCGAGCTCCTGCACACTGACATTCGCAATCGATTGACCCATCCACGTTCGTAGCGTAATAGTACCTGCGCATTGGCGGTGGCAGCTGCAGTGCACCCTGCATTGGGCACCGGCGCAGTGGGACCCGCTCGAGTTCATCCCGAGACCAAGCTTCAAGCCCCCAAAACCCGAAATCAAACTTCGTCCCTCTTTTCGAATCCCTCTGCAAATACCCACCCAACCCTTGACCGTCCACGGCCTCGGTCTCGGCCTCGATACTTTTGCAGGTTAACTCTGCTAATTTCGCACCGCCGACCTGATTGTCGCCTGCGTTGGGAAAGTAGGAGAGTTCTCTCCCAAACTATCGCCCTCACCCATCTGAAACGGTTCGTGAACCGAGATCACCCATTACTCTACCTTGAGCTAGTAGGACACTGGGCAAGCAACGCCCACCATTTCCGCCATGCCTTACAGCCACAGCGCGCGGGACGCGCTTCTGAAATGGGTATGTGATAACTACAGGACGATTAAAACGGAGCGAATGCAATTAGAGCGCGAAGAAAATACGGAAGCTCCAGAAGACGCGCGAGAGGAGCCTATGCTAACTGCGATAATCTCGGACACTTCTTCTTCGCAGGTCAATAATGGTTTCGCAAATACCCAAACCGCCCAGAGCCTCGACGACCTTGCCGATGGCGTGATACTAGCCCAGGTGCTACAAGACATCGATCCCGACTTCGACCCTACTGAGCTTGATCAGCAGCACACGTCCGCAACGCCAAAGTGGCTCATCAAGAAGAAGACTCTGATAGCTATCCACAAGGCTCTTTTCAGGTTCATCCACAGCAACTGCCCAGACCTCGAATTTCTCTCCAGGCGGAGCGATGTACATACCCTGGATGAACAGCCGACGAGCGAGGCGGTCGGAAAGGTACGAAGTGATCACGGCTCAAGGCGACGAAATCTGCACATATATGAAAGAAAACTAACGTGTTATTTCCCCAGCTTATCGCCGCGATGGTTGCTGTCGCATTTCTTGGTCCGGATCCCGGCAAGTACGTGAGCAGGCTCCAGGAGCCTGGCAGTTTCGACACACCGACGATGATTGAGATCCAACAGATAATCATGGCAATCTCGGGCGAAAGGGATATGATTATAGAACAAAGGGCGGATGGCAAGGAGTCGTTGGAGGAGGCCATGGAGTCAAGGGACGCCGGGCTGGCTTTCGAGGCAGAACGCGCTCTTCTCCTCGGCCAACTCGACTCAGCAAAGAAGCAAGCCGCCGACACCATAACCAGGTTAGAACATTTGCAGGAGAGTTTTGACACGTTGCAGCACCAAGAGATCAAATTGCAACGGGAGTTGGACGTGCTCCGCAAGGCAACCCAGGATGGAGCCTCGGACTCGCATGTGATCAAGAATCTCCAGCACAAGATCAAGGAACAGGAGGAATTGATAACCACGCAGGAGGCCCAGGCCGAAGACGACCGCCTCGCGAGGACCAGACTTCAGAGCCAGGTAACCACACTAACGCAGAAGACGGAACGGGGAGAACAGCTTGAGGACGAGCTCAGGGAACTAAGACATAGAAATGACGAGCTCTCGAGGAAGGCCAACGCGGCTGAAAGGTTCAGGCAGAAGCTCGAGCAGCAGCAGAATCTAGCCACCGAAGTGCAAAATCTCCGGTTTGAAAAGGACCAACTGCTAAAGAAGACACAGGAGTATGACAAGGTGGTGCAGAAAATGCAATGCTGGAGCGAACCATCTCCGAGCTTCGATCCGCTCATGCGCAGGCCGAGGAATCCATCTTCATCCTCGGAACCAAGAAGAAGGCGCTCGAGGAGTCAAATCTGGATCTACTAGACCAGATCACGCGCCTGACCGAGATGCGGTCGAACGACGAACGCTTCATCGCCGAGCTTCAGGAACAGGCCGGTCTAACCCCGACCGCCTCCGAGCACGCCAGCGCCAGTGCCGTCTCGCTCGAAGAGGAGCTTGAAGGTACCGCGCCGCCGCAGGGCGCCCTCGCCCTGGAGCTGAACAGGCTGAAGGCGGAAAACGCGCTGCTCAAGCGAGGGTTGGGTTCTGGGAGACCTCTCAGCTCCGCTCCGAGCTGGAGGAGGAGCAACGCAAGTACAGCGAGCTCAGAAACAAGTACGCCGAGATTGTCGAACGCCATTCGGTTTCACAGGACCAACTATCGGCACTCGTCAACGGCGCCGCGGGCGAAGGGTCAGTCAAATGCTTGGATGAGATGTTGTCCCGGCTCTCGCACCACTTGCTAAACGAAGACTTTTACAGGACTCGCGCCTTCAACGAATTGCGCACTCAACTGCACCAGGCTACCGCCGACTTGAAACGTGAGACGCAACGCGGTGCTGACTTACAGGCCCAGGTCTCCGATCAGGAGCGCGAGCTACTCACCGCTAGGACAGAGCTGTCGGCCGTGTCGAAAGACGGCACCGAGGCTCTCGAGGAGCTCAAGTCCACCGACACGCTCGTCTCGGCGTCTCTGCGAGAGGAACTCGACGCTCTCCGCGCGCGCGTCAAGGCCCTCGACAGCGACAACGAGCTGCAAAAATCGCAGCTTCTCGACGCCTATCTCGCCAAGGACCGGCTGCAAAAGGAGAACGTGGAGCTCAAGACAGGTCAAGTTCCCTCCGACGCTAAGAATATTAGTGATGATGTCATTGCAGAGGAGGTCAGCAAGTCGACGGAGAAGATTGAGAAGCTTCGCGAGAGACTGAGGCAGAGACAAGATGTAAGATCCGGTCCCTTGAATCCCAGGAAGCCACCTACTGTATCCCTACCACCACCACCACCATCAGCACCACGACAATCCAGATGGCGCAGGCGCTTGTCTCGCAACCTATTCGGGAAGAAGTGGTTCTTCCTCAAGAAGTGATTGCGCGCAGGCTACGGCGACCAAAACAGCTGCTGCTACCTCGCGCCATAACACGAGACCGGACTGCCCTTTGGAAACAGTGATGTTTGCACTTACAGGAACCCTTTGAACACTGCTGACTTTTTTCTCTCTCTTCCCAAAAATCCAGCAACTCGAAAAGGCGGAACAAGAGAAGTACGAGCTGCAGCGCAAGCTCAAGTCCGCCTTGTCTGGCGGCGCATCTGCATCCCAAAAGGTATACCGAATCTCCCAGCTCCGCCCTTTTACATGCGGCTTCTTGTCCATGGTTCGACCAGCAAGGTACCAGATGGTCATCTAGAGAGGGTCGACTCATTAACATACTCGGAAACCTATTGCACGAACCGTATCACCGTCACTAACATCTCGTGTCTCTCTACAAAGGCTGCTGCCGAGCAAACCATCAAGAATCTCCAGCGCGAGAACGCCCTCATTACCTCGGCGTGGTACGACCTCTCAAGCCGGCTCCAGAGCAATCACGTTGTCCTGCAGAGGAGAAACGACGCGCCGCGGAGCTGGCTCAACAAGCAACGACAACTCGTCAATGGTTAGTCCCCGAGTATCACAGGCTCTCTCCCGTGGTCAACCTTGGTATTGATCTTTTCTACGTTTTCCACCATATAGCTACGCCTAGGAGGTAAACGCGGTGGTGACGATGCCCGCCCCCGCCTCCCCAAACCCTCACTTCTTCTTGGAGAAGATCCTACGCCCTTTCTAGAGTTTCCGTTCGGTCTAAGTCACACTTTCTTGCATGGCGAAGGTTCTGGGTGTCATTTCCTTATCTTTTTACATTTCTTCGCCTTTCTTCTCCTCCCTTTCTCCCACTTCCGCCTCTTCCTCGAATAGGTGGCAAGATGGGTCAGAGAACCAAACGGCGGTGCATGGCGGGTGAGGGTGAGGGTATTTGGGTACACCTCCCAATATTGCTTTTTTGTACATTTGCCTTCTCGCTACGTTATAATACCACCCACTCACTTGGACTTGCAAACATGAACAATACGCGATGCGACCCCAGCGCGATCGCGTCAAAGCTTTTGAGAGACAGGGCTTAGCGTAAATGTGGAATAGGGGGCTAGAACGTGCAAGGAAGACGAAATGAGTGCGGAAGAAGCAAGTTTCACGATCCTGCCAATTCCTAAGCCAACCAGGTGGATCAAAGGAATGATATGAATCTAGCGCCGCAACTTGAGCAGCAGTGGCACCCGACAAAAACATCACGATTCTCCCCGCAGCCATTGATCGTTCACACATGCCCTTGAGCAGAAGAAGAAGAGAAAAACAAGGCAAAGGCAGCAAACGAGTTGACGAAGAATAGTACACAAGGGGGCTTCGTGTCCTTTTGATTTTCTGGAGCCTGTAGAGCTCCTTCCTAACGGTATCCAAGGTCTCCGAGATGCCTGTGGTAGGTACTCGTGGAGGTGCGGGTTGTCAGCTTCGCAGCTTCCTCTCCCGTCGCCCTCCTTCCAAGAAAAACCCCCAAATTTGGCTAGTGATGCGCGCTTTCCCTCAAGTTTTCCGCTCCTTGTTCCAATTGAGTTGTACAGAAATGGTGGAGACAAAAACAATAAAAAGCCCTTTCCATGATATTTTGACCCCGTTTTGACACCGCGATGCAAATACAGCCTACCCTCCATTTGTATTCGATGTAGGGCCATGTATTCATTAATAGCCCAACACCCACCTCTCCTTCACGTCTCCTTCGCGACCCCTCGACTTCGACACTCGGAGTGAGCCCTTCACCACCGCCCCCGACACCAGCAGTCCCCGTTCAAAAGGACGCTTACTTCCTCTTGTTCTCGAGGATGGAGAGCATGTTCTTCCAGACCTGGCCGGGCTCCTGGGCGGCATCGATGGCTTGCCAGATGCCAGCCTTGCGGTAGTAGTCGACTACGGGGGTGGTCTGCTTGTGGTAGGTCACAAGACGCTTCTTGAGAGCATCGGCGTTGTCGTCGCTGCGCTGGACGAGGGGCTCGCCGGTGATGTCGTCCTTCATGTACTCCTTGGGAGGGTTGAAGGTGGTGTGGTAAGAGCGGCCCGAGGAGGGGTGGATAAGACGGCCGGTGATACGGGCGACGAGGAGAGAATCGTCGATCTGGAGCTCAACCGCATGCTGAAGGGGTCGACTACGCGACTTGAGCATGGCGTCGAGGCCCTCGGCCTGGCCGACGGTACGGGGAATCCGTCCAGGATGAATCTAGCGCGAAATAATGTTAGATTCCAGAAGCGTTCGCCCTCGAACTCGGAGTATTCAGGCACCGGAATAGACATACCCGCCCTTGCACTCCTTGTTAGTCTCGAGCTCCTGCTTGATCATGCCAATGACGATGTCATCACTGACGAGGCCGCCAGCGTCCATGATCTTCTTGGCCTCGAGGCCGAGAGCAGTCTTCTTTTGTACTTGGGATCGCAGCATGTCACCGGTGGCCTACAGCATAGGAAACCATTGCAGTTAGCTTCAGACACCTTCCCATTCCTCTACTGCGCTTTTCGCAGCGAAAGGCGTGCAAGACTTACCAAGTGGCAGCAGTCGAACTTCTCCTTGATCTTGGGAGCCTGGGTGCCCTTGCCTACAATGGTTTGTTGTTAGTTTTCACGGGCCTGCCTTGGACCATCCAAGTCAGTGGATGGCTAATTTGGGCAAGGAGGCTCACCAGCTCCGGGAGGTCAATAAGCAACATTCGGATCTCCTCGGTGGACTTGGGGGCACCGCCGCTTCCACCAAGCGCCTTCTGCTCGAGGGCCTTGATCCGCGACTCGAAGCCGTGTACGAGATCGCGGAGGCGCTGGACTTCGTCTTCTACGAGACCCATTGTGTCGGCAAGGTTGGGGGTGTTTGGTAGAGAGAGGGAATTTGTGTACCGCGTGGCCGAGGTCAACTTGTCTGACGCGAGGTGTCGGTTTCGAAGCCCTGAGCAAAGCCAATTGAGCAGGGGGTGGGAAACGTGGGCGACGAAGGGAAAGGGGATGACAGTGGGAATGAAAAGATGAGAAGAGGGTGGTTTAGGAGGGAGTTAGGAACAAAGGAAGGTTCGAGGATGGAAGGTGAAGTGAAGGGAAAGAAATTTGGGGGTAAAATGGGCGAGTCGGTCCGCCGAATTGGACACGCCGATTTTGGGTCGGGACAACGGAGCTTTGCCGTGGTTTTTTTCCTTTTCTTTCTTTTTCTTTTTCTTTTTTTCCCTGTTTTCTGGGGTGGAGGGATTGTGCCTGGGCTCCGCGGCGCGGGTACAAGTACACTACCTTGGACCAGGCCCCGAAAGCAGGAAGAGGGACAGCCGCGCACGAGCCAGGAGCTGTAGCTTGCCGGGCGCAGGAGCCGCGGAGAGGTACATGACACCCACGTCTTGGCGAGGTAGCTTCTGAGCTCCTGTCGCCAAAATCACCAGAATCTACGTGCTCTGTTTGCAACAAGCGTTGAGCTGGGACACCGGCACTAGGTAATTTTTCGTTGTTCCATCGTCTGGGAAGGCGTTTTTGCCTTTGCTAGTATTAGCACAGGGATCAATTGATGACCAGAGAGCTGTTCCCATTCATCAGCGAATCTCTGGCGTTTTTTGTCCCATTACTCATTTTGCATAATAGTGTCGGAATAATACTTGTAGCTTACTCGCGTTGGGCGACCGCACACGCTGCAAGGATTATTGCTCCTTGTCAGTCCAGGGAGAACAGGAAACGAAGAAGCTTGAGCCATGTGAAAACACCTCAAGCCTTGCCACTAATAATATGTTCCCACCTGCGTCGAAAGCTCAATGACGAAAGATGTCTATTTATCGAGCTTTGTTTCTTTCCTTTTTGTTTCTTTTATCCTCCCGAGGCGGGAAGAATCGCAGTGAGGCTCAAGAAGTATTTATAAAAGTAAAATAAAAATAAAAACTTCCCTGACACAAGACAGCGATCGTCATTGCGCCGCATTACCAGGCTACTTTCAAGATTCAGGGGAGCCCTCTAAATTTTCCAACCTTGTCGCCAATTCAAACAGAAGTAGCCCAGGCAAAGGCCGTGGCCACCGGGACCAAACCGGAACGCTTTTCTACATGTTCTTCGCAGCGCATTACCGATCAGAATGGTTGGTTTTCTGGTGTGCGCCTCTTTTGTTGGCATGATGCAGGAAAGGCGATGTTCCACCGGAAGCAGAGCAGTGTCAACACAACTTAGAAAGGACATGGAGAGAAAGGAGAAAAGTCAAGACACATGTGAATAGTGGTTGTAGGCCAATGATCTTGCTTTCCATTGCGTGCCACATCACTGATGGTCTCGAGTTTCTCCCGGCGCGACATGGAACACCATCAATAGAGGTGGGACTGGGCTCATCGTGGTCAATGACGGATGGCAATTGGAGCTGTGACAGGCACTTGAACCGAAACCGCTTACACGCTAGTCGGGTGTCTGCACGCTCCAATCTGGCGCACACGAATTATTACGCCATGGCTGCGAGCACTGAAAGGAGAAGAAGCCGCGGCGACTTTGTCTCGCTCCGTGCCGAGCGAACTGTTCCTCTTTCGAGAAGGAACATTGGGGCAAGGCATGGACCATTGACTGCGAGGCTTTGGATCCGCCGGAACTCCGTCCCATTCTAGCCGCCAACCCAGTATTAGCCCACATCCCGTACAACACTATGAAATGCCCTCCCCCAACCAAATAAAAGTTTCAATGTCCGATCGACCCGTGCTCGCTACAGTTCCCTAGGTGATAAGCCCCTGCAGAACTTTCAAGCAGCAAAAAAAAAAGAAAGATGGAGAGGGAAAAAAAGGCATTCTTCTGCCGGACAGGACAGGTTTCATCCACAAGTAAAATTGCCGTCTGCGGTGATCAATTACAGTCCTGTAAATGAATTCGTATACTAGACAAGCTCGGCCGTAAGCTCAAACGTACCTGGCAGCGTCCATCAGATCTGACCTAAAACACCGCGCGATCAGCGAAATCGAACCGATCCACTTTCAAGCTTGAAAGATTCAGAATATTTCCTTTCGGCTGAATATCTGGCCCTTTTGAGAAAGGGGAGGGGAAGCATATCCATTTCTCTTGCTGATGAGGATCTCTACTCCAGACCGCTCGCTCTGTTTTCCATTGCCGAGAGGAAAGTCCCTCCGTCTTCGGCGTTTTCGGCCGAGCTCGAAACCGTGCTGCGAGCGAGGTTCCTCAGGCGGACTGGAGGAGAACGAAGGGGAGCGACTTCATGCACACGGGCTCCACCGGCTTCCCATTGCCCGCCTCCACCTCGGTAGAGACGACTAGCTCGCCCTGCGCCTAGGCTTTAACTCCCCAGAGCGGCATCGAATAGCGGTTGTCCGAATGCTACGATAGAGCTGCTCTCCTCACATTGAGCGGTCGATTCCTCCATTTTACCGTTTCTGGGGATCCTTTTCTGCGAAAACCCCATAGCCCCCAAACATCCAGCTCCTCTGGTGTGTCGACATGGACTTATCGACTGCACCATCGATGACCTCATGGTTGACTGATTCATTTGCGTCCATGCACGGAAAAGACAACCCAGGACAGTGACGGCCTCGGGTCTGAGGATTTTAACCCACTATTGATTCACCTTCATACACTAGTAGCATTGACCAATGTTCGGTCGCTCGTCTAAGGCGAGACATAATAGATGCCTCCCAGAACAGATATTCAGAACATTGAACATATTCTGAGAGCTTCTTCCGAAAAACCCCGAGCTTGCTTAGACCCGAATCGTCTGCCAACTCGCGGGCTCAGTAATTAACAAAATTCTTGGGCAATTGAACCCTCACTTATATCTGATTACCTTCTACTGTTTGAGGGAGAAGGGCAGAAGAGAAAGAGAGGTTTTGTCCCGTCCCATAGACGACGGCTTTCGTCAAGATGTAAAACCCATCTGGATTAGAGCACAGGAATTCATTCTCGTCAAGACATCCACGGCACAGTGTTCGAGGAGCTGAGCCGTACAAGCCACACTGAACGCCACATCACGTGTGTCTAGCGCTGGCTGGCGAGGCTCGAGCTTGGGTTCCTGGATGAAGCGTTGATTGGTCCAAGGGGTCCAAGGTGCTCTGAAATCCATCTCCAAGGCAGCCTCAGCACACGACAACAGCCAACGGATTGACCTCCACTGCCGCAGAGCTCTTTCGCATCAACCCGATCCCGACCAGCCACGATTCCATTCCTCCATAACCCCCTCCATACCCTCGAATCCGCCGATTGTGTTCACGGCTACTAGAACGGACCCCCTCATCAACACGATATTCGTGGTGAGGATAACCCCGTCTCCATACCGCAAGCCGACTCCCGCCAACCACTTCTTCATCTCCCCACCATGCCTGCGACAACGGCCGAAACCCTCTCCCTCGTCACCCAGCGCAATGTCTCCGTAGCGCCCCTCGTCCTCTTGTCCGCAGTCGATCACTACAACCGCACAGTCGTGAAGGGCTCTAAGAGGCGGGTTGTAGGTGTTCTTCTCGGTCAGAATGATGGAAAGGACGTCAGAGTCTCCAACAGCTTTGCTGGTATGTCCCTTGCATGTCCCCCCGTCTTCTTTCCCAACCTCCGCCCCTTCTTTTCTCGTTTCTATCTAGACGTTTGCCTTGACGCATCGATGGTCACTTTGCTTATTCCCTTTACTTTATAGTACCATTCGAGGAGGATGACAAGGACCCCTCTGTGTGGTTCCTCGACCATAACTATGTCGAGAACATGAACGAGATGTTCAAGAAGATCAACGCCCGCGAGAAGCTAATAGGATGGTACCACTCCGGACCTAAGCTCCGTGCCTCCGATCTCGAGATCAACGAGCTCTTCAAGCGATATACCCCCAACCCTCTGCTCGTCATCATCGACGTACAACCCAAGGAGGCTGGCGTGCCAACCGACGCGTACTTTGCCATTGAGGAGATCAAGGATGTAAGACTCTCGTAACCCATTTCCCACGTTACGCCCGCTCTTGGTTGTTGGCCCAGTCAACCAACCGTAGCTAACCCTTTTCTTTTTTCAAAGGACGGAACCACGACCGCGAGGACATTTGTCCACACCCCCTCAGTCATCGAAGCCGAGGAAGCCGAGGAGATTGGCGTAGAGCACCTGCTACGAGATATCCGCGACGTCGCCGCCGGCACCCTATCAACCCGCATAACTAACCAGCTCCAGTCTCTACAAGGTCTGCATCTGCGCCTCCGCGAGATTGGTGCGTACCTGCAAAAGGTTCTCGACAAGGAGCTACCCGTCAACCACGCCATTCTCGGCAACCTCCAGGACGTCTTCAACCTCCTCCCCAACTTGGCGGCGCCCAAGGGAGATGGCAAGCCGGGCGTCAGCGAGCTCTCCTATGCCATGGGCGTGAAGACCAACGATCAGCTCATGTCCATCTACCTGAGCAGTTTGATCAGGGCCATCACGGCGTTCCATGACCTTATCGAGAACAAGATACAGAACAAGCAGCACAACGAAGATAAGGAGAAGGAGAAGGAGAGCGTTGACGACAAGGCAAAGACGAAGGAGGGCGAGAAGGAAAAGGAGAAGGAGAAGGAGAAGAAGAAATAAGGGAGGCAGTGACGACAAGGGGAGTAGAGGGGAGGGGATAGAAGGGGTATTTATCCCAGACGCGAATGCGGAAGAAAACGCGTGTTTCAAATACGACGAATGTATAGAAGCGAGCAAGCATGGAGAACAAACGGGCACGGTTCGAGGAATTGGTACTGGCCATAGATTCTTTCTCTTTCTAGCCTAGCAGTCTATCTAATAACGCTGGCGCTCAACTGGCCCTTTGGCAATCTCTCCCGTGTGCGTATATCCCCCAACCTCTGAGCAGCCAAGCACTGGGGTGCCGTTCAAACAATGAGGGACCCCAAAACGTTCATTCTGTCTTCATGTTGGTGTGGATCGTCATTCTCAAGCGAAGCAAAGAAGGAAGGATATAAAAAGAGGCAGCGTTTTGATTATATACCGATTGACCTTCCCGTAACCCCTTCCAGAGCGCCATAAAACCCCCTCCCTCCGTTCTAGAGATCCGTTACCAACCCCGCCATGCCCTCCCTCGTAACTCTCAGCTCGGGCGCGTACCTACCCAGCACATCACCCCACCTCTCGACCAGCACGCACGCAAGCAAGTGTTTGCAGCAGGGGACCCGGCCGCCTCTCCCAGGTAAGCCATCCCGACTCAAGCCGCCAAAGGACCATTTGGCCGGTTCCCCGCGGCGCACCATCGGCAGAAGCGGAAGCGGGCCCCGCTGTCGCCGGCGCCGCAGGAGAGGAACGGAAGGGGTGGGCAGAGGGCGGCGCATTCGACGAGGGAGTGGACGTGGTGCGGGCGGGGAGGGCGTCGAATATGAAGGCGGGGCAGGTGCACGACCAGGCTGTCAGCAGGACGAGGTAGGATTTCGCTTGCGCGCGGCGCTTTCCTCCCATTGTGGATACGAGGGAGCGTACGATGTAGGTGCCCTCCCTCGCCTGCTCCACGTCCTTTTCTACTGTTCTGTCGTCTTCCTCAGTGCCGCTGCCGCCGTCATCATCGTCATCGTTGCGGCCACGAACAGGAGTCGAGGCGGCAACGACGACGACGCGCCTCACTAGGTCGCGGTCCAAGAGATCGAGAGCCGGGAGGAGGAGGGAAGGGAACAGCACGTGAAGGGTAGAAATGATGTGGCGGGTCTCGAGCCGAGGCCGCGTAGCGGGTTTGACGATCTTTGCGGACCGGTGGGGGCCGGGACCGGGAGTCCGCGCGTGGAGGTGGCGAGGGCTTCGGTCAGGGCCGTGAGTAGCTCGCGGTGCGTGGGGAGCGGTGCCGGGGGCATGAGCGGGTTTCCTGGTGCGAGACAGGGCGGGGCGGGGAGGACGAGTGTAGCTTTATTTCACCCAGGTAGTAAGTACTATGGGCTTGCTTGCGTGTGCGAGTTGCGCAAAAGATGAGTTCCATCTACTTCGAGGTATCTTGGTGAAGTTGTTTGGTGGAAGAATAACTCGGTGGGTTGCTGGCATGTCTGGCTTAAACTCAATGTTGATGTGCCCGCACCAATTGGGCTCAAGACAACTGAAAGCATATCCGATTCGAATCTGAAAGATGCAACCACGAACTGAAGAGATTTATCGACGAGTAGTTTGTGAGATACAAAGTAGATTTATCCAATGGGCTACTAGAATTTCAGAGCTTTTCCGTTTTCTTCGCCTTCTCTACATTACTGGCTCATAATATACATACATCCAACATATATCCATCAAGGCTCTATGGTACATATGCCACAACAAAAGGAGTTTAAAACAAAGGAAATGAGGTGCCAGTTCTCATAAAATACACAGGGTCTCAGACCCAAGAGTGTGACCACTATTTCACCCAATCTTTGGGGTTCCTCAATACGTCGAGGAGATCTTGCTCAGGCGTTCCAGGTTCAGGGGTGTGCATGTATTTCCACGTCGCCGTAACGGGCAAGCTCATGAGAATACTCTCGACCCTAGAGCCGGGGGTGTTGAGGCCGAAGGCTGTGCCGCGATCGTGGACAAGGTTGAACTCGACATAGCGACCCCGGCGGATCTGCTGCCATTCCTTCTGGGCCTCGGTGAAGGGCATATCCTTGCGCTTTTGCATGATGGGGAGATAGGAAGGAAGGAAGGACTTGAGGCCGTCCTGGATGAAGGCAAAGGTCTTTTCGGCGCTTGCTTCAGTCTCGTCAAGGTCGTCAAAGAAGATGCCGCCTACGCCACGGGACTCTCCACGGTGTTTGATGTAGAAGTACTCGTCGCACCACTTCTTGAAGCGCGGGTAGTAGGTCTGGTCGTGCTTGTCGCAGACATCCTTGATGGTCTTGTGGAAGTGCACGGCGTCCTCCTCAAAGAGGTATGAAGGTGTCAGATCCTCGCCTCCGCCGAACCACCAGGCCTGGCTCGAGCCATCCTCGCGACACGTCTCGAAGTACCGGTAGTTGAGGTGCACCGTGGGCGCCATGGGATTCTTAGGATGGATAACCAAGCTCAAGCCGGCAGCGAAGAAGTCGAGAGACTCGGCGTCCGTGGCAAGAGACTTGTGATTGGCCCTCATCGAGGCAATGGCCGGTTTAGGTAGGGTTCCGTAGACAACGCTCACGGCCACGCCGGCCTTCTCGAAGACGTTTCCGTCCTGAAGTACACATGTGATGCCGCCTCCGCCGCCTGGGCGCTTCCACTCATCCGTGCGGAACTTTTGGCCATCAAGTTCCTCGAGGCCCGCGACAATCGCCTGCTGTTGTTCCTTGATAAACTTCTCCATGCGGAGGCGCATGGGGAATTATCGTCAACGGACTTTTGCGCCTTGGCTTCGTCATCGCGCTCGGCTAGCCTGAGCTTTTGAACATCGAGTTTCGCGGGTTCTTGCGTAGCCTGGAGGGGTTGGTGAGGGTCAGATTAGCCACGCTTGCACAGCACACACACACATAGCACTAGCAAAGAGAACGTTGGAGGGCCACATTCAAGGAGCAAGACAAGTATTCAGAAGGAAGATTTCCCATACCATTGTGAAGGCAATGGCAGCAGAGACTACAGCTCCGGCGCCAATGGTGGTTAGAAGAGGAGTGGTGCTCTTTGAAGAGCCGGGAGACCTGGGGTTGATTGTTGAGAAAGTTCGTCGTATTCCACTCCGGTTCGCACAATATTTGACCTGGCGGCTTGAGAGCCTTAGCAATTGACGTTGGGATAGCATTTTCGCGACAGCAAAAGGTATTTAAACTGATGGCTTGCTATAGGATGCCTGCAAGGTGCTTGGGGAGCTTCGTTTCGAAAGTGCTTGGATTCAATGGTGGTGGGGGATCGAACGATGTCGCCACTGGACGGATGTGTATCGGGCCACTTTGACAGCAAATTTTCGTACAACTTGGTCGAGCAGGCGAGGGCCTTGTTCCGCGGAGGGTGCCGGCTTTGACGCGGCCAATATTTTCGTCGGGGTTCGCAGGCTAAGCGAGGAGGTCGTGCGATACTTTCGAGTCTTTGTAAAGGAGCAATCGTCCTAGCCTGTGTCGTTTGTTCCAACGGCCGAGGGTTCCTGGCTTTCTCGACACGGAGAACTCCACCTCTTGTTGTGAGAGGGCTCTCACAGTGCTGTGAACCTGCAGATGGAAGCTGCCGGCCATTTGCCAAGCTCCCGCCCCACCAATGCAGGTCAGCTCCCAATTCAGCTTGGCCTCTTTTGATCGACAAGAGACTGGTCTATCGTTCTTTCACCTGCAATCTTTTTCTATCTTTATTTTCGGTGCCATTTTTATTGATACCTAAGCTCAAAATGTTTACGGTATTAAGAGGTTCGAATTGTTCAAGGAATACCTCAGTAGTCGGGCCCTATTGGTGAAGAGAAGAGGTCAAGCTCCAGAGAACTCACACACCCCATGTCCACGACATCTCCAGCCCTGGAAAGACCATTCTTCCCAGATTGGCTGCGACCCACACCCAATGCTCTTCGCAGCAAGCCTCGCCTTCATATTATTCCAATGTTTATATCGTGGACCAGGCTGGCTGTACCACGGCCGGTGAGCAGAAATCATCGACCTCCGCGGGCCTGGGCCTGTTCGAATCACGTGATCCAACACGATGCCAAACGGACGGAGGTATCGACGATTCTCCAAGGTATGATACAGGGGGATGCGTTTGGCATCTGATGAAAATAGAATAGAGGTTCTCAGTTCCGATAGTCAGCTATTTCGCCCTTCTCTTCAGCCCCATAATGATTAATAAGACTGTGAAGCGGATTGATTCATAAGCCTAGATTGGGAGCTGAGGATGGGGCGGCCAAAGATCAGGAAGGTTCGACCTCATTCCGAGAAGGCCAAACTGGGACTGCTAAATGACAGATTCGGAAGGGGCGGCTTTGTTGAATACATGAACACCAGGTTTGGTCACGAGCGTAACCTAAGTCAAACCGGTCCCTCTGATATTCAGAATCCGGTGTGGCAAGTCATGAAAGCCGGTGCGCAACACAATTTCTTCCATGTTTCCTGATGGGGTAACCTAGAGTCACAATGCAATGCCCGTAATGACCTCCCTTCTGGAACTGGTCTCTCGTGAAATGGCGTCAGCTGGACAAGGCGACTTTGGCGCATTTCATTGAGTCGTCTTCTCGCGTCCTTGCCGTTCCTGTCCAGCCGCTATCGCGGCGGCAGGGTGGAGTATGACTAACAGCGTCCAGTTCACGGGAAGACAGGTCTGGAAGAATCGGACTGACCTCTTGCCCCTCATTCTACTGACGAATGAGGTTGCTGATGTCACTACCCATGTCACACTCCCCCTCTCTGTGTCCTGCCACACTTTCAGTGACTCGACCAGGCTCCGGCTCTAGGCACTGCCCTCGCAGGGCCAGGGTGGGCTCTCATTTGAAGTCTACTTGGGAGCTACTTTGTGTTGAACTTCACTCATGCTGCCCCAACGCGCCTGACCCCACCTTTCTGAGTCTCCCGTCAGTCGCTCTTTCTCAGTCAACTCGCCATCACCGGCCCAGTGCAAGGAGCTTGCTTGCTAATACGCTCTGTTTCTTCCTTGGGCGGGCTGCCTGCCTGCTGCCTCCAGGCAAGGCCTGCTTATCTCCCAAGTACTTTGTTCTTGCCTCATTTTCCCATTTTCCGGGGCGGGAGTCCCAGCACCACTTTCCTATCCCTTTATTGCCCCCTTTCCCCTTCTGTACCCTTCTGGCCTTGCCCCATTCCTTTCCGCTGACATCACCACAACCGTTCCTGCGGCAGACCAGCCTCTAAACCCCCGCTACTCCACCAGGCCTGCTGCCTACTCTTTCCAACTTCAACTCTTCAACTCCTTTTACCTCCACCGATCGAATCGACTCAACTCCTCTTTTCCCTCTTTTTTAATATTCAAACTCACGAAACTTCCAAAACTCCCATCCACAATGCGATCCAAGTTTAAGGACGAGCACCCTTTCGAGAAGCGAAAGGCCGAGGCCGAACGCATCCGACAGAAGTATGCCGACCGCATTCCTGTAAGTAGTAGTCGCCGTCGACTTCTTGTTGAGATCCCCTTTGATCGCCGTTCACGTATTTGTTTATTCCCTTGCTTTCGTGGCTTTCTTTTCCCTTTCGCTTTTCTTTTGCAAATACACACGAATCCCCTTTTTTCGCGACCTCTTCTCGTTCAACGCAAGGGGATGGGCAGCGAGGCGGTCTGGAACAATGTTCAAGAGGTCGTTCAGCCTCCTCACCGCCATCCCGCTCTTTTCCGGCGTCGAAACCATGTTGCACCGCGATTTGCACAACCCTCCATCAAAGAAGAAATCAAACGAGTATAATATGCTGACCCATAATTGTTCCAATAGGTCATCTGCGAGAAGGTCGAGAAGAGCGACATCGCCACGATTGACAAGAAGAAGTACCTTGTCCCCGCAGATCTTACCGTAGGCCAGTTTGTCTACGTCATCAGGAAGCGCATCAAGCTCTCTCCCGAGAAGGCCATCTTCATCTTCGTCGATGAGGTCCTCCCCTACGGCGGCGCTCATGAGCAGCATCTATGCTGAGCACAAGGACGAGGATGGGTATGTTTCGCTAGTTCCCCTCTTCTTCTCATTCGCGATGCAAAGGATACTAACATGATGGTGCAGATTCCTATACATCACGTACTCTGGAGAGAACACTTTCGGCGACTTTGAGACCGCTTAAGCGAACCGATGACGAGATATTTCCTCCCGACGTACCGGGCTTTGGGTTTTGGCGTTTCGGATCATGATACTATGTGGGGATGGCCGTAAAGTTGCCCAGAGATGCCAGTTTCACAGCGGACGAACGAAACGTCGGCCAAGCCAGGCAGGGGCAGCGGAGAAGGCGAAGGGGATGAGGTTGATGTATTTGAAATTACGATTTTGGTCTTCTAGCCTTCTCCTATCTTATTAAGGCGAGAACCGCAGCGCTCGCATCTGCAGAAGCCGTTTCCGTGGTGCAATGCCTTATTCCCTTGGCTTCCGACCGGGGTGCCTCCGGGGAGCTAGAGCTGTCTCCTCTAGTCCCCGCTCCAACGCCAGCCTAGGGCTGGAATCGTTTGATCGGGAGGGGGAGCCACGGGCTTAATGATAATGGCGATATTGGGTTACGGCCTTACCGCCAGCGCCACGGCGCGGATCATGCCAGGTGTTGTTCGTTATGATTATCCTTGTCTATTTGTACACTTCTCCTTGTTTTTGCAGCTAGACTTGAACACGGCCGCTTGTGTTAGCCATCCCAATTCCCAATTTAGTGCCTGAGTTCCAGAGTGAAAGTGCTGTAATGCTCCTCTACCTGTCTTTGGTTAGATGAAACAAGCAGAGCTGACGAGCATTCCCAGTGGCGGAATCATCGGAAAGGACCATTGCGCAGGCCGGCGATTGTTAGTAAATCGCCACGAGACGAGCGAACGCAGTACGAGACCCGGTCAAATGCTTCACGAGAAGAGTAAGATTGAATGTGTATATGAGTATGAGTGTATATATTATTCATCATACTGTTCAGCAATCCGAATCGCCCCGGTCTAAAAGGGACTGATCCATAATTAAAACGTTAAGGATAGTTGAGAAGCCCAAAATGATGGGAGACACCAAACCACGCAACAACAGACAGGCACCATCTCGTCACCAGAAACAGCAGTTCGGGATTCGATCCATAGTCTAAAAAGTCACCGCCATGATCCCTTCCAGTCGTTCCAAGCTCTATGATGTCCGTGATTTCGGGATGGCACTTGGGAGGTGGAGGAGGAGGCGGCGGGGCCTCGAAGAGGCCGCTTAGATGCAGTAGGGGACTGGTTGACCTCGTTGAAGTAGCACTTGGTCTTGGGGGCAGTTGCCGCCGTACTATTGGGGGTTGAAAACCTGCGTCAGCCATGCTTTTCAAAGATGATGGTGAAGGTTTGGAAGAAGTTGTCTTACCTGCCAGACACCCTGGGTGTCACAGACCTGCCAGCCGCCGGCACCGGCGCAAGAGTAGGTGGCGGGCTTGCACTTGAGGAGGAGAGAGAGGGTTGGCGACCGCGAGGGCGGCGAAGGTGGAGAGGACGACGGTGGTGAAGTACATTTTGGTTGGTTGGGGGTTTTGGGAAGACTTTGTGGGAAAGGTCTGTTGAGTTGTTTGGGTTGTGGTTGTAGAGGAAGAAGCTGTTGGATGATGCTGATGATGAGGATGAGGAGAAGAGAAGGATAGAGAAGGAAAGGACGAGGAAGGGGTGGTTTATATAGATGGATCTTGAATGATGAATTTTGTCTCTTGCGAGTCTTGCTTCCTTTCGTAGACCATGTATTAGACTCTCTCTCGCTCTCTCTCTCCTTCGCTTCCCTTGTTCTCGCACTCAGCTTCAGCTCCCGGGATTGGTAGCCTTTGCTATCCGCATACGAAGACGGTAAGGCACGAGGATGAGAAGCAAGGTCGTGCTACGAGCCCCACGGCATGGGCTGACCGAAGGAAAAGAAAGGCGGGATGGAGTGAGGGAAGGGAGGGGCGTGGCAGTGTGGGGGAGGCGTGTGTCAAGTCGACGGTAGTCTCTGGACTGACGCCGTCGCGGAAGAGAGTGGTAGTGGTGGTGTAGTTGAAAGGGGGAGAGGGGGGCGCGGTTAACGGAGGCGCGGTGAGTACCGCGACGTCATGAACTAACACCCTCCTCCCCGTCGCCCTACTTCCCGGCGAGAACCGTTTTCCACTTCCGAGCGAGGAATATGGGGGTATAGAAGGAGAAGGGCTGGAATCGGTGTGGAGGGCGCGGACGATGCAGCTTGGTCCACCTCGTGTATGTAGCTCTGTCTGGGTTGCCCCTCTTGCTCCCTCGATCTACCATGTTCTACTTGTCTTGTCTGGGGTCCCCCTCGGGTCCTTGACAAGGCCTAGCTTCCCCAATCAACGTCGTTGCGGAGACCATGCTCCTCTCGCTTCCCTCTGAATAGTATTGTTTTCTTGTAGCTGTCACTGTGATATTTTGCTCACATGTATATCTGTAACCCGTATACAGCTTGATGCCCTCTTTGTTCTCAGCGATCCACGTTTGGGTCTCTTGTTACCTATTCCGGGAGGAGTGGAGGGAGCGAAGGAGCTCCTCCAAGGTCGAGCTTTAGGTCCTGAGGTGTAGTACACATTTTCTTTCTCTGGTTGGGCTTTCCTGGCCGTTTCGGCGAGACACTATAGGTGGAGGCGGAGTCGGGAGATTATACATTCCCAATCTCTCTTTTCCTTTTGGTAGCTAAAGCACGGTCTTTCCTCCCCTCGCTTGTCTCTATTATTCTTTTCCTTGGGATCAGAAAAGGAATAGGGGAAGAGAGGCAGGTGGTTCAAGGGGGTGGGGAAGGGGGAAAGGGGCGTATACGAAAAGAAAAGGTTGGAGAAAGGCAGGGCGTGGAATACGGGAAAAGCAAGAGGCGTGATGCTAGGGAGACTCGGGCACGGAAGGGGAGGGGGAGACGAAAATAAGCGTAGAAGGTGATCGATGTGGGGATACGGAGACCGGGGAGGGGGGCCATGATGGCGGCGCAGGCGAAGGGAGAGGAAAAAGCTTGTTCGACGGTCGTGGGTGTTGTTGCGAAGGGGGCTGGCGGGGGAGGGATAGAGGTCCCGGAGCTTTTGGCCAAGGCCGTATTGGAAAACGGCATAATAGCAATGGAGCAGGGGTTTGCATATTCTGCGTCCCAAGCGGAAAAAGAGGGTTTGATCTGACGGTCTCTTAGAAGGTGGACGTATGTGTGTTTGGTCATGAGGGACGTCTAAGACGAACTGCCAAGTTTGCCGAGGGACGTATATGACATTGGCACAGGAGCAGACATCCAAGGATCAATATCTAGGACCAGTACAGTGGATCAATCCTTGCTCCTCGCCTCGTTCCCATTCTCACGTCAGAAAGGACGGAAAACAAAAGAAAAAGCGGCACTAAGAAGACGAAGTCGAAGACATGTGTAACCTAGAAAGAACCGAAAACCCCCTTCGCCAAGTGCTTGCTATTTTTAGGGGGCCTTTTGGGTTCTGTTTGGCATTGTTGATTTTGTGATCCAGAAGTGGCGTATGAGGTTTAGACAAAACTTAACGGAAAGGGGAGGAGGGGGTGAGCAGAGCCCGAGACAGCCTTGGGGATGGATCGCCGATCCATTGTTCGTGTGGATTGGGTTGGGGCAGGATGGATTTCATGGGGGAACGAGGGTGGATTCTCGCTTGGCCTGGCAAGGCATTGATGGCGAGAAAAAGGAGCACTGCTGCTTCGAAAGAGAAAAACCCCCGTTCCGTCTTCCCCATTGACGTCCCGGGGATCCTTCCTCGCCCTCGGTCGTGGACCTACCAGCAACCCCGCAAAGATTAATGATCGTCGGAGAATACATGTTACGCTAGCTCGTGGAGTGTAATACATGGACGTTTGATCCCTCCGGACCACGAGATGGATGGATCCATGTGGATGGATGGATTTCCACGTAAGGCTCAAGGCAAGGATTGCCGAGGAATCAGTAGAGGGCTGCTTCATCTCGAAAACGTGGCGCAGGGAGAAAAGGGAAGCGAAAGAGCGAGAGGGCATTCAATCGTCTTGCATTCCGTATGGATTGATCTGCCAACCTTGTTCTCCTAAAGTAATCAAAGCAGAAGCCCCATAAACGAGCAGCGAGTTCCTGTACTTGCCCGCACACACACACACACAAACACCTTGTGCCATCTCTGTCTCGCTCTCCTCTTTCCGCTCACCTATTGGCGCGTCTTGCTTGATTATTTTTAAACCCACCTTTCACGGCACCTCGCTACCTCTCCCCGGGAATCTGTAGATTCGGGGGACACGGCACGTCGCCTGGCCTCTTTTAGGCGCCACGACAGCGAGGCGGTCAGCGCATGACAGCTTTGAGGCGCGGTCAAACCACCCCCTTCTAAATAAGACGAATCGATGACATTTGTAGAATTCCACAATCTGATGCAGTGGCGCTACTATTCGTCCGTTGCACTCGATGGATCCAAATACCGGCATGTCATCCGCGCCAGCGCCGTGGTGTCGCTTCAACCCTTTTTACTGCCTGTCTCGGGTCAAAATTCGAACTAATAGTCAGGCGCACGGCGCAAGCCACGGCACTGTTGATCGCTGGCTGAGCGACGCATATGGAGATGGAGAGACAACCAGACATCACTGTGATGGCTGGATGATTCTTTATTGCTTCCTTTTAATAGCGCTATATTCTCTTCCTTGGTCATGATGGAGCCAAGTCATCAGACAAGGGGTGGGCAATAAAGCCGCATCCTCTTCATTCTGCTCAAGCTTCGTTCAGCCCCCCGGTCTATGCGATCCTTTGCCCGAAATGGTCCGGAAGCTTCAGACCGCGGACCGCCAACAGGCCAAGGCAAAACCTGAATGCGCGCGCACGCGCACACGCGCCGCCGCCCAAGGTCCGAAGACCGACGTAGTTTCCCACGCTATCAATACAGGGCTGGATGGGGCTGACCTAAGATCGTTGAGCTGTTCCCTTTCCTCTTGTGGCATATTCAATAGGAATATGCAAAGGAGAAAAAAGTGAGAGAGGTTTTTGAAAAATAAGACCGGAAAGGGAGAAGGCCCTTTTCCACGGTTAGGCAAGGTCCACTGCCTTACTCACCGAACGGAGTGAGATTAGTCGGCGGATTAAGTGCAATGGTTTGGACGTCAAGACGTCAAGGAAGAGTGAGAAGGGGGTTATTGGCTCGCTGGTCCTGGTAGGAAGGGATCAGCAAGCAGCAGTGGGAAATATTGAAATCAGGCAAGGTGCTCAGCCTGGAAAGGAACAGCACACTACGTCAAATCCGGGGAAGATTTTCAGCATGCGCCTGCCAAATTGAGGAAGGCATCCAAAGATCCATCTCAACCCCGAAGAGGAGCACTGATGAGCACCATTCTCCGCCGTGGAAACCACCACTAACAAGGGAGAAGAACAAGGGAGAAGAGAGAGCGCTGCTGCTCGGAAGAGGCAAAGCAGAACTGCGAGTGGAGAAATTGGGGGAGGGAGGGGGCGTGAATATTGACGGGTGTTGAGCCCTTCTGCCTTGCGTTAATGACTTTCACTCGGAGAGGCCATCCATTGAGCTATTCTTGCATCTACGTTTGATATTTCGGGCCGTTCATTAGCTGCACATCCTCGTCGGTATGTGTGTATGTGTATGTGCTGAGAGCATTGAACCAATGCCAAATCTCTCTAGAGGGTTGATTCACCTTGGGCTTCTCCATGTTCGTCTCGGTGTACGAGCTACATTGGGAGCTCGACACTAGCTTTGCGTCGAGAGGGGGAAAATAATACAATACGAGAAAAGGAACAAAAGAAGGATGAGGTTGGATGAAGTAGACGATCTGATAGGCTGGTGATCGCCAAGACCACTTGGCAGCGAATTTAGAGTACGAAGCAACGGTATCCCGACAGGCCAGATCCCTGAGCCTAACAAAGAATTTCAACCCACCCACGGATCAAGTTGATGGGGGTGTGTCTGCATGAAATGGCTGGCTATAGGCTGGCTAGGCTGGCTCTGGCAGGGCCTTGTCTGATCCGATCGACTAAATATAGCATAATTCGGGTGCTAGTGTATAAGTCTCGCTACCCCAACTCCCTAGCCTTCAATGGAAGAGCATTGAGAAGGGAAACAAAAAACGAAAAACGCCCAAACGACGAACTTCTTTGCCGTGCCGGCCCCCGTATTTGATCCCATTGCGACTTGATCTCTCTACGTGCGCAAACTCCACCTCCCAGCTCGCTCAGGGCTCTTTCCTTTTTCTATTTTCTGTTTCCTGAGTAAGGCCTTCCCCCTCGAATACCTCGGTACCTGCTCTTCGTATACGACAAATCCACGCAGGCAAGACACGCAGGACACCGCAAGGAAGGTGCAGCCAGCGCGCTTCTCGACGGAACAATAGTATTGCCATGTGCAGCCAAGGAGAAAAATAACTAATCAACCGCCATCTGCTCCCTACCGCCCCCATCAACCCCATCAAGCCGCAACTACACACCACTCCACCTCCAGACCGAATTTCATCACTTGCACATCTGCCCGCATCGACACTCCCACCCACACACACCACGCACCCCCTTCCCTCTCTTGTGTAGGCATGCCAAATCGATCCATTGATCAAATCAATCTCCTGTCGAGCACAAGGTAAAGCAACCGAGACAAGCAGCACAAGGGGCCAAGCTTCCAGCGCCCCGCTCCCCTCTGGTCTTTGCTCTTTGCCAGCTCCCCCCTCCCGGAAAGGGCCTAGTTCGGCTCAGCCCGGCCCCCAAATACCACGGTCACTCCACGACGACAAGAGGAACACGAGTGCCGTGCAGGGTCCGTTCCTCTTCTGTTCCACGTTCGTGGTGGGTTTCCGTCCAATTGATTCCGCAGTGGAGTCTTGGAACCGGGGATGAGGGGCCTTGTTCCCTAGTTTTTGTGGAGAAGGGGTGCGAGACAGGGCAGGTTCTTTGCTGGAAAAAGGGGATCTAGATGAGAAGGGGGACGGAAAAGTAATGGTGGGAAAAAGAAAAGAGGGAACAAAAGAGACAGGAACCCCAAGTCTTGGACGCTGGGAATACGAGGCGCATCTGCTGACCGGCGGGGCGGCCTGACCAGCCAGCATCAGTGACCGTGAGTGATGAGTGATGAGTGAGGAGAGGGGGCAGCTTCTCTTTTGGGGCTGGACCTTCACTTCTCCTCTTTCTCTTTTCATGGTCATGGCCTATTCCGATGCTTTCTTTCTCATGGTCGTTGCGGTTGGTCGTGCCTTTGCTCCATCCTTATGAGGCTCACCTTGTCGCCCCGACTCTTGGCCTCATCTGTCATTGATTCAGTCGAGGCCCAAAATTGTGCCCGATGCAAAGTCCCATGTCTGAGATGAGGAAGGTAAAGAGGGGAGGAGGAGCTTCCCCTCTAAAGGTGATGCCGATCCCGAGGAGCCTAAGAGAAGAGGTTATCACGTACCACCTGCAGATACGTGAAGCGGAAAAAGCGCTTGCCAGATATCGTATGCAGACCGAGAGGTTTGAGAGCCAGCCGTGGCAGAGACCGAGCTGGTCCCAAGAGAAGAAGGGCAACAAATGGCGCAGATGCCAAAAATACGGGCTTGGGAGCAGCTCACTTCCTGCAGTAGACAGCTCAAGGGGATCCACTTCTCGCTGCATTCATACATGTCGTGTAGCTCTGGTCCCCCGCAACGTACTATGTAATCATGATACTGAGCCCGTCATATCGGCTAACAGGGCAAACCGTGGTGGATCGTCCTAGGGATTCCTTTTCCAATGCCATCTTTCCTGGCCCACAGCCCGAAAGGGTGCTACAGTCCCCCGAAAAGGCAATAAGAATCGTCCTACCTGGCTCCACAAGTAAGCATCCTGGCTTGAACGGAAGTCAGCCTAGAGGGCAATACACAGAGCAAGGCGAGTGGAAGGAAGTTGGACAGACAGTCAAGAGTAGGGATCCGGAGGGAAGCGGCTTGCAGAATCTGCTGGCACCCGGTGCTTCAGATCATTCTCCCTTTTGAGCAATCTACGAACAAGACTCGCACCATCAACCCCCAAAAACGTTGTGTACGGTGAAACGAAGTATGGCTTAGATATTCTCTATCGGGTATTATAAAACTAAGTGAGTGGCGTCTAGATTACAGGATTGATAAAAGTACACACCAGACTGTCCTTCTCTGGCGATCGGCGTCATCATCATTTCCGCGTGGAACAAGCCCCCACTATCATCAAGCGATGGATCTACGAAGAGACCACCACAACGGACCAAGATCCAGGGCTACGCAAAGAAGAAGAAGAAGAGTGTCTGGGTCCGGTCCTTGACGTGGCCTCCTCTCTCTTCCCCTCCTCCACTCTTCTCTCTTCTTCTTTTGTTTCGTCCTTCCCTCCTCAACGTATAAACACTCACCTTATCTAGAGCCCCACAAACCCTCACCCATCGAGAGACAAGGATGCACCTCCCCACGAAGCGACCAAAGGTAAGGGGCAGCCCGAACCGGAGCCACGTCAGGGGCTGCCAGAGCCTCGGCTCAGCCAAGGGCGCCAGCACGGCCGTCTCGCGCACCGGCCTCGGCTGACCGTCCGCCGTGCCAGCCGGCAAACCCTCGACAACCTGACGGGAGAAAGCCTCGACGGCCTCCGCGACGAGCGCGGCGGTCTCGGTCGGCCTGCTCAAGAAAGGAGAGTGGCTCGTGCGCATCTCCCGGTGCACGACGTCGCCGCCGAGGACGCGGGCCATGCCGATCTGCATGCGCTGCGTGGCGACGGGGGTCCGCGGTCGTCGACGGTGCCGATGAACCACGAGGGCACGTCGAGCCAGCCGGCGTAGGCGTGCTCGCCGCCCTCGAAGAGAGACTTGAGGCTGTGGGCGCGCAGCTGGGAGACCCAAAAGTCGGCCTCTTCGCGGGGTTCGACGTCGTGGTAGAAGAGCTCGCGCGCGGGCTGGGCGAGCTCGGCGAAGCCGGTGGCGGCGTTGACGCGCCAGGCTGGGGGCGGGTGGCCGAAAAAGGGGTCCATGAAGGCGACGCCGGTGAGGGTGAAGCCTGAGGCGATGAGGACGATGCCGATGACGTGGCCCGGTGTCGTTTTGGCGGTTGGGCTATTCTCTTGTCCTTCGGAAGCGTCCGTGACAGCGGCAGCGTTGTCGTTGCTAGGTTGGCTGCTCTTGGGCCGCGCGAACCCCTTGATGACGCTGTTGCCCACCATGCCGCCGTACGAGTGGGCGACGACGACGACGTCACGGCCCTGGCTCACCTCGCTGGACACGGCCTCGCGCGCGGCGTCGATGTCGTCTTTGAAGGTGGCTTCTGGGTTATCGGACGCGGAGGGTAAGGTGACGGCGACGCAGCGGAGCTTGTGCTTCTCGCGGAGGACCTTGGCCATCTTGTCGTAGCATGTGGGGCGGTGCCATGCGCCGGGGATTAAGACGAGGGTTGGTAAGGAGTTGGCCATTTTTTTGTGTGTGTATGAGGGGGAAATGGGTAGGAGGTGAAAACGAGAAAGAAGAAAAAAACGAAAGGGTAATGGGTTCAAGCAAATAGTGAGTGTTAAGTCCAAGACACCAGACCCTTTAAGAATTTGATATCCCCGGTGATCTCAGCTTCTATCGCTCGTTGATATTAACCTAAATAAGCTCGCTGAGGTTAAACCAAGTTTTCCAGGGACCCCGATTCTTTCCGTGCCGCTAACTATCCACTAGGCGCATCTGCTTGGGCCGTGTCCCTCAGCACCAATGACTCTTTTTCAGCTCGTGCTCCCCGGCCTTTCCCGGGGCCCGTATGACTCCCTTGTGTACGAGCAACACGAGCAACCGCCGTTTCTTGAGAGATTGCGACTTGGTTTGACGTCAGCGTGTTTCCCGAGAGGAAGAAAGATATTCTTGCATTTCTACCGACCGTCTTTTGTTGTTTTCGGCACTCACCGATGCAGAGAGGGATCTCATGCAAGCTGATGAAAAAGATTCGAGCTTGAAGAGGCTTATTAGTTGAATGGAACTGTCAAAAGCTCAGCGTGTATCCACCCGCCCCACCCCGTTCCTTCCGGGGAAAACCCACCCAACTTCTCGGTTCTTAGGCAGAGAACAAAGGGAAAAATCCTGCCGGTCACGGGCCGGACTTTTCTGGGGCCTTGTTCTCTTGATGCATGCCCCGAAAAGGGTAAAGAGATATTATCACTATCTACTTGTATTATTGGTGAACAGGTGAACAGGGGAAAGGAAATAGGAGAGACAATGTAAAGCCGACCCAGCGATTTCTGTCGTCACAGACATCTTTTTACTCTTTCTCCTAGGGTCGCATTTCTTTCATCTGGATGTGGCGATGGATAGTTTTGTACGCCCACGCTGAGATAGAGTCCTCCCAATGGCTGGATCTTCTGCACCCAACGACGAAATGAATAGCTTGAGTAGGGTCCTGAAAAGCTCCACTGAGCGGAGAGAGAGAGAGAGAGAGAGAGAGAGAGAGAGAGAGAGAGAGAGAGAGAGAGAGAGAAATCGAGTGCGCTGCGAATGGCATCTCGAGCATGTCAAGCCAGGCCAGTCCCACAGATTCCCAGCCTGCCTCAAGTCAGCCCTATCAGCACCGGCCAAACCTTGATTCTATTTTTACAAATTCCTCCAAGGCGTGCAGCATGCTTCCCCCTCTCCACGACGGGGCGAAGAGAACAGAAAGAGACAGGTTCTTCCGCCGAGAATCAGTGCTTTCGCCTCATCTTTTGATCCATTCCTGGCCTGGTCAGCTTGTGTAGAACGATCAATATGTTGCGCCAGTCATAGAGATCCGCCAGGCTGTCAGTTTGTTGTGACCACGGCCTTACACTCCCCTCCACCCATACTTGTACAAATAGTGGTCTTTGGATCTCTTCCGAGGACTGTAGTCTTTACTGGTCGGAATCGCATCCCAAAAACGGACCTCTCTCAGTTTTCTACACTCTTGTTCCTTGGCCCCGTCTCTCCGTCTTGGATGCATAGCCTTCCTCATACCATCCTCTTAAAGACGAGGAAAGAACCATCATCTCCACTCGTTTTCTCAAGGTTGTACTAGAAATATAGACTTTATTACTCTTACAAAAGTAGGGATGGGTAAGAGGGGCCTTGGCCAGTTGAGAATCACCCACCAACGTTCCACTACTTCATGTAGGCCCACCACGAGGCCCGCCGGGAACAAAGAGAATAATCAAAAAGAAGACTGCCCCGAGATCCCATGATGGCGAAAATAGCATCTAAAGTGAGAATGATCAAAACGCCTTCTAGTCAAAAGGCATAGAGTCCCGACATGATGTATCCTACGCACCCGCAGGTCCTCTTCCTCTCCTTCTCTTACACTCCGCTTCCCATTCAGTCCTACACATAGTCCCCTCCCACACATGGTCCCCTTATCAGCCGCTCCTCTCCAAATATGCACACACCTCGGCCCGGCCCCTTCCACGGCGCACGCACC
This sequence comes from Parascedosporium putredinis, assembly GCA_949357655.1. Classification (NCBI taxonomy): domain Eukaryota; kingdom Fungi; phylum Ascomycota; class Sordariomycetes; order Microascales; family Microascaceae; genus Parascedosporium; species Parascedosporium putredinis. The sequence goes on along the minus strand of CASHTG010000020.1, from coordinate 1,147,283 downwards.
TGATCTCAAGTACGTTGTGAAGCCCTCCCCTTCACCTTTCATCTTGGAGATGCTAGGCTTGGACACAAGACGCGCATAAGCCGCAACTAGCCACCTACGGCTTTCTTCCTTGAAATGCAACGTTCGAGAGACCACCGAACCCCCGACAGCTCTTGGCCTTGGAGACAGATCCTTCGCTTTCGTCACTCGGGACTTCCTTCACGGGCCCCGGGGAGGGACATCCTCTTCCTCCTCGCCATATCACTATCCAACACCCTCATCTATGGCAATGGACATCATCCAGGTGTTTTTGCAACTCTTCGAGACAACATATCACCGGCGTCCTTAGCCACATACCAAACTCAAGATAAAACTCAACATTAGATTAGAAGAAGTAAGGATGCCCATTCTTAGTACAGTCCAAAAAAAAAAAAAAAAAAAAAGGTAGGGCAGGCTCGTGACACCATGAAGAATAGGAGGAGCAACCAGTTCGTGGAGCCATCCAGAGTCGCGTGTTGAACGCGCCATCGCCCAGCCTTTGATGGGCGAGCGCAACATGTTGACCTCTTCCAGCTTCCTCGAATCCCCTTGGCCATGGACTCTTTCCGGGCTACATCCCAACTCTTGCTTGCCCTTTTCTGACTTCTCGACATGGCCCTCCTAGCACGTATCGTTGTTCTACCACTACATGTATCCATTACCTCAAGTTTCACAACTCTCTTTTCCGCGAATTGTTCCTTGCTTTTGACGGACGTCACAGTCGGCCCTCGCCAAAAGGGCATTCCTCCTAGGCCGAGCATCACAGCTGCTTATGCGAGAACAGGGTTCATTCTTCCTTCTTGCTTACCTTTTTGGTCAACCGCCTAGTCATATTCTGCCACTTTGCGCTTCAATAGGCCACAAAAGAAAACATCGAGAGAGCCCCAACAGGGAGAAAAATGGATAAACGGAGCCAGACACCCAAGAGGGTGGCAAGAAAGGAAAAAGGTGCAATCACAGTTCCAAGTAGAGTGAAGAAAAACGTGTCAATAATCATCTGATATACATGGTAACTCCTGATTCCTCTTTTAAAAACATTAGAAGTTCCCCTCTTCTTCGCACCTAGTGAACAAACTCCGGTGACTTGGAATCCATCCTGGACTCCACGTCGATATCTTGTGCGTCGTAGGAAATGCCTCCTCGCCCCCCTCCCTTGAAAAAGAGATATACAAAGACAAGGGGAGGGAGAGAAACAAATAACCCTGCACGGCTCGCTGTCTTGCGGCTCGCCTCTATCCTTGCTCGGGGGCAAGGTTGGAGGTCATGGAGTGAGGACAGCACTAGAAAGTATACGGCGGGTGTCGGGACCGGAGAACCCTCGACGGAACTGACACCGTTCGAGGCCTCTTCTCCCAACACAACGTGCGCGTCGTCTCGTCGGTCAGGAACTTGGGATACGCAGTCCAAAACAAAAGAGAGAAAAAACACAAAGCAATGCCCGCCATTCCTGTAACAACACCAAGCCCGCCCTTCAATCAAACCCGAGGTTCTCGCATGTGTAGAGTGGAAGTGAAGAAGCAGCACGACGGAGAACGGAGAGAAAAAGAAACATGGCGAGGAGCAAAACCAAAGCCAGAGGCCAACGAGAAAGCAGCAGCAACACCAAAACGAAGAAAAAAAGAATAATCAAAAAAGTTTTGGATATCGGAGGGGAACTGAAAGAGAAATAGAACCAAGAGAAGCACCAGGCAAAAGAGCTTCTAAAACCAAATCCCCCAAACTTTGACGCCCAACCATCATGCTGATAATGACCCATAATATTGACGCGAGTTAAAAGGATTCGCCTCCGGTATAAGACTGTACTGTAGCTGCGCTTTGTTTAGTTGCCAGTCTTGGCCTTCTTAGGCATCCTCGGTGTTGGAGGATTCTTCTTGCCCTGGATGCCGTTGGCTTGGCCGCCTGCACCTGGCGTCGGTGCTCCCCATCATCCTCCAGCTTCACCCCAGAAGGCCGCCGCCTCTTATTCGAGGCCGGCGATGTGTTGGCGCTGGGGCCGCTCGAGCTCGTGCCCTGGTGGCTTCGCTGGATCTGCATGCCCGGTGCCTGAATGTGACCGGGAATTGGCGAGCCTACCACATGGGGAGACCCGCCGGGTAGCTGGATGTTGCCCATGGCAGGGCTGGCCCCCATCTGCATGTTGGCGAAGCTCGGCGTCCTAGGACCCGTCGCCATATTCTGCGCCGCCACCACATTGTTGATCTGGGACACGTACTGGTCGACCGCCGCATACGCGCCAACTCCGGGGTGAGAGTGGCAATATCCAAAGAGAGGTCCCATTTGGCCCATAACCTCTGCAAGTTCGAGGAACTGGAAAACTGCCTCAGGTATTCCCATGCTTGCGTTGACGGCCGATGGAGGGAGATCAACAAGCGCATCCGGCGGAGGGTTCTGGGGGACTTGAGCTGCTTCTGCTTCGTCTTCTTGCTCATCTCAGGCGAAGACTTGATGTCCTGCGAGTTGAGCTTCTGCCAGTCCTTGACCCATTGATGGGCCGGTGTGGCGGCCTTGATAACACTCTTGAGCGATACATATTCTTCATGGCCCGTCGTGGAGAATTCAAAAGCTCAAGTTTTTGTTCCGAGTCGAACTGAACCCTCAAGGTGCCAGTGGCAACCAACTATACGGCTCTTGTTAGCATCACGCGATTCTCGATTTGGTCATCGCCAAACCATAGGCGGGAAGGGATTGGTAGTGCTTACATGAAGACCACTCTCGAACCAGTAGACGAAGCTCGATCGGCTGTTCTCAAGCCAGTAGCTGTCACCAGTAAGCGGCCGCTCCGTCGTTCCCTTGTCCATGACAAACTGCATCGACTTGATACCGCTCTCGAAGTAGGTGTGGAAGTACCGTGCCAAGGCAGGGAACCCGATCTCGTACTGCTTGTCTGTTTCCTGGTCCGTTTCGTTGATGTGGACCCAGTGCCTAAAGACACCCTTGGGCGAGAAGAATCGGTGGACAAATTCGTTCCAATACGACAAGTCACCCTTGCCCTTTGGACCCTGGAAACCAACATTAGAATGCATGAAAACAAAGGGGCGACACTACAAAAGAATCTGGGGTCAAGCTCACAGGAAAGCCGCTAAGGTGCTCCGAAAACTGCATTAGCCTCAGAAAACACTGGTTCCTCATCTCCGCCCTTCGCTGTTGAAGAGCCATGCTGTTCGCAACCGCTTGATGCGTCGCCAAGGCTTGCATTTGCGCTTGTTGAGCGGCGGCCACATTCTGGAGTTGCTGTTGGGACGGCTGCTGCTGCTGCTGCTGCTGTTGTTGTTGCTGTTGTTGCTGTTGCTGAAGCTGCTGCTGCTGCTGCTGTTGTTGCTGCTGCTGTTGTTGTTGTTGTTGTTGCTGCTGTTGCTGCTGCTGTTGTTGTTGCTGCTGCTGTTGCTGCTGTTGTTGCTGCTGCTGCTGCTGCTGTTGTTGTTGCTGTTGCTGCTGCTGTTGTTGCTGATTCGGGGGCGGTTGTGGCTGGTTCTGAGGAGTGGGAGTGGGCCCGGGGTTTGGGCTGGCGTCTGCTGTCCAGCAGACGGCGCGGGGTGCCGGCTTGGGTCGGGGGCTGACCAGCTTGAGGGTTCTGTTGTCCAGGCTGCTGGGGTTGGGGTTGAGGTTGAGGACGCTGGCCAGGGTGTTGCTGGCCTTGACCAGAGGCTTGGGCTTGCATGCTAGCAGCGGCAATCTGCGCTTGCTGCGTCTGGAGGTTTTGTAGTTGCTGGGCCGTCATCTGGAGCGGCTGGCCGTTGTTGCCTTGGACGAGGTGCTGGTTCTGAGCCTGCGCCTGAGCCTGGGCTTGGGCTTGGGCCTGGGCCTGGGCTTGGGCCTGAGCCTGAGCCTGAGCCTGTGCTTGTGCCTGGTGATGTTGCTGCATGGCCATTTGTTGGGCCATTAGCTGGGCGGCGTGCGGGTGCTGTCCCTGAGAAATTGTGCATTAGTAAAGAGGACGACAGAGGATCGGATGAGACACCGCACTAGTTTACTTACCGGCCTCATGCCTTGCCTCATAGCGGCCATCTGCGCGGCATTCATATGCTGCTGCATGGGGATTCCCATGGGCATGCCGTTGACAGCACCCATGTTACCGTGTAGCTGTTGTGCCATGAGTGCCTGCCTAGCCTGAGCCTGTTGGTGGAGATATCGCTGTTGCTGTAGCTGCGCTTGCATTCCGGGGGCATTGACTACATGGAGATATTGGCAAAGGTTAGCGTTGGCTTTCTCTCACGAGACGTGTCTGCTTGAGAATGGCGCTCAGTGGACCTGGTTAGCAGGGAAAGGGGGACGTACGGTGCAACTGCTGTTGAGGGAACATCTGTGGTTGGCCAGGGTTCAAGTGTTGAAGAGCATGTGCGTTCGGCCCACCTGGTTGCATGCTACCCATGAGGCCAGCGGGAACTTGGGAGCCGGGTGCCCCAGACACGGCCATATGCGCGCCCATCTGGGGAGGCATGCCACCACCCGGCACGCCTTGTTGACTTGCGTTGTGTGGCATCCCAGGCGCCATTGGATGGCCTCCGGGTACGCCTGGATGCTGTTGCATGACATTAGGATGGCCAAAGCCGGGTCCCATACTCGCCATCATCTTCCGAAATTGATTCGTCGACGATCCACGTCTGCGCGGATATCGACTCTACCTAGTCCGTCTTTCACCACCACCATGCGATTTCAACCAGGATACGCTGAACGGGGCACAGGAGGCGACGCGGCGGCCTAATATCGATGGGAGGAAGCAAAGAATGTGTTGCGGTGGTGTGACGAGGTAAGGACCGGACGCGTCGCGAAAGGGTCGGATGCACAAGTCGAACGGCGATTCTGGATGGATGTGTTTAAAGGGTGGAAACGGGGGAGAAGAGTGTTGGTTGGGGGCACTAGGCTTTACTAGGCTTTGAATGGCGATGGTTGATCAAGTCCACTGGCGGCACTAACTAGAACAGTGTGGAAGACATTGATGATAACTGGGGATGATCGGTCGGATTGCAAGTTTACACTGCAAGGGAGTGTGTGGGCTGCGGTTCCCGGCTCCTAGGTTGTGGATAAGGGAAAATGGGCGTGGGCGGCGAGGATAACACGACGATGTGTTGTTCCTCAATGCAGATAGCGATGGGTCGTCAACACGATACGGGTTGGAATTGATCGTTGCTAAGTCAGGGACGGGACAAGGAAGGCGTCAAAGCGAAAAGAGTTCGGCCAACACCCGAGGAAGATGTGGCAGACTTCGGTCCCCCAAAAAAATGCGATAGAAAGGCGAGCAACCTAAATGACAAAAAGTGACCGAGGAAAAAAGCCGAGACGAGAAAGAAAGCGAGGTGTTGTCGTTTGAAGATGGAGCGACGCGGATCTAGTTTGGTTTGGCGGAGGAGACAGGGGGGAGAGGAGGGAGCGAGCGAGGTAGGCTTCGGGGTTGGCGGAGTGGAGTCGGCGACGAAATGGCCAGTTCGGGTCGCCCAATAAATTCGTTGGTGGGCGGATGGAGCCGTAGGGAGAAAATGATCGAAAGGGAGAGGGAGAGGGAAAATAAAAAAGAGAATTATCAAAAGCGCTTTCGCATTGGCGGGAGGAGATGTCGGAGAGTGTGGCTGTCTCTGGAAATTAAGTTTTTGAAAGTCAGTCGGGCGTGGCTCTGAGATTTTGCGTCTTCGTCTCCTTTGTTGCATAAAGCTTGTTTATCTGGATGCAAGAGAAATGGCGGGACAAAAGAATAAAAATTTGCGAAAAAATGGGCTTTGGAAGGGGGCAGGTGCGTTGCGGGAAGGGGAGGCCTGGGCTGGGCTGGGCTGGGCTGGGCTGGGAGGAAAAGAGGAAGGAACTGCGCGACGGGTGTGGCGGGCAAGAGCAGAGGTCCAAGACTTGAGGAGGATGGGCGGTTTCGGGGGAGGAAGGGGCGTTGTGCGAAAGTGGAGGAACTTCAAGATTAGGTACCGCCTAGGATCTGGGGAAGGGGGGAATGGCATGGGCAGTGGAGTGGTGCCTGTCTGGTGTCTTGGGCTTTCCCTGAATGTCTCTACATGCTCCACCTCATGTACGACGTTCAGTACATGGGGCTGCGGTACCTCATGCAACTAAACGGGTCAACATTGGGGGATGAATGAGACAAATAACCACCTCCGTAGATGCATCAATGGATCCAGCCCGAAACCAAAACACGCCCTGATAGAGGACCCAAAGGAACTAAAAGCTTACCTAGCGGCCAAAAGACGAGTTGTTTGCTGAGACACTCCGAGCCCGATAGACACGGCGAAAACCCCTAATAAGCGAGAAATATGTTGAGAACACTAGAAAAGGGAAGAGGACGTCCGAGCAGGTTAGAGTAAGAAGCGGGAAAGAATGGGGGAAGAGGTCTGGTTGAGAGTAGCGTCGTGAAATATGGCACAAGCAAAAGTTGGGTCGGGGCTTCCTCAGGCACTGCGGACTGGGGTTCGGCGCAGACGCAGGAGGGACTTGGGCAGGACAAGCGTAAAAGGATAGGCGGTCCAAAACGTAGTATCATTAAGGATAAAAAGCGGGCCATGAAGTTGGGGCCCGTAGTCTACAGCTAAGGTCGACAAACAATTATCATCTCCATAATTCAATACCTGGACAAGATGGCGCTGATTACGGACGGCGCATTCTCAAAAGGATAAATATATCCAGGATGGATCCAATGGATGTGTTTCCCTGGACACTACCTTTTCTCTTCGAGCGTGGGAGGGCGGGGGAAGAAGCACAGCAACTCAATTGTTTTCGCAGCAATCGCTTCTCAAATACTCAGTTGTCCCCTTGGAGCAGGGAGTGGGACGGGGACAAGGTCGCGCTCAAAGAGGGGGCCACGGGGCGCCAGGCCGTGGTATACTGCATACAACGATTTTGACGCGGGTGGCTGGCCCAATGAAAACGCCCCAGTGCGACCAGGCGAGGCCTACCACAGCGAGTAACTTACTAAGACTTATTCCATATCGGTTAAAAGAACGTGAGGTCCCGTTTTTGGAAAAGCCTTCTGCTAGACTTCCTCTATTAGAATCGATATTCGTTATCAATTTGCGCGGTACATGGCTAGGTCCTCTGTGGTTCAGCTCGACGAATTTATTTGTCTACTTTGCTAATCGCGCCCGCCCCACGCTCCTCCTCCGCCGTTTCGACTCATCGCCCTTGAGAGATTGTATAGTGAGAGAATTTCGATTGTTCGCGTATATCTTTTTTCCTCTCTAGTTGAGTCTATTCTTCTCCCTGTCGGTTTTCCCCGATTCCCGGAAACTAGTAGCTTACCCCGTGGCCTGTCGATCATTCACGTCGCAGGTATTGCATCGTCCGTATCATAGCTGCACCTCAAAAACTGGAGTGGACCAGCACACGAGGACCCTGGGTGGCTCAACAAGCCAGGGGACAAGTGCGAATTGAAACTTTGTGCCCACCCAGTTTGCCAGTCACTCCAGACGGTCCAGTACTTTCAAACAATCCACGTGATCAACATCCTGGGCCGAGAATTTTCCATTATGGAGATCCCCACTTTTCGGCAGACCTCTGGTTAAACTGGACCAAGGATTTCTTTTCATAAAAGTTTAGATTTTTTTCTCCTGGTGGCACCAAGCACAGCAGAAAAAACCAGGGGAAGAACAGAAAAAGTTTTTCATCTCTTCCCAGGTCCACTCTCGCGTTGCTAGTCAACGACTTTTGGAGTATAAAGAGCTCGAGGCTCGCAGTTCTTTGCTTCTCCTCCTCTTGACTTCTTCTTCATCTCTCAGACTGAAAACGTCTTGGTCAACCTCGATTCTTGATTTTTGATTCGAAGGCATTGACTTGTCCTCTCTTCCTCACTCAAGGTAAGCTTACGCTCTCTGATTGCTCTTCTTCTTGACGAATATGTTGCGGCCAGGGCAGAGCCCACTTGTGCTTGTCTTCTCTCTCGAAAGAGAGAGCACCAAGTCGGGTCTCTGGGTGCTGAGCGATTGCCCCTTTCTTTCTGATGACATTAATGAAAGTTCTTCTTTTCCCATCTGATTCGACCTTGAAGAAATCTAGTCTGTTCGGGACCTTGTTCGCGCAAGGACCTGTTACTTGCCAGTATACCTGTCTGACCTTGAAACTTTTACCATGATTTTATTCAAGCATATTTTTGCAAATGCCGAGTTTTGCTAACATTTCGTGGTATCAAAGTCTAGTTTTTTCTACCTGCTATTGCTATGCTTCATCCCATAATTCTCCACTAACCTCGCAGTTCTACAATGCTCGTAGACGTTCAAAAGGTTAGTGATTATCCTTCTTCGTTGGTCCCCCTCTGTCTCATCTCGCATCAATATGATGAAATTTCCATCGACATTCGCAGTTTCCACTCGAGTCCCCTTAGAGCCTTTGTGGGATATATGAGGGTCAATCCTTCCTTGGATGTCTGATTATGATGCGAGATGAGATTTCCTTTATACTTTGGAAACAAGTCCTTGCCATTTCTCGCTTGAGCTAGCTGATCTAACATGCTTCTGCTCTGCATAGTCTCACTTGTTGGACCAAAAGAAAGAAATCCCAGAAACAGAGGGGAAAGAAAAATGAAAGATAGTAACAGCAGAGTGGGTTTCACTCATGTCACAAGGCTGGTGGCTTTAGCTTGTCAATATATACATCTTAATATAAACATCCTTGAACGCAACATCTGGAGACTACCTCCTTTCCTCGTAGAATCTTGTAGAATGTGACGCACTTGTCCCGCCTGTCCAAATATCCAGAGCTTCCCATCACACGTACACAAACAAGTAAATAGCCAGTCATCAGCGACTTCATGCGAATTCGTAGCCCACTGGCCGTCCTGCCTGGTAGACTCCCAAGGTAATACCTTTCGCTTTCGAAGGAAAGATGCTACTAGTACCGAGGTACACGTCGACGAGCCCTTTGCTTATTAAAAAATGAATTAAAAATAGTCAAGTGGTGAGTGAAGGGTGTGAAGGATGCTATAGAGCATGAAATTCCAGATTCTCCTCCCATTTTTTGTTCAGATTGTTACACTATTCGACCAGAGGTCGTCAAAACTCAATATCCCGAGAATACATGTAAAAAGACACAAAAAAAGAACGCCTTATGGTCTCGTTTCCCTCCAAGATTCCTCGACGCCCCAAGAACCCGCCTTGTTAGAAACCCGATAAAAGAAAAGTAGAAGCAGAGATATAGTGATACAACGTGTTGATGTTATTTTTAGAGCTGCGAAGTAGCTGATCAGTAGGTGTGCGCTATGATATATCTTGCTACAATACTCTAACCACTGTTTTCCTTCCTTCTACCTCCTCATTAGCCTACTCTTTACTCTTACTAGAGTAGGTAGTGATAGGGATACTGGCTATATGTTGCCCCTATATCCATCCCTATGTATTCAGTAAAGTTGATTGCATGTCGATTTTTGCAGATGTCCCTCGGTGGGTAGTCTGCATCGCGACCCTGGCGCCATCTCGGGAAGCCGAACCAAGCCACACAGTCTGTTCTGCGAGGATAAGGGAGGCTGTTCAGCTCTGCGGCATCCAGGCGCCCCCACCTGAGCTTCTGGTTGAACAAAGAATCCCAACGTTCTCCCGCCCATTCCGGCAGCCCAAAATCGCCTTCAGCTCTATCCCCTTCAATTTCAGCCAAGGCCCCGGGGGCATGCCTGCCGACACTTGTGCACAGACTTTAGCCAACTATATTAAAGAGTACCAGCAAGTAGAAGCATACAAGACAAAGATACTTGTCATATTTACGCTTTCTAAGACCATTGCTACTCAAATAGCAACCTATTTGGCCAAGAATTATTCCAATCACAGAATAACCTTGAGGGCAAGGATGATCAGAGGATCATCCTGCCATCATATGTATCTTTCGTCTTGGGTTATCTCGATGGGAGGGAACTTTAGATGGTGTCAATGTTCCCCTTGACCCATCTTACCATATTCTTATCCGTGATGATTTGGTGGATAGCTGGAAGACTTCGCCCTGCCAGCATCGCCTTTAAGGTATATAGGGCTGAAAGTTCATCTAGAACCTGTTGCAAGGCAGTTAAAAGGCCCTTGGGGTTGAGGCTGGCGAAGATAAGAAAGGCGCCTTCAATAACAGTGAAGTTTCTGTTCCTATAGCCATCTTCTCCGAGTTGGCGTGTGAGTCTCCTTGCTGGATTCCGATCCTGAACTGCTGGCTGAACCTGCTGAACAGGGTCCCCATCAAGGAGATTTAAGTTGGTTGTCACCGAACTCGGAGAGTCCGGATTTGTAATCCTGCCTATTACCAAGCCGGAAGGTATCCACAAGGTTGAAGAATGTATCGACAGTGTCGGTTGTCGGTGCCTATTCTATCTGGGGTTGTGGATATCCTTTGAGTCACGGCTTCCGATGGGCATGCTATATGTGCGGCGGCCCGGATGTATTGGCAGATGACCGCACATTGCCAATATGGCACACGGGACGCGCTGGGGCGCAGTGCTGGCGCAAGTACTGGCGAAGCTGCTAAGGTGGAGGATACTATTTGGCAAGCTGGCTGCTTCACCTCTCACAGTCCCAGCTATCGAAGGGCTTGGCGAGTGGGCAAGGCCTGCTATGCAGATGACAGCTTCAAGCGGTCCATTCGCGAACAAAAGCATCGAGTGTGTTTCATCGCTGATATATAAAAATCCAGGCGGCGACGCTTCGGCCGCGCTTCAACGTCTGGCTTTTCACGCAACTCGAACTTCCTCCCTGCCCTGAAGTTGCTGGAGCTGCTGGAGCTGCGACTGTTGCGAAGGCCCGGTATTGCCCCTCCGGACACGTCCGCCCACGATACCGCGCCTGTTCCGCCCCGTCCTCCCTCGACCAAACCAGTTGAGCTTGAGGAGCCTGCACAGCTCCTCCATCTTTCATCGCCATCCACGTCGGTCCCGTCACCGACGGCGCCAACGCTCGCCAACACACTCATGCACTGCAGCATGCGGCCGACGAGTTCGGTAACCTGCTTCGAGTCCTCCACGTTTTGCTCGCGCGGGCCCACGGCGGCGCCGCCACCGAGCGCCTGGAGGCTCGAGGGCGTAAAGGGCGCACGCCGCCGTCGCTGCCGGTGGCACTCCCTTGGATACGTTGGAGATGGCGCGGGTCCGCGGTAGGTTCATGCTAGCTTCGCTCAGGAGGGTTGACGCTGATGAATTGTAGCTTGAGAACGCCGGGTCCACGCTCGGAGCTGTACCTGGTCGTCCAAACGAACCAAAGGAGCCCGAAGGACTGGTGGAAAGGATCATGGGCTCGGGCGGTGGCGACGCGAGCGCCATGGTTGCCAAGGATGAAGGGAGAAACTCGAGCGAGAGGCGGGAGAATATCGTTTTGAGCGTGTCATAGCGCGGGAGGATGACGATATCACGGTAGGCATTCAGCACAAGCCGTCGTACGTCGATAACGGCGGACGCCGGGGCTACATGGGAGCCTTGGACGCCCGACTCCAGGACACCGCCCCAGAAATCGCGGGCCTTGTCCGGGGTGAGGAGACTACCGACCCCAGCAAACTCCAGGTCGAGAGGGAGAAAGACGGCCTGCATGTAGGGGAGAACAGAGGTGAAGGTGAAGAGCCATAGCTCAACTAGAGCAGGAATGACCCTGTCTTCGGGCGTTTTCCGGAGGGCCTGGTCGAGAGATAAGAAGCCGGTACTCAGGAGGTCACGGATATCCTCGAGGATGATGTTTGGGGATCTCCTCTGAATGCAGTACTGGATATGTAGAGTTACCACTCTGTTTAGGTCCTCTATGCTGATACGGAGGTCCTCTCCCTGAAACACCACGAGGATCTTGGCCTTTAAAAACGGCCAGGCGTCATCATAGGATATGGAGGAGAGGCCGTACTTCCCCGCGTCTAGCGAATCCAAGTATCCCGCGTTGGAAGGGTACGACCCCGCGAGGGACTCGGTGGGGTAAGAAAAGATGGACTCGTTGTCCATGCGGCTCTCGGAGCGCTCATCCTTGCGCTTATCCCTCCTGCCACCATGTAAACCAGTTATACTCTTTGGGAACGAGGTCATGGTTGGCGCGGGGCTGGGCGGCAAGCTAAAGTTATACAGGTTACCCAGGCCATGTGAGTCGGCGGTTTTCAGTGTACTCGAGCTACTTGTGAGGTGATATTCTTCCTTTAATTTTTGCTTCTGCCGCGACAGAAAATGGTGCTTCTTCTCCTTTTCCTTGCCCTCTTTTTCGTTGTCGACGGGGCGTATGGTGGCGGCGGAGGAGTTTCCTAGATTGTAAAAGGACGCGCTGGACGAGTCAACCAGACTCGTGGAGCTAAAATTTCCCCTCTGCAAAGCAGACAAGGCGGAGCCGATCTTCCCGGGACTAGGAAGAGGCTTCTCGTCGGTCTCGCCCTTGGTGCTAATTTTACGCGGGCGGGAGAAGAGCTTTACTTTGGACTTTTCCTTTTCCGGCTTCAGGGGCTTGTCAGGCAAGGCAAATGAGGATTGAGCGGTGGGTGAGTGTGAGGGCTGCATTGGCGACGTCGGCCCGGACCGGGGAAAGACGACATTTGCGGCGGTCGTTGCAGCCGTGCTATGGCTACCTAGAAGCCCGTTGCGGTAACTTTGGTTCGCGAAGCCGCTCTCTCGGGGCACACTCGCTTCGGTCAGGCTCACTAGGGGAGGGCTCAACGGCCCTACCCTGATAGGGGTGGGTTTTCTTTGGCCATCGACCTCGGACTGGCCCGGGGTCGGGACAGTCTGTGATCGTTGTCGAGAGTGTTGGCCGGCAGTTTGCTGATGGCTCAGGACGGCAGCTTGAGCGGCGATCTGGCTCGCAGAGAGAGCTGCGGCAGCGGAGCCAGACTGCGCCATGCCGACCTGGGACAGATTCGAGGTCGAGGTCGAGGGCAACGTCGGCTCAAAGTGGCCTTGGTTCGAGTACTTCCTTTGGTGGCCGATCTTGCTCGTTGAGGATACACTAGAGGATGTCTGTGAGGATACTGATCGGGCAGTCGCGGGGACGAGACGCGGTGATATGGGGTCGATGTTGGTGGTAGGCGTGGTGGGAGAACGCCCAGGGTTTGCGGAGAGATTGGGTCGAGAAAAGTTCTGAAGACTCGAGGTACTCGAGTTCGCATGTGAGGTGAAATGTGTGTAAATGGGATTGGGAGTTGATCGTTTCCCCGAGGCGACGACCGCTGCAGCGGCGGCTGCTGTGACTTGATGGGCGCGCGGTTGGTTGCTCAAGAGGTTGTACGGTTTCGCGGTATCGTCGCTCGAGGAAGAAGGGCGCCGCTCTGTGGGAATGGGTGGCGGCTGTCGAAGGGGGTGGTGCATTGGCTGTGGTAGGAGCTGTGCTTGCGCTGTTGCTCGCCAAGGGGAGAAGCTCCCTGGGGCCCGCTGGGCCCGTGCTGAGTGCATCGTGCCTTAGTCCCCCTCGCGATGGCACGCTGGATTCCTTCCTCCGGGTCTGGAAGAGGGAGAGCGAGAGAGACAAGAGGACGGCTCCCCTCGTACGCGAGAGACACTAAAAAAAGACGAGGGGATGGGGGATAATATCAGGGGATCGTTTTACATCTTCATTCAGAAGCGCACGATGGTCAAACAATGGACTGGGTTGTTGGGTTGGCCCAATCCCACTCCACTGTTGGGGTTGTGTGGCGGGCGGGCCTTGTTGGAGTGCGGTTGTCGCGGGTTGTTTCTGGGTTTTGGAGACGATCTCGCAAGTGTCGAGACAGCGCAGGCGGCCTAGGGTAGCATTCCAAGATTAGAAGGGGGAGAGAAGGAACGTCGTATTTTCCTAATCGCAAAAGAATATGTGAGGGGAAATAAGAAGAAAATAAGACGAAAATGAAGGGATGATCGCAGGCGTCAATCAAGGTCAAGGTTGAGGGTCTTGTGCTCGAAGATCATGGAATGAGGAAAAGAGTGGGCAAGATACAAGATCTGATCGACAGGTGTCCAAGGCAAGAGAAACTTGGAGGCGTGCGAGGCTTAGAAAGCTGGATCAAGGACAGGCGCAAGTGGGTTGCCATTGCACCGAACAAGGAACTTGAACATTGAACTCGATTGACCCCAAAGATGCCCGCCGCACTCAAAAGGGGGACAGGGAGGAGTGGAGGAGACCAGACGCATGAGGGGTGTCACTCCAAGGTACCTGTACACGAACGCTCGGTGCCCATGTGATGTTGGACGTGGTTGTCAGATCCGCGGTTGGGGAGAGGCGATGGTGTCGACAGGGCCGGGCCTGCAGGGGAACCAGTGTTTCGACGCCGAAGGAAGGGGTGGTACAAGTAGCGCAGTCACTGGTGTAATATGGGAGCAATAGTGCCCTAGCCTGGGGTGTGGGAACATTTGAACCTTGGGGTTTTGGGGCTGAACGAATGTGCACACTGGATGGCCTGGTTCGACCTATGTTGTCTTGGCTCCTTGATGGTACATTGATCCATTTGGTTCAATTGACTGGTTTCAATCGGTGCTCATCAACATTGAGCCCTTCACAGTGGCTGACCTAAAGCGATCCCACTCAAGCACGAGCAGGAACGAGCATGAACATATGAACATAGGGCTCTTCCCATCTCCCACGAACTCCGATCCGGTTCCGGGACACGGGTGGTCCCTATAGGCCAACCCCAGGATAAGGCTTTAGCCCGTCCATCTTGATAACATTGAAGCATCAATAATCCATCAAATGAATCTCAAGTTTGGCAAAACGTTTCTTCCAAAAGGGGAGTGTGTTGTATCACTGTGTTCACTGTCTTGTCAGCCAAAACACCATGTAGCCATCCTTGCGCCATCGTTTGAACCCCATTATCCGTTTGTGTGTCCTCATCGAAACTGAAACACAGCCAGGGGTGAAGGAAGGGGGCAGAATGAGTTTTCCAGAGCTCACCCCCACACACACAATCCAATTGACTCCTTCAGCAACAGATGGACCTCGTACTTGTAGTTATTCCCAGGCCAAAACTACTTACCCTATCAGTGCTTCATATTCCGTTACTAGCCTACTACAAGATATTACCCAGTGCACCATTGCCTCGCTTGGATGGACAACCCATCTATGAATCTATCCCATCAAGAAAACGTAGAACATGAACCCTTCCACGGATAGCCCGACCTCGTACACGCACAAGAACGGGGCCCCCTCCGAGAAGCCGAGTTTAGCTCCCCTCCCTCCAATAGACGCACCAGAAAGAAAAAAGCTGACGGCACTTCAGCGCCTCCCAGCCAGCCACATCCTGCCCCCCAATGTCGCATCAGTGCTTGCAACCCACCCCCGGGTCTTCTCTAGTGTACCGAGGTACGCTAGATCACAATTGAATCTCAAAGGAGGGAGGGCCGCCTGCCTGCCCTGTACCTCATCCCGGCCAGTCAACCAGTGACAGCTCGCCATGCAGGGAGATGGGATGAGTTCGCCCTGGGGACCTGCTCGTAAATATTGCTTTTGTCCTCCCGTCCCATCGCCAGAGAAGGAGAAGAGCAGACAAGGTGGGACCTATTGATGCAATCCTCCTGACTAACATCATTGATCGGCTCTCTCTCCTCATGCCATGCAGCGGGGGGAATGGACCAGGTTTGCCCTGTCGTATCCACCTTCTTGTTTGCGTTGATCACGGCTAGTTCCAGGGCTGTCTGTATTAATATCGAGATATTAATCACCTTTAGTTTGGGCCTTGGAAACTCGCTCCAATGTAGAGATTATTGAACGTAGCAGGGGCAGCTACAATTTGAACATTGAACTTGTATGCAGCTTCCCAAGCCCAATATTACCCCGCTATAACCCGGTGGGTCCCGCAATGTCTTCACCAAAAATCCACTCGATCGCATCGCGAAAAAAGAAAAGAAAAGAAAAACCTCCTATTCTAACACGACACTTGCTCCTCAAACCCATCAATCCAGCAACCCGTCCGCCGCATCACCGACCTAACCCTTCATACCGCACATAGATAGCAGGATCTCAAACGCCTCACTCCTTCCCTTCCAACCCCATTCCAACGCCCCGTGTGTGGTGTTCTCGCTCACCCTTGACCCAAGCCCCCCTCCCAACCTCAACCTCGCCCACTCCCTCCCACTCGTAACCCACAGTCCCGCCGAGACAATGTCTTCGACCACCCAACCAAGCTTCACAGCCACCTACTCTTCGCCCACCAGCGAGCCCTTCACCGCCTCCCACTCCGTTTCCGCCGAGATTCACCCGGAGCACCCGGGCTCCTATCTCGCCGCCCTCCGTGCCGCCGCCGCGTCCGCCCAGGATGACATCAATAGGGAGCTCACCCGCCGTATGGACGAGGACAAGGCCCGTGAGGCTGGAGCGGCGGCCGGGGCTTCTACTGACGAGGCCAAAGAGGAGGAAAACTATGGCGAAGAGGTCGTAGAAGAGGACGAGTGAAGCTGATCCCCAACCAGGAGCAAGCTTGTCAAAAGCCGACCACAAAGAATCGATTATACAGGGTAGTGTTCGAACAGCCTACCCATCATACACACTATCTACATCCCAAAACGGGACTATCCTGCCAAGATCAGAGAACCCATCCTTCTCGCCACCTCCACTTATGCAAATGAATGATGAATATGATATCGGGGATGAAGAAAGAGAAGCCAAAAAGAAAGGAAAGAAAGAAAGGACAAGAGGAACAAAAAGGCTGCATGACACGAAACACAGCGCCTCATACGCCCGTGGCAAGCAATACAATACCGGATATATCTTTCTACACACTCCTCCCTGCCTGCCTGCCTAGATATCAAGATGCGATCGATATCTATGACATCGTCCTTCCCCAGCTCGCCGCCCTTGGACCATCGGGCCTCTGGATGCCCGCTCTATTCGCGCAACCGTAGTGCACGACGGTGTTGTCCGCCAACACCGACACCACGCTCCCACCCAGCCGTTTATGGCACACACCACAAAGCTTCTCTTCCGTCACCACAACTCGCCTGCTTCGTCCGGCCTGGCCACCGGGCACACCATCGCCAAGAAGAAGGTGCGCTTGGCTCGTGATGTATTCGGTGGCACGGAGCCCTGCAGCGACGCGAGATTCGTTGACCATGCTGGTAGACGACCTCATGCGCCCACGGAAATAAGACTCTAGCTTACTCACAGAAAGGCTATCTGGGATAAGCGACAGCGTAGACTCTGCTGGCAGCCGGGAACCATGCTTGGACAAAGGTCCAAGGCTGGAGCGAGGTTCTGCGCGTGGGGAGGATGCGGCGTGAGGTAAAGGGCTAGTAAAGTGTGGTAGATTGACGGCGGCGCGTCCCCTTCGGCGTCTTCTGGGGTCGCTTGGCTTTGCTGAGATTGAGGCCTCGAAGCTGGCGGGTGCGCCTCCTGACTCAAATGAACTTGATTACAATACCTGTCGTTTAGAAGTAAAGTAACGCGACGTTAGTAACACTAATCAAGTCTAGGCGCATGTGTCGCCCGCGTCAGATTCCAACTTACTCTTCCGCCTTGGCGTAATCTTGCATCTTGAACACGTAGATTTCCAGTGCTTGCTTGTGTTGGCCCATAAGGAATAGAATGACGGCTTGTACCTGATAGAATGACGGATCTAGCCAGTGGGGGTTAGTCATTTCTACGCCAGCGCAAGATCACGCTCCCAGCATGCATCTAAACTTGAACTTACCTTCCCGTGGAATCAACCCAAACGCTCTGCTCAAGCTATACTGTCGGCTCGAGGGCAGAAACTTGATTAATTTCTCCATCACAGTATCCCATTCATCGCCCCTCGCGTTATCCTTGAGGTGCTGGATAAGCAGCTCTACAAGCCTATTGTGGAACTCGGGCGTCATGTCGTCCAGCTCCATGATGATGTGCTCTAGGTAACGAATCTCCAAAGATGGATCGATGCCAGAAAGGAAGCTAACCACCCTAGCCCGCGGCAACGTCTCGGCGTTTTCGGTATCGGTAACAAAGATCTCCATCGCGAGGTCGGGGCTCGCACGAAGAGCCCATTCAGCGTACTTGAGCACGAGGTCGATTTCCGAGGGCGGCAGGTTTTGAAGGTAAGAAATCGTTCGCTGGGGCCCATGGAGAGCAGGTGCCGCCTCGTCCGGTCCCTCTGCGGCGCCAAACCTGTGGAGGAGTTCTAGCGCCTTCGCGTGCAGCTTCTTCCCGTAGAAAAAGTCAACAAGCTCGGTGAAGCGGTTGTGCTCCACAAGTTTTTCATTCACAACTTCCGGGTCGCAAAAATTGGGGATGCGGAACAAGGAGCCCGCAAGCGTGGGTCGAGAAAACATGTATGCCCGGAACAAGGTCGTATCCACGAGCGTAAACGTCTCCCGCAGCTGCTTTTCCAGCTCAAGATCAGATTCGTCATGGGCAGACGACAAAAGAGCCTTCAAGGTCTCCTCTGCAGTCTTGTCCTTGGACGATCGAGGCTTAAGCTTGCCCGTTGCAGGGTCAATGACACGCTGCAGTCGGGCGCGGGTCCCAGCAAGATAGCTATTGAGCTCCAATACAGCCTTGGTGAGATCCTGGCCCTCGAGGAACCCATCCGGTGAAGGCTTGGGTTTTATGCTGGCGGCGTCATCGCTATCCGTGCTCTCTTTCCTGGGCGACTTCGTAGATGCGTCGTCGGTGATTGTTTGTCTCCGCCCACCCATGAACATGGAGACGAAGCCACCTCCCCGGCAGCAGCGCCCCTGGCTGGAGAGGACGCATAGGGTGTGCTGGGTTCCGGCGTTGTCGGCTCCGTACCATTCGTGCCATCGACAGCTTCTATCTCAGGCTCTTCCGTAACCTCGGGGGTTTATACGCGGAAAGCCCGCCCGCAATTAAGGGGGAACAGTCGTAGGACACGCTCAGGCGGAGCATGCACGTCCTCATCATTAAAGAGGTCCAACGACTTTCGATATTGTTTCTGCCTAAAGAGCTTCTCCGCCTTGAGCATCTTCGTTTCGCGGAGCGACTCAGCTTTGTTCCTCAAAAGTGCATCCTCGAGCATATCTAATATGCTTATGGCTTCGTCGTAGCCGGCCGCCTCAACAAGCTGCTTGATTTGCGAATCGTAATCAGTAGCCCCCATTTTCCATACACATCGCTCACTTGAGGCATGGAAGCCCTTCCCTTGGGCAAGGCTCAGCATGGGGGTGGGGGTGCAGCTGTGCTGCGCCTGGTAAGGAGATCGTTTGGAGTAATGACAGCGTCTGGGGGTTCCGGACTTCCAATGTTCCCTTTACGGGTGCTTGCAATGCAAGTATGTACGGGTAAGAGTAGCCGATAGCTTCAGGCGCCGTCTGCCACGGTATTTGGTTCTTCTCCAGCGGCTGTCCCTCGTCGTTGATGAACTGGGTATTGATGTCCTTGGCCAGTAGGAGCTCGCCCTCGGCGAGCCTTGCGGAGAGTGGTTTAGGGATATAGCCACCGAGACCCATGTAGCCCATACCGGATGTGGTCACGGCGCCGAAGCGGCCGCCTTGCGCACCAGCCGAGCCCCTACGCCCGAACTTCCAATCTCCTCCGTTTCGCTCGTGAGCACGTTCACAAGTACATAGCCTCCATTCATGCCACAAACAACTTTAGTCGCGTTCGCCCAGGTCAGTGACCGGATCGTCTCGGTCAAGGAGACTTCGGTGACGTCCGGGTGTAGCTCGCTCTCATGCCAGCTCCACAAGAGGAGCTTACGCTTCACAGCAACAGCCAAGCGACTTATAATTTCGGGGATGCCCGTGGCAGGGTCCTTGATGATATTGGAGGTCACGGCAAAGCAAGAGGCATTTCTCGTGCGGGCCAAAGTTTCGACGAGCTCGTAGGTTTGGAAGTCGTGAAAAGAGACGTGGTAATTGGAGAGGGAGACGAGGGTGTTGGCTTCTTTTATGACCGCAAGCTGCTCGATAGCTCTCGTGGAGAATTTCTCAACCTCTCGTAGGAGATCTGTCGGTTTCTGGTTTGTTTGCGACGGCGGCTGGTCGGTCGAGTTCCTCGGCGATCGGCCGGCGGAGGCCGAAGGCTGGGAAGAGCCATTTGTCGATTTCTCGGGGTGAAGCTCGTTGACACGGTAAATTCGAAGGGAGCCTGTATTCAAGCCTACAAAGACCCGGTCGCCTGGTAGCCATGAGAAAAGTTAGGGCTGCGCGAGAGATAGGTGGCGTCGGCAAAGGTAGAAGGGTGAGGGGCGGGTGGGAATTTAAGGGAAGCTCACCATCAGCCAAGATAGTTTCGATCTTGGACTTGTCACGGGCTCTGAGCTCGATGATGGGTCGAGCTGTGAATGCGGAGAGCATGGCGATAGCCAGCTCGGGTTCAGATTGTTATCTTATGGAGGCGCTCATGAGAGTTGGGTTAGGTTGATGTTTTTTGTTGGGTGTGACTGACGATGTGTTGTAAGTGAAGTCATTCCGGACATTGACTGGCTGGAGGCACCACGTCCTGAATGCATACATGCAGGCAAGAAGGAGCGGCAGGTGCGTGGTGGCGTCTATTCTGTAAGGAAATAACACTGATAGTAGAATATCCACCCGGTTCCTGACAATGAGACCCCAACGCGTGACAGATGAGCTCCGGTGCCCCACGTCATTTTCCCTCGGATCAATTGATCCCAACTTAGAGTCATCCTGGCAACAATGGTGATGAAAGGGTGCGCGAATGAATGCCATAGGGGTACCACTTCTGTATTGAGAATCAGCCTCCCAACCACAAGCTATTGAACCTTCCCTTCCGGATTTCTCTCCCCAACAACCCCGCGAGGAATCAGACCCCAATCCGTTGTCATGCTCCACCTTTCTGGCTCGCGCCTGCTTCCAAACCTTGAACATCTTCGACGAGCGCACCTACTTCAAACTATCAAGCGCAGCGATTTGTTGAACCAATGCCCCACTCGTCTCTCGGGTGATGCTCGCTGTTGTTGTAACTCGAGTAAGATCAATACAATCGCGTTGTGACTGCTCGTCTTGTCTCCTCTAGACCTCGATCCATCAATTGATCCATCTCTACCTCGGTAGTGACACTTGCACTAATCGCGCTCTCTTCGTCTACTCCTACCCAATCTCTTCCTATTCCCCATATCAAGACAGCCTTCATCACGTCTCGAGGCCTCGATAGAGCATCTATACTCACCAACTGCTACAGTTGACCTAGTATAGATGCCTCAAGACCAGACTGTCCTCTCATTTTAACAACTGCCCCGAAACTCCCCATCATTTTATGCACCTCTCAAGTTATCCTTAGCAGTGCGCCTTGTGAAAGGTCATCCATATATTTTTCTCTTCCCCGCCCGCATGCCCCTCCGTGCCTCCGTGAATGCCCTTCTTCTCTAAACAAAAATGACCTGAGGCGAAAGGAATCTCGCCCAAGCCTACGGGCGGGTGAGGGACCACGTCTCTCTATGCTCCTCGATGCAGCCTACCTCCCCGGCAGAGCCAAAACCTGCCCAACAATGCCATTTCGCCCAGCGATTCAGCATACGGGTCGGCGGGAGCAACGCCTTCTCCCGAACTACTAGCAGTAGGATGCTTCGGCTACGATGGCGCCGACTCGCATGGGGATTAGAGAGTCCCAAGCGACGGCGATTTCGGTCCTCGCCGGCTATCTCCAGGAGAGGAGCTGCCCGACAATGAACCCGTGAAACACAAAAAGAGGCTTTCAGTCATTCCCTTCGTCTTTCATTCGGAATACGGGAACCCGGTCACGCCAAAGCATAACAAGCGAGGCACCGGGACTAGAAGTTCGACCCGATCCCGGATCAGGCAACCTGACAGGTTCATCCCTCAAAGGCACCAGGAGTCGCCCCTTGCCGAGAGGCTAAGGCTCGGAAAACACCATTCTTCTCTATCTAGCGCTGAGAAGCTGCTGAGGCACCGTAAGGCTAGTGCCGATCCATTTCTATCAAGATCGAGTACCACAACACCATCAGTGATTCGCCATCCTATTCCTCCCTCCAATATACCGAGGAGGCTCCCCGATGGTGAGTCAGGGTGATGGACGAGATTATGGCTGTGTTCGAGCGCTCCAATCAGCACTAACACCTCAGTTGTAGATTTACGCATCTTTGGTTTTGGTCAGAACCGGCAGGCGTGGGAGAGACAACCCAGCAATGGCACAGTTTGGGCTGTTGGCGGAATTACTACCGGTATTGCTTCCGTTGACGAGGGTCATGAGGAATTCGTCCAGAGCGGCGCGAATGCCGGGCTGTTCCCAACGACGTATACAAAAGGCGGCTCCGACTTGGAAGAGACGGAAGCTCGTCACGAAAATTTACTCGCCCGCGCGCTTGATGTCGACCGCACCAGAAGAGTATTAGAGATAGATTCGACCGGTTCCCCCTTGGAGCGAGAAGTTGGCCTTGCAGCCGTGCGGCATTTTACCGAAGGTCGGGAAACGAGATGGTCTGGGATCCGGTGGGAGAATAATGGCGATATCAAAGGTTGGTTCCCTTCGAAATATCTGGGTGTATACTGAATGAGCTAACTGTTTGGAACCGCAGAACCAGTGACTCGAGCACCTGTTCGGGTGCTCCCCTCATCGCCATTCAGGTAAGCCGCACCATTTGTGAACGGGTGACAGTTTTCTATACCCCTTGGTCCCCTCTCCCTGACGCGGACCGCTCTCGGTGTCGTTGTAGGCTGACATGTGCACCTCTGGCAGAGTTCTTGACGCCCGGAATCTACGTGATGACTTTTACTGTTCCGTGCTGGCGTACTCTGATACCTGCGGTATCTTGGCTATGGGCCTCGGAAACGTTCTCTATGGCTGGACCGAGGATAAGGGCGTGTCCTTATTGAAAGCTTGCCCCGCCGAGTGCTGGATCTCTTCGGTTGACTTTTCTTCATCCCAGGGCAAGAAAAACATTCTCGCCTTTGGCCGGATTGATGGCCATCTTAGTCTCATGACACCGAGCGAGGCCGACTCCCCTCGGTTCGACATTGAACAGCCGTTTCCAGTAGCCTACGTGAACTGGCGGCCTGTTTGTACCACAAGACCGTCCAAAAACCCGCTAAACCCTGGCGTTCCGGTCAACACGGAAGATTTGCTGGTAGGAGACTATCAAGGTGACATTTTCTACTATGTTGTTGAATGGCCGATGCGCTGGGAAGTGGAGAGAGACACCTGGCCCGGGGCACTGACGCTGGTCGCCAGAATCAAGGCTCACGCCCAGCAAGTGTGCGGGCTGGCCTGGTCCCCAAACGGCGAGCTCTTCGCTTCGGGGGCAAATGACAACCACTGCTGCCTCTTTAGTACTCATCAAATTTTCGGCCCGCCGCGACCAGATGCTCAAGGACATCCTTTCAGCATCGGAGGGTATGGGAGCCACACCAACAACGATGGCAGGGGTGACGGCGAGGAGGACACGCTCATCAATGATGAAGGGGAGTTTTTAATCATGCGAATTGCCTCCCCGAACGTACGAAACATGCTGCCAGGGTCTGAGCGGTTCCGCTGGGTCCACTCTGCTGCCGTGAAAGCCATTGCGTTTTGTCCGTGGATAGAGGGCCTCGTAGCGACCGGAGGCGGCTCCAACGACAAGTGCATTCACTTTTTCCACACAACAACGGGCGCTGCCCTCGCAACAATCACGGTGTCAGCACAGGTCACGTCCCTCATCTGGTCGACAACAAGGAGAGAGATCGCAGCCACTTTTGGCTACCCACAGCCAGATCACCCGTACCGTATCGCCATCTTCAGTTGGCCGGATTGCAAGCAGGTGGGAGCCATCCCGTGGCCAGGGAGTACCGAGCGTTGTACGCCATTCCATACCCGGGGCCGCAATCGCGAAGGAGTCGAGGAGACCGTGGGAGGGGAGGAGGAACCTTACCCCTCGAGAAGGGTGCATCGTGGTCGCGGCGAGCGATGAGAGCATCAAATTTCACGAGGTGTGGGCGGCCGGACGGAAGGCCACTGTCGGGGTCTCCGGGATGCTTGGAGGGAGCGATATCCTAGAGGGCATCGAAGGTATTGATAAAGAAGGGGATCTCATTCGTTGACAGCATGTTGAATTTTCCGACAAGGGCACAAGGAGCCGGGAAGTAGATGGCTAGTACTGATACACGGCCCACACCGGACCGGCCTGGGCCGATGCTGCAACTCTGCACATGTCTAGCCTACCGAGAAGAGGAGAAGACGAGGTTATTGTATGTTTTATATGGGATTAGAAGCGGCGCTTGAATTTTGTACAACCTAAAAGAACCAAAAGGAAAAAAGAAAGAGGAGAAAGGAGGCGAAGACAACAGGGTCTGGTAGACCTGTCCAAAAAAGAATTGTGATGATTTTAAAGATAGCTATAGAACGCCGCCAGCGCCTACAAGGTTTCCTGTTCCGAACCTATGCGATGAGAAAAGTACTGCTCTCCCGGCATCCGTCGATGAAGCAAGGCGTAACAAAGGAGCCTTCAGCAGAGATAGTGTAGGAGAGAAGGAGTTGGGCAAGGAAGTTCGCCCCACCCATTGAAGAACCGAACGCCAGCATGAAAAGACAAAAACAAGTGACATGCTGAAACCCCTCAAAAAAACAGAACGCACCCGCGCACTCCTGCCTCCCTTCATCCCCTCTTCGTCCCCCTCTTCGTCCCCCTTCACGTTATTTGAGGATGACGATGAGCAGGACTAGGATAATGATGGTAATGATGATGGCGGCCATCTGCCGCGTCTCCCGGAACTCCTAGCCACCCTACCGAGGGACCGTGACGCCCTGTCCAGCCTGCTCTGGTGCCTGTCGACCATGGCGTCGGTCTCGTCCAGGATCTCGATCTGGGCCTCGAGCTCGTCGCCCATGCGCATGCTTAGCTCCCTCTGGCGACCGATAGTCTCACCGAGGCGGTCGAGCTGCTCATCCTGCTCGTCGAGGACGTTGGCGTGGTAGGCGTGGATTTGCTCATTGGTCATGCCCTGGGCGCGGTCCACGCCGGAGGGGGCCCGGCTCGTCGCGGTAGCGAGCAAAGAGCTCGATGGAGGGGTCGTTATCGTCGTCGTCGTCGCCGTTGTCGCCGGCGGGGGTGTCGGAGAAGCGGACGGACTTGTGACCGGCGGTGGGGGAGCGGGAGGTGCGCTTCTTGTTGCTGTGGGGGAAGGGGAGGAGGAGGACTTGGCGGCGGGGACGGTGGTGGCGTGGGCGAAGTCGGAGGCGAGGGAGGGGTCGTTGGGGTGGGTGAGGGTGGAGGTCGTGGAGGGTGGTGAAGCCGTGGAATTGGGAGGTGAGGTCGTCGAGCTGTTTTTGGAGGGAGGGGAGGGCGTCGGAGATGTTGAGGGCGGCGCTGGGAGAGGGGGAAGAACAGAGGGACCGTGTTAGCTATATGCTGCATTGTTGTCTGCCATCGTGGTGGGAAAGTCGGCGCGGGCTTTAAAAGAGATGGGGAACGTTTGTCGAGGCCGGGGAACCGAAGAGGGGGGAAGGGGGAGGTAGAAACTCACTCTTCATTGCCTTTGTCCCGGAGCCTCTGCTCCTCTTCTTTAAAGCGTCCAGGCCATCCCTAAACTGCTCGATAGACCGGGAAATGTGGCCGTCCTGCGAGTTGCCCTCGAGGTTCAACGACTGGGCTCGCTGGCGCTCCAGCAGCGAGAGCTTGATGTGGTCGGCGAGCAGGAAGAGCTGGTTCGGCTTCGACATGGCGGATGTCTTTTTGTGTTTTTATTATTATTGGGTCGCTTTATTCTAACCAGGAGAAATCGAGTATCATGGGCGTGGAGGTACGGAGGTGGGAGTCCGGGGCTTCCAAGTTCTCGTGCGATTGAGGAGAGAGCACGAAACGGATGTGCTGACCGGAAACAAGCTCGGGACTGACTGGGCGACTTGATCAGTCGACGGAAAGGACAAGATGGGTTCGTCAACACCGTGAGGGAAATACGATGGGACCGAGAGCAGTTGCATGTAGAGGCAGAGGAGATAAAGGAAATAAAAGCCACAGGCAAGAAATACGGCGAGGAGGATAAGACGGAGGTGACGTTCCAGAGTCCTCAAAGATCTACTCTCGATGCTGGAAGGATTGATGTTGGTAATGGAAGCGGGCGAATGATGGTCTGGTCTGGTACATAGGGCCGACAGCAACAGGGGGTCGCTGTGGTGGGTTTGAGCATCAACTACAGGCGCACCCGCCTAAAAGCGAGCGGAGCGCGAGAACTTGCGACTACAATGCGGAACACGAAACAACGGCCGAGTGTACAAGTATTCTTCCCGTGAGATTACGTCATCATCAAGACCTCATGGCGAAGTCGTGGGGAATTATTGGCCAGGCGCCAGCTTTTTTGCTGAAAGGCAGCATCACATATTCATCAAGGGGAATAATCCTCGATTGACTTTGCATCTACAGTGCTGGTGAAGAAGTTACTGTAGCAGTAGATCCAGCATAATCTTGTTCGCTGCCCCATACTGAAAGAATTTGGACGTTCGAACAAGAAAAATCTATTATGGATTGTTTTACATTTATTCGTCAGGCGGATACGCCTGCCCATCTCGTCATGCCAGTCTGGGTTTCTTGACGCTCCGCGGAACCCAAGTAATGAACTGCCGTGATGGCGGACCATTCGCGGAACCAAGTGTCGCGTACTTTCTCTCTCTCCAACATCAGTCTCTCGTTTGAGAATTCTCGCCGCTAGCCTGCGACGGAATATCCGTTTCTTAAACGTTACACGCGCGCGCCTTATCAGTTCTTGCTATTGTCCCCACTAACCTTCCTCCAAAGCCCGTCCTTGGGCTTCTTTTCCGTGTGCTTGAACTCCTCCGTGACCTTCTTCGAGTACTCTTGCAGCTCGTCGTTGCCGGCAAAGTCTTCGCGGTCCGCCTTGACGGCCTCTTCGCTGGCGCTGGCTAGAGACGGCATCCACTGGTCATGGCCCTTTTCCCCGAGGGGCTGATGGCTCTGCGGTGTGTTCTTGGGGTTCTTTCCTGTACGCGGCAGGCGCATTAGTATACTCGTACAAAAAACATACCCGCGCGAGTAGTTTCTCCGGAAGACTCGCTTCTTGCTGTTCTTGTGTTAACTTACCGTGTGTGCCGGCGGTGGCGTAGGTGGCCCTAGCCTGGAAAGCGGCGGCGGGAACTCGCGTCCTCAAACTACGGAGAGCTAGGCTGGCAGACATGTTTTTTTGGGGGGCGGTAGGAGTCCTTTTAAGAGGGTTCGTGTTTCGTTAAGGCGAAGAAAATTTGATTTCTTTTGAGCAGTCGAGGATAGAGGTCTGGGCGATGAATGGGTAGATGAGGATTGATATTACTCTTCGACCAATTGATGAATTGTAAAGAAACGAAAAACCAAAAGAGGTGCCTTGGCTACAAGTATTATATATCATTTACTCCCAGCTCGGGCTCTATTACACTCTCTTCTCGTCATACATTGCCCGGGTACCTTCCGTATCAGCGACAGCCAAAGCAGCAGCGATGGTGCAAGTTGCGAGTATGCTCCACCCTCTGACGTCAGATCATGATCAGCGCTCGCATGTCAGGTTATCCCGCACCGCCAAACGTCCTCAACTGATTTGGGCAGAGCTCGGGGACAATGCTCCCTCCTTCCCTTTTCCCCCTGGTAGGCCGGGCAGGTCTTAGGTTATCGCAAATATTCTGGTAATAGAACAAGATTTCCAGACTCTCTTAGCCCCGATCTTGAACGGTGCGTGTCGAGGTTGACAAACGTGTCAAGACAGCACCAACGTTAAGAATAGCCTTGGCCTCTTGCAGACAGACACGGGACTGCATACATCCATGGATCCAACCATCTCTTGATCCGTTGAGATCATTATAATTGCTTACTTCCAATTGGAGGGAGCAGGCTCAGGCCAGGAACGAGAGGCGATGGTTGTCGCCCCTAGAGCTGGTGTGCAAAGATCCCGTGAAGTTGGTACCAACACACGCGCGCTTGTCAGGGCATCGAGGCGCCCTCTTACTCTATTTCCGTACATGGAAATCAAGTCATATTCATATTTCAGAGCCCTGGCTCTAGTCATATTCTGCCGCATACCTCGGCACTCTACGCCTCTATCTATTCAGGGCCCCGAGCCCCATCGTGCCTCATGCAATCCGTGAATCTCAGTCATCTCACCAAAAATGACTTGTGATGAAGAGAGCTTGCGAATGTCCCCTCTCCTCAATCAAACTTGCCCCAACTCAGACATAGTCTAAGCTTCAACCTCCAAACTTGGCGATGAATTCTCGACGCCCTAAGTAGCATCATCTATGACCTCACTCGCACTAGCTACCAAGATCCACATCTTCCCTCCCATCCTCGTCTCCTTTGATCACAGTATATCAAAACCACATCATCGTCTCTCCGTTCCTTCTCTTCGTCTCTCCGAGAAATTTACGCCTCCCCACTGTCCTTGACTTCGGGGCCACTACGCTGATTAAACATGCTTACCGTCATGGCTCATCAAGAACTTCCCTTGCTTGATAACGTAACCAAACATTTTTCGAATATAACAAGACAGGAGGGCAACTCGTCTATATTCTTTAACTACATATGTAGACATAGAGACCTGACTTGTAATTGGGAAGGAGGTGGGGATTTTAATCCCTACTCTTCGAAGGCGCGCCGCTATTTACCTCGCAGTACCATCGCTCTTCATTTCTTCTTGGTCTCTATTTGCTGTTCGCCCGAGAACCAAGGACGTGTTTATTAGCTCATGGTCACAAGGCACCAGCCAATAGCATCAACTTAACCACCACGGGAGTTGTGCCGGAGTGTTCACATATGTCTCTTTCCCCAGCTCAATCCCTCTTGCGAGAAAGATCAACGGAGACCAAGGCAGACCCCGGAAGTTACCTATTTGCCGAGGCTACGAGATACAAGCCTTCATTCAGATGCGGAGGACAACGCAAGTGTTCCGATACGGACATCAGTATATAAAACCGATGTGCAGTATCGACATAGATAGTTCGATGCACCGAAGGACGCAATAATTCACAAGACGAGATTGTGTATGAAGTAGTAAACATTCCTTTGTATTTGCAAAGCAGGGGCATCTTAGCAGCCAAGCCGTCGAACCCAACTCCCCATTTCCCAGTACCAATGGCCCCGATTCGGCCCAGACTATGGACATACACTTTGCAAAACAGTTGCTTCCCGCCTTTCTCATGTCTTGCCGACCGCCGCCCAAACAAGTGATATTTCCCATGAATGAACCCAGAGCGGAAAAAATAACACCCCGTGATAGTGGAAGAAAAATAAAGAAAAAAAACAGCTGCTCCCAGTGTGCATTGTGTTCCCAATTGCTCCCCTTTGCCCGCTTCCGATAAGAGTTTGTGTCAAAAGTTAAAACAACAAGAAAAGAAAGACCAGAAGTCATTCTCTATATGTCCAGGTATAAGAAAAAGGGCCTCCTCTTTTTCTGAATGATGTCGTGGACCCGTGATGAAAAACTTGAGACAGCCCGAGATTTTGTATCCCGCCCACAACGATAAAGCAGTCGTCCGCGCTTCCGTGATATAAAACAATAAAAGTAACCGTGGAGGAGCGATGGAGATTATGAATGTCGCGAACAACGAATCAGACAGGCAAAAAATATTGCCCGATCAAACCGAAAAAACTCCGTCGTAAGGTTGAGTTGTTGCAACAACCCGATGCAATGCCGATTAAACGTCAAACCGCCCCCGTTGTCGAAAATAAAAACGCCTGGTTCATACCATGATCGAGAAAAAAACTGCAAATGATAGCCTCATCTTTCGGGACCGATACAACACCGACGTCTCCTGGTATAATAACAAAAGGGCGAAAATAACGGGATTAAGGAACAACTGAAAGGACTCTAAGAGGAAATCGATAGGTGATGCTGGGGTATCAACGTCTGAACGGTGAATCCTCTCCGTGTAGGTGAAACAGAGTATCGAGATGATCAAAGGTGTAATTTGTACAAGTCGAGGTGGGAGGATATTTCGTCCGAACGGTTGATCTAGGAGTCGATCTAGACGACCAAAGATTCTTGACCTACGAATCGTTTTGTCGAGAGAGAAGAAGGAAGAAAATAGATATAGGAGAGAGTGAGTGGGGAGAGAGTGTTTGTGTTGAGTTGTGTGTCTGCGAGTGTCCCAGAGGACGCCCAGCCCCAAGAGCAGTGTCTCATCGTATCGATGGCCTCGCCTTTTGTTGTTCCAAAATTGTGTAATATGCCAAAATACTCGTCGTCGGTGCCGGCCAAGATGACAATTTGCTTCTCAACCAGGATGAGCAGGAAGTAAAAATATCATGAATAAATGCAAAAAGAAATAGACGTCTGTAACGGCAAACGGTTCGCGCATAATCTCCATCACAGCCACCGTATCACGGGAAAGCTGGCGGGACGATGGCTTACCATCGCCTGAGAGGCATCTGCTGCATCCTGGCCGGGGAGACGGAAGGAGGCGGGCTGCTCATGGTCGCACCGGTGAGCGGGTTCACAATAGGAATGGCGCGACCACGGGTGGCTGCAGGCTGGTGCAACTTGAGGCTGGACTGTTGGTTCTGGAACGCAGGAGGGATGAAGGAAGGCGAGGCAGAGTTGAGAGAGAAGGCCGGAGCGACCGTCTGGGGCTGTTGTGTGGGAGAGGACTCGGGAGAACCGCTTGCGAGCGAAGAACGCTCAGAAGCGCTATGGATGGAGACCAGCTTTTGGGACCAGTTAGTTGGGCTGGAAGACCGAGAAGAGATCGACCCGCTGCAATCACTCACATCGCTGTCCGTCAACAGGCCGGGGCAGAATTCCATGTCGTCCTCGAGATCGAAAGACCGAGTGGCTTCGAACCGGGTGCGGAAGGTCATCAGCGCAGTGGAATCGGAGAGCTCCTTGAGACTCGAACTGTCCGGTATTGCCTGTTGGCATTCTGCGACATGGAAAGCCGGGGCGCCCTGCGATTCCTGCCATGGTGGTTCTGGGCGTTGGGAACCGCGGCCGTTGGGTGTGCGTGATGCGCGCCGTAGTAGTATGCAGACATTATGATCTCAGTGTGGAGGTTTGAGTTCTATGAGAAATGCTCGCCAGGAAAGAAAGCTCTATGCTGTCCTTCCTTATTTATTGCCGTGATGTAGTTTCTTGTGGTGTTGTTTGAGGTCGAAGCAGCGAAGGGGAGAAGCCAGCTTTGAAACGCAAACAATTGGGGAAGGGGGAGGGGCTCTTTTGATGTTCGGGGGAACCGGGAAAAGATCGGTGAGCTCAGTTGTTGAGAAAAGGAGGACAAAAAGATAGCAGTCTTTTTCAGGAGAAAAGTCGCACTCAGTCGCAAAGAAGAAGATTCCAATTATTGCCAACTTGAAAAGAAGATCGCAAAACAGACCGGATTTTCCTTTCCTTTTTGGTGATTTTGTTTGGGAGGAGGGCTTGTGAAATTATGCTTTTGGATGGTAAGAATATTGGTGCAGAAAGAAGTCGCGGGGAGATAGGTAGAAGGTGAGAGGAATTTGGAACAGGAGGCGCGGGCAGACGGGGATGGCGATGGCGGGTTTTTGTTGGACAAGGCACCTGTGGGTTCTTGGGGAGAACCAGAGGAAGACTAGCGGCGAAAGCGTCAGGGTTGACCCAGCGGATGGACAGGAGCAGGAGGTACGTATCCAATACTGCAAAGAGGACGGAGGGTGCGTCTTGCTTCCCTCAGGATCGGGGAGTACCGAGGTACATCACTGGGTACACTGTGCGCAGGGTACCACTTGTTGTGAACAGTGCCGAAAGGGAGAGGACAGTGTACATGCGGGAAAGGTGGCAAGTGGACTGTGCCAGCGACGCTAAAATCTGGTGAGCGCTTACAATTGGACAAAGAGGACCTGGGTGTCAAGGCCTCGAGCAGCGCAGAACGAGGAAGTCGGGTGGAGGTGGAGGGTCCAAGTGCACAGGTGGCCCACGCATGGCGAATCAAAGAAGGCCACGAGACGCAATGTGAGTGGGTCTCTTCCTTGCCACCCTAATGCCATTGGCCCAGGTCGCTTTACCCTAGTCCAATCCGGGACTAGCGAGGTTTTGGGACGGTTCTTGTGCCACCCTCAGATCAATGTACTCCGTGTCCCACTGTAAACCTAGACGAGACCTTGCTTTGGACAAAAAGTCGAGCGGTTTTGCGGCGGCTGGTCCGGTTCCTGGCCGGGTTGGCAAGAGACGAGACTTGAACCATTCACTCCCACGGTCAGAAACCAGCCCACAGTGGCAGGAACCCTGATGAGCCACACGGAGTAAGCCAGCACGCATGAAAGACGCTATTGCCTCCTGTATAGGACCCATCAATCTAATACGGGAGGGTCTCTCCTGAGAGGGACTCCACTAGTCAGGACACCAGTGCAAGGTGCTACTTGTACTTCAAATTACAGTGGGTGAGGACGGGAGAGATGAGCTCTCCAAAAGGGAAATAGGCAAACAAAGAACATTGAGCTCATTGGAAGTGCCCGGCTGGACTGGATCTTGATCAATTTTGGATGCTCTATCCTCCCACCCTTCCGAATTGCCACCAGACCAGTTGCCCCTCATTCGAAATGATGGACCGGCCGACTTGTGATGTGTTCTCTCAATGCCCTAGTCCAGTAAACTCGTCATCTCCCTGACGCTTGACTGTTGAGGGCTTCTGATGACAGTGGCAAGAGTGGCTATATCGGATCAAGCCCTGCAAGTCAAGTCTAAAAGAGCGTCTCCAGGGCTGATTCCTGTTCTTCTGGCTCAGGTTGTCTCGAGGCCCAAAGCCACAGCTTGATTCTTCTTGACGAGATGACTCTTGCTCCTTTTATTACACTTGGGAAAACACCAATCTCCTCCCCTTTAGCGCCTCGAAGACGCCAAAGAACGAAAGGGACGCTCCCCTTCTACGACCATCCTTCCTATGCACAAATTTGGGGAAATGAGCTGGTGCCTGGCCTGCGTCAACCCGACTTGCACACTGCACGAAGGAGCTTGCCAGCCGCTGCCTCCCGCCACCCCCCATGGTGTCGGGTTCCTCTTCGATGCTCAGCACTGCCGCTGCGACGTCAGTGTGAAACCACCCCCTGGCAGAGCTTCGCCCAAGAGTTTCGTTCTGCCTTTGTTCCCTCCTCTCTTTGCCGTCAAGCCTGCAGGTAGCGAGGCGATGCATGCTCGTCTCAAATCCCACAATGAACCGAAGAATTTCCCTCCATCCCCATTTACCCCTAGGATATTAATCAAGTTCTTGTAATGATGCCTTCGGCGCTCTTTTCCCAATATCAGTAGATGCCCATTTTGCGTGCCTTCCGCTGCATGACTGTACAAAGTAGGGAGAGCCGGACCGGCCTAGAGCCTGTGAGCGTCACCCAATCCGTTGGAGAGACAAATTTGGCTCCAGGAAGGCGGCAGGTATCCAAGAGATAATGTCGAAAGGCACCGCACGTCGGGAAGGACTGATGCTTTCTTCTGTTACCCTCATCCAGACAAAGAGCTGCATTGACATTGATTAACCTCCGTCAGCCTTGTTCAGATGTGCATCCCGAGCCTCGAAATTAAAGGCATGACAGCCTAACTTCCTATCTTCATGGGAGTGGTGCGGGGGGATCTGGGAGGCTCGAAATAACATCGAATACTTGGTACAAGCGACCCGTGGGAGGGAAGGAGCGGCGCTGTGCCTGCGTCCTGCTGCTTTTGCGCTGCGCCATCCCCAAGGGCTCTAAGCCCCATATGATCGATCTGGGAGCCGCCCGTCCGCTCCAACCCAGTGACGAAAAGTCGGCCCCCAGGGCACAACTGGCCAGGTACACCGCAACATTTGAACCCTTGGTCAGGGGAATCGCTGGGAGGGTTGTGGGGGTCGCTCGCCGCACGATGAGATGCAATGTTTCCCTTGAGACAAGCCAGCGGCGTATGACGAGGGCCTTGGACCCTTTCCTTTCCTCCAAGTTAACCGGGCGGCCTTCACCTGTTGCGTTTGATAGCGCAATAGCAAGCTCCCTCACCTGGAGGCCTTTTACGTTTGCAAGGGCTCAGCACGGCCACAGAGCCCTGCCTCTTCCCCGCCCACCCTCGTGCACCTCGTGCACCTCGAGATATCTCATGTTTAAACAACCTTTCCTTCGATGATCTAGGGTCGTGGGGTTTCTCTTCGCACTTTCAGTTGGATAAAAGGGGGCGCTTGGGCCCTCGCACTCGCCAATCGAACTTTGGCAAGTCTCCTCCTGTGTTTATGAAGAGGGAGGAACATAACCAGCCGAACCGGATTTGGGAGTCACACTGTGGCGTCGTTCAAAGCCCACCCCCGGCTCGTTAAGCGATAGGGAATCAGAAACAAGGCGGTTGGAGAACCTGCCCCGTGGACGGGCTCATCTCGGGTCCTCACACTGTAAAATCCCAAACACTGTCAACAACTTGTTCGCCTCCACCCCACACCCCTGCTCGCTTTGCACAAGACACATCGCACTGTATGTGTAAAAACACTGTGCTACATGTTGGACACGGAGTACAACGGGCAAAAAACATGGCAAGGGGAAGGGTCGGACTTGTTGATGTTGACGAAGTCGCTGGTACACACCCAACCCCCGTCCAAAGGAGGGGCGTCAAGTTGACCTACCCCCAGGACAAGTTTGTCGAAGGGAGGCAAGTCACTCGCCCTCCTGGTCCCTGAACTTCCTCCTCCCTGGCTTTCCTTTCTCTCTCACTGATGTTCCTTGTGGAACTAGTGTATGACACCTCGAGCCGGAAATTTCTGGTGGTCCCAAGGTCGGCCCACATCTCTCCAGCTCTCCCGTTGCCAGCTGGAGAGTGTGTCGAGTACTTTGGAGATCGCAGAGGACGGTGGCTCACACGACAGGGGACCCAATGAGTAACAGAGATGCCGCTCCCCCATTTCTCCGAATGAAGCCATCGTCACCACAAAATGCGCACCTGGTGACATGTTTACAGACCACCCGGGGCTCTTTCGCCTTCCGATGAAGTCATTTACACATACGACTTTCGCCCGCAGCCATCGCAGCGGGCCCCCGTCCGGCTCCGGTCGAATGCTTCCCATGATCTTTGAGCTGCATGGGAAAAGAGTGAATGGATCATTATTCGAAGAGAGAGCTTTAGAACTATGAGGTACCATACTTGATGGGGCCAGCCCGCTGGGCGAGGGGAACTTGCCATTTGCCTCACGCTCATCATCAGTGTACGCTTTTGGGAGGGAGGGATAGTCAGAGGGGTAGGGTAGGAAAGGGGGCGGCTTGGAGGGGTTGAGCGATAAGGAAGAACCTGGTGAATCAGACCCTAGCCACTTTGATCTCCGCCCCATCGCCCGTCATCAACCAGGTAGGGTTCGACGTTTGATAGTGGCGGATGGCCAGCACGCCGAGTGTTCCCCTTTACCCTCTCTCTAGCCCTTGTCCTCGTTCTTCGGGCATCACATCACGGATAGAGCCCGGTGCATGAATATTTTGTTTCGTCGTCTCCGGAGGAGAGTTGGATGTGGTTACAATCGTTCGAAACGACATGGACGGTCGAAGCACCGTCGGTTCATTTTTCCTTCGATTGCAAGCGAAGCTGCAATGGAGATTATCAGGCCATCATCTGACCAGCGCCACTTAGGCCTGGGCTCGGCAGCCGCAGAACCAACACAATGTGTGTGTGCATGTGGGAGGGAAGCTTAATAAAGTGTCCCAGGACGAAGACTGGAAGGGCGATAGATAGGTTACCGCCCCTTCGACAGCGGCGCCTCTGGTGGCTTGAAAGGGCGGGTTCAACGAGGTGCGTCTTCTTCGATGCCTTGGGTTTGAGGTAGGTCACTTGCTGGATTGTTTACTTGGAACATGGGCGGCCACGAACGTGGGTGTTGGATCTGAAACAAAAAGCATGATATGATAGCTTCTCGCCTATTCAACTCCCAGTATCCGCCAACTCCAACGGGCGACACTAGTCGCCCGAGCCAAGTACGAAGTAATAGCTCAAATCAGCGTTGAGGATAAGTATTGAAATATCGTTTTACGCTACATGATCTATCTCAACTTGAGTCTCTCGATTTTTCATGAGTCGCGGAGGGTGCCTGCACGGTCTGTCGAGACGTTTCGTCTCGACCTGTGTCACGGCCGGGCCGGATATCGAGGCCTTCTTTTTCTATTTTAAGGATAGGAAGAAATGGTTCGCAGAACGCTCTCCCCTCCCCGCAGCATGCGTGCGCTTTCTAGGAAGTCTGAAGCTAGCCGCTCATCAGCTCCAGATCTTCCTGGCCAAGCAGAAGACATGGAATGGGTGGTTGGGCTGCAACGGGCTATTGCCTGAAGGTGGTTGGCCCTAACGCTGGCACTGAAAGTCACGGCATTTTCGGTGCATCTGATCTGGCAGCTCTGCGCTTCCACAGGGTAGGGTAGGGTAGATTGATCAATGGCTGGCTTCGACGGCATCACCTAGCGCGCACTGCCATACTGCAGCGCAGACTTGTGCCCTCTCTTCGCAAGAGGTCGGAGATCACCTAGATCTCCGAATCTATGGGTGTCCTCAGGCCTCCATTCCTTGGCTTTCTAATCTGGAGATCGATATCAACACGGCTTCGAAGGAGCATGGCCAAAATGCTTTCAAATGTCTTCTCTACTTTCATCTTGTTCAATCACCGCGCTTGGGCAACTATATGAACCGTTAAAAGGGCGATCCGCCTCTTCAAACGCAGGGAGATGGCTCCCTGCGGGCTCTTTCGTGCACACCGCAATTATCAGTGGATCCTTGGCTATAGAAGAGATTTTGAAGAACCTCTAAAAGGGCCAGGAAGCCCATCTCGCCAACTCTTGCTAGAGAGTGGTGGGGGAGTTCGGGGAGTCCCCACGTTGGGCAATGCTACCACACCGCTCTTTGAGCGCCTTTGGGGAATATGATATCGAAAAAAGGATAGTAGAATAAAAAGCTAAATGTGGCCGGCTCAAGTCCTGAGTGGTGCTTGTCCACAAAGGGGATACAACCCTGATGCCCCCGTTCTGCCAGTAATATGGGTGGAATAGGAAAACTTTCTTTTCCAAGGTGTTGGAGAGATGCTGGTGGAGGTAGCGGCGCAGAGTTGTGGACTAGCAACTGCATCAAGCAGCGATTAGCTGGGTAAATATCCTTGGTGGGTGGGGTGCCATCCTGCAGAACACATCCGGCTCTGCCAAGTGGGATGGCCGGTTGGGTGAGCGAAATTGAATCCTCAATGGGAAAAGAGGGTGGCCGGCGAAAACCACAGGGCTTGGGCTGGGAAAGGATCCATCGTGATAGGACTTTGAATAGTGGCGGTACACGATGGAGGAAGACTGTTGGGATTTCACCATCCACCATCAAGCGCACACACACACACACACACACACACACACATTGATCCGCACATTGAGAACAATGCGCCCTCTCATATACTTGGAACCTAGAGGGTGGTACTTGGCACACCAGCAAGGCGAAGCGAAGCCCTCCCGCGAAGAGGGATCTGTTCTTGCCCTTGCCTTTCGAGGAATAATCCCACCTCAGCCATACCTGCATCCTCCGAGATCAAGTTGCGTCCGAGATGGGAAGTAAGGTCTCGATAATGCACCGCCAAAGCCGCTTTAGTTCGTGAATTTCCTTCAATCTTCCCACCGACATCTGCTTCAGGGTTGAGGGTCCCACTTGTATGCACGGAGCTTGGGTCCTCAGTTCCCAAGTTGCAGCCCGAATTCAAATTGGGATAGTGTGAAGTTGTTACAGAACGTCCAAGTAGCAGTCCTCTTTGTCCTCATACATTTAGCAGGCGCTCGGTAGAAAAT
Source organism: Parascedosporium putredinis (assembly GCA_949357655.1). Taxonomy (NCBI): domain Eukaryota; kingdom Fungi; phylum Ascomycota; class Sordariomycetes; order Microascales; family Microascaceae; genus Parascedosporium; species Parascedosporium putredinis. The sequence goes on along the minus strand of CASHTG010000020.1, from coordinate 1,109,849 downwards.
TAGCGATCGAATCTTCTGTTGCAAAGTCTTTGTTAAAACAGATTTCGGCTCGCCAGAGGCCGTCTCACCAGGTGGGGTCGGATATGCTTTGAGGAGTATTGTCCCGCAAGCCACAGATAAACAGAAGGCGGCCGATGCTTCGGCAAAAAGCTGGCTTGAACAAACGCTTATTGGGGGATTTAAATCAATGACCGAATTGGCGTGCGAGCGCGGGGTTATGAGTTGAGGACCGCATTTTCGGCATGAGTCTTCAAAAGACGGCTGAAGCCAAAAATTGCTGGGCCAAATCAGCTCGAGGTGTGTGTGCCAGAAGGCTCCAGAGGACACTCGGCGCACTGAGGAGAACAAGCCACAGGTATCCAGCGATGACGAAGTAAAAATCTGCTGGTGCATTTGAAAGCCCTTGAAGGGAGGCGAAAGGGGTTTAGTGGCGAACTGTGGGGCGCGCACTGTGCACGGGCAGGCTGATCCACGGTGTGAGTAAGAGCGGGCCTCCGATCCCATGTCCATTTTTTGATTTTTCCTTCTTTTTCCATCTGCCAAGTTTGCGCAAGCCATTGCGGAGATCTTGTTGGGAGCATGGATTGGAAGACGGCTGGTGATGGGTGTGGTGGGGGATGCGGACTGGGCTGAGGGCTCTCTCTTCCTTTGAGAAGGGGAACCATGAGTCCAGTCTCTTTTTCTTGGCCTTCCTGATCGATCAGTTGACTTGCATCCCCCGAATTGTGGCGGAAGTCTCCGCTCCCACCATTGACGTATTGGGAACCGACTCTCTCCTCCCCGCCCACGCAACAAAACCTTCCTTGACTCTCGCCCCGGCCTCGCCCGTCCCCGAATTTGGGGCTTTTGAAAGGAGGGGGAAGGCTCCAGCCCATGCGGTCTGATGCACCCTCCCCGGCACACATTCGGACACACCCGCGCAAAACCCACCAAGCTCCCTTCAGGTTCTTGCTCTGCTCTATCCGGCGATTCGGCTCTCCCGTCTTGCCATTTCTAGTTACTGGCGTTTGGCCCGATGCGCTGCTTTGCGTTGCTTCCGAACTTCCCTTTCGTTGCGCTTCCGTGTTTGGTTTTGTGCGCAATGCCATGCGGCCTGCTCCTCCCCTTGGGCCCGGCCTTGGGCCTGGCATAGCGGGGAAGACTGATAGTCTCCGACGCAGCCCTATCTGTTTATCCCAGCCTGCACTTTTCGGTGATGAGTAAAACTTGAGTGATGAAAATTTGTGTAATTCAGCGCAATCTGTTATATATATCCTTGGGAGCCTTGCCTTCACGGGTTCGGTAGCGGGCAGTAAACGACGCTACGCACAACGAGAGAGGGGTCTTGCCTCTCTGTGAAGTATGTTGACAAACGGCTGGGCAATCGATCTGACAAGCGGTGGTGCAGGACGGCATTCTCGTAGTCCGGCACAAAGGCCCACTAGCTCTCGAGGGACAAGCACGCAAGGTGAAACAAGTGCAGTCTTGAGGAATCTCTGCGCTTAGGGTTCTAGGTTTTTGCGAAGCTCCTCAGAACCAGAGACATTCGATGCCCTAGCCCAGGCCAAGTCAGGGCCTTGGTGATCTGCATTCATGACTACTTTTGTGTCACTGGCCCCTTGCTTTTCTCTTCCATTCGGCTGGCCCTGGTTGACGTATTTCCTTAGACACAGCTCGGAGTCTTGTCGAACACAAGGAGGAGGCCAGGAAAAAGGAACGGAACAACAAAGGCTGGTTGCGGAGAGGTGCGAGACACGCCGTCCTCATTGCTTTTCCCTTGCTCGCCCCGCTGAAGGACTAGTGCCTGGCGGCTGCTCGGAGTGCGCCTGTGGAGACGTTGTCATGTCGAGGGACTGAGACATTGTGATCTGATGCTGCAGAGCTGAGGGGCCAGGGTTCTTATCCGGGAAGTAAACAAACAAGAGGCCCGAAAGCACTCTCTAGAAGGACGCGAGTAAACAACACGCTTGCTGGGTACAACTACCTATCCCGAACCCCCTCTGGGGGATGTGAGAACATACCCTGCGACTGAACGACAGGGCGTCGATATGACGAAGGGGGATCCCCGGGGAAGTCGTCCTTGCAAGTACGGATGTGGTCATCTCCGACCGGGGGCCCGTTGCGCCGAGATTCTGGTTCAAACAAGAGGGTAACGGTGGGGACAGAAGAAGGAAGGCACGGCCTACAGACGAATCTCGATGAGGGCGTTGTGTTATCATGTCCGCAGAGGTAGACTTCAGATATCTGCTTAATCACTTCTTCAAGACTTGAGGTCTTTCCTTTGATAGCACATCTCCTAGATGGGGAGAGTGTATTGATAAAACTATCACCCGCATTGCGCCCATGCGTATATGTATGAAATGCGCTCTAGTTAAAAAATGTACATGCCCCCTGATAACCCAATATTTCAACTCCAGAACCCAAGGGTCGGTGGCTCGGCGTGTGGGCTGAACCGTTACCTCCACCACCTCCCAATCTGACGATGTACACAATTGGAAGAAAGAAAAAAAGGGCCACCGTGTAACGCCTTCGCTCAATGCAATGATAACTTGAATACAAATATGGATGCAACTCTGCATCCGAGTCGTTAGCTTTAGCTAACGAGTCGACCTTTGGCTGCAGGTCACTACTTGTCTAGCCCTCTGGCCTTGACGAAGCGGCTGATTTGCTCGCGGGTGAGCTTGTCGTTGTACTGCTCTTGCGCGTTGTAAAAGGATATGATCTCTTGCGTGCAGTCCACCATGGCTGCGATATCGACATCACTGTCTGCGAGCCAGACTACGAATCTCTGAACCCGGCCGACCTTGGCCTCCATGGGCTTCTCCTTGTCGGAGGGTTGGGGGTGCCTCCCGGACGCCAAGCTGCGGTTCTGCGCCTGAACTAGCGCAGCCGCAGCAGCGCCGACCGCGGCAGCGGCATTGGGCAGCCCTCCGGGCGTCTGCGGACTATTGATGCCCCGGGCACTTGGCCGCCCGAAGAGGGTGGGTTGGGCCGTAGGACCAGGGCGAGGAGGATCGCGGTGAGGGCGACGGTGTGGGGCGAGTATAGAAGCGGAAGGTCCGTCATGTAGTGGTCGTTGATGATGCTCCACGCGAGGGCAAAGTCCTCGTTGGAGATGCGCAGATCGGTTTGCAGGGAGGTGAGGGTTCGGTAGGGTTGGTGGACGATGAGCTGGGAGCTCATTTCGGAGATCAAGAAGAACTCGCACTCGCCTAACTTGGAGGTGTCGAGAGAGATGAAGTCCTGCCATAGGGAGCGGGCCTCGCTGACGATGAGCCGGATGTGTTGGGGGCATTCTTCGATCTTGCAGGCGAGGTAGACGGCGGTGGCAATGACGAGATAGGGATTGGTGCGACGAATCTCGACGCGCGTGAAGAAGCGCTTGATGTAAACCTGGGCGGTTGCGATGGCTTGCTGTCTAATCTTGAGGCGTTTACTGAGGCGACTGATTTCTATTTTAGAAAAGTAAAGAAGTTGGGTTAGATTATACACAGGTGTTCAGCCAAATGCGGCGCAGGAAGGGGTCGGCGAGGCCTTACGCTGATTAAAGTATATGTAAAGGTGTCGGGCTTCGGGTAGCGTGAACATTTGTACGAGGTCCGAGTTCTCCCTTTCGAGCTTCTGGCGCATTGTTGCTAACTCATCTTTGGGGAAGATCCAGTGGTTGCGATGGGTTGATACCCAGTAGTTGGCCGACATGGCGAAGGTGCGGGACCGCGCGAGGACCTAGGGTACCTCGCGGACGGCGCAAGGGGCAGTTTCCGCTACGAGTGGCCGCCGTATATCTAGACAGGGGCAATGGCAGGATATGAATCTTGAGACGGGATCGTTTCGATCAATTCCATTCGGTGGGGAGAGAGTCGGGCGGCGGGCGGCGCTGAGCGAGGCTGTCGAAGATGTCCGTCCTGGATCGGAGATGTGGTTGGCATTGGATGTGGCGGGGATTGTCGAACCCGTGTGGCTCGGGTGGCTCCTGTGGCTGGAAGGGCAGGTGTCGTCACGCACTGGCCACCCGCTCTGGGTGGGAAGCGGAAAGCCCGCACCTTGGACAGATCCAATATCTCGGCGTCCCGATTGGCTCATACGGTAAGCGGCGGGGCACGTTCCTCTTTGTGATTGGCTGGTTGGCGGTCGCATGTCTCCAATTTTCCGTTTCCGTTTTGGCACGTTCAAGTCGCCAAGGTGCGGTGCGTGCTCCTCCCTCAAAGAACAAGCGGCTCTTGTGTGAAGTTGGTGGAACTTTCGTCTGCATTACTTCATAACCATCATGGGTTGAGTGCCACCAACGACCACTGGGGAATCTACGTCGTCTTCTTCGATCTTGCTCCGAATGCGAGTGCCATCGTCGATATCAAAGAATGCTTTGCGACGTGTAAACCCTCCCTCCCGACACCGAACCTCAAACCAACTCATATTCTTTCGCTTTTTTTTCGTCTCCCTCCCTTGCCGATTCTTGTGCCCACTTCCTAGCGTCAAGCAGCCCAGCTCAAGTTTTTGAAAACCCGAAGCCGAACCCACCCGCGAAAAAATAAAAACCACCACAACCTAAATGCCGAGCTCTTGACGGATTAGAAGGGGAAATACAAGCGGCTCGACCGAACAAGAGCTCCTCGTACCATGAGTAGTGCTGCCCCTAAACCGGTACCTCAGTCGTCAGACCTATCAAGCAGTTCCGGTGACTGCGGCGGCCCACGTTTGCTCAGCGCGACGTTATGATGGGGGCGACGTGGTTTCGGACCTCCAGGCGGAGCTCCAAAGGGAGTTCCACGAGAGCCAGAACGAGCGCGACAAGCGTATAGAAGAGCTTTGGAAGAGGCTGAATCCCGGAAATGCTGCAGCTCTAGACCTCAAGGCCCTGCAAAAGGGCCTGCGCAGGATCGATCATCGTAAGCTATCATGTTCCTAACCGACAGGAGTTTGCGGTGGACCGCCGCCGCGTATCCTCTCGCTCTTTGGGCAGGTAGCGGGCAACACACTGACCGCGGCTCGTTTTTTCTTTCTTTATAGCTCTAGCGAATGCGGACTACATGTTGCAGAAGATTATGGAGACTGTCGACACCAATGGCGACGGCAAGATTCAATATGACGGTATGTCTGGGGGCTTCTCTTACCCCCGCGCCCGAGGTATTGGCGGTGGCTAACTGCGTGTCTAGAATTTCACACATTCGTCGATAACGCCGAGGGGCCCCTGCTGAACATATTTCGATCTGTCAACACCGCCCGTGATGGAAAGCTCGAGAAGAAGGAACTCCACGAGGCGTGTCGACGAGCTGGCATAACGATACCGATGCGACGACTCGACACCTTTTTCAGGTCCATAGATGGGAATAGGGACGGCTACATTACCTTTGAGGAATGGCGGTACGTGGCTCCTCGCCCGGCTTGTGTCGCCTTTTTATCCCAAGACGAAACCGAGGCTGGCACTCTTGTAGCCATATGATGCAATGTATTTGATGGGAGAGCAGCGCGCTAACCTGGTACATGGCATATAACAGGGACTTCCTCCTCTTCATGCCGGCGTATAACTCGGACGAGACTTTGCATGCGATATTATCATTCTACTCATTAACATCAGAAGGAGACTCACTTGTCAGCGATGAGACCCTTGAGGGCCTAGGTACGAGCCACTCCCTTTTGTACATATTGTTTGGCTCTATCATCAGACTTCTCCAGCCCGAGGCGGAAAGGAGAAAACGGAAAGCGGCGTCCGTTGCACAAGCCCCCGAATCTTCTAGCCAGTCTCCCGAAGTACCGGGGCCCTCGCAAGAAGGCACTGATCAGGGAAGAGCGCCCACCCTCAGTCAGGGAGACCAGGCTGCTACCACGAAACCCGGCGCCACAGGCCCCAGTGGCGCCGGGCCATCCTCCACCGCTGCTTCACCTTCCCCACTCGGCACCTCCGTTTCCCCAGGTGTACTTTTAAACACTTCCAGCAGGTTAGGTGCTACGGTGGCGGCCGAGACACCAAGCGGCAATGGCAATGGCACCGACGGTAGCATAGAGGCTATCCTCGAGGTAGAGGAGGCGGAGGATATTCTGATGGCGCGCGGATCGGGCGACGCGCGGAGCTCAGCCCAGGAGGACACTGCAGTGGATCGCCACACGTCGCAGAAATCCCTGTGGAAACTGACAGATTTTGTACCCGATCCAGGTTACTTCCTCGCAGGTGCCATTGCCGGCGGTGTCTCGCGGACGGCCACGGCGCCGCTGGACCGTCTCAAGGTCTATCTGCTCGTCAACACGAGCACTACCCACAGCCTGCACGACGTGAGCGGCGCCCTCAAAAGCGGCCAATTATTCAAGGCTCTCGGCTACGTCACCACGCCCTTCCGCCTCGCGGTCAGGGATTTGTGGCTAGCCGGCGGCGCGAAGACCTTCTTCGCCGGTGAGTACCCCTCCCCACACAATATCCTTAGCGTCGAGCTGCTCTTCCTTCCCAATATCGCGGCCGACCACATATCATGAAGAGACGACGGAAACTAAACGGTGTGGGTGCGATGCACAGGAAACGGACTCAACGTTATCAAAATCATGCCCGAAACTGCCATCAAAGTAAGAGATCCCCTTCTAGATACCTCTCTCTTGGGCTCCCCGATTACGCATGGGCTACCTACCTGGGCCTTGTCATCTTTTGCTCTTGTACTAAGAAAGCGAATAGTTCGGATCGTACGAAGCGGCGAAGCGAGCCATGGCCTCTGTCGAAGGCCACAACGACCCTCGGAAAATCTCGGCGTATTCTAAATTTGCAGCGGGTGGAGTTGCAGGAATGATCTCTCAGTACGCTTGAATAGCCCTTCCTCGCCCAAGACAAGCAGAAAAAAACCGTGCCCTACCTTCAGAGCTAACCCCCGCTATCTAGATTCTGCGTATACCCCCTCGACACGCTCAAGTTTAGGTATGTTTCCCCCGTCTGTACGCAGCGCATCGGTCTTTCTCTTCTATGCGAAACCATGTGAAGTAGAGCTCTTTTGGGGGGCTAACTCAAGGCTTGTCACAGGCTTCAATGCGAAACAACCAAGGATGGCCTCAAGGGCAACGCGCTGGTGATACAAACGGCGAAAAAGATGTTTGCGGATGGTGGCTTCCGAGCGGCGTACCGCGGAGTAACCATGGGCCTCATTGGCATGTTCCCGTACAGCGCCATCGACATGGGGACCTTTGAGTTCCTCAAAACCAGCTACAAAAGTACAAGGGCCGCAAGACGGGCGTGCACCCGGACGATGTGGTTATGGGCAACATCGTGACGGGCGTCATCGGTGCGAGTTCGGGCGCGTTTGGGGCCAGCATCGTGTACCCGCTCAACGTCTTGCGCACACGTCTCCAAACGCAGGGCACGATCATGCACAAGGAAACGTACACGGGCATCGTGGACGTGGCGCGCAAAACGGTACAAAAGGAAGGGTATCGCGGCCTCTACAAGGGCTTGACGCCGAACCTGCTCAAGGTAGCGCCGGCGCTCAGCATCACGTGGATGGTGTACGAGAAGTCGAAGCGCGTCCTCGGCCTCGACTAGGAGGAGCGGGTTTGGACCCAGGCTCAGCCCCGACCCCGACCCCAGCCCCGGCTTATCTCAATCAATACCCCGAGTGGTGAAAGAAGACGCTGCTCTTCGTTATCTCTGACGTCCACTAGCAGCACCCGATATAGTGGAAAGTCTTCGTCGGCTTGAGCACTACCGAGTCGCACGAAGAGCCAACGCTTTCACTCCTCACCTTCCTTACCCTCGACTTAACTCCATCTCTCTCTCTCTCGGTGAACGAGATCTATCTCTTTTCCTGCTTGGCCTGTGAACGGGGATAGGCCCATCTTGTTATATCACCATTTGTTTCCTGTTCCACTCGATTCTGTCTTTGAAACTCTCTTCAAATGATCAACATGTCACCCAAAAAAGCTTTTTCCTTTTTCCATGGCATTATTATACTTAAAGGGAAGGGAATGGGGCTTAAACATATATATAAACTCAACATAACACACGTTCAGACCAGGTGGGGTTGGTTGGATTCTCCTTTTCTGCTTTACTCTTCTTGTTCTCCCTTTTTTTCCCTTTTCGGACGCCTTCCCTTCCCTCGCCTTTCCTTTTCTTCTTTTCCGCTTTCCAACTCTTCTTTCAAAGGGAAAGGCGATGCTTCGCACCAGGTTAGGCAGCAAGGGCGTAAGATGAGTGTACATAGCAACTTGGCTTGTTTTGGTTTTTGATAGAGGGTCTTACATATGAAAGCGAGATAGAATCGACGTAATGCTTTGTTTTGACTGTCGACAAGTGCAATTCCAAGTCTGCAGATATGTTCTTTTTTCTTTTCTTTTGTGATGACATGGTTGCTTTTAATCTCCTTCCGCCTTTGCTTCCCTCCTTCCCGTGCGGGCCCTTGAGGATTATGGTGATGGGTAGCAAGAAAAGACCAAGGGTAGAGAACTAGAGATATCCTTCAAGTGTCTCCGGACTTGCGGAAATGCTGACATCGACAATCTAGCGTACATGGAGGTGGTGATGGTCATCAACGGTACTCGGCATCGATACTTGAGACTGTGTTACACTGGGATGATGCGACGGCTGACGACTTTGGTCCGTGGTAAGATGATGACGCAAAAAGAATCCCAAGCATTGGGAACTGCCCGTTTGGGGATGAATTAACCTAGGCCTCATCCCTAGCTTCCTGTCAATCCTACAAAAATTGCTGTCCGCTCACCAGGCATACTCGCATCGTCGTGTCGACGCAAGCTTCTGGCGTCTCTTGTGGCCCTTTGACTCGCAGAGGCGGCGGCCGTCGAGAGGGACCGCCGAAGACTGCATGCTCACCCTTTTCGGCTAAGCTATCCCATCCGCATGGGTGAAGAGCAGGGACGGGGACCCAACTTTTCGAGCGTGCCGCCCTTGAGACGGACATGGCCCGCCGACTCGCAGGCGATGATACGTCGAATGCGCAAAGGACCCAGTTCTCGAAAGTACCCAAGGATTCGGCACCATCAAGGGGGTTTAATCCTGCTGCCTACGTTCTCTCATGCCAATAGCACCACCTATTACAGCACACAATGTATATCGGATGGCGACAGCTACTTGTAGAATGGACTTTATTCGCAATCAGCACACGGCCTAGGTCACCTTTTGGCCACTCGCTCGGAGGAGGAGGGGGATGTTTCGCCTGCACATCTTACGTCCGCCGACGCGAAATACGAACGGACAGAGGTTTGATACTGTGCAAAAGGGCGGGGGTTTGCCCTCTTTTGTGCTGGATGGCAACGGTACTTTTTACTAGTTTGTTGCCTTGACGTGCTCAATTGATGCAATTGATACCATTTTATTCGTTTTCTAGCGCTCTACTCTTGTTCAACGAAGGGAGAGAAGAGTGCGACTGCCAATGAGTAGGAAACCTGGTTTCACAAGGCGGGATTGTGGGTGAATGAATGAATTTATATAAGAATCTGGCCCTCGCCTCTCGCTCTCTTCTTTACCCGGAAGAAGGGGAAACAACACGCCGACACTATTGCTCCCTCTTTCGCCCCTCGAGGAATAGAGAAGTGGACAGCAGTTTCGGATAGCGACTTGGGACGATTTCAAATTGATGGTTTAAATTGTGCTTTGGCTTCCCACAGGCCTCCTCCTTTCCTTCATCGCCACAACCAAACCCGAGCTTTTGGGTCGGCGAGAACCATATTATTCCAAAAGAATAAAAAGAAGAACATCTTGAGGATTTGACTTTGTCAGATTACCGCCACCCGCCCAGGAGCTTTTCTCTTGATCTCTTCGTTTGCAACCCGGGCTTCGAATCACCATGGCCAAGAGCGGCGCAGGATACCAGAAGCTGGCCGACGCGGAGCCGCGAGACGACCAGCAGCTCCCCCAGGTCCTCTTCGTGCAGGACCGCCGCCGCGATCGAGCCCGTCGATTCCTCCGTTTCGCGCTGTTCGTCGTCGTGCCTGTTCTTGTCTTCTTCTCCTTGTTCGGAAAGACAGTCCCCGGATTCGTACGTTGCCCTTTTTCTTTAAATTGTTCAATCTTGTAAATGAAACGAGCTTTCGCGCTTTATATGGTGAGATTCATTCACTAAAACGATTCATCTTCTCGTACATCCAGGGCCCCGGATGCCACTCCTCGCCACCACTCAGCAGCGTCATCGACGGCCTGTCGAGCCACCCCAGCGAGAGCTGCGGCACCGACTTCCACAACATCCACGACGGCAGCTACCCGCTCCAATTCGGCGCCGAACGCCAGGTGCACTTCATCCAGCAGCTCGGCACCAGCCGGGGCCGAGGCCGCGGCCGCGTCCCGGTCAACGTGAGCGGCTACGTGCGCGTGGTGGCGGCCGCCACCTCCGACGCCAAGGGCAAGATTGACCTGCAAATCGACGCCAACGAGGACAACCTGCCCGTCCACACGTTTTGGGACCCCGAGAGCCAGCGGCTGCGCGTGCGCATCGACGACGTGTACCGCCGCGACGACGGCGCCCGCCCCTGCGTCGACGTCCGCGCCGTCGTGCACGTCCCTGCCGACGCCGACCTCCAGACCCTCAAGGTCGAGGTGACGACCCTCGACATCTCCATCGAGGACAAGCTCGGCCTCGCCGCCGACGAGACCATCCTCACCTCCGTGGCCAGCGACATCACCTTTGGCCGGGACAGCCTACGCTCCGGCGCCCGCCTCGCCCTGACCTCCGTCTCGGGCCGCATCCGCGCCGACGCCCCGCTCCTCGCGCGCGTCGAGTCCTTCACCACCTCGGGCTCCAACCACGTCGACGTCTACCCGCCTGCCGCGTGGCGCGACTTCGACACCGCGTTCCTCAACGTCCACTCCGTCTCGGGCGACATCACCGTCCACGACCCTATCGATCACCCCGAGGACCTGCCCGCCGCCGATTACGTGCGCAAGGCTTCCACCGTCTCCGGCACCGTCTCTGCCTCCCTGCTCTTCTCTTCCAAGGCTGAGTTTGCTGGCCAGCCGAGCGGCGATTTGGAGATTAAGCTGCGGCCCGTCCTCGCGGGCAAGCTCGCCGATGCCGACGGCGAGGTGACCTCGCGGCTGACCACCGACACCGTGTCCGGCGACGCCCAGATTCGCATCCTCGAGCCGACCTGGATCGGAAAGCAGGACGGGTCCTGGGCCCTCTATTCGTCCCACAAGTCCGTTAGCGGCGACGTCGATGTCCGCCTTCCTGACGCCTGGGAGGGCAAGTTCGCCTCGAGGTCCCTGACGGGCAAGATCGAGGTCCGCGGCAAGGACGTGCATCTGGGAACTAACGCGGAGGAGACGGAGGCGGCCAAGGGCGATGTTGAAGGGGCCATGTTTAAGAGTGTCAGCGGACGCAAGGGCGAGGGGAACTCCAAGCTCGAGGTCCGCACTACCACGGGCGACATCAAGCTTGTCGTCGGCGAGGAGTGAAGAGAAGAAAAAGAAGATTGATTATTGTATCCTAGCTGAACTTTTTTCCCTTTCCATCTTTTCTCTCTTTCTTTTTCTTTTGGTTTCTTTCGTACACGGAGCGAGGATAGGAGAGGGTGTTTGGGAAACACGGGACAACAGCAACATGAATGTTAATGACGAAATGAAAAGTCTCTAGTAAGATTTCCTTGGATCTATCTGTTGGTACATGCATCAGTCGGGTTCTAGTTTACACATGTGATCTATCGTTGGGACACCACGGCGCCGCGGGTTTTCCTTGCAGCTCGAGGAGCCGGCAGTCAGAGTGAAGAAGCTAAAAGGAACTTTTACCAATCCCACCAGAGAACGCCGTTTCGACCGTAAAGGAAAAGGGGGATAATGTACTATACATACACGTTGGACAGCGCTGTGCCAATGCCAACAAAGCTTCATCTCACAGCCTTTCTCCCTTGTCATCCTCAAACATGGGGTATATTACACTTGTCCAAAACGTCCTCATCCACCTTTTTATACCGTATCTCGTACTCAGCCACCTCAGCGAGCCGCGGGTGGTGCACCCCAGGCTCGGCAGCGCCAGCAGCGTCCACCCTTGGTCCGGCCGGGCGTCTAGCGTAGCCCAGTCCAGGGCACCTCTATAGTACAGCGCCGGCAGCGTCCAGCGCACTTTGCCGGGGGCGTGCTCGGCGAGCAGGGCCTTGAGCTTCCGCCCGAGGGGCGGCGGCGGCGCGTCCCCGTGGGCGCGGGGAAACGCATCGGCGTCTTCGGACCGCCACGGCTTCACCACGTAAACGCCTGGTATGCGGAGGTGCACGCGCACCCAGAACCGTCCGTCAAAGAGGCGCCAGTGCTTATTGTTGAGGGGCCGGTCGGACCGATACCGGACCAGGACGTCGTCGCGGGTGCTGCGGATGAAGCCCTTGCGCGTCCACTCAACGGAAGGAAGAGGAACGCTCGAGGTGTACGGTGTGCGGGAGAGAAGCCACCGGGAGGTTGGCGCGTCATCTGCGCTGTTGTCCGGCAAGGGGGAGAAGTGTACGTCGCCGCAGTTGAAGGCCTTGCTCGGGGTGCTGCTAGCCGGGTACGCGTCTGTAGCGAGGTGCGGATACAGGCGCGAAACCGGGCCCTGAAGCGTGGCGAGGGCCGGCAGGTCGGGGTTCGCATCCACGGGAATCATCAACTTGCGTAGGAGGAGCGTCGCCAGCATCCTCTTCTCCGCCAGGTCTTGCTCGCCAGCCACTTCTAGCTTGGGAGCCGGACAGCCATGGTCCCGGCGTTGGTGCTGAAGCGCTCAATCGTGGTGCGGCTAAATAGCTCTTGAACATCCTTCTCCTCCTCACGCAGCGAGTCCTTGATACGCGCCGCCATCTGCAGGATGGCAGGGCGCTGTAATGCTTCGGGCAACACGTAATTCCGCGCCAGGTGTCGCACGGCGTTTCTTGGGGTTAGCCCCGGGTCTTTGTTAGTGTGGTCCTCGTACCAACGGACGCCGTTGTGCTCACACGTGGCGATCAGCCTGTCTTTGGGGAATTCCAGCAGAGGCCGAAGCACCCGCACGCCGCCGTCCTCGGTCTCCAGCTGCGGCAGCTCCAGGTCCCCGGACCGCGCCCCACCTTCGACAAAGCCCAGGTCGGCGACTTCGGGCATGTGGAGCTCTGACAAGAACGTCTGCTGTTCCGACTTCAAGTCGAGATGCTGGAGCGAGCCGCTCGATCCCGGTTTCAGTTCAGGCAATAATTCCGACAGCAGCGACTTCCGCAGCGCGGACACCTCCCTCCGACGCATGGCGTACGTCAGATGGGGGTTCTTGGACTTCATCATGTCGACGAAACCCGATTGATGCACCTTCCACACGCCATGGCACTCGGGTATGTCCTTGGACGGGTGCATGCCCGTCAGGCCCCGTCTCGAGTGGCCCGCGAGCAGCCTCATGAGTATCGTCTCGTACTGGTCGTCCATGTGGTGCGCTAGGAACAGGTTGTCGATAGTCTCCTTGGCGCACGTTTTGCCGAGCGTCCTGTACCTCCCTGGCGCGCCGCCGTCTCGAGATTCGCAATCGTGCGCGGGTCGACATCGGGCGAGCCCAGGACGGCAGCCCAGTCGAGGGTGAGGATCTGCGGTCGGATATGGGGTAGCTTGGAGAGTTCGCCAGACACACCGAGGGCCTCGTCGGTGCTCCCGTCGCGGAGCTTGTGGTCCACTATCAAGGCGTCGATGCCGCCGCAGGCTGTCGCCGATCTTGAAGCCGGGTATCTGGGAACGGAGGGCGGAAAGAGAAAGGCCATGGCCATGGAGTCGACTCCACCGCTGATCGCGAGGCCTATTGCACGCACAAGCAGGACGGACGAGGTTAGCATAAAGGGGGCCAAAGCAGCTAGACAGGCTAACTGTCAGGTAGAGTTATGGATGACATTATCGTACCTATCCTCCGATGGGAGGTCGGCCGCGCCTTGGGCCGTCGCGGCGGACACGCTGCGCGAACCGCCTCGGCGAATTCCTGCACGGAAATGGGGGTCGGCGCATGGTGGAAGACTCGCGCTCCGAGCGATGATGACATGGCCAATTGGTTGGCCAGAGCTATTCACCCTTTTCGGGGGTTAAAAGGAGCGCTCCGATTCATCGGTAGGAATCCTCTATAGTTTTGAGACCTGACTCGATTCAGACTTTTCTGAATAGGTGAACCGCGCATTCCCGGTTCGAGATCGGCTTGGTAATGTCTTTCACTCCAGGGTCCTCAAGGCGAAAGATCGTGTCTTCATGTGGGGGCTACTAGACAAGCTTCCAGAGTTGTGGAATGCTCCTAATACTGGGAACAGATTGGTACGGTGGCCTTTTGGCGTGAGGTTAAAGTCGAGATACTCTCTAGATATCACCCAAGATCAACAAGATTGGAATGCGGAAACTTGAATGTGGTCTACTCTGCCAAGCGCGCCCCACATTGCCATGAAGTGTAGAGAAACGAAAAAAAGTACGTGCCCCGATCCCTGACGGAATTGTCCACTCAGGAGCTTGGGCCACCCCTCACCTCGCATCCTCCCCATAGGCCAATGGCCACACCTTGATCAAGCTCCGATTTCCCTCCCGATCCCCAGAAAAAAAGGAAGCGAGTCTTGCTCCACACGCGACCACAACTCCATTCAACTCTCCTCTACCACCCTCCTCTCAAATGATACCCCCACGCTCTTTAACCAACTTCTAGTTCTCCTTCTTCTTCTTCTTCCTTATCTTCCTTTCCTTCCCCGATTCGCCAGGGCCCCTTCGAACAACGAACTCAACAACGCGCCCGTGGGCCCCTCCCCCGTACGCACAAGGAAACCAACCCTCCTTACCCCTCCGCCTTTTCAACCACACCCCCTTCTGGCCTCCGAATAAACCCACCCGCGCAACAATGGCGCCCCAACCGCCCTTCACAACCGCCCTCCTCGCCGGCGCCCTCGCCGGCACCACCACCGACCTCTCCCTCTTCCCCTCGACACCCTCAAGACTCGCCTCCAGTCCCCGCAAGGCTTCATCCGCGCCGGCGGCTTCTCCGGTATATACCGCGGCGTCGGCTCCGCCCTCGTCGGCTCCGCCCCCGGCGCCTCCCTCTTCTTCCTCACCTACGAGGGCACAAAATCCTTTGTCTCTTCCCACCTCCTACCTACTTCCACCGCCGGCACCAGCGCCGGACCCCTCACCCACATGGTAGCCGCCAGCCTCGGCGAAGTCGCCGCCTGCTCCGTTCGCGTCCCCACCGAAGTCGTCAAGCAGCGCGCCCAAGCCGGCCAGTTCAAGTCCTCCGCCGCCGCCCTCGCCGACATCCTCGGCCGTCGTCGCGAAATCGGCCTCGCCGGCCTCCGCCGCGAACTCTATAGGGGCTGGGGCATCACCATTTTTCGCGAGATCCCCTTCACCGTCATCCAGTTCCCCTCTGGGAGGCCCTCAAGGGCTGGGGCCGGGCGAGGCGGAGGAAGGCCGGTGCCGGCGCTGCTACCGATCCCCACAACAAACCCGGCGCCGCGGAACTCGACGTTGGCGCAGCCGAAAGCGCGTTGTATGGGAGCCTCTCGGGCGGCATCGCTGCCGCCCTGACCACCCTCTCGACGTGCTCAAGACAAGGGTTATGCTCTCCAAACAGAGCCGGAGTGTCGGCTCCGTCTTCACCGCCATCCTTAGGGAGGAAGGCCCTAGAGTTCTCTTCTCCGGCATCGGGCCGAGAGTGATGTGGATCAGCGCCGGCGGTGCCATCTTCTTGGGAAGCTACCAGTGGGCCGTGAATACCTTGATGGGCATGCAGACACCACTTTAATCAGGCTGGTTAATCAGGTTTCCTACCCCCTGTTTCTTTTCGCTCTTGGCCTTGTCTTCTTTATCTTTCCCTCCTTCAGTTTATATAGGCTGTGCAGTATTGTATTTTTATCTAAGCGTGGTTATGTGGTTTGGCATATAGATGTAACTAGACGGTGAGGTTTGGTGGTGCGAGGCGTCGCGAAATGAGAGAGTCAGGAACACAACGTCGCGACATCGCATAAACGTGGCAAGCTTGCCCAGAAAGTGGAACGTCATTGACACATGCAGCATGTGCGTAAATAAGGACATGTATATATATATACACATACATATATATATCAAGTATGTACTACCCCGGCGTGACGTTTAATCGACATTGCCCAGAGGACCAAAGGCTTAAAAAGACCAACAACGTTGAACCCCTCAGGACTGGCTTGATGCAGTGCTACACGAGTCGTGCGCCTCCAAAAGATGGAGGAAATGAAAACAACCCAAGAGCACAAAATAGCCTCCCACTCTCGTTTCCGTATTACGCCCCTGTCGTCGCATTCGGCTCTTCCTCCGCTGTCGTTGCCTCCTCTTGCGCAGACGGTGGCTCTGCCGGAACTGGTGTGCGAAGTCGGATCGCTTTGCGTCCGTTGGAGCGGTAGTACAGCACCACGTCGGTGCCACCCTTCCAGAGGTGTGCGCGCAAGGTCGCCAAACTCATCGCATTCGGAAGCAACTGTGGGAAGTTTCGGAAAAGTTAGCCTCGCCGTACCATCCCCACCCCCAAGCGGCCCGCTCAAAACCAAGATATCAAGTCTTACCTGATCATTGCAATATAGTTCTAGATACTCCTCGGGCTTCATCGCATCTGCCGGTACCGATTCCGGATCCTCCCAGTCTGAATCAATCTTCTCCGCGATATACGAAAGAATCTTGCGCACTCTCAACATACGATTGGCGTTGAGTCTATTGTTGTTGTCCGAGCTAGGTAAGGGCGGAAGCTCGTCCTTGTAAGGGAGAAGCACGAACGACACCTTGACCGGTTCCTTGAAGGGCACTTGGTTCTGCAACAAGAGGTCGCCAAGCCACATGGCCCCCTTTTGTTCGATAACGTCCGTGTCGCGGCCAATGGTTTCGATGGTGCCAACATAGACGTTGGAGCTCTCGCCACCAGTCTCTTCTTTGATGATCACTTTAGTACCCTTGGGTAGGCCAAGATGTGGTGTCTCGCTCGGAAGAGCAGGCGTGATACGGCTATCCAGGAGGAAATCGGGGTTTGCCGCGAGCTGCTTGTCATACTCGTTACGGATTCTCTGAACAACACCGAAGAAGCTGTCATCCACCTCCTTCTCATGAAGATTCAGCGAGCCCTCCGAGTCGTCGACCGGCTTGTCCTCCGCTATGGCAGGCTTATCGGCCGTTGTAGATGCTGACCTGGCTTTCTTAGAAAAAGGTATGCCCATGCGAAACTTCTTGCCAAACGGCGTGCTAGGCGCCTTGGGTCCATTTTCTGCCTTGTCTTTGTCCGCATCTGCAGGCTTTGCATCACCCGTCGTCGCCTCCGCCGTAGGAACCGCGGGAGTGGTTGCCACTGGTTTTAGTACCCTCCGTCCACAGGTGAGATGCCACTTGTAAAGTAATCTTCCTTCTCAACTGACATTCGGCCATACTGGGATGACGGCAAGTCTGGAACGGCAGGGGTTGGTGTCGCCGTATCGCCACCACCCGGGTGAGGAGTAGCAAGCCCTATCTGGAGGCCAGGCGTCATGAGGGGATAGTTTTGGCCGGACGCTCGCGGGGTTGCCATGCTTCCGGATTGTTCAAATCCGATGCCTCGCTCGGGCAGGGAGATGGAGAGTGGTGGGCTCATCCTTGTGCTCGCTAACCTCTTTTCGATTGCTGTGTTAAAGTTGCGCCGATATACCGCATCCCTCTTAATTTCCTCGTCAATCGCGCCAGCAAATAGATATCGCAATACCCATTTGCCAAGGTTGACTATCGTTGTCGTTGAAAGGTTAGCTCGACCGCCGCTCAGAGTTAAGCGAGGAAGAAGAGAATGAGGGAGAAGGGAGGAGGGATTTTGGATGCAACTCACTTCTCTGGTCTTCCCTAAAGTCGTCGGCATTCTCCAGCGTGAGTTCGTCCGCGTACACCTCCGCGTCAAAGCAATTAAATGGATCCAAGGTGACCGTTATGCTACCGGAACTAGTATCAATGGAACACCAAGGTGCGACGGCCTCGACCTGGTTGACACTCGGCTCTACATCCTCGAGATGCCGCTTTCCAAACGTTTGGATGGGTTTGCACTTGTTGAGAGTAAGGAGTTAGG
The DNA here is from genome assembly GCA_949357655.1 of Parascedosporium putredinis. NCBI lineage: Eukaryota > Fungi > Ascomycota > Sordariomycetes > Microascales > Microascaceae > Parascedosporium > Parascedosporium putredinis. The sequence continues at coordinate 1,091,913 of CASHTG010000020.1, read as the reverse complement.
GTTTTCGATTCACATTATAGCAAGAATGGCTTTGTGAGGTAGGCAAGGGGCTACACAAACCTGGATGAGATCCCACAACACCACCTCCCCTGCGGTATCAACAGTGAGAACGCGGCGCCTGTCGTGCAGCAGTTTATATTTAAGCAAGCCGAATTGGCCTTCGATGGTTTCTTCGGGAAGGTCGTGGATTGGTTCCACCTCGTGATCGAGGGCCACAAGGGAGCCGGACTCGTCCCGCGAAAGCTGAGGGGGAAGTACGCCGTGTTCGAAATGCGGAGGATGCTCTTTGGCGAGATCTCCTTGGGGGCGGCACGGGCGCCTCCTTGCCCGGATTGAGCTGCCTGCATCGCCGAGCGAGACGCGGTGGATGAAGCTCTGTGATGCCGGTAGACTTCGGGGAGCTGAACGTCGGAGCCGGTTGGGACACTGGCCCACCGGTTGATAGACGAACTAGGCGTGGCCGTCCAGATGTGGTCTCCACAGGCGATGACTTTGTGCACGCTATCAGTCTCCTTGGCTACAGCCAGACTCAGCCCGTCGTCCATGTGGTCGAGCGATCCTCTGACGTCTGTCTTGACAACTAGCCCAGACCTATCACTGCTGTAGAACACTCCAAGGTCGGGCGATTCTGAAAACAACGACCAAACGCTTTCGTTGTGCATGGTAAAGTTGTACATGCACCGACCGGCTGTGACGCTCCATAGCTTGATGGTCTGATCTGAGCTGCCAGTCAAGACGAGATCGCCGGCATCGTTGATGAGGATGGATCTGATGGTAGCTGTATGACCAACAAATTTGGTCACGCGTTTTCCCGACTTTGGATCCCATAGCCTCACAGTTGACTCGGGCCCACCGTTGGCTATAAGGTTCCGACCGGCGCAGAGCGCGTACACGGATCCCTTCTCCGTGTTTTCCTCGCCGCTGCAGTCGATGGAGAGAACCTTTCCGCCGCCGTTGAGGTCCCAAAGGTTGATTCGGCGGTCGAGACCTCCGGAGGCAACCCAAGGCGCGCCTATATCTGAAGGTGGAGCAGCAACGACCTTGACATAGTCTGCATGTTCGCCGATAGTCTGGGGTATGGCCTGCTCTTGCGAATGCGGTCGCCATACCTTGACGGTCAGGTCGGAGGAACCCGACACAAGGGCGGTGTTGTTCTGGGCGAGAACAATATCGTTGATCCAGCCCATGTGGGCGATCGCTTGGGATCGAAAAGTGGTGGGCGAGGACGTGGACCGGCCATTCGGTTGATCGACGGTAGACGACGAACGGGGTGCCTTGAGGTCGAGATTGAGGTCCCAGGCGCAGATGACGCCATCTCGGCCACCGGAATAGCTATTGAGAAGCCCGGGTTAGCACACCTACCACGGTCCGGAACCACATGGCAGCAGCAGAGGGGATCGGATTGAGGTTGATTTGGGTGGCGCCTACAGAATGGAGTTATCCGGGTCAACTGCGAGGCCGTTGACGCCTAGCTTATGTCCGGCCGACGCTTTCGGAGATTCGATTACTAGAAAGAAAAAAGCAAGGGTCAATCACAAAGGTTAGGCCGGTTAGGAGAGGTGCTGCAAGGGAATTATTGGTTGCGACGCAGCAGATCGGCAAACATTGCGCTCACGGGCATGCCCAGGAAATCGCGAAAGGCACTTACCATAACTGATACGCTGACGGCTCTTCTTAGTAGCCATCACGATAGTAGGAAGAGCGCGGCTACGCTCCAGGCGCAGCTCTCAAGAACGGTGCAGTTCTAGTTTCGCAATTCAATTAGGGAGGAGGCAGCTCCAATAACTCTAGCCAGCCAGCGGGCGACCTGGAGGCAAAAAGCCGGGTGGTGGGCGGGGCGCAGTGGGCGGGGAACCTTAAGCCTGTGCTTTCAAGGTACCATTGGCATTCGAGTGTAGAGGGAAAGGCCCTATTTTGAGTAAAAGGCGATCGACCACGAAGTAAGTGTGAAGGAGAGGTCGAGGAGGGTGGACTTCTGAGGCTGCGTGTTCACCGAAATGCGGACGGATGATAGATTGCGAAATGTGGAGGCGGGGAGCGCAAATCAAGCCGTGTGTGGAGATGGTGCTCAACGCTCGCTCCAACACCTGTCATGGCCTAACACCGAACCGGGTCAAGGCACCACCACGCCAAATCCTTGTCACATTCGGAAATGGATGAATCCATGGATGAATGTCCACAGACAGTTACCTTTGCCGAATTGAGGGAAACCAGCAGAGAAAGGTACGGTGGAAAGAGAGAATTATTGGACGCACAAACAAAATGTGACACAGACCAGCGAACGGCAAAAATATCCAAGAATTGAAGGATGAACTTATTTTGTCTTCACTTTCTAGGTGAACATGAAGGCAGACGAGGGAAATGATGAACAGACTTTACGATAAAACGGAACTCCTGTGATCGGCAGGGCACCAAGGGGAGCTAGAATGCATAATTCAAGATCAACCAGTGACGTCGGGCAATTCCAACGTCAACGCATTCGACGATACTTCCTCATTCGGTAATGAACGGTGGAGAGCAAATCAATCTCGTGTGTGTGCGTCCTTGGGTCCTTCCCAACTCCACAAAACGGCCAGCCAAGGACCCCTGGAATTTGAGAGCTCAAAGCTCCTCCGTACCTTCCCATCCACAGGGATCAACCACCGCCCTAACCGCCAGCACAACCATGGGATTGGAAGCCTGATGCGGGGCACCACCACCATCCATTGTCTGTCCACTACAACAGCCACAGCTGTGTACAGTAATAACTGCACCCTCTAACAGTTCGTTGACCGGCTATTATGAAGGAACACGAGAAAGAGAAGGCGCGGCCGGGGGTGATGCACCAGCTCAAATAACCTTTTCCCTTTCGTATTAGTCATGTATCCATGCAGCCGACAAAAGCAACCAGGAGAGTGATGCCGTACCCTTCTTCTTCATATCATCGTCTGCGCCTGTTCACCACCCACGGTAGCAATCGGTTCCAGGGCCCTACTTCTCATTGAAAATCCATCGATATCTGCTTCGCTCTCAGTCCCCGAGCACGCGGAACACATGCCCTCCTTGGGTCTCGTCGCAACTCTTGTCGGCGCCCAAACGCACCGCACCCTCGTGTTGTCAAACATTTGTCTCTCCGGCACCGTCACCGGCGAGGCGAGAACTAGCCCTTCGTAGTCGGTCCTCGTCGTTGACATGGTGCCTGGCGTTCCTGGCGTGCTCGGAAGGGACATGAACTCGCGGGCCCCAGAGCTGTCGGACTTGATGGATGACGCGCTCTGCGGCGCTCTCGGCACCTGACTGTCGTCGTGGAGCCTTGCTTGGTGGCACCTAAAAACGTTCTGGAATTGCGTGTGGCTGCATGTCCGATACCGTGTGTTGATCTGGATGCACATGATGGGCGACGGTAAGGGGCGGTCGTTTGTTCGTCTGCGTTACACGTGGAAGGGCTTTGATAGGGTTTCTTTCTAACACTTCTTGCACGACGAGCGGCGGAGGCATATCATGGGCGACCATTTGATGCGGAGACGCTGCCATTATAGCACTTTCCATCAGTAATGTTTTGTTTGAGATTCTCATGAAGAAACTTGAAGAAAGGTGAGATATCAAAAGGATGAGAATAGTCGAGACATGGCGTTTCACTCATCCTATTTGCCCGAAACAACCTTCCGGATCTCACGAAAACTAAAAACCCAGAGTTCCCCATTCTTATAAGTCAGTGTTCCAGACATCACAAGCCCTCTCTTCTATGGTTGGAAGAAGACAAGTTGGTAAATAAAAAATGAAAAAAAGACAATGGAACCGCCCGCTTCGTCCCTCCTCTTCCGTGACGAGTGATATACAAGAGACTCCCTAATTCCGTCCTCCGTTCCTTTGGATCATCACCACCCGTCCCAAACACCCTTGATCGCGCCCCAATATCTGTTTCCGTCCGTCCTCATGTGCGCCACGTGGGGGCTACCCCCAAAGTTTTCCAGCCTCACGTCCAGGCCCTTCGCTTCGGCCTCCTTCCCGTGGCTCTCGACGTCCTTGGCCGCCACCATCTCATCCCCGTCGCTGAAGAGATACACTCTTCTTAGCCCCGCATCAATCACGTCACCCGCATTCATCTGCTTGCCCATCTTGCCCCGATCCGCCGCCACGGGCTCCGCAAACCAGTAATACACGATGAATCCGAACACGACTAGATGCGCAAGGGGCCTCATCCATTGCGGCATAGGCTGCGAAAGCGCCTTGTAGGAGCGGGCCCAGTCGAACTGGCCGGGACACGAGTCCATCGCGGAGACGTGCGTGGGGAAGCGCGGTGGCTTCCCGCCCTCCGGCGCTTGTATGTAGAGATTATAGAAATTGTCAAACGTCATGCACCCCCGTTCGAGAACACGTGCAATAACAGTTCCGGCTTGTCCTCGTCCACCAGCCCAGAATCGCCTAGGATGCTCTTCATAGCCGGCACCGCCGGCGCAACCTCTACCTTGGCCTTTCCCGGCCGGAGCACGTTCTCTAAAGGCGCCTTGACGAGAAGAATCGGCGACGACGGGTACGCGGCCTGATAGCCCACAACGTACTTGGCGATGTGCGCGTCTTGCGCCGCCATCCAGGTGAAGAGCGCGATGAGTTTGGGCGCGGAAGGATCCCGTGTTGCCTCCTTGGGTCTGTAGAGAAACGAAGTGGGCGACAATCTTTCAAAGGCTGCGAGCGGGTTCCCAGCCGGGCTGGGGGCGTTGGATGCCATCTTCGGATCTTTGGAAACAAGTGGTGATGGTGAAACTATGGTAAAGGGAGAGAAAAGAAGAAAAAAGTAAGAAGAAAAAGATGCCGAGGCAGGATCTCTAATAATTGTATGAGGAGGAACCGGTCACCTTAGGCTCCAACTAACTTATAAGCCAAGGTCGAAGATCAAGAGTCCTCCAGCTGCTTCCATGCATGCGGCTATTATTCCTGCGCTCCGTATTGGGGCGGAGGTTGTGAACAAAGAATTCGCCCGGCTCCGACGAAGCTCAACAAAACGGCAGCATGTATTACGTGGATCGGAGCCTGTTCGCGGGCGCAAGCACGCTTTTAGCTGCGCTCGGCGCCTTTTTCAATTCCGGCCCTCGTCGGTAAATGATTTGAAAAACTAACAAACCCATCACTCATCATTGTTAAGAATTTCGGTCTTTCCGAGAATTAGGCAAATGTAGGCCAAGGTATATAATGCCTCCACGGCCCCTCGTCTGTCATCAATACCCAAGGTCTAATAGTCTAGTTGGTTAGGACGTCGGATTCTGATACGAGGTTTCCGTAAGCCCAGGTTCGAATCCTGGTTAGACCTAGACTCTTCTTTTTGTCTTTTTTGCCTCCCTTCTCTAAACCTCCTCGGAGAGCTTATTTTGTTCCCTTTTTTCTTTTTACACAATCAGATATCATAGACTGAAATTTTGACATGGTGATTGATGGCTGCATCTCTCCCAGATTCCCTGCCTCAGATTTCTCAAGCTTAAACGACAGTTGCAACGAGAAGTGAATCGGAACGGCCTGAAAGACACAATGACGCACATTTTGTCACCAGCACGCAAGACATATCCTCTGCAATGATCGGCCCAGCTGCGCGCCCGCGACACCTTTTCCAAACCTGAAAGAAGCTGGTTGCTGGTTTATCGCGGTGATACGTTGCCATGGTATCGCAGCTTCGACCCAGCGTTAGCGACCTCAACGCCGGATCAGCCAAGAGTTGAGACAAGAGGAAGAACACGAGGACCAACTACCCACGACCGCAACAATAGCAATCCATGTTCCGCACAGCGCATGGGAAACGGCCAAAGATGGCTGTCAGGTTTTGTATCCCGGGACACAATCGTAGAAACACACTTAATTTCAAACAAGACTTGCCGGAAACACAAATTCGTCCATGGCATCCCGCTAAAGCTGGAGCCCGTGATCGTGTGTTGAGGTTGTCGCGGCCAACTCCTGGGAACAATGCCCTTCATGCATTTCTACCTTTCTCTTTGTCATTGTCGTGATTTTGAGCTAGCCCCGCGCTGGGGCTTCGAGGAACTTGAGTAGTGGCCCTGTCACCGTGTTCCCTCCGGCATAGTCTACGCGATTATGGGACAAGAGCTAGTCGTCAGTAGAGAATGGAGGTCCGCAGCATCATCAAATTGGGACAGGGCCATGACAGCACGGCTCAGGGCTTTTACGGGCAGTTGCATGTTGGACAGCTCGGCCTTACCACAATCTATCTCTCCTCGGCATGGCTCCCCAACCGGCAACGTAGTACTAAGACCAAGTGGGAAACGCTTGATCGAATATTGGTTTCGAGATGAGCCCTCGCGACACTTTGGATCGATAACAGTCACATTCCACGCGTAACCACTTTGAAATATGCCCATCCTCAAGTCTCCTTTGAGACGATATAAAGAAGTGCACAGAGACAATATGAAAGCTTTTAACGAGAGCACATAGTCTCCTGTCGAGTATCGTCTATCTCGTTCATTGTGCGGATTTGTGTCATTGCACAGGGGAGCCCGTTCCCGACACTTCCACGGCATCGTGCTTCTATCCCGCCGGTGACTCTCCGTCTTCACTGTAGGTTTTCATCTCATGTGCGCCTTCCCGTTCGTGTTCTTGTTATATTTTTCTCCCCCTTTCACGGCCGATATGTGAAGTCGCAACTTCCCAGACATACTTGATGATGGCCACCGTCCTCATAGAGTCCGTACGCTATAAAAGAAAGCCACGCTGCATCAGATTATTGTGTTGAGCCAAGATAGCAGGAATCACTTGCAAAACTTCTGCGAGTCCTGTGCGCTACCGCGTGTTTAGCCACCATGATCCTCTCTCGCGCGCTGCTGTCTTTGGGGGCCATATGCCTAGGCTCGACGCTAGCCGCTGCGCGAAACATTGCCAATGGAGTCACCATCAGCCTCTCTAGCCCTCTCAAAAGTGTATCGTTCCAAAGAGTGGCTGCCATGCGTGCACCAGCTAAAGATACCCTCGCGGTTCACTACCAGAGCATCAAGCCGATCAAGGGACGGGCTACCGGACGCTCTGCAGCGAGTGTCCTTCGAGCTGCTGGCGCAAGAGTACCAGGAGCCGGCTATCAGAACATCACGGCACTTCTCGACTCCTCGACTCAGTACGCACTTGAAGTAAACTGGGATGGTAAGCCTATCTGGCTTCTGTTTGACACAGGAGCAGTGATACGTGGGCCGTTCACTCGAACTATAGTTGCGTCTCCCAGTTCGGCACGGCGAGGAGCACTTGTTCCTGCGGTCCCTCTTTTGTCGACAACTTTCGCTACGGCCAAGATCCAGAGCTCCACTTTAGTGTCACTTTTGGCTCCGGCGAGAGCGTCACTGGCCCTCTCGGGCGAAGTGATCTATCTGTCGCCGGATTGACTGTCAGCAAACAGCTCTGTGGCCTTGCAAACAAGACTAACTGGTGGGGAAACAACATCACGAATGGCCTTCTCGGACTAGCTTACCCATCCTTAACTAGCGGTTATCTGGGTCCTGTTGGGAATGAAAGAGTTGGGTATGAGCGCAAGTACCAGCCGTTCTTCTCGTCCATGGTTTCTCAGGGCCTAGTGGAGCCTTATTTCGCCGTTGCGATCGAAAAAGGTTCTTCGACTGGCATGATCGGGTGGGGTGGCCTCCCTCCTGTAGAGTGGTCGGGTTCCTCTACTGCTTATTCCGATATCCTAATTGTGAGTTCTTAAACGACCTTTCCTCTCTGAATAGCCCAAGGCTAGCATATTGACCAAGTTACGCAGGCCAATGTAGTGGGTTCCGAGGGGACGTTTGCCTTCCAATACTCATTCTATACAATTGCCGTCGACGGCATTCAGTACGGACAGATTACCGACCTTACGAAGTACTTATACATTATAGACACAGGGACCACGTTGATGCATTTGCCTCCAAGTGAGTGTCCCGGATCCGGAGCCGCTCCGACGGCTACAAATCGGGACCGGCCGAGAGAGTGAACTGACTATTCGGACCTCAGATGTCGCCGAAGCCATTGCGCATTCTTTCGAGCCGAGAGGGACCTACATTTTCCAGTATGGAGGTTACTTTGCAGCTTGCGATGCCGTAGCCCCCAGGGTTGCCGTCATCATCGAAGGCGCGCGGTTCTGGGTCAACCCATCCGACTTGATATATCGAGAGTTCCAAGACCCCGCCACGGGAATGTGTATGCTAGGTATTACATCGGGGGTTCGGTCCTTATATCCTTGGATCAGTTTTCCTCCAAAATGTCGTTGCGGTGTTTGATGTGGGCGCGGCACAAATGCGGTTCTATTCACGGCAATGAGCAGTGAGCTCGGCGATGGGAATCACAGTACGTGCGCCGGAGGGGCCGGGCTCCCGATAAATGTTTCCAGGGGGAAGGTGAGGTAGCGAGTGCCACGCTTAGAGTTCTTGTTTATCCATGTTCACCGCGTGACCGTTGAAATCCAACATTAGCTGTTCGGCATATCCTGTCCCACTGCTCTTGTGTGTGGGGGTTGAGGCACAATGACGCACCCCATTGTAACTAGGGCTCGCTCAGATGAGCGCACACCGGACAGCACGGCGAATTCGGCCGCGATTGTCGTTTTGAACTTAGCCTAGTAGGCCGGGCACGACCAAGTTGCCCCAGAGCGATAAGCTCTAAGGGACTGGTTAGTGTCCGATTCCGAGGACGAAAAACTGGTGTGTTTCTTTCTCGGCCGTCTATAGGTTTGAATCCGTGTGGCTCGTGTGAACGAAGGATCGTGACAAGGGAAGGCAAGATAGAGGTTCCCGGACGTGGGGATGGCGGGTAGGATTCAAATCGAGATATGGCGTTTCCACTAGCCTTATCCTTATCGAAATCTTGGTCGGGCCTAGTGGCAGTGGCACGCGGGCGGTCCAGGGACATCGCGCTCCCACGAAGTTTAGGCGTTCAAGCGATCGATATTACTCAGGTCGGTTAGCAACACGAACCCGTGCCCTGGGGGTCATCGTGCGTTGTATTGTTAGCCAGCGCCTTCCTTTCTCCAGTGCCAACCCATTTAACTCTTCGTTTTCCCCATTCTTGGAAAGTCAGAAGAGATATCCGTTCCAAGTCACGACTTTCATCACGTCTCGTTGCAGCGCAAAAATTGTTCGTTCCCGCTGAATTTTCCAGGAGCTCCGGGCCGCCTTCACGTGCAGTAAAGGTCTCATTTGACTGGATAATCTCGATTTCGTGAGAACAAGAGTGTGGGTGAAGCCCCTTCCAAAACCCTGACGCAGGGTGGCAAGAAGCACATCTCTTTTCTTTCGTGGGGTTTTGTTTCTTATTGGAGCTGACGGGTCATTGATGAGGAGTAGCCGTAGGAGGAACTCTCTTCGTCCCAAAGAACAAAGACTGCACCGAAGAAGAAACAAGAGAGGAGGAAGACACAAGCGCCTCGCTCACGCCCACGCACGCCTGCTTTTCTCCTCCCCTCTCTCTCTCTCTCTTCTCCCCTCTCCAGATAACAGGATTACGAAAAATCGATTACAACAGACGTACGAAAAATGTTTGGTGTTCCTGCAGGACCTCCGCTTCGCCGAGACAGGTCTAATACTTGGAGTTTTTCCCGGGTGAGTCGATTATTTTTGTTCTTTCACAATTTTCGTCTGTCCACCTCTCCAGCGCGCGGCAACCGCAGCCCTCCTCAAGTGGAAGGCCGACCCGAAGTGTCGGGTGGGGGATGTTTTCCTCTCTAAACAGCTCTGGTTCCGAAAAATGCCGAAGTCGAGCTTGATGGCCGGTCGAGTGACTGGTTGCCGAATTGGGGCGACCCTGCTGTAATAATAATTAGAGGCGGAAACATTGCCCCTCAGCAACAGATTGAGGGACCGAGTGCATGCTTGTGTTTGCGTGGACATCCCGGTCGATAAGTGAGCAGGCAAGAGCTCAATAGGGCAGGACGTCACGTCACCCAATTCTCAAAAGTCTTCAATGAGACTCGGCTGAATCGGTCAGTTCGTTGAGTCGAGTTGCTTCAATGGGTTGTTCACAGATGAATGAACAGGGCCCGTCATTTTTCTCCCCTTGGCGAGATAAAAAAGAGGCGTGCGCAACAACGCTAGAAAGCAGCCTGGGCTTGGTGATGCTCTGCGACAGCCTAGCGTGTGCCATGCAAAGAACCCACTCACAGGCCCGAGATTTGAAGTGTCAGCTGAGGACTGCGGGGTGGTTTACACAAGTGTGTCGGAAGGGCTGGAGTCTGGTTCGATGCCATGGTTTGGCCGATGACCTCGACCCTTTTGGCGTGGACGTCAATCCAAGCAGAGGGTTGCTTCTTTGGGTCACCGAAGTTGTTGGCATTTGCAACGTGTACCGCCGGTGCGTGTTCCCCGACGGCCATCAAGAAGTGGCCTCATACTTCGGAGTACGAGTGTTTCTCCGGCTATCCCTTTTGGTGTTCTTGTCTAGTCCCCGGGCATTGGATGCTGCTCTTGATGACGGCTTGCAAGGTGTGGGTTCGCTGCCCAGAGAAGTCAACTTCGTCGAATTCGATGTCAAGGCGACAAGTTTAAATTTGTTCGAGGACAGGGCCGGGGAAAAAGTGCCGATATTGCTCGATCAAGCTTGTGTTAAGTCTCAATGTTCAAGCTCTGCCACGCCGAGCCATTGAAGCGATGTACAGATCTGGGTTATCGCAGAGTTCGGCCCTTCCTTCCGTCCCCGAAGTTTCCCTTGGGGTTATCTCTTTTGAATCAGGGACAGTTCGACCTGGAACTAGCTTTTCAAAGCTAGGATTGGACGCACCAACCTTAGTTGCTTGTTGTTCCCATCGACCTTGGCCACCGCATGTGCGCTGGTGACTTGACTTGATTTAATCTTTTAGCCTCACCTTCGATCTACTAGATACTCAAGTTGTTGTGCTGGCAATGGGTCATTGATCTATTGATCCATTCAACAACACAAACACACCCGGGCTCTTCATATCCCCATTCCCAAACCCTTGATCCTTCCTTCCCATCTCTTTCCTTCAACGTAAAGTCCCCTCGGAACGATCAATTCAAATCCCATTGAGCCTTCCGTTTGCCTTTGCACTCTTTGTTTATTCTCCATTCAATTCTCTATTCAATTCCCCATTACATTACCCACCTGAAGACGTGTGGAGGTGGCTCCTTGGTGGACCCTCCCTTTACCCATCCAGCCCTGCCCGCTCGTGCTCGTGCTCGTGCTCTTTGGCGGAATACCTGTCGAGGTACTTTGTTACCCGCAGTTTACGGCATTCGTGGAGCTGGGCGTTGCACTCTTTCCCGAGGTTCTCAAGATCAGTTGATCCTTGGAACCTGACTTTGGAACACTAAACTTGAGCTTGAGCGAGCATCAATCCGATTGCCCCATGTTGATTGCCCATTCATATCTCGTCCTGATTCGACCCATTGGTCCCAGACACCTACACCTCAATCGTTGATTCCCACCAAACTCTCCAATCGTGCATTCAATTCCCGCTTGGGGTTGGGATCGTCGTCCAAAGCACAAAACACCTGTTATCACTCTCTCCATCATCACCTAGCCGTGCTTGTGCTTCTTTCGCCCCATCACCCTACCACCCCTCGTGCCCTTGTCGCACTCCTGCTTGGCCTGGCCTTATCAGCACGGTTGTGAACGAGGGAGCCACAATCAAGCTCCGTCTTGCCAACCCGCCTGGTTTTTAACCCCACCATCCACTTGCTGCCCCACCATCAAATCCACCTCCATCTCAATTCCACTAGACGAAACCCCTTGTCCACTTCTGATTCACCTTATTCCCTTTCTTACGACGACAACGCTGGGGCTGTCTGTCCCGACCCTAAGCAATCCTACCGTTTCTCTCTCTCACTCTCACTCTCTCCCTCTTCTCCCTTCGATATCATTTCTATTTTCTTTCTCTTTAAAAGCAGCTGCGCCAAAATGCCTCCTCGTATTAACGGGAAGGGCGTCCAGGTTGAAGACACCAAAATATGCGTGGTTATGGTCGGCTTGCCCGCCCGAGGCAAGAGCTTCGTGGCCCAGAAAGGTTAGTTTTGAACCCCCGCTGCCGTCCCTCCGCTGGGAAGGTGGCAGGGCAGGCCTTTGCACCCCTCGCCCCTTCCCAGGCCATTTTCTCGCCATCCCGAAAATTCCCGGCTTCTGCTCTTCCCTCCCATTTGTTACGCACGTTGCACGCAAACGACTTGCTCGCACGAGGCACAACCCTTTAGTGACCATGTGAATCTGGAATCCTGGGTTGCGGATAATATGGTCGTGAAGTTTTTGTCTCAGAATGCCAGCTTTGGTCGTTGCTAACCATTTAACTCGCGATGATATCTAGCTCAGAGATATCTGCAATGGCTTTCAATCCCGGCGCAGACGTTCAACGTCGGCAATTATAGGCGAAATGATGCGCCTCATCCAAAAGCAGACTTTTTCGACACGAGCAACCGTGAGGGCGAAAAGATGCGACGGGCCGCCGCGACTGCGGCTGTTGCGGACATGCTCGCATGGTTCCGTCAAGGTGGTGTAATTGGGATTTTTGACGCAACGAATTCCACAAAAGAGCGCCGACGATGGGTACTAGAAATGTGCACTAAGGAAGGAATCGAGGTTCTCTTCGTGGAGAGCAAGTGCGACGACGAGGATCTCATCATGGCCAACATTCGGGACGTGAAAACAACAAGTCCCGACTACAAGGGCCAGGACCCCGAGGCCGCCGCGCAAGACTTTCGAAACCGCATCCGGATGTACGAAAAGGCGTACAAATCTATAGACCAGGACGGAGATGAGAACGACCTCACCTACCTCAAGATCATGAATGTCGGCAAGCAGGTCATCATCAATCGCATCCAGGACTACCTACAGAGTCGGGTCGTATATTACCTGATGAACTTGCACATCCGACCTCGGTCTGTCTGGCTTTCAGGGTAAGTTCCGCTGACCCTTGTACCCAATTTTTCATCAGCCTGGTGTATACATCTATTGGCAAAGATGATTCGTAAAGACAAAGGTTGGGATGATAGTGCATAGAGTGCCTAACATGTGGCATCTACCTTTTAGCATGGCGAATCGATGTACAATCTCGACGGAAGGATCGGCGGAGATGCGAGCTTGTCGCTAAGGGGCGAGCAATACGCTCGCAAGTTACCGGACCTGGTGCACGAGTCCGTGGGTGTAAGTCTTTTTATCGATGCATCTTCTGTAGCATCACTGGCTAACTCGCTGATAGGGAGATCGGCCCCTGACGGTATGGACCTCAACCCTCAAGCGAACCATCGCGACTGCTCGTTTCCTCCCGGCCAATTACAACCAGCTCCAATGGAAGGCCCTAGACGAATTGGACGCGGGGGTTTGCGACGGCCTTACCTACCAGCAGATCAAGGATCAGCACCCGGAAGACTTTGCGGCTCGAGATGAAGACAAGTACAATTATCGATACCGCGGCGGTGAATCGTATCGCGATGTTGTCATTCGCCTCGAACCCATCATTATGGAGTTGGAAAGATCGGAGGATATCCTAATTATCACCCACCAAGCCGTCTTGAGGTGCATCTACGCCTACTTTATGAAGAAGGATCAAGAAAAGAGCCCTTGGATGAATGTGCCGCTTCATACACTGATTAAGCTGACGCCCAGAGCCTACGGCACAGAAGAGATCAGATATCCGGCGCATATCCCCGCGGTCAGCACCTGGAGGGGTAAAGGGAGCACCGCCAAGCACGAAGACCCACTCCCCGAGTCCATGTAAAGGCGCCTCGCTCTTTACGCTGTTTTTCTTTTATTTACCTCTTTTTCTTTTTCTTCTTGGGGACATGAGCGCGCACGGATAGGGCAGAGCGTGGGACAGCGACAAGGACAGCGACAAGGACAGAAAGAGTGTGAATTGGATGGGATGGTTCAAGGATATGGGCAAAAAGGGCACCTGAGGACCTTACTCCTCAGACGAGATAGTTATACTACTACGAAATTCTTGATACCCGAGGTGACGAGACACTGTAGTCGTCACACATTTTTCTTCTTCTTCTGTATTTTCACCCTCTATCTGCTTTCTCTCCTCACATTCGCAAGCCAAGGGCATGATATTAGGCGGACCGGATAGTTTTGCCTTGCACCTTGCGTTCTTGTCTCAGGTTCCTGTGATACTGTAATACCCCTATGAGATGCTGGGGAGTACTGTGATGTGACACTCTGGGCCTCTGGAGAGATAAAGAGAGACCCCGCCATCAATCAATTGGGACTCACTGATACTGGGTGGAGTTCCTCCGACCATTAACCGGTCCACACATGGGATGGAGGGGAAACCCTTGGGAAACCAAGCGGGGCACTAGCAATTTTGGTCTTGCGATAAGCACCGATAAGAAAAATATTCGACACCGCCCCAGGTTTGTTAGCTCAACTTTTTTTTTTTTTCCTTTATACTGCCATCTGAAAATTTCCGTGAACTAGGAACAAGGTCCCCAGCCCGAACCGCTTTTCTTTTCCACCCCTCTACTGACATACCCAGGAGCCCGTTCAGAACAATGGGAATCGGATCAGGAAAGAAGAGAAAATTCGCCGACGCCAATGGCGCAAAGGCTGCCGGGAAACGAGGCTCGGAAGCCACTTCAGTAAAATCCACCACGAAGAAGACGAGGCCCGTTCCCGTGGAGGAGCCTACGGTTTCTGAATCCGAAGACGAGTTTGCCAAATTCAGCGATGACGAAGAAAACGACAAGGATGGCGAGGAAGTGGCAGAGGACGAGGACGAGGACGACAACGACCAGGACAGTGAAGACGAGCCCGCGATAGTACCCGAAAAACCCAAGAAGAAGCAAAAGAAACAGGCCAAGGGCGAGGAAAAGGAGGCGGAGGCTCAAGCCACGAGCGATGCCAATGGGACCGAAAAGGATGGCTCTGATGTGGCTATGGCGGATCTTCCCGAGGGCAAGAGCCTCTACCTGCCGCCCGCGGCGGGTGAGGAACCTACCAAGTTCTCCGAGCTCAATCTCTCGGAGAGGACGCTCAAGGCCATAGGGGAGATGGGCTTCACCGAGATGAGGGGCATACAGAGGCGGTGCATCCCGCCGCTGCTCACGGGGCGCGACGTTCTCGGCGCGGCCAAGACGGGATCCGGCAAGACGCTGGCGTTCCTCATCCCCGCCATCGAGATGCTGTACTCGCTCAAGTTCAAGCCGCGCAACGGCACCGGCGTCATCATCGTGTCGCCGACGCGCGAGCTCGCGCTGCAAATCTTTGGCGTCGCGCGGGAGCTCATGGCGCACCACTCCCAGACGTACGGCATCGTCATTGGCGGCGCCAACCGGAGGGCCGAGGCCGAGAAGCTGGAAAAGGGCATCAACCTCATCGTGGCGACGCCCGGCCGCCTGCTCGACCACCTGCAAAACACAAAGTTTGTCTTCAAGAACCTCAAGTCGCTCATCATTGACGAGGCGGACCGCATATTAGAGATTGGTTTCGAGGACGAGATGCGGCAAATCATCAAGATTTTGCCCAAGGAGGACAGGCAGTCCATGCTCTTCTCCGCTACCCAGACGACCAAGGTCGAGGACCTGGCGCGCATCTCGCTGCGCCCCGGCCCGCTCTACATCAACGTCGACGAGGAGCAAAAGTTTAGCACCGTCGAGGGCCTGGAGCAGGGCTACATCGTGTGCGAGGCCGACAGGCGCTTCCTCCTGCTCTTCTCCTTCCTCAAGCTCAACCAGAAGAAGAAGGTCATTGTCTTCTTCAGCAGCTGCGCTTGCGTCACCTACCATTCGGAGCTCCTCAACTTTATCGACATTCCCGTGCTCGCCCTGCACGGAAAGCAGAAGCAGCAGAAGCGGACCAATACCTTTTTCGAATTCTGCAACGCCAAGCAAGGCACGCTCATCTGCACCGACGTTGCTGCCCGTGGCCTCGACGTGAGTTTCCACCCCTTCCATTCCCCCTTGTCATCACACCATTCCTTCCTTCCAAACCGCCTCTCTTGCTCTTTCTCTCTTGCTTCGTCGAGTTACCCTTCGCCAGTCGAACACCTGCTCTTTATTTTGCCTTGCTGACAACACTCTCTCCCATGCCACAGATCCCCGCCGTCGACTGGATCGTCCAGTTCGACCCTCCGGATGACCCCCGCGACTACATCCACCGCGTCGGCCGAACCGCCCGCGCCAACTCCAAGGGCCGCTCGCTCATGTTCCTCCAGCCCAACGAGGTCGGCTTCCTCACGCATCTCAAAGCCGCGCGCGTCCCCATTGTCGAGTTCGAGTTCCCGTCGAAAAAGGTCATTAACGTGCAGTCCCAGCTCGAGAAGCTCATTGCCCAAAACTACTACCTCAACAAGAGCGCCAAGGAGGGTTACCGCTCCTATCTCCACGCCTACGCCTCCCACTCCTCCGCACCGTCTTCGACGTCAACAAGCTCGATCTCGCCAAGGTCGCCAAGAGCTTTGGTTTCCCCGTACCCCCGCGTCGACGTCGTCGTCGGCGCCAGCGGCCGCGACGCCAAGGTCCAAGGCCGGCGGACGTACGGGAGCCAGCCCGGGAGGAAGAGGGAGGCCGCCACTGAGACATGTACGAACAGGCGCGGTAACGGGGTTGCTTTGTGTTTTCCCTCTTCCTTGCCTTCTCCTTTCTTTTGATTCCCTTTCGAGGGCGGCGGCGGCGGCGGAGGCTGTCTTCAAGACTAGTAGGCGATGGGGGAGATGCGACGAGGGACCTGGGAGATGACTGTTTGGCGGGGGCTCCTTTCCCGCCCTGTTCTCTCTAGGAGGGGTTCATTTTTCTTCTCTTTTCATGTGTTTTGGTCTCTTGTTTCCAAGAGAGGATTTTGTTTTATACTTCCTAGTTAGGCGTTTGAGCAAGTGACCAAAAGCACATCCATGGCGCTATAATGGCATAAAAAGAACTATTGAAGTCCATCAAGAGCAGGAGCCTATGACTTGTCCAACATACTCTCATACATAGGGTCAAGTAAAGCACAGTGAATAATTGAAAAGCTAGCATCACAAGAACACATCAAGAGGACCAGAATGCTCAACCACTGAGGTAGACTACAGTCAGTGTACTCGACATCTTAAGGAGCAAGCATGAACTCCATTGATTGTCATCACTACATGTATGAAAGGAAAAAAACAGAAACAGAAACTAGACTAAGCCTCCCTCCTCCTTAACCTGATAGCATCAGTATGTGAGACAATGGCAACGATCGTAAAGGAAATAAGAAAAGAAAACAAAGCAAGCCCCCTCCACCTCCTACCATTGCAAGAAAAAAGGAAACCCCCATCAAGTAATACAGTGAATTTGAAGTTGAAGAAAAGCAAACACCTTGAGAGAGAAGAAGCCTAAAAGAACCATTGTGTTTTCCATTGAGAGAGTTGTAGTTTTTCTTCGTTGTAGTTTTCCCTTGCTGGTCCTATCATTATTTTCTTTTTTTTTCTTTCTTTTCTGAGAGAGCAGGACGGCTTGTCATGGACAGGTAAGCTAGAAGAAGTACAAATGACCAGTCCTTTCGCCTGGCTTTCCCTTTGTTTTGTTTCTCCTTTGTTAGGTTCTCCTCGGGAAGCTGAGGGACGAGCGAGGTCTCAGGATGTCGAGTGAATCTTTCTCAAAAAATCAGAGACAATTGACATAGAATGCATATTCTACTTAGGGCGTCACTCGTCACATGGGCCTGGGTGAGTTTTCGATATGTTCCACAGCGCGGTGATGCTGAACACGCGACTGCAAAAAAAAAAAAACGACTTGCAAAAGCACGCTGCCGATTTAAGTCCACCAGCCTAAGGGGCGGATAGTGCATCGTCCAAAACTTCCTTGTAGCAATAGGCCGACCGACAGGCACGATATCATTAGACGAGACGTGCGGCAAGAGGGCCAGCAACCAAATTAGCACACACGTAGATAGGCCAGTAGAGCAACGAAAGCACTTGGTGCTAAAAAGCGAAACAAAGATGCTCCGTTCTCCCATGTTGGGTGCGAGTACGTCAAGAGTCAGGTGATCATTCGAAAAGGAATTCAGCGGCAAAAGGATGGTGAGACAAGAACAGGCTCGCAAGTAAGTCGCAGTCGCACCTGGGCGTTGGCCCCGTCTCGACCAAGACGCACGTGTTGGGTGGGCTGTCTGTCACGCACTTCGAGCGTACTCGTAGCCTTGGGCGTCACACTGTTGTGAGTCGTTGCGACAGCGATAAAATGTTAGAAGGAATACGAGGTGCCGCCCAAAACAAAGTTCCCTAGAACATCATCGGGCCTGTCGTTCAAAGCCGTGATAGATGTGCTCATCTTCACGGAGCATCGGGATACAAGCAAGTGTTGGCTCATGGCGTCACCTTGAAATCCTCGTTGCATCCCATGTTGCATAGGCTAGGCCGGTCACGAACGAGACTCAACCCGTCGCCGTCAGCGGCCAGCAAGGGACATCCAGGAACATAATCAAGGACGCATGAACTCTTCTAGAAAACGAAGAAGGGCGCGTGCTCCAACCGCACGCCTCACCCTCCGCAGGTGTCAAGTCATGGGCAAATAAATTGCATCGTGTGTTAAAGGAAAAGGTTTCAACGACGGGGTATCATGATGTCATGCAGAGGCAAGGAAATCATCTCGTCCAAAAGAGGGCAGGGAAGGGGATAAAAATGAGAAGGATTTGGGGGAATCAAAATCAACGCGAGTTGTGATGAAGAAGACAGGGAAAGGATTCGAGTCACCATCACGGAATGGGCCAAACATCGATCAAAGAATCAAGGTCATCAGCATGTCCAAAGAGGGCACGCCTGCTCGGCCTACTGGGTCCCAGACCGTGGTTGGCTGGCGTCTCCGGGTGCTTGGGCGTTGGCTCCGGCAGACCCGAGCCACTGCGCATACCACATGGTAAGATAATTCTGATACCCGCCATCTAGAATAGTTGCTACGTTAGGATACGTTTCTTGACAAGCAAGGCACCAACACGGGGAAAGGCAGATACTTACACTGAGCATACGGATCCGAGCCGTCGGCCGCAGCCTGGGGCTGGGGTGGGTTAGATTGAGGGGCAGAGTTGGACATGGGACCACCAGAATGATGGCTGTTGTATCCTCCGTGGTCACCACCACCACCACCGCCTCCTCCGCGACCACCACCTCGGCCACCACCTCCACCGCCACTGGGACCAGAGCCCTTCATACGCTAGAGTTGCAAAAAGACTGGTTAGAGACGCAAAGCGAGGCGCGAGAACGGCCTGGGGAAGAAAAGGAGGGCCACCGAGGACCGCCGTGATCACTTACCACTGCATCAATCTTCTCATCGATAGCTCGCTTAGCGCGGCTTATGCTGTCTGGGGCACCAATGAGGGTGATCTCTCGCTCACTCTCACCCTCGCCCGAGGATTGGGATACATTGATTTTACAGCCCGTCACGTTCTGGATCTCGCGGATGGTGTCACCTCGCTTGCCGATAATCATACCGACAGCATCCGATGGAACCCGAATGATTTCCTGCGACTTGTCGCCGCTGGGGCCTCCGCTACCACCGCCGTCACCACCACGGTGAGGAGGACCGGACCTGCTCTCGTGGCCGTACGAGTGAGAGTCGCCCTGTCCTCCGAAATTTCTCTTTGGGGGATGCGGCGCCGCTGCGGTGGCACCGCCCTCGCCGCGGCTGTCGCTATCCACAATTTCCATAATCAGGTCCTTCGCTTTCTGGGCAGCCTCGAGCGATCCAATCAAATTTACTGGTCGCAAGCCATTGATACTCTTGGATTCGCCGACAATGTTAATGTGGCAACCTGACCTTTCTTGAAGATCGCGGATCGTTTCCCCACCGCGACCGATGATTAGACCCACCGTAGGGTCAGGGACCATGATCTGCATGTGGTCCTCGCCCTCTCGGAGGGCGGCCGCTCCCCCACGCTGGTCCTTGACGGGTGCGGGTGCCCCTCGATCCGCCGCGGGCCCTCCTCGGCTGGCAGGACCAACGCCGGTATCACGGATAATACGATCGATGGCTTCTTTCACGTCTGCACGGCGAGCACGAGGCCCGGTTATCTTGCACTGTCGCATTGGCGAGTTATCCGCGGTGCCAAGAAATTGCACACGACAACCGGTCTCGCTCTCAATACGCCGAAGGTTCTCACCCTGTCTGCCAATAATCAGGCCAACTAGGTTGCCTTCAATATGAATAGTTTCTGAGTTGTCGTCTCCGCCAGCGGCCCCCATACCACCAGAGCCCCTCGACGGCGACGATGGTCGATCTCTTCCGTTAGAGTTACGGTGCGCGCCACCACGGTTTCTATCATCTGGAGAAAACCGGTTGCTTGGTTGGGCATAGTCACGCGAGCGCTCCTCCCGGCGCTCATCCCTGTAAGGGTTATAGTTTTCACGATAGTTTTCACGGCGGGCAGCAGGCGACTTCGAGCGGCTACGACGGCGATAGTCACGGCTATCACGTCCATCTCCTCGTCCGTTGTGAGACGAATAACCAGCTGGGCGGTCATACGAGGCAACACCAGCTTCAGCAGCATAAGACTTGGCCTTGGCGATCGCGTCTGCGATGCTTACGGTCCCAGAATTCACAGGGCGAATAGCGCTAAGATCCATGCTACCAGACGCGGCTGGCTGGGGGATCGCGTAACCTGGAGGGGCGCCATACGACGCAGGCGCAGAGGGCGCGTGATATCCTGCTTGCTGGTCGGATGAGGGGTATGGTTGTCCGGGAGCCTGGCCTCCTGCTTGAGGCGCTTGGCGTTGTGAAGCTGATGACAGAAAAAGAGAGGAATTAGTTTCAGGGCTGGGGGTGGGGCAGATGGTTGTCTTCAAATCAAGGCACTTACCCAGCGCCGCTAGGATAGATTGAATATCTGGGGTTTGTGTTGACATTGTCGCGATAGAAGAATTGATGTGCGTGAGAAAATAGGGAATTGTTTTCAATCCATAAAGGGGTGTGTCGACGATGAAAGGCTTTTCTTTTAATGTCAAGTTATTGGTGACAGGCGTTCGCAAGAAGGTAGAAAAAAAGGTCACATGTACAGCCGTTAGGTTCAGGATTAGAGATGTCGTTTCTGCCTAGGCAATTACGAGGATAAGAAACGTCAAAGGACGCCTTGCCCTCTCCCTCGATAAACTTCCTCGCGCGCGGATGCTGATAGTTGTGTGGTCGATGCTTTTTTCAATGTTTAGGAAAGAGTCTTCGTCGCGACTTTTTCTGCTTTCAAGGGGGCTGGTCGTGGCAGCCGACACGTTGACGTGTTTAAGTCTTCGGCAGCTCTCCTTTGGTCCTTTAGAAGAATTCAGCTGGCCTTCAAGGCACACGGTAGAAAATCAAGTGTGGATTTTGAGAAGGAAACAGGTCGGGAACCACTAGTGTAGGTGATGAGAAGACGAGAAGAAGAGGGGGATAGAAGATGAAGGATTGTAGAGAAATGGAGGAATTCTTTTGACAACGATGGCCTTTCGTCTTTTTCCGGTCGGTCGCGAAAAAGCTTAGTTGCTTGCCCTTTCCCTTCTCCAGTTTGAGCTACAAAAAGGCTGCTAAGCAAGTGGTCACAGCTGTAAAGTCTGCAACTTGAAGATATCTGATTCATTAAGATGAGACTGTGCACGTGTGGTGGTAGTCACATGACATCCACTGGATCAAGCCGCCACTGGCCTATCAACTAGATGCTTTAGCAAGAACAAACAAAGCAAGTTTTTGTTTTAGCTTGATTCTTTGAGCTCATCATCTACCAGTAAAGGCAGGGTTTATCTCTTTGTTTACAAGTCCAATCTATTTCAGATTCAGGACTCTAGTGTGCTAGTATACATTCATCTATCATGTTCTAGAGACCTAGCCATGTCATGCCATTTCCATCGTTATATCGTGAGAAACACTCAAAGAGTGCTATAAACCCTCCATGTAGGGGCCGAACTTGCGACCCTGTCCCCGGATAGCCATACCGGCTCCTAGTACGCCCAAGAAGAAAGAAGAGTCTCGAACCATCTTTGGTCCTATGTTCTGTAATGCCCATTCCTAGCCATGCCCCAACCAAGAATGAAGGGGAAAATCAAAACGCCAACGCTATGCAACAGAAAGACAAAAGAAAGCAAGAAGCAACGCTTGGTCATAATCATCGTGATTCCCTCAAGTCCAGCCAAGGGATATTAAAACAGGTAAGAATACCAACTGACCAGAGTTCGTACTCTGGTTCCGCGCAAGTTCAATTGAACGGAAGCATAAGATGACGAGGGCTTTGTAGCTTGAAAAGCCCCCGCGCAAAACGTATAAACTAGCTCTTGAAGTGCAGTCGACTTCAAGGAGCCAGTAGTCATTAGAAAAGCGTGTGCTTGCACCCCTCTGCAAAAAAGGAGGTGCCCCCAGGAGAGAACTCGGTGTGTCAAGCCTATAGCTGACAGCTCCTGCATCATGCAAGAGTTGAGATCCACTGGGTAAGGGAACAAGCAACGCAACGTGGGTGCCCTGATTTGTCTGCTGTGGCAGCATCCAGATCCATCAGATCTAGAGCCTAGGCCTATCAGAACGTCCAAGGCAAATCGGGTAATATAGCGTTAGAATCGCTGAGTATTGTGGTGTTGTAAACGTATCCCCCACCGGCTCGCGTCGTCGTTGATAACGTCTCATGCTCCCCCAACGGAGGGAAGCAGATAGAGTGATGAAAAAGGAAAGAAGAATACAAGATTGCGGTAAATGAGCGGCAACAGACTCGCCTAGGGGCGAGGGCTCTGTAGTAGCAAAAAAGGAGTAAAAGAAAAAGGGCGAAATAACCGAAAATCCGAAGCCAAGCTGAAGAGACCGGTAAAATCAAGATAACGGTAGACTTCCAACGAGCAAAGAAAAGGCGAATGAAAAGCGAAACGTGATGAACCCAAAGGCAGATCATATGGACGAGGCTGTTTCAAGGTCCAGGTTTTTTTTTGGGGTTTTTCTTTTGGGAGATTTCATGTTGGTGAACAAGTTTCCTTGCGGGAGAACTAGATCGGACGAGGGGGACGGTGGTCGCATTAACGCTGGTGATGGTGATGGGGAAAAAGACATAGCAGCCCATTAGCGGGCCGAGACTGTCCGATTAATAATAGGAAAACGAGGGCTCGGCGCCTTGGGAAGAAATCGGCGAAAGTGTACCAAGATAATGACGGCTAGAGGACGACTGGGGGTAAGCTGCCATGTCGTATTGAGCGCAGGATGAGGACAGAAGGGAAGCGCGTGGGGCCTCATCAAAGGTATCGAAGGCATCGATCATCGTGTCAACGGAATCCAGATCCTGGATAGATCCAGGGTAGGTATTCGCGTCAAGTGAACCTTCAATAAAAGCCCCGCCATTTCCAGAGGTCACGAACTCGATCTCCTGGTCGAGAGGGTCTGAGAGCACCTCATCCTCCGAATCCTCGTGTTCGAATGCAGCATCCTTGCTTCCTTCATCAGACTTGGAGACTTGCTTTCCATCGTCCTTGCGAACGCGGATCTTGGTCATCCAGTGCTTGAGGTCTTCCATCGGGGGCCAGGCAGGAAGATCCTTGGCCGAGCCTTGCTGTTTTGAGTCGGCTCGCTTCTTTCCGCGCGCAGTTCGCTTCTTGAAGTGGGACCGACGCAAATGAGCGGCGGCGTTGTAGTAGGCTCCGTATCTCTTCATCGAAATACAGGCCTTGCACTTATCCAAAGGCTGAATAGCCTTGAGGTTGGATTCGATGCTAACTGAAGAAGGATCACGGCACACCCATTTGGTGATCATTTCTGCGTGCTTGGAGTTGGTATGTCTCCGAAGTTCGTGTTCGCCACGAAACCCGTCAGGATATTCGTTGCAGCTCTCGCAAAACACTTTGGCCACTTTGCGCCGGTGTTGTGGGTGTTGAGTAGCCAGAGTGCTGTGCCTCTTTGACGAAGCGGACGACTTCGACCTGGGCAGGGAGGCACGGGTGGGTGCTGATTCGACACCATCAAGGCCATCCCGAGGAGCAATCGTGATACGCGAGCCGTTGTGAATTTGACGCCCCAACGCTTCCCTGGCGCGACGCTCTTGGTATGAAGCGGTGGACCTCACACTGCTGCTCGAAATGGAACGGAACATGTCGGTAGATTCAGGTGTAAGGCTCAGTGAGGCACCGCTGTGTAATTTCGCAGCGTGGGAGCCCATGGAATTGCGATCCATTAGCGGACCATCCGTGTCGTACGGGGGTGTCATTACCAAGGCCCCTGTGGCATGTCCTGGATACGTCGAGTTATAAGCCGAGGATTCGCAGCTCGGGGTCCTGCTGATGGGCAATGCGCCGGCCTCGTCCATAAAGACGTAACCAAACGAGCTGTTGTTCCTGCTTAGAAGGCTTGTATCAGCCTGAAGCGAGTCGGCGGACGCAAGAGATGGGCTTGTTGAGGCACCACTGCCACTAGGGTAGACGAAGCCGTCGTTGTCGTCTAGGGAAGTGTAATAGGTCTCCATCAAGCCAGCGGCAGGGTATTCTTCACTAAGTGAGGTCAAGTAGTCCGACGGATTCTGTCCCACATCTAGACGAGCATCTTCCCGGACGTGAGCAAGACGAGGTATCATAGAGCGGGTTGGGTTGCTGATAAAGAGCTGGGTATCCGAGTAGATTTGGGTCTCTTCATCAGGACCATAGGCGCCCCGAAGACTCCCGCCATGGGCGATCTTAGAGGGATCCGACAACTGCGAGACGGTTCGGCTCATGGGCTGCGACTGGGCAGAACATGATCGCTGGCAAGCCTTTAGACATTTGCGGCAAGCTTAGGGAAGGGCTTGAAGACCAACTAGGGAGAGACTTACCAGCATAGCATTGTCGAGCGCGATGGATGTGGTGGCGAGGACCGGGCCAGACGGTCCTCCAGGTATCGATGAGATAGTAGCCTGCGCCGCAGTTGCGACAGGCACCCCCTTTGGATAGGAATTCCTTGAGCCGAAAAAGCTCGAGGTATTGCCATGTTGCGATATGGATTCATCGTTGTCGACGTGGTGTGTGTGCGGCTGTGTCTGCCTGAGCGAGTTGCGGAGAGTGCGTTCTCGTTGCTTGATGAACTGATAGTCTTTCATTCCAGCGATGTCTTGAAGTTCAAGTCGAATCTGGTCCTGGGTGGTAGCCATATCAGGTAGATGTTTGAGAGCCTTTGGCGTTGAGGCAGTACTCTCTTTTAAATAGGACGAGGGCAGGGTCGCGTGACGGCAGAAGCTGCAACTTGCCGGTTCGCGGTCAAAAAGCAAATCACTGGTAATTGGAAGATGAACGGTGGACAGGGCCCAAGTCTTCTCTCCCTCTATTGATAAGGGCGAGCTACTGATGGCCCGACGTTAGGCTCTTGATGAGGTCAGGCGAGAACTCAGACCAGCTTCTCGACAAGACGAATAAGGAATCGGCCAAGATTGGTTCCTGGACGTGGGAACGGGGAAGGGAAGAATCTAGGTTTCGTCTAGATTCTTTTGTTGAAACTGGGTTGATAGATAACAAAATGAACGATGCCTAAAAACTGAAGTAGAAAAAAAGTACAAGAGGGTGGAGAAGAGAAGGCGGACGGGCGATGGAATTAATAGGCCAGCTTGGCCAGGTCAAGATGCTAGGAAAAGCCGTTCATAACGAGAGCCAGTCAAAAAGTGAGGCGTCGCCAAATGACCATGCAGGCAGACTGGGGGCATCGGGCTTGAGCTTGCCAAGTCTATGGGACTCCGCTGTACCTCTTGCGTGGGAGGTGGTGGGGGAGAGCGACTTCGTAGATCAACACTGAGAATGGAATACCTTGATCCATCACAAACGATGGCTCCCATCCAAGTACGAGGTACCTCGTACCTGTGAGCGATGAGACGCAGTTGCATTCGAAAGTGCAGGGACCAGTCGGGTTCAGTGCTTGGTGCTATGCGCTGCTGCGCTGCTGCGCGCCTGTGCCAGCTGCACTTTCCTTGACTGACCACCGCCGGCCTATTGGGGTTGGCGTCGTTCATTTGCTCTCCAAAGCCATCTGAGCCATCTGGGATGGACATGGATGAATTGGATGGATCGATCCATCCATCCACCCATCACCTCGTCCCGAGGTGCGCACTACACATTTGCGCATCCACGAAACCGGCCGTCCCACTCGAGGGCTACGCACGCCAGCGAGCTGCCGGGGAATTTACTCGCCATCAATGTATTTCTTACGCAGGCTCGCGCTCGCGCAGGCTGGCGTATCTAGGCGGACTGGCGGACTGGCGGTCTAACACTCCGGTGGCCAGACCATTGTGCAAGCGTGATTAATATCCCCCCATCAAGGACTGACCAACCCGAGCACGTCCCTGTGGTCGAGAGGTGAACAAGCTATTGTCGCCAGACGATACATGTAGGCGAGAATAGGCGACCTTCCGAGTTGAAAGTCTTCGGTATGATTTAGGTGATCTGCAACCTCTAGTCTATCGACACGATTGACCAGTTAAGCGTGGTCGTTCCAAAACCATTCGTGCCAGGAACAGGAAATAGTCGCCACCCATTGCGACCCACCGCTCGCTCGGCTAGTTGATACTACGCATCCCTCGACGTTTCTCCATCGACGAAAACCAAGACAGGTGAGCTGCACATGTCCACTTTGCAATTATGCGTTGACGAGTGTGCCGCCTTTCCATCTCCTGTCGTCCCGCGGAGGAGCAACTTGCAAAGACAAATGATCCATCATGATGAAGAGTCTACACCGTGATTTCGGCGGGTGGTAGCCCACCCTTTCCAAAGCGCGTTTCGCCAGGGTCGCCGAAGTGCCATAACCTCCCCAACAAGACAGCCTCAGCTTGCGAAGGGGGAGAGAAAGAAAAAAACCAAAGAAAAGAAAAGAATCAGACGGTGGTACGATACTGTCCCGATTGTGTGATCAATGTGAGCTCTTGTCTCGAAAGAGAGTATCTGACTAGATGTGGGTTGGATAAACGCCCTTACACAGCCATGGGTGACGCCAATCGACAAATCAGGGATTGATCCTCTACGCATTGCTAGAGCCGGGCGATTCCCATCAAAAGAAACTCGGATGGGTGTTACCATTATCGATAACACTAATACGCGAGTCAATCCCAGGGGCCAGGCTTGCCAGGCTAACAAACCATTGTGCATCCTGGCATATGCAAAAAAAGGACGCCTTTCCTGTCACTTGCAAGTGAGAGAGAGACAGATCCCAATTCATCAACGATTACGAACATTGGATCGGGATGAGGATGGTCAGAAGAAACCCTCGAACCTCGGTTGGTCTCAGAAGAAGATAAGAACGCGTGAGTGATAGCATGAAGAGCTGGCTAAACAATATTCCACAATTGCTGCCATCATCGTGGGTGGATGACGACGGTTCTTCTGGGTTCTTCCCCGCTAGCCGAGCCACTTCCTAGCACCCCAGCCTGCGAGCAAGAAGCTACTTTCGACTTTTCACTGGCCGCCGACCTTGTTTGTGCAGCTGCGGTGCATCACACAATTGATATCACACCTTGCTTCTTTCCGTCTGCCCCCCAGTTTCAATGGGCCAGCCAGCCTGGCAAACGCGGCTGCTTCCGATTGGAAAACTGTCCAGCTCCTCGCCCACCGTCCGTCTTGAGCATGGATGAGGATCGCCAGTCGAATCGGCCCAATTTGACCTTCCCTTCCAGGGGCAAGTGGGTATTACCTCTAGGCCTTCGGTCCACATCATGACACTGTTTATTAACACCGCATTATTAAGGCCATGGACCAGCCAGGTCCAAGAGGCTCAGCGACTTCCCTCAATTTCACTAATGTGAAAGAGTATCGATATTATTAGCTGGAGACGGGATTGTTCTCCGAACTTTCTAGGTCAACCGACTAATACAATGTACACTCCATTTCCGCACACTGACACCGCAGTGAGAAGATTGGCCATCCCATCAAGAGATTGAACAAGACAAAAGCCAAGTGTATTGAGGCCTGGTGCCTGAATTCGCAGCGCAGTTGTCTTCGATGAATAGGGGGCTGTGCTCGAAGCAGGTTGTACCAAAACCAGGTGGCGGTCTCAACACCGCCCGAGGAGCTAGGACTTTGAAGTTGTTTGGGGACTCGGGGCCACGCCATTGCCCAACTGTGCACTTGATCAATTCCCGACAGGAATTCGACCGAAGCCATGCCCACCCTTTTCCCCACCTTCCGCAAATTTGGACGGAAGCACCGGGGTTACATAATCGAGGCCGACCCTTGTAGTGCAGCACCCGCGTGTCTGAAAGGAGAGATTGAGAGATCCTCCTGTATTACTTGTACTTGGTATCTCGGCCACCCTCCATCTCGACCTATGAGCTGGCACTTGGGTGGAGCAAGACTGATTGGACGACATTCCTCGCAAAAGTGAGGCGGTCGACGTGACACCCAGCTTGATTCGGGACCGACACAACGAGGCATTGAGGTCACGAAGCCACCTTCTCTAGGCATCAATTGTGTCGTCTCAGTATTACGTCCTATTATCCAATGTTCTTTTTGTGCTACTGTCGTGCTTGGTCACGCATCCCTTTCCTGTTTCCTAATCACCTCACCTCCTCCCTCTATCCGTTTCGCTTGAGTGCTTGTTCTCGGCATTCCTACACTGTGAATTTCACCCGTCCTGTCTTATTAGTTCACCCGCAGCCAGCCACAGCCTCCCTTTCGAAAAGAGAAGGACGGCAATGAGTGACGGACTATCGGTGAGAAAGACGGAAAGCCAAAATCGCCAAGAATGCTTGGGATGTTCCGTTAGCTCTGCACCTTTTGAGGGACTTTGTGAGTCCGAGTTGGACCAGCGCCTTTGTCATGCCTGGGCCACCCTAATTTCTACTCACCCATTGGATCTATTGTTTGTATTGATATGAGATGGATGTGATGGACCTATGCAGACACTGGCTCGTCGCTGTTCTCCTCGCCCAGATGTGCAAAGGAGTAGACGCACTGATACCCCAGCATAGTCACCGAGTGCACAGTACTCGAGTTTTGCTCCTCTGTAAGCTCTGTAAACGGCGGTGGCACGCCTAAACCTTCATGACACGTCGTTACCAGAAAATGGCAGAAGTCGAATCTGACCAGCCGGTCCTCGATGATGGCGCCAGAGGGACGGCGGTGCAGAAACAGGAAACCATTGCGTGTCACTCTAGATAAGAAGCGAGATGCAAGTGTTCCTCGAGGACCACGGGCCTCATTGCGCCTCCTCTTCCTCTGGGCACAAGCGGGCTATGTCTCTTGCACTTTGCTTTCTCGGTCGTCGAGTTTCCTTTCTCCATGTTTGCGACCCCACAAAACCCGCGTTCCAGCCAGGCCGTTCCCAAACACCGACCGCCCGGCTACGCACAGTTGTTCAGTCGGCAATCAGCTAATAAACTTGGACCTGAAAAGCGGTTGAGCTTGCACATTGACAAGTACTTCGAGAGTGGCAAACGGACTTTCAAACGCACGACACAGATGTGCTCTTCGGCAACCCAGTTGCGTCCCCATTGTCTTTTCCATCCACTTTGTCTGATCCATCGAGTTACGAATGGCCCGGGCAAGAGTCCTCATCACCCAAATCAGCGACCGCCGCTAAATCACCCCTAACTTGTAAATATAAAAAAGAAATGCATCTGAATGTGATTGACGTCAAGTTGGTGCACGACACCAAGAAGAGAAGAGCGAAATGTTATTGCTGATTAGTCTCATCTTGGAGTGAAAAGGGAAAAAAGGGGGTTGGAGGGGCAGATCGAGAAAGAGACGCATCCGCCAGGCTCCATTCACAATCAAATGGAGTTTTTCCCTCCTCCACGAGGGAGCACAGCTTGAAGCGGCACGAGCTACGCAAATGTTGAAAGGATACCCGCGCATTTGTGTGCGGCAGGAAAAAGCAACCCACCCCACTTTAGTCTCCCTCCTTTTCATTGTTCCATACGGCGAGCTGGATTTTTCCACTTTCGGTGTTTGACCCCGTCAGGCTCGCCGTTGCCGCGTAAGACGAAGATGTCGAGGCAGTTTGCAGTGTGCCTCACCGAAACCGAATCTGGCGCCCAGGTCAAGTTGGGCCTCCCTGAGGCCCAATGATTGCCTTCTCAGGTAGCACAGAGTGGGTTAATCTATCAACTTGGAACTGAAATGCATGGTCATTCTGTCCTTGATTTTGTAGCTTCTACTTCAACCTTGAAAGCCAAGATCCTCGGATACGGCGTTCAACCAAAGGAATGATTTTCGAGCTGGCGACAAAAGCAGGAGGCCTTGTAATACACTGATCGAACGTTCCGGAGCATGGTGGGAACTTGGAGCTCCCGACTTTCGAAAGCGCTGACTCATCCTTGAAATGCTTCCTCTCGTCGCCCCTCCAAATGGATGAGTAAGAATTTCTTTGTCATTTCTCTCGGCAAATTGTCGGTCTAATCCAAGCTACCAGGGAGAAGATGCCACTTTACCACTGACGTGGGTCCTGACAGCATAGCAGTGAGACGGTTGTGAAGCCATTGATGACGACGTGAGGTGCTCCTGGTCTTCTCCCGATATCGAGCTCCAGAAGGGTGATTAGTGTGAACAAGCCCACGCTTGACGACTCGGAGGGTATCGCCCATCCTTCATGTGAAGCTGAGATGACAACACCCGGCACAATGCGCCGTCTTTGCCTCCCTCTATTGGCGCTGGCTCAGCAGTCGGTCGCGCTCCAGCGACAATTCAGCATACATGACGACCTCTACGCACACCCACAGGTTCGTCACTTGAATTCTACGTTTCTTCCCAAGAGCGTGTGGAGCTAATGTAATGGCTGGATAGTTTGACGTAATATTTTCCGAGGACTTCATCTCCGAACATGCCGCCCAATCGATACTCGACCACGTCAATGCTGAACCAACGTACAGCGCCGATTTCTCCTCCCCGTCGGACCTTGTAGAAAGAACTCGGCCTGCGGATGGAGGAGATGCCGGTCATGGCGCAGACGATGCGGGACACGTCAAGTTCGCCTACGAGCTCATGAATTTGCCGCCAAACCGCTATCTTTGCTCGATACCGGTCCTCGAAGAAGCGAGGCCTGAGAACCAGACTGCGGCCGATCTAGCCAAGGCCGCGGAGGCAAAGGAGATTCAGAGGGCATCACAGCGTGGATGGGAACTCTTGAAGCCGCTTGAGAACGAATGCATACATCACATCGATGGCTGGTGGAGCTATAGGTTCTGCTACGGCAAAGATATTGTGCAGTACCATGCCCTGCCACATATCCCAGATGGGCGTCCGCCCGTTCAGGACCCTGATACCCTAGCATATATACTCGGCCGCGCACCGGGCTACGAGCCGGGGAAGAAGTCGAAAGGCGCCAAGAAGAAGCAGCAAACCCAACAGCAGGAGGAAGGTAGCCCTGCAACGACTGACGGCCAGAGCCCCACACAACCCCCAACACGGAGCTACAGGTCAAGGGAGAACAGAGATTCCTCGTTCAGAGGCTGGGTCTTGGAACCATCTGCGACCTGACGGGACGCGAACGTACGATTGAGATCCAATATCAGTGCATGCCCACCCTGAAGACGGAGCGTATCAGCTGGGTCAAAGAGGTCACGACCTGCGCCTACCTCATGCAAGTAAATACGCCAAGGCTCTGCAGTGATGTTGCGTTCCTTCCCCCGAAGGAGACGAAGGCCAATCCCATCACATGTAGGCCCATCTTGACCGTCGAGGATATAAATTCCTACTCCCCAAAAGCGGTTGATGCGATGACCAACGCGCACCTGCAAGGCCCCCAAGGCAATACCCTCGTTTCTAACCCGCTGCTCCACCCCCGTGGTTGGTGGTATTGTGGTTGGTGGCCAGAACATTCTCGCCTCCGACGGCGAGGGCGTCTCGTCGGTCAACCTTGACCTCCCCGCGGCGTCGGCAGCGGCAAGTCCAAGACCAAGTCCCGCATCCAAATCCTAGCGAGCCGTACAAGCTTGGAGGATGGAGGCAAGCACGAGGAGCTCACCGATGAGCAGCTCAAGGCCATGGATCTGAACCCCAGTCTCGTGGATGATATGAAGAAGAGGCTGCAGAAGATGGCTGGCGACGCGGCGTGGAAACTCGTCGTGGTAGAGCTCGCGAACGGAGAGAGGGAGATTCGAGGTATTCTCGACGTGGACGATGACGACGAGAACTTTGAAAAAGCAGCTGGGGCGGAGCTACCGGATGGCGCGGCGGGGAGCCAGGGAATGATGAGCAAGATTTGTATGACGAGTACGATGAGTATGATGACGGGAGCGAGGAGTTCTTCTTCCAGGACGATCTCTAGCCAGCTCGCGATTTCGCCTTTTTCCGAGGTGAAAGGCAGCCTGTCCTCCTTTGTCCTTTCTTCTTTTCCTCAGCGCTTTCCATGGCAGACAAAGATGTTTGGCGTTAGCGGTTTGTTTTGTTTCCACTCAAAGGTCGAAAACTGTGGCTGTCTAGCCCAGTTCCAGCGTATATACAATACATATTTCAGCCGATACTTTGCTTGGACCCCAATGACCCCATGCCACTTCGCATTCGCGCCCCCAGTGACTCTCTTCGATCTTGCTTGAGCCTGATTACCATCCGTTATCCGCAATGGAGCTGGTGGCCTATCGTTGCTCTAGGAGGTGTATACTAGCCCTTGCCGTCCACTTACGTCTCCGCGTCACCTCGGCTTACTCTCTATCCCCTAGTGGTAGTTCTATCTACGCTGCTGCCCCAACCTAGAAGTCAAAGCACTGAGGATGTGAGATGATACAAGGGGGATGACATTGAGTAGCATGCCACATTTGTCCTTTCGTCACCCACAGCAGTATCCATAGCATCTAGATCTATATTCCATGTTCCAGAGATACCATGAACAAAAGCCAGTTTTCCTGGCTCGACGTCGTCGGACGCGAGCCCCCGACGTTCGTATCTCTACCAAGCTGAGATCTCAAAGTTCACACACCCACGTCATACACATCGTCTATCTCGCCCCTACACGGAAAGAATGAGCGAAGGTGGTCTTTGGAGCGGGACAGAGGCGGGGTGAGGGGTTCTAGCCCCAGTGTCTCGGCAACCCAGAGACAAAGGTTCCCCCTCTTCTTCCCTTGCTCTTCCTCGGCGACGAACAACAAGGCGCGGTTAGTCTGAATCTGGGTTTCCTCAAGACTGGGCAGTTAAGGCTACGACATTGAAGATTTGGAAGGCGGCCAGCAGTCATGGGGGTTAAACAAAGAACAACAAACATGTCTCGGAAGCGAGCATTGTCTCCTCCACAACGTCCCATGGGAGATTGTGCGGGAATAGTAAAGGACCACTTCATCTACCGAGGTAGTCTGGGACAGTAAATCTCTCTTTTTGGGCGGGGCCGACTGCGAGTAATGAGCGTAGCGATGTGTACCGTCTCACTCTCGTTTAGAAGGAACCTTTTCTTATTTTCTTTTTTATACGGAAAAGGAGAGTAGAACTATCGGACTAGAAATAAAAGCCGCAACCGCTGCCTTGACTAACAGCAATTTCAAGTGCGCTTTGGCCTTTTCTTTTTCCTGCTCAATAAAGAGCGGCATGTTAATTGACACCCGTTCCTTCTAGAACTTTAAGAAGGGGCACACTCTCCAAGTTTGAAGTACCAAGTGGAAAAGTCCTCTGCAAGATAGAGATGTATACACATGGGCGCAGGAGCAAAATCGAAGGGGAGAAGGGGGAGATGGGTGCGCGCATGCTCTAGCGAGCTTCGACGGAGCACGGCTGAACATAGTATAGAGGCATGGTGGAGTTTCGAGAGCGCATCGGAAGCACCATCCGGACCCAGACTATGTAAGCGTGACATGAGAAAACTTGTATTTCGTTTTCTTGCCCGCATCGTCTACGCCGACGACGACAAGAGATGGCTCGGGTTGGGCACCCGAAGCCGAAAACTGAGACAGTTCATTACGCCATCGTTCGATTGATGTTTCCTAAACCTCCTCTTCCAAGCAATTTATGATGGACCATTGACCTTGGTGGAGCAGCGGGTCAGCCAAAAGAGGTCATGGCCGGAGGGAAGAAGCAATGAGTGAACGCAAAGAAGAGAAACGGGGAGGGAAGGAGATGGCAAAAGGAAGGAAACCCAAAAGCCTTCAAAATCCCGAATTCAAAGGTAGCCATCTCACCGCCACAAAAGCGTTTGCCGACTGTCGTGCTCATTTAAGAAAAAAATTAAAAATTCAACGACATGCACATATGGTCGAGTAAGGTGCATAATGGTGCTCATGGACTTGTATACTTTGAACATGTCAATCGAAGTGTCTGCATTGATGACTCCAGTCGGATCTGCTCCGAGGGGCTCGCAGGCCTTTCTCGATTCCTTCCATAGCTGCTCTAACCTCGCCGAGGGGTCGCCGCGAACAGACGAGGCGGTCAGGACAATTATAGACATGCAAACGGACGACGCTAAGATCTTGATCGGTGCATGCGTCTGCATGCCTTGTAAATGGACTTGAGCCGGTTTGGGCCTCTGATTTGGAGGGCCGCATGTGAGGGATTGTGGAATCAAGGTGGCTGGGCCATCCTTTTGGCCTCGGGAACAGGTGGGTTTCCTTTTGAGCGCAAAAACTTGTCCCTGGCGTTGGCGGCCGGGAAATAGACTTTGCGCTCGACGATGGCTGCCACATTTCCAAGCGCACGGCCGAAGCCGGTATGAAAAAGGCATGGCCAAACGTGGCCAGGCGCTTGTCCGCGCAACGAGGTCATACGCAGAAACGCTCTATTTTCCTCGGCCCACTGACGAAGATTTGAAGGAAATGCCATTGTCAGAGATGATGGACTGGACACTTCTGAGAGCCGAAGCGCGCCCGCGTCTCTTTCGCGTCAAGTCGCGGGACAGGGCTTCGCGGAGGAGACGAAGCTAGCAATTGATCCCTTGCTAGATCTAATTTCAGCGAGTCGTTTCAGCACACCACGATCATCATGACTTCCGAATTGGGCAAGGCGACGGGCTAGCCTTTGCGCAAAGAAAATTGTCTCAAGTGCCGGACAAAACGTGCAGTCTTGGTCTTCTCCAAATCGAACCAGGCTGAACCGAACGCTGTGGGCCCTGCTTCTTTTCTTCTTCCTCCAGATCATACTTGGTCGTACTTCGTAGTAAAACCGGCAAGCGATGACCAGGTTAAGGCGCATGCTTTCCCGTTGCCGCAGATAGATTCCAACCCGGAGAACCCAAAAACCTTCACTGTTCCATTACCATTACCAGGACAATCTCATTCGGCGGCACCTGCTCTTGGGGGATCTTCGTGGCTTAGAGAGCCGAGCCATGGTTTGGCATGGCCTAATACCGATCTGAGTGCGACTCTGGATACCATTATCACATCCATTACTTGTACGAATGATTCAACCTGTTCCCCCACCAGCGTGCTACAAGTAAAGGTGGTGGTCCAAAGATCTCTGACATGTTGCTCTAGCACAATCAGAATATTCAAGACCAGCCCCGTCAAGGAAGATATGCATGACCCCGTTTCCCAGCCGTGTGTGCGGGCGTGTGTGAGTGCGCGTGCTAGTCCATCAAGGCGAGCCATAAGATTGCAAGAAGACGGCCTGGATGGGAGGTTGCACCCACGCTATGATGCTCGGATGTGATAGAGGGGGTGATACTCGGAGGTGGGATGTGAGGGATGGATGGCACACACACCGTGAACAGAGACCAGAGACGTTGCTTTGGCGCTGGGAGCTTCTTATCATCTGGTTCTTGTTCGGTTGGGGGAGCTTTGGCCCCTGGAGAAGGCCTGAGAGGCGTTAGAATTGTGTTTTTCCCTCGCGCTGCAGCGTTATTCTTTCCACCGCGGACAGTCGAAATCCGCGTTCGCGGACAACGTCCGCTTGACATGCATTGATGCTAGTCACTCAGCCAAAGCAAGCCAATGTGCAAAAGTTGTCCCTTCAAATCCCACACCGTGACTGAAGGAGCGATAAAGGGGGAAAAGCTGGGCTACTGTGATCTGGGGCGACGCCGAATCAACGTCCTTCCCCACCATTGAGCTCGGGAGCATTTTGGTGCAGCCGGCGACAGGGGAGGCCCCGGTTCTGTTTCAACGGGACATCGTTTTCATTGGCCCGGTCGAAGATCTCAGCGTCAGCCCGGCCTGTCAGGACAAGGCATTTTGGGTCACATCAATCCACCTTGTGGATGACGGGAAATACTTGTACTTGTATTCTTGTACTTGTCAGCGTGGATGGTGACAAGAGCGAGCGAAATTTTTATGAGCGAGCCCAAAAGATTGGTACGAAGCGCTCGTTGAGAACCAAACTTTACGTCGAAGAGGTCGGGGAAAGGTCGCACCGGCATCAAATGATCACTTGGATCAATCTGGATACAAGTAGTCTGAGATATACAGAAGGAATCGGTGCTTAGCCGTGTCCTTCCTTCCTCGGTGATGGGATGACAGAAACAAGAGAGAGGGGATGAGGTTGACATGATCACTGATGTGCGACACCCTTTGTCATATCACACATCGTTATAGATCCATCGACGAGCTAAGGATCCATCGGTCCTCGAGAGGGCGAGGGCGAACAGGGAAGCCTCCAGTAGAGCGTGGCCAGACTCCACCGGGGTAACAGAGTCAAGGATTTTTGGGGCCTGGGTTTTGTGACAACACCTGGTTATCCGCGCCTTTTCCGGCAGGCATTGGCGGGGGACACAAAAGGGAGGATCGTCCTTGCAAGCCAAGCGAGTGACTGATGCCGTTTCGTCTTTTTGCATTTATTCTCGCCATCAGGCCATGGGAAAGTCTTGGTGAAGAAGGGCGCGAAAAGGAAAACTGGACTGTCGCTCTCGTCAATTGACACAAATGAGTGGAAGGGATCAACTCGGATAGCTGTGCTGTGTATCGCGTGCACTCACCTCAAGCAAGAAAGCGCACAATGGATCCAATTGATGATCTCAACTTGTGTCGCCTTGCACTAAAATTTGGGATTTTAGCCAAGTGGAGAGCTCTGAGTGAACATTGCCGTCGCGCTAAACCAAGTTCGAGAACGGGGAAGAGATAGTGGGACCTCGGGTTGGGCTGGTGGAAGAGAGGCCACCCAGAGCGGCCTTTTGGGGAAGCGCTCCCAATACCGTTTGGGTGGCTGTGGGATAGGCTAGGCCTAGCGAGGGACGGCCCTCAACCTCAGGGGCGAGCTTCCCTGCCGAAAAAGAGAGCTCTCCGGTTTCTGTGGCGCTGGGAAAGGGCGTCCCCACTTATTAGTCGATTGACTTCCCGTCGAAGACGTCCAAGAACGTCCCTTCCCTAGAGTCCTTGAAACCACACAAGGACGGCTTTCGAGGTACGAAGTACTTGTACCCGTTCCTCGCCGATTATCCTGCCCCGACCCTTGTCAATACTTGTACCTGCAATATTACAATCCCCCATTTCGAGAGCAAGTGGCGGTCATGACGAGGCAAGTGGCTTCGGGCTGGGCAGGGGGAAAGAAACCCGACGCGGAAGGCGTAGGCCCCATCCCGTCGCCCGTCGCGCACGCTAATAGGAGATGCTTGGGGTCGCGCATCGTGTATTTTCCACTTGGGCGCCGAACACTAGCATCTACATCCGTTTGCAGGCAGCACTTGAGCACTAGATGGATGCACAAAGGCGAGAAGAAGCAACGACTAAAACGGGCCCCGGTCCGAATGGGTTGTAATACCCATGATGAAAGAGATAGACCCAGGAAAAGGAAAGAATTTGAAATGAGAAAAGAAAAGACAAGGAAACGAAATGAATACAAAGAGAAGCGGGACCAGAACAGAAAAAGAAAAACCGAGTGAGATCACTCTCTTGAGGGAAGCAGGGGGAAAAGAGGGCAGTATCGTGTTCCCATCAATCGATCCATCCCCTTTGCTCTCGTCTCGCTCGCCCGTACCCTCAGGCATCAATCAATCCCGAGCAAACCTCTTGGTCTGCCATGGGCCTCCCCTCCCCCTGTTCGGAATCATGTCCGACTGCTTTCCACTTAACATCCCTGCCTCTCATAATAAGAGCACAGGCTCTGGCCAAACGAAATCCTCCGCAAGGTGGACACAGAGGAAACCTCGTTCCCTCCCCCACCCCTAGTTGGCTCCTATCCAGTTCTTTGGTAAATCCTTAACAGTCTTGTCCACCCTGCATCTTTCCCACACCTGCCGGTCTTCCTCCGTCCATCCTCCACCACTCGATTGCTCCCCCTTTCCCCCTTTTCACTCTCACCTACCTGAAATTCGACATCATCTCTTCATCTCGTCGTTTCCTCCAATACCTTTCTCTGTTTCCTGTCCGCGCCGGCGTGTTGTTGAGGAACCCAGCTTTGCCCCAGATCGCGTTTTCGAGAGAAGAAAAAAACACACTCATCACTTGGTGAACGAGCTTGAGCTCGAGCCAATATCATAACACGCCCAGGGATTTATCCACAGCGCAGCGCTGGCTGATTGGCGAGTGCCGAAGAGCAAAGTCTTTCATCGCCCAGAACCGATTGCTATCGCCAGCCTAACAAGGTCTCACTTCAAAACATCGCTTTCATTGCTCCCAAGAGTCCCCGGCATGTCTCAAAATCAACGTCAACACAAGCTTTGAATGGGCCAGTTCCTCCGCCGACCTAGTTGCGCATGATTCTGAACCAGTTGCCATTCTCGAACGGCCCTTTCGTCTCTCCGCAGGGGAGGGGAAAAAGATTGGGGGCCTACTGGGGTTTGTTTTGTTCACTGCTCGCTCGCTCGCATCTACCTATCCACCCTAAAAGAGCACAACGAATCTCACTCAACTCCGCCTTCAACGCGAAACCTCTTCTTCTTTCCAATTGAACCCTTTGTCTTTCTCTCGCAGCTAAGGCAAGCAGCATTTTCGTTTCCCCGCTCTCTTGACCAAGAAGCCACCTTCCGAACAGCCTTGTCCTTTCTGGAAGTTGCAACATTTGCGCCCATACATCAACATCAGCCTAGATCAACAGGTACAATAAGTCGTTATTCGCGCCCACTCCTCATCTTGGATTCTGTGTGCCGAAATCGATGAGTACTCCTAATTCTTGAACCCGATTTGGCCATCCTTCCGACTTACCATTCCTCTGCATATGCCGAGGACGGACTCGCTATTTGCACTGACCAGAACCTGGTCTGCCCTACTCTCGGAGGTAATAGTGGTCGCATTAAGTCGCATCACAAATCCGCTACCAAAAACCACTTACAAGTAGACACCAACGCCGCAGCGTACCTGCTTCCGGGCCCCCTTCCTACATCCTACATACTTCTTTCGTGCCCGCGCGCCTTATCGATAATCATCAACAACTTAGTTCCCTTTCCGCCATCTCGGCCAGATAGTTGGATTTGGGTAATTCGGGACCAGCTCGACAAGCCGAACGGGCCAAGTCGTACAGAACGCCAAACACAATGGACAGCCCCATGTATAGTTCGTCGCATTCTGGGCGGGATCGCTCTTTCGTATCCCAGCCGTCGCGTGCACCCTCTAGAGCTTCCAACAGCACCGCGAGCACCCGGGTGACCTCACACAGCACAGGCAACTCTTCCTACACAACCTCATCGCCAAAGCAAACAATATCGAGCTCGACTCTCTCATCCCAACAAAGATTGAGCCAGGTCAATGGGTCGAGGAAACCGCCGCCAAGCCACCTTTCAACTCAATTGATGATGGAAGCCGGATACGAGGCCCGACAGAGTCCAATTTCAAGCTATCTCCAAGAGAAGCTTTTGCGAGAGCGAAAAGTTGAGCTTGATAACAAGTCGGTGTCCTCCGGAAGGACTTCGAATGATGCTCATACACAAGGCTCACCCTGCCGAAGAGAGGGCTTCGATCCCCGTCGACCAATGTCGAGTGGAGGGCCGGATGCGCCGACGAAGAAGAAGGGTATGGGCGTCAAGGAGATGGAACAGGTATGCAATCCGCCTATTTTTTTTCTTAGGTGTCCGCTAACGTAATGGGTTCGCAGACGGTGTCAACACTACACAAGCAGAATTTTGACTTGAAACTCGAATTGTACCACCGAAGGGAGCGGCAGACTGCGCTCGAAGACGAATTGACCAGGATGAAGGATGACAGTGCGCAACTTACTGAGCTGAATGACCGCTTGGTTGAGGAGCTGGAGAAGCGGGATAAGGCAGTGGAAGAGGCAGTCGCGATGATTGTGTTATTAGAGGCACAGGTTGAGACGCTTCTGAAAGAGCGCGAGATGGTCCGACGTATCGAAACTCAAACGCCCTTTGGCCACATGAGTAGCCCCTGAATGACGCCCGGGCAACCACCCCTAAACCGCTATCTCGGCATACCCCTCAACATTCTGGAGACTTCGCGTCGCTTCAGAGGATGCCTAGCTTTCTGTCAGAGCAGAGCCAAACTACGGAAAACCTTCGCAACGTTTATCTGGGAGCCAAGGGAGGTAGCCTGTTAAGCCTCCTTAG
This sequence comes from Parascedosporium putredinis, assembly GCA_949357655.1. Lineage (NCBI taxonomy): Eukaryota > Fungi > Ascomycota > Sordariomycetes > Microascales > Microascaceae > Parascedosporium > Parascedosporium putredinis. The sequence goes on along the minus strand of CASHTG010000020.1, from coordinate 1,051,801 downwards.
ACCGACTGAAACGCCTGTCGATATTGAACACGAACGATTGGCGAGCCCCAGTCTGAGTGTTTTGAGCGAGAGTTCGTTTGTTAGTGTATATGGCAAGCACAATGGCCAGGACGGCGACATGACAATCACGCAGTTTGACGAAAGGCCAACTCTCGAGACGCACTCGCCGGGAGGCGCATCTGTAACACGGCCCCGAAATGGGCCTATCCGTGAATGGCACTCTCGTGAGGGCATGGGAACTCCGTCACGGTCCACGCGCACCAACTCTCACACGCGCCGCGCAGTATCCGCCGCTTACGGATATGCTGGATCAAAACTCCCCGCTCCAGAGACTGGAAAAGATGGACCGCACGTACTCACTTAAGACTACTAGCTCTCAGCAATCCGGGCGGGACAGGGAGGCGGAGTATCAGAGGGCGGCGGGTGCCCCGACTACCCTTTCCAGGACCGCTTCGCAGCGCCGGACAAAGGAGCAGAAGCGGGAGGCGTTGAAGAAGGTGATGACGGACGCCCCAGGACGCTTGCGGGACCAGAACATGCCACCTACCCCTGACACAATCTCTACGACCACCCTTCGACACTACCAGAACTCGGCCGATACCTTGTCGCAGCAGCAAGGTCTCGCCCACCAGCAGAGCTACTTGACTCTTTCCGAAACCAATTCGGTACCTAGCCTAGATGCTCAACCGGGGCCTCGGGCGCGCACAGTGATCCCGGCCAACTTTGCTGTAGCGCAGCCGCCTTCCATGACGGCATTTCACAGCAGGAGGGATGCGCCGCGGAGCAGCTACTTTGACAATCGACCCCCATCATCCAACGGCCCCGGTCAGCCGATGAAACGACGACATCGCATCGCAAGGATAACGGGTGGGACAGCGACAGCGAAGAGGATGAGTCGGACGCCAACTCGATGGCTTCGAGCCTAGATATCTGGATGAAGGACAGCTGGAAGCCCGCCAAATCATATGGTAACGGCGGCCGGCGGTCTCCGGACCTTTTCGGATTCCCCGCCAAGGGTGTTACGGGTCTCACCAGTCCATGGTCGCCCGAGGCGATATTCAACGCGGCGTTTGCCAAGCCGTCTACAACGGGTGGCGGTGGCATCAATAGTGCTCTAGATGGCTTGGTTCCGGCGGAGACGGCACTTTTCGGCTCGGGAGTTCCGCCTCCTCCCCCACCGGCGCTCCAGCTTGCACGCGCAGACGGGCTCCACTTCGGCATCGGCCATGCTCGACGCCATGAACAGGAGCGAGACTTCGGCTAGGGGATGGGGACGAAAGCCAGCGGGTGGCAAACGTGGGCACATGCGGAGAAACAGCGACGATGTCACGGCCGGCTCTACGATTTCACAGTCTGACGGCGCGCAACAAGAGACCGAGGTAGCGGATGGCAAGGAGAGCCGCAAAGACGGACACTATCCGCCCATCACGGGACAGCAGAATCGTGGCCGCGGACTCAATAGGTTCTTCCGAAGGTCCATTGGATCCGCGAGCTACACGGACAGCGCACCCCCAGCGCGACAGAGCCAACCTTTCCCGCCGGCACCTCTGCGCCCAAAACGGCGGGCATCGGAATTCCGTCGTGGATTCACCGAAGTAGCGTTGTTGATGACGAACGATCTGGTGCAACACCCCCACCCATCATGCGCAACCGAGCCCCTAGCAAGGGGGAAATGGACGACGAAGACCGATATGAGGGTGGGGCATCCTTAAACGGGCCCCCGGTGGACGACGGGGCTGTCGGCGGCGCTGGGGCCCTCTAGCTAAAGGTACCGCGAACGGAGACCCAGGCACGAGGCGCAAATGGCTTCCCGGCTTCGGGAGGAGCTCCGGCCCACGAACGAAGACGTAAGCTGTGGATGACGCAGCACTACGAAGAACAAAAAGAAAGGCGGAGGTGTATGCGAGGCCGCAGGACGGGAGAAGCAATCCATTGTATCCTGGCACCAAGAAAATTTTCGGGCGTTGGATCTGTCTGTTTTATTCCTTTTTCTACCTCTTTTTTTTTCTTCCCGGCAAACCCGGGGAGTGTACAGTGAACTTGACATTTGGAGCCTTCTCAGCGGCGATGGCCATCTTTCTTTTGAAAAGGGGGAGTGGGAACAGATAGAACACTATTCGTACAGATTCGAACACGGCCTCGAAGGTCGAGCAGACAAACAGGATGCAGCCCATACAAAAAGTAAAACAGATAAATTGACCAAAAAAAAAACAATATTCAAGACCAACTCAAAAAGACACTCAACCTTGATAGACTGTGGTGACTTGTAAATGGGTGATCAATGCATTCAACAAATCTATTCTGATGCTTTGCGGCAGCCTTTGTAGTAGTCAATGACGCCGACTTCCTGAGGCTCCCAACCCAAGACCTCTTTTGCCTTGAGGCTCGAGGCGCGACAAGGGGTGGTAAGGTAGCCAGCCATCATCTCGCCAAGAAAGGTTCGGCCTCGCTCGCGGCCAGGGGCTTGACGGGGACGGCAAGGGCTTCGGCGGCAGCGGCCAAGACTTGGCCCATGGTGGTGTCCGTGTCGGAAACGCAGTTGTAGCACTCACCCGGCGGGGAGTTATCGGCGGCCAAGAGGGCGAGGCGGGCGGCGTCGGCGATGTGCACGCACGAGGTCTTGACGTGGCTGCCGTCGATGACGGGGACGCCGCCGAGGGGAGGCGGCCATGCCGGCGGCCATGCCACGAATCATGTCGCCGGGCCCGTAGATGGCCGGGGCGAGACGGATGGTGGCGACGCGGAGGCCGCGGCTCGCCCAGGCGAGGGCGTGCCGGCTCGGGGAGGCGCGGTCGTAGAAAGGGGTGGGATCCTCGGGGTCCTTTTCGGTGGTTTCGGCGCCGGTGGGGTCGGGGGCGGTGATGAGGGCGGTGGAGGCGACGATGAGGGCCTTGGTCGGGGCGTCGGTGGATGATGTTGTGGGGGCGGGAGGAGGAGGGCCTGGGCGATGACGTCGAGGGCGGCGTTGTTGAGGAGGACGGACTGGTCGTAGGAGACGCCGGCGTCGTGGGGAAAGCGCTGGCGAAGAAGAGGACGGCGTCGGCGGCGGCGGCTTCGGCGGCGAGGAGGGCGTGGTCGGCGAGGGTGCCGCGGATGGGAGGCCGCCGGCGGCGGTGATTTTGGCGTCGCTGGCGTCGGAGCGGGAGAGGCCGCGGACGTGGTGGCCTTGGTGGGTGGCTTCGCGGACGAGGGCAGTGCCGAGGAAGCCGCTGGCGCCGGGGATGAAGATGGTTTTGGGCATTGTGATGGGGAGTTTATGAATAAAGTGCTTGGTTGGTTGGTTTGAGGGGGAAACGGGTGAGTGAGTGATGGGTGTAAGTAAGAGTAGGAGGATATGGAGGGTGATTGGGCCCCTTCTTATGCAAGATGGTTCTTCACGTAGATTTGATTTAACCCCGAGCTGGTCTTCTAAAACCCTTCCTTCACACTCCATCTCCGCCTCTGCCTCTGCTGTTGCCTTACTCTGTTGAACCATCTACATAGTAATGGCGGAAATGAAAGGTTCGGGTCGCGGTGTGACGGGCGGACTAGAAATCCACGGCGACCACGCAAGGGAGCGGGTGTTTTTTCTCGATCTTGTTCGATACAAGTGCTCTTTCCATTTTGGGTAAGTAAGGAGCGGACTCGGGTAAGGCAGGCGCGGAGTGGGGCGGCCCTTCCTCCGATTGTGAATGGCTAAGGGGGTTTCTTTTTGGGAGTGTGATGCGGAGGCGGAGCTTTGCGGAGTTTCTCCTAATGTCGAGCTTGGATGCTGACGCACAATCCTCCGCGCTCAACGTCAAAACTCCGCCAACGCCCGCGTCACTCCGCGCTTCTCGGCCTACCTCTTTTTTTGTTCCCGTTCTTAGGTTGGTATTGGATGCGAGGAAGCGCGAATGAACGGTTGATTCTTGGAGCAAGCACCTACACTCTACGCTCCCAGCTACAGTACCCACGTCGCGGGTAATTTTATGCCCTTGGCTACGGCTCGAGTGGTCTAGTTTTCTTTTGGATCTTTTCAAGATATCATATTCCAAAACGGAGAGGAAAAAAAAGGTGATTGATGGAAGAGGCACAAGCGGCAGCCGAGGCGAGCGCCAGCGCGTCTAGACAAAAGAGCTGCAACGCCTGCGTTAGGTCGAAGCGGGGTTGTGACAAGGTCCACCCGTGGTGCACCCGGTGCAAGGAAAAGAACACCGAGTGTGTGTACGCCAAGAGACCATACTCCGAGGCCTTTCCGGGCTCTGGGGGCTCGATGCGGACTCTATCCGATCAGGCCTGTCCGCCCTCCCACCTTCGCCGTGGTCGAATCTCGCAACCCACACGAGTTCACCACTCTGCAACGACAATACGTTTGGGTTTCCCGATATGAACCCATCCCATCTCGACGATCTCGGGACTGGTGATTGTGGTAGGACGCATCCTATCTTGGAAGAGTATGAGGCCCTCTCTGCGCTGTATGCGAAAGAGACGGCACCCGAGTCTTGGGCTGATATGCAACTCACGTTTGGGGACGAAGGTCGAGAAGGTCAACAAAAGGCAGTGGAAGCGGTTTCTAGGACCAACGGCATGGATACGGAACGTATGGTTCACATATGTGTACGCGGTCACCCCCTCTTTCCTCTTCTTTTTCTTCTCTTGTCTCTATTTGGGAATCGTCTATGGCAGCCTGCTGACCCTTGGCCGTAGAACAAGTTCGATCCATGGCAAGTGTACGACCCCAATTCAAGGCTCAATTTCGTCGTGGAGCGAATCAAGGGCTATCCTGCCGTGTTTGCGCAGGAGAGTTGCACGCCTTGGATGCACAAAGAACTGTACCGGGAGGAGATGGAGCCATCAATCCAGTCGTGCTTTACCATCAGTGCGCTCTACAGCACCGTAAGCGATAGCAACAGGTCCTCGGTCTACAAGGTGCTAAAGCAAGGCCCAGCCGCTCTGAAGCAGGCCCCCGACACCCACATCCCCGGGAGCGGCTAGCCAGGACCCAAGCCTTGTTTCTCTACCAGATTATGCGGGTTTTCGACGGCGATATTACACTCAGAGTACAGGCCGAGAAGGACATGACGCTTCTAGGGGCGTGGGTGGGCGACCTTTGCGCGATTCGCGAGAACTTGAGGCTCCGCGTATGATAGAGGATGGCATGCAGCCGAGGGCGAGGGCAGCCCCTCAGTCTTGGCAGGTAGGTGGCCTTGTTGGGAAGAAGAGGGTGATAAAAAAGAAATATCAATAAGAGAAAGAGAAAGACTTACCCCGCGCCGTTGCACCACACCGTCATTGATACTGGGCTGACTATCTTTAGCGATGGGTGTTTACCGAGTCCGTTCGACGAACCATCATCCTCGCATATGCGTTCATAGGCTTGTGGCGGTTGATGTGCAATGAGGCCGACAGTAAGAATCACTTGCCCCTTTGGTCCCCAATACGTATGCTCTTGCTCGAGTCAGCTACTAAATAAGAATCGCCAACCTAGTCGACCCTGTTAGGGACTGGGACCGCGCCCACCGCTGGACCATGTCGAAGCAACTATGGGAGGCACCCACGTCCTTTGACTTCTTTCAGGTCTGGAAGGAAAAGCCACAGCATGTCATCGAGGGATTCAACATGGAAGGCTTTCTAAAAGCAGGGAGCGGCGCCGACGTGGACGAGTTTGGGAGGCTTCTCCTGGTGGAGTTCATGGGGATCGATGACACGAAGCAGTGGTTTGCGGATACAGGGTGCGTCTTTTGATCCCATCCCGGATGGCTTCGGCAGTTGGAGCCTCAATCAACTGCATTTTTGTCCGTCGCGGACTCAGTCAGCCACGCGTGGGCGACTACCACAGCGATGCACTAGTCAATGAGGAATCACGCCTAGCCCGGAGGCTTCCGGTAGTCGGGTCAAGTATCGGTGTCCATGAGGTCAAGATTTCGAAATGGCCCTGCCCTCCAAGGACAAAACAGGTCGGCCCAATGCTTATCGGAGATGTAGTTTCCATGAGCACGTTTTACTTTTCGGAGTTCGGTTAGGGGAGTTTGGGTTATACATGTAATGTTTGTGGGATTGCGCAAGTTACATGGCAATGTAAAGGTATATCTACTCCATCTCGTCAGGTTGCTCGCTGCCCCGAAAGCAATGCCGGCAAAATAGCAATGGATAGATGGAGAAATAGCGGGCGGCGACGGTGATAGTGGTAGTGGTGGTGGGGATATTGATTAATCTCGAATGTTCGCCGTTGATCTGCACGATGGGGCGGGTAAAAGGACCCCATGTCTAGATTAATGCAAAACGCCAAAGGGGAGAAATAGAGTCCATCCGTGGAGATACAATTGATGAAATTGATGAATTGAGGAATTGATGAATTGAGCGGCGCACCGTGATTGATAACGACTTGCTTTGCACACAAGCACGTAACAGGGCAAATCGTCCTTGTCATTTGATTCACTCTCTTATTTGCTTCTGAATCGAAACCTTGGGTCTTTGGTTGGGGAACTTGATCCGACCACATCCTTCTTCTCCCTTTCCTTTTCCCCTTCATAATTTTTGGAACCACATCGTGTTGTTACCTTCCGCAATTATCTCACCTCCGCCAAGACGAAAGAGGGGAACGCAGAGCTAGCCACGACGTCGGTGTGGGAAACAACGCCCGCGGGAAAAGCAGAACGGGAGCAAAAGGGAGCAAAAAAAAAAACGAACGACCGGCATTCAGCACAGATCAACGACATGGATACCCCCTGAGACAGCGAAACCACAGGGCGACGAGCATACGGAAGGAAGGCAAACGAGCAAGGAAAAGAAAGCCAAAAGGGGAAAAGGACCCCAGAGAGGCGATCGCTTCGCCAGGTGGTAGAAGAAGGGAAGCAAAGGGAGCAAGTGGGAAAAATCAAAAGGAACCCCTCTCAAAAAGAACACATGGACAGCGAATCGGTAATTCGGGCGTGGGAATGCGTGGCAGTGGAGGAAGTCGACCTCGGCCAAGTCATCACCGCCACCAAGACGCTTGACATCGGCAGTCGGACGAGGCGTGCATGCGCCCACCCGGACCACAACCCGGACCACATCCTAGATCTCGTCCTCGACCTCGACCACGACTGGCCGCCTCCACGCGCCACGACTATGATTCCAAGCTCGGACGAAAGCAGCGGAGACGCACGCGCGCCGCACGCGGTCGTGGCCGCGCTATGCACGTCTCTCGTGGCCGCAGACGCCACCAAGTATGCCCGGGGCCGCCGTCTCATGGGATCCGGGGCGTTGGCCGAGGTGACGGGGTATGCGTGGCGATGGTGGGCGCACCACTTGGGGGCCGGGGGTGGAGTGGTGGACGGGGATGTGGTTGGTGCGGTCTGCGGGGGTGCGCTGGAGGCTGTCGACTCGCTGAAGGGTGCGGTGGTAACGGTGGTGGAGAGGAAGGGCGAGGAAAAGTCGCGGTGTGGGAGTGGCGGTGGGACGGTGGGGAGTATCCGGGCGGAGAAGGTGGTGCAGGCGGTGGAGGGGGTTGTTGCCGTGCTGGTAGGGCTCGGTAGGGTGGACTGTATCGGGGATAGGCTGGGGGAGGTGAGGGAGGTGGCGGGGAGCGTTGGGCGGTCGGGGCCCGGCGGGGCGGAGAGGAAGAGAGGAATGGAGAAGAAGGACCTCGAGGTTCCCCGACGGGTTAGCGAAGAGGTGGCACGGCGCGACGCGATACTCTCCCGTCTGAACGCGGATCAAAAGGAAGTCGCTCTTCTCGTCGTGCGGCTCGCGGACTCGTTTGCGGAACTGGTAAACATGGTTGATTGCTGCCCCGAGCTCGACGAGTGTCCTGCCGACATGGCGGCGGCTGGCGGTCTTTCGCCCGTGCAGGCGGTTCGTAGGTTCGCGGACTGGAGCGAGACGTTGGCCGAGCACTGTTTTCTCCCGATCCCGGGCTCGTCGACGGCGGCGGCTTCTATTGTTAGCTCACCATCGCCTAGCATGCCGATAGCCGCGGCGGACCACGAGCCAGCACGAGCGCGCGGTGCGAGCACTCTACCATCAGAACGTGGTGCAGAGAAACAAGCGCCATCGTCGTGGGCAAAGTCCGCCGGATTCCTCAAACGCACGCTGTCCCTCGGCACGTGGACGGGCCGCCACTACACCATCCTCGCATTCGGGCTCGCTCGGGTCCGTCGCGGGAGACGTCAGCCGAGCTTCCTCCTCCTCGCCATTTTCCCAGCCCGCTCCCGGCCGACAGAGCTCCTTTGTGTCTCTCCTATCCCTCCTCCACCGACTCGGCCCGCTCGACACCATCCTCCTCCTCCTCTCCTCCCGATACGCCAACCTCCCGACAAAGCACCTCGCGCGCAGCAAGGACACCACCATCCTCCCCAACCCTCTTTCCCTCCGGCCCCACTTCGCCGCCGACCTCTGGCCCAAGGCCAAAGCCTCCCTCCTAGGCCGGGGCCACCGCCACGCCCTCGCCATCTCCGTCCTCGCCGTGCTAGTCCACCAGATCCGGCGCATCCTCCTCCCGACCGCCGCGCAGCCTCTCCACCACGCCCCGCTCACGAACCTGAAGCTCGCCCTGCGCAATCCGGCCTACTTTATCGACTCGGCCCTGTCCGTCACGGCGAGGCAGGTCCTCGTCGCCCTCGTCCAGAAACACCTCTTTGACCGCCTCGTCGGCCACCTCGCGCTCTCCGTCCTCGTCCGCGACGCCGAGGTCCGCGGAGCGGGTCGTGCTCACGTCGCCGCCGCCGCTAGCGACGCCCAGGACCCCTTTTCCCGTCCGGTGCTCGACACGGCGCAGATCCTCTACGTCGCGTGGGTGCTCGCGGGGCTAGAGTACCTCTTTTCTCAAGTCGCGCTCGCCGCCTCCTTCGCCATGGCCTACGCGCGCCTCCTCCCGCCCTTGGCTCCGGCACCCTCCCACACGGCCTACCTACGCCGCGCGCTCGCCGCCCGCCCGCTTTACGCCGTCCTGCTGCACGGGTTCCTCGTCGCCCATGCCTGTCTCTCAACTGCTAGCCTCGCGTCAGCCTGCTTGCTCGGCGCCTCCGCTGGCCGAATGGGGCTCCTGGCGGGAGCGGCGGCGGTGGCGGGCGCGACAGCGTACGTTACCCGCTTCTCTAACAAGCTGTACATGGCGCTGGAGCTGAGCGACGGCTTCTTGGTCGCGGCGCTGTGCGGCTGCGCGGTGCTCGTGTGGGCGCGCGAGTTCCTTTCGGACCCGGCGGGGTTGGGGCTAATTTGGACAGGATCCGGGGTCTTCATGCGAGGGCGAGGGAGAGTGCGCCGGCGGGGGATGTTAGGGGTCTTGGTTTTGGTATCCAGAGAGGTACGGAGAGGAACACGGACGCCGGGTTATTTGTCTTCTCGTTTATCTTTCCTTTATTGAATTTTTGGCTCGCCACCAGGCGTTGGAAGAGCTACAGTATCAGCAAAGCATGTCATCATGGGGGAAACAAGGTGTATATCGGTTCTTTGATTTTTGTTTGCGACGCTCGCTCGCTAGAATGCTATACCCAGGTAAATCTATAAAACAGAACAAAAGAAAAAAACCAAAGTCTATGGCTTTCTTTTCCGCATCTATGCGTGGGGAAAAAGAAGAAAGCCGAAGAACAAAAGAGTGACGACGGCCAGATCCAGTACGTAGCACGGGCGTACGTAGGGAGTCACCGTGATCTCTAACCTGACAAGGTAGAAGAATAATGATACCAGGGGTTTTGTTTTTGTTGGAAACAAACCCTTCAAGATGCCCGATCCTCGAGTCTATATATGTTTGTATATCCCTGTACCTATGTACCCAAATGCGCGCGTCCGACAAAAAAGCATGCCGATGACGATGACTACGACGAAAAAGAAAACATCTCTCCCTTTCTTATTCTGTTCCGCTCAGCTCCGGCTTTTATACGAGCAACGCAACGGCCATCACAGCCGCGGCCCTGACGCCCCAATCACCACCAGGCAACGCCATGACCACGGCGCCATTCTCCTCGCCGCCGTCATCCTCGTTCTCGGCGGCGGAGGCGTTGTTCGTGGTCGAGTCGGTGTTCTCGTGGTGGTCGTTGCCCGAGGGAGGCGTGGTGGTTGCGCCGGCGGGTTGGAGGGGACGGTGCGGGTGGCGACGTCGGCGCGGCGGACGGCTTCGCATACGGAGGCGGCGATGACGGTGACGACTGTTCAGTCCTGTTAGTCTCTCTCTCTCTCTCTCTTCTTCAGGCAGAACCTTGAACTAGGTAGGTTCGTTCCTCCACAAGGAAGAAAAAAACCAAGACGCTTTGACTTACTTCCGACTTCGCTCCCATCACACTCGTCCGAAAAGCATTCTCCCGCCGCGCTCTCCAAGCTCGCCACGCCAGCGCACAGGCAGGTAAAGTCGTCGGCGGAGCACCCGGCCTTGGAAGCGGCCTTGGTCAGGCAGCTCTGCGCGCACGAGGGGAGCTGCTCGGCGATTTGGGCAGGGGTAGAGGAAGCCGCTGCCGCGGTGGCTCCGAGAGCGGCGAGGGTGAGGAGGAGAGAGATCTGCATGGTGAGGGATGTTTTTTCTCTCTCTCTTTGCTGTATGTGATTTTCTTTGGAAAGATCTGCGTTTTTCTTCCCACTTTTGTTGTTTCTCTCTCTCTTCTGCTAACTCTTTGGAAAGCTCGGTCTCGACGATTTTCCTGCCGGAAATAGCTAGTGCGAACTGAGCTAGATAGCTTTAGTTGGTGATCTTCGGTTCGTCTTTTTCGGCTGTCGCTGTCAGGCAAGGCTTTCGGGCTCTCGATGGAACGAAAGGTGGGAGGAGCTTCGTGAGGCCTGCTCGGCAGGATAGGTTCCAACAATTGCTGTAAAAGGAGTGACGGGCTAGAGAATGAGTGAAGCCGACAAACGAGTGAATGAGCGGATGCTTGTCAAGGGCACGAGAGGAAGAAATAGTAAGATGGGCAATGTCTCTTTCTCCTGGAAAGTCGTTGAAGATAAAAAAAAAAAGGGACAAGGAACAAGCAAAGGTGGAAATAGTTTCTTTTCCTCTTGTTTTATTTCTTGTTTACATTGAAGCAAAAATAACAAAACACGGAGAAGGAAAAAACAAGTAAAGAAAGGGTCAAACTTGCATCGACTAATTTAAGCCCCGACCCAAACGAAAATGCAAATATTTGGCGGGTGCCGAACGAAAAAAGCAGCCATTCCCGGTTTTCTCTACCTCCGCCTCGCAAGATCCTACCAGCTGGCAAAAAGGCGTCCAAACTCAAACAATGAGGCGAAGCTCCTCCATGCGTAGACGAGATGAGAGGGAAGAGATGGAATTGGAGCAAGGGAGCCCACATGTTTAATATCCTCCGAAGCCACAACCATGGAGACAGGAGCTATGGGCATTCGAGGATTGGACGGATTGGTCGGGTGTGGGGAAACGTGGGAAATGAGCCTTGACCAGGGGCGTCCAAGGGGAGCGAAGCAGACGACGAGACGATGATTCGCAATCCATGGATGCATGGATGGAATCAAAATTCGATTCTCCCGGAGCCTGGACCAAGTGTCAAAGGTTGCCAAAAATGTCAAAGGGGCGCCACCGCTGTTCTCGTAAAGGAAAAAAAAAAAAAGGGGATTCTCACTAGATTCAATCATACATGTCAATGGTTCATCAAGAATGTGTGTCTTGGTGCAATAGCTATTACATGTACGAGATAATTAAAGACGTAGACATTCATCTAATGGATCCATGGATATATTGACCTTTCCCTGTGCAAATGCAACTGGGCGAACACCAAAGCGCGACGCAGACATCAACACACATACTCAATCGACGAGTAGACGTCCAGCCCGAGGTAGACGCAGGCCGAATACCTAATAACAACAAAGAAAAAAAGAAATAAGAAACGCCACTGCCCAAAAAGAAGTAAAGAAAAAGAAAAACCGCCCAAGTGAAATTTGACCGAATGGACGGCGCATAGTCAGGCACGACAGCTCGAGGGGGATCCGTTGGCCGTCGGACATGCATGTATGGGAAATAGTGTAATAGGACGTGGCGCAGAAATAGCAAAGAGCTTGTTCATGTGTCTCTTTTTAGTGTTGTTCGCGCATGCTGCGGCGTGGCCAGATGGCGAAGACGGCCTTGGGGCCGACACGCTGCCCAGCCCCGGAGGCCGAGTGCCGGGTGCCGGGCCGGACACGGCAAACGTCTGTTTTTGGCAAATTTCCCCTCTTCCGCCACCTCCGCCGCCTCCGCCGCCTCCGCCGCCTCCCTCTTTCGGCCTGCCGCGGGGACCGAAAAGAATGCCATATCATTTCCGATGTGCCCGGCCATCCAAAAGCCAAACTGAAATTTCCGACGCTGGGTGTTTGAAGGTCCTGGCTCCCTCGTGCAGTATCCTCATCCTCTTGCCATACATGTACTCATCCTGCTTTCATCCCCTTTCCTAGCCTTCCCTACGGCATCCCCTCTTCGTGTAGCTACCCCAACCACCATCGTCATCGTAATTGTCATTGTCGTCGTCGTCGTCGTCGTGATCGTTGCCATCGCACCGAGATTAATATCCTCCGCCACCCACTCACCTCCTCCCCTTTTTAACAACAAAACGCCCCTCCTTTCCTCCCATCCGCGCAGCACACTCCCCCGTTCGAGCTAAAGCATACGCCCTCGTCGGAACTGAAGCATACCCCTCCCTTGCTCGAACACACCACGCCGTCGTAATCCGAACACAAGACACCCCCGTGATCGGAGCAACACACGCCGCCGTGCGAGCTCATGGCGAACCCTCCGGACGAGCTGCACAGACACCCGGGCTCGTTCTCCGTCTCCCGCCACCGCGCCGGGTCCTCCCACGCCTTCATCCCCTCCTGGGAGCGGTACCCCGTCGTGTTCACGTTGCTACGGTCGACCGCGGGGCGCCCGCACGTGCTCCTCCCGTCGTCGTTGCCGTCCCTACTTCTGCCGCTGATGTGGATTGTTCGTAGGAGGGCGGCGGGGCTTCTTCGGAGTGGGTAGGGTGGGCTTCTGCCCCGCTAGCTTTGCCTGCCATGGTTTTTTATTTCCCTTTGCTTCAAGCTTGGAAAACCGGAGACTATTGAGAGGTCCTCTTTTGTCCGGTGGGGCTGCGATTTCGGACGAGTTAATCTGCTCAGAGCTGTGGTTCGTTTCGTCGCTTGTTGATATCAATTGATCTGTTGTGTATTGGGGTTGCTGGCCTTGGTATCGCTCAGAATTCAAGCTCTAAGCGACAAACAGAAGTGTTTGTCTCTTTACGCTCGAAAAAGAGGGCTTGGAACACAAAACTTCAGTTGCAAAGGGGAACAAAAGAGGGAGGGGAAATTCGGTCAGAGCAGCGGACAAATGGGTTTTCTACACATCGGCATCACACACACAAAACATGACATGGAGACCAAAAAAAGCCGGTGCTTTCTGCCAATCTTTTCGAACCAGTCAGCCAAGAGGCGCGAGATCATCGGCCAAGAGGCCAGGTGAGCCACGATTACGCCAGCCCAGCTCTTGTCGTGGGCCAAACTCCATTGGCTCCCTCTCTTGGCGAGTAAGCACGCTCTCTCTCTCCCGCCCCCGTCGCCGTTGACCGACACGAACGCTGCACGCGGAAGATGCCGCGCGGCCTCGTTTGCGATGTGAACCCGAGTTTTGTGCGTGGCCCTATTTTTCAATGGACCAGCAAAAGAAAAAGAAAAAGTTGGTAAAAGTCACCTTCATCCAATGTTTCCTTTTCCTTCCTTTTCCTCTTCTTCTTCCCCCCTTCGTCTAGTTCCTTTTTCCCATTCTCCATTTTGAACCCAGGCCAAGCCAAGGCCAAGCCATCGCCTAGAAAGAGGATCAAGGAGATGGCTCGTCGGCAAAGGAGAGACTCGACTCGTTCAAAGAGTGGTGTGCCGTGAGTGCGTGCACGCACACGCCTCGCCCGTCCCAGCTCCTTGCCCTTGTTCCTCGCGTGGTTTTTGCGTTCGGAGACTTCCGTCGTGGTGGCATGCGCCTGATTTTCCTCGTGGCGTGGCGGACACGCGCGGGGCGCGGGGAGGAAGCACTACTGAGACCTTGAACATCAACTGTCAAGGGGGGCTTGTCCTGTCCAGCTGAGACCAGAAGCGACCCATCAATCGTATGTGGAATCGAACGGTTGCTGCCACGAGATGCGCCTCCCCCAGATCCGATATTGGAATTTCTCTCACCACATTCCCCGGAAAAGGAAAAGCGAGAGGAAATTCGAATTCGGGGTTGCTCATCGCGTGGAAAGTAAGGGTAGGAAGAAAAAGAAGAAAAAGAAGAAGAAAAAGCGGCAAAAGAAAATGGACGCCCGGTTTCACATGTCAGCGGGAGCTCACTCACGCAAGATTTAGTCCGTCTGATAGTCTGGCGTGAGCGGGGCGCGACCCCAGTCGACTAATAATAATCAACTCCAGCAAACAGAGCCCAAAAAGACGATATCGATGGAGACGAAGCATTCGATAGTCAGGCACCGTTCGGTCCCTCCCCCAGCTTTCAAGGTTTTTGGGCCGATTAGTAGTCACGGGAGCCGGAACAATAGTTTCCCAGAGAGTGCCACCCATCGTTCATCTCGGGTGCCATCAATGCAGAGAAATCCTTCCCAGCGGATTTCTTTCGGTGGGGGCTTCTCTGTGCATGGGATGAGCATAGGACCGAGGCAAAAGAAGATTGAGAAAATCCCCCAGTGTGCGCCAAGCCAGCGTGGGGACCGAGGGTGTCATTTTGGGGGTTTTTCTTCTTCCTCACCTCGTGATATGGATCATTCTGAGAAATTGAACAGAAATGCAAAAGAAACGATAATGTCGTCCGGAGGGATTCGCCACGGATCGCTTGGCAGAGACGGTCAAGCCTGTCAAAGCATGGCCAAGCTCGGAGATTATGCGCCTGTTGGTGATCGAGTCGAGTGCTGTCCGCCCAAACCAGCCAGCATCATCTAATATCGTATTCTTGCACACCAGATTGACCCTTCCTGCTCGCCCTCGAAGCGATTGTTGCGCCCCCGGTGCCAAGCCTGGCGCAAGGAAGGTTTCCTCCACTGGTGCCAGTGGTGGCCCCCGCAAGACCCAACAGCGCTTGTCTTGTCAAAGATAGAGCGCGCAATGTAGACTTGGGGGCTTCGGTGTAGCTTCCCAAACCGGGGGTCACCAGTTTATCATTCTCCACATCCCCACCATCTCATCTTTTCTTTTTTTTCTCTCTCTTCCTTTTCTTTTTCTTGCATCCTTTTCAAATCTTCCCTCTTCCTCTTCTTTGAAAGCCCTGGGTATTGTAATCTTGTAATCTTGATGTTATCTTGGCTTTCTTGCAACACCCCTCCCCCTCCCTTCCCCGTTCCACACAACCCCCTTGCCGCCGTTGAGCAACCGTGGGTTATTAATAAAAACAGAAAGATTGATGAGCAGCGCAAACGAGGCCCCATCCACCCCCTTCCAATACAAATCGCTGCCAACACACTGGACGTACTGTTGGCTTACACCGGAGCCCCGGGCTTCCCTCCACTAGTGTCCGACCCTTCTCCATCCGCAGGCCCGGAGCCACGAGTGAGAAGGCCACAAAGCTTATTCCACAACCCCCATCAATTTTTTGTCTTGGCTTAGCTTCCTCCGTCCCACATCAAGATCCTAATAATTAGGCTCGGTGGCACCAATCAAACAAGTGTTAGTGTATGGCGTCTTTGTTTCGTCTTTCTCTCTTTTCCCCTCCCCTAACCCGCCCCACCTCACCCAACCTCCAACCTCACTCTGGTCCGCCAAGTGTCGACCATCAGCAAGAGATGAAAGCACTGCCCTTTCAAGGCGGAGGAGCAGCAGCTCGAAGCCCCAAAACCCCCTCTTTCACAGCTAGAACCCTTAGACCACGCGCCCGCTTCCGCTACTGCACGGGACTTTGTGTCTGGAAACGCTAAAACACCTACTTGTAATACAAGAACAATTCTCAAACATTAGCTCTATGTGTAGTGTATGTGATGTAGGTCGAAAGAAATCACTTTGCCTGCCGCGGCTTCGAAGGAATGTAACCCCCCTCTCTCTAGAATCCTCTCCTCGCTGGCGCTGCCTCTCCCTGGCCGCCGACAAAAAGACCCTGACCCGCGTCGTTCCACCCATCCTCCCTCTCTCAATCAGGCTTGATCCCCGATCCCTGCCAAGAGACAATAGTACCACGCCCTCGGGTTCGTATCATCCATCTCCTCTTTTCCGAGGAAAAAGAAAGGCTACCATAGACACGCCTCGGAAACCCCAATATCACCAACTGTTGGGATGGTGATAATATGCTGTTTCTATTCTTGCACACTTGCGGTTAGGGCTCTAGTGGTCCTCTTCTTCGCTTTTCCTTCTCCCGTTCACCCTTTCACACACACACCCCTCTAACCTCACCCTAGCACTCGCGAGACATGCTGTTTCCCCCAAGCCAAGCCCAAAACCTAAACCAAGTCGAGCGAGATGAATGAAGATGTGATATGATATTGCCTGTGTGGGTACGATGCCTGCATGTATGTGCTGTGCGATGAGTCCTCCCGTCGAACCCGGGCTGCAAGTTTGATAATACTCATCCCATCTCCCCTCTCTCCTTCGCCTCCGAGCCCTTGGCACGTCAACGAGGCCACTGGCGATGATACTATTATTGCTGCCCACCCCCAAGCTCTGGGCTCATCGGGTACGCGCTGTAGAAAACCCCCGCCCACCCTTTCCCTTCTCCGTTTTCCGAACCCTCGCACCGCGCCGAGCATCCATGAGCGCACATGGGAGATGTTTGCCCTGGCTCAATGGAACCATGTGTCCCTCCCCCTTGGTGGCCTGCCTGAAACCCGCGCTGGGTGTGTTGTGTTCCTGAAGAGCAAAGCTCAAGGCTCGAGCTCGCGCTCGCGCTCGACCGAGCTGGGCTCTTTCCGGCGCCGGTCACGCGAAAAGCTTTCCCCCAGCCAGATGTCAAGGCACCCCGAACCCCTTCACTTCACATCGTTTCCCCGTATCCACCCCCTTGCCTCCACTCCTTCCTCTCCGCTCTGGATCACCTTCTTTTCCTCGGGAGCTGTTACGCATCGCCGCCCGAAGAACCGGTATCCAGCCCACTCTGGGGTAGGTTTTCGCGGGGGCGGGGGAGGGGGCAAGTGGACCGCGGGGAAGACGAAGAGCTTCTTTAGACATCCAGACAAAAATGGCAATCCAAACGTAACAAGAAACCAAAGAAAGAGCATTGATGAAAAAAAAAAATAGGAGTCTGTGAGAGAGCGCCGGTTACCCCTTCCGGGCGGCGACTCGAGGTTCCCGGTCCGGTGGTATCCGGGGGTGCCATAGCTTCCTCCAGCCCACGCTAGCCCCGGCAGAGCACGTCCCACCGCTCTTACCCCATCCATTCGATCCTTCGCCCCCTCTTCTCAGAACCCAAAACCAAAACGGGTTCCATTCGATCTGAGGAATGCGCAAACCAGCATGCTATCTCGGTGTTACTTTCTGTGGGTGGCGCACAGAGCTAAAGCCTTGAATATCCGCTTCTTCCCTGTCCCGAATCCCCAGATTCCCAGCCTCAACCCGAGGCCAGGGTTTCCGTCCATCGCGGAATGGCAAAAGAAAAGCGGCGAAGCGAGCCAAAAAAATACTTCGTAACAGTAATCTTTCTAATCCCCCTTTGGAAACCCTCTCTTTTCCAGGTTTTCTCATCGTGACGTGACGATGCCCTCCCTTCATTTGTCACTTCTTCCCCTCGCTGCACGCCCTTCTCCTCCAACACCCCTCTCCGGACAACCGAGTGCCTCCCCCTTCCCCGTCTTACTCTTTCAAGTAATTAACGAACCTCTACGGGCTGATTAGATCGTCAAGCCTATCGAGATTCAGCAAGTAGTGACCTCTTGGCCATATGAGCCCTCAAGCGGGCGTCGCCCCTTGGCCCCTAGTGTCGTTTTCCCCGCATGATATACATACTACATATTCTTCAGGAAGGACCCCGCGATCTTACTATTCTAGGCCCAGATTTCGGTCGGGGCGAGAGGCAAGATCGGCTTCAAGCTCCTTCAACAAGACAAAGCTCCATTGCGTCGTAGCTCTAGTAAGATCCACCAAGGCCAACATCAAGGGACTCCCGGTTGCCTCCATGTCGCTTTCTCAAACATGACAGAGGTTTGGAATTCACTCTATCATGAGCCTTTGCACCTGGTGCTCCGACGAAGTGGTTTACCTTTAGATCCTACCCTACCCTTCCCTCCGGGTGTTGCCCTTTTCCTGTCCCTTTCTTTCATAATAATTAATACCTTTAGCTCTCGTCTCATTATCCCCCATTTTGATAATATGGTAACGGACTATGAAAGGAGGGGACCGTGGATTTCATCGCCGAGTTGGTGTAGTTTTAAATGACGGAATTTGCCCCCCATCCCCCTCTACCTCTTGCGAAGACATGATTTTTCCATGACATTTCCTGCTTCGCCTCGCCACTAACACCTAACAGAAGGCCGCCCCGGTCGTCTTCTGGGGAGGCGCCAATAAGATTGACAGGTGGCCCTGAACTCGAGGACGTGATCAAGGGGTGAAAGGTGGGGTGAAAGGGGAGCGACCCTCGCGATGTCCATATAGCATATACAAGTAGTCCCGTTGCTCGCTCCGTTGCCTGTTTTGTCGGACTAGCCCAAGTTTGTCCTTGGCCTTGGTGGAAAATATGCACAGCAGCCACCAACCTCAGCCTTTTGAATGTGAAAATGAAGAAGCGGAAAATTGGCTCGTGACGTCAGCATTTAGCAGCTAGACTTCTCCTTCGGGATAGCGACATTTGGGTCTGGTCATCAAGGGTTTTAGAGTAGGGAGAGAAAAAAAGAAAGAAAAAAGGAGGCAAACCAAATCCTGACTCTCTGTCGTATCTCTTGAAGGATTTGTTCAAATGCATACCGAGGTACACACACACACACATCCAACTCGGGCGCGACGAGTCGATTGCACTCATTGTGATCGGAGAAGCCCGCCCCGCCTCTCCTCTATTTGACGTATCATTCCAACGGGGTCACAAAATTGGCGGGCACACCTTCGGTTCAAGTTCTCCGGCTCCGAACAACTCCTCATCCACTTGGGAAGATAAGGATAATAGATAATAAAGCAAAGCAAGAACAGAGATAGAGAGCGCAAGCAAGGTAGCTCATATCGGGGCTACTTTCACCTAGCTTCTTGTGAGGATCAAATCCTGAGATTTACTTGTAGGAATGGGATAGCGTGCCCGGGAGAGTTCCCAAGTTGCTCCACAAGCCAGGTCCCTAGCATTCCCAGCGTGCTTCCTTCCCGCTCATTGCTAGCAGCGAGCGGCATATTGTGGGAAGCTGTTCTCGCTTCGAGTGCAGTAGAGTTGAGTTGGTTCCCTGACAAGTGGGAGCTCTTCACCAATGGACTTGTTGCACCTTATTAGATTGATTTCTTTCCACCCTTCCCAGCAAAGGAATGGGGTCACCGGTGCGGATTAGGTATTCTGGCCGTTCCTCTCATGGCGGAAGATAGCTGATGGGGATGCAGGCTCTGCAGCTCAAGGAATCTGGCTGGGGGCACATGCATCCGGCGATTCGTTGTCGGCCCTCCCTCTAGAAGGAACCAACGTGTTCATCCCTCCGAGCCTGTCGAATGTGGGTGGACGAGCTTCGAGGCCTAGAGAACCGACTCCTCTGCTCTCTTGACATACCTTGGCCCCCTCTCTAGCACTCTTTAGCTAGGCTTTGCCCATTGCCCTTCTCTAGTGATGGTTTGGGAACGCAGAATGCGATAAGCCATTTTGAATCGAGGGATTGCCCAGTCCCGTTCCTGATGGATGGCCCAGTCGTCGGCCGCCGACGTCTAATCTCACTAGCGCAGGACAAAAATCCCCGCCAAGGCCCCCATCCGACTCCTTTAACGCACCAGAGTGGCATGAGAGTATGCTACTGCCGCTAGCTCAATGCTGCTTGGTCGCGCTGCCAAGCCAGACCAGAATAGCACAAATCCACACATGCTCCTGAAGTTTTGAGGGGAGGAAAAATTAAGAAAACAATAGGAAGGACCGCCGGGGAAATGGGTTTAGAGTTTGACATAAACTTATTAGTCTAGTCATTTCCTTTTTCCTCTTCGACACCTTTTTTTTATTCCTTTCAGACTGGCGCCCTGCCAGCCCGCGCTTTGCTACTAAAGGCCGTCGAGATCGAGCAGATCGGTGCACTCGTGGAGAGTCGAGAAATAATTCAAACCCTAAACGCAACCTCTGCCTCCTCGAAACGTGACATTTTCTCTTTGCCTGAAAAGATTGATCCTACTTCGTACCTCGAGCACTGAATCCTTCCATTACCGTGCCGTAGAGCGACCGTGGCACACCCTTTGGAGGCCAGGCTCTTCCCGGCTCGGCAAATATCCCGGCCAAATACCTTTCGGCGGGTTTCTCTTTGTGTTATCGGTACTTTTTCCTCGCCAGAGAGAAACGCAGCAAGCGCACTGCTTCCCGAGTGGCGCCCTGTACCGCGTCCAATTAAGGAGGTTGCGTGGATGTACTTGGTTCCTCGCCATACTGTGCACACTTTGGAGAGGTTGGTGTCTCGTGTACTTGTATCAGGCTCGGCGGAGGAGGGATACAACCATGCACGCGACTTTAAATGTCCTTTTGCGACCATTGAGCATAGCGTCGAGGCGGCGCCTACTCTGAACCGACCGGGGGCAAGAGGGAACCTCTCCTATCTGTGGAGCAGGCAGTTAACCCACCCCGACAGCTTGAAAGACCTCCCACGCGATAGTCTGGTGAAAGGAAGGACGACGTAGGTCTGCTAGGAAGGAGTGAAAAAAGATATGGGGTTGATTTGAGTATAGATATCAGATCAGTAGAGATGACAGGATGGCCATATTCACTAGAAATCAAGTCTTATCATTGGTATGTGACAAGGATCCATCTTCAACGTAGATCTTTGACAAACAAGTCTTCGTAGTGGGGTCACCCATCCTGTAGGAGAAGAACGAACATCGCTTCGGCGCATCTTCCAAGTCTTCGCTTGCATCGTGATTGTAACTGTCAAAATAGCGTAGGGAAGAGGTGGTGTGTGAAGAGACATAGCCAGCTTGCCAGCCGCCTCGTAGTATCTACGCAAGAGGCGTAGTTTGCGCATAGTACTTGGAGTGTAGGTGAAGGAGGGGGGCGAGAGCTGCTCGAAGCAGATTAATAACAAGCCCGTGCCGCTCCCTCACGACAAAGGGATCGATTCAAGGCTAGGGCAGGCCCATCTTTACCCGTCACAGCAGAAAAATCAGAGGCCAACTAATAAGGCGGATTGCACGGAAACTTGGTGCGCTTGCCTAAGTCCTGGATGATAAGAGCTGGAGGAGAGCGTTGGATAAGGCCCTGGTGATACCCTCAAGGACCAACACCTCTGCTCCCGTCCGGCGTCGAGAGAAAATGCTTGGCCGACAGGCTAGGCTGGAGCAACTGCCTAGATTGGTAGGTAGCAACTCAGGCGGGGTGCTCAGATAATACATGTAAACTGCCTTTCCAACCTGGTGTGTCCGACACACACCTACATCCTCGAGATACTTTGCTCGAGTAATACGAAGCCCACCCCGCGCCCCTACCTGCGTTGAATAATTTACCGACAGGTTCCCAGAGGCCGGAAGTCGCTCTTTGATCCTATTCGGATTCTAAGACCCAGCAGCGTGGTTTGGTCGGATTAAACCCATATTAGGGTCTGGTTGTGGAAATCTGGACGAGCTCCGCGTCAAACTGGAAAGCCTCGATCTCCGTCTGGCACGGGGTTATTAATCGGGGCTTTCAAGAAGAGCGTGAGGGCTTGGCTGTGGGTTGGCCCGAAGGGTGTGTGCTGCGACAAGTTCGATTGGTGATTTCCAGAAGACTTCCACTTTTGGGTGTGGTGGGGAGGAACAAAAGGCTGTTGCCACTCGCTGGAGACCTCCACGATTAGTGGTGGCTTCGCCCCTTTCATTCTCATATCGCCTTGATCGCCTCGCGTGGGAATGGGTGTGGTGCGGCGGTCGCCGAGGCCATCGGCCGAAGAGAGATCGAATGAATCCACACACAGATAAGAAACCCGATAATCATCCAAGTACAGGAAGTGAGTCGCGGGTGGTCAGCTCAGTTCCAAAAAAATGACACGGTCATTCACGTGCAAGTGGTTGTGATACAAGGAGCAAGGTCGGGGAACGAGGCAGGCTTTGGGCCTTGCCAGCAATTCTTGTCAGGTAAACCTGCCCTCGCCTGGCCATCGTAGGGGCCTAATGACGGGTGGTTCGACGCTTGGAGAATTTGTCTGGTATGAGAACAAACCCTTTCGCCTCTTTCGGCGCGCTCAACCTCTTGGGAACTGGCCATCGTTAACACAAATTGATGGTTGACACCTTCTAGTAAAAGCCAGTGTTAATGAATAGCGTCCTATTGGTAGACGTTGGAATGGGGTAGGAGCGACAATGGGCCCCGTCAAGATCGAGCCAGCCAAAGAAGGAAAATCATCACCGGCACCTTCCCCTTCTTCGCTCCAAGACATCATTTGCGATTCTGATTGGTGAATTTGCGTGGGTTCCCAGTCATGTACAGTGCGATGGTGACCTCATGACCTCGCTGGTACCTGCCCCTTCCGCTGTGGTAACTCGAAAGTTTATTGGATTGGGTTATTACGAAAGGTGACCTGCAGGTGTGAGGTAGGAAACATGGATGTCCGACCACCCAACACCCTCGTCCCGGCTTGGCCAGGGAAACGCACGGCTTCTGCCATTGATGCAGTCGCACTTCCTTGTTTATTTTCTCCAACAACAAGACGTCGCTTGAGGCCGCAGGCGAGCTCATCTCATCAAGTCAAAAGACTTGCACTCTAATGGATTCTTCGGATCTTCATCGCAGGCGACACCCCCGGAGACCGCAGACCAGCATAGTAAAGAGCCAATATAGACGTCCTTCAAACAGCCGGAATTGCCCCCACGACTGGTCCTGTTTCAAGAATGGTCAAGATAAGGAAAGTTGCAAAGGCGTGGGTCGGGCCCGGTATGGGGCATGCTCTCGCGTGAAAAGGCTAGGTTGGAGAGGCGGCCGTGAGTTGTGTACTTGCCCGTATACAAACCGAGCCTACATCCTCGAACGAGCAAAACGATCAGCGTCGATGTAATATCTATCAGACACACGGTGTTAGGTTAGGCCGGACCCCAAAAAAGGAAAATGTAATCCCATGTCAGTCGTACTTCGCAGCTTGAGCCAATATGGGTGTCCGAGTGGGATCAATAGATTCTGCCTCTGGTGACACACGATTAGCATCGGGGCAACATACCAAGTTCCACCCTCTTTCCCCTTCCAAATCCCCCTCGCAGGCCTGTCTTTCGTACGTACCTTGTGTCTTCGCTTTCTGGTTCCACGACGGCCACCCCTTTCCCCTTCCCCGCACCCCCTCCCCCATCCCTCAGCTTCCCCGTTTTCTTTTTCTTTTATCTTTCAGACCTACGACCCACGACCCACCACGAACCCCCATCCATCCCTGCGTCGCGGCGAAGGGGCGCCAAAGAGATATCTCGGGCGACTCCATCAAACTTGCTCTTTTCGCCACAGACTTAGCGTCCAGAGCTAGTCAGTCTTGGAACGCATTCGCAGGTGCCTCGATCCACCATCGTATGCTGCCTTGACTCGAGATTCCCTGCCCTCGTTTCCCGACCCGTCCCAATGACCCCCTCAAGGTCAGGGTAGGGCAAGCGTCATCCTTCTGCCGCAGAGAGAAGAAGTCAAAGTCAAATATCATCCCACCCCCTCCCGTTCCCCCACACCCTCCTCTGGCAGCCAGTCGCCTCTTTCCTATTCAAGGCAGCTTCCTTGATGTGCCCAAGCCGGCTGCGACTACCCTCCGTCCCCCATCCGCTTCCCCATCCATCTCCATTGTCCCCTATCAGACCGAGGTCGCGTACCCAAGGACCCCTTCCATGCATATATTGGCCCGTGGATCCAGGAGCTCTGTTGTCTCTCGTGCCCCGCATCCATCGATCCTACCCTCTTCATATGATAGGGACTTCCCATATTAATCAAGCTGTCCCCATTCCGCGTTCTTCAGCAACACCCCCTTTCCTCTCAAACCAAATACCTTATAATATCTCCTCTCCCCTCCCCTCTTGCCTGTCGATCTCGCGTTTTTGCGGCAAGAGCTTCCCCTCATCTCGCTCCTTCTACAACCTCTCGTCACCTCTCTTTGTGTGAATAAGAGCTGCCGACGCTTGCTTTCTATCGGTGATGGCTACTCGCTCAGACGAATCGCCCCGCCGGGAGCGGATCCCGAAAAGGCCGTCGCCTATGTTCCGGACGTCTTGCCCGGATATAACACGGCAGGCCGCCACAAGGATGCTGCCGCTACCGTCCAAGATGAGGACTTCATGACCAGAAACGGTCTGAACCTCACTTCGTTCAAGCAGCGAGAGTATGGCCTGGGTCTCGTTGAACTAGATCGTGCCATGAAGACGCGCCATTTGCACATGATTGCCATTGGTGGCTCAATTGGTGCTGGTTTCTTCGTCGGTTCCGGTGGCGCTCTCTACTCTGGTGTATGTGGACTCCTCCTCCCCCTTGTCTCTGAACTGGAGCCATGTGACAAATCAACGCGGGTCTGGCTTGATGCTGGTGCACGTTTCAATGGGTGATGCTAATACGGTTTGGTGAATAGGGCCCCGGTTGGGTTTTGGTCGATTTCTTGATTATTGGTGTCATGATGTTCAACGTCGGTAAGTGTGAAATCCCCTCAGCCGCGAGAGGATGTAGTCGTTGGAGGCGGTGGGTGGGGGTGGTTGCTTTAGAAGATGTCGTGTCCGAGCCCTAGGCTGTCTGTCGCATGCTAACGTTCAATGCTTGTAGTCTACGCTCTTGGTGAGCTGGCTGTTATGTATCCCGTCTCTGGTGGCTTCTACACTTACTCTACCCGGTTCATCGATCCTTCTTGGGGCTTCGCCATGGGTTGGAACTACGTACTTCAATGGGCCATCGTCTTACCCTTGGAATTAACCGTCTGCGCCATTACTATCAAATACTGGAACGACTCAATCAGCGAAGCCGTTTGGATCGTCGTGTTTTTGATTGCCATCACAATTTTCAACGTCTTTGGTACTGTCGGGTACGCCGAAGAGGAATTCGTCGCATCCGCGTTTAAGCTTGCCGCTACCGTCATCTTCATGATTGTCGCCCTCGTCCTTGTTTGCGGAGGCGGACCTAAGGATGGCCGCTTTGGCGAATACTGGGGAGCCAGGTACTGGTACGAGCCGGGTGCGTTCAAGGACGGTTTCATCGGCTTCTGCTCCGTCTTCGTTACCGCTGCCTTCTCGTTTGCCGGAACGGAATTGGTTGGTCTTGCTGCCGCCGAGTCCCGCAACCCGGTCAAGGCTTTGCCCGGCGCTATCAAGCAGGTCTTCTGGCGTATCACTCTGTTCTATATCCTCGGCCTGTTCTTCGTTGGTCTCCTCGTCAGCTCCGATGATGAGAACCTTTTGGCCAAGGAGGGTAACTCTGGCTCTGATACGTCGCCGTTCGTGCTGGCTGCCAAATATGCCGCCCTTGAGCCGTTTGACCACTTCATGAACTTTGTCATCCTCATCTCGGTGCTCTCTATTGGTGTTTCCGCCGTGTACGGAGGATCCCGTACCCTCACCGCCCTGGCTCAGCAAGGTTTCGCCCCCAAGATCTTCACCTACATTGATCGTTCGGGCCGCCCCCTCCCCTCTGTCATTCTTCACCTCGTCTGCGGATTGCTCGCCTTTATGAGCATGAACAACCGCAGTAACGAAGTGTTCAACTGGCTTCTCTCCCTTTCTGCGCTTGCCGCCCTCTTCACATGGGGCTCCATCTGCCTGGCGCATATTCGCTTCCGAGCTGCCTGGAAGCACCAGGGCCATACTCTTGATGAGATCCCATTCACGGCCATTGGTGGCGTCGTTGGTTCGTGGATCGGCCTTATCCTCTGCGTCATCGTGTTGGCTGCCACTGTAAGTAAAAACCCTTTCCCCAGCGTAGCACCCGTTCCGCTCGATCATGTGAAGACGCAGCTGCTAATGAGGTGTGCGTCGAAAACAGTTCTACACCGCTATCAGGCCTCTGAACGCCGAGAAGTTCTTCCGAGACTGGCTTTGCGTCCCCGTTGTCCTCGTTTTCTGGGCCATTGGTTACGCCTGGAAGAGGACTGGCTGGCTTCGCGTCAGCCAGATTGACGTTGACACTGGCCGTCGCGAGCACGATTGGGACACGATCAATGCCTACCGTGCCGAGGTTGCGAAGTGGCCCAAGTGGCGCCAGATGCTTAACAAGCTCTTCTAGATGTGTCACTGATGCCTGGTGGACCACCAGGCATAATGCGACTCATTCTGTTTTGTTTTCATTCTTTTGCAGATACCACTTCGTTCTCCTCGGTTTCGTGCACCATTGTTTCGGTGCGGTCCTCGCTATCGCATGATCTTGAGGTGTCAGCCCACCACATATAGGCCGGGTCGTGTGGCTTAATATATATATACATACCACTGTGAGGTTGGTGGATGGAAAAAGCTGATGCCTGGGGTATTCACTTGTATATGGATTTGGCGCGGTGGTGTCGTTCAAGAAGTGAAGCGCCTAACCTCATCCTCTCCGCTATATTACCAATCTTAGTTAACTCAACTATTTCATTCTTTGTCCACGTTGGGGCCCAGAAGCCTTGAATCCCTTGTCTTCCATGTGAGTTGAGTATCTGCAACACGCACCTAGAAATATTTCTCGAGTTCACTTGACCCCGTCTAAGTGATCAATGATGCTATGGGTGAGCTGTAAGTGAGCTAGAAATGATGGTCGAACAATACGGAGTAGACGAGGGGAAAAGTTGCCAATTCTTGGCGGCTAAAAACAAAATGGGAAGGAAAGGAAAAGACCTGGTAGAAGGGTTATTATCGAAGAGGATGGGCTTGAGGGAGGGCTTTGAAAGGTTTGACGAAGCTTGTTTGGTATTATAAGTTGATAGGATATGATATATATGGCGTTCTTGACGTTGGAGGAAGACGGCCGTGCTGCATTAGACCATCCGCAGCTGGATGCAGGGTAGGTCTTAAACCAAGCCTCTGGGTGGAAGGCCTTGGACGCCGGATGTCAAGTTTGCGCCCTTTCAGGGACAAGGAGCGGGTGGGCGTGGGTTGCTAGCCGGATTAGGAAATAAGCTCTCTTGCAGCGGGCTCTGGGCGGGAACGGTGTCCATCCCTCTCCCGAGGCGCTGGGGTGGGACGCCTTTAATGATGCCATTGACGGTCACGGCACGTCAATATTTGTCTGCGGGAGGTCCATGGCTAACGGGCCACTGGGTGAGGACTGCTTGAGGCTGGCCAAAGGGGGGTCATGGGCATACACGCCTGAGATAGACATCACTTTTTGCTTATGGATATGAGTCTTTTTTCTTCTTTATTATTAGGCGGTTCTAAAGCATTGTACTGTCTATTTCGGTATAAATAACATGATTCCCTGTTCGGACGAGCACATGAAGGTCCGGGTGCTTGGGAATTCTATTTCTGCGCGGCTTTGTTCTCGCGGCTCTTTCGTTTTGACATGACTGCGCCCTTCGAGTGAAAATGTGGGGTGGCTTGACAGAAGGATTCAAGACCCTGTCTTTTCACGCCAAGGCCTGGGTTCCTCGTCTTGGTAATGTTCGATTTTTTTCTTTTTTTCCTTTTGGGCTCTCCAATGATTTCATCACATATGCAGTTAAGAGAATGCACCTCATATTTGACTTGGTCCCTTTATGGATCGATCCGTCTCTCTTCGAATGCTTCGTCTGTCGAGGAGCAAGCACTCGGCCAAAAGAGAGAACCATTGTTCCTGACAGACCACTTGTGCCAGGGCATTGATGATTACCTGAGGACCATCGAGTGCTTCCCGAATGGGGCTGACGAGGAATAAGCTTACTCCACGTGATGTGGAAGGAATGCCCAAATGTTCCTTCAACGGCACCTCAAGGCTTTGTTGTCTCGCCGTCTGAAGGCTCACTTCCTGGGCGGCGCTTCTTTATTCGGCTGCCTATTCACATTGAAGTCGAGGTGGGAACGGAAGCGCGACATGTTCCGTGTACGATGATTTTACTCTCGAAAATAATTGTGTCGAAATCGTAGCAATTGAGATATTGAACGTGGAAGCAGCTGCTTTCGATCTTTGGCTAAATCGAGTGTCAGTGGCAACATCCGCAAGACTTTCTAAACCCACAAGACGACAACGACTGCCTCAAACCGTACCTCTTCCCCAAGAAACCAACCAAGCCAAAATACCCTGCAAGCGCGCCTTTCATCACCGCTCGCCGCTCGCCGCTCGCCGCGCTCGCCATGGGCCAGACAGACATCCCCCTCCCCACTGCCCCCGTGGCTGATCCCCGCCACCACCGCCCTCCTCGGCGGCGGCATCGCCCTATGGCTCGTCACCTACGCGCTCATGGTGCCCCGCTCCTCGCCACGAAATCCTCCCCGATCCCTCTGCTCGCCCTATCCATCAACCTCGCGTGGGAAATCGTCTTTACCGTGTTCGTGACGGAGCACGCCATCGAGCGCTTCGGCTTCGCCCTCTGGCTCGCCTTCGACGCCGGCATCATCTACGTGACCCTCGCCGCCGCGCCGTACGAGTGGGGCCCCGCGCCCCGTCGTGGCGAGGAATCTGGGCCGCATCCTCGCGGGCTTGGTGGCCGTCGGCTGCCTGGCGCAATGGGCCTTTGTGGCCTGGTGGGTCGCCGAGCCGGGGAGGGGCCACGGCGACAAGACGGGCAAGGTGTGGTACGGCGTGGAGGGCATCGACACGACGGAGCTGGCGTACTGGACGGCCGGATTCGCTCAGGTCGTTGGAAGCGCGCTGAGCGTGTGGGACTTGTTCGTTCGTGGGCATTCGGGCGGCACGAGCTACGGCATTTGGTATGTTCTTTGGCGTCCCGCCGTATACCCCGGCCTCATATTCCGATATGCCACGGTGATTCCCCTGCACGGGCGGCGAACACGTACGTGCCTTTCTTTGCATATACTAGCACTAACACTTTCCGCTCCTTTCTAGGCTTGCCCGCACCATCGGGACGCAGTGCGGCCTGACCCTGAACTCTGGTCTCCTCTGGTGGTACTGGCCCGAAGCCCACGCCTACTACCTCACCGCGCCCTCTCTTTCATGCTCGGCCTCTCCACTGCGTGTGACCTCGTCTATGGCTTGCTCCTGCGCCACGTGAAGAAGTCGGAAAAGCAGCTTCCTGACGGGAGGCTTCTCGCCGGCGCCTGGCACGGAGGGTCGGCTGGGGCGGTGGGTGAAAAGTCCGAGTAAGAGGGAAAGGGCAAGGTTTTGGGCGGAGGTGGAGGGAGGTGAAAAGGCCTCGGGATGACCTTTGAAGTAGGTCCTGGATGGCACGATGTCAGATGAGGGGCATTGTCGAGGCCTGCCAGCTATAAAACTCACCTGCTTTATCCCCGAGTCTTGCTACCCTCGAAATATCGACTCATAAGGGATGGTTGATCGAATGCAAACGTCTTCTCGTGTCCGTCCCGCTGTGTGTTCCTATCTTCATTCAACTCAAGTAGCGAAACGTGTTACGTATCTCAAGCGGCCCTGTCCACCAGAGTCGATGATAGCCTCTATTACCGTTGCCGCGATCGTGACCATATCGCGGCTGAGAACCATATAGTCACGAACTTATATCCCTCACAAGAGGTAGCAGGGCAAAGTAAGGTGTCGGCACCAAGGCTGATATCAGGTTGAGACGCCCTAGGAGCATAGCCGACACACGAATATGCTGATAGACAAGGGGTGCCCTCCATCCTCAAAGCCCCTCGCATCGAGCCCAAGGACTCCAACCATCTACGAGCGATGTACTACGCGTTGAACAACACACAAATCTGCGTTATTGTCCCAGGCGCACTTCGCGATTCGGAATTAAAGGGAGTCACCCTGAGCCCCCGGCTCTTCTAACAATCAAGAATTCGACGCCGCTCTCGCTCTCTGACTTGCGCTTCTCCTAGTCCTTGATACGAAGCCAAATGGTAAGTAAGCGCGAGGCAAAGCGAGGGCGCCCGAAATCTTCACCGGTCAGCACACCGCGTCCGGATCCATGTTTTATCCATCCCACGAAACGGGCGAGGCACCGTGCTCTTTGCGCTGCGCCGGGTTTCGGTATCGTACGATGGCGCGCTCCCCTCAACTGTTCCCCGCCGCCCAAGGCGCGTTTCACCTACAAAGCCTCCTCCGCCGACGCCCCGTCGCCTCAGCGAACATTAAGAAATTTTGAAATCAACCTGTGCACACACAGACATCCCGCATGCCCCTTTTCTCTTAGCCTCAACTCTCCGGCGTTTAGTCTCGGGCGAATGCCAAGTTTGTCAATAACGGCAACTAGGTTCGGTGATGGTACGCTCCGTCTGGGCTCTACATCTGGGGCCACTTCAACGACCTCACAAATGCCGACGGATGCCGTTTCCCTCGCCGGTCTGTGAGAGATGTGGCGTCGCAGGGTAGTCCTGGTTTATGCCTGCATCGGGGGCCCCGGCGCCGCTGCTTGCACCCGGCCGGTATGCATGCGGGGACTATTTGGGATAGACGGAGGGCTATGCGTATTCCCGAAAGGGTCTGGGGAGCTGACCGTGCAAGTCCCCTCGGCCGACAGAGCACGGTTGTTGTAAATTAATCAGTGGTTTCTCGCGTGGGCTTCGGTCTCTTTGCCTTCACGTAATAACTCGTAGTGAAAGGGAGGGGAAGAAACGGCCAAAGAAGAGAGAAAGTCGAGGCGAGAACCTGAACTCCTTGCCTGCGCTTGCTGTATTCCATCACGCATCATTTCCGCCCCCGCCGAGCCTGCATAATCAATATCACAATCCCGTCTCCGCCATCCACCCAATTGAGGGGCTTCGATGCGGGCTCACATGATTAAGGAACAATGCACACGCCCTACTCTGGTAAGAGGAAATACGGACCAAAAATCTGTTTGTCATCCCCGTCTCCCCCGATTGCCCCGAGTGGGGGTAGGTCGGATGTGAGGGAGACTGTCTGAAGGGTAGCCATTTTGGAGGGGCGGGGGTTGTGCCTCACTTGCAGGCGTTCAGGGGCAGATGAGATTTCAAAACAATGATGGCTTTTGCAACCTTGAGGCCGTCTCGGTGGAAGTTTTCAAGATGATATGTATTAGTGTAGGCAAACAACAGTTGTTGGCTTGCATCTCGAATGTTTCCAAGACGGCCAGCCAGGCTGGTGGTGGGCCGGGAAGAGGGGACGTGCTCCTCTTTCCTCCCCCACGGGTCCGTCCGCAAAACGACGCCCACCACGCGTCTGAGCACAGGGGGCTGGAAGAGCAACATAGTATCGCGCATGCATGATTGCCCCCGGATGCCAATTTGCACCGTCTGGCCTGCCTGGCCTTTGCATTCAACATAGCAATTCGAAAGGGCGGGGCTGGCCTGAGTTGAGGCGGGCCGCTACCTTCGGGAGCTAGTGGCGAGAGACTCGAGCAAACTAACTCGACGACCCCCGCGCATAAGTCAGCATATGCAGGTATGTTGAGGCATGGGGGATGTTGTTTGGGGGAGCCCATCATTGGAAGGGGTTCTCAAGCCTCAAGGGGTGCCCGAAACGAAGCAGAGTGTGATCACGGGGATCAATTGGTCATTTACCGCGCCTAGCAGCATGGATTGGGGAGCCTGTTTGCTTTGCGAGCGCGCCAGATACGAGGGGCGAACTGGGCGTTCGAGTGAGATGTGATGGCCAAGCTTGCATAGTCTGTATGCATTGCATCCCAGATATGGAAGGTTCGCCTCGGCTGCGGTTAGTAAGAGGCAACCTTGACAACCAACTTAGGCGAGACAGACTACTGAACAGAGACTGTTGAGGAGATCGCCCTGTTTGTCGCCTGGCCCCTGAAACAAAATTGGACGGCATGCACCCTATTTAGTGAATATAACGCGCCCACTATATACTCGGGTGAGTGTATGCCGAAGGGATGCTCATGCCAGGCAATTCCTTGACGAGGCCAAGGCAACGCTGACCTGACATTCGGGGTCTTTCTGCGCAGGAGAACGGAGAATAAAGAGGAAACGTTTATGACCAGATGAACAGGACAGGCCAGCGCCCCCTGGTTTGGATGCACTGAGTAGGCATGCACATGATGCATCAATCCTCCGTCTGGGCGACTGCCCCGGAAATGCTGCTGATCAGCGGAGTCGAAACACTCGAGTCATTCTGACAATAGCAGCGAAGGCGAGAATCCATATCAACAGGAAGGCAACCCTAGAACGGCAGGGGACCTAATACAAAGAGAAAGAGAAAAAGGGAGAGCCTAGACCAGTCTGGCCGAAAGACGAGAGGCGAATCCAGTATTGCGAAGTGCCGATCGGGGCCGGGATGGGGGCTCATTCTGTCCCTATCCGCGCCCGCTCGGGGTGAATGCTGACTCTTGTTTGCTGCGTAGTTCGGCAGGAGACCGAAGACTTTGAGGCGGAGGTCGCTTAGAAGTTGGCCCATGATATCATTTCTCCGAAGGATTGCTATCCATGGCCAGGGCCTCACGGGGAGGTGGATGATCGGCCGGAAGCGCGCATCGCTCTAGCACCTCAAATGAGCCTACTCCATCTCCTTTCGGCCTTTTACCTATTCGCGGTGACCGGAGCCAGGGTTAATTCAGAGGGTAGATGCAGAAATGCAAATGGTAATATGTACGTTGCAGTACGATATCGCGGGTAGCCGATGCGTGTTCGTCAGCCTTGGAGCGGATGGCCATCATCGTGTCGGTGGGCCGGAGCCGACCTGCCTCTCAATATGCCGTGAACTACAACCCGGAGCGGTCGTCCAAAACACGCACTCTCTCCCCATTTTACAATATGATTGGAAAAGCGACAGGACCGAAAGGGGCCCTGTCTTCTCAAGCCGTTGGTCAAGGATTCGCAACATTGCGTAAGTGCCCGGAATTGGGGACAGCAGTCGAGCATCCTCTGCCTGTTTCCTAATCAGTCTTGCCTGTCGGAGGACTGTCTAGGTCGTCTTCTGGGATGCATGGGGGCCCCACTGACCCTGATCCTGATTCATTCCCTTTTTCATGAGGTTTTCATCCTTCATTCATCGGCGTTTTTTTTCTCGCGAGGAGGTCCCCAAAGCGCCAAGGGAGAAATGGCGAAGACGATTGTTACTAGTCTCATCGCTCATCGAAGGAGTGTGGACGGATCCATGGAGGCATCATTGCTTCGAGAAGGCTGGACACAGACACTAATAACTCGAACATGAGGAATCGAGGCTAGAGAAGCCACTAGTGCTAGCGTTGATTTTGACAGCTTCGATCGAATCCTAGCGTATTTTGCGGCCCGGGCCTCCACTGGCGGGAAAATGCCAGCATCCAACGTGAACATCAAATCCCAACGTCCTCGTCCGCATGTCCGCTGAAAAACGAGCTCCGGCCCGCAGATGGTGCCCAAGGCGCTTTTCATGCCCTTTCATCAACGAACTCCAGCTCCAGTTCCCATTCTCGGCCGCCGCCTTAAGCTTGCGTCCCAGAAGGGATGCTGCCGGGATGGTTTGTTTCTCCTGCTGCTCCCTCTTTGCCCCCTGTGGAGCCCGCCAACAAGTCTTTTGTTCGTAACAGTATTACCGAGAAGAAAGAGGAAAACCACCCCCGCCCCAGACAGGCTCCCTCGCTTAGAAGACCGCCCCTGGCCAGGCGCCAGGATATGCTTATCTGATGCCCTGAGGTGAACGGAAGGAATGGCTAGGGATGGGGAGAGCCCCACCACCGTCCAGGCCCTTCCATGCGGGTCCTGGAGGCCATCTGACAGCGGCGAAAGAAGCCGAATGGAAGCACCCACTGATCCTAGACGGCTGGCTACTCCCGAGTGTGACGTTGGGAACGCAAAAAGAAGCAGAGAGTAATGCTTGTATTAGCCATTTCCTCGTCGCGCTCTCAAGAAGCGAACGGGGGTTCCTTGGGGAGGTTGCCAGCATTGGTGAGCAGATTTGGGGGACAATCACGCGGTCAGGAAACGAGTCATGAGGGCGATGAAGCCTGGCAACCTGGCAATCCGGACAGAGCTTCCCACTGTGGCGAATGTCTATACCTTGGCATCCCCA
Source organism: Parascedosporium putredinis (assembly GCA_949357655.1). Classification (NCBI taxonomy): domain Eukaryota; kingdom Fungi; phylum Ascomycota; class Sordariomycetes; order Microascales; family Microascaceae; genus Parascedosporium; species Parascedosporium putredinis. The sequence goes on along the minus strand of CASHTG010000020.1, from coordinate 1,017,906 downwards.
ACCAATAGAGCCCTGTGGTCGAAAAAGAGGTCGACCCTGTTCTCGCCCTCTGAAGCGACGTTGCCCCGCCATATTCCCCGGACCGTTGGGTATGACTCGTCATCTTCATTGAGGAGAATGAGTGGAGACGGGAGAAGGAAAACTGATCGATTTTCGATTTTCGAGGAAATATGACTGGTATGGAAAGGATGGTTCACGAAGTGAAAGACCTAGGGTATTCCTTGAACGGATCTCTGGTCCAGTACCAAGGTTACGGCTGTTCCAGTGATCGTGGAATGGCGCATATTGTCGACATATCGACACATCGATAATGGCCTGGTGATAACTGATCCCGACTTTATGGCTATTCTCCGTATTTTTTCCCCGTCTTATCTCTTTATTTAGCGAGAAGAAAATGGGGAGAAATAATAACTTGAATCCGTGTTTGGGAGTCAGATGTTCCCTTGCTTGACATGGATCTCGAGATACTTTGGCAACAACCAATTACGAGACGTACAAGTCGGTACTTTGCTACCTAATCCTCATCTCGCCTTCCAGGCCAAGAACACTCGAGGGATGGATCCAATGGATTCGCTGGACTCGGGCGGATCTGCTTCCCTCCCTCGAGTGTTCCTTCTCGCTTAGAGGCTGACCCACAACCCTCCAGTGCTCGGAACAGGCATCTCGTTTTCGCCAGCCTCGTGTAATACTAGTAATTCCAATCAGCCCGTGGCGTGGCGTCGTGGAATCCATTTTCGAATTTTACATCATTCTGAAGGCAATCCAAGTCGCGCACTGGGATAGCTGAATGAGGTTTCCACTAGCCAGCTCCTTCCTGCGAAAGACTGGTAGCGAGGCCCCATTGATACCGAGCTAGGGCCGACCCCAAAGGCGGCTCTTTGCTCGAGTAGCAGTGGCTGGCTGTTGGAACATTGGATCGTGGAAAGGGTCCCCACAAGCCCCTGGACAGGAAAAACATCCAACCTGATCATGTCCGTCCCACCTCGAGCAGCCCACTCTGGATACTACCCCTCCCCATTCGATGAAGAGAGTGGAATTTAGCACAAGCAAGACAAGGAAAACTCGAGACGTGAATCCAGCCCTTGCCCCCTCTCCCCTCCCTTTCTAGTTTCTAGAATCGGAGCCAGTAAATGCCGTCGCAGCCATCACACGGGCCATACTTCCTCCCGGTGGGGGACCAATGGTTTCACCGAACGATCCACTGTATCTGACGAACTCTGACGAACTGGAGACGAGGGGACACGCTCATATGCATTGGATGAGCAGAGAACCCACCAATTTACGCGTCGGTGAGCGTTGAGGGAATTGTTTGCTTGATCCAGAAATGGCAAACAGCCCAGCAGGTTCCGTGGCGATCACGGCGGGACCAAACGAGCCAGGAAGGGGTGGAATGTCGCCCGTGTTTCCCTTGTCGGCTCACAACAATCTGGCAGGCGCATCGGCGGTGCATCAGGTGATGCCGCGGAGACGTCTCTGTCGCGAGAGCAACTTTGACCCGGGGCAGGGGCCGCGACTGAACGTGGGAAAATAAAATAGAAAATAGGACAAAGAAAAGAAACGAAAGGAAGGCCAAAAACGAAGGCCACCAAAAACGCACTTCACACGTAGTGAGCTTTCCCTAATCAAGTGGAACGGGTCGAGACCAGCCACCCTCAGGTGGTAGACAATTGGGAGATGAGATTGCCAAAGCTGGGCCAGCTATTATCTTTTCCGAGCACCCTCGACTTTATCTCTGATAGTGATACCGGCCTCCTTTTGACAGAGACTCTTCCCTTTATCTTTCCCGTTCGGTGTACGTCTCACAAATCGCGGATTCTGATAGTTTGGTTCAGTACTTGCCGATGATGACATGCAGTCCATCCTCCGAGATCGCCCCCATCCCCTTCCATCGACAATTTTGTTGCACGCAGCCGGCCCAGTCCGCCTCTCCACGTTGCACAGCGGCAAAGCGAGTATTTGCATGGAGGAGTAGCATCTGCGAGGAATGATGGAGCGTAACGGCTAAGATTGCGCTTCGGCCCTCCATGCCCTTGCTCGCAAGAGGAGATGACGGAGGAATTCCTTGCGAACCAGCGTTTATCAAGACAAGGGCGGGAACTAAAGAACGAGTAATACCAGATACCGAAAAAAGAAGGAGAGAAAAAAGTGCCTTGGTGTAGATAGCGGTTTTCTGCACACCCGACTAGCCCGGCCACCTCCACTGACCTGCCACCCAAATAAATAACGCAATTCTCCAAGAACACAGATATAGAGGGACGGAGCGCACTGTAACCTCGGTGAAGGCGCGGGCTGCATTGTATTGCCTGACCGTTGAGATCCTTACCCAACGTTTTCCGAGTCTTGGGTCAGCTATATCCAGGGGACACTTGATCAAGATCTGATGTCCCCATCATCCATGGAGACATCCACCACCCATCCAAGGATGTATCGTATCATCCGTCCTTACTGTGGGGAAAGGGCGAGTGGCCAACGCGAGACATTTTTTTTCTTCGTTCATGTTTTTATTAGCTTGTGGATCTTGAAAAAGCCTTTTTGTTGGTGTTTCTTGGGAGCATCTCTATTCCGCCATGCCATTGCTACTGGTCAGTTCTCACATTTCTTCTCTTACTATCTCTCTCTCCAACCTTTTCCTGTTTGTGGTATTATCGGAGACGGCTACCGTAGATACCTGAGAAATGTGGGATGATTGGTCTCTAGCTCCAACGTCGGTGCACACACACACATACACGCACGGCACGGCACGGCACTGCGGAGATGCTCATTCTTGGCCCAAATGGAAGGTCCTTCTCAAACGCAGCCGATGTGCGGGAACCGCGCACACGCACCGTACCTGTTCGCGGACATGATCCATTTCATGTATCGCGCACGTGGTGGCCGTCCGGGCTCGCCCTCACGCGTATCCTCCGTGCGCGGGCGGGCGGATGGGCGGGCGGACGTGCTTGGGTATCTCCTTCTCCCTCGTGTGCTTTTCGTTGATCCCTCTGCCTGCCTGCCCTCAAATCATTCTTGCAGTTTTCACAATTGTTCCAACCAATTTGGCTAAAGATGAAGATCATTTGGAGGGCATGGGCCCTTCGGAGCTGGCACTCGAAACGCGCTACGCTACGGGCGGAGCGTCCCATCCCTAGTCCCCCCGCCCATTTTTAGCAGCTCGTTTTAGCTCCGAAAATATCTCGCTCAAGCTCCGAGGTGAAGAGCTTTTCGATTTTGGAACCTAAGCCGAGAAGGAAGGGGCCGTTTGAAGAGTTTGTTCTCAGCAGGGTGTGCGTCATCTCCGCTGTCCCAACCTCGTGGTGCGGTGAGCTTAGCTCTATTACATGCGAAATGAAGGGGAGAAACACCATGAGGGTACATGTAGGAGATGCCTACGTAGAGTCGTGCGGCCCTTTTCTCTCTGTCTCTCTCTCTCTCTCTCTCTCTCTCTCTCTCTCTCTCTCTCTTTTTCTTTGTTTTTCTTCTCTTCTTTTCTTTTTAATTTCCTCTTGGATTTACTCGACTTTGGTCTTTCAAGAACGGGCCACAGATACGAATTAGTCGGTGATCCGTGGATCCAGATAGATTCATGGTGCGCTCGCTTGGCGAGGGGCTGACCGTTTTCGTACGTCCAAGCCGAAATGCCTCCATGTAGCTAGTTGGGACTGGGTCGCGCCGAACACGAGCATTTCTATTACACTTTTATTCTTTCTCTCCTCTTGGCCCGCCTCGCCCGCCTTCTCGAACGCCAATGCAGATTGTCTTAGCGAAGGAAACGTGCTCATCTCCGATATTAGGCCATGGGAGGAGAGAGAGCCCAGGGAATAATGGGGCCCCCAAAAGATGTCATTCTAGCCTACTTTGGTTTCGAGGAACCAAGTACCGAGCCTTGCGCCATTGCATTGTTTTCTTCTCGCACGTGCGGCAGGTTGGGCACCCTATACTAGTACCGAGAGATTTTCTTTTCTTTCTTTCTCACTCCCTTCCCGCGTCTTGCCCTGGAAAGAGGAGGCCAAGCCGAAGCGTGCAGCCCTCCGCGGGCTTAGCGTGCGGCACCGGCAGCAAGTCTTGAAGAATGAATGAACGGATCCGTCTCATGGTTCCATCCGTGAACATCAATCCCACGTATCAAGAGCCTTGCCGAACTCTTGAGCAGCAGCCCCCATCCGATCCCGACCTGCCGAGGAATGCAGGACTCGAAGAAAGAAACAAGCCCGAGTGAGTGTATTTTTGTTTTTTTTTTTGGAGAGCAAAAAACAAAAGGAAGAAGAAATAAAAACATGGCCGTGCACAAAGTCAAAGGTGAACAGGCATTGCACGAGTTATCATTGTGCACTACATATTACGTAGAAATGCAGAACGAACAGTCCTTGAAACAGTTGTTGAACTGCGCCCCATCTGTTTCCGACCACTGTCTTCACTTTCTCCCCTTGTGATGAAGCCCTTCCCTGCCTTTCTTCGATTGATGCTCGCGCAATGCTTTACCCACCAGTTTAGGTACCTCTTCCCACACAAAAATACTGAATTCGCATCGTGCCCGAGAGATCGCCGATGGCATGTCGTGGCCCAACCGAGGAAGTGTGGGAGTGGAGGGGGACAAGAATGCAAGGAGTGGAAATTGGCTCGAGGGATAACATTGTGAGTGCATGTGGAAAGCGAACTTTGCTTTTTTCTTCTTCTTTGTGATGCCCTGTCAAAAACGTTTCGTTCCCACCACACCCACACCCACGCGCGGCACTCTGTAAGGCGGGCAATCGGCCGCCCCCAAAATCATCAAACCATTGGACCGGTACAACCCACTGCCCGCCACGCATCGGTGCCTCCCCACGTACCCATTCAGTCATTCCCTACCCTCGTCATGTCTTCTCCGCACATAACGTTGTCAGCGAGACATTGGTATTGCTTTTTTCTTCTTCTTTCCTATCATAAAAACCCCCGCGTCAATCCTCTGCATCAACGTTGATTATACCTCAAAGGAAAGTGAGGGCAAAGAAAGGAGGGAGATAAAACAGTCTATTGTGCACAAAAATCCTGTCGAGGAACAAGCCAGTCCAGCCGTCTATGGCATGTATTAAACCCCACCACTGAAAGAACTTGATCATATTGATCCAAACCTTGGGAGTGGAAAGGACGAGCGGAAGTGGGGTGAAAAAGGCCGCCCAGTCGGAGAGTTTTGGTGTTTCAATCACAGGATCCTCCCACATCCCAGCCAGCCAAGGACTTCTCATCCAAAATTCATTGGTCAATGTCGACGGCCAACTCTTTCTGCTTTCAGGAGGGGGATGAAGATGAAGTCCGAGATTGATGATGGGGAGGACAGAGAGGTGTTCAAATTGGGCAGCGATTTCCCAGCTCGGCTAGCAGATCCCAGCCCAGCCCAGCCCAGCCCAGCTTAGCTTCGCCAAGCCGGGCATTCCAGTAATAAGGCCAATCTCACCCATCATCTTGACCATGCATCCTGAAAGAAGACCTGCTTCCTCCCCTCCTCCCCTGGCTTTCCCTCCCCTTCCCTTCGAAACTGTGCCTTGTTCATCCCACGGCGGCGCTTTTTAAGGAAACAAAAAGGACTCATTTGGCCAGAAGCAACTGTGGCGTCTTGCGCGGGGTTCAGCCTGCTAAGCCCGAGACGTTGATCCCCTGGAAAAGAAGTATGAAAATAGTACAAGTAAGACTGGCCCTTGAGCCTATTGCTCACCATAATACTCGGCGTTGTCCGTTCCATGTGCTGGTTTGGGGGAAAGGGTGCATGGGGTAGAGAAGATTGGGTGGGGAGAGGGAAGGGGGAGGAGGGGCCGGGGTTCGATGGCATTGAAGGGGAAGTTCAACGCGGATAGCGACCCCGACACGGTGGTACAAAAACGCGGATAGGTGCAACAGCCCCTGTCGGTAAAGCGGCTTGATTTACAGCACAGGGGGAAGACAGTGGCGAAGAGGAGAGCTATCCATGGGTGGATGGATCCATCCGTTCCAGCAATCTCTGATACGGCTTGCCGGGGGCTCTGAAATTCCTCGCTTCCTGCCACTCTCCCTACATGTATGAACCAAAGACAAGGCAGATAGAGAGAGAGAGAGAGAGAGAGAGAGTATGTGTGTGTGATGAGTCGGGCCCCGCAAGTAATAGTTCTTGTGGAGTTGGCAGTAATAGACACCCTGTGCCTCGGTATTACGCCTCCCATCGGCGAGGTGTCGGCCATCAAATCCGTCCAGGTTGTTTCGGGTTGAATACCAGTGGGCTGGTCAGGGCCTGCTTGGACAGTCAAAGGCCCCGGCGAGTGGGCCCATTCAAATTCGGCCCTCCTTCGCAGGCCTGGTTTGCCCCAAAACAATGTGCCCATGCGCGGCCCGGAACTTTGGGTAGTCATTGATGTGCTGAGTGATCCGGCACCTTGATAGTACTTCGTACGAAGGGTATTATTACAGTACAGTCCATCCGGATGGTCAGTCAACCAAACATTCAAAGGTACTTTTGCTATTGCTGCCTCCGGCTTGAGGGTAAGAAAACCGTGGCCTGCCTGCTCAATGTCATGAAAGGGAACACGGATCGTCAATGCCCCTAACCGTCCCAACCAGGATGGTAAGCCATTTGTGAATTCTGAACTCCTTAGATTGCCAGTCCCAAGTCCCGTCCCAGGCCCATCTAGTATGCAAGTGTGTATGTACAAGTTTAATGAAAGGGACCAAAAATGAGCGGCCCGTCAATAACTCTTGGTTCGACGCCCATTCCTTCGCCAACTCACAAAACCCAGAAAGACATCCCAAAACCCTCGCCAACCCATGAGAAACATCCAAAAATCAGATGCCGGTACATTTTACCAGGTCGCCAACAAAAAGAAGAAGAAAAAAAGAAGCAAAGGAAAACACCAAACCAACCCCGCCAATACTAGAGGGAAGGTCAAAGAGAGCGCCCCAAAACTCGCCAGTTCAGAGCTGCCACAGCACGTTGTACTCTAGATACAGAAACCCAAGTACCTTGTTTGAACGCCTGGTTTGCACCAAAAATCCTGTTGCTGAGAGAGATGTGTGTGTGTGTGTGTGTGTGTGTGTGTGTGGTTGTGTTTGTAGTTGTGAATGTGGGTGGGTGCTTGTTTATGCTACGCACCAAATGGTTGCTAAAGCCGTCAAGTTGACCATGGCCCCCTCGCATGTTCTACCATTTCGAAGCAGCCACCTTCCGGCTCACCGGTGTGAACTCGTCAATGCATCTCATTTCCGGGCTGTCGGCCGAGGTGGCCTCGAAAAATCGTTATCGTTCCTCCCATTTCGCCCCCTACTCTTTTTCCTCGCATCTTTTTTTCTTTCCCGCGTCGGCACAACTCCAATGTTGCGCAAATGTGGTGGGTGACGAAACAATTTCGACCCGCGGGTTTGGTTTGTGTTTTGGGGGCAGCTCTTCGTGCCGTGTCTATCGGTGTTGCCAAGGTGTTCGTCAAACCGCAAAATCCTTGGGAGTTCCAGATCCCTGTTGTGGGAAAACGGCGCGAGATGGGAGGGAGGGTGGTGTAGGCTGAGCGCCCGCCCAGCGGGAAATTTGTAGGTGGGAGGACAGCGGATGCGAAAAACCTTGGTGCTTTAAAGGCTGAAGGCAGTCTTGTTCCGCTTGATCATGCTCTCCCACTCTGGTGCCAGAGGCCTGGGTGGTTGGCAGTCCCCTGAAATTTACCCCTGTTAGCCTCCTTTTCTCAAGTTTAGCACATCGCCTCGAAAGCGGATGGTTGACGGATGTGGTGGTGCACAAGGAGTGGAAATGATGGGAGGGTGATTCAGTCCGAGAACCGGGGGCGTTGTAGAGTGGGGGTTGCTTTAGGGAGGGATGGGATGCGGTGAAAGCTTCCATCCCTCAACCCGCAGACAAGACATCAAGGGAAAAAAACAAAGACGAACCGCCCGCACCACCTGCATCGCCAAACGACTCGGTGGTAACAGGGACATCGCGGACAGGACTAGTGCTAGTGCTGGTGCTGGTGCTAGGGGATGGATTGAGGAAATGGAGATCAAGGCCAAGGGGAGAGGATACGGCATCTCCTCGAAGAAAGCGGGAAACCCAATCGAAAATCACCGAGTAAAACTCACCACAGACTCTATCGCCCCTGTGGAAAACGTTGGTTAGCCTTTCGCTCACTGGCTGCTTATTGCTGATTCACAAGAAGGTGGGGGCGGAAACGAAGCGAGCTTGGGGAGAATCAGCGTACCAGTATTCCCAATGCACCACGTTTGGAGGGCATGGCCTCTCCGTCTTCCTGTAGCTTGGGCACCAAGCATGTACGATGTGTTTGATGTGGCCGCACTTGAGCTCTCGCTGTCCAGGTGAAGCTTGGTTAGATCAAGACGCCATGGCCGAAGCGACCGAATACGGGTTTGCTGTGTAGTACCTGAATATAATCACACATGCTGCCAACGAAAAGTCCAAGTTTCCAACGGGTTCGAGAGTTGGAGGCACCGAGAAAGCGGTAACGGACCCGGGCGTTGGGTGCAATCACCAAGTTCGATCCAGTATAAGCGAGGCGTGCACCGTCTAAATTCGAGGAAGCTTGGAGTTTTGAGGATAACTCAAAGAGGGGCAGAGGGGCAGAGGGTCGGATGGAAGGCCTAGGTAGATTGCAGCAAGAGGAAGTTGTGTTGTGTAAAGATCGTATCCACCGGTTCGTCTCCGGAAAAGCCAAGATGGTGTTAGGGAGGTCGAAGGGTTGTGGTGGAGCAGTTGGGTGTCGGGTTGGTGATGCGTCTAGTCAAGGTACAGCGAGTTGAACGGACTTCGTTGGAGTGGGGAGGAGAAGTGTATTTAAGCTTCAGAAATAGTATGCAGAAGAAACCACTGCTCAAAGGACTAGAGTACCTTGTGGGACAGAAACATCCATCGGAGTACAATCCAAGGTACAAACTTGGCCCAAGGTGAGAGCAGGAGCGAGTGGCATGGGAAATGCCAGGCAGAGTATAGTACAACGGCTGTTGGCGTCTTTTCGGCTTCAACCGCTATTAGAAGGTGAAAGGTGAAGGACCGGACGCCTTGCCAGAGACAGCCAGGATCAATGGAGAATCCAAAGTCCCTTGGAGACTGGCCCTTGGTGGAGGGGCAAGTCCCAAGTCCCAAGTCCTCAAGGGCCTTGGAGTAGGGGCCGGGGGTACCGCCGGTGGGTTTTTTCTTCTTTTTTGTCCCTCTCTTTTCTTCTTGCGGTTCTTTTGGCGCGCGAGCCAAAACTGTCCCAAATGGGTGTCAATGCATCAACAGATACTTCCATCCACCCTTCCAAATCTTCGCTTCTCCAACGATCCGGGGTGTCAAGGGCGATTTCGAAGTCCCCGAGGGAAGGTGCGGCCGGGCAGGGGTGGAGGCGTGTGCTAACCACCCCTGCTCTGAAATCTCAATCCTTGCTAACCCCCAGCCGTGGAGGATCCTCTGGAAATCAACTGCCGCTAGCAACATATTGAAGGGTTGGACTCTCTGATAACGGAGGTTGAGCCACTCCGTTCGTATCCACCATCTAATGAATTCCCTATCAGTACTAGTGGACGAATACGTCCTATGACAATGGGATCCACGTGTGTTTACGCTCTGGCTCTGGTCGCAATCCAGACAGCTAGATGAGTGGATATGTGTGGGACTGGGACTAAAGAACACCCAGGTTGCTCCTAAATAATTCTTGGAAAGAGACAAAAAGGCAAGGACCAAAGAAACCCTCAACACCAAAGCCCTGGAGGAGTAGTGTCTGGTACAAGCACGCTACAAGTAGTTACTAATATCAGTCGTTCATTTTGATCTTTCTGGTAGATGACCCATCCATCCTAGATCTTTCTATCCCTCCTTCCTCTCTCGAGTTTCTCCTTGGTTGTGTTCCTGGCGAGCTTTTGTCTCAGATGATGCCAGTGCCAGTTTCTCCGTCCAGAGCTCGCAGTAATATCCGTCTGTCCCCTTCAAATGATTGATACTTCTCGCCCCACTCTCAGAGCGTAAATGAGCTCGGCTAAGAGCGAGTCGACCTGAGGTCTCCACCCCGGTGTAGCAGCAACACCGGCTGGTGCCCCGGGAGCCCAGAGGCATACAGTGGCAACAAATTGATGGTGTTGTCGAGTCGACGCAAATTCTTCAAGAGCACTGAGGAATGTCGCGGGCCTTTGATGATCTGACTCCAGGTCCCCGAGACCACAGGCGCGCCAAGCTGATACAATGGCCCGCCAGAAGGTGATTAGAAGTGCGGGCCTCATGACCCCTTCATGGAGCTACACCCACAGATCTGTGTAATACCAAACATAATCTCTCACTTGATGGTCCCACATCATCGCTCAGTCTTATACACTCGAGAGAACCGTCTGGCTAGTTTGACACTTGACCTCAATAGGTGGGAATAGAACTCATCCGCTTGGAGAGATACGCACGTTGATCTCCCGGGAGCCGTTCCCTTTTTCCTCTTCTCCCCTGCCCTCTGCCCTATTTCCTTCGTCTTGCTTTTCTTTTGGTCTCGTTTAGGCCGATGCAAATTCTAGAAAGGGAAATCAAGCCGTCCGAGAACCAAGAGGCATCAAGAGCGCACACCATTCCAATAACTGCTGGCTCCGCGTGGATCTCTAAGGATGATCTGTGCTTCATCCCCACTCACCTCATGCACACCAGGCCTGTAACGCCCGGCAAAATCTGGATCTGACGTCCAAGAGCAGGCTCACCGGGGCTCGGTAAGGCCTCAAATAGTTTGCCATGAGGCCACCCCAACATACCTGAGCGGCCCTTCCAAGGCTCAACCACTCGACCTGCCACCGGCCAACCAGGAGCGCGATAGCATCCAGCATAACCGAAGAGGTTGGCAACCCGGGCCAGTGTTGCTCGTGCTACCGATGATGATGGACGGGAAATAGCTGGCAGGACCCATTTATGGTAAATTGATGTTTTTTTAATGTCGGCGGCGCTCGTCTCATGAAGCCTAGCAACTGTGACTTGGCGGCTTCTCGGTGGTTACATAGGTTGGACTAGGACAACACGAGATGAGGCCCGTCAGATGTTAATTTTCTTCAGGCCTTTGAAACCATTGACTGGCTGGTTTTCTCCGGACCAGACTTAACTAGTTCATAGTGGCAACTTCAGGGAAGTGGAGGAGGCAGTGGGTCCGCAAGGCTCAAGGTGGAACAAGAGTCTCATTTGTGAGAGTTTCACGGGCTTCGAGAACACGCGCCAGTCCACCTATTGACCAGGGGGCGGTGCTAAGGACGGGGTACGAGGTACTTGTGTCTCGGAGAGCTCCTGGGATTCCCATTCGAAGCAGCCAAGCAGCATCGTCTCTTACTGAGGCAAGTGAATACCAAACAAGGAGCTGTCATTCGAAGTTTATTGATGTTTAGAGAAGGGGCAATCGCGGGCTAAGGTATTGGTACACTAACCCAGTCAATGGGAAAGGGGGTTTGGTGGGAATCCACGAGGCACGGGTCGATCAACACAGCACCACTTGTCGCTCGTGGAAGGCACGGACCAAAACAGCTCGCCTCAAGTGCCCAGAGGCTCATCAAATTGGCCCAAACCCAGCCACTCACTAGTTATCATGGAAAGGGCATTGCACGAGGGAGGAAGGGAGTGAAGAAAAGAAGGAGAAAAAGAGAAAATAAAATATACCATGGAAACAAAAGAGGCTAGCAAATACCCCCTCCGCTACCCACCTGGCTTACTTGAGTCCAAGGTGTGAAGGGTTCTTTGCAGCTTGAGCACTGATCCAGCGGCTCCGACTGCCTTGTGTTGATTGGCAATTAATGTCCTCGATCACATCTACCTTTATCCCGAGGGGCGTGCATCTGAAGGTCCAATCCGAGCCATCAATGGGTCGGCGGCCATATCACCAGGACGATGCGGAGATTCTACTGCACTCTCCTTTGACGACGCCCAGCCTGTCATATTTTTCACATGACACCTGACCCCTGGCGGCCTGGTCTTACCCCACGGGTCATGCCTTTGGCCTGTGGCGAATGGGGAAGGAGGTGCATTGCATTGGAGCTTCGACGCTCAAGGTCGATTTTTGGCCATGTCCTGACCATGTTGGTGCCCTGCTTATTGTGAGATTCCTCGACCCGTTCGGCCCCATCCCTTGTTGCTGCACGAGTGCCTGGGTCGTGCTCCTGATTCTGATTCTGAGCAAGCTTGGCTAAATAATGCCCTCTCCTCCCCTCTCTTCGTACATGTAATTGAGTGGGTTCTGAGGCTGCGGCCGGATCATGTCCAAAACAAATCCGGGGTGCAGCATGCTAGCCGGCGATGGGTCTAAGCGGGGAACGAGCAGTGTATTGACGGTCAGCTATCCACCGCTCTTAGATTGAAGGCAGGATTTCAGCGTCTCAGTGGCTGACCCGGTCCTTGTAGCTTCTCCACAGATCTACTCTGCAGGATGATATTTTTACTAATAAAAAAGGCTGCACGAATAAGAGGGTTGAAAGGCGTCCATTGGTTTATACGAATATTAGCTATCATCCTCGGTTCTCGCTCGAGAGGCAGAGAACGGTGGTCCTGTTCCAAGGTATGGCCTCCAAAGCGTCCAGTCTGCCGCCAAAGCGGGGCTAATGGGTTGATGGGTCTGACTGACACTAACGAGCAGCGCCTCGCGAGCAATTCTAGCAACCATCACAAAGAGGGCGTTCCAAATGAGGAGTCCGTTCTGATACTGGGTCGTTAACGGGCTGGAGAAAATGGGATTTTTACCCCATCCCTGAAACGGCACTAAAATCTCCTCGTCGCTACGGGTGCTAGCATCTTGTCGGGAGAGCGGGCACGGGAAGCCTTTCTAGCTTTTCATTCTAGCCCTTTATATACACTCCGACTTCGTTTAGGATGTGTATATTTCAAAGATTTTTGGCTGGGGAAGCTAGGCTCTGGCGCGACACCCAGCGACTCTCTCCAAAATTTATTCCGAGAGCCCTATCTCGTGCGTGGCAGATAAGATTTGGCGAGCAGGAGGAAGCTGGAAACAAAGAGTACATCCAGCATGGAAATAGGGGTCAGAAAGAGATAAGAAGAGACGCCCAGCTTGGCCTCGCTGTTTGAGCCCATCACCCGTGAGTTAACCTGCGCCAGAACTAGAGAACTCGATTAACTAGAACTCAGAACCGAGCCAACATCAACATCGAGAAACATGTAATGATATTCGGTGGTGACGGAGGCAACGTCACTCACTTCACAGGCAATACCGCCCAGTATTCCGGATACTGGAGTCACTGATCTCAGCTGTGTGAACGGGAGATGCCTGAGGAGTTGAGACTAGCAAAGATCTGTTCTAATAGCGTTGTGACCCAAATATGAGAACGAAGCACTGGGTTGCAACGGTCTACCTGGGAGACATGCACTCGACTTTGCCCTATCGACTCTTTCCTTTTGGCTCGAGGCTAATGTGGCCCCCACTCCTCGGTAGAGGCCAGGATATGTCTGGCCTGGAATAAGAGGACGTAGTCGATGTCTTGCGCGTTTCCATCCTCAATTTCTTACTAGCCTCCCCTTAGTTGATGTTCTGCATCTAGCTATCCCATCCCTGCCTCCCTTGAGGGCAGACTTGGTAAATACTTCGCTAACATCGGTAGCTCCCTAAATTTGAGATTCGTTTTCATGCTGGCTTGCCTCCCTTTCATCATTCAACAAACCGAATGGACATAGAGTATACGTTGAGGATAGGTGGAATCATGCGATGATCCTTGATCAAAAAGGAGACGAAGGCTGTGGTGATTTCCACCTCTTTGGTCTCGGGTCTTTGAGGCAGTTCAGCATTCCCACGGCTTGGAGACGCAGAGTATGAGGGTCCGGACCCGGGGTCATGGTTCAGTCGACAAGTGCGGATAATCAGTGATCTTTAGTGTGGATGGGAGTGTGGGCTGTCATGGACGCCCGCAATCTTTGACCTCAGGGGCGCGGGAAGGGTCAGTCAAGGAAGGAGAAGTGGGGATCCGGTCAAACATGTCTCTGGTTCAATCTCGAAAAGATTCTGATCGTGTCCTAAACGGTCGAGCTGCAGGTGTCCAGGTGCTAACGAACATGGGATAGCCAACCCTTTAGAACATCTTCAGAAGGTCGCGGCCAGGACCTAGTGGTGCAGGGTGCTACCCTCACCTACTTGCGAGTGGACGATGGATGAGGGCTAGACTAGTTCCGACTAGCAGCTCGGCGTGGCTGCGCTACGGGACGTCAAGTCTGGGTGCCATGGCAGTCGCTAGGCAGCGTACCATGCCCACGGGTACCCGTCAGACCTGCATGAGGTGCCAAACACGACTAAATAGATATTTCTCGTGGGATTGTAGGGTCACCAGAAGCGCCCAAATCCCTCGCGAATAGTCCCGTGAATGGTGGAAGAGACATCATCGATGCTAGCCCCCTACTCCTAGCCCCTTCTTCATTGCACCCGAGCTTGTACCCTCCCCTGACAAAGGGCATGCGAAAGAGGGGGAAGGCAGAAGGGAAAACAGAGGAGGCGGGAGAAACACCCCGGCGGGCAAGTTAGTCAAATTTCTTCGCCTTTGGCAGGGGCGCTCTAGATGAGGGGAGAGGTAAAAAGTCGGAGAAGATGGGGGCAGAGAATCAAATGTTAATGGTCAAGAGTCCTGATGGTCAAGAGTGAGGAAGGGGTGGAGGGGATGAGGCGGCCTCTTTAGCTCTCTTCCTTAGCAATCACCAGCACGGAGCTCAAAGGGCACTTGTCCCGTTCAAAGGTAAAGTTTGCTTTTGAGACAGAATACTCCCGAGGCGAGTTCGAGACCGCCCATCTCTTTTCTCGAATCGCATGGCTAGGAGGTTTGCTCACGTTCGAATTCAAGAAAGACGCGATGCTACCCTTGCAGCGTGTCATTTTAACGAAGAACGATCATCGACGAACTCAGCTCGAAGCAGATTGACCGTGGGTATTCAAGTGCAGAGTAGCGTTGCCCTCCCCGCTATACAAAGGCTTGATTCTGGCGAATTATGGGTCCCTGATAATGCTTGAGGCTAATAATGCAATTTCGAAGGTTTTGTTTCGAACCGTCAAGGGGGAGCAAAACCTGAAAATTCGTTCTCCGAAGAGTATACAGGCCACTTACGCTTGCCATAGAACTTACGAAAAGGGGGTCTAGTTGCGAGATGTCACTGATGAAGAAGGGCCACCAGATCGCTACTTCTAAACCTTTATTCTTGTTTTTCTCCGTGAGAACATACACGATAAATCCGAGCGAGGGGATCGATATTAACTGGTGTTCAGGGCCCCCTGCAAGAGTTGCTAAAAGCGTGTGCTTGTCACGAGCTAGACTAGGGGCACTGATACCAAAGAGAAGGAAGAGGGTATTGATGTGCACAAAGCCTGACCAGACTTGGATCTTCAAGTGCTGGTCAACTTTTTGTTCTGTACCCTCAGGCTGGGGGATGGTATGGTACGCAAGGGGCGCGATTGGCGATTGAAAGCGACCACAATCTGCGAGGACTTTTCAAGGACATGGCTAAGCTGCACGGGGCCGTATCCTCATCATGAATGGTTGCCTCCTGGTCTCTCTTTGCTCTTTTCCCTTGTCTTTTCTCCAATGCAGTCCGAGCGCAATAATGGAGACTTTACCTTTTCTGACAGGTAGCTTCAGATCGGAATCACGCTGAAAGGATAGGGTGAAAAGCACACAGGAGGAATGCTAGCTCAAGACGGCCAATCAAGGTGGTAGTAGAAGACCCCGTCCCATCTTATATGCTGTGCCATATGGCTTCAACAAGTTCAATGAATGATCTCTTGCCGAGCAGAAGCTACGGAAGGGTACGTCATCGATGCTGTCTTGGCAGGGAGGAAGAGCAAGAGCCTGAGGAATTGGGGCCTAATCAAAAAGGATGTATGGAAGAGGAAAGGGTAAGGCAAAGGCAAGCGGTCATGAAGTCCGCCCTGAACTACGGATACTACCCTCCATGACGATTTCATTCTTTGCAGCCAGCCCCAGAACACCGGGACCAGGGGGAACTGACGTGCTAGAAGGATTCTGGGGATTTTCACAGTGGAGTGCGACTGCGGGGGACATCCTTGCATTTCTTCCTTTAAACCAAAGAAGAAAAATTACGACGACACTATTTTCCTGGTTGCTACAAGTAGGAACTCGGCCGGTAGTAGTCGACTTGTATTATGATTATTTTTGACAATTTGAGGCGGGCACCCCGGCTCCTTCTCGGCCGCAAAAACTGAGACACGACGGGGCGTAGGAATCTCGGGGCCATGGCACAGAGAGGCCTCTCCTCCTTTTTCCCTCCTTCCTTTCTTCTTCCCCATCGCCGGAGCAAAAATACACGATCCTGGTCGCCTGTCACCGGTGTGGGGTCGTCTTCGCAATGCCTCGCTTTAGGGTCCCTAGGATCGTTGTATCGTGGGGAAGATTCCATTCGTCCACTGACTGTGGGACTGGCGAGGTTGTCGCGGCCGTGGCGGCCATGTGGCTTTTCTCTTTTGTGAGCAGTCACTGCGCATGTGGGAAATAGTCGCCGCCTTGTCTTGCATGTCAAAAAGGCGGAGGGGGACCAGACCCTGTCGAGCTGGAGGAATCCCACTCGAAATCACATAATAACGCTGCTCGAAGCCGATTGCCCAGTTTCTTCCCCGGCTGGCCCGGCCCTTCCTCGCGCGTGCGCCATGACCAACCTCGCGCTGGATTCTGGTTACTTGACCTTTTGTGCTCATTTCATTTTCTCTTCACGACGGGGCTTTGTTTCAGTTCGCTGGCGCCCGTTTGCCTGTTTTCGGGGCGACTCCGAGATGGCCTGGCCTGTGCCGCGCCGGTGAGCGGCGCGCGCCCTAGTACAAGCCCCGATGAATACGAAGCTCGCCGACGAAAAGCTTACCCTGTGCCACGTTTTCTCGGAGACTCGGGATGGAAATACGAAGCAGCCGATGGAAACAAATCGGTCCATTAGCCTGGATGACACATCATCATCACTCGGCCACAGAGGCTGTTCAAGCATCAAGCCACGTTTTCATCGCTGCAATCAGACTTTGTGGCCAATGCGCCTCCTTTCTCCTCGTTTCTCGTCCCTTCTCCTGCTCTCTGCTACTCTCTCCCTGGGCCGAGGTCAGCTCCCTAGCTTTTCTTGCTTTTTCTTTCCGATATCCCTTTTCCTTTTGAGAGCACTTGGCAGCGAGGAGTAAAGGATGATTTGGCTCATGCTAGCATTGAGTATGGCAGCATTAAGCTGGTAGGAATCGGCAGTGGAATAGAAAGCTAGCTCTTGTGCCTAAACTATTTTGGACTTCAATCTCTATTACCTCGCCGTCGGCTCGGCCAAAAAGTCGGGGTGTGCCGAGGCAGTGGAGATGAATGTGGGAATTACGGGCTCAGCACTTCCAAATACAGAAGGTTGTTTCCGTGTGGGGCAAATGCCTTCGATGACGCAGTCGGATGCGCTGGGATTAGTAATATTACTTGTACTCCCTTTTCCCACCTCCCCACATCCTTATCACCTATCTTGATTGATGTGATCAACCCCTTAATAGCGATCGCATCTCAGCAAGTCTAAATCACCTGTAGCAAACCATTGGGCCTTGTTTGCTCTGGTATACAAGAGCGGAAAAACCCCCGCTCATCGATAAAAAACAAACAATCCGGAGAAAACGTTGCGGCATGGAGGCGCCGGTAGTGCTCGCGAGGTTTGCCCCGCCCGATATGCGGGATTCCAGCGACGACTGGACGGGGGTAACGAGCAGAGCGGAGAGGAAGAGAAGGCAAAACCGCCTAAACCAAAGGGCGCACCGTAAGTTTCTGGCTGTCCTTATCTGCAAGTATTTATTATCATTTTTCTTCTTCTTTGGGTAGAAGGATTCGCGGGTGCATAATCAAGCATTCCTTCCCCCTCCCTTTCTACCCGCTACGAGGGAACCGTGTCACAAGGGCGGAAAATCAATAGGAATAATCATTGGTAAAACCCACTGACAATATGCAGGTCGGCGGAAGAATGGCCAGCAAGCGGGGCCGCCCTCCGGAACGGAAACGGAAGAACTCCAGGTCGTACCGTCCCCGGCCTCGACCTGGACGCCGCCGCCGCCGAGTCGAAGTCGCTATCGGTCCCCTTGGCAGTGGCCTTTATGCTGGATGAACTGTCAGCCCAGCACGAAGGTCTGCTCGTGATGACGTGCCCACGGACGGTAGAGAAGATGCGAGGGTTCCTACGCGAGGCCTACCAGGACTTTGTCCTCCACGCGCCCAAGGTGGACCGCCTCCCGTCCATCATCCGGCTCAACCTGATTGACGCCCTCGCGCGCAACGCCATACACATCGGCTTCGACCCGCGCAATATTTGCAGCGAGGAGCTCATCTCCCCGCTCAATATGCTCGGGCCCATGGCGCCCGGGAGTAGCAGTTCCACCGCCGTCGCGCTGCGGTGGCTGGACGACTGCGACGTCAGCGACGTCACCAGCTCCAACGACAGCAACCACGACGACAGCGACGGCGGCGGCAGCGAAGTCGGGTCGAGGGCCTCTGTCGCCTCGCGCCACGTGGCGCGCTGCCCGCCTAATCTGGCGCCCACGGACCTCCAGCGTACCATTACCCACCACCCGTGGCTCGACTTGTTTCCCTTCCCCAGTTCCGCGATAACCTCGTGCGCGAGGTCGACGCCGGGCGCCTCGACGACGACGAGCTGTGCCTCGACATTATCCAGTTCGCCGGCGGGGCGGACGGCCGCGCCCCGCCCTCATCGTCTGGGGCGAGTCGTCAGACTGGCGCAACTGGGAGCTCACGGGGGATTTCTTGAGGAAGTGGGGGTGGTTGGTTAGCGGGTGTCCCGATATGGTGACGGCGACGAATTACTGGAGGCAGAAGAGGGGGAATCGAAAATCATCTTTTGAGAAAGGAAAGAAGAAGAAGAAAGGGAAATAGCTAGGTATTAGCCGTGACAGAATGTCGGGGAGAGAGAGATGCACACCTAATTAGATACGATGGGAGGGAAGTGGAAAGGGTTTGGATGGAGAGGTAACTGGGAAGGATTGGTTTTTTTTTCATGGTGTTTCGATTCATTGGCGCTTGGGGGCCGGCAACACGGGGACGGATGGGATTTCGGTGTTTTTATTCAGATTGATCATTCACCGGGCTTTCCTTTACATGTATCCTCTGTACTGGTAGATATTTGTTTCGATTCTTGTGTCTCGCGATGGCAAGCAGATTGAATAAAATTGAAGTTTGGATTGTCTACTACTAGAATTTGCGCATTCTAAGTGTATGTCGCTACTCAAGCTGTGGTCTTTTGTTGAACTCTCAGCCTGACTTACATGTCCACCGAAATCTCGTTATTCACGTTTTATACGTAGGAACGTCACTATGCGCGGCCTGGTCGGTTTCTTATTTCTTTTCGTCTTTAATCATATCTCATTTCTAACTTTCATCTACAAGAAAACAATGGGAATCATGTCCAACATAACTACATCTATAGACTTTTGTGTTCTCTTTGGACCCCAAAAATTCAGCTCAAACGCTACCTGCCTCTCACCACACTGTTGATGCACCGCCCATATACACGCCTCCCCTACTTTACCCTCCTCTTACAGGTTCGACTTGCTCGCGTGCTTCTCGTTCACGAGCACGTACCTGTACCTCGCCTTACCAGCCTCCATATCGATGACGGCCTGGTTAGCCTCCTTGAGCGGCCTGAGCTCAACCCAGGGCTTGACCTGCTTCTCGGCGGCGAAGTCGAGCATCTCCTGGATCTCTTGGGGCGAGCCGATGAGGCTACCGCCGACCTTGATACCGCTGCCGATGAGGGTAAAGGCGTTGATGGGGGCAGGTTGCCGCCGTCGGGTGCGCCGACCTGGATAAAAGTGCCGCCGACCCTGAGGAGCTTGAGGTAGTCCTGGAGGGGCATGTCGCCGCTGGAGACGGTGCAGATGATGAGGTCGAGGGTGCGCTTGTTGGTCTTGGCCCAGTCCTTGTCGTCGGCGGTGGCGATGTAGGCGTCGGCACCGAGCTGGAGGACCTCGTCCTTCTTCGAGGCGCGGCGCGAGATGCCGACGACCTTGTCGGCGCCGAGGGCCTTGGCGAAGAGCACGCCAAAGTGGCCGAGACCACCTACGCCGACGATGCCGACGTTCTTGCCGGGACCGCAGCCGTTTTGCTTTAGGGGAGAAGACGGTGATGCCGCCGCAGAGCATAGGGGCGGCGTGCTCGGAGGGGAGAGATTCGGGGATCTTGAGGACGAAGTGGCCGTTGGTCCTGTTGTAGTCGGCGTATCCGCCGTAGGACTTGCCCTCGCCGTCGGGGTACACGGAGCCGTAGGTGTTGACGGCGCCGCGCGAGCAGTAGTTCCACTTGCCGATGCCGCACTCGGGGCAGTCTGACTTCATGCAGGAGCGGCCCTGCGCGCCGACGCCGACGCGGTCGCCGACCTTGATGTGAGAGATGTTCTTTCCGACACGTACGGCCTTGCCGACGATCTCGTGGCCGACACAGCAAGCTGTCGAAAGGTTAGCCTTTTGCTTCTTGTTTGAGTCCTCCTGGCCCCGCGGGGCTTCCGGAAGGGAAAAGACGAAAAGGGAAGACAAATAACTTACGATAGGGAGTGGCGCCCCAGCCGGAGCGAAGGGTGTGCAGATCAGAACCGCAGATACCGCAGTGAGTGACCTGGATGTCGACGTCATCTTCGGTCCACTTCTTGGGCTCGTACTCGGCCCATTCCATCTTGCCGTTGATGGCCTCGGGAGTGCGGCCCAGCCAGCCCTCGAACTTGTAGTCGGTCATATTGTGATTAGGGGGAAGAAGAGGGATTTTTCTGTTGGTAGGCAAGCTGATGGATGTGGATGGAGACGGAAGGGAGTGGAAACAGGGTCGGGCCTTTGGTACGCAAGACTCGTCAATATCTGAATGACAGGAGTGATGTAGTTCCTAGATTCAAATTGGAAGAGTAGATGGAGCGGCCACGGGCCTTATGTAGTTTTATGAGAACATCGTCTGTCCTTGGCATGTCCCCATTTCTAAGCACGCCTGCTAACTTTTCCCATCGACGGCAAGACCGCCCCCACCGTGCCTCGCTCGCCTCGCCGCGCAGAGTGACGACCCTGCTTCACTAGCGCCACGCTCGCTGTCTTTGCTTTCCTTGAATGGCGTCTGAGATTTTCTTGCCGCGAAAGCTAGGAAGAGGGAGGGGGCGGGGTGGGTCAAGCAAAAAAAAAAGCATTTCCTCGATTGGGAGGATTCGAAGGTTGACGAAACAAAAGGTAGCGAGACAAGGGAGAGGAAGAGAGGGGTCTGTGGCAATCCCAAGGGTCCAAAGTGGAGTGGGAAACCCTCGACCTCGGCACCTATCCTATTCTTTTTCTGGCGGGTTTTAGTATGCTTTGGGTTAGATCCCGATGATTAATGAAGAAACGTGGTGGCTCTTGTTGGCGTTGCAGCGCATCGCATGCGATGGCTCGTCCAAAAGGTTGCCCTGGAAATCGGTTGTAAATGGTTAGCCGGAACGGATAGACGCCCGGAGGAACGCCCATGGTGATAGCGATTAGCTTTCGGAGTATCTCGCAAATTGTACCGAACGCCAGCGCCAGCCTCCCCTCTTTCGAGTTCGTGATGCAACAAGTGGGCCAAACTTGAAGATGGCGGGATGACGATGTGGCAAGGGAGAGAGGGGTTCAATGTTGGAAAATTGATGATTAGCAAGCAAAGCAAAATTAGTCTCAACCCCACTCTTCTTATCTCCAGCCCAGCTTCATTGCAGACATATTAGTCCGAATCAAAGGTCCGTTTCCGAGGAGAGAGCATGATAATGCAAAGATCCATACAAGAGAAGGAACTAGAAGTAGAGGAGAGGGGAAGCAAAAAGGCTCCATACTTTTTTGTCGAGCATGAGCTGAACATCCTCTGCCAAGCCCTCTCGGACGTTGAGCTTTCTTGAGCAAAGCTGCCAACGTCGCATCGCAGTGCTGCTACCACGCCCGCCGAGGAACAGCTAGAACGCCTTAGAAGCAAGCACAAAGAGAAGCGACGAATCTACTGGGTCCTCTTTGACGAATTAGGCAAAAACTTTAATCACTCAAGAGACAGCTCTCCCGAGCAAGTGAAGGCTAAGCACTTGGTTGAAAGGGTTTGGTGAGCCGGAGCCCTTCCTTTTCTCGGCCCGGGCATTACCTTGCGTAAACTCCGGTCAGCCGGGTGCATTAGCGTCTTTTCTTCCGAGTTGAAACGCTGTGCGTTCCTGCTGGGATTAAGCATGGGCCCCGTTGTCTCCATTAGGACGGAGCCGTAGTGGATTCGTGCTCGCCGGCCCTACTACTCCGTACTTTTGTTGATTTGTAAGTTGTCACCGTGTGTTTCCCATCAACACGAACTCGTGCTAGGGCTGCAGGGCTAGGTTGCTATCTCACACGCTTCGTCACCGATGCTCGAGTGGGGAGCATGGTTGTGCCGTTGCGCGGGATGGCGCTCAGCCCCCCGGTAACCTGTCAGACGCTTAAATCGCGGGACTGTTAGCGAGCCTGCATATGTGGATCGAGCTCACAATTCAACAGACACAATCGGGTTTAGGGCCCGGAGATCACTGAATTAAGGCCGTCTGCCGATGAAAGAAGAATTCGCGGATCCTTCGAGCCTTAAAAATCATACATTAAGTCCGTTTCGGCCGCCTCCATCTCGATCCACTAGCCACGACTCCCGTGTTCACGCTAAAGGTTGCGTCAAGTCCGTTGCTATCATTCTTCTTGTTCTTCGTGAAGCTATTGTCGATGTTGAGGCATATCGGTAGTGGAAGGACGCGCTACGGCGAAGCACAGCATCCAATATTGCGCCCTCTTTGCTGCCTAGATGAGAAGTGGGATGAGGAGGCAGTCTCCAAGTGGACTGAAGTCCGCTGGACCGTTTTGATCGATCCCCTTTCCGTATCCGGAGATAGGATAATGGCGTGAGGTCTTACCAATCGTCTTGCAACCATCATGCTCCGAGTGAAGATGGTCCTAACACCGGCAAAAGTCTAGCTTTAATGAGTTATCAGAGAGTTCTCTCGGAGTTGAGTCAACGACTAGGCCTTCTTAGGGGCCAGGGAAGTCGTGATGATATTAGTACGACCATCTCAGAATGTGATCGATCATGGGGCGATGACTAGTCACACCAGGGTATATCTCTGGTGCTACCTTCTATCACCTCTGCCGTCCCCTCGACCGCTCACAGTCACTCTCCTCTCGCTGTGTTCAAACTGCTCCCTTGTTACCGCACCTACTCAGGATTATGAGCTTCTCTTTCCATCCTCAGTGTGCGAACGCATCCGGGGATAGGAGAACCCAAATCCTATCGCTAGAAACCGTCTACTCTCGGGACTGGAACTCATGAGCTGTTTGACAGTATTCACCCTCACCCGTTTTGTATCGCAGCTCGCCTTCTGTAGCACCGCAACCTCGTCCGATTGTCCGCTCTACGTTGGTAATGAGACGACCGCTAGGCTTTGTTGACTCCCATTCTCTAGGCGCACCCAAGAAGTGCCAGCAACGAAGAGTGCGATGAATATTAGTGAGCGATGGAACCTACAGTGTGTTATCAGCCATTCCCATAGCGCGTAAGATGTTGGTGTTCAAGTCTTCTTGAAGACGGCAGACATGGACATGGACGAGGTTGCGATGCTTTATGTGAGCTCGAACCCACTTTGGCAAAAGAAAGGAAGTTAGGGCTTTTCTCTTCTCAGGGCGCACCTTCCTCCCCTTTGTTTCCGCTTTCCTGTTGTTAAGATCTTTTACTATTCCTTTTTTCTTCGAACTTCCTCATTCAATGTTCTCCTCCGTGAAAGAGTCGAGAGGCAATTTCAGCAATGGCCTCTCGGGGAGTAGCTCTCTCCCAGCCATCGAGTCGTTGACTCATAGTGCTGAAGGATTACGCGAGGTTGCCTCATGCCCCCATCAAACCAATATCACAAAGTCTGGCTCGAGCTTGGCGTGCTTCGGGGTGCGCATACCGCCGGGCGTTTCTCAATCGTCCTTCTTCAGGAGTCCACGGCATTGAACCTGTGGAAGAGTGCATTCGGCGACGGTGAATCAAGGGATGCATGGTATTTCTGCCATGACCTCGAGTCGGATAATCAATTGTCCTTTCTCCTTGGCTGCCTAGCCTGAGGTCGAAAAGCCCCATCTTCAATGACTCACAGAAAGCTCCTACGTGACGTTGCGGGATCAAATGCAGCTCCGTTACCCCTCTCCTCCCACATGGGTAATACATCTGGGGTCGAGAACCCCTCTCGACCCCATAGGGCTGGGACTCGTCCAGGGTTGAAGTGCTTTTGTTGGTCAATCTTGGCGCTGGAGCGCGCCGTATTTCGTATCTTTTTTTAGGGTCCAATTGTCCTATTGTCCGGGTGGCGCACCGTGTAACATGGCGAAGTGGGATTATCGAGTCTAATTGAATCGATCATCCAACCCGAATGGGGAGTTCCAAAGCCGGTGAAAGAAGAGGCCATTACTCTATGAATGTCTAGACTCGTTTTGGTGATCTGTCTGCACATCACCTTGCCGCCAAGCGGGGAGACTGTGGCCTGTGGCGTTGGGAATATATAGAGCGTCATGTTCCAACACAAACGAGGAATCGAATTATTCCATTCTTCTTGTGCTACCTGTATTCGGAGTGATTGTATCTTGATTCTTTCTATAACCTGATCTTGTTTAGCCATTTCACCTTTCTTGCGTATCGAATCCCTCCCTTTTCATTTCCTGTATAATAAACCCGGCGCACAATGAAGGCTCAGCTCGACGCCATCCTCCAGGACCATATCGCTAATGGCGAAGACACCAAAGGCAAGCTCCTAGGAGCTACCTTTGCGGTTGTCACAAAGGACGACGTCCTATACCTCGGTTCGGCAGGGCGCACCAGCCCAGACCTCTCTTCGCCAGCCTGGACCGATAGGTCTTTCACGTGGATCGCATCCATGTCCAAGATCATCACGATCGCGGCCATGCTGCAGCTCGTCGAGCGGGGCCTCATCTCCCTTGATACCGACTGCAGACCTCTCGTCAAGGAATTGGCGGAGGCACAAATCATCGATGGCTTTGATGGCGATACGCCAAAGCTAAGGCCGAACACGAGCCCCATGACCTTGAAGTAAGTCGTATCGTGAGGTGCTGTTCGCATAGAGGGATTCCCGTAGGAGCTATAAACCGAAAGCCTTGCTATATCTAGGGGCTATGTATGGACAACATCGAACCAGCAGAAGAGGAAAAAAACTACTGTCTATATCTATGGTATAAATTCACGGGTTGGGACATATCACTAATGCTGCCCAGGCACCTGTTAACCCACACTGCCGGATTCGGAGTTGATATCGCCGACCCGGACCTCATCAAGTGGAGCCAGGTCACCGGCCGCAAGGTCAACTGCCACGACTGGTCCAAGGCCGGGTTCGACGTGCCCCTCAAATTCGCCCCCGGCGAAGGGTGGTACTACGGCTTCAGCACCGACTGGGCGGGCCAGGTCCTCGAGGCCGTCACCGGCAAGCGCCTGAGCGAGTACCTCCAGGAAAACGTCTTCGACCCGCTAGGCATGACGGAATCCGGCTTCTGGCCGCGCAAGATGACCCAGATAAGCGAGGAGCAGCGGGCCGCCTACCTGTACCGGCAGGAGGACGGCACGCTCAAGGCGGGGCTGCCCGAGTTCAACGAGGAGGCGCACGAGATTGAGAGCGCGGGCGCGGGCATCTTCACCACGGGCAGGGACTACGCCGCGTTCCTCGGCGCTTTGATGGCCGGCAGGGTGGTTAAGAAGGAGACGCTCGACGTGATGCTGACGCCGCAGATCAACGAGTCCCAGGAGTACGTTTTGAACTTGATCGCCAACATGGTTAAGGATGCGTTTGCGCCCGAGTTCCCGGCGGAGCCGAAGCTCACGCACGGCATCGGCGGCGTGATCAACGTGGATGATATTCCCGAGAAGCGTAACAAGGGAAGTTTGGCGTGGAGCGGAGCCGCGAATTCGAGATGGGTGAGTTGTCAACCGAAATCTTTTTTTTTTTTAACAACGCCTGGTGGTGGTCGCCGTTTCCATTTGTGTGAGAACTGCGAGTGCTGACTGAGAATCATTGTGACCCTCGCGGTATAGTGGCTGGATCCCAAGGCAGGCATTGCCGCCATGATCATCACTAACGTTCAACCTCACGGTGATTCTGTTATGACTAGTCTGTGGGATAAGCTCGAGAAGGCCGTTTACCAGAACCTTCGATCGTCAAGTACTTGAATGGATGTCGAGAAGCGTGAAGGTTGAGAGAGGAAAACTAGTGTGCGTAATGTAGATGTTCTGGGCACCCGCTGACATCTCCACTCGACGGAGGTGGCGTATCTCTCTGAACTATAGCGGGGCGGAGAAAATGAGAAGAAGAAGAAAAAAGTAAACTGGAAGCTAGGAGTACTGCCTGGTTTCGCTCATTGGGCTTCTTTATTCGGGCCCCATGATAGAAATGAAGCGATCATCCTCGGTAGACTCCTGAATCGAGTCCATGACATTATGAAGCACGGAGCGGCACTGATTTCTGAAATTCAGTGCAAGCAACTGATTCTGCGAAAGCTCTTCATCTTCCGAGGGCATCGGCTCGTTTTCGTCGAGCTTATCCAGTTCCTGGAGCGCTTTTTGCTGGACGGTGGCGAGTATGATTTGTAGCACGGCTGCCTTGTCCCGGGAGAGGTCCGCGACGAGGACTTTGCGCAAATAATCCTCCGTGGTGGGGATTTCAGGGTCTCTAAAGGCCGCGTTGTTGTTCAAGATCTGCTCCAAGATATCCAAGACCATGGAGGCTTGGATGTGCCTAAACGCCGGAAACAGTCTCGGCCCAAGATCACGGTACGCATGCTGCGAGACTCCGCCGACGTAAGAGCGGGGGTCCATCATGGGCCTCAGGGAAAACAGGTACTCGGGCGCCGGGGGCAAAGGCCCAGCCGCGCTCGGGTCGTGGACGACGCGCTTGCGGACGTGGACGTAGTCGTTTTGCAGGGTCGGCGTCTCTTCGAGCGTGAAGCCGTACGCGAGGAGAAGCTTCGCGTTGGTCTTGACGCCGTAGTTGTTAAAGACTTGGCAGCCAGAAGTGTACGGCTTCACGTTGAACGTGAGGAGCTCGCAGGACTGCGCCTCGCGGTCCGTCTTCCACGAGGTGAGCGCCGTCATGTCGTGGTTGCCGATATCGAAGAGCGGGAGAAGGATGGAGAAGCTATCCCAGTCGATACCCGTGGCGTGGTCCTTTGCGGTGATGTCGGGCACGACAAGCGTGGGCATGAAACTCCGGCTGGTGTAGATGGCATACGCCCAGTGGTATAAGTCGGGCGTGTACTCGTCCGCGCCCGGCCAGCCGGCCAAGAGCTTGGTAGCTTCCTCGTACTCGGCGCCGAGCGTCGTTCTTATCTCGTGGATGGACACCTCCAGATTCGTCCCGTTGAGATAGGCTGCGTCCGCCTCGGGCCAAAAGGGTGGAATGAGCCATTCGGACGGGAGGTCCGGCTGCGGCAGGGCCTGGATGTACGGCCACCAGAAGGAGTCCCTGCCGAGAAGGTACTGTTTGACGAGGAAGAAGCGCCCGATAACGTGCGGTGGTGCGCCGGAGAGGAACTCGGAAGGGAACCTTGCTTCTTCCGGCTCTTGGCGGAAGCCCGGCGGCGGATTGGAGAGGGCGTTGAGGTAGGACAAGGTGATGGGCATAGGGCATGTAACCACGGTTTCGCCGCTGCTCACTTGGAGGCCCGGGGGTTCCGCTTTGACCGTGAACCCGGCACCCGTGGCTGGGTCCTGAGAGATTTCAATATTGGGGTGGAGTTGAGCTCCATTTGTGGTGGCCCAGCTGAGGAGGGTTTGGAAGCGACCCTCTTGGGAGGTTTGTTCTGCCATCTGAGGTCTCGAGAGAATTGTGTATTTTTTTTGTATTTTTTACTCTCCCTTTTAGACGCACAGATCACCTTGAAAGAGGGGAACAGAATAAAAAGACAAAAGATCAACTCGCTAGCTCTCAGCCCTCTTCTTTTCTGTGCGCGCTTCTCGATGCTCGCTCAGCAACATTGAAATGCATATGTTAGTGGGGTTGCCCAGGATTTGGAGGGGCATGATCGGCAGAATATCGGCAGAACCATTAGCCAAGCCTGGGCACAAGGGGAAAAGGGCCATTCAGTCCTTGGCGAGTGCTCGCTGCTGCTTGGCGAGGTGCCGTCGCCAGAACCTGCAGGCAGCTGAATTTCCAAAAACCCCACCATCGTCATCGCCACCTCTGCCCCCTTCGTTCCCAACCTTCAGCCATCCACTCTCGCCCGACCTCGCTTGCAAGCCCTTTCTTCACAACAACCCTCGCATCTACAAGGATCGGCCTTTCGCTCTGCACTTGGTCGGCTCGCAAGCATTGGCAAAGACTCTTGGAAACGACACCTACGTCTTCATTTACCCCTCCCCCAACGGTCCATCTTCTTGCCTTGCCCCAGATCCATCACCCTCCCCCCTCTAGTTTCCGACATTAAACAGCAACGACACCCTTTCCTCTCTCTCTCCGCCCTCCCTAAGCAGCCATGAACCGCTTTTCGGCGCCGCCCCCAAGGGCACCAAACCCACCCTCAACTCCGCCATCTCCAACATCGACGACCGCATCGCCTCCATCGACGTCAAGCTCGCCTCCATCAACGCCGAGCTCACCACCTACTCGTCCAAGCTCGCCAAGATGCGCGACGGGCCCGGCAAGTCCGCCCTCAAGCAAAAAGCCGCCAAGGTCCTCCAGCGCCGCCGCATGTACGAGTCCCAGCGCGACCAGCTCCAGGGCCAGGTCTGGAACATGGAGCAAGCCCAGACCATGCAGGACAACCTCAAAAACGTCATGACCACCGTCGACGCCCTCAAGACTACCAACAAGGAGCTCAAGCGCCAGTACGGCAAGGTCGATATCGATCGCATAGAGCGCCTCCAGGACGAGATGGCGGATCTGCTCGACGTCGGCAACGAGATCCAGGACAGCTTGGCGAGGAACTACGACATACCCGAGGACGTGGACGAGTCCGAGCTCGATGCCGAGCTCGAGGCCCTCGGCATGGAGATTGAGATGGAGAGGGAGTCGGAGATGGGCGCCATGCCTTCTTTTATGCAGGATGAGATGCCCGAGTTCATCGATGAGCCTCCTCTTATGGAGGGCAAGGTCAAAGAAGCGGCGGGATAAATCGAATAAAGCGTTCTTGCTTCATTTTATCTTGTTTTGCTTTTGTTTTTCTTGGAGGGACTCGTAGCATCATCGTCGTGGCGTTTTCTGGGCGTTTCTCATGTACTTCATCCCCCTCTCCCTTCTTAGCCTCTCTAAGCCATCCTCCTACCTTGGAGCTCGTATTTTGCTTCTTAATTCATATATACCTTGGCTTATCTTGGAAAGCTCCTTCCGGTTACGCATCGTCTACATCCTGTATTCACTTAGGCTCTGTTCCGTTTTCACTTAATTGACTCGGGAGACTCGCGCTTCTGTCTCGTTTCGCATCGTCATCATTCTTCGCACTGCATGCTCATTGTCTGGTGAAGTCACCTAGTTATACACAACGCGGCCGCAATATTTCGGCCAAGGAAAAGCGTCAGGGAATACAAAAAAAAGTATTATCAAATCAATAATCAGTACCAATACAAGGCTGTGCCATGAGTCTCTCTAAATCCTATGCCACCATGGCGTTCTAGGCTTCTTGATTCCTAAAGCTAAATCATTCGCATCCGTACAGTTGAGTGTATGTTCGGCAAGGCTGACGAACTGACCAGGATGCCTCGCTATTATGGTAAAAATGATCAAGTGAAGCCCGATCTCCACCAAGACGTTGGGCCCCTCAGCCAACCGGGCGTGCTGCTGATATGTCCCCCATACAACTCGCTAGATGCACTTGGTCGAGGGCCGCGACGACATCGTTCCTGTAGGTTTCCGGTCGCGAGAAAAGCGGGGCTACCGGAAAGGTGGGAAAGCCGGGCCTCCTTTATTGTCGCCTTCTTCTCTTGATATTGTCGAGAAAGGGCTGTATAGGAGAAGGCTAAATAAAGGGAAAAAGAAAAAAGGGAAGACATCGTTACTATGTGGGGAAAGAAAACTGGGGCGTCCTAGAAGGACTACTCGATCGGCGCGAAGAATCTCGACACCGCTTCCAGCTCTGCGTCTCCATTGCAAAAGTCCCACCCGACAATCACACTCGTTTGGCTACAACAAATGATCCTTCGAGCGTCAAACTGGAGTTTAAATACCCTCGCCGGCGTCCCGTCCGCCATGTGCTGGTGGTGCGGCTGTGGCGGGTGTGCGGCCGCGGGTATGTGGTGATGGGCTGCAAAAGCAGCCGCCGCGCCGGTGGCGGCATGGTGTGCCGTTGGGTGAGGGGCATGCGGGGGCGCCGGGTGATTTCCGTGTGGCGCGGCATGTGCCGCCGCATGAGTAGCGGCCGCGGCCGCGGCCGAGTTGGAGACCTGTGCGGCGGTCGCCTGCCTGCCTGCTGTATGGGCGGCGGCGGGGCCAGGTATCGGCATAGGCGCGGTCGCGGTCGCGGTCGCGGTCGCGGCCGCAGCCGCTGAGGCAGAAAGTCCGGCGTTGGAAGAAGGCTGTGGGGAGCAAGAGCGGCTTGCTGGTGTTGCGCGGATGATGCTTGGGGAGCTAAATTGGGCAAGGCTGGTGGCGCCGCCCCCACAGCGCCTTGAGCTTGCTGCGCGTGTGCCGCGTTAGCCCTAGCACGCTCTCGCGACCGTTCCACGGCGTTGGCAAGTGTTTGGCGAAGCTGATTGCGCGCATATGGCGACGTCACCCTATCGATCGCCCCTTGTATCTGGCTATGATGAAGGAGCATGCCGGGGTATGCGAGGAGCGCCGTCTCAAGTTCGTTGCGGCCACCCGCAACCGCGGCGTTGATCATGGGCTGATAAGAATCCGCTACTCCCTGGGAGTTGAAGGGCGGTATATTGGTGGGGCCTTGATTGTTTGGCGGCTGGGCCGTAGGTGGGGGCGGGGGTGGAGGGGGCCCGGCGTTCTGCTGGGCTGGAGGGCGGACCGAAGGGTGAAGAGTAACGGGAGGGGTAGCCAGCGAAGGCGCCGGCGGGCGTTGGGCGGCGACGGCCGCCTTCTCTTGATGGAGATGATGAGCATCTTTCCAGACACCCTCCTTGTCCCGCCTCCATATGATGATGCTCTGGTCGTACGAGCCCGACACGATACGAGCGTACCTCCCACCACCGCCGCCGGGTGGGAGGTTGGCACCGTAGGCCGTGATGTGCTCTGGTCGCGAACTACCCGCGTTTCCGCGCCGCCTCGAATGACTGCGCATGGGCATAGACTGCGTCACGGTACCGTTTTCCAGCGCCTTGAAGTACTCTTCATCGATGAGTCTTGCTGCTTCACGGTCCTCCTCTTCACTATTTGGGAGGTCGCCGAACCCGGCCTGCACCGTCCTCACCAAATGCGTGTGCGCACGAAGGCTTGCTACCTCTAGTCCGGTAGAGCTATCAAATACTTTAACTTCATTGTCGCTGCTCCCGCTGACTATGCGCCTGCCGTCGTACTGGACGCAGGCAATGCCCTTGAGATGGCCAAGGATGGTTCGGATGCACTTTTGCTTTGGCCAGTCCCAGACCTTGATCGCTTTGTCGCCGCTGGCAGAGACGACCTCGTCGCCGCATATTTGAACGGCGTTCACGGCAGCGTTGTGGCCCTGTAGCGCCCCAATCAATGTATATGCCGGTATGGTCGGGAGTTCGTCGGCCAAGTTAGGCTCGTATCCGTAACCCTTCAGCTTAACCGGCACGGGATTGACAAACTCATTCTGGGGATAGCCAACATCGCCGTACCGAAGCGCTCGACGGTTGAATATCTTGATCGTTTTGTCCTTTGAACACGTCACAAGAATTCGCTTGTCGAACTTGACATTTAGTACGGATTCGCGGTGTGCTTTTGGAGCCTTTGAATAAGCTGGCCTGTTGAAAATTTCCAAAGAATCACGTCCGAGTCGCTGCTGCCCGACACGATGAGGTCCTCTTCCGGATCCGCATCGAATTGCAGACACAACACGGAGCCGGAGTGTGCAACAAGAGGCGGCAGGACTAACCGGTGGGTCTGCATGTTCCAGATGCGCAACGTTCGATCTCGGCTCCCGCTCACCAGGTATTCGGGCGTGTATTGAAGGCTGTAGATACACTCCTTGTGACCTTCCTCGGGATAGTCGGGATGCGGGAACTGGAAGTTTGTGTAGCGGCCGAGCTCCCAGTTGGATTCAAGACGCCGTCGCATGGAATAGAGAGACTTCCAGTTGATGACGTACTTGTCGTCTCGCGGTTCCCAGTTCCAGAGCGTGGATGGCATTAGACCATTAACGTGTTGAGGCGGAAGCTTCTCTAGAAAACGGGCGGTGTTTGCATCGTCCTCTGACGCCGTCTTAGGGCCTTGCGGGCTTGCATGGTCTCCGCTGAGCATCTCGGCAGACTTACCCCTTGCGGAATTACCCATCTCTACGTCGCTAGATTCAGGTGTAACACGGTCAAACGTCATCGCAACCGAACCTGGAAGCGATGCAGTTGACCACGAGGGGGCGTTGAGAATCGAATTCATGAATGCGTTTTCATACTGCCGCTGCGTCCTGTCCGCGTCGAGCATCTCGCAATCGGCATCATCCTCTGAAATTGCCCGCTTTCTATTCACTGGCTTGGTTTCATGAGGGTGGAGGCTGCCTCACGCTGGGCGACAGCGGCCGCGCGCTCAGCTATGGCCCGTTTATTGACTCTGTCCTGCCACTTTTGGATCTCGGCGGGCACAACAGACCAGCCTTCCATATGGTACAGCCGACGCCAGAGTTTCTTGTCGAGAGCGAGCGCGTGCCATGTTCGGCAGGATCGCGCGACATTTATGAGAGACGTGGGATCGAGAAACTCGAGGATCTTAAGGCATACTTCGGGAGGCAAATAATGAACAAAATCGATATAAAGTCGGGGATTGAGAGCCTCCACTATTTCTGCAATGGCTGACGTGGGCAAGGCATCAAGAACCGCCTGCGCAATCTCTGTCAAGGGTTCGAGTTAGCAAAAGGGCACTCTCCTCCGTCGCGTTTCGAACTAAGACCGTCAAGGGCCCCGTCGCCCACTTACTCTTCTTGATGGCAAGTGGCATGCCAGGGAGCTGTCTTGCGAGCCAGTCAGGCATATCTGCAGGACTTCCCGGTCCGGGAATAGCCATATTATGTGCCGACAAAGTGGGATTAAGAGGATCTTCAGAGTAACCCTCGTCGGGCTGCTGGACTGGAAAGTTGTCCATAACGAGTCGCAGCACGTGTGGTGCACCTTTGGGTGGATTGGCACCTATGTCTAGGCCAGCTAAGTGGTCGAGTCGAAAACTTCGTGGGCTTTAGGATGGTAGCGAGGCCTTCATTGAGAGCCTAAAAGAGTATATGGTTTGGTCAATGATCATCACAACCCCGATTTTTTTGTTCAGCTGGGGAGGCAAGCGCTGGGCGCCGCTCGGGGTTTCGCTTGTGGGGGCCGAAGGAAAGAAAGAGGTTTTGCATCCGGCACGAAGGTGATATGAGGGCACGGCTAAGAAGAATAAGCTGAGCTTTGCCAATGCTATGCGTGACTTCAACGATTGCGCCCTCGTCGTAGAACGCGCCACAAATGAATGCTCATCACTCTTTGTTCGCTCATTGGAGTTGTTGGAGATCTTTGGGGGCATTGTTGCTGCCTCGCCTGACAAATGACTAATCAAGGCTGCTTTGGGGGTGGAGGCAGGCTGAAATAAGGTTTTTGGTGTTTGCTTCCCCGCCTCGCCTTCCCCGTAAAGTGTCTGGGAAGGGGCGGTCGGGCTGCAGCGACTGATCAATCTCTGTCCGTCTCTGGTTCCGGGTCTAATATCATGTTTCTTTACGTTTTTGCTACGATTGCCAATGGGCCGCAATGAGGTGGATGGAAGGTTTTGTGTCCAGCTTGCGTGCCTCTGTGGTGGAAGCTTCACTTTTGGAGTGAAGCCAGTCACGATCAGGTTCCCACATATGACTCCACTCTATTTGCCCTTCAGAAGAGCTTGCGTCAAGGGTTGAGTAAATTCCTGAGTTGCCGGAACGAACATGTCCAACATGTAGGTGAAGTGGGAACCGCTTGGAGGTAGTCAGTGAACATTGCAGTCGTGGCATCCGAGGACCGACCTGGCCTTTCTCCAATTTGGCCCCTTAGCAATGGCTGGCCGTAGCCTCCAGTAGAGCTTACTGAGACGTGGGAGGTTGATTCAGGACTGCCTTCTTTCCAATACAAAACCTAAAAATTTCAACTCCTTGGATGACTCCCTTGGGTTCGTGGACCATTAGTTCTATCCTTTGGATTGGAGATATCCTCGCTCCAAGCACTGATATCCAGTTGATTATTATCTGGCTGCTTGCCTCATTCAGTTGGGAGACGAGGGGAAATTAGTGTTTCCCTTGCACGGGAAACGGGCCCCCGTAACTTGCATGAATCGACTGTTTCAATCGTCAAATTAGCCGCCCCTCGGACCCTGGCACTGTGGCACGGAGGGAAAAGGGGACCCTTGAGCGTCTCTCGACAGGTCGAGGAGGGACTTTGAAGTGAAAAGCGAAATCCAATGTACCAGTACAAATAATGCTTACGTCCAGCTCATCATGTCCACTGTGCAGTTCCTGAAGAAAACGCTGGATTTCAATTGTATACCGAGGTAGTGTAGTGTGTCTAGCGTTCACCATATCTCTCATTGAGTTCGAGCCCTGAGCCTGCCACGTTGCTCTTGTATCTGCCAGCGAACTGATGGATCGACGCGCACGTCCACGCTCTCAATACTTGTCCATCATGTTCACTGCAAGACGCGCGAGGGCGCTGCTGCCATCCTCCCGGGTCTTCCTTGTCACTGGCCACTGGGGGCCATTTTGGGGTATGAATCGCCCGGGAAGGTACCTCGGTACCTCCGACCAAGAACTATATGCGCCCGTGGGAAGGCGACGGCTAACGAGCCATCGATGCACCGAAGCCTCAAAGAACATTCCCTTGGAGGTCCAACAGCTCCATTTTCGGGTTTTCAGGGTTGGATTCACCTCCCTCCCGCCTTGCCGCTTTTGGCACCGGCGGATGTCGCTCGAGGAGCTCGCATGAGAAAAGAGTCAGAGAGTGCGGAAGTGAAATGCTAGTTCCAGATATCTTTATTCAATGATGGGAAATAGTGCCCCGTTGCTTTTGCAGCTGACTCACTCCTCCTTGTTTGTTCCGTCTTGGTGGTGATGGGAATGAATCCTTTGGCAAACCAGCACATATCCTCTCTTTCCTTTCAAGGTTTTGTGGAGAGACTCTTTTTCCCTTCGTTTCCTAATCACCGTGTCGGCTTTTCTGGGAATCCGCGATGGGGGCCTCGTAAATGATATTCTATGGGAGGAACCTGAGATTGAAACTGGGCATCAAGCTGTTTGTGGTTGAACTCGTATTATTCACTCTTCCCTTCACCAAAGAGGCTCTCTCGCATGGCGCATTGCGAGCTCGAAGGGCGGTGACGGACCATTGAAGGAAACGAGATAAGCTAGCCCGCCCCATGCCTGTTGTATGCCGGACAAGGGAGATAGTGCCTAGAAGTAAAAGAAGAAAAAGGAAAGAAAGAAAAACTGCATGGAAAGGGGTGGTGGACCTTGCAGGCCTTTGATTGCCTCGCCCGCAGCGCTCAAGGTCGCACACTCGTTTCCATGACTCCTCCATACCTTGCAGAAACCCATGAGACGACAACAGGGTGGATAGCCCGGATAATTATCGCGGGACTCTTTAAGGAAAACAAAGACCCTAGAAACCACATGCAGCCGGCAATTCATAATACAAATACTTTTTCCCCTCGGGCGAAGAAGACCGGGCTGAAGATGAGCTATCACGTAGAATCGGCACTATGATATCAGGAGAGCGTGCCGCAATATGCCGTGCCTTTTCGTGCCCTGTCCGGCTCTTTAGGAATGTGTAACCTGAGGAGAATCAAAGTGTCCTTGGGTTTTACCCACGTCGCGGCGTTACAAGAACTTCCACCGGGTGGATGTGACGTCTGGCTGGCTTCAAAGAAAAAGGCTGATTCTCTTCCTTTACTCGAAAGGGAAAGTAATGTTAATTGAAGACACCCCTGCTCTTCTAATCTCAGCAGCTCGACAAAGGGAACAAGGGAGTGACATGATGATCGTCATGGCTGGATCCGTCTCATGGGGAATTTTGACCCCATTCCGGTTTAGCGTCGCTGCTCGCTGATTTTGAAACAGACAGCGTCCCTTTCCGTCAATGCCAGGAGAAGGGAAGCTTCTGCCATGATACCACGCGCCCAAGGGAAAGCATGATCTTGGAAGGAGTTCTGCTTCTTTTTCTTTTTCTTTTTCTCCTTCTAGCGTAAATACACATGGCATGAGGACGGAGTGCCCTGATGGAGACGAAGCGAAGGGATAATGCGATAGGCAGATTGCGAGTAGGTTTGACTTCATCGTTGCTTCGATTCGGCTTCTGGCCTGGTACCAAAACGCCACCAGGGTGAACTCTGATCCCACACGACAGTGGGCATACCTCCACGGCGTGGGCCACGTCCTCGTGGGTGTGACTAGCAAGAACTAACTGGGCCACAGAAATCCTGTCTCTCGCCCCTCGAACTCTTCTGGAAGCGGCTCCTCGCTCTTGGCGTCGGTATCACGCAAATCCAGCCGTAGGCTTCCTGCATGTTCCTGAATATCATTCGGACAAGTGCGAGGACAAGTCGTGCCACCGCGACTGAGACTGAATGTTTTTTTCGACCGTTCCCTCACTACCTCGGTATAAAAAAGTTGACTGACGAAACACTGGGGCTTCAATGCTGTCTATCTCAAGATCCACGCCATGGCTGGCGATAAACTGGCGCTTCCGATGTCACGTGATCGAGAGCGTGGACGCCGTGTGGTTCTCAGCCTACGATCCATGTGGGCGGGCTGCCCACACCAGAAATTCGCTAACCTTCGAAGCATTGTAGAGGAATGCGAGGTGGTTCAAAACAAAGCCGTGCTCTCCACTCTCACCGCGAGAGGACCCGCTTTTGGGCACGGGCATACACAGTGCTGGGAAGGGTCGTCAAGGTTCTTGCTAGATCCAAGCAAAATACTTTGAGAGCGCAGACACAACGAAAACACTCCTCATCTATTCCTTGTACATCTCCATCACGGATCCACCTATCGAGAGGCTTGTGCTTGATGACACTGATTATGGTGATCCCCCACTGTCGGTGTTCGGAGGGAAGTTGACGACAATCTCGCGCAACGCCCTTCTCTATGGAAAAAGCGTTTGAGAAGATCTCTGCGGGGAGAGTGAAAATCAAAATTGGATAGGACGGACAAAACAACTTTCGCATGTGGATGGGTGCCCCTTCATCAGTTCGCAAGATCAAACTCCAACAGCAGCCTAGGTTGCGTGCTGCCTGCTTGCCCAGAGTGTTAACACTGTGTTGCCCTCACAAGGGCGGCAGCCCTTTGCGGAGCTGGAGCTTTTAGCCATGAGGACTAGCAAAGGATGAGACCTCGAAATGCTGTATGACATTGCTCAGCATGTGTTCACTTCGAATCCGCTGTTCGAGCCTTCTGCTGCACAAGAGCTCTTGTTGGCCTCTTCGGCATCCTCATAATAATTAGAAAGGAGGCTTGATGCACTGCTACCACTGGGACCTTGGTTGTGTGTGTTGGACAACGAAGGTGATTGAGCCTGACCTAAGGTATGGATATGGTGGCCGAATCTATTAATTCGACCATTGATTGATGAGTCGAGCTCAGTGTTGGATCGGATGTGGACTCAACCAGTGTACCAGGGACCCCGATATTGCCCTCTTCCTAGCGTTGGCGGATGGCAAATGGCGGCACAGGACGTGCATCGTCAAATAACCAAGACAAGGGAGGGGTCCTAGGGGTTTGGCTTGGTCCAGGAGCAGGAGCACAGGGCATGTGTTGGGTTCCAGCATTAATAGTATTTGGGATTGGGGCAGATGAATACGGTATGAGTCTAGCGAGTCGACACGGAGTACCGTACACAATGGATTCGGGAACTGGGGTCCATGGCCTGCCCCTCCTTCGACAACCACACGACAGTTGCGCCTAATTTGTCGTGCTGAAGTACCTCTTACCCGCTGGCCTGTCCCTCGTTTCTTACCGCAGTGCTGGAAAATAAGTCGTGCTGCAACTGAGTCGGAAGAGTGAAAAACACCGGTGGCCAAGGAGATTTTAGATTTTCACTAAAAACCAACGCATCCCCAGAATGTTTATGGAAAAGAGTCCCTTTTTCACAACTCGTGGAAATCAAGCTCTCTCTTGGCCAAATCCCTGCGCGTCACTGAGCGAGCTGTTTCTGTGTGCCAGTGCTGTGTTATGCAGTGTGCAGTAGACGGGAAGTACAGTACATTCGGCCGTTTCCACAATACAATACACTGCACCACATCAATCCAATCCCCTCCACATTGATCCATCCCGATCGGTTCTGTCGACCCAACCACCAGTCGCCGCCTGCTTCCCTCGAATCGCCCGCCCCCCTCCCTACCATTTCCCCCAGCAACTCCCACTCCTCGACCATCACCAACCAAAAATTCGCTTGCCTTCGACAGCAGCTCTTGTCGTGAGACAGTCTCTTATCTTGGCCAAAGGTTCGAACAACGGACTTACCGAAATTCTCCTTGCTCGCGCCGCTTCGACCCGTCGACTCGTCTGTTGGGGTTACGTCCGTCCTGTTCCCCTCCTTTTTCTCTTCCATTTTCGCCTCGCGACCTTCGACCCGCGAGCGCAGCCTGGGACAGGAGCAATCGGACGCACCCAGTTGAATTTTACACGAGGCGACTCTAGTTCTACCTCTCGTTCTATCTTGGGATCGTTGACTCGAATGTTCCCATGATCCACCTCTCATCTGTCCACCCGTAGTTGGACCTTCTCTCACCGCCGTACCACGACTCCGGACGCCCACCGACGCCCCCTCCCCAGCCGAAAACGAAGCGCCATCACCGCCCTCCCCCGGTATCATCCTCTTCGATCTCCACGATGGATGTAATGGCCCATGCCCCCTCATACGAAACAACACGACGCCCATCTTCAAGCGGGACCGAGATAAGGAGGAATTCCCGCCGGAACCATGAGCAGCGCGCCGCGCACTAGCCAGCTTTCTGGCTCGACCGCCTTCAACAGCTCCACACAGTCTCTCAACTCGCTCTCCAGCGCCCAGACCGTCGTAACCCCGATGAATGGTGCGGGTGGCCCTGTGATTGCGACTGCCAATATCATCAACCAGAAAGCCGATGCGTCACGGTCACTATACCAAATCTGCATAGCCCTTCGGCAGAGGCTGAATCAGGTCCCTAGCCTCGAGCCCTACTTAGAGGAGCTGGACCCCAACGACCCTGTTGATTCCCTCTGGAACTTTTTCCGCACGGGCATGCCCTTTCTCACCATTTTCAACGCACTGCAACCGGCCGAGCCTATAGGAATCGACGAGGCGAACGCGAATGCGCCCGAAGCCAAGAAATCCAAGATTGCCGTCTTCAAGTTTGTGCAAGCCTGTCTGAAAGACTTGAACATTCCGTCTGCCGACTGTTTTGTTATCAGCGATGTCCTAGGCACTGATACTAGCGGTTTTGTCAAGGTATGCCACTTGTCTCTGCCATTCCTGACGTGATTCTTCGTGCTTGACAAAGAATTAACGCACCCGCGCACGGAAATCCCTATCCTGCTGGAATGATGAGCCCTTCTTTCTAACATTGTTATAAGGTCACGCAAGTCGTCAATTATGTGCTCGATGTCGCTGAGCAGCGTGGACTACTCCTCCAAGCACAGCCGTATCCTAACGAAAACACCATGGATCAAGCCGCAACTTCCCAGATGAGCTACCGGGATCATATCCTCAAGGAGTTGGTTGATACCGAGCGCAAGTACGTCCAAGATCTCGAGAACTTGCACGACCTTAAGAAGACCCTGGAACAGAGGGGCATTGTTCCTGGAGATGTTGTCCACCAAATCTTCCTTAATATCAACGCCATCCTTGATTTTCAACGGCGATTTCTCATTCGGGTCGAAACTACCAACTCCATGCCGGCCAATAACCAGAGGTGGGGCAACCCATTCGTGACGTTTGAAGAATCTTTCGACATCTACACGCCCTTTATTGCAAACCAAAGGAAGGCGGCGCAAACCGCCAATCTCGCCTTTGACAAGATTCAGGCCGCGGACCATCCCGTAGCTGTTGACTTTAACACGCTTGACGGCTTCCTGTTAAAGCCTATGCAACGCCTTGTCAAGTACCCTCTTCTACTCAAGGTAAGGTCCAACCCTTTTCCAGGCTCGAGGCCGTATTGGTGACCGTGTTCGACTAACCCCTCGATTAGGATCTCTGCAAGAAATCAGAAGATGAAATCGTTAAGCAAGACCTGACTCTCGGTATTGAAGCCGCCGAACGAGTTCTTACCAAGGCCAACGAAGCTGTAAACCGCGATCTCCTTGACGAGGCGATGGAGGATCTCAAAGTAAGGGTTGACGATTGGCGAAGCCATCGTATCGAACAATTTGGCAACCTCTTGCTTCACGGAGTCTACACAGTCGTGACCGGCCGCACTGACCAAGAGAAGGATGTAAGTGGAACTTTTTT
This sequence comes from Parascedosporium putredinis, assembly GCA_949357655.1. Lineage (NCBI taxonomy): Eukaryota > Fungi > Ascomycota > Sordariomycetes > Microascales > Microascaceae > Parascedosporium > Parascedosporium putredinis. The sequence continues at coordinate 977,451 of CASHTG010000020.1, read as the reverse complement.
CTTGTTACCTTTGCTTCTACGACAACGCGTTGCTAACCCATGGGTCTTCTCCAGTATGAAATCTATCTTTTCCAGTACATCCTGCTCTGCTGTAAGGAGGCCTCGGCATCCAAGTCGAAGGACAAGAAAGACAAGACTCGATCGACTGGACCCAAGATCCGTAACAGAAGTGCAAAGCTGCAGTTGAAGGGCCGTATCTTCATGACGAACGTAACCGAAGTTGTGACGCTTGCAAAGCAAGGTTCATACAGCATACAGATCTGGTGGAAGGGCGACCCTGGCGTAGAAAACTTCACCATCAAGTTTTCCAATGAGGAGACAATGAAGAAGTGGGCGAGTGGGCTTGAGGCGCAAAGAAAGGCTAATACACTTCCAAAGTCCACCTCTAGCCCAGATCTAGCACCGCCAGAATTCCCTTGGCTCCGAGCCCAGGCCAACAGCATCAGCGCGATGGAGAATCCTTACAAGGAGCAGGACATGGATGAGGAGGAGGATTACGGTGCACCCGGCTCTGTACCTTTCGGGGTTACCCAGTCGACTGGTGGTACGATGCTTCCCCGAAATGCCTCGAACACGAGTCTGCGTCAGCGGTCTGCCACGGGAGATAGCTCTCAATCGCTCGCGGGCATTGCCCGCGCACCACCCGCGATATCCTCTGCCAACACCACCAGCTCCACTGAGTCTCCAGACGCAACTAGCTGGCCGTGGTGCCCCTTCTCCCGGTGAACGCTTGGGTGAATCATACTTCTCCCCTATCGCCGATTCTCCCGTCTCCTCGCGAACCAGTACCGCAAGCGGGATGATGGCGACCCCAGGCTATCCGTTCCCCAAAACGACAACCCCCAGCCACCGTGGGAGGATACCACCAACAGATATACCGCACCTGCGATGCCTCGAGCCCCATCAAGGGATGGCACATCTCCGAATGCATATGGTAGGGGTGCTAGGGGTCCGTCCCTCCCTGGAATGCCGCCCAGCGCCGCCCAACAGCAACGAAGCCGGTCTTACAGCACTCCTGATATCAATGGCCAGCCTAATATGCGGAGGAATACAGCCGGCCCCGGACCCTCAGGAGTACCAGCAGTGCCCGGTATCCCCGCCCACCTGCATCATGACAACACGATACCAAGGTCCCAGAGCGGCTCCCCCGTATGGATATGCCCATCCGATCGAACACGCAAAGCCCTGGCGTTCAACGCGAACGGATACACCAATCTTCTGGTAGCATTGGTGGCACAATGTCTCAGTTCCCCGCTCAGCCCATATACCCCCGCCAGACAACACCAGGCCCGGCTCCGGGGCAGGCGCCCATGTCTATGGACTCTCGAACCGTTTCGCCCCCGCCGAACATGGCCAACAATGCCTTCAACGACGAGTTGGCGTTGCCCACCCAACTAAAGGTCAAGGTTAATTGTGAGGGTGGCACGTACTTTACTTTGGTCGTGGCCTTCAACATCACCTATCAGACCCTGATCGATCGCATCGACGCAAAACTCGCGAGGTTTACGAGCAGCAGCATTGGCAGGGGCCTGCTGAAGCTCCGATATAGGGACGAAGACGGCGACTACGTGAGCATCGAAAGCGATGATGACATCCAAATCGCCTTCCTCGAGTGGCGGGACGGTATGCGCAACATGTATCCTGGTGGGGTGGGTGAGATTGAGCTCTTCTGTGTTGGTGATACCCCGGCGTGAAGCTGGTGAAGACATGGACGGGGTTAGGGACGGTTGTCAAGACATACTTGTGTTTTCGCCCTTTTGCCCGGCTCACAGCATCGTTTGGAACTGTTATAGGAGCATTTGGTTGCATTGTTGTATGCTTTGTTTTTTTTTTTTTGGCGTCTTGGAGTGCTCCGTCATTCATTCACCCACCCCCTTCCACCCTCCACGCTCATCCGACCTCCAACACCCTCCCCCGCCCTTTGCTTTTTATTTCTTCGTCTCTCTATAGGGATTGTTTGTCTTTTTGACCCTTCCATGGTTACGACTACGCCTGCCGCGGCTATTAGAGCAGGTGTTCGCGATCCCGGGTCTCACATATACCACGACATGTCGCGCATGATACCACTCACTCTCGCTCTTTTTTTTTTTTACAATGAAGACCTCGTCGCGCTCAACGTCACTTCACTCTCCTTGGCCGACACACAAACTTCACACCCCTTTGGCCTTTTGTGGAGCAATTCACGGTACGAAAACGATATGCCATTGGTTTGCCGTTAAATAGAGTTACTTAACCGGCCACTCCGGTTGTTGGACCTAATACCCGTTTCATGCCCCTTTGAGACTCTCCCAAATAGCTTTTCGTCATAGTATTATATCATGTCCATTGTGCAAGAGTTTTGGTTTCCTACTTTCTTCAGGGATCTCGGTCTCATCTGTGACATGTCTCCAGTAGAGAGAGGTATTCAAGAAGAGTGTGGTGTGAGGAGAGGAGGGAAAATAGATATGGGACCCCAGTCCATACTGCCCAAAGGGAAAATCAGAAGGAAAGGGACGAGGATTTGAGGCGTAGACTTTAGACTATATGCCGATATAGCCTTGAAACGAGCGGATCAAGTTGAACCCATTTATTTTAACACCGTTTATAGAGAAACATGACTGATAGTACATTTTTATCAAGAACAAGCCCGGTGTCTCTCACCCCGGGACTTCCATCCCCTTCTGCTTTAAGCCTCCCAGGATTGGGGCAGGCCACTTCCTCCAACGCAGTAACCCCTCTAGTGACCGATACGCGTGGCTCAAGGTTGAGATGACCAGAGTTGTAAGCATCAATCTTGAAAATTCTAAGCCCAGGAGCGCCCTGGGGGTATTCTATAGCCTCTTTCATATCGTACTCGGACCATGGTGGATTCCGTAGGTTTCGAATATCCCCGTTTAACTACTCTTCGTCGTTCCGGTGAACCTCTTCTGGAAGCGGCCCAGATGGTAGTTGATGTTGCTCTTGGGAAGAGGAGGGGGCCTCTTGGCGTCCATACACGTGCGTAATTGTTGTTCGATGATGGCGCAGCCGGCGGTGTTGTACCCTGAGGAGGCCCAGCACGCTAGGAGTCATGTTAGTTGACACGATGCCCAGCCAAAGAAGCTATCTGGAGCTATGCGGCGCGGCATTATACCGCGGGCGAAGCTGCCCCGGTTCGAGGGTGGCCGATTACGAACCTAGAAGAGATCCCATCACTCGTACACAAGGGTTCTCTTGCTTCGGATTGGGATCCTTGACCCGGAGCCGGTTAAGGGTGGGGAGGCGAATGGGCCTTTGCCCGGGCATCTTGGGCAATATCTGAAAGAGACCGAAGGCGCGGGGGTCGAAGGGAATCACACGGTAGGTATCGTTCGGTTTCGTTCTCGTCGTGGGGGAAGACACTCGCGTGGAGGCGTGGATGGCGTGGATGGCGTGGTGCGCGCGCAGATGGCCGTTTTTCTGCTCCAAAAATTTGAGGCCTCGAGATTGAATGCGCTTGCTTTCCCCTTCCAAGCCTGGCACGGTTCCCTGCGGTGGAGACGGGCCAGCTGTACAGGCGGTCACGTGTGATAACGGGGCGGTGAGGGCTTATCGAGAAAATGTGGATTGGCCCACCTGCTCCTCTAGACTGGACCCTTGGATTGAATCGGGCAGAATATCTAATACACTCCGGCGCGTTGCTCCAGTTGACACGAGGAAGGGGCATATGTGACGCGATTCAATTGAAAAAATAGGAACTTTCTTTTGATTCAGGAACCCTATTCAAAATCCATGACTCCTCTTCCCCAAGGCCAATCACTGAATATTAAAAAATTTCATTTGCTTGGCTTAGATATTTGCTATTGAGTTGAGGGTCGCACCCTAGTTTGAAGAATCAGGTACCGGATTTGGAAGGCGGTGTTCACACTATATGTACCTGTACAGCTATAATCGCCGAATACTACGCCAAAAACACGTGTCACAATGTCGCTATACTTCAGAACGGGAGTCAGTTAGCCTCAACCAATCATCTTTGCTCCGTCTCGTAGCTTCCGCCCCTCCAACATTGTAAACAACCTCTTTTGAGAAAGCTCGTCCATTTATTATTTTCTTCCCCGTCCTCGCACACACCGCGACTTTGGCACCTTTAAGATCCAACTAATTCTCCAATCTATATTATAGAGAGGACTCTTTTTCTTTCTTTACTTGCACTTCTTTCTTCCCAATTTCTCTTTCAGTGCCACATTGGAGCTACTATATCAACTCTCTGTCTGCAACTACACACAGACAGAGCTAGCTTCAACAGTACGATCCCAACCGTGTCCGCAAGCCTCCTCGCGTCTCGACAAGACCCCCATCGCGAGTAGGACTTTGTGTGGCAGCTTATTCCCCCGAGCCATATCCCGACAACCCTCCACAAATTCCTATATATATTCGACGAGAGTCGATCAAGTATCATGGCATTCCAGCCATTAAGTCTAATGTTAGTACCTGAGCGCGTCCTGAGCTCCAGTCAACGCTGAATTCTATTCTAACATATGATGCGGGCAGTGCCGAGGCAATCCAGACGAGTCCTGTGGGTTACCAGAAAGCCGATGATATTTGGCTTTCAAATAACGGTAGTCTCACTGCTTGCAGGTACGCGCGCCCAACGATTCCCCCACATGGTCCGAACCGGTAGTCAATGTTGTGCCGCTAGCATCGTCACTTTTAACCAAACATCGAGGTTCATTTGCTAACCGAATCTTTTGGGACAGTCCGGCATATACCCACGAACTATCCTTCGTTCCAACCGCGAAAAGGCTTCGCGCCTGGGACCGCGTCACAGTCCCCTCGCGACAAACCGGGCGAGTAATCCGCCATCGGGCCAGCACTAGGTACACTTCGCTCCCTACGCCGACCCGTTCTCCTATCCACAATAAAAGAGGGTCTGCCGGCAACCTGCCGTCCTTCGGGACCGTGTCACGGAACACGGCTATGAGAAAGGGGAGGCTGAGTTCCTTGGTTTTTGGGACCAGCTCGGGGCCCAGGTACAAACCAGGAACAACCTCTTTATCGACCAGGTGCTTCCCCTCAAGGCGGACAATACACAGGCCCTCAGCCGCCGCAAGCATGGCTACGAGCCCAGCGGATACTCTCTAGGCCCAAGCAGTATTCTTCCAGCGGCTCTCTTACAGAAGCTTGATTCGATGTCTTCAATGCAGTCCGCCAATCTGACGGTTAGCCTGATGGTGGCGAGACTGTGTACCGATTTGAGACACGCGGGCATGCTAGATACTAGGGTTCGATTGAGTACCGAAGGTCGGCCACGTCTTTCTGATATTTCGGAAGTGACGGAGCCATCGAGCCCGGAGCCTATCTCAACCCCTACCACATTGAGGCGTCTGTCGACGTGGTCGCCGGTCAAGCTAATAAGCGACTCGATCAAGTGGGGTTTGCGTCGTTTATCCTCGTCCTCGGCGAACACGACCTCAGCGGACACTCCTATATGCTCTCCGCTCGCCTTTACTAGTGGAGGGTTTGCCGTATGTGGAGGGACAAGACAGCGCACCTCTGTCGTCGAATGCGGGCGAGACGGGCTCTAAGATGTCGGCGGTATTCACGAGCTCAACCGTTCAGCAACTGAGGAACAGCAATCTGAGAAGCTTTAGAGTGGACTTCTCTGCAGAGGCTTTCCAGATCAGTGGCTCGGGTGTCCCACAGCAGGTTTCACCCAACGAGTACTCGGTTGATACCAAGCAAAACCTCGACATCTTTAGCCAACGCTCCCTTTCCGTTGTCCAGACGCTCGCCGACGTGTCGGCGGAAGTCTCCACAGGGTCGGTTGACGCTAACGTTGTGGTGGAAAAGAAGGATGGTCGCCTTTTCGTGAGGTTCAAGATGCCCGCGGAATTCGCCTCCTACTTCGCCCAAGCTAGTGTCTCGGCCGTTTCCATGGACGCCGCTGAGGATGTCCCAGCTGAAGAAGACGTTCAGCACAGCCCTCCCTCTCCGTCTCCGGTCCCGAAGACGCAAAAGCAATCCGTGGCTCGGCCACTTGCAAACGTCTCCGAAGGTGAAAGCAACGCGGTGGGTTGGGCAGCGGCACCGAGTGAACCTTGCACACCCTTCGCCACGCCTCACATCCCGATGGGCTCAGAAGAACGCGATATCGATACCCCCGGATCGGATGCATCATTTGTGTCGACCAATACTGATGTATTGGTCGCGGGTCTACCGGATACCCCGACTGCCATCGTCCTCGGAGGCCATGAGCCGCTGGGCACCTTTGGCAGCATGTTGGCCGATGATGATGAGCCTACGGGCGTTATTCAAGACTGCGGAAGCCCAGTTCCATCAAGCCCTGCAAGTGTTGTTCATAAGACCCCTCAGACTCCACGGATCTTGCGCCCTCGGCCCGAGTTCACCCCAAGACTCAACCGGACCGTGCCGCCTTCGCCTAGTCCTCTCCGACAAGTCCAGAATGCCGACGAGCTCGATTGGAATGAGGTATCGTTCATGTCGACAAACACAGATTATCTTGTGCATGGTCTGCCAGACACACCCACAGGCATTGTGCTTAACTCGGAGGCGAACACGCCCCGTTACAGCAACCGACTAGCCTCCATTGCCTCCACTGTGCTGTCAACGCCTCCCGCCCAGTACACCCTTTTCTCAACGGGCACAGCTCCGCCAACCGGGGTCGAAACCCCGCAACGCCTGCAGACCCCGGTCGCCACGAGCCCCAATGGCGAAGAGGCGACTATGAATATCCACATGTACGGCGAGGACGGATCTCCCTCCCTCAAACACGGACCGCCCAGCAAGTGTCACTATTCTCCTCGAGCCCCGCTATTGAAGATGGCACACTCAATATCCATTCGTATGCCGATGGATCGTCTCAAACGGATCAGTCTTTCGGGGACTTGTCGTTGCTTTCTACCAACACGGAGCGCCTTGTGGGTGATCTTCCCGACACTCCAACTGCTCTCGTCCTCGATCCCAACGAGTTCAATACTCCTCGTTACAACATGATCTTGCAAGCCCGCCCCTCTTCTCTGTCTTTCTCGCCTCCCCTCGATCTTGAAACCTCTCCAATCCTGCAGAGCAACTCGGATACTCCCAGTATGCCGCAGCAAAGCCCTGTGCGCGCAGAGTTCGTTGCCAATGACGACGCGGCCACTCCTCATCAGAGGGTTACCTGTGTGGGAGACGGCATCATTATAGAGGATTCGCCTAGTACTCCCCTACCACCGCAGCTTGTCAGCCTCAGGACGAATCCGAAGGTCAGCAGACATCCCCAACGCCTTCGAAGCCGGCAAGGAGCGCGCCTACTCTGGCAACTGCCCCAACGTCGGTGGTTGATTCCCCTGGGGAGGTCGCTGCAGTCACGGAAACAGCCCGGCCATCTACGCCTAGCCCCACCACGCCCCAGAAGATGACTCCTCACCCACCGCCGGCGAGTGCTTCTGGTTCAATTGTGCGAGACCTTGAGACAAGCGCCACTCCTACTGTTAGGCAATTTACTCCAGTTCCACGCACGCCGGCTAAGCAGTGCGAGAACATGCCTGTGAACCTCATGTCGAGCTCCAAGGCAACGACAACCCCGCACAAGTCTCCAAAGGTGTCGGGTTTGGTTGGCACTCCTGTCACTAAAGGAAGTCCTTTGAAGCAAAGCACTCTTTCGGAGCCCCGGGCCCGTACTCCGCAGTCTGCTCGACCCGCTCGGCCGGATCATCTGGCAGAGGCTCAGGAGGCAGAGGATCGAGCCTACCTTGACAAGTTTTTGAACCAGCACAAGGCCAGTAAGGCTGCCCGAACCGCTGAGATTCAGAGTCGCCCCAGTACCATGAGCACAGGCTCGCCCGCACCTCGGTTACCATTGGGTCAGGTCGATGTTAACATCTCGAGCCCCAAGAAGACGAGCCGGAAGCGGAAGACAGAAGACGGTGAAGTCAAGGTGGTGGACCCCTCTGAGCCTCCATCGAAGAAGACCCGGAGTAGCGACAACGCCAAGGCCTCTGACCTCAGACGATCTACTAGAGTCAGAGCCAAGAAGGCCGAGGATGTCGCTGACCAGGCCGACCAAGGATCGAAGATCCCGGTGAGGGTAGGATCGGGTGTTATTGGAGGGCAGGCGACGGGAGGCAGGGATGCCGACCTGGCTGCTGTGACGCGCACTAACACGCGACGGAACAAAGGTCAGGCGGATATGCCCGAGGAGGTGCTCGCACGCCAAAGGGCCGATCCTCAAGGCCATCGCATGCAAGAACTAAAGGAAATTCATGACGCGCGAGTGGCAAGACAAGGACGGCCCGCTAAGAAGAAGGCGGTTGCTTGGGGCGAAAACCAAATCGTTTACCACGAAGTTGAAGACGAGGAGGAGGAGATGACGACCACGGCACCCGAGCCTGTGTCCATGCCTGCGCCTGTGGAAGCTGGAACCCCGCTTCCCAAGAAATCAGCGGGCCGTCCGGCAAAGTCGAAGAGTAGTACCAGCTCCGGTACCAGCTCCAGCACCAGCTCCACTTCCAAATCGACGAGCAGGTCTACCACCAAGACGTCCACCAAGGCGAGCACAACCAGTGCTGTCTCGAAACGCTCTGCACCCACCTTGACGCAAGCGGCTGGCGTAAGGAAGGCAACGCCCAAGAAGACGACGACGAGGAGTACCGTGACGAGCTCGGCCTTGACCTCCACACCCAGTCGGAGACAGACACGGTCATCCACCAGGTCGAGCAAGTAAAAGACTTGCGGCGTTTCAACTGGCAAGGGCCACGATGTCCAAATGAGAATGACTTGATGTTTCTTTTTCTTTTTCTTTTTCTTTGATGAATGAAGGAGTTGCGAGAAGATGGGAGTTTGATTTGTTTTTATGTATTTCTGCATTGCGTTGCGTTCCATTGCCATCATTGCATTCCATACGCACATGCAGCCCGAGGAACCTTGCAAAGTTCACGGGTTGTCTCTTTTTCAATGGGTGGGTTCTTTTTAAGAAGGGGGATTTTCTTGCTGGATTGGTTGCCAAGATACCTTTTTGTTGCTATTTTAGAATTTCTTTGGACGTGAACAATTGCAAATGCAAAATGGCCATCGCTAATGTTTCTCCATCATCAAGTCAAGGAGCATCTCATCCTCAGTGACCATCTTTAACCGTAGTACATGCCATGTCGCGCCGTTTATTTCTGTCCTAGTTGCCTCGCGGCCACACATCTCGAAGCTATCTACTGGCACCCCAGAAGCGTTGAACCATATTTAGCTCCCCTCCAACGTTTACATTAATTACATGTAGTGTCGTATCACACATCAAGTCATCAATTCATTCCTCACGCAAATCACGCAAACCCCTTACGCGTATCTGCCGGCAGCCTCAAGCTGACGCCCGTACTCCGTCTTCAGCACGACTTTGAGTCCACCGGGGATCTCGTGCGAGAAGAACTTGTCGTAGCACTCGCCGACGTTTTCGAGCCGGTCCTCGGCGGTAAACATCCACGAAGGATCGTATTTACCGGTCAAAACGAGCTCCAAGAGTTTTTGGATGTACTAGATGGAGAGGGAACAGTCAGAAAGAGTCTGCTTGAATTGGAGACGAGAGACTAGGCTCTTTTGGGAGGGGAAGATACCTTTGTGCGAAAAGCTGACCGCCACGGACGGTGATGCCCTTTTCCATGAGCGCGCCGATGGGGAAGTTGTTTGTGGTGAAGAAGAAGTCGCCAATGAGGGCAACGTTGCCCCTCTTGCGGGTAGCCTTGATGATGTCGGTCAAGGTGTCGCCGCTGTCACCCTCGACGCCGACGGCCTTCATGATCTTGTGCTTGGTAGAAATCTCGCTCCGGTAGCCGGCAGCCTCGATGGAGCAGTCAAGCCGCGGGGCTCCTGGGAGAGGAGCCAAGCAGCCACGTCCTTTGCACGGAGACGTCGACGGGGATCATGCCAAAGGACTCGGCGATGCGGAGGCGGTTCGGGTCGCGGTCCATGGCGTACACCTTGCGGGCGCCGCGCAGCTTAGCGAGGCGCTGAATAGACAGGCCGACGGGCCCGCAGCCCCAAACGCCGACAATATCCGCCTCGCCGACCTCGGCGAGCTCGCAGCCGTGCCAAGCGGTGACGGTGACGTCGGCGAGGCCGAGGACCTTTTTGGGCGCGACGTCGTCGGGGATCTTGACGCAGACGAGGTCGGCGTTGGGCACGCGGCAAAACTCGGCCTGGTCGCCGGGAAAGCCGCCGCACAGCTGGGTGTAGCCGAGGACGCCGGCCAGGCGGTGGCCGTACATGGCGTCCATGGCGTCGCTGGGGTTGGTGCGGTCGCAGAGGGAGTATTCTTCGCGGGCGCAGTAGAAGCAGTCGCCGCAGGCGATGACGGGCATGATGATGACGCGGTCGCCGCGGCGCAGGTGGCGGACCTCGGGCCCGACGTCCTCGATGACGCCGATGGCTTCGTGGCCCATGATGTCGCCCTTGTTCATGGCGCTGTCGAGGGAACCGTCGTACATGTGTAGGTCGGAGCCGCAAATGGTGCAGTGCGTGACGTGGACGATGGCGTCGCGCGGGGCGGTGATGATGGGCTTGGGCACGTCGTCGATGGCGATGTCGCGCGCGCCGTTCCAGACGGCGGCTTTCATTGTGAGCGTGGGGTGGGGCGCGTAGGCGGATTGGATTATGGGACTTTGCGCCATGGTGAAGATCAATGGGTTTTCCTTCTTTAGGAGGTGCGTTGGTGTGAGTAGCTTTGGCGGGAGTGGTGCCTGTCTAGTGTGTACATGTATGGTTTTTTTATCTCGGTCGTGAGAAGGTAGAGAGATATATGGTCCCAATCGTTTTAATTCTTCTATAGGTTATGAAGTGATTGGTATCCGTAGCTGTGGTTCTTATATATCTAGAGAGCTACATGAATATGCTCGTCGACTGCTGCAAGACCCCTAACCTACTGATATTACGTGTTATCCAAGACCCGCTGATTCGGCTGAGAAATGGGGCGCAACACCCCTTATCGATCTTCGATGTCTATCGATGATGCGATGATACCGACATCGCGTTCCTTAGCAGGTGGCTCTCAGCCATAGTCGCCACCCGCTACCCCAAGAGAGCTCCATCTCCACTTGAGGCTGGCAATGTGCTTGTCAGCGGTTGTTAGTCTCTTCTGTAGCGCCAAGCCATTGGAACGGCAGGGCTGCCAGAGAGGAGCGCCACGCCAACGAAGAGAACCTGGCTAGCCAACGGCCACAACTATGCGTACAGTCCTTGTCATGATGATTTGCGAGCGGGGTCCGATGATAATTTGGTATCCAAACAGAAGGGCTTTTCCTATGCGACATCCGTATTTGGTAGGTAGCTAGGGGTTTTGTTGTTGTAGCAAGCGCCCACTGATGGAGGATGGTGGGAAAATGACGTCGAAATGCGCTTGTGCTGGCGGATGCGCCACGAAGCCGGGGGCGCCCTGGGGTTGCAGATTGTGCAGATTGTGGGGATTTCGGTGGCGGTGGGGTTGGTTTCCGCTTCGAGTAAAAGAAGCAAGGTATCACAAGAGTGAATTGCGGACGTGCATTCTCAAATGCATTCCCTTTCTACCGGCATCAGCACGCTTCGTGGTATCTGGAATCGCTCACGTCGGTATAGGCCTAAATCTGCCTCCACTGGGGCGAGTATATGCAAGAAAGGTCCGAGCATTGGTAGAGAGAACTTTGATCAAAGGATGCGGGAGATTGCGCCTGTGTGCTGAAAGCATCAAATTTGGTATCAAGGAATAAATCTCGTGTGGTACTACGTGAACTCGATCAAACAATCACCGTGTTACTCTGACCATTCTGGCCGTTCTCCCCGTTCTGGGCAGTTTCACCACTGTGGTCGCCGTTTTGACCATTTTGCCCGTTTTGCCCGTTTTGACCATTCTGCCCATTCTGACCATTCTGTCCATTTTGTCCATTTTGGTCGGCCTGGACGGGCACCACGACATCCGCCCTCGGCACAAGCTCATCAAGCGCCAACACCTTCCGCATGACCCTCTCCAAGCTCGCCTCCGGATCCTCCCGCATCCTCACAGCCCTCCACGCCACGAAGCGGTCCGGCCTCGCCAAAACGCACCCGTCCTCCTCCACCTCGCGCCGCCTCGCCCAGTCAAAGTAGACGTCCTCGCAGTCCTGCCTCCACCCGATCGAGTACGCCTTGATCTCCACGCCCAGGGACGCCGACACCGCGGCCGCGGCGCGCTTCCACGCCTCGGCGCCCGAGGGCCCCGTGAGCAGGCAGAAGCGTCCGTGGCCCGCGAGGTCAATGGTGGAAAAGGGCTTCGTGGGCGCGCGCGTGTTGAGCCACGCATGGGGCAGCCGCTTGCCCGGGTACGTGCCGATCTGGTAGTCCTTGACGGGGTCCGCGGGGGCGGGGGCGGGCCGGCGACCTCGTCGTCGGTGTACACGACGGCGGACTGGTACCGCTGGTTCATCTCGACGCCGAGGCCGTGGAACTCGCTCGAGGTGATTTCGATGTGGCGCTGGAACTCTTCGCGGCGGAGACGGCCCTTTTCGCCGGGGTCCTCGAACTCGGCGAGGATGGCGCGGCGCTTCTCCACGTCGGGCTCGACCATGCCAATGGTTTCCATCCAGGGTCCGTGGTCGCGGAGGCCCTGGTTGGCGCGCGTGATGACGTCGACGCCCACGGGTTGACGCTCGGCGGAGAAGGACTCGAGGATGGAGGGTCCGGCCTTGCCTGACATGACGTAGTGGATCTTCCAGGCTAGGTTGAAGGCGTCCTGGATGCAGGTGTTGGACCCTAGGCCGTTGAAGGGCGGGTGTCGGTGAACGGAGTCTCCGAGGCAATGTCTGGAAACGCGCCCGAAAAGGTAAGCCAAAAAGCACGTAACCGTTTGAGGTGTAGTAGAGGTAAGGAGGAAGAAGGAGTGAAACAAAAGGGGAGGGGTAGAATGTCCAAAGAGGTCAGACTTACACGTTTCCGTCCGAGTATCGTTCCGCGACAATCTCGTTGATCCACCACTTGCTCACGTTTAAAATCTCGACATCAATCGAGTCATCTCCAATCATTTCCTTCATCCGCACCATGTACTCTTCGTGGGTCGCGTCCATGGAGTCCAAGGTGACGTCGGCGCCCGGCTGGGGCAGAAAGATGAACATCCACTCCTTCCACGGCTTCACCATGCGCACCACGGCGGCCCACCCCCAGATGGGATGCTCCTTTTCCGGGAGGAACGCCCAGTGGAGATTCCCGGTGCGGTTCTCCATGAGCTGGGACATGTCGGCGCGGGCCAAGATGTTGAGGGCGAGGCCCTGGCCGGGCTTCTTGATCAGGGGGATGTCGAGGTCGCGCACGACCTGGCTGCGGGCGCCGTCGCAGCCAAAGAGGAAGCGGGACTGGATCTTGTAGGTTCGGTTGAGCACGCGGTCCTCGACCTCGCTGATGATGACGTCGGGGCTCGGCCGCTCGCAGTGCAGGAATTTGGTGTTGAACACGAGCTTCCAGCCCTTGTGCACGGCGTAGCGGATTAGGATGGGCTCGAGCTCCGTCTGGGGAGGTCTACGTGGTCGCATGGGCTCGCCGCGGCGTACTCGCCCTAATTCGCAGGTAGGGTCAGCATATGATGATGCCCGCGTAGGCCGGGCTGAGAATTCCGCTTTCTTTCTTTTCTTTTGCTCATTGCCCCCAGAGGAGGGGAGTGGATATTGTGACTGTGATTGCACCTACCTTGCGTTTGGGATCATTGCCCCAAGAGTGAATGCGAGCATACTCTTCGCCAGCCATGGTATGACACCATCTTGTATGCGCCATGTTGCCGCCGTCCGAAGCAAGGGCGAGGCATTGCTCGTCGAGACCGATGTCACGCAGGCATTCTGATAGACCGCGTCAAAGATTAGAACCCTACGCGCGCCCATGGTATAAAAAAGGGGGGAGGCGACTCAGAAGGGGTGAAGGAGGGGTGAAGTGGTGTTGGAAGGGCTGGTGTTGAGTCTTTGGAAGTTCATACCAAGGCCGGCCATATTAGTGATGTGGGCTCGCGGTGTCTCGGCCGACCACGAATCCCGGGCGATGATGATACCGGTCCTGCCTGTGCGCGCACGCGGGGTGGTTCTCGTTAGCTCACCCTTCCTTCAGCTACCCGGCGCTAGACTAGCCCCTAGCCCTAGCTCGGGGGAGAAAAGAGGAACAAGGGGAAAAAAATTTACCATGTGAGGCTAGGAAGCAGGCGAGCGAAGCCCCAGCGGGGCCCGCGCCAACAATGAGCAGGTCGGTCTTGAGCACTGATTCTTCAATCATGTCGACGGTGAGCCTCCGGCCGGATGGTCGAATGAATTCTTACAACGAAAGGGAGGACCGCAAAAATGTGGCGAAGGAAAATAAAATAAAAAAGGGCAGGAGCAGAAGCCGAGCAGTAAGGAGGAGGATGAGGAAGGAACGCGAATGAATTGACGGTAACCAGGAAGAAGAAGAGCAAAGACCAGGCAACTTCCCCGCCAACAGCCAGCTAGATAGATGGATGGATGGATGGGGGAAAGGGAAGGGATATATTATTATTGAGACTGCAGCTGCGGACGGAAATTATCCAAAACGTACCATTGATACCTCCTCACGTAATATCTGACGAAGACCCCGGGAAAAATGACTTGCTCAACGAGATGGATTATCCACACTCGGATCTTGGATCTGCAAGCTCGGCCACGGGCCCGCCCGACGTTGATTGGAGACGGGGGCCAAAGAGGTTTTGACACAGGTTGTGATGGGCGTTAATACTTCGTACGTTTAACGAGCAGGGACCAACAGCTACAAGTACAAGTCATAATCAATGCTCGAAACAGCACGCAAGGCAATGATCAAAGAACGGCTCCTGAGAGTGAAAGTATGGACGTTGGCTCCTACTGCGCTACCTCCAGGAACGCACCAGACCCCAGCCAAAAATGACGAGGGTGGATAGCGTGGGCAAGAGTTCCATGAACGGCGGGGCCTAGTCACTGGCGTATCCATCCAGAATGGATCAATTGATCCAATGTAACGATACACTCGACGACATGATGAGCAAGCTGACAGGTCTTCCTTAGGGGACTAATACTCCCTTATCGCCGTTTCGCCAAGCGTGCTGTCGGCCATGTGCCATTTGAACTGTCGCTCGTTCGTCCAATATATTCGACCTCGAAAAGCCTACATGTACCCACCAGAAACAATGGCGGAGGAAATGGAGACGAGAGCTGCTTCTTCGCCGTACCTTGCATGAGTGGGCGGTCCGCCGGCGGCAAGCAAAGTGTTTCGTTCATGCAGATTGAATCAGATCCTTTTTCTGTCCTTTGCATGCGTACGTACATGTTGCCCGGAATTGATTCCTATTGATGTTTTACGTGTGCGCGTAGTGTCATTTGGTCGCCCATGGAATTCCTAGACGACAACCATGTCAATTATCACCCCAATCTGCACGGTTTCAAGGTTCTCGGGTTCTCGCGTGCGGAATTTATCACGGCTCGCTTTCCTCAGAACATTTGAAGTGTACGGATGCAACGTGCAGCAACAGGATGGAGCAGTGCCACAAGGACAAGCGGCACTGAGATCCCATATCCTGATCGTCTCATCAGGGCCAGCGCCGACGAGGGTTTCGCGATCTGAAGAAAGGACGACCAACCGGACGATAAACTCCTAGTTGTCGGCACCCGCGATGGTCACCATGTACATGTAATTAGAGATCACCAATCCTCAACGCCCCGTTTAGCACGCTGGTGGTGACAAGTATGATATCTAGGGGGCCGAAATAGAGTAGACGGACGGAAAGCCTGGCCTTCAACGCCTCGCTGTGTATTCCTAACTTCATATCTAAACACTCATGGTACCCTCACCATCGACAGACGCTATGGCCCCTCCGTATTGCGCAAAATCGCTTAAAGAAACTGTCACTAGTCTCATAAACTTATTGTGATAATACCACAAGGATAGAAATTTGAATTTCAGTCTTTCCTATGGCCTTCTCCCGCGGCAGGGGACAGCAAAGTTCAACCATCTTCGGTCTCTTAAGGCTTCCAAGTCACTGTCCGAAGAAGAAGTTCTACCATCTCCTCGTCATGCGGACAGTTGCACTTTGGAAAACTTGTCATGCGGCCATGGGGAATTGTGTAATGAGAAGCGAGAGCTTGAAGAGCCTCTTGATGAACTCGGGTATTGACTGAAAGCTCTTCTGGATATCCGAAGTAGGCTTGAAAACCGCCTCCATGACTATTCTTAGGAAAGATTTACCAGCTCTGTTTTTCCTTCCGTCGGAAGCCATCGCCAAAACTTGAGCAAACTGTCAGTTAGCCTCTCGACTTGGGCAAAAAATCTCCAAAGTTACAGAGCGGATACCTACCATCCTCCAGGGCTTCGATGACATGATCTAGCACCATGATAAACATGGCCGACACCTTGGGATCTTTGCTTAATCTGGAATCTAGGAAGCAGGTTGCGGGCACGGATTGAAGGGCGCCACTGCTGGTGGTCCAGATCTCAAACTGCATGCGGTAGGCCATCACCTGGCCCATAGTGATACCGTGAACAGCACCATGGCTTCGAGCGATGGAAAGAGAAAGTCGCTGGAAAAGGCGGATACATGCTCGGGCTTTGTCCGCGATCGGGGACGCCGGGGACGCATCGGAAAGCACTGAATTCTGCTGCATTGGAAGGTCTACTTCGTATAGTGATACGTACCCTGCAAGTCGTTAGCGGTATCTATATAGAGGTAGATAGATCCATTGAAGAAAGATATCAATTTGTTAACTCAGGATCTATAGCTTACCAGATGGTTTTGCTGTATGACGATGTCGTAAAATCACTACATTGACGAAGGTTAGGCGGGAAGGTGAGGAGGATACCTGTATACAAGACTAGATGCTGGGAAGAAGGTGCGGGCCTCAGACGCCCTCCCAACAAGAGAAAGTGCGATGTTATACCTCAGTAAGAGAAAGGTTAAGTAGAGAGATGAGGAGGTCATCTATAGTTAAGAGGTGGCGGGGAGAAGGTGCGGGCCTCAGGCGCCCTCCCAATAAGAGAAAGAGTCATGTTGTAAATTTACTAAGATAAAGATAAAAGTTAAGTGCAAAGATGAGGAGGTCATCTATAGTTCAGAGGTGGCGGAAAGAAGGTGCAGGCCTCAGATGCCCTCCCAATAAGAGAAAGAGTGACGATCTAAATTTCCTCATATATTTAGCCCTAGAGGATGGATGTTATAAAACTTACCATCCCCATAGTATTATCTTACCTTTCAATCCTTCATTTTATATCTTGTCTAGGTATTTTTCTTCACCCTTTCTATTTCGTATTTATTATAAAAGCATATCGCAGCTTTCTATTCCATCTCCTTACCTTCTTAGATACCTGTGAGCACGCCTTTAAACGTCTCTCGCAGCAACCAGGAAAAATGAGTGGGCTAGAGGTCGCCGGGCTAGCTTTGGCCGCCTTTCCGCTGCTGATTTGCTGCTACGAGAGGTATCACGATGCGGCCGGCGGCTTCCATACTTTTGTGGGGATCAAAGAAGAGTACAGAACCTGGATCGCCAACCTCAACGGGTCTAAACTGGCACTTGAAACAAGTGTAAAGATAGTTTTACTCTCCCTAGGTATGGATCGCAATCTGGTTCAGGAACTTTTGAACAACCCAACAGGTCAGTCAGCCTTAGAAAGCATGTGAACCTTGGACCTTTTGAAATCAACTGATGATAACATATGGAAATGGAGAAAAAGGGACTCAATTGCGGGACCCAGAGCTAAAAATGCGTCTCAAAGAAAGCCTGTCGGAGTTCTATCCTCACTACGTTGAGAAAATTTACCAAATCCAGAGGGTCATGGCCGAGGTTGGTCAAGCTCTCGGGGTCAATGATCTGGGTTTTCAGGCTCAGATCTCAGAAAACGTAAGCACACATCTATATAATAAAATCTTTCCATCTTAACATGCAGCACTGATACTGGATCACAGATAACCGAGGGACCGGCGCCGAATGCCACATCTATTAGACTGGCCCGCCTGAAATTCCAAGCTCGACGGGTCTGGCTGAGCGTACACAAGAAAAACGCGAGAACCTCTTCGATCGGCTTAAGAAGGAAATCGGGAGGCTACGCAATATGCTTGAAGACAGAGATAAGCTCGTAAAGCAATACCGGGGCCGCCCTGCCCTTGGTATAGCCGCAAACATCGGGCCCATATGGAAATACTCACATCACTCGGACAGTTTGTACAGGCTCTTAGCTCGATCATGGCTCTGCGAGTGTAAGCAGTCCCATCAAGCCTATCTCCGCCTCCAGCACATGGAATCTCCAACCCTGGACTTTCGAATGATTTTCCTGTCCGGAAAGGATAGTGGGGCCTTAGAATCACCGTGGGTCTATCAAGAGGCTAGTATCAGGGTGCTAGAGCATGGCTTGAGGATAGATTCCGCCGTGCGCTCCGCCCCAAGCCCCATTGCGTTCCCTTCTCCTGCACCCACCCCAACTGGTACCACACCCGCTGGCATCTCCAACTCGCCACAGCCCCTGCAATGCGAGCGAACGAAGCTAGCGGTCGAGAGGGAAGAGAGGCCACCGCTAGAACGATGGTCAATATCACCAACCCCAACCTTTGTGATGGGATATCTAGATTGTCCAAAAGCGCCGATGGCAACCAGTTCTTTTGCTTCCAAGATGCCCATTGCTGCGTTACGCTAAGCCCACTATGCCACTCGAGGTTGCCTGCGACTAGATCCTCCGTCACCCCTAGTACTATCTCACTAGCGGCCCTGTTAGCCAAGGACTCGCCCATGAAGCCGACGCGGCGAGAGCTCTTCACCATCGCCCTAATTCTAGCATCGTCCTACCTGCAGCTCAAGTCATCGCTCTGGATCAACCCCCGATGGAGCAAGCACGACATCGCCTTCTTTTGGGATGGGAAAATCCAAACTCCATCCAATTGGACCAGCCGTACATCGCGCATCGTTTCGAGGGCGCCGAAGGCGCAGATGACGCGGGAGACGGCGATGCCAGACTTGGACAGCCCATGGTCCCGGTGGGCCATGCTGATCATACACTGAAGTGTCTGGGCATTATGCTTCTGGAGCTTTGTTTCGGAGAGGCGATAGAGGAACAGGACATATATAGGAGATACAACGATCCGTCGGGAGAACCAAGCGCCAGAACAAAACTAAGCCGCGATATCTTCACGGCGTTCGACTGGGTGCTTTCGGTGCCGGACAACGCTGGGGCTAAGTTTGCAGGTTCAATTGAGTGGTGTTTGGAAAAGATACCTCCAGGTAGAGAATATGGTGGTGAGAGGCTCGACCAATGGTGCAGCGAGATGTTGGACAATGTTGTCTTGCCACTCAAGTTTTATCTCCAACTGTGTGTGCGTTAAGCCTCGGAGCTCAAGCGTTGCCATTGCTTTCATCCCTTTCCCAATTGCTTTGATCCATTTCCCAGTACTTGGAGAACGACAATTACTTTACAAGAAGCGGACTTTATTATTACTAGGGGACTGCGTTAGCCTGACAAGGCGGACAGTCTGGGTCCAAAGTGTACATCCATCAATGTATTAATCAGCACTATTTTAGTGTAAGCGAACTGGGAGGCAAGCTATTTTTCCTTGCTCATCACATCAGCCTTTGAATCAGCTTTTTTCCCCTGAATACTTATATTATTGCAAAGACCTTCATCTTCAAGCGCCATATTGCCCGTATCCCTGTGCTGATCTTCCCGCGCGGATTGTGCATGCGCTGGGCGCTTAGAAGAAATGGTGGGCTATAGTGAGCAAACTTCTAGTTCAACGTTCAATTGACTCACATTCCAATGTCAACCTTTGACGGCATCGTGTCCGAGTTTCCAGAGATTCGAGGTCTGCTAAGCCTAGTTTCGCCTCTACGCCTGCCTAATCATCTTCTTGTCCCTGACTGACATGGTGGTAGTGGACTTTTTCCGTTATAACCCCAATCGTCCCCGACCACTGGCGTGTTTTCTGAGCCACGTTCACAGCGATCACCTGGCAGGTCTTGAGACCCTCAAGTCCCCATTGTACGTGTAATAGATCGAGTGGGATCGTAGATCAGTTCCATGTTGCACGTGTTATAAAACATACATAGATTAATCTCTCCGTGTCCGTACTTTCAGTGTCTATTGTTCAGCAGCGACGAAGGAGATTCTCCTCCGTCTAGAGCGGTATCCATGTCGAATAAACCACGCAAAAGGGGTTCTCGAGGCGAGGGTGCAAACTTACAAACATCTGAAAGCCCTCCTAGTAAGCATTTGAGCCTCCCAGCCCTAGAGAAACCGAGGCGCGACTAAAGTAGCTGTGTTAATACTGTCGTGTCTCTTAGAAACCTATCCCTCTGGAAACCCCGACCAAGCTAGAACTGAAGCCCGGGGTCAATATTCAAGTCACGCTCTTTGACGCAAACCACTGCCCAGGGGCCGTCATGTTTCGTGAGTCTAGGTCGCGCGTATATAGCGTATCGTCACGCCCTGGTGCCTGCGTACTGACGAGGGGGCTTAAGTTTTCGAGACCGACACAAAGGCAGTGCTGTATACCGGCGATATGCGGAGCGAACCTTGGTTCGTCGGGAGCATCGCTAGAAACCCGAACCTCATAGAGTACACTAGCGGGATCCGGACTCTGGATAAAATTTACCTCGATACGTCCTTTACGAGCAGCGTTCCCTTTCAGACCAAGGCGGAGGGTATTTCCAAGCTTCTACGGACGGTATCAAGGTATCCGGACGATACAGTCTTCCATCTACGAGCCTGGACATTCGGGTATAGCAAGAGTCCCATTGCAGCCGTGTTTTTTCCAAATTGAGAAGCTAACATCACCGCCAGATATGAGGACGTTTGGGTTTCACTTTCGCGGGCTCTCAAGTCCAAGATACACGTTGACGAATACAAGATGCGGATATACTCTTCGCTCACGACTCGTCTTGCTGACCGAAATCGCGACGAGCTTTGTTTCCAGATGACCTCAGAAGCCGCCGCGTTGACGGGCTTTGTGTGCGGTAACACGCCCCATCCTGGCTGCCTGACGCGGGATGAGAACGTGCGACTGCATAGTTGCGAGAAGGGCAAGTATTGCGATGTGGTCAAGACCTCGGATGTGGTTTGGATATGTCCCGTAGTGGCCCACCTGTCGGATGGGGAAGATTTGATCGAGATGGGAGTGGGCGGCGGCGGCGATGATCTGGAGAGGGAGGTCGAGCTTGGGAATATGCCGGCGGAGGAGGTAGACGTTTTGATGGAATTGTCAGTCAACTCACCCGGTCATCCCTTCTAACTCCCTGTCACAGATACCTAACAGGAAAATAGAATAAGTCGAGACCGCGATATTTCGCCGGATGCCAAAGCGGACGTTCGGCGTGTTTTGGCCGACAAGTCTAGAAACGGGCTTCCCATCGCTCTCAATCTGGACTTCTCCTCGTTTGGAGAGGGAAATGAAATGAGCCTTCACAAGGTTGTCCAGTCGATATCCAGGATCCCCAGCCCCGCGAAGCTGTGCTTCGACCACAGGGCACCTCCGCTGCCAAACTCCCGCGGAGAATCCGATTCCCCTACTCGAGACATTCCTCGTATCCTGAACTGTGCCACTTTGTGGAAACTTTTAAGCCGAAAGACGTGTGGCCCTGCACGGTCAACGAACAGGAATGGATTTCAAAAGGTGACGCAGAAAGCCCGTGAAAAGCAAGTGAGGGAAGCCGCAAGTCTAATCATGGTGGCTTAGGGATCTGTATTGAATCACTGTTTGGGCGATACTGCACTGGGAACGCCTTCGAGCACGACCTCAAGATGGAGCTGCTCGAGCCGCAACTAAGCACACACGTGCCCTCAGAGTCCCAGAGGTCTCAAACTCGCGAGAGCCAACAGAGCACCGCATCGCTCGTGAGCGAGCGTGTGGACGCGCCACCAGCACTCGGGGGTCGCTCTCATCCAGGTAGTTTCGCCGAAGCCGGGAGGTCGTTGCACAGGCCTGTCGAAATCTCCGACGACTCACACGGTGGAAGGGGTTCGCAGGAGGATGATGTCGAAATGGCCGGTGACCAGCATCTCACGGCCTGCTCACAGCCAACCGAGACGAGCCAAAGTTGTGCGGAAGTGACGAGTTCATCATCCCAGGACTCGACTACCTTGCCAAGATCACCAGAACCGTCTCGAATGCGCATGGATGCCTACAATGCGATGCTGGGGAACTCGTCCGGCGGTGAAGGACAGGTGTGGGAGACGGTGGGATTAATTTCCGTAGCACACAACCATACGCATGTGGAAACTGAGTTGGGGGATGGCTAGCAAGCTTATTCCCTAGAATGATGCAATATTATACTCCTCAAGTTCATGTGCACCGAATACTTGTAACCGATTCAGGGGATCGCACCACGGCTTGGATTGCCTCGAGGAGGTCGTCCGTTCCAGTGTTCATAGAATTTGTTTTCGGCTACGAAAGGAGTATCACATTTGATATGCTCAGGCGGGAAAGGGCCGCTCGGCAATGATGTGAGCCAGAGGCGGGGATGGAGAGTTCACCAGGTGCTTGCGTGCTCAAAGCGACATCGTGACGAATTATGCTTCACATGGTGCAGGACGTCAGATATGACCAACTTCATACATCCCGGACGGAATCATGGGCGGAAGAGGGATTCTCGTCATAACGGTCGAGTGTATCCTGTAGATCTCACCCTGTGTACCTTGGTATTGGGAAGGGGTTGTAGGGGTTTGGGTGCGATTGGGATCCTTTGATCAGCGTGGTTGGGACTCTCAACCCAGCCTTGAAGACCAAGGGAAGGGCGAGTGGGGGCTGGACCTGTTCCCTCTCGCGTGGCCAACGATGTCAATAACACGAATCTTTCAAACGAGCATGATAGTATCGATACCGTGGCCAAGGCTAGCGAGGCCAAGAAGAATATATTAGACCTGTTTTTGTGGTGAAGCAGACGCCTCTACCTCCCGTTTTGGGCAAAGGGGAGATGGAAACCAGAGGCCGGCCCGAGAGAAGGGAGCTCAGTCGAACTCTCTTCTGAGCGAGAGAAATCCGAGAGAGGCCCGATCATGGGGTAGGATCCTAGGCGCCACATTTCCATCAGACGAAGCTCAAATTTTCCTGTCCGAACCGTTCGGGGATGACAAGATCCCTGTGGAAGGATGGCTGCGCCGGCCATGAAACCGGGCTCAGTGCACTAACTTGGGGGAAGCAGGCCTGCGCTTCTTGTGCGCTCGGTCGGGAAGCGACGATCCTGACGTGCCATTCCTGGGCGAGTAATGGGGAACTACTTCCTCGCAGTAGGACGGCTGGTGGCGTAAAAAAGGCCAGGGTCTGGATCACCTTCGCAGGAGGCACGGGCTTCCATACAGTGACTATGAAAATTGATGAAAGCTTCTACGGTTGTCATTTCCCGTCAGAGATACGCAATGGCGTTTGGGTAATAGACTTTTCTCAAGGTTGCCACTGCTGATGGGGATCCAGTGTCAATGTTTAGTGGGAGGGTCTGAGAGAGCGCACTTTTCCCGCTCTGGGGGCTCTTTCCAGCCACAGATCGCTTTGGCGATTGGGCAATTTCCAGGGGGAAGGGGCCAGGGGCATCGAAATGGCTTCACCCTCCAACCCGGTGAAGGAAGGAGCAGTGAGGCCCAGGTTGTGGCAAGGAAGGCCCTTGGAGACAAACCCAACCGTCCAAGGCGTCCACAACGAAGTACTTCCTCTCGAGGGACCTCAGAAGGGCTTGAGCCTGCTGGATCCATTGTACGAAGTACGAAGTCATAATGCACTTCATCTCAAAAGCTAACAACGACTGGGGCGGACAATGTTTTAGTTCGGCACTAGAGGCAGTCCGGTCCACGCTAAGTTACCCGAGAACACTCTGTTTGAGCCCTAACTTTAAGGAAGTGGATTGGTCTATGGATCCCTCATCCACTAGATGGGTTGTTGGGATATCCATCACAGCGTGAGGACAGCCGAAAGAAAATTAGGCGATGTTCGGTCCGGCTGGTGGTGCGTCTCGAGGCGCGCGAGATGTCCACTAGCAACGACCTGGCTCCTCTACCGTCATTTTCCTCCAAGGGTGAGCGAAGCTTCTTTCGCATTGATCTAGAATGGCTCCTTGGTAATAAAAGAAAAACAAATAGGAAGAGAAAAAATCCCCCAAAGATTGCCAAACTTGCAGTCAAGGGTATCTGGACCAATCGTTGCTTGGGGGTTACTAAAGGCCTTATACCTTCAACAACCTGCCGCTCGTCCCTGTGACTGGGAGTTGAACCGAACATTGAGGTGACAGGGGAGGCCTGGCCCCGCAGTGCCTGCGGTTCTTGTGGCCCTGATATGAAGCCACAGAAGGGCGGAATATCGAGGTGCTCCCTGGTGATGTGATGCTCAATCAATGGATCGCTTACACCAGCCTCGCTCGTCCTTCGCTCGAGCTCGATGACTCCTCCTCAGCCCACATGGTTATCACGGAGAATTCGAGTGTCGTGCCGGGCATTCAGGCCCTCGACTTATTAGGTGAAGGTCGGCGTGACGTTTGATGCCGGTTCAGTGACGCTTAACTGGTACGGTACCCGCAGCCCCGAGAGATCGTTGGTAGCGGAGATCGTCGTCGGCCTCGTTGAGCCAAGACAATTGTGATGCAACCAGGTGTTGTAAGCGGAGATGGGAGAGTTCCTCGGATCCGATTTCCGCTTAGCCTTTCCTCGCATCGCTTATCCTTTCTCTCTTTCTCTGCACTCTAATATTAATACTTGGACAGCAGCACGGGATACTCTCATCTCTAAAGTACTCATTCATCTGTATGGATTATCAGTGTACAAGTACGAAATACCTTGGTATCCCGTCCGGCTTGATCCCTGAGTGCGTCAAAGCATCAGTGATCTTGACAGGTATCACCGCTGCAAGCCTAGTCCCCCGCCCGAAACTAGCGTGGGCCAAACCCCTTCTGAATAGCGTTACATAGCTTCAAGCCTGGCCAGGCTGGAAGAGGAGAAGAGGAGATGATCATTATTCCAGTGCAAACCGCCCAGCGTTGCAGTCGCAAGCGACAGGGGGCTGATCAACTCCCCGCGACACTATTGGGTCCGATAAAAGCTTGACTTGACCCACAGCACCACGCAGACGTCCGAGCACCAGTCTTATGTGCTGTTGGGCTCAGGGTTGTTGATTCTCTGATATTCCTCTCGTTCATCAGGGAGCGGCGATATTCGACAACTACAAGTATTTACTTTAGGGAAGCAGCGGTTTTCAATATTCGGATCAATTTTTACTCTTACATGAACTGCCGTCCTAGGAATGCGCCTTGTCTCTTTGGCCCTCGAACAAATGTCCCTATAGATCACGTATTCTTTTTATCTCTCGATACAAAATTCGCCGAGGTTCCGATCCAGGTGTGGCGATGACAGAGCATCGCAGAATACACCAACAACGAAGAACGAAAGGCCCTCACATTTGAGTAGGTATAATAAGGCGAGTGTAGCATTCAAAGACCAAAAGAGTGAGCCACATTCGCTTCCAGAGAAGGGACTTAACAGTTGGGACGGCACAAGACGTGCGCTGTGACCCTTCTCCCTTCCCGCGCAAACCTCTGACGTGTGAGAGTTTTGGCGAGGATGCGGGAAGGAGATGGAAGAGTGGATCGCGCGGCACGCAAAGCTCATCGCGCCATTTGGAGGGTAGAGGCATTGCCTGGCTCTCGACAAATACAGTCCGCTCGCCTCGGTTCGAGCTACAAGAAACAATCCAAGCTTAACAGACAGATGAAATATCTACACTGCACTCTTCACGACGCACGAAACGGCACGGTAGTGCACGACACATCGACAAAGGCCAGCCACAGAGTTGCGATCAGACTGACTCTGGCCAAAGAAAAGTGTCCTCGTAGATGGTCATTGCGAAGCCTACGGATCAATCAACGTGATAGGAGTAGCGCAAAGAATAAAATGATGGCAAAGTATTCCCTAAACCAGAATCGAGTAGACCTGTACTTCCCACCGGCGGGATAGAGAGGACAGCCCCGGTGGCACCCTGTGGCGGAATTCCCCAATCTTGGGCAATCCTTCGTCGATCGAGATACGCTGTGACCCTCTTTGCCCCAGCACTAACATCACCATGGCATGAAGAGCCAGCATGGGTCCAAAACGAGGCATTGTGCCGCCGCATCGACGATGACTTATCCATCACCTCCCTCCTCCCCCTCTTCTTTGAATTCCTGGATTTCGTTGCGCTCCCCATATTGGTATTATACTTGTACCTAGCCACGAGCTTGCATCGTTTTGCGCAACCCGCCAATCATCCTGACTAGCCATCCCGACAGGGTCTGGAACAGGTGCGTGCGCGCGGCCGGGAGAGCGGGCTGGCTGACTCCTGTTGCTTGAGATCCCGCCCGACAGACACATCCATCCTTCCGACTTGCGTTTGGTTGCGGAAACCAGACCTATTGCCGAGCTGAGGGTGATGAAAAGGGGCCATTTAGAAACGAAATATTGATAATAAAGGAAAAATAAGTAAAAATATGGAGAAAGACACAGGAAGCGAAGTCAGAGCCGGTTTGCACCACCCCCAGCTCCGTGTTGGTGATTCGGCAATGTGATTGCATCGTTAGCTCGCGTCCTCGCCTCGAGGCAGGGGCATCTAAAGCAAGATTCGCTGAGACAAAGCTCGTTTATCTCTTTTGACTTTTCCGCTCATCTACCCTCCCTTGTTCCTTTCCCAATTTGACGGACCTCTTGTCTACTCTTCGTTTCTTCCTCTCTCAGCGCGAAAGCGGCGGCGGAACGCAACGAGCTTGTCGCACTAGCCGTAAAGCTCAGACCCTAACAGTCACCAACCCGCTGATCTGAACCTAATCCGCCACTCAAGGATGTTTCCCTCCCAGCGGCGAACAGAGCCCACCAAACTGGAAGAGGGGGAGGTACAGACCAGAGTTGTCGCTGATTTGGCGCGGGACGATATCCTAGCCCGCCTCTCTGGTCCAAAAACCCTTGAGCGCTGAGAAGCTGCCCCCTCGGCGCAGCTCAATCAGGATTAGTGTGCACGGACGGGCGATGCCATGACAATCCGGGGTGTCCCCTGAACTCAAGCCATTGTTCCCATGCGGCGGAGGAGGGACGAGGGGGAAAAGCTGTTTGACATGTTGCCTCGTTGGCCGCGCCGGGAAAACGGATGTATTCCAGACGTACCCCAGGAAAGCTCTGCTTGCACTTGACGGCCACAGAGGGGACGGGACGGGCTGCGAGGATGGGGAGGATGGGGATAAGGATGGTGTGGGCAAGAGTGTGAGAACTTTTTTCTTCTTTCCCCGAAAGTTTCGGGGAATGACAGCTCGATGGCCCGGCCGTCTGACACTCTAGAAGAGGTTGGTGGCTTTTTCTTCGCCCTCCTCTCCACCTGCATGGAATAGAGATTCTGTTTTTTGAGACTATCTAAAAGGTAATAGACACAAGCGACTATAGGAACCCTCATGGAAAAAGCGTTTCCCTGGTCTAGTCGAGGAGCACAGGTGTCAGACATGCACCACCTCGCGAAGTCTAAGTTGGATCCCTGAACGACGACTGCACCTTGTCGAGGCCTGGCACCAGGTAGCGAGGATCAAAAGTGTAGTCCAAGTTCTCGACCCCCTTCCTGTCACCCCTAGTCTGAGATCCCCAGATCTACCTTTTTCTTCTTCTTATCCTTCTTATAACTACCCCAGCCCACCTCGCCATCGAAGATCATTCCTCTCCTTGCTCGCCATCCCGCTCGCATTCCTGGCAGAGTGCGAAAGGATAGAAAAAAAAGCTCTTCAGCTCCGCCTTGCCTTGTCGTGTTGCTTCACACGCTTTCACCGTTCTCTCTTCATTTTCATTTTTCCCCTTGGACGTATTTTGCAGCAATCCCTTTGGTCTCGGTCGGCCTCCGACTGCTGCACGCCAAGCCCGCCATGGCAACCGCTGAACTGCCCGTCAAGGGCCAGTATCCCGAGCTTGATGCCGAGACGCGAGTCCCCATTCTCGTCGGCATTTCCATAGCCTTTGCGCTAGCTTCAACCATCGCCGTCTTGCTGAGGCTCTATACCCGTACCTTCATTCTCAGGACGCTAGGTTGGGATGATGCGACCATTGCTTTTGCTCAGGTATGTGTATCCCCGTGTGGCGCAAAACAAAATTCGGAGGTCGAAACTTTTCCCTTGAGTGAAGTCGTGTTGACAGGGTTCCGTCGTCCCAGGTTTTGTCTATCGGAGTGTCCATCATCACTATTCTTCGTAAGTCGCCCAGAAAACTCCCTTCTTCTCCCAATGGTTGGCCAGGGCTAGATTGCTAATGACCAGAGTAGAGGCCAAGTATGCTCTCGGCATCCACGTATGGATGACCACTGAAGATGGCAGCATGGATCAGCTCAAGGTGGGAGAAACAGCTTCACCCCACATACCATTGTTGCAACCAACTAACTCTGGGAAACAGGCTCTCTTCGCCGGCATGGTTATCTATAACCTGTCGCAAATCGTCACCAAAATCTCCTTCCTCCTCCAATACCGCCGCATCTTCGAGGGCCGGACCCGCGTCGTCTCCCTCATCCTTCTCATCTTTCTCGCTGCTTGGGGCGTTACCCAAGAGGTTCTCGTCGGCATGTCGTGCATACCCGTGGCCATCTTCATCCCCAGCCAGGCGGACAAGTGCATCGACGCTCTGACTGTGTGGTACTTAACGTCCATCATGAACATCGTCACCGACTTCATGGTCTTCGCCACTCCCATGCCCGCCGTCCGGAAGCTGCGCTTGAAGAGGAAGAAGAAGTTGATGGTTCTCTCCATCTTTGGTCTCGGTTTCTTGTAAGTGTACCCCCGCTCTGAAGCTTTGGCTGTGCGAATTTCTACCACTCGCGCTGTATCTTGCCCCGACCTGTGAAACTTACTGACCGTGGCCGCATCCGGAAAACAGCACCTGCGTCATCTCCATCGTGCGCCTCTTCACCCTCCGCAGCGCCATCAATACCCAGGACCCGACCTGGGATAACGTCCCTACCTCGTACCTCACCGTCGTGGAACTCAACTGCGGTATCCTCTGCGCCTGCCTGCCCACCCTCAGGCCCCTCATCCGCAAGCTGTTCCCCCGCCTTCTCGCCAACGAGGAGACCAACAACACCCCCAACAAAGCGGTACCGGACTGCCACCCACCATTGGCGGCACGGGCGGCGAGTCGCGCAGGGGAAGCGCAGCAAGCCCGCCGACATCTACACCCTCACCGAAATCACGCACTCGGGGAGCGCCGAGGCCCTCAAGGAGAACGCTGCCACCTACGAGGGCAGCGAGTACGCTAACTATCCCGGCAAGAATACGCGCCTCACCACATCTATCTACGGCCGGAAAAGCGGAGCCCAGCCCAACAGGGGCCATGGACAGGCTATCGAGGTTACGACTGAGATTGGCATGGAGGAGTCTACCAAGTCGGTCAACTCTTCGATCCGACATCACACCTAAAGCCTGATCAAGGCCTGGGTAAACAAAAGAAATCCAAAGCGATTGTATGAATGAAATGAAAAAAGAGAGGCAGAGAGGTGAGGAGAGGAGACGATATGCATGGGCTATGTGGTCAGTATATGTACACGCGTGTGTGTGCGTATACGTTTGTGAAATCTTGCAACTGTGCGATTATGAATCAGGAAGGCGAAGGGTGCTGTAACGGCCGAAACCAATGAACCGATTGATACCAACACACGATGCCCAAAAGGCGGGGCATCGGGGTGGGCGAGAGGCAGGATAGTCTTTCCAGCAATGGAAGTGGCCTCGAAGAGTGTGTGCAGATGAGAAACATCTTGATGAAACGGCCTATCGACGAAGATTTCTAGTGCGCAATTCCGCCGCGCACATGGAGGCAAAGACAAGCGCCCTTTATGGGAAGGGTATCTGTCTTTTAGTCTTTAAAACAAATCAGCTTCTGTATATATATATACCTTGTGGCTTTTACTCTTATGAAACAGGATTTTATTCTCCGCTTGCGTGTGCTAAAGTCCTGTCCTTCCCCCTTGATACACGGCTCTCTGTCCCCGGCTCCTTCATAAAGGAGAAATTTACTTCGGTGTTGTGTAGAGCCTATAGAACTCCTAAGTGCGGGATTAGCTGTTCTGAGATGAACCTTGCACGCAGATGTCTTCGATTATGTTTTCAAGCGCATCCTCTTCAGCCAGCACCTGCTTTGGTTCGGCAGAACGTGGAACTTATTATCGCTGATTGGGTTTATGTTCCAAGCACCTAATTTTCCGTATATAGTTATTAAAAACTCAATAGAGCGACTTGGGCTGAAGATAAGCCGAATCCCTTGATGAACAACTCGATTCGGGACCGGCGCCGTTTCGGGGGTTGGTGTTCGGCGCGGCCAAGACTGCCCCGGAGTGGGGCCGGCCGGTGGAGAAACCAAGCAAGGCGACTGACACGGTGTGGTGCAACGCAAATCCCACCTGGTGCGTCTATTCCCCCAGCGGTAAGGTTCAGCATAAGTTTATTTTAGCATTCAAAGCTAAATATACACGTTTCTCGTTTGGAGACGAGTCTTTAAAAGTGAAGACATCGTCGTAGAGACGAAAGGTGATAGCATCGTTGCTTAGGCAATCACCTGGCCTCGTGTCGGAGCTCGTGGCTTGAAATTGGGTGGAGCAGGATGACCTCTAAGATATGGGTTATTTTTGACAGCCAAGCCATAATTATAGATAATCTTTCCTCCAGCCTCGGGAGATTCGACGGGAATATACGACATGGGCCATCATTGATCGACAAAGGGGATATTCTGGGGTCTTGTCCAGGCTTTGCAACGGAGCATTGCTCCAGGTGCCTCATTGGGAGGCTCAAGATTCCGCTTTTGGCCTTCGCTTGCCTGGCAAACCTGGGTGCATAACTTGCCAAAATGACCTCAGGAGGGCCTGTCTGGTACGACTGCCGAGAAAGAGCTGCCAGGTCTGTCTCGGATCCCTGCTGGGAATCCCTCCCCGCCTACCTCGTATTATACCTGCAATCCAAGAGGGTGATCACTCCCGCCAAGACAATGAACCAAGCACCCTGGAAGAAAGTTGGCGCGAAAGAACTATGCTCGGAAAGATGGAGAGTAATTCCAGCCTTCCGAGCCTCCTTTTCCAGACGCACTAATACTTGCACTTGAAAATAGAAGGCTGAACCCCTTCCCCCTCCCCCTTGCCCCCTTGCGCGGGAGTTCGTATCCCGAATTTGGTTGAAGACTCTTCAAATTAGCCCCTAAGGGCGGGTTGCCCTGGTACTCGGCCGGGTGGTCTCCGATTCAAGTAAGCATCGGTCGGCCTCGGATGATTACTTGTTGTCTAGACCAAATGCTGTAGTGCTGCTTGCGAGCTCGCTGCCAAGGAGACCCGAGGAAAGTGAGCGCATGGGTGGCAACTTGGTCAATCAAATCTTAAATGCCTCAATTCGCAACGGTTAACTCTCACTGAGCACGGAGTAGCCATGGGCCTCTTGATACAGAATGATGTCAAGTTCAGGCATCCTCCCCTGGCTGTCTCGTATCACCGTAGAACGCAAACGATGAGAGCACGCTTGGCGTAGTTGAGCAAGATTCTGTCAGAGATACATGATTAGAGGCTTGAGCCTACACGCGACGGGAACCTAGGATATCGCAAAGGCAGTCGCGTAACCTTACTTTTGAGGTTCTCGGCAACAATACTAAATTGGCCAAGTTGTGACTCGAGAAGGGCTCGAGGGTGGCGTGAACAACTACCGGAGGCGGGCGGTGGGGGATTAAGCTCTCACGCGTCTCCTGCAACTGCAGCACCGTTGGAAGGAGAAGGAACCCCCAACTTCCCTAGGCTCTGCATAGGGTGCACGTCCATCGCCGGAATGTGTTTGGCCTTCTCTCATTCTCGCTCAAGCAGATCTACACAATGTCCCTAGGTTTCTTTCCCCCAAAACTGAAAGGAGCGGCATCGTCCAACCAGAACAGGTGTAAAATGAAAGCCAAGATATGGAACCTCATTCAATTGGATGCTTGATTCCGTTTTGGGCGGGAACACGAGGTTGGTCACCCGCCCCTCCCCTCTCCCCCATCACACACCACGCCCATCCACACCAAGACAACGGCGGCCATGCCACCAGCTGCAGGGATAGGACTGAACAAGCATTGGGCTGCGGGATGCAGGTGGAAAGTGGGTTTTCTCCTGGACCAAAAGACATCGGTTTGCTTGGGCCATTGGTTTTTCGGGTCCTGATGTTTTGGGATTTTGTAATCTTGAGCGGGAAATTGCAAGTCGTGAGGATGCAGACTTTGGTCATGTCCTCGAGAGCGTTTGTTTAACTGACGTCGCTGCTACCTTGCGTGTCAAAGGGATTGATGGATATCCTCGGGACAGGCAGGTAATAACTGGGGATCCCTTTGGTCTAAAACTAATACCGCTAGGGTCCATTTTCGCGACGATCGCCCCCGGAGAGATTAGAAATTAACGGCTTCGAGACTGGGTCTCACTCTGACTACACTATGACGGCAATTTCGTCGAGACCTGCCGTAACATGCAAAGGATAGCGGCTTCTAGATCCTTTGCATTTCCTCCCTTGGGCTTTCTTTTTCCTGTCATTTTCCTTTTTATTTTTGTTTTGTTTTATATTTATTTATTTTCCTCTTCCTCGTCTTCGTTATTTGGCAGCTGGCGGACTCGGGTCATCCACAGTTGGTGAGCCAGGGTTGGTGAGGAGAAGCCCAGGCGAGCGGCAAAGAGGAGAAGGGTTGGCGTCTTGGCAGGGCGTGGAGTATGGAATGGGAAGGCCTCGATGGATGTCGCTATGGCTGGATCGTCACTGAGGAGCGCCCGTGAGCACCGCGCTTGGGCCAGACCTGGGGACGAGAACAGAATGAAGGATCCGAAAAAGAAAAGTAGACGGGTTAGAAAAGCAACAAGTCGAGTGAGCACAAAGTCGGAAAAGGAAATCGTCAAACCCAGGCCTTACCAAAGTGAGCGAAGGAGAGGAAAGAAGCCCATTCGCATAAAGGGTCTGTGATTGATGCCAAGGCATGAATACGAGGGAGACGGTGGTGTGGTTGACCAATGGAGTCAACCCACCCTCTGGGGTAGGGACCCCTGCCCTCGCTAGAGAACGGACGAATCTTTGACCGACACACACGGTCATGAGTTGCTTGTTGTTTTTCTTCTGAGCCATCCCTCCTGCGTGCTGATGGCTGGGACGCAAAGACAACAAGAAACCAGGGTTGGGCTGGGTGATGGAAGATAGGGCGAGGGCAAGTTGGGTTGCCTCGTACTTCGTACGAAGTACTTTGATTAGGGCGTGGAGAAGGAAGGGGAGAGCCAGCATCCAAAAAAGAAGGAGGCACATACCACACACAGGCGCCTTCCGCTTTCTCCATATAAACGCAGGTTTCCCCGTCGTGCATCTTGAGAAGAAAAGAAGGAACCATCGAGCATCGCAAGATCGTCAACTTGTATATACAATACATCCCTAATACCTACCAACTCACCTAAAGTCAATCGCTTTTTTGCTTTTCAACAGCCCACCCTTCTTTCAAAATGAAGTCCTTCGCTACCGTTGCCACCACCCTCGCCCTGTAAGTGTTTCTTGTCGTTGGTGTAAGACCATGATCCGGTCGTTCAAAGCTAACACGCGATGTCTTGACAACAGTACCGGCGCTGCTGTCGCTCTCCCCGGAGGCGGTAACCACCAGCACACTACCGTGACCGTTGGCCCATCCGAGCCCGTCCCCACTCAGACCGGATGCCCCACCGTCACCGCCACCGGCGAGCTGTGCGCCTCGTGCCCCATCCCCGCCTGCCTCGTGATCAGCACCATCACTCAGAGCTGTGACTGCCCGGCCGCCATCCCCACCGTCACCCTCGACTTCCCTTGCAAGGACAACTGCAAGGGCCTCTTCTGCACTACCTCGTACGAGACTGTCGCCGAAGTGTGCGAGCCCACGGAGACGGAGACCTGCACCGATCTCCCCACCCCCACCGACGAGCCCTCGGAGACTTGCACCGATGATGAGCCCCAGCCCACCGAGACGTGCGATGATGACGAGCCCACTGAGCCCACTGAGAGCTGCCCGGATGAGCCTGCTGAGCCCACCGAGACCGACGGGCCCGATCCCACCCTTTGCAAGGGCAACTGCACTGGCCAGCCCACCCGCACCGGCACCAAGGGCCCCGAGCCCACTGGCGAGCGCCCCCTACTGTCAACGCGGCGGCGGGCGCCTTCGGCTCCGTATGGAGTGTCGGCTGGCTCGCTCTTGGCGCTCTCTTCCTCTAAGCGAGGATTGGGCGTGCTGGATGTTTCGAGTCATGGATTATGATAGCCTTTCCTCATTTTTCTCTTCATATTACCCCCTTTTTAGTCTTTAATTCTTTCGCGAAGAGTTTCCATGTATATTCTCGCACTTCTTCTAGATGGTGGTTTGGAGGAACTTATAATTTTCCGCGTCCGGAAGGATGGCGTATGGTTTTCTGACACGTTGGATGGGTCTACGTGCTTCACGTTTATGCCGCTTAATTCATATTTCAATACAAAGGCTGTTGAGCCCCGTTGATGACGGCCATTCTGCTTGGTCGAATCGATGAGCTTTTTCAGAGACCATACGCCTTCACTGATTGACCTGATGCTTCAAATCGTTATTTCTCTCATTGCGTTGCCTCACGCCTTGTTGTTATGCTCCCGGGACTCACTTGTCGTTGTCCTGTCCAAAAACCCACAAGCCAGCGCCCGGATCTGTGTACATCTGCGCAGGTTCCCGCCTATCGATCATAATTCCATCGTTCTTGAGACTTGTCTGACCCAACTCGAAGGTGGCTCTGGAGCGGTCACTGCGAATAAAGACCTGCGCTCTTCATATTATTGGTCCCTACCTCTGGCATGCTGCGAGATGGATTCAGGCACCAAGAGCAAGGAAGTGGGTTTTGGGCGATCAGAGGTGGAGCCGAACTTTGGTGGGGGCTGCAAAGTGCTCCACAAATATTGTGTGGGTTAAGTATCCATTGATATAACCTGCTAAGCCCGGAAGCCCTCACCAATGAGTGCTCTAAAGGCTCCCTAGCCCTTATGGCCAAGCGGTAAGGCGTTTGGCTCGTACTATCTGACACCAAAAGATCCTCGGTTCGAATCCGAGTGAGGGCATCACTTTTGGCCCAATCACGCTCCGCGCCAACGCCAACACTTCGACAGCAAGCGGGAGCAAGAAGAATATTACAATTTTCCCATTCTCTTTTCCTTTTTACTCATTACTCTCATTTTTCGATATCGCCCTCTCGCAATCTTTTGGGTTTCTCTTTTCCATTTCTATCCTCTTGGAAACCGAAAATCAACACGCTTCCAACACCAATTTGGCGATCAAAATATTGAGGCACTTGCTTTTCGGCCTTGTCTCTCCACGACTCGCTTCGTACCTAGCGCATGTGGCAACAGCCATAAGTCGGCACCAGCGTCTCTTAGCATGAGCTTTAAGTTCAATCAGCCAACCCAGCCGTCGTCCAATGTAATCCTGAATGGCTCTTCCGTCGAGCACGGGCTGAAGGAAACTTGAACGATCAAAGTTTCCGAATCCCTCGTGGACCCACCAGTGTGGCGCGTTTCCTTTTCCGGGGAACTTGTCGACCGATTGGAGCCCCGCCCTGACCTCAGACCATATGGCTGACGGAGGAGCCCCTCACAGCGGCCAGCAGACAAAAGGCGATCCCCGCCGAGATCCGCCCCCGGCGGCGTACTCCAGCCACGGTTTGCCCAGTAGATTCGAGCACATGGACATCCAAACCTGTGCCGAGGACGTTTTTATTCTTTTTGCAATATGACGTGTCCGGCTGGCGCTGGGGTTCGGTTGGCCTGACCATGCAGGAGGAGGTGCGCAGGTGTTGTTGCTGGGGCCCGCCATTCCCCGCGTCTCGCGAATGAGCAACCTCGAAAAGCTTGCCAAAGCTGGCGGGCCTAGACCTTGGCGGTTCCCGCGCAGGGATGCGTGGTATGGTTCGTTTGACACATCCCATGTTCCTGATGTGCCTGGGGTTGATGGGGATCACCAGTGTGGTCATTGGAGGGACGTCTGGAGGGGCAAATGGGTAGATCTCGGGTTAGAGCAGCTTGATTCCTGGCTGCTGAAAGCCAAGGAATTCAGTACCTCTTTCACGTCGTCTTCGAGTTCCGATGCCGACTAGCCCGCTTCCCTCAAGTGATTCGTTTCTTTGAAAATCAGACATACCCGATTGATAGCTCCTTCCTCAGTTCGCCGCTAAATTGTCGCCATCTCTCCATCTCCATCCTCATCTATCTCAAGCCCAAAAGATTGCCTAGATTGTCTTCCCGTTTTTTCTCGTCATCCACCCAGTATCCTTATTGTTCTTTTTTTTTTTTTTCCTTTTAGGAAAGGAAGAATAGGTACTCTGCTCGCGGTACACAAGCTCTCCCAAGGCTCTGCCACAACTCTCTTCCCCAGACTCAACCCCACCATTCCCGCACCCCCTCGGCCCATCTGTCCTCCGCTTAACCCCACGTCATCCGTCCGTCCCGCCTCACAAAAGGCTCTCATTGACATCACCCTACTATCGCCATAACGTCTCTTGATTATCGTTTACCCGAACCCACATAAGCACGACAAGTCGCCACCATGGTCCTCTTCGAAACCGATCGACAAACCACCCGCATCGCCGTCGTAGGCGCCGGCGATGTCGGCGCCGCGTGCGCGTTTGCCTGCATCATGAACCACGTGGCGGGCGAAATCCTCCTCGTTGACATCAAGGAGAGCTTTCGCGACGCCCAGGTCCTCGATCTCGGCGACGCAGCCTACCGTGGCAGTCCCTCGGTTCGCGCCGGGAGCTACAAGGAGGCCGGGCAGTGCGACATTGTCGTCGTCACCGCCGGCGCGAAACAAAAGCCCGGCGAGAGCAGGCTGCAGCTCATCGGTCGCAATATCGACATTCTGAGCACGGTCATCGAAGGCATGAAGCCCTTCCGGAAAGATACCATTCTCCTGCTGGTCGCGAACCCCGTCGATGTCTTGACGTGCTTCGCGCAGGAGGTGGCGGGCTTGCCTAGGGAGCAGGTCATTGGTTCTGGTACCTTTTTGGATTCGATCCGCCTGCGAGGCAAGCTATCACAGAAGATTGGTGTAAGTCTAGTCTCCCTTGGCTTCCAACACCTTTTTTGCTGAACACATGTTCTTGTTCTGCTTCTCTACAAGTAGCCATTCGGATGAGGGGCCGGGGTGTGCTGCTGTAACACTAACACGGCTTGGCATTAGATTTCACAAAACTCCATCGAAGCCTTCGTACTTGGCGAACACGGAGACAGCCAATTCGTGAGTTAATTGTCCATCTCACGCTTATATACGTCCTTGTTCCCCTCATCCTAACCTTGTTTCCCTCATTCCTAGGTCGCCTGGTCTCTCGCCACAGTCTCCGGTATCCCCTTCTCAAGGCAGTTCCTGAAGGCACGTTCGACCGAGATGCCGTCGCCGAGGCCTGCCGCAACTCCGCAGCAACAATCATCGACGGCAAGGGAGCCACCTCCTTCGGCATAGGCGCCATCGTCTCCTCCATCTGCTCCGCCATCCTCTTCGACAAGCGTCTCGTCCGCCCCATCTCCCACTGGGTCCCCGAGCTCGACTGCTGCATCAGCCTGCCCGTGATCCTCGGCCGTCGCGGCGCTTCTCGCAGCATCCCCTCGCCCTCTGCCCCGAGGAGAACGAGGCTCTCGAGAAATCTGCAGCCACGATCCGCGCTGTCATTGCAGATGCGAGGAAGAAGATCAAGGTGCCTCTTCTTGAGGAGATAGAAGCGCAGAAAAATAAGGAAGGGGAGGCGTAAGGGATGCCACTTGAGGGTTAGAGTCCTCTGAAGAAAATCCCTATAATAGTCCTTTTTGCGTACTAGAAGTTCATCGGGTCTAGGAAGGTAGTAACCATTTTGATAGTAATCTAAGTCGGAGATCTTGGTGAATATAGGCTGTCATCTGCCTTGCCACCGGAATTTTCTTTTTGATCTTTTCCGTATTGATTTTGCTTTCCTCGCTTCCAACCCACCATTATCGTACACGCAAGCAAGCCTGTCGGGAACCTCACCCGACGACGTCAAATCTCTCTTCCATGTCTAGGTCATCGTCATTGTCTCGTGAATGATCAAAATCGTCTGTGCCGCTCATAAGCACTTGTGTGACGTTTCTCGCCGGCAGCTTAGCTTTGGGCTTCGGCGCGGGAGGTGCCTTTGCTGGAGGTGCCTTCGCGGGAGGTGCCTTCGCCACAGGTTTCTCTTCCTTGACTATCTCCATCTTGACCTCTGCGTCCTCCTCTTCGACCTCCTCCTCCTCCTCCTCGCCGTCTTCTTCTTCTTCCTCGTCTCCCCTCGACCTCCTCATCTTCGTCATCTTCTTCGCCGTCTCCTTCATCCTCGTCGTCCTCATCGCTACTAGAGCCGGAGCCCTCGCTTTCGCCATCGCTTCCGGGGTCGTAATCTTCTTCGTCTTCGTCCTCATCGTCCTGAAGCGCCTGCTCTGCCTCAAGCTGCGCCTTCTCTAATTCGGACATGCCACCCGTCACATCAGCTTCGGCACCGTTGGTCGGCACCTCGTCGCCCTCAGCGCCCCCAGCCTTCTTCGCCGCCCGTATATTTTCGGCGAGCTCCAGCTTGGCTTTTCGCTGTTCTGCCATGCTCCGGTCTTGCAACCTATTCTTCTTGATGTACGACTCATCAATGCCGCCATAGTCGGCCTGATCGATCATGCCAAACTCCACCTCTTCTGTCCCTTCTCCCTCACTAGCAAACACTTCAATGACCATATTAAATGTCCTCTGGAGAACGCTGGTGTAGCTGACGGCGGATATGCGATCGAGCGGGATGAATAGGAGAGGTTTCTTGTAGCCCCAGAGGATACCGTTCTCCAGGAAGAACAAGTAGCCATCCTTGGAGCCCCGGAAACCCTTGACATGGACGGCCTTTTCCTTGGGCCGATGTGGCTGAGGGATCTCACTGTGAAACTTGTTGGGGTCTGCAGCAACGATGTTGATGGCATTTCCAGCTTTACGCAGATGGTTTTTAAACGCCCAGCTGAAGAGCGTTTGGTATGAATCCGAAAAACTTGAGGCTTTCGGCGCATCGGTGCCTCCAATCGTACCCTGTTTTGGCGCCGTCGCTGGGACGGTAAATACGAGAGGATCAATCGCCGGAGGACCGCCCTTGAGGGAAGCGAGAGCGGTTCCCTTGGGGAAGAGAATGTAGTTGTGTTGGACCTGAGCCTTTTCGGGAACAGGCAGGTAGAAAACGTATTCTGCCAGAGCTAGTGTTAGCCAGGAGGTGCACGCGCGGGCGCCCCGAACAAGGCGGAATACGTTGAAAATTTACCAATGTCTTGCCACCTATACACAATGCCTTGCACAGGGCCTGGGGCATTTGCCGCCCTGGCATAGATATGGTTTGCCGTGAAGCACAGATCAAACTTCTTTCGCTGGGGCATGGACACGGAGATTTCCTTGACCTCGAGGAGAACCGGCTCCTTGGAGGCATCGACCCCGTTCGCACCGTTGGTAGCGGCGCCGGTGGATGCGCCTTCGTCTACTCGCCTCCGTTTCGCAGAGGGTTCGCCATTGGTTTGAAGCTGGTCGTACACGAAGCTCGCGATATTGTTGAACAGGGTGACTCGGGCGGGAGAATCTGGATAGGAAAAGCGCATTAACAAACTGGCCAATTCTAGCTTGGCGCGCCCGCAACCGCTGCAAACCCGAAGAATACAAAGGCAAAAGAAGCGCAAAGGAGAGAGAGAGAGAGAGAGGAAAAAACTGACCAGCGGCCGCCTTGATGCCTTCAATGATATCTGGCCGCGCCTGAAAGACGAGACCGAGCTTCTGAGAGTCGAGTGCGGCAGGCATTCTCGGGAGGATGGGATTCAATCCTACAACTTCAATGACTATATGCACTACGGAACCTCCTGGTGTCGATGGAGAAGGGATGATGCTTTGGGGTGTCGTCGAATTGGCG
This sequence comes from Parascedosporium putredinis, assembly GCA_949357655.1. Classification (NCBI taxonomy): domain Eukaryota; kingdom Fungi; phylum Ascomycota; class Sordariomycetes; order Microascales; family Microascaceae; genus Parascedosporium; species Parascedosporium putredinis. The sequence goes on along the minus strand of CASHTG010000020.1, from coordinate 937,652 downwards.
CCGCCAAACGCGCTTTTCGAGAACCTCGCCGCTTTTGCCACAGCACGGCCATTTGTTCGATGGGTGGGCTGACTCAGCCAGCTTTGGCACGTCTGGATTGTTTGGTGATGGTGGTTTGGTCTTGCGACCGCGCATGTAGAGGGCTTGTTAGTGGGTGGTCGGGCGGATGGTCACTGCTGACGTTGGCTAGTATGGGGCGCGACTTGACTGTGGGATCTGGTTTAACCAAGAAACCCCGCCATCAGAGCCACCTTGACTGCCCCTCGAAAGACCATTCATCCACCTTCCATCAATCCCATCATCTACGGTCCACCTCAAATTTCCAGAGGCACGGCGCGTATTTCCCGAGCTGAACCTGCTAGAGCCGGAAAGGAAGATGTTTCCCAATGTTTATGCGCATAGAAAAGTAGCAGACACAGCGAGCAAAGGATGTGACGTCTGCTACAGACCGACCACAAGCGTGCTCTTCGCGGATGGACCCGATGGCAAGGTAAGGCAGGGGGTATCGCGGAGTGCGCTTTAGGTGGAAAGGCAAGCTAAGTTTTAAATATAGGACTTTTTTACGTTTGCGCCTCGCATCTCAAGGATAGAAATTTCTGCAGTCCCATTATTGACCAGGCGGCCATTGATGCCAAGAAAAAAAGGAGCTTGACGAAGAGGTCGAGCGGGTAAAGAAGGAGTACGAGGAAAAGAAGAAGAAGAAAAAGGAGGAGAAGGAGCAAAAGAAGAAGGACGAAGAGGCAGGCCAGAAAGACGACAAGGATAAGGATAAAGACAAAGACAAGGACAAAGACAAGGACAAGGACAAGAGCAACGACAGCAAAGACAAGAAGAATTCCGAGGACGAGGCAGATCAGTCGAACACATCCAAGGTAGGTGCTTGACCGAGCTGACACGAGGCGTCTTGGTCTCCGCAAAACTCGGCAATTTTCTGACTGGCATTTCGTTCCAAGGCCGAGTCTGCAAAATCAGGTGCTGACGAGCCTCGGGTTTTCGCACTCCACCGGTCAGTTATAGCCCGAGCTTATTCAAGATGCGCGGCCGGCATCTCACCGACGGCAACTGACTTGCTGTGTATAGTACCTTTTATCAACAGCGCGTCGAGAAGAAACGACAGATGGAAGTTGCCAAGCGAAACAGGGAACGCCTTCAGCAGCCAAATTATTTCCCCTCAGTCCCCAAGGGACTCCCTGGGACCTAACGGGGGCGGCGGTCATCGATGTGCTCCTCACTAGAGCCTTCAGTCAAACATAGGGCTGGTTCTTGACGATCGTGATGGAAGGAGTCGTCTGAAGTTCTCTCTGCCGTGTCTTTCTATCTACACCCCTAAACATCAAGGTACTTGGAGTCGACCCGATCGAAGTACCTCGCTTTTCAAAGAGGGTAAAAGTCGTTAATCTCACCTTTCTTACCTGCCCAGGAGGCCGAAAACGTCACCGTTTTCATGCGTGTAAGACGATGGTGGAGAGACTTGTAGGTAATAATACCACTCTCCTCTCCTCTGCTGGCTGGCCACCTTCCAGAAACTATTTCAAACGAATGAGTTATCCCAGAGAATGGATGACCAGGGTTCGCCCTTCATCGGCTGCCCACCAACTGCTCTGGTTAAAATACCGCCCGCCTTTCCTCTTGCTTCTTTTGCAAACCCTCGCATCATCCCTCGATTTTGCCCTCTCTCTTGGAAGATGGGGGCAAGCGACGCACCTTGCCTGGAAATCTGGAAGTCTGGAAACCCTGGATGTCCACGCCAAAGGAACGTGGTGCTTCCGCGCCAAGCAGCCCAATTTCCCAAATAGGCATCTTGACAGTGGCACAGCCGAACACTCGACCTGGCCCCGTCAGCCGCAAACAAATTCAGGGCAGTCTGACATTCTGACATTGCCGTATCCCGGAAGGCCTACAAGTAGATAAATTGGCCCCTGGCCCAGGTTTGCCTGCTTGAGTCGGCCGAAGTGGAAAATATTAATTATTCGCTTTGCCGGGGTCGATTATCAAGGTTGGACACGATTGCGAGGTGGTCCAACGTTGGGAGCCTGGCCGGCTGAGCCCCTCCAGCACAATAAACCCTTGCGGAGGCGCAGTTCCTGATTAGCGCCCTTGAATCTTAAAATTCCCGGGATATCAGACATTCCGCTACTGTCGTCGGCTCAACTTGATCGCCGACTAACTCGACATCCTTTCCAACACGAGTCAAGCCTTCTTTGCTGGAATTGTGAACAGTGTTGAAGAAACTCGTTTCGACCTGTTTGTCTCATGTGATGGATGCAAACGAGCCCGTCTCGACGACGCCTTTGCTGAGTGACTTTTCCTCGTGTGGGGGATGACCTGCATGCACAGAGACTAGTGCTTACTTCTCTCCTCTCAATGGCGTAAATTGCACCCTACACACATGGGTTCATGTCCTGATGACGCCCTGCCCCTAGCCAAAGAAGAGAGATGCCTTTCAGAGGCTCAGAACAGAGCTACTAGCGGAAGTCAAGAGGCGGGCTCACACTCCATCAACTGTTCCTTGGAGCTCGCAAGCGGGAGCGGATCCGGGACAGGGTCGGCGCCTTCAGGCACAAACGCGTATTGCGGACAAGACCTTGACCCTTCGCCCCTGTGGTACGACGATGCTTGATCGCAAGGCCTTGGTCTACCACCCGTCAGCCCGAGAACCAATCCGACACTTTTTCGTGTCTGCACCTGCCGGTGACCTCACCCTCTTCCAATGGATTCAGGCTGGTGTGAAGGTAGCCATCGTGTCATCGCCCGGTTTGACTAATACTTAGAGGGATAGTCTTGGCACTTCGGCGTCAGTGTGCATTCCCTTGGAAGACGTGCGTGGCGTTGTCGACATCTCATATTATGCCTCAGGCGACCCCCGCACTACTTACTATCTCTGCGGGTTACGGACCGGTTAGGCATAGATTCCTGCTGTGCCCTCCTCGAGAGACCCACCCCACAAGGGCCTGCGGACAGTCAATCTATCTTCCACGCTCTAGTCTATCGCAGTTACCCTTGGTAGGCTTTTTCGTGGAGAAGGCTGTTTCACGAGAGCCACAGCTTGACCTTCAAAGTGAAGAAATGACTTCATCAGGGGATGTGTTCGGCTCTAGGGCTGAAAGCCCCCTCCACAACCCTGGCAGAATCTTGTCCACCCCTCTCCGTCGACGCCTTCGCTCTGACGGATTTAGGCTCTCGGGCGAGAAATAGCCTTCCCTACGTGCCCACCAGCGTGTAACTCTGACGGGCTCTGTCCGGCTTCTATTCCCACGCCCCCTCCCTCTTCTTCTGATGCGTCCGGTACCGGTGGATTTGGTCAGCACATCACCTCAGTTCTTGGCTGATGTAGAAGGCTTGTATGGATTTCCGGCGCAGTGGTCCACCCGTTGACGGTTTTTGTTGATGCCGCGATGGTCCGTGTTAGACTCAAGGTAGTGCTTATGGCATGTGTCTGGAAATCAGCGAGTTGAGCGAGGGCTAGTAGCTTCCCACCCCGAAAGTCCTTAGTTCCAGGCACTACCCACTATCGGTTATCCGTCAGGTTCAAGTGCCCTTAAAAGCAGCCCTTGGTACGCCTCCAGGCCCTTCACGGAGCTAACCACGGAGAAACCGATGATGAGGATAACGTCTCGGCCTCCCCGACCTGCAGGTGTGCGTTATCCAAGGTATAGTGTGGGATCAAGGCCGCTGTGGAATTTGATTTATTTATGAGGGAAGGTGTAAGCGAAAGCCGGCTGCATCCAGACAGTGATTCTAATGCTGTGTAGTCACTTAGAACTTTTCGGCCAAGAGTAATGAAAGTGTACAGTCCTCTATCCACCCGTTCGTGGGGTTAGCATCCAACCGGGGCCAGAAGTGTTGGCACATAGCGATAACGCGCGCGCTGAATTTCATTGCTCTCAAAACGCGCCGCCATTCCGGCATGGCGATCGTGACTGGCTAGTGGTAGCGAGGGCCAAGGAGAGACGGCATACTGCAGATTTGGCATCTCGCGTGAGGATATGATCGTCGGCGAGGTGGTTTTCAACATCCCTCCTGCCCCAAGGGCCAAGGCTCCAAAACGAGAAACACAGGGAGAAGTCAATGAATGAGGTGCCAGGCTAGATGCATGGGCCTCAATATACGTCGCGTTCGCGGAAGCAGGAGGCGACGTCCGCGCCCATCCAAGATTACGCGATTTCCACAGGTACAGGGAGAAGCAATCAACGCTGGTTGCCATTTCTTCATGCCAAGACAGAGCCTGATAGGCTTCGTTCTATCGACCGTTGTTTATGACGGACCAAGGCTTCGAACTCGAAATGCATGGTCGAGCGACCTTTAGGTATCTTCGGTTTGTGATTCGCTTGTGCCCGGCTACTTACAGGCGTGGAGCACGTTCGCTGACCACATGTGCGTGAGGGAGGGTCACTAAACCCGACAGCCGATAGGACAGGATGTCGAAGTCTCCCCTCTTTCCTACTTTGTACGCTCGGTTTCGACTCGAGCGAGAAGGCCGACAACCTTTTCTTTTTCCTCTTTTTGCCGTCATAAACGGGCCAATGGCAATGACCAGCCTTGCAAGACTTCGGTCCTGGGCCCCCACGCGACGCCGAAGCTCAAGGACCGCACACCGGGGTGAGTTGAGGGTTAGTGGGTAAGGGTTTGAGGCCATGGGCAGGGATCGGGCTTGCGAGCGGCAAGATCTCCCGGGAGCGGATGGGAGGCAATCTATACTGTGGTACCGCTCGGATTTTGGCGCTGCTTACACCGTTTGTGGCCCAGGACTAACACGGAGGCTTACCCCGGTGGTTGCAGAAGAGCAAGGCGGGGAAAAATGAAAAGTGAGACGAAGGCTTTTCCCCCTTGCCTCCCGTCATCTTGCGGTCATCGGCATTAGTGCAGCTTCCGGAGTTTGACCCTGGGGAAGAAGGCTCGAGAGAAAAGTGGGGGAGGGGTTGGGAGGGGGGCATATTGGCCAAGGATTCCTTGATCTCGCGGTAGTTCCTGTCGGAGGCGGCAGGGACACCTCGGTAACTACGTGAAAAGTCGTCCGTGTCTTGTTCGAGATTTATTTAGAATACTACCGAGAAGCTGCCTAGAGGAAAGCACGGTGAGATTTTGCCGTTCCAAACATGACATGCACGAGAATTTTGATACAACCATTCTTGGATATTACACATAAACGTCATCCTAGTGATCCAACATCAGCGTGCTCGAGCGTATCGGGGCCCTGTCAGCATGTCACGATCTATACTTGGAAAAAAACTGTGGATACCATCTCATTGTCTTCCTGACCGACCCTTGGCCAGCGGACGCTGACTGTGTCTCTTCTCATCCTCATGAACTGTGGCTCTTCTATTTGGCCTGCTTAATCAAGGTCGGCTTCATCCATATTCCGGATAAATTTGCTATACCATTGAACGGTGCGAATGTGGGCAAGTGCGCTAAGCTTCTCGTTGACGGTGTGAATGCCTTCCCAGAAGTCGTAGTCGGGGTCCCAGCCGGGGGCGAAGCGGAAGATGTGGTCGCTCAGGTCCCAATAATATCGGGTGTCTGTGTTGCCCGTCATGAGACCGGGGGCGACAATCATGTCCTCGCCATACAGGGCCCTCGTGGTGCCGGCGAGGATGGAATAAGGGGTCGTGCCGTCGACAGAGGTCGGGGAAACGGGTGCCGGCTCGAGAACGGCCTTGGAGTGGCGAAGGGTGATGGAGCGTAGCTCCGCCTCTTCGGAGTCGTCATCGCTGGGCTCGAACGCGTGGACGGTGAGGCCGTACTTCTTGGCCACCTTTTCCGCGAGGCGCGTGATCTTGTCTTTGACGTCGGCTGAGCTGGAACCGACGTTGATGCGGTGGTTGACGAGGACGCGGGTCTGCTCCGGAAGGGCGTTGACCTTGACGCCGCCGGAGATGACGTCAACGGCGACCGAGGTGGTGAAGAGGTACTTGACCAGGGGCCCGGCCTTGGCGGCTTCTTTGGCGAGCTTATCCTCCTTGTGCTTGTGGCTGTGCTTGCCCGAGGTGGCGTGGCGGCCCGGAAGCAGCTTCTTGAGCTTCTTGGGAAGTCTTCGCCGTGGGCGGCGCCGCACTGCAGGAGACTGAGGAAAGGGTTCTCGTCGTGGATGCGGGGCTCGTATGGGTTGGCCTCGATGAGGGTGATGAGCTCCGACGTGATGCCGATGCCGGTATGGTCGGGTGGCACGGAGGAGTGGCCGCCGGGCATGCGGACGATGATCTCGACGTCGATGTAACCCTTCTCCGCGACGCCGGGAACGGCGAACTCCTTGCCCCACTGCTTGACGACGCCAGCGCCCTCGTCCACCACGGTGGCGATCCCGTTCTTACCATATCTGTCGAGGATGGCCTGCGAGAGGCTCTGCGCGCCGCGGCCGCCCGAGATCTCCTCGTCGAAGCCAAAGGACAGCAGGACGGTGCGCTTCGGCTTGTAGCCGGCGTCAATCAGGAGCTCGATGGCCTCGAGGATGCCGACGAGGGAGTTCTTGCAGTCGCCCGACCCGCGGCCCCAGATGAACCTGCCGTCGTAGTGGCCGCTGAACGGAGGATGCTCCCACTGCTCGATGGTGGACTGCTCCACCGGCACCACGTCCTGGTGGGCCATGAGCACGCTGGGTTTGAGGAGTCGTCGCTGCCGTGCCACGTGTAAAGGAGTCCGTAGGTGTTGATCTTGTCGAGCGTGACGGAGTCGCCCTTGTGAATCAAGGGAAACGTGCGGCGGAGGTAGTCGGCCAAGTCGCCCATCGGCTTCCATCGCGGGTCCTGGTCGACGGGACCCATGTTATCATAGGATTCGAGGGATCTGCACGGCGCCGGCCACCCGGGCTACGGACTCGTTGCGAAACACCTCGGACTCTAGGAACCTGTCCATCTTGTCGAGTCTGCCGCCCTCGTCGCCGGCGGTGGTGGGGTTGAGGGCGGGAACCTGGGCGCATTGACCACCATTGGATGGACGGGAGGGGAGGGGATTCATGCTCTCGCGGGCTCGACAAGAACCAGCTTGCGTGTGTGTAACAAAAGACGAGGAGGTTCAGGAAGACGAGGGCCTCTACGATTCGATAGCGGGGAGGTGCTTTCCTCGCTGAGGGCGGGGCGCCTCCGCCGACGGGCGGCAAGCTCTGGGTCTTTTCTGACATAGCTCGGTGAGAGCCTCGAGGCTGCAAGGGGGCGCTTCCTTACTTCGCTGGATAATTAGGCTCCTCTTTCTTAACGAAGGAGACTATGAAAATAATCAATAAAGAATTTTCGAAAGCGAAACCACTCGATTGTGGTTAGTTTCTTTGAACATTTAAGGAAACGCAAAGACGAAACCAATTCGATGCTCTACAGGTGCGGCACAATTGGCGAGGTTGGCTGAGGATCAATTGATCGAGCTTCGAGGTGGCGTTGAGGTACCTCGGCACGTGAACTGAGCTTGAGTTCAAGTTGACTAGTCGTACTGATCAGTGATTGCTCAGACGCTCTCAGTCAGCAGTTGGAACCTTTGACAATGACGTGCCACTGCCATATCGGAGTTCCGGTGCCGATCAACGACGTGAACGCTATTGGCGCGTGTGTGGAAAGCCCCCACCAACATTGCCTGAATGAGTAATTGGTCGATGAACCACCATTAACAACAACTCGAATGATAGATGGAGTAGATCCCCAGAGATGCAAATAAAACCGCCATCGTCGTCATAGTCTTCATGAATTACCAGTGTCCGACGTGATAAACCTCAGCTCTATGCGTGAACTAGAAGCTCTATGTTTAGGCCCCATATGAGAACTCGAATGCACCCAATAATTGCCATGCTCTTGTTTGTTTAACCGTGCCGCCACTCATGAATGTAAAAAAAAAAAAAGAAATAAGAAAAAGGAAAGTATTGAAACCTGGGTACATGTGATGGTAGTTATCTGAATCCCGTCTACGTACTTCTCCATAAACCGCGCCACATCACAGGTTTTCCCGGGGCGCCATACCTGGAGGCATCCGGATCCCGAGTGAGGCGGGCGGCCTCACCGCCCTCGTCACCACATCGACTTTGGCCTTTGCAAAGAGAAAGCCGGCGTGACCCACTCGCCGCACGAGCACCGAAACCCCTTCCAAGAGTATCGGCCAACCGAGGCGCCGCATTTGGAATTGGGGCAAAAGCCGGCCCTCGAGGTCCCCTTGCTCCAGGGTAGGCCGCATCCACGAGAGGTTCGATGAAGTAGTGCGGGCAAGGCCCAGAGGGGATCGGCGCGTGCGCCTCAACCGTCTTCGCTGCCGCACCGCCGCCGTGGCTGAGCGCGACAATAAAGGGGGCCGTGGCGAGGGTCTTGCGGCACTTGCGACACCTCAGCTCCGGCTCGGCTGCGGAGGCCGCCGACTGCGTGGTCTCGGCGCCGGCTGCGGGCTTTGTCCGGCTGACTTCTTCGTCTTCAAACCTCAATTCCGGCGCCATGCCGCACGCGACGCTCCTCTCGATCTCCCTCTTGTAGGCCCACTTACGGTAGATGGGGTGCGACTCGACATCTTCGGGGCACCCCATTTCCCACCATAGCTTAAGCTGCGACCTGAACCCCCAGTTGGGATCAGCTATAGATCGACTCCTCCTAATCCACTCAATCGCGCCGTTTACAGCCTCGGTAGCGCCTCCCTTCCTAGAGCTTGGGTCGGCTGCGGAAGCGAGAGATCGCCCGAATCGCTGAGGATGTTTCCAAAGAAGGTACGCCGCCGCCGTCGCCACGGATCGTGACTTGCCCATGGCACAATGTACGAAAACCGCCCCTTTGGCTTGGAGTCGTCTTCCCCGCTGGAAGAGTCGTCATCTTCTGATGGGCTTTCCTTGGGGTATAGGCCCTCTTCGATAAAGCGCACAGCCTGAGGAAGATGCACGAGGAGGTCTTCATCGTCGACATCATCAATATCGATCATCATGTGCTTGGCTGTTTTCCTAAAGCTGTCCCAGGTCGGGCCCTTTGTGGCGTCGCCCTCCATCTCCCTTGGCTTGAACCCTACAACAGAGAGAACATGGGTGATGCGATGCTCTATCAAAGCTTTGGGCCGTCGGAGGGCAAAGATGCTGTGCCTCCACGTCAGTGCCGGCCCCACGCTGACGTCCACCTGATGCGGTGAGAGGAACGAACCCCCGGGGTTGAATTCACTCACCTTCCAATATAGAGGTTTTCGCTCCCTCAACCCTATCAAGCGACATTTTTGGGAATGTAGGATCGCTTTTGGAAAGGGTAAACGTATCGGGTAGCTCGAAGGGTACAAGTCGCCCAGATCTTTGGGTCACACAAGGTGGAAATTTGAATAGGCCTTGTCTCTCTTCTTTTGGTATTTTCTTCTTCTTCTTCTTTTCGCTTGTACCCCTGTTTGTTTGAGTCTAGCCCTACGTTACGGTCCACGTTTATCTTGCCTGTTGGTATGCAGTGGTGTGTTTCTCAATTCTTAGATCAGAAGCAAGGAAAATTTGGCACGAGAGCCCCGCCCCCGCTTCCGCCTTGCCAGCAAAGCGCAACGGTGGAGTTTGAAGACTGCCCAAAGTAGCCCCAAGGGATTGACCCTTGTAAATTGAAGGAGAGTTAAAAGGGTCCAGCTGGACAAGAACGGCGAGCAGTGCGAGCACGAAAAAAGAGGAAAAACTCCCTTTTGGGTATACTCAGCTGCACTTCTTTCGGTGTACTAGTGGGTTGGACAAAAGTGAACGGAACTCCTCTGGATCTTGATCTTTAAAAAGTGGAAGGCAAGATTTTAATTTTGGCTTCCTATTGCACCCATAACCGTCTCTGGTGTTCCAATGAAAAAGACCCCTCCCTCACATCTAGGCCTCGGCTCAATCCTAAACTCCGGGAATCGAATAGAAAGATCAAATTGCACAGCTAATGCATATACCGAGGAAAATAGCGTTAACGGAGTTGGCTTGCTCCACTTGAAAATAATGTTTGGTGTTTGCCTCGAGCGAGTGGCGCATTTGGCTTGTGTAGTGTGGTTAGTGTGTGTTGGCTTGGGATGACGTGGGCTCCGCCTTCAAAGGCTGAAGACCAAATGAATCTCGGATGGACCCTCTTGTAGGGCTGAGTCACATGGCTACCTCAATTTCTCACCGACGGAAGCTGCCGTGACTCGAAATCCAAGGTACGACTTCACATTTCCATAGGTAGTGGAGGGGCATTTTGAAGGCCATATTAGAACTGGCAAGACGAATAAGAAATAAGGCGGAAGTGCTGGGGTGCTCCCAGACAGAGAACAGGACATCAAAACGACGCAGCGCTCCACTCACAAGGGAAGAAAGGATCGAAAGGAAGGGAAAAAAGGGTAGGAGGGGGCGGGGAAAGGAAAGGGGAAAAAAAAAAGGAAACCCCCCAAAAAAGGAAAGAGAAATCGAAAGTAAAAAGACAGTCCAAGGTGTTCGGTCAAGAGGAGGTGGGATTTTTTTTTGACCGCTGTTAAGGGAAGGGGGTGTCAAGTGAAGAAAAGTATGGTGCCTTCGACTGCAGTGGTATATTTGCGGTTTGGTCTTTTGCCGATCTTTCCATGCAGAGCACCAAAGCCGAGAACGATCTATTTGGACATTTGGACGTCGTGACCGTTCAACAGAACATTGAAGCCCCAGAGGCCAACTCCTTCTCCTCCTGCTGCAGCGGGGCCGAGGCCCTTTCTTCTGCTTCACACCTCGCCAATGTTCAGTGTGTCCATATCAGCGAGAGCTTGGCAAATTGCCAGCAGGGACATGGAGCCGGCAAAGGCCCCACCGCCCAAGGCGCGCATGGGGAGATGCAGCGTCCCGCATGACAACATAACGCATCGCGCTGCCCTTGAGCTGCATCTGCAGAGATGATGGGCTCTTGGAGTTCTTTGGTGGCCAGTCAGGGCCTGCAACATGGCCCTTCTAGTGGACTTCTGCTCTGCCTTCTCTTCCAGATTCCTTCTTCTCCCTTGGCCAACCCCCACCCTTATCCGTCCACCCGCGAACCCGCGAACCCGCGAAGAAGGGTTCGATCCTCAGAGCAAACGGCCCTTGTTTATGGACTCTCGTCCAGAGCAGCCAGGGTGTCTGGCAGGAAGGCAAAAGCACCTGCATGGACCGACCGACGTGGGAGTTGCTTTCCGAGGTCAGCCGACACTGACCTTACAGGTTAGCCCAAGAGGTAAAGACTGGCCGAATGCGACACCTTGAAGGGATTAATCTCAGGGTCGGTCCCTCCACACCCTTTCCCCTTTTGAGGGACCTCTTTCATTTCTTCCTTCCTTCCTTGCTTCCTTGCTTCCTTCTTCTGTTTTCTGCCTTCTGTCTCTCTTTCCCTATTTTTCTAGCAAGTCTTTTCATCCTCAACTTTGGGATTTACCCCTTTCTCATTGCCCATGTCCCCTGAGAGTTGGAGCGCAAATATATCCGTGGCGCGCGATACACTCGTCAACCTGGGACTGTGTTTACAAGTGCGAAGCAAAGACAAAAGGCGAAATACACGGGAGCATGGGAAATGTATGTGTACTGCCAACAGATAGTACCCCGGAACTTGGCCCGCAAGCGCAGCATCCGATGCGGATGAAGAGCGAGCCAACGTGCCTTGCTTAGGTATCATTGGGTGAGGAGAAAGAAAAATAACCCTCACCTCCTGTTGAGGAGCCCTTGTTCATCAGTCAATGGCGAAGTGTCGTTGCATGGCCTCTGCAGTAGCTGGATCCCGAATGATCGACGTCAATCAATTCCACCACCAACCGCCCCCACCCTCCTTCCTTTTGACGTTGACAAACCGTGCCGAAAAAGAGAACAACAGGCGAAGGATAAATATATCCCAGAGGTCGAGGCCCGTGAGCGAGAAGCAGAATCGGAGGGGGCGGGAGACGGAAAAGAGATCAAAGTCCCCAGAAATGAGAGGAGCACAAATTTAATCCCACCCTCCCGGTGTTCTCCTCACCCTCCTCCTATCCGGCGGCCTTTCTTCTTTAAAAAAATTAGAAGAATAAAAGAGAAAAAAAAAGGCAAAGAGGATAAAGAGACGGTAGAAGTCCAAAACTGCGCGACTCGCAAGCTCGTGGAGAGACGGGGATTTAGTGGCCCTCACGACCGGTACGTGCTAATATCCGGCCGCTGCCTCAACAGGGAACCCTGCACTCCAAACAGTCTCCAAGGCCTCCCGCTGTTTCCTCCTCTTCCGAGCGCCATCAGCCGGTGGCATTGAACCCCATCATCTCACGGGTGAGCCATGATGATTTCCCCACTCCAAGACTTTCCAGGGTAGCATCCGCACCATAATCTGTGCCGTTGCACCCCTTCTCACCCTGGCTCGCACTAACGATTGCCCCTGTCATCTCTGCTGAAAACAATTGAGATATTCGTGGTTGACAGGGCGCGGATGCATTGCTTACTATCCATTGCTTGTGTCTGGGGCTAATTCTTTTCAAGTGCGAGACCGGGAAAAGTAGAGCTGGCCTCCCTTTAGCCATCCATTTCCTCACGAGCTAACACCAATAGACTCTTCGGCGGTTCAATGCAGGCTTGCATCCGATCCATAGGGCTAGGTTGAGGAAGAAGAAAACAAAAAGATGGAAATAGAAGAGGTTTTAGGGGGTGGGGTTTGATCAATGGCACCAAATGGAAAGAAGAGCATCAAGTTCAAAAAGAAAGAAACGTGGTATATTACAATGCGGATTTTATGCCCCTTGGGTTTTCAACCCCTCTTGTCGTAACGGCGTAATAATAACTATTGAAATCATCATGGGATGGCCTTCCAACCCTAGTCACCCGGTGCTGCACCCATCAATCTCTGGCCAAATCCCAGGACTCGGTGGGCCAGCGTTCCTTTCGAGCGTAATACCCAATATCCCTTTTTGTGCGGTTCAACAACTTGCCGCCCTTCCTTCACACCGCCGGCTAGTAATAGAAAAGGAGAGAATACAGATAAACAGGAGGGGGAAGAGATTGCGTGTGGGAAGAACAAGAAAAGCGAAACAGAGGAATTGGGGCGGTGGCCGCAGTAACGCCGCATGCGACAAATAAAGTCCCTTCTCGACAAGGGTCCCTACCAAGCTCTCGGGTCATTCGAAGCAAATTGATCTTTGCTCGACGGCGGCTATCGAACCGTAATAGTGGGCTCTGCGGAGCTTGTTGGTTTGCGTTGGAAGGGAGGTGAAGCGAAGAAATGAGCCCCTCGAGATGGAGAAATTCCCTCTTGCAGCCAAGGAATCGCAAGTGCTGACTGGACCCCCTCGGAGATTCTGTTCCTGAATTGGTAGAAAGTCGAGACGAAGAGGAAGGGCTAGACGGTTTTAAGAAGGCGGATTGGTGTCATTCCCCCATGTCCGTGTCAGGCAAGCAAGCATTGTTGGTGGGCGGCGGTCGCACTGGTTTCGCCAATGAGACTACTCCTTTGGAATCCTTCTCGCCCAGCTTCCCCCAAGGATTCCTATCGAGAGGGCCCCTCCCAACCCGCGTGCAGTGAGACCAAGTATGGGAATCCACAGCCGACACAAGTGGAAAAAGAAAGGCTGAAATGTAAAATAATTTGAACCGCCACCACTCCGCGGTATTTGATCTCTCAGCCTTTGGGTATGGGAAAGAAAAAAATGGCAAGAGTGAAAAAAGCCAGGATCTCGCTATTCTGACGAGGGTTGACTGGTCCGTTGGATGCGTTGGTGGCGGGATCAGCCGTCTGGGAAGTGCTGGCGAGGACGCTGCCTTTGGCTCGGATGTAGCTCGAGCACTGGGGGATCGATCCATCGGCGCCATTGGCGTGGTTCGCAGGCGCTGGAGAAGAACCAAAACGCCCCCGCCCTCCCCTCCTCTTCCCCGCCATTAGCCATAACTTGTAAGCTGAATGATAGACCCGCCAATCCGTGAATCCATCGTTCAAGCCTCTCACCCGCATCCTAAGGGCGAAACGGAGGATATGGTTCAATCCTGCAACAAAGGCCCTTTTTTTGTGTCGCTCGAAGCGAAGGGATTCGAGCGCAAGAGGACCAAGCCGGGCTCATTGACTTTACCCTTCCGGCGCGCGTCTCCCATCCCCGCATTCGCACCTGCGCCCCCAAATCTTCATTGTTGTGCTGGGCAGGCGATTGGTCCTATAGTCCCAGCCCTCAACGGAGCAACATTCCATAGATGGGCGGCCGAAGTCATGCTTGGTGGGCGACAAATGACCATGATCTCGATTGCGAAAGCCAGTAGTATTTTGAGCAGAAGCATGCAATGCCACCCTCCCGCAGCAGAACCCACCGATACTCATTTGGGCGTCAAGTCCTCTTCCATCATGCATGCGTTTTCCAGCATGTTCGTCCATTTCCCGCTTGATCCCGCGTGGCTGTGCTTGAGATGTTGACGGAAGTGATCGGCCCGGAAAAATTTTTGCTGCTGTTGCATTCTCGAAATTTGTGCACGACCGTGAGATGATGGATCCGCTCGTCCCAGTCCTGATCGGATGCTGTGCGTCCCACACCGCCCGCAGTTGCCGGACCGGTGCGTTCGAAATCTCGACCGCAGTAACCGCACGTATCGGCCTCGCCAGGTCTATTTGTACTCTCGTGGAACGCCTGGCTGTAGCTCGTCAGGGCTTTGCAGCTCCAGCTATGGCGTCGAACGTGGAGACTATTTTGGTGTCGCTCCGCTTCATTCTTGTTCTTGAACCTGTTTCCGCAGTACAAGCATTCGTACTGCTTTTCCGCCTCGTGCGCGCTGTAACCAATAAGTTAGCAAAAACAAGTCATAAATTTTGAGCCAGCGCATAACGCGCTGACAAGGTTCAAATGTGCCCTACCATAGTTCCTCGAGCGTTTCAAACTTCTTAGGCTTCTTCGGGCAGCATTCACACATGAGCATAAAGCCCTGCATCCTTTGCCCATTGGCCTTGGTGACTTCGGTAATCTTGCGGGGAGACGCAGTTTGGCGACTTTCGCTGATGTTGCGCTGGTGCGCTCCTCGAGATATCGAGCCTCGAGGGCTCGGGTTCAGGACGTAGCCAGCAGTACCGTCCACGGCGGCGCTGCTGGAAAGGTGAACGGGAGAGCGCCGCCCAAAAGAGTTGACGCTCGTCGCACTGCTTGGGGCAGCAACAGAGAAATTCGAGGCAAAAGACCCGCTTCGACCTGCGGATGAGACTGAAGATCCAGATCCTTTAGGGTGAACGGCAAGACGAGGGGTGGGCGAGCCACGGGAGAGCTCCCTTCGACGAAGGTCACTTTGGCTTCCCATAGAATGCAAAAGGGAATCGTCGCCCGGAGGGGAAGATGCACGGCGTTTTAGTCCAGCAACATGATATTCCTTGGGCTCGTCAAGGTGAAGCCTGCGCAGGCTTGACGTTTCGGCGATTTCCGAGTCGGTGCCGTGTAATTCGTAGCCGCTCCGAGGGGAGGCTGTGGATTCATCGCCGAGGGAAGTGCTGTTTGTCCTTCCCGACCGTCGGCGTCTGGCCGAGTAATCTGTATCAGAGTTCCCACCCGGGGATCGGGGATCTCGACTGTTTGAAGAGAAAGGGCCGAGTCGAGGCGAAACGGCAGAGTGAAGGGGGTCTGGGTAAAGCGCTCGGGTTCCTCAAGAATGGATGTCCTGTATGGCAGCGAGACGGGGACTGAGAGTGGAGGGAGGCGACTCTCCGGAGATAGCCGTCCCGCAGATGAATCCTGGGGACCAAAGCAAGATGTCGGAGACCTATCAAATGTTTTGATAGGGTTAAGCTTATTTTTCATATTATCGCAGTAGTCATCGGCGCTCGTTTGGAATCGATATCGGCTGTGTAAGGCTCCAAATCCGGTTGGCAACGAGTCCTTGGATCTAGATAGTCGCGTCGTGTTAGTTAGGGGTCTTTGGTGCGAACATCATGGAGCAATTGGAGTGGTTGCAGCCAAAGAGTAGAGAAATATCGAGCCCAATGGGCCCGGTACTGTTTCAAATACTTGCCTGGTCGAAGACAAGCTCGCATAGCCTTCATCTTTCTCAACTTTCAGTAATGGCGCGCGATCTCGGCGGTGCCCCATGCTTTCAAAGCTTCCACTTCCGAAAAGACTAGGCTCTCGAGCACTAAACGAGCCAAACGAATCTCGTCGAGGTTCTTTGAAATCGGAGCCGGGGGCCTTCCAAAAGGAAATTGTGGTGGTGGTAAAGGAGGGGGAACGACTTCGTGTCTCGCAGCACCAGGAATTGACATTGCAATTGCACTTGTTGAGGAGGAGAACTGTTCGAAGGGCATGGCTTGGGTGGGGGACCGATATCGATCTGGAGGATCAGAGGCTATAAAGATGGAAGGAAGACTGGAAGCCTCGGGGCCATGCTGTCGACTGAAAGACATGGCGTCGTTGGGTGGAGAGGATATACGAGGGCAAGTTCGGGAAGATGGTGACGACAGCTGAAGCCGGGATTTGAATCGCCACCGAGTGAAGGGGGCAGCTGAACAGGGGTTCGGTTAGTTTGCAACACAGCCAACGAGATCGTCATGAAGCGTCCCAGCGGCGAGGTGTGCGAATTAAAAGGAGGTGTCCAAAAAAGATCTTGACCCGAAAAAAAAGAAAAAAATCCGGTTTGGCCGCAATTAATTTTTGTCTTGTCCTTGTTCCCGTCTGTAATGCGGTGCACCGGAGCAAGCCGCAGGGCCAGTGAGGAGTTGTGGCGACAATATTCGGGGTTACCGCCGAGGTGCGTTTCTGTCTGGGTCAGGCACTAGGGCGAAACCAAATCGCTGTTGGTACGATTGAGGGAGCCAGTCAGGCGCTTAGAGAGCTCGGAAAACACGCAAAAGAGTTATCTCGGATCCGCGGGGATAAGTCGCGTGCCGATAATTCGAAGTGATTCGATATGAAGTGGTGATCGATCTTGACAAGTCTTCCTGGGCGAAGGAACCAAGGCAAACAAGAAAAAAAAAAAAAAAAGAAGAGATGCCTCAAGTGAGGACAATTAAGGAGGGGTGAGGTGAGGGTCAATTTTGGCAGAGGTGTAAGCCGTTGAAGGATTGACGACTGTGGCCCACTGATGAACAGCAGGATTGAGGATTATGGTGAAATCAAAATGGAGTCAATCTCCGACAAGTCTGTCCCTGATCCGAGAAAAAAAAAAAAAAAAAGAAGAAAAGAGAGCACCCCCTTTAGTTGCTAGTAGCGTTGCCGTGGTGGTCTTCTTCCGAGAAACGCGAGGGATCCAAACTGCTGCCTTTACGGAAACGAGACAAGAGCAAGGCCAAAGCCTACAGTGTCGATGTACCCTACGTGATATCGTTCGGGGAACCCGTTGCAGATGAAGAAGGTGCAGCAAGAATCAAGCTGGGCGCGGATTCCTTGAAACTGTCTCGTTGCTCCTGCAATGCCATGCCCGGAGTAGTGATACAGACCGTCAGGGCGAGGCCGCGACTGCTAGTTGTGAAATTGGCCAAAGGTGGCGGGGTAATGCAACTTTTGTGAGGAACGCAAGTTATGGATGCTTAAGGCGTGTGGAAAAAGATGGAAACAAGCCAGACGGTAATATGCAGGTCGTAGCTTCGAGTTGGGAAAGGACAGTCGGAACTTCGAAAGAAGTTGAGACAGATCCAAGCAGAGGCAAGGGCGGGAGGTGCTCGAATAATATGGAGGCCAACGAGATTATGCTAAGGGCTCCTCGCAAGCACGAATTTTAAAAGGGAAGCGCCTGCCAATTATTACTGGGTGTCTGTGGTGCATCAATGTACAGGTTGGGTCGCAGGGGGTGTTGCGTTCAAGGGACAGACATCAAGGGAAGCGGTTGGGACCCATAATGGTGCTCAGCCAATGCAGGCATCGAGGGCGAGCTATCTGCACGCCTCCGTAGGACAATCAATTGATTGATCCATCGGATCCGCAACCTTGGCATCCTGCCATGGGGAAGCAAGTATCGCCTTCTAGGGCGACTTGCAAGCATGGCCGCCGTTGTGAGGTGGTACCATGTCGTCTACACCCTGATACTTGGCGAGGAAAATCGCAGAGTACCCAATCTCTTCTCCGTCGAGGTGGAGCTCAGTTACGGTAAGGACATGGGGGCTGGATCGATTGGCCTGCGTTGACGCTGCACCGGGATGAATCAAGAGTCCGTAACGGTAGTCTTGGCCAAAGCAAAAGCCCAAGCACGCAGCCGCCCCATGCTCGAGCCCTCCACCCTCTTTGAAAACCAACTCGCTTGCTTGCCTTTGCCCGGCGACAAGCCAAAGCCACGGATGTCTCTTGACACCGATCTCGGGTTGAGCGCAAACCACAGCGGAGCGATGGCGAAGAAGCAGGGCTTACCGTGTGAATGACCAAGAGCTTTAAAAATAGGATGCCGCCCGACGCGTCTTCGCCGCTCACATGGTGGATGTCTTGCCATTCTTTTTGAGTGCCCTCCACTTCCACCGGAAAGGATTAATCTATTTCTCAAGCGAGAAAGGACGGTCTGTACTCGCTGGCCAGCGTGGTCCCTGAAGCGACCGTCAGCGAGCTCGGTATCAGCCAGCCCATCAAGTGGGTCCGCAGTGGGGTTCTCCACCCTGTTGGAGGGAAGGGAAGGAGAGAACTGGTGAGGGGTGGAGCGAGGGCCCGGGACGGGTACCGTCAGTCTGCCTTCCAGGGCAGCAGGGCTGGGTTGCTGACATCCCCTTCATCAATTATTCAGTACTTCGTACATCCGACTTAATCAAAGCTCCCGACAAGGGCAAGCGAGGGTTCATTCATTCCACCTTTTTTTCTGTGACTTTCTCTCCACCAACCCTGCCACCCTCCCTCCCTCCCCCACCCAAAAGCGACACATATTCAGGGGAGTTGTGGAAGTGGACCATTACCTCCCACAGTTTCATTTAAATCCCGTTTTCAGCCCATCTGCAATCGCTGCAGGGCCTGACTGGGCTGTCAAGGGAAACTCCAACCATGATAAATCGCGTCTCAATCACGACAACCGGCACAAGACTGACTAAAAAGGCAGGGGAAATCTTCTTGCTGCCTGCGGCTGCATCTGTATTCATTTTCCTTTTCCTTTTCCAGCCTTTATTCTCCCAGGGATCGCAACAATGCCTCGCCAGGACGGGCCCTTCGTCAGACTGCACGGACACACTCTAACTAGTCTGGTCACAAAGCCCGCTCTCGATGTTTTCCTCCCTGAACTCAAACACGTACAAGTTTCGGTCGGGGCTTTTCTACATTTCCGCTTTCTCCCCGCGTTTTCCACAAATGTAGATTGCCGCAAAGGGTGAAAAGTTGAGACAAGGCCCGCTCCACGCTGACGGGGCATTGTACTTGTAAGTTTTGGTGGGTTGTTGGAGGCGTCCGGATGACCGTGAGATCCACAATTGCAGCGGGCTCGGTCTCGACAAGTGATTGTTGATTGCAGTCAGCACGACTGCTGGCTGCCGACGTAACCAAAAAGGCGCCACTCTCACCTCCCTCAGCCGACAATGGCTCTCACCCGATCAATCGAGCGCCTTCGTGCACTACGGAGTTACCTCGTAAAACATCTTGAGACTATAATCTCACGTTCTAAGCTAGTCGCACTTTGGTGCTTATATTGAGGAAAGGCGGTTCCATCTTACCATGTGGTCTTCTTCCTGGCTTGGCAGGAATGCACACCCTCAGGCCAGGAATGTACTCCACCAACCAGCCCCAAGCCTAGCAAGGCGACGCCACTTTGGCCAATACCCAATATTCTTACGCAATGCGGTGCTCACCCTCGGCCGAGCAAGGGGGAAGGAGAGACCAGTGACGAGGGGACTCTGGAAAACGAGGCTCTCGGAAGCAACATGATGACGGAGAGAATCAAGGCCGCGGCGGTGTGGACAAAGGACGAGGTTTTTTTCTTTTATTTTATTTCTTATTATTGTTTTTTATTATTCCGGACACTGAAGTAACAGCAGTCAACTTCGCTTGGCTGGCAGCCGCGTACGAAGGTGATTCTTCTTGTGGAAAATAATAATCCCATGACTAGCGCAGTAGTGCCAGCCTCACTGGCTGTGCGAGTCGTGAGCAAACCCACGTCAGACAACCACTCAGATAGGTCTAAGGGCGAATGAGCCTCCATCCTTCTTTGCTTTCAGTTCAAACCACAGGTCCTCTCTGGAAGTAGACACATCTCCGCAGACGTTACCCTAACATGAGATAGATTCTTGATCTTCTCAATTTTTGACGGGCATTTACCGAGTGATCTTGGATAAAGTGGTAACCGGACAAAGAAAACCAACTGCGTTGCTCTTGGCACAAAACGCAAGTCTTCGACATCACGATGATTATTGTTACCGTGGACTAGTGCTTGTTACTATTATTGTTATCCCGACGTATTTCGCGGCCCAGAGCCTAAAACATAGGCGGCTGGTGGAAGCAGCTCTACCAGCGGGTAATAAGCTGTCTGGGATAGCTGAGGTTCTCCTCACAATGCTTACCGGGCACTTTCCTTTGCTTCATTTTCGCACTCTGTTAACTAGCGAACTTGTCCGACCTGAAGAGACTGGAGGATTTGCCGCGCAAATGCCCAGGGTGAATGAATGCCCATGATGCCGATTTCGAGCATGGGGTGCTGGTGCCGGGATTGGGCGCAGTGGGCATGAGGAACTCTGTTTTTGGCGTCATTGCACAGGTGCGGGAAGAGGATGGAAGTTGAAAGGAATTTCATTAGTGTCTTCCGGCGGCTCGCTCCCGTCCTGTGACCAGCAGGAGAAGATCCCAGCGAGGGAAGGAGGCAGGCCTTCCCCTGCAATCATCGCTACACTACACAGTCAGCCCTACCAATCCCAGATCTGAAGGAAGTTGATTGGCTATCAGCGCTTTTCGCGAAAGCGATGTGGGCAATCAGGAACGAGTGCCAAGCGGATGTGGCGTTCAGCACACACAAAACAGTGGGCCCAATAAAACCTCTGCCTGAGCTCGAACTGTGAGTGGCAGGTTCGTGCCTCGGCCGAGTCAAGGACGCACATGTCTCGCCAAACTCTAGCCCCAGTCGTTACCTCCGTTCCTTCCCACCAGGCTATCACTAGTTTGTAAGACCGGATTCACGGCAAAGTCACATGCCACGTTTCCCGACCTGGGGGAAGACACAATTGGCATTGTTTAGGGATCAGAATAACGTTGCATCAAGCCCTTCGAGAAGGGGCGGGCTTTCTTTTTCCTTTTTCTTCTTTTTTTTTTTTTTTTTTTTTTTCTCTTCGGTGGCGGTCCCTTTCGTGGCTATTTCCCCGACAAGGTCGGTCACATTAGACGACCTCTCGGAGGCTTACATCCGCATGAGCCGGCGGCATTCGTCTTTTGATGCAATGGACGGTACCGGCCTATGCGGCGCTGACAATGCATCAATGACAAAGAAGTGGATATTGAATCCATTTGCCTCGACTGCAGGAGTTAGGACGAGTTAAACACCTAGTCAATAGTCGGACTTTGAGCGATCTTGTCACCGCCCACCTATCCGGACGTATAATTTGATCTCGATGGTTTTTTTGGTTTGCTTCATCGCAGCCTGCCGAGGCAACTTCAATCACCGTGGGGGCGACGCTAGATCAAGAAGAGGGGCCTTCAATGGTTAAATTGCTGCCCCACTAGGATGCCGTATACCGTTGAATTCTGGCCAAGGGAGATGGACCAATTTACATTAGTTCTTAATAGTTAATCCGCTGCCAAACTTCCGCAAACTATCACCATTTTTGGCCTTCCCCGGGCTAACGGCCGAAGCCCATGCTGGGTTAGAGAATCTTGAGCCATCCATATCCCGTACTTGTATATATCTCTGTCACAGTCACAGTCTCCATCGGTGATATCTCGGGGCCGTCCAACACACGGAAGACGTAGGAGTGGGCTTCTTCTCCTTTACATGTAAGACTTGCTACCTGGTACAAGTACACTGCCATAGGGGGCATAGGGGGGTGATTTTTAATCGTTCTCTCTCCACATGGGGGCCAACAGTCTCGCCCCTTGTCGCCCGCCGCTAACAACGAAAGGTTCTCGATCTCTAACTTATTAGTGAGAATGGAGAGCAAGGTTGGCGTGAATGGGTGGGCACGCTAGTGACTCTGATCACCTGTGCTTATCATCATTTCCGGCTCTGGCGGTGCTGTTTCGGATGGTGACCTTGATGCAATGTGCCCTGGGGGAAGGGGTGAGGGGAAGTTGAGGGGGAGAGGGGAAGCTGTACTTAAATTTCCAAAAACAGGGCTACGGTAAACAAGCTCTCTCACCTTCAGTTTCATGTCACCATCTTCATACTATCTGGAAGGCTGGATTCTCGAGCGGTGGTAATCGTTGTACTTATGAAATGCCCTTTCTATGTCTTTTCTCGCCATGGCGAAAAGGACGTGGCCAATCGCCGCGTTAGCGTTTGGATAAAGGATTAAAGGCAATTACGCACATTTTGCCCATCTCCCTTTTCCCTCCAAGCCGAGCATAGTTCAGACTAATGTTGTCATCTAAGCCTGCCCGTGCTTCAAAACCCGAAGCGTAAAACGCTTTGACCGGTCGTCGAGCTTGCTATGGGTTTTTTGTTGTTGGAACGATTGACGAAGAGCTACGGGTTTTGGCCCCCTCCTCCCCAAAGGTGGAAAAGTCCCCTCGCCTCCTGCACCAGATGTTCTAGTGCAGTGCTAGAAAGAGGGGAAAAGGAAGGCCAAGGTGGAGACCACCCCCGAAACCCCAGGCTTGCGCGCCCAACCCTGAAAGCGTCGCGGAAAGACCATGACCGATCCAGGATAGCTCAGGTGGTGTCCGCAGCTGTCCAAAAGCCGAGCACTTGTGGAGAATGCAAAAGTGATCGTCGCTTGGGGCCATTCGGACTGGACCCCGATTGCAAGAGAAAAGAGAGCCCTACACTAATATTCCACGGTCCACCTCTTGACGAGCGGGGACAAGGTGCCCACTTGGGGGCCTTGGAAAGTGGCAGTGCTGAGGCCGTTAGCTCCGTTTCTGATGGCCTCATGAGAGTTTCTATTGGCAACGACGGTCATTCTACTCCGCTTTCCACCTCTTGGCAAAAACTAGTTGCACGGCGGAGACAGAGAGCCCTTTGATAATATTTGACGGAGAGGGCTCAATTATTCAATCGGTGACGACGCATGCTCACTGTTAGGCAAAAACTGACACTGGGTTTCTGTGGGAATAGGAGAAACGGCGCCATGCGATGGCGTCCATCATTTGTCCATGCGTCTTCTCGAGATGCCCACACATTTCATCGTCTTTGTTGATATAGCCTCGGGGACCTTCCTCCATGGTCGGCGACCCAGTTGCCCGGTATTTTGCCCCACTTGGCTGTCGAGCGAATACGGCGCGCTCTCCCTGTTCGGCCGGGAAGGACGGAAGACAAGTGGCGGCGGAACAACTTCCCCTTCCCCTAAGACGGCGCTATCCAGCAGGCGAAGTAACTCGAGCGACTACACGAGGCAACGAAGAAGGGAAAGGGGGAGGGAGGGGAGGCAACACATCACTCTCTTGCACTTTCAGCCTTATCATACCACAGCGAAGAAAGTGAATCAAAATGAAGGAGGGAAAAAGGCGTCAACGTGAGACGGCAAGTAAGACGATACGACAGCCTGCCAGGTTATTGCCTCGCCTCGTATATTGGACGTCCAAAGGCATAGTGGACGCGTAAAGGTATCCACGGCACGACGAACAAGAGGTGGCCAACCTTCTCAGAAGTGCTGTGTTGGGAATGCATCGCGTGCGATCGTCCACATCAAGGGCCTGCGAGTGGCTCGTTCCAACTTCCTAACCGAGACTTGTTGGTCTGGTGCTTCACAAACAAGAAATAGTCTCCCTTCTTCTTCGGGCGGGTGGGTGGGGTGGGGGCCGTGTGGGTCCCCGTCCCTTTCTCCCCGCCCCGAGCTTGGGCCGCGTTTCGAGCGAATCTTTGACGAGATCTGACAGAGAGAGATTCATTTTTGCCCAGAGATGAGGTTAATATTACGCCTAGCTCAGCTGCTTTCCTATGCATTGCTTCAAGCATGGATGGTGCATACAAAAAGCCCCTGCTCTTTCGAAGGGCTAGTTCCATCTAAAAGAACGGGGTCGACTATTTACTTGGGCAGGGTCATTGGGGCCGTCGTATCCTTGATTGCACGTCGCTAGGTCGTCGTTGGCGTCACGCACTCATGCACAAGGCAGATTCCAATCAATCCATGACCTGTCTTCGCTTTCGCAGCCTTTGACGTAGTTGAACCTTAATTTTCTTGGCAGTAATGACTTTGCTGGCCACAGTCTCCCTTTGTGAGACAGCAAGAAGAAACCCCAATATGAAAACCGAGACCACGAGGATAGGAGGAAAGAGAAGGGGGAAAAAGGTTTCAATTCCAACGCAATCAATTTCCAGTAAAGTGTGCTCTTCCAGTGGCTTGGGTTCTCCCGCCCTTGGCTGTTGTGAAATACGAACACGATACTGGTGTGGGCACTAATCGACACCGTCATGGTCCACCGTTTTACTCCAACGTGGGAATTTTGGTGGTAGAGTTCACAGCAACTTGTCGAGCCGCACACCACCGTACCCATCATGTACATCTTCTTTGCGGCATTGGGCGTAGGGCTGACGGGGCTGTCACCCCTCGATAAAAGGGTTTTGTTACTTTTTCCTTGCTCCTTTGTTATTGTTTTTTTTTTCCTTCTCTTTTAGGCCTGTGGCGGGGACCTGGATGTACCTCTTCGTGGTACTCGCGATTAGCACCCACAGGGCGTGCAGAGTGGACTACCAGGACAGATTAGTCTACTTGTAGTGCCTTGAATCCCCAAGCGAGCCAAAAACCCAGTCCGTTTCTCAAAGCTACAAGCAGGAGGTTCTGCGACTCATGAGATGTACTCGATGGATTGTGTCCATGACTCTCGACAGTACGGGATCTAGAACAACTTAAACTGGCGCTTCATTTTCAATCTTGAGGCAGAAGTTAAAGGCCTTTTGAAGCGCCTTAGTGGCCATCCAGGCTAGCCCCCATTATTTTTGTCTTCTCTTCTTCTAACTCTTGGACCCCCTTCTAGGTGTATTCTCGGTGGTGCCTCTTGTTGTTGCCTGTCAAGTAAATTTGACTCATGGTTGATGCGTCGTGGTGATGGGGCTCCGAAGCGGGGAAAGTCGTGAAGAACACCACCCACTCCACTTCCGTGACCTGCTGCAGGGCGACCTTGCCCCTGTCACCTCGTGTGTCTATTTCCAAGGTTGTTTGAGGTGGGAAAGCAAAAAGATTCGTCAAGGGCAAGCCATGGTCCAAGGAGATCGACTTTTTCCTTCTCCAAAAATGGATGGTGGTCAGAACACCCACCACGGCTTGCTGTGGTCGGTCACACGGCGCAATCTACTTTTTTTTTTCTCTTCTTTTCTTGTCTCGACCTCCCCTCTTTTTGCTTTTCCAGCCCGGTTCCCTTGTATCTCTTTTTTTCTTCGCTTACTTTTGGCGTCTCCGTCTCGCTTTCGCTTATGGGAACCTTGCAGGGCCAAACTGTACCCTCGCCCTCGTGCCGTTTGTCGTTGGCGGTCTCTCGCCTTGTAAGGCCACCCGCCGGTGTAAGTCGTGCAGCTGGGCCTGACACATGGTGGACACCTCGCTGGGTTCGTTTCGTAGCGTACAGGTCCCGTCCAGAAGCATCGGCGAGAGCAGCGGAAATTATATCATATAAACCGTAGTGTACCGTCTTGAGATATACTCGATAAAGGCCCCCTTCACAATATTAGCATGGTAGACCGTAGTGTCGACTCTCCTCTCCCCTGCTTCTTGTCCCCTTGAGGAGTGGTAGCGTATTGCCCGAGCAAAGACAATCACGGTGAGATTAATCGTGCCGGTTTTTTTATTCAATGCCAAGGCTGCCTGCATCCTTGAAGAAGGGCTGAGATGGCTGAAGTGATCGTGTCAGACGCTTGCGACCGTCGGTTCATTTTT
The DNA here is from genome assembly GCA_949357655.1 of Parascedosporium putredinis. Taxonomy (NCBI): domain Eukaryota; kingdom Fungi; phylum Ascomycota; class Sordariomycetes; order Microascales; family Microascaceae; genus Parascedosporium; species Parascedosporium putredinis. The sequence goes on along the minus strand of CASHTG010000020.1, from coordinate 911,919 downwards.
CCCACACACGACCCCCTTCCTTTTCCCGTTTTCATTTCATTGTTGTCCGGTTTCTAATCCACCTGCATGCACCGACGACCAAGACGTCAAGGACATGTAGGAAGTCCAATCTTTCCTGGCTTTCGACCTCTCCCTTTCTTCATTGTTCTCTGTTCCTCCATCCATCCACGGTCGCCCGGCCTCTCTCTCCATTCCTGGGCCTGACTCCGTTTCTGGTCCCCACCCCCGCCCTGGCTCATCAACCCACACCAGGTCCACCCACCAACCGTCCTCGTCATCCCTCTCCGTGGAGATGCCCCTCACACGCGCCCCTCATCAAATATGGGCTCGTTGCTTTTGTGCTTCGTTTCTTTTCGCCCCTTTCCTTAAAAATCCATCTCGACGTGTCCAACGGTTGGCCATCGAGGAAGAACTCGCCATTCTTCCCTATCCACAAACGGGGGACACACAGGGCCAAGGGCGCGTCAGCCATGGAGGCGCAGCCGTCTCAGTAAGAGGGGCGGAAGGCCACGATTGGATCTGGTCTCACCGTCCATCATTCTCCTGTTCCAAGATGTTTCCGTTACACAACACAATCCCGAGACAATTCCGTCTCGACTTGCCGTCCGTTTTCAGCGTTGCCTGCCCGTGTCCCTCCCCCTTTCCTCTGGCTTCCTCGCCAAGTGGGCGAAGAAAAAAGCGGGACACCTATAACGCATCAACCTCCAAAACAGCATTTATGCTTCACTTTTAACACCACTTTTAGGACATTTAGCATTTTATCAGTCTAGCAATTAATTGATCATGTTGGTAGCTACTGTTAGCCTTTTCCTACCACCTTTTTTCAGCAATTTCTGAACATTTTGGATAGCTATTGAGGGCGTAGTTAATGTATGCTCAATTGGGCGTACACCTGAACATTTACGTGTCCCGCTTTTTTCTTCACCCACTTGCTCGCCCCATCTCTGACGTTTGCCTGCCTTTGGTACGGTACCCTCCGATACCTCACATGGATCGTGCAGCGCGTGGTTTTCCCGCTGGCGTGTGGTTGCAGATCCCGCGAATCAGAAGCCAGCCAATTGGCCATCCGTTTTCGTTGATCCCCTGGGTCGGAGCTAACACGCATCTGTCCGGACAGTGAAAGAGGAAAAAAAAAAAAAAAAAAAAGGGCTGCACACACAACATTGAAGTATCCTTGAGCCACGACCAGTTGGTTCGAGCTAAGAAGCCGAGCGGCTGGCTGAAGTTCCTTTTCCTGGGATATAACGGCAGCCATGGTACTCCCAAGAATATATATACTATATTTCTCTCAGGTGGCCTTGATCAATGAAATGGACCCCTTTGGCCTCGAGATGTTTCGGGCGTGGAAATTGAATGGGGTGGGCGCGTGTGCAGGATTAATAGAGTTGGCCCAGACTTTAGCGATGGCGATCGAGGGCGGGGCTTTTCTCAACTTTCATTTTCCTCTTCGTTTTCTTCTTGCTCTTCGTCCTTCTCACTGGCTAGCAAGCTCAAGAACATCATGCCTCGATCCATGTCCAACAAGTATTGTTTAAATCCATCAACCCCAATCGCTTCTTTCGACCCACATCTCGTCCTTGACAAAGACTCGGAGCCAGCCCGTTTCTGGCTCGATCTGCGCTCGCCACTGAATGGCGTTTCAAGCGGCTTGAACCAGCCGTAATGGTGTCGGTGATCCATCCCAACTCGTGGATGGTTGGTATTGCTCCTCGCCAAGTCTCTGACCTATCGTTCTTTGTTTCCTCATCTCTCAAGAAGAAAGGGGGAAAAGGGCAGGGAGAAAAACCACGTATAGAAGATACTAGACCTTTGATGGATCCGTTCAAAGAAAATTGAAGAGAAAAAAAAAAAAAGCACGCTATCAATGGCACCCTCTATCTAGAGAACAGGATCTGGATTAAAGTGCCTCATCCACACCTCAACTCCGCAGATGCGGGTTCATCCAAGTCTGGCCCGGCGTCTCAGGGATCCATCCCCCATCTTGCAAGCCCAATCAGTCCGGGCGGCCCCTCACATCTCCTTGGCATCCGCTAGGCCGTATCGTCCTGGGTGTCTATCCCTGGTCTGCGGGCTAGCACTGAAAATGAGGGCTTTCCATCATCAACAATCGCTCAGTTTGATGATTTTCACTATGGATCAGAGCCCCTCTTCCTGATTGAGCGGGTGTGAAAAACTAGCATCCCTGACTCTATCATGGTCTTCCCTAGGCTCAAATTTCAGTCCGGTGAATCGCCTGTCGTTGAGTGCAACACAGCTCCCCTTGCTAGACTGTATGTCGTAAAAGTGCGTGCCATCTTGCGCCCTCAAATCCCCCACCTGCATACCCTCCCCTGTCTGCTCATGATGGAAAGAGACTCAAAGGTTGCTTTGGAGGAGGGTCAGGCCACGGCAATCAATAGGAGATGCATGAGCACTGACGTATCGTCTCCTTGCACTCCGGTCCAAAATCCAGTTGCGCCCCTTTTACTACATTATTAGTGCGCGAGCTTTCCTGGTTATCGCCCTTTCCCAAACCAGCCTGCGGTTTCTGGTGCCCTTTTCTCTATAAGAGACCTCCGCGTGCTGATGAGGACACTGACGTAAGTGCGCAAGGCCCATGCTTGCGAAAGGACGTCTTTGAGGAGATGAGGGACTTGGGAGGCATTGCCTTTTTTGCCTCCTTCTTTTTGACATCCTATTTTTCTGGGAGTTTTTTTCCTTCTTTTCATTATTTTCTCGTGGTGAAGGGACCATGAATCGGGCGAATGACGCGGCCCATTGCGCTTGCCCTCTTGAAGACCGGACTGTGCGCCACATTGACGGCTGGGCCAAACATCCAAGGGCAGCGACAATGCGGGAGCAAGGTTTACTGAGCCCTTAATCTTACAGGGTCGTCTAGTTCCACTCATTCCAGGCCAGGGGTCCTCCAAGACCACCTCAGTACACTCCAAAACACATGATGGTCTTCGTCTCAATCTTGGGGTGTCGTGCCTCCCTAGTCTCGGCCGGCACGCTTCTTGGCGACCGAAAGAAGACAGACAGCTGGTCTCAAAACGTTGAAAATGGTCGGGGACTTGTGCCTTGCGCTACGTCTCCGTGATCACGCCTTTCCCGGAGGGGGCATGGAAACGACGAGTATGCGCTTTGAAGCCTTGCTTAGCGCCGGTTCCGGGCAGACGGGACCAGAGAACACCCAAATGATATTACTCCGTTCTCCGTATAGGGGCCAGCCAGAATACCCAACCTAATTCCTAGCTTAGTGTCCATCAGGGCAATGGCGTTTTGATCTCTTCACGTTGCCGAGGGTGGGCGGGGGCAGCTTGCACCGGTTCACAAACTTGATCAGGTCTAGGCTTAAATGCGAGCAGTCGCGGAAAACCCAAGAACGGACAAGACAGGACGAGAAACCGGCGACTTGCTTCGGGTCACCCTACAAAGTACACATAGTCTCCCACGCCCAGACCCGGCCGGTCTCTTGCCGGCCGGCTCCACTGTTGACCTGCCACATCGTCACAGGTGAGAAATCAATGTCTCTCTCTAACCTAGGAGCGGTTGGTTTGCTTTTCAACCAGATCCTTCTGCACACTAGAGACATCCAGATGCGGAACAACCCAAGGCGGCGTCCGGCCGAGGCCCGCCTTTGCCGGAGGAGGTCGGTTGCAAGCCGATAACGAGGCTTTAAAAATGATGGGGTCCTCCATTCGACCGCCAGTAAGAAGTGTTAGATTTGTGTTGAGAAGTAGGCTTATACGCTATGGATATTACAACGCAGGTCTGCAAAGGCTCGTGTAGCCAAAGACACCTCTTGAGGAAGTTATGATACGTATCCTGTAGCATCTTTGAATCTAACGGTGGCTATTAAGCCTAGAATGATTTTATATGGCATGCAGCTAAAAACAATCCCAGTCTCTGAAGCTTGCTGGTTTCCATCAAAGGGGCACCGTAGCTCCAGCCCGATTTTAGTTTCAGCACGGTTTCCGTCCTCGTCCCAACCAAAGCTGGGCATGTAAAACTTGCAAATGGGATGCTCTGGAATCCTCTCGAGCTAAAGACAAATCTCGACCTTCTCTGGCGATCCTTGTGATACAGATCGGCAGAGCTTCTTTTCAGCCAGGTCTAGATTTGGGCTCCGTCAGACAGATGGTCCACCGGACCGCGAGGACAAGGAGGCTTGGATCAAAAGCAAATCGGTAGGGCTGGATTGCGAGTCATTATCTTGTAATGAGTGAAGGGCGCGTGTTGCCGATCTTCTCCTTTCCTGTCCGTCATCACTCCCGGCCCGGTGTCTTGGCAGGACTGACATCAAGTTGACTTATCGCGAAATGTGGGAAAGATATCGGTTCTTGTGAGCTCTCGGTTCCAGATCCCGCTCTGTCTCACCATCTCTGCCGCCCCCGGGGCGCCATGTTGGCCCTAGCCCTAATTCTTCCTGCTCTCAGACTTGCTTTTTCTCTCTTGCCTAGCATCCCATTGAGCACTTTTCAGAGGGGAGCGCTTGTCTGCATCCGACACTACCGCAGGAAGCGATATCAACCCGAGACCAAGACTTCAGAGTCTTGAGGATCTAGACCGACTCGATCTCAGCCATCTGCATTTCCCGAAAGGCACCGGTCTTGGGGAGGAGGGGGTTCCGGACATGCTCCACCTCCACGGAACGGAGACTCCCCATCATTCCTCGTGGCCAGAAAAAAAAGGGTTTGCTTCCCTCATTCGAGATCCCCGAAGCAAGCCCACCACCTTGACAAGCTCTGCCGTGTTTTCACAGATGCGGCCGTCTTACGGAGCTGGCGGCATTCACCTGCATTTTGCAAGGTAAGATTGCCTTGCGACACAGATCATCTGTTTGGTGGGACATGCATTAGGGCAACCCCTTTCCTCCCAACACCTTGAAATATCACTGCTCAAGTGCTGGCAAATGCGACCTTGCTCATTCATTGAAACGGTTTGTTTTCCACACAGGTCTGATAGCGGCCCCCTTTACGAGCTCACATATGCAGCTTCTGTATGTAGGTTCGTTCCTTGGCCCGCTGGCAAGCAATCCTCGTACACCTTATCGCCCAGCAGGTCGCTGGTTCCGGAATCCCAGCCGCATATCAATCTCCTGTGACGCATCATTTGGCGACAGAAAATGAGAAGCCACTCCGGTTCAAATTCTCTGTCCTTTCAGCTGTGCTGGGAAAACGATGGGAATGACGTGGGGAGTGTACGTCGGGCTTTGCGTCACCACGGTGTGCCATCGCCACCTCCGAGCCAGAGGTTTTTCTTATCACATGTGCTGTCTGCTTGATGGTTGCTTGAAGGATGCCTTGGGCAGCATTCTTGAATTTGCGCGCGATAAATATGAATGATCGTTTTCTGCATCTAGGAGAATGGCGAGCCGCTGCCTCGTGACCGGTGAGGATATGCCGGAACTCAAGATAGATTTGAGGGGAAGATGCGAAACGCGCAGGTGCAAAAGCTACACCCGTCATCTGAACAAACAGAGCATTTGACCAAGAGGGGCCAGGGCATCAGCTTCTTGTTGGGACGTCCTGCGCGGTGAAGCAAGTGATCAGAACCTACAGGTCAAGCTATGTCCCGCCACCTGCTCTAGGAGCAGGCAGCTGCACTCTCTGGCATGGGTGGCTGGTACGTTTGAAAGAGGGATATGCTTGAGTTAATGACAAGCATCGCTGTTGCTAACTATGCCTAGAACATACTGCAACTGAAAATACTCTGCAGCCGCTGGTCCAATCGAAATCCTCAAGAATATCTACTTTCCCGCTTTAGAAGATCCATTTGGTTTGATGTCTCGATCAACCCCGGTTCGTTTCCTTCGATTTCGGCTTCTGCGATTACCCTCCTCTCGTCTAGGGTTTGCGGGTGTCTGCTGGACGGGTAAGAATGGGACCCTCACCGTCTCAGGTTCTCGGCTTGCATCCCTTGAGTAAAAGAATGCCTTTAGGGTTCCAGGCTCGTGGGGGACATCTGAGGACACCGCGCGGGTGCTCCAGTTTGTTCGGAGCATAACAACCCAGCGGCTCTCGAATAAAGATGTTTCGCGGCCGAAATATTGCTAAGACTTCAGGACCGACAGGCCTGGAAGAAATTCGCGCGAGTAGTCCGTCGGACATTTTCCGCACGACCCTTCGACCAAAGTCTCGGGGTCAAGGAAGTTGTGCTGGTGCCAATCGGGATCCCCGGACATCGTATTATCCCCCTGTGTCCTATGAATATCGAGCACATGTGCGCAAATGGTTGTCGTTACGGGCCCTGAGCCATGACAGGCCCACCGCTTCTAGCACCTGTGGAGGAAAAACCGGCCGTCGATGATGGCGGGGTGAACCAAGGCTGTACTCTGTGGGACTCCCGTCTCGGAGAAGAAGTGAGGGGCTAAAAGCTTTTCGAGATACTCGGAGTAACGGGGTCCCTTAACCTGTGATATTTGAGGGCGAGCTGGATATGGTGATGCTTTAGACAGTATGAGGGTATGCTGAGGACTGGTTGGGCTCTCTCCCGTCCGGGGTTGATCTCGTCGTGAGGTGATCGGCAAGGCGGGCGTCGATACGACCTGGGCGTGTCTTCAAAGTCGACCTCGTGTAGTTCGTAGCATCGTCCGCACTGGTAGAGATGGGGAAAGCAGGTGGCGATCTCGCTCAGGAAGACGAGGTGTTGGCGGTGGCTATTTGAGCGTATGTCAAACATGCACCAGTCGTGGAACATGGCCCGAAACCTCTGACAGGTCTCTGAGAGCATGAAGGTTCCTGCGAGTGAAAGGTGCGAAGCTATTTTGTGCACGAGTTCCGTCGGAAGTGAGTCAAGCGCCGTCGGCTGCTGCACCTGTGCCGTAGCCATGGCTTTTGGGAAATATAGGAACAACAGAGAGAACAAAATGGTACGTAAGACGAGGAGCGGGTGGCTCTGATGGTACTCGAGGCTACGAATTGATGTTGTCTTTAGGAATGGTGTAGCGCTAGCTGACGACGCGAGGAGATCAAGGCTCGGCAGGGAGGATTGACCTCAAGGTTGAGCTGAATCCTCTCAGACTTTGCAAGCAGCTTTATCTGAAGCCCAGCGGCCATTCATCGAAAATCCATATCCTGATGCATCATGGCCACCCTCAACGAACACTAAGGTCTCCGGGACTAGATAAGGAAAGAAGGACCTATCCCCGGATTAGACGTCATCGAAGGGGCGAGGCATATCCTACCTAGCCGTGATTGACAGTAGAAGGTGCAACCGTAATACTGTTTCTGCCTTTTATAGACTGCTGTAGAGAGTAGCGACTTCTTTATTCGAGGCGTACCTGGGGTACCATTGACAAATTCTCTTTGAGAACTCGTCTATCCTTTGGTCATGTTTTGGTTAGAGCGAGGCATTGGGTGGAATGTTGACGATTACAACTTGTTCTCACGAGTAAAGACCATGTCAAAGAAATCAGGCCCCGAAAATGGGGAACGCGAGGGTTTTGCGTACCGCTCCCCGCGGTTGATGATTGATGCTGACAACCGACACTTCATTGAATCATGGGCGAGCTCAAAAGAGGTTACACGAAGTCATAGGAGATCGCGGGGCCACCAGCCGCTATCTTTCATTGCGAACGTCGTCCCTTGAGCTGAACTAATCAAGTCAACGGCTCCTCTTTCGACAAGATGTGCCCAAGTTCATCCGACCCAGCGGGATGGGAAGTGTGTGCCACTCTGCTCAGCCCTTGAGAGAGTTTAGCAGTTTCAAAGTTGATGAAGAGCGAATGAGAGAGCTGCGTGGCTTGCAAAGGTTCCGAGAGGTTGCACAAACGTGAGTTATTGATGACGGCGTTGACGAATTTGGATATACACCCCCGTCAATTGCCATTGTTTGGCTGGGCGCCGACAGGAAGAAAAACCTCTCCGAACATCAACTGGCGACTGCCTCGAAGACTTAGCTGCCTTTGGCTGTTCAACACATCATCAGCCGTTGAGAGTTAGCTAAGAGCTTGACAACGTCAATTGAGATTACGGAGACAGCTGTAGCTGCTACGGTGCTTAAGGCTGCCAGCCTGTTAAGAGCGCCCAGGACCAGATTAAACAAGGTCTCGAGCAGTCGGATACACAAGTCTTCGAAAACCTCAATTGGCTTGTATATCGAGGCTTCCGGACTGGTAGCACCATTGAGGTTGGCATACAGCATAAGCGAGAGATGTGGGACGTTGTCCTTGACCTCTCTAGGGTGTCCTCCCTTCATTTTTATCTCTTGATTTTTCCTTTTCTGGCTGTGCGATTGCAAGAACTTCCCTTCAGTTCTCCCTCCCCCTATCTGGTTATGCGTGTGCTGCCCTTGTCACCTCTGTCGATTCGTTCGTATTGTTAAGGGAAAAGGGGTTCAAATTGTTGAAAGCTGATGATGCACTCAAGTAGTCCATATCCACGGCGAGATGATCCGGATTGGCATCGACCAGTCTCCTCTGCGGGATTACCGCGACGATACATTTTTGGGGCTTGATTTTAGGTGAAGGAACAAGGCACAACATGCATAATCTAAGGCCGGGCGACTGTGATGGGCCTTTCGATTGGGAAATACGAGTCACGCTACCTAGGAGTATGTTGCTCGGTTGAGTCGGGCGCGAACGTTCAGAGATGACAGCCATTTGTTGGGGGAAAGAGGGACGCGGGAGAGGAGTACCTCGGTAGTGTGCTGCCGGCATCATCCCGACTGTGGATGGAAGAAATGCGCCAGGACAAGTTGGACGGTGAGTGCGCGCCCATGATGTGTGACGACCGATTGTAGTGGCCACAGAGGAAGACGGCGCAAATTTAGGTGCTATGATTGGGTCCGATCTGGAAAGCCCAGTCCTTTTTCTCGTCTCTGCTTTCCCCTTCCTTTCCTCTCCCCTTTTTCCCCCTCCTCCTTTTGCGACTTCTTCTTTTATTTCTCCTTTCTTGTCTAATTTCTAACATTTTCTTGGGCCACGTTGATTTCATGCGTTGCTCATCACAGCTCTTGGCCCGACTAATATTTGTAGTAGTGGCTCAGTTCGAGGCTAGCGTGTGATTTGGTGATGCATGCCCAGAGAGTGTGCCCCAGAGACCCATGTGGGCTGATGGTAGGGGGTGATGGCGATAGAATGGGACTATCAAGGACAAAGATGGCGAGAGGGGGAGAGGGGGAAATAAAGAAGGTGGAAGGAGGCAGAGAGCGAGCGGTGAAGGTTCGCTCGAAGCGCTGGGATCAATGGATTCATATGGGATCTCTCCCACTGGATGTGCCGTGCCGTGCATGAAGAGTCAAGCAGACTCTGGTTGTCGGCGCCGGGATGGACGACTGGCAGGGGAAGTTGGTCGCAGAGAGGGTGGACAGGTAATTCCGTCTGTGCCCAGCTCATGCCCAGCGCGTGCCCTGCGATAATACTGGAAGAGAGAGCAAGAAGAGAAAGATTGCGAATTGTTTGCTCTTACGGCCGGGCAAGCTTCCAGCGAAGTGAGATGAGCTCAAGGCGGGCGAACCGGATCGGGAAGAAATTCAAGGTTGCATCTCGTCGTGATTGGCTAGACACGGGCGGGTGGCCGGTCACCATCGAGAAAGCGGGCGCTAAAAGAGCCACTGAGAGCGCATCATGGGCTCCATCGTCACCTTTTGTCGCCCTTGGCCATCGTCCCCGCATGCAATGAATCGCACTCGCTAGCTCGAGTCCCTGTCGCTTCTATTAATACCATCAATTGATCAATACTGGGCAGTCTCTGCACCCGTCACCGCCAGGGTTCAATGGGAGTTTACCGGTCGCTATTCCCTTCTTGGACGACTAGAGGTGATATCTGGGTGCGAGAACGCACACAGGCGCTCACACTGCATGCGCATTTAACCTAGCTTCCACGAGATTGGGAAATCAATTGAAGCTCAAGTGCGGATTGAAGCTACATACTAATCGAAGCGGAGAAAATGGCCAGCATCCATGCGGAGAAGATGTGAAAGAACAAGGCATAGTCATGAGCCATGGCGTGGATGCCAGCCATGTATGCCGACCATCGGCCAAGTCTGGTCCATCCCGGAACGAACATGTTCAAAGAATTAAAAAAGAGGCGTGACCCGGCCGCCTCACGAGCGACCTTTGAATCTCGACTTCGTGTTTCTTTCTTTTTTCCTACTACTCCTCGTAGCTCAACAAGTTCATTTTTCCTTGTCTGCTGAAAGGCATCGACCAGTTCTCACGACCATCGGTTGATCCTGCGACCTCTTTAAGAGACCTAGTGCCCCACCCCGCTTCTGTACTCTCTCCCGTCTCGCTTCCGCCCGCCGCTCATCGTCGTTGACGCCACCCGTCGGACAATCTTTTCCTCTGGCCCTTGTGCTTCCCCGGACGTTTTCCACTCATCCCCTTGCTTTTCGAGTGCCCAGCCTCTAGATAACTCCCACTCGCGCCCGCGGTTATTGAAACGGTTTCCCTCCCTTCTTTCTCCTCTCTTCCCCTTTCTCTCCCTAGATCGTTTTGCAATCGACGCCAGAATCGCCTATAGATCTTTCCAAACGAAACAGACCAATGACACCCCAATCGCTACGCGTCTTCTCGGCGCTGATCGCCATTGCGAGTTGCCACCTCGCCCTCGCTTTCCAGTACGCGCCCGGGTCCCCGTGCAAGACCATCTGCGATGTTCCCGCTTCACCCGAGGCGACTGGAAACTCTTCTCAAATCGTGTGCACCGATGAGTCTGTCCGATCAACCGCCGCCGGCGCGCGGATGAAGGCCTGCTTCTCCTGCCTAGAATCGAGCACGCATGTCAATGGCTCTGAGACTGACCAACAATGGCTCCTGTGTGAGTGGACATTCCCGACACTAACCCCATCATTTGTTTCTTGTCAATTTCATGCTCCCTTTTTCAATTCTTTTTATCCCCTTCTTGGTTTGCTTTTGCTCTCCCGCTACTCAGTTCTATGCTAATATGACATGCCCTCCACGCAGCCAACCTCCGAGTCACTCTTGGGACCTGCCTCTTTGAAGTCCCCCGCTGAAGATCAGCCCAAGCAGACGTGCAGTCCCGAGACTAAGTGCGCTCCGCTTCAGTCCGCTCTTTTCGCCAATGGGTCCAAGAAGGGCAATGGCGGCTTTGGGTACTGCGATGTTTCCGACGAGAGCTTCGAATCGTCCACTCTTGCTCCGTGCACTAGCTGCCTCCAGAGCAACAAGAACGAAGTGTACCTCCTCAACTGTGTGTCTCAATTTTCCTTTTTCCCTCCCGTTTTGGGTAGTACTCGCCCTATTGGAGCTGTTTTGTTAATGTTTTTGATAGTCTTGAATGTTCTTTCCGCTGCTTGCGTGTATAAACCCGCGGCGGGCGAGCTTCTCGTCCGAAACAGCCTCTTTTCGGCTGACGGCGTCGAGATTGTTGTTCCCGAAACCGACGCCGAGGACTCTGGAGAAGAAGACCCTGTCGTCACAACTACTACGGAGGATGACACACCCGCCACTCTCACCGAGACACAAAAATCGCCATCATCGCCGCGGTTGCCGGCACCACTGTGCTCGCGGCGGTGCTGTTCCTCGTCTACTTCCTCCGTCAGCGTAAGACCAGCAAATCTCGCAACGGTGGCCCTGGCGGCCCCGTTTCCCAGGTGCAGCAGGCTCCCGCGGCCATGAACCCGTACCCGATCATGACGGATGCGATGAGTGGAGCCAAGGATGATGCCGCGGCCTCCCCATCCTCGTACTCGACTGTCAGCAGCTTCCAGAGCGCTTGGACCGTGGATCCCAAGGTGTGCAGCACCGCAACGCTATCCTGGACCGACGTGGAAGGCGTGAACACGACAAGCTCGGTGCCCGTGCACCCAGCCTACGTCGCCCAGATTCCCGGCCGCAAGAGCAACATTTCCGATAGGGCTGGCAACTTTGTCTAATCGCTCGCGCTCTCTCGCCATCGCTCTTCGTTTTCTTTCTTCTTGATTCGACCTTTCTTGCCAACCTTTCTCGATACCCTTCCTCTTTTCATTTCTAACCAATTTTTGCATCACTTTCACTTGACCAACTCTTTTCTTTTCCCGATTCCTTGTCGAATCTCATTCTCTCACTACTTACGGCCGACATATAATGCATTCTTGCATACACTTGTACATCAATCTACATCCACACACAAACACATGCATACGCACACACGCACACGCACACGCACACCTACCATACACACAAATGAGCTCTAATTTAATAAGAGGAGGAAAACATTTTGGATGCCTCCACAGGCGCGACATGGGGAACCGTAGGAAGGCTGAATGAAGCCTGGAATGGGAATTACAGCGAGATTTTCCTAGCTCGCTCGTTGATATCCTGCTTCCGATCTTGTACTATAGCATATAGTTGATACCCTCACAACAGAACTAAATGAGAAGAAGCGTTATATCGCCTATGAAGCACCGTCTGCCAGTACTATATCGATCTTGAGCGTGTGAATTGAAAAGAAATAGAGGTCATCCGGGGATCGCAAGGCCTGCTATCTCCCAGCGGCTCCGCAACTCCTGCCCCCTCAAGCGCTTTCCCTGTTTGTTGGTGATGCAACCGGAATGCAAAGTAAAAGACATTGGGGATATTACTACTAAATACGCAGACGCGTAGATCGAGTGTGCTACTGCCGTTAACCGCCCTGATGAGGCGTTTGCCCAATGACCGACGGGGGCGGGCGCCCGGGAAGGTGGGATTCGAGGCTAGCGCCGCCGTATCTATGGGTTTGATGCAATGTGACACGAAGCCACGGGGTCGGCGCCGATAGCTAGGTCCCCACGCTATCTTCTCCACACCATTTTTTCTTCCTCTGAAGGGAGGCCGTCCGCTAGGGTGGCTTTTGGGGACACCTCGCCGCCTACCCTGGGCGACTCGTGGCGTGGGCTGAGTGGAGGAGGAGATGCTTGTGACGAATTTGGGGAAGGCAAGGGCGCGCACGAGAATTTTGGGTTGGAACCACGAAGCAGGAACCACGAACGTGATGGGCCTGCGTCTTAGTACTCGCTACCGACCACTTGGGAGAAGGACAATCTTGAAGGGCTGAAGTGGGGATGCGCCAATGTGTGATGAGAGCGTGCGCTTGCTGAAAGGGGCAGGGCGTTGGACGTTCAGTATTGCGATCTAGACTACACTAGTTCAATATTCCAGGAATAATCGTTGCTCCCCGAACCGGCTCGGTCACCTCGCGATCAATCAGTGAAGGAGGCAGCGATCATTCAAGTTGCCGGGATCCAATCACGTGAACGTGCCGGATTCGGCGGCGCACCCGTATTTCCTTCGTATTCTTGAGGATCCGTAAAGCGCGGGCGTAGGCGGGGTTTGGTCGCTGTCCAACATTTTTCAGGGGCCCGTTCCGTTCCGTTGCCCCGCGCTGCTGTGGAATCGGGCACATCCCACTTACGAACGCGTTGTCTTGATTCACGATGGCGAATCTGGGTGATTTGGCGCCGGAACTCCTAATCCTTATCCTATCCTCTACCAACAATCCTCGGGATTTGCACGCACTAATTTCGGCGTCGTCGTCGTGCTTTCGGGCCTTTGAGCTGGCACGGGGCGCCATCTTTCTGTCCGTCTTGAAGAATGCTGTAGCACCCGACGCAATTCGCGAGGCGATCGCCCTCTGTTACGTCCCTGTGTCTTTTCCCGGGGGATCCACTGCTTGTCTTGGAGCCCTTTCTGGAAAGGTATTTTGCGGCGGCGGCGGCGGGGGCGGGGATTTGAGCCCCCTCTGACCCTGTGCGGCTTTCCTTTGTCTGCCGGCTCTACAATTTGGTGTCCGCGTTCACGGATCGGTACTTTGCTCAAACTTCCAAGATGCTGTATGCCGTCGAGGGCCGTCCTGCCGCGGAAAACCCGCCTCCTCTGGCGGCGGAGGAAAGGGCCCGCATCCAACGGGCCTTTTTCCGCCACGAGCTGTACGCGCGAGCGTTTCCCAAGTTGGGCCGCGCCTCCGTCGTGTCGAGCGAAGAGCAGTTTCGGCTGTTTGTGGGCCGCATGACGCCGTACGAAGTCGAGGAGCTGAGCTGCGTCCACAGTTACCTCGCGGGTTTGGCGGCGGGGTGCCACCGCGAGCTGGAGAATCGGCTCGTGTCCGCCGTGCTCTCCTGCCCAAGGGTTCGGGTGCCGACGCGTCGCTCCCCAGCCCGCCGGCCAGGGGGTTAGAAACACCGGTCGCGGTAGCAGCTTCTTCGCGCCGGCGGGCACGCGGCTCCGGAGGCGGTCCATCTCGCCGTCGCTGCGGCCGAGGAGAAGCCGGGGCCGGGAGGATGACGACGACGACGACGACCCCGAGGAGGAGGAGGAGAAGGACGACTACGTCTCGTTCGGCGCCGATCTCTTGGGCTTGTACCTCTTTGGGGATGCGATGAAGAGGCGGGTGCCTGCCTTTTTCAGTGGCCTTGCGTCCTTTGGGCTGGGGTTTACGTCGCGGCTCGTCAACGGCGATGCGAACCAGCGCAAGAATTTGCTGCAGGGCAACGTGTCTGGCGGAAGGGACTTTCTTCCCGAGGCTCTTTGTCACTCGCCGAGCTTGGAGGAGGGCGTACTCAACGACGACGATAACGACGATGCGGGGGCTGGACGTGGGCCCGAGGCGCGCCGCGGCCGACTGAGGGCTACCTACTGTACCGTCGGCCGGGGCGCGAGGTCTACCATCAGCTGTACGACCGGATGGAAGACTTGCGGTACAATCCGCTCCGGGAGATGGGATACGTGTTCTGGTCTGCGGAGAGGATCGACTCACAGGTCGCGCGTGAGAACTTGGAGAGGGCGGTGCAGATGACGGATGAGGCGATTGAGAGCCGGGGATGGAGGGTGCGGCGGAGCGCGCAGGAGAGGTTGTGGGGGTGACGTTGCCGATTATTGAGAGGACGAGGATCGTGGACGAGTTTTCGTATCACGCCTTAGATTGACGAGGCGCGCCGAGTTGGGGTTTGGTAGGTTTAGGAATAAGAAAGGGGGGATAATTACAAGAGGAAGAGGATTATATTTGGCTGGAAATATTGTAGAGACAGACAAGATTCCACATGGGAAGCCTTCACAGGAAGGGCCAAAAAGAAAGGGAAAAAAATAAAGGCAAAAAACATACAACACCGGGGATTCGCTGGTCGTCACCGACCCAACTACTAGTCCGGCGCTTCGCAGCTTGTGTACAGGGGAGCGGACGGGACCCTCAATATTCTACGAGCTATGGTCGTATGTGCTTGTTTCTGTCAGGAAATTACTTTATAAGGGACTCTAAATTGATGCGTGTCTTGTGAGAAAGAGTTGCCGGCCGACTTTTTGAGTATTGAGACAGGGTCCCCTTGGGTGATGATGCAGTGTCAATTTTCTTTGCAAAGTCATCCTGCCATGACTCGCTGAGATAAGTTTCGTTCATATCTTTTAAGACGCAGGTTATACCGATAAATGGATTTATCTTCTTTAGGGAATCATACGCGTTCGTTAAATATGTCGTAAAATGGTGCACCTTTGATCTGAGTTGTCGCATTCTCCAAAAGTTCTCGGCGTGCAGGTCGCGATCCGCCATTACGCCCAATGTTTGTCCGGTTCGTCGGCAGCCTTGCTATTGATTGCACGTATAAGATGATTGACCTGGTAAAGAGACGGGATGCAAGCAATCTCGAATGTTTTGCGTGTGGCCCTATGCGGAGACCTGCCCTTGCCTCGACGATCCGGGGAGCAAAAGCAATTGAAGATGCCGGGATCGGTGGTCTGGCAAAGACGGTAATGTGCGGGAGCTGGCGATCAACGAATAGGACATGATTCAACATATGCCATGTGTTTTCACGCCATTTTTACAGCCAAATTTTGGAAGCTCTCTAGATGTACATGAACACCTTGGGGCTGCTTGAGGAACCACTCGGGTCTCTAGGGTAGGGATTATCCTTCGTCGGGTTCAGGGACGACTCGATGATACTGATCATCGGTGATAACATTCAATCCTGGGAACTTATCAACTTGCTTGTCGTTTGATCACGTCCGAATCTCAAAGGTGATGAAAGACTCTCCATCACTTGACCTCCTCAGCTGAGAAATCAATTGATGGATATTTTTGCAAACCTGTGTCCATCTTCAATCCACAACACGGGGTTCCGCAGATACCGTCTGCGTCGTTCCTAAGCCGCTTCCTCAGCCTAGGGAACGAAGCAAGCTCAATGGGAAAAAGGGCGGCTTCATTTACTAGGTATCGATTGACCTCGATAGGCAGGCTGGGAATGGAGATGGGCCTTTGATGCGCCCGGGTAGATACGGAGCGGAGGGCGGACGGTGAAAGGGTGCGAAACCCCGCGTGTTTTGGCTCCGCTCCGTCAGATCCGCTCCGCTCCGTGTTGAAATTTCAGGTGGCTAAACTTAGGAGGGTTGGATGCGGCGACTGTGACGAGGGCTACATTGCGGACTGTGTGCAGCCGCCACCCGCACCACCTTTACGAAACGAGTTAAACGAAGAAAGGGAAAAACAAAAACGTCATCCCTCGACATCACGCCGAACAGTGAGTCAAGCCGCATCACTGTCAACACTTCAGGTTCGAATGACGCGTTTCGGTTCTTCTTGCCCTTTTAACAAGCGTGGGGAAGAGGTTGCGGAAGGAGCAAAAATCCCCTTGTGCTTGTGCCAGCCCCGTCGATGGATCCATTCAGTTTCGTTGTCACCGATGGAAAAAAAGGCCAAACTTGGTTTAGGTTCAGCGATTCCGCGATTCTGTGGAGCTGTTTGGTCTCATCTCATCGGGAAAAATAGCTTATTCGACAAGGGGACAAAAAGGTGCCGCTCCCGTCCCCGTCCGATTTGCCTGCCCCGGGTTCCGCGGACTCCAATGTCTGGCTCTTCTGGGTTTAGGGCCAACGTTGGCTTTGCCATGTCCGAGAATGGTTGTGCGAACCTTGCTGGGGGCGTCGCATTGATTTTTCATCCCCTTTCCATTTGTAATCGAATCGGGTCCAACGCCGATACTTTGGGAAAAGCCGCTTAGTCGAGGAAATGCAAAGAATCAAGTAAAGAAATAAAAATAAATTTGGTCCCATCCCTTGCTCTTGTATTTCCATGTCCCGTCCCTTTTACTGCTATTCGGTCCAGCGTATCAGTCTCCGCGCTTAGTCGCCGCCTTTGTGTTTATCTTTCGGCTTTTGTGCACACATCCTTGTAATTACTGCCCACTCAAAGGGATCGAACTGAACACCAAAAAATGGGAATGGTGAATGAAGCTGGCCCCGGGGTGCACCCGCCACGGCCATCTCGAAGCCCCCTCTCCCTCACTCTCGGCCAACTACCCTGCCGACACACCCACCCCCGGTCCGAAGCGACCTGCGAGAGCCAACCCTCCAAGTCGATGTAGAAGTCCTTGGCCGCCAGCGGCCCCCGTCTTCAAGTCCCTGTGGGCCGAACTCGGCTTCTGCTTTTCCCTGCTCGGTTCCATTCTCATGGCGGTAAGTGACATATACCCCTTCCTTCGCGGGGAACCCCGCCTTTCCCCCTTCCGGACCCGGCTCTTGGAGCACAAGGGACCCGGGATACCGGCCGGCCTTGCACAACATCGACTAACACGTAGCCCTTTTTCCCCCGGATCAGGAGTACTTTGTCAGCGGATTCCACATCGTGCTACCACCCCTCTCCATCGCCCTAGACATCCCCAAAAACTCCCAAACATGGCCCTCGAGCGTCTTCTCCCTCGTCACCGCCGCCTGCCTACTACCCCTCGGCCGCATCGGCGACATGTACGGCGGCCACTACATTTTCAACGGCGGCATGGCCTGGTTCTTCGTCTGGTCCCTCGTCGCCGGCTTCAGCAAGAACTACACCCAGCTCGTCGTCTTCCGCGCCATGCAGGGCATCGGCTGCGCCGCCTGCCTGCCCGCCGGCATCATGCTCCTCGGTAAATTCTACCGCCCCGGGCCCCGTAAGAATCTCGTTTTCGGCATCTACGGCGCTTTTGCCCCCATCGGCTTCTTCTTCGGCATTCTTCTTGGCGGCGCCGCCGGCCAGTACCTCACCTGGAGGTGGTACTTTTGGCTCGGCGCCATCGTCCTCGGCGTGCTTTCCTCGTCTCCTTCCTGACCCTGCCCAAGGACGAGCCGGAAAAGGCCTCGGCCGAGGTTACGATGGACTGGCTCGGCGTCTTCACCATTGTTCCGGGACTCGTGCTCTTCGTTTACGCCCTAACGGATAGCTCCTCGGCACCCAAGGGCTGGGCGTCGCCGCACATCATTGCTACTTTTATCATTGGTGTATTGCTTCTCGCTGCTGCCGTCTACACCCAGGGCTGGGTCTCCAAGTACCCTTTGTTGCCCGCGGCGCTCTTCTCGCCCAAGCACATGAAACTTCTTATCTTTGCTCTATGGCTTTCCTATGGTTCATTCGGTGTCTTCCTGCTGTACTCGAGCTTTTAGTAAGTCCTACAGTCTCTTCCTTCTCCCCACCGTCTTCTTACTAGTAATCAAACTAACAAAGCTCTTTCCCTTCTCGTAGCATCGAACTGGTCATGCACCAAACACCAATGACCACCGCCGTCTGGTACATCCCCATGGTTCTCGGCGGCCTCATCATCGGCATGTCCGCCGGATTCACCCTCCACCTCCTCCCAGGCCGCATCCTCCTCATCATCGCCGGCACCGGCTTGACCATGTGTTCCCTCCTGTTCGCCATCATGCCCGCCGGAGTAGGTTTCTGGCCCTACGTCTTCCCGCCATGATCTGCTGCACCATCGGCATCGACATCACCTACACCGTCACCAACGTCTTCATCACCACCAACCTTCCCGCCCGCTACCAGGGCCTCGGCGGCGCCGTCATCAACAGCGTCGTCTTCCTGGGCATCAGCTTCTTCCTCGGCATCGCCGACATCGCTGTCGGTCAGCACAGCCACGAGGGCCTGAGGGAAAGCTACAAGGTCGGTTTCTGGGTCGCCGTCGGCCTCTCCGGCGTCGCCCTGTGCATTTTCCCTTTTGGATATTGGAAACGCTGCGAGCGACTTGACGGTCGAGGAAAAGGCGCAACTCGCCGAGGAGCTGCGGCAGCAGGAACTGGCTTCGCAGGCGCGAGGTACCGCGGAGCACGAGCCGTCAGTTCCTGCAGTAGCAGGCACTACGAAGCCTGAATGAGTGAAGGAGGGGGACGTATCGGATGGCCTTCCAGAGCATTCAGATCGGTTCGCTGATGCCTCCATGAGGCGCTTTGGTCTTTGAAATAGTTTGTTTTTTCTCTTCGTCGGCGTGTCTTTGTTTTTGGATGATACCGCATCATGATTTTTCATAGCCATGGAGTTCTACGGCCATACACAAAAGATGGATTCATAGAATTAGGGTTACTGTTATTTTGTTTACTTAGACACATCTTTGCTCAATAATCTCGATTTCCCTTAACCCGCTTTCCTCTCCACAGGGGCCTATTCACCTTACGCAGCATCGTCTCTTCATCATTTCCAACCCGCTCTTAGCTAACGGAGCCGGACTTCAACCTGTTCTCGCCCATCGAGCCAGGTCGTGTTTTCTAGCAGCACCCATCCCGCGCGACTGAATGCGCCATCCGCGTTTCTCGTGAGCATCAAACCGCGCTCTCGCATGATAGGCAGACACCAAACCTCATCAACGCCGACCCTCTCTTCAACAACGTCGAAGAAACCAATCGCCACAACCCGACTCATCCAATCACTACTATTCACTACGCCCTGGGATAACAACCCCGGGCCTGCAAGCGCTACTCCATACTGAGAGACGCCCCAAGGTGCCACTTTTCCCCATCTGGGTTTCGATTCAACGTAGGCGCCACGGCATAGGCTCGACCTTGGAGGCGATACTTGGTTAGACGTGCCCCCGCCCTTATCTCGTTAGTTTTCTTTTTGCTTGCGATCGGGGGAAAAAAGAAGAAAAAGAACAGGACGGGACATACTCGTAGACCTCAAGCTTCCCATCCACGGTGGGTGTCCTGTTACAGTCGGGATCCTGTTTCCAGGCTTCGGGTCCCCAATGCAGTTTTCCACAGCTCACGGCGATGTGAGCTCCGTCCTGGCCACGCTGGTGAAAACTGACGCCGCGCAGCCATATCTGAGGCGTCCACGCGTCGTCGCCCGGCCAGGCAGACTCGCCTCGGAGCAGGTTTTCGACGAGGGCCAACTTGTTGGAGGTTCTCATGGTATACCAACAAAGCGCGCAAAAGGCGCATCCCCGGTCTGCGGACGCCTTGAGCGTTCCGATGTCGGGTTGGAATGGGACGTCCTGTTCGACCAGTCCATCGATGGAAAGGAGGCTGCAGCGGTCACATAGCGGCATTGCATTGTTGTCGACGAAATTCTGGGTTGTTCTCGCTCATCACGATGTGCTCGACTCGGCGGGGAAGGGGAAGGAAAGGATGTAGGCTGCCGTCGTGGCTATGGGAGAGCTCATTGGTGGAGAGCATGTCCAATACAGCACTTCAGCCAAGCAGCCGCTGTGATTTCTGTCGAGTAGGCCGATAAACTCGCTAGATACAGGGGTCTAATGGACGTTGGGGCTTCTACCCTTGCGAAGATGTCTTTGGCGAGAAGTGGCGTCTCTAGCTGCATGAAGGGTGCTGTTGCGTCGTGTCTTACTCATCCAATGCTGGATCGATTTTGATGCGAGGCATCGCGGAGGTCAACTGTAGGAAATGCTCGGTACCTTAGCCAGAATAAGAATTTTGGACGGCACAGCTATATTCATAATGAGGTGACTCTGTATTAACACATGATATTATTATTTGGGCTGGCAGAGCGTTTAAAGCCCTTATCCGCCCCCAGTCACCATAATCTAGTTCTAATCTTTCTTGAATACACATGCCGTCCTCCAGGACTATAATACTCTCGTACGCTACTTGTAAACTGGACAAAGGCTAATCGATCCCATCACTGATCTGTCCAATCCGTTCCCACTACCGCGCTGTCTCATTGGTTTCTGTTGGTGACTCGGGCCCGTATCCATCACCAGGCGTGATCTTCATACCTGGCTTCCACTGAAGCTGTGCATACCTCGTGTCCGGGTGCTTTATAGCGTGGGCCTCGGTCCAGTCTAGGAGAGCATCAAAGTTTCTGCACTTCTTGACTATGTTAAAGTCCTCAAAAGGACGGGTCTTCGGTTCCGTTGGATATCGTTCGTTCCGTATCCAGTTGTGAGTGATTATGCCCACATCGGCGGTGCACATGAGGTTTTGTAGCACAATGTGCAGACAGTGAGTCAGATGACTAGTGCGTCGCTCATCGCGTATAGTGTCCTTGAAGTAGTGGTCTGAGAAGGCTTCTCTCCGAATCATGTCAAGGCAATGTATTTGGTGAAAGACGTCAATCTGGGCCAGGTAGTTGTTATCGCCAAGCTGCTCGCCCCAGCTCGACGGTATCTGCACACAGGAATCGGGGTCTTTGTTGGACTTGATGACATCGTCCCGAGACACGCCGACCAGCTCGAACCCCTCTGCCGCAGCACGGTTCCAAGCGGCGTCAACCTCGGGAGATGGAGCCTGGCGCCATATAGACTCGCGGTCCCGGAAGCGCCCATTGATGACTGTGGACGAAGCGTTGAGATTCACGACGTCGAATATCGGCGCTAGGGCTGTTATTAGGAAATGCTCTAAATGCTCGACTCATCAAGTAACGGCGAAGAGGGACGACGTACAATAAAAGGATGAGTCTTTGAATACTCTGTTCATGTCTTGCGACTTGAAATTTGTTAATCGCGTGTAACAGAGAATGAGTATCGAACAAATGAAAAGTCCGACATTTGCTGCGATGGTTGCGCGGCGTAGTGCTGCGTTTTTAGGACTTTGGTTCGATCCGTGGAGCTGCTCAGCGTCTGCCTCATCATCTGGACGCCCTTTATCAACCACGAGGCGCTCATATCCTTTCAAGGCATTCAAGAAACGCATTTTGTAGCCTAAATACTGCAATAAGGTGGATTCGAGGGAAAAAATAAGATAGAACGGGGAAAAGATTAGAAGAGTGAGGAGGGCGCAACGGGGATGGCGATTTACACGATAGAATTGGAATAATTCGCCCCCTCTCACCTTATCAGATCCCGTGGGCAGGGGATAGCTTAGGAAATATCATGGTTGTCACATCGGGCATCCTGAATTCGGTCGTTTTCGGCAGGCGAAGGGCCTCCGCCGCAATCCAAACCAGGGGTTTGTCGAGGCACTTCTGCCTTGCTCACGCTCATCGGCTACTCGGCTCTATGCTTGCCCCGAGCAGGCCGAAAATGAATATTTTTTTGGTGCCCGGTGGCTTGGTTGCGGTTCGTTCGGACCTCCCCGCGCCTTTATTTGGAATGCAACGCTCAACCCATGTCCATTTTCTGTGCAGCGCCGTCTGACTGCGGCAAAGGGGACGCTAGCAAGCGTGACCGATCCACCAATCGCGAGAAGCCAGTCGCAATCCTCCTCCACGCAACATCCCCCATCGCACCGTTGGTTCCGTCCGACTTCCTGGTTACTCCATATTTTGTTGTTATCTCGGCGTGAACCAACCTGCACCACCGGGGTAGTATCTGCATCGCATCCACCATCGACGCCTTTCGAGTGAATCTTGGGTTTGGACACTAAGCCACGTTCATGCTGACTCGCGGCGATAAGCAGAGCGGGAGATGCCCGAGCCCGGCGTTCGGACTTGTGGTGAATTGTGGAACATGGGCATAGACGATGAAGACTCCCATTCTTAGGTAGCGTTACACGAAGAGACGCCCATCGTTGTTGAATCGGGCAATGGCAAGGCAGAAAGTCTGCAATGTTGTTCAGTCTCTCGCGGCCGTGAGAGAACCATTCGGGACCTCAACTCTGTTGTTAGCCGATTCCAGAGTGAGAGGGGGTCTCTATATAAGGTTGGCCATCACCTTTGAAGAGAAAAATCTCAACATCTCTCTTCAGATCCTCAGAGTACGCCTTAGATCCTCAAGCTCAAGCAGTTCTCAAGTCTTCGATACCCAATCCTTAACCATGAAGTTCTCCATCTACGCCTTGTTGCTGAGCGCAGTCTCCGCTGCTGTGAGTCACCCGCTATACGCGCACGAGGTCGCGAGTCAAGCAACTCAATGCCTCATCATCTTTGCGTCAGGGCTAACTTGTCTTCTTCGAATCCATGTAGGCAGCGCCGCTAGATGTTACAGATGAGATAGCGGTAAAGGGTCCTATTGCACCACTTGAGTGGACGGGTCAAGTCGAGGTTGGGGGAGACATTATCACCCTAACTGGCTCCGCCGAGGTAAGTCTAAGTCTGTGATAGCTCTGGCGTTCCTTGAGAGCGATCCATCTAGTTCCACGGCAGTGTTGCTACACAAGACCCGGATTCTCACATTGGTATTTTTCTTCTAGGAAATTTATAACCAGATCATCGCCATCAACCCCAACTATGACGATGAACTTGGCGTCAAGGACTGGAAGCAAATGTCTCGCCGAGCTGTCTCCCAGGTTCAAAAGCGGGGCGACCCTATCAATACTGCGGTAGGTAGTATTACTCCATCATTACCGAAAATGTGCAAAATATGGTCTCTGGTTGCATCTACTAACGGAACACTCGTGTAGAGCCTTAACTGCGATGTTGGATCGAGTGCAGATCCCCTCTTCGTCCTAACCGGCATCGATTACCTCTACGTAAGTGCTTTGTAACCCCCAGCAATCCGGATATCTGCCAGACACAAGCTGACGCGTTCGACTTATCAGGGAATCGGTAACGGGGATGCGGGGCCCCGGCCGGTTGGGGTGGCTGCAGCCGGACCAGTTGCTCATGGGGTTCTGCCATCTATCTCTGCAACGATCGTACCGTGCCGATCACGGTTCCTTGTAAACATGTGGCCGAGTAAGTGTTTCGCCCTCCAGATCTCGCACTCATGCCTCGCTAACACCGTTCTCTAAGCAATGCGGCTGGGATTCACAACAACTGCAAGCATTGGTTTTACGATCCCCGGCTCCTCGCCGTACCAATGGTAACTATGACTACCGCACAAACGGACAGGTAATTTTCTTCAATATGCCCCGTGTTCATGGCCGGATGGAGTCGCTAAAACAAAACTTGCAGATTTTCTCTTTTGATGGGACATGGAACGTTATCGTCAGGGGTGACAACTGCTAAACCCTTGACCACCTAAACCGGGCTGCTATCGGGCCCCCGATACAAAACAAACCACCATATTAAATTTCTATTCTCTGCTGTACTCACTGTTAGTCAGCCACCGTGACGAAAGAAAGATATAGTTCTTCGGCGCGCTGTAAGTAGTAGCTATGGATTACATGTACGGGATGGAAGCGTATGCATTGTTGGAGTGGGTGTCGAGGACGGGGTTTATCTGATAGCCGAGTTTAAATGATATCAGTCTAGTGTGCGCTTCTTTACCATTCCCATGCCGAGCCCAACGGGCAGGTTTCCAACTGTAAAAATGTCCAGGGAGTTCAAAATAAGGGTACGATCAAAAGAAAAAAACTGGATTGTTGCCCAAGGGAGGAATCGAACCTCCGTTTTCACGGCCACAACGTGACGTACTAACCACTATACGACTTGAGCTTTCTCTCAGCTCGAGAAGCGCTGGTTTCAACCTTCTTAATGCCGCCTATAATGGGGTGGGGCTATTTCTAGAACCCCGTCAACTCGAGGTTGAGCTAAGTGGCAGACAACTTCGAATATTGGGGCGGCAACATCAATAGGTCGAGTTGGATGCATATGCAAATCACATCCGTGGATGCAATGAATGTATGGTGCATAATATCAATTGCTAACACACTTAGACTAAACCTTGACACATCCTGTTCAACTAAAGATATTACCCCCAAACAATCTGACCAAGCCTAAGAATGGCTCACTTCATTCAATATACCCTTCGAGTCTTATCTCCAACCCTCGTCGCGTGCAATTTGTTCGTCGGACACACCATCCTTGACCTTGTTGAGATACGTATCAAACTTACTGGAGATCCTGATGGAGCGTTTCAAGTGCGCACTAATCATCTTCGCCCCCTTGAAGAGGGCCAACTGCCTCGCGATTGTAATGGCATTGCGGATCTGTCTCCCATTCAGTTGGGTTTGCGCGAGTTCGTCGTAGTATTCTTCCACGTCCTCAAAGTTAATGTCCGGCTCCCCTAGATCTCGGAGCCTCGCGAAAAGGTTTTTCCAGATTTGTTTCCTCTGAGGCTCACCTAGCTCTTCATAGTGAAGTGCTAAGTGAATGCGCGACTTGAACGCCTCATCAAAGGTGCCAACCCGGTTCGACGTCAGGACGAGGATGCCCTCATAATACTCGAGGCAGCGCAAAAATACGGAAACGAGCGCGTTTCTCTCTAGGTCGTTGAGTGTGCGTTGTTCTAGGAACACGTCGGCCTCATCCAAGAGCACCACACAGCCCCAGATTTTCCCCAAGTGGAACACGGACTCGAGGTATTTTTCGACTTGGGTCGGATCAGTTCCCACATCACCGCATGTGACGGGGTACAGTGGTTTCTCCGCTAGCTCCGCGACGCTCTCTGCCGTAAAGGTCTTTCCTGTGCCAGGGCTCCCATGGAGAAGGAGGATCAGGCCGTTTCCTTTGTTGTCGATAAGATCTGTCCCCCGCTCCGCCACGATCTTGTTTGTTACTAAAGCTTGTACGATGTCTTTGGTGTCTTCATCTAGAACCAGATTCTGGAAAGCTTTCTTGTTCCATTGAACGTCTCTAACATGATCTACTTCTAGATCCACTAAGTTGGCCGAAGTTTACCTTGCGTGTCAGTAGACGTATTCTTAGACCACGGATGAAATCAGGGGTAAAGAACTTCACTTACCCCATTTTTTCGATGGAAATTGTAGGCTAGGATCGTTTTCGGGAACACATAGATATCTGGTGCACCAGGAGGCTCTTCGTTCTGCAGCATCTCCGAAGCCATCAACTCTTCATTACGCTCCCGCAAGATTGAGGACTGCGAGTGGAGCCGATGATATGTTTCCAAATCAACCATGAATTTATCATTTTTCTGTCATTCCAGGGCCATCTCGCGTCAGCTCTCGCGCACTACAAAGCGAGCTTAAAAGGGATCAAGGCCGTCGATTGTAACTCACTGTTTTCAGTTCCCCCATTATTCTTCCCTCATAAGAGACTACTTTCTTATTGCGGAAGGTCCAGTACATCCGCCCCCGAGCCTCGAACATTAGTCTCGTCTCCTCATCTGCAAATCTTAGTGGCAGCACCTCGAGGCTCTGGATTGGGACTTCATCATCGATCCCGTCGGCCTTTTTCCCAATCTTGAGGTTGAACCGGACCGCTCTTTTGAAGAATTTCTCTTGGTAGTTCCAAAACCATGATTTGACCGCCCAAGTGGGATCCTCGTCAGTGGGTTCAAGTTCAAGGTGCATGAGGTCAGTCTCGGCCCAATCACTGTCCAATTTATCCTCAAATCTGGTGTTCCTTGGCACTAGTCTTGTCCACGAACTGGCCACCGACGCCTGGGGCGGATTATGGTTCCGGTCGATCAGCACATCGCCAGGGCGGATGAGATATTTACACGCTCGCCGGGACACCATCCCGCGATCAAACATTTCGTCGACGCTCCTATACTCATCACCATAAGATAGTTCGACGTATGAACCGAGGAGCGTGATCAGATCTTCATTTTTCTGCTGCAGGCCGCTGATTGAATTGTTCCTGTAGCGATACCAGGCGAGGTATGGCGATTTGAGCTCGTTTCTTCCATTGTAGTCTGGGAAGTCACGATAGAAATTGGGTTGATTCTCAACAAACGTAGAAAAGGCGGTTTTCATTTCAGCCGATATGAACTGAATATTTTCTGTCGTGCAGGCCGCCTCACAATGGTTCTGAGGCCTGCCGGTAGTGGGCTGAAAAGAGTAGGTTTTTGTGACCATGAAGGCAATATTCGATCTGCATGAAGCATATAGGAGTGGGTCACGAATGGGAACCTGGCCTTTGAAGACGCGTTTGCGGTTTTCAACAACCCAGGTGGGCTCGTCGAGATAAAGCATCTCCTGAAACGATTCCTGGATTCGATGAACAACTAACCAGGTTGGAATGATGAGATTGTGTTCGGCGAGTCGCAGCTTTAGGATCTCGTTCTCTCTCTTAAGTTCGATTATCTCTGCCCTCAGTTGATCGCGCATGCTCGCTTCTGCTTCTCCGTTCTTGCCCTCGTTACCCGGTTCTATCGGCCCCACTGGAGATGCCGTCATTGTAGTCACCCCATCGACATCCTGCCGTATTACCATTAGATCAGACTGCCCAATAGATTCCACGGAAACAATCGAATTTAATTGAAGAGAAGCGGAAATACTGACCCGGTGCTGGATGGGAGAGGGAAGTCGAGGGAGTTGGGGGCGCTGGAAAAGGGAAACCCGGCGGTGGTGCGGGTTGCCGGGGAGCTCGCTGTGCATTTCTTGGGAAAACTGACTTTCGGGGCCTTAATCGATCTTCCTCCTGCAATTGACCAAAGTCAGCTCGACTTATTTCTACGTTGGCCGACTCTCTAGATCGCAAGGCCTGTAGTAAGGCTTGGCCGTGGCCACTTTGTCGAGAGATATCTTGCGAGATCGTGTGATGCTCATAAAACCCCGACTTCTGATCATCTCCAGACTCCTGGTCATCCCCAGACTCCTGATGATCTCCAGACTCCTGATCATCCTCAGACTTCTGATCATCTCCAGACTTTCCAGCCATGGCCAAGGTGGCGCCTCTTCTTCTGGGAAAGATTCTCATCTGATAGTGACGTGGACGTGGACTTTCTGGTCTCGGTCGCGAGTTAATTGACGGATCTTCCCGTTTAAATGAGCATGAATGAGTGATAATGCTCGTGGACTTCTCTAGTGCTTGGGCTGAGGCAGTTGGGTACCAACTTCGCTGGCCGAGATGACCCCGCCGATATTTGAGGCGAGCTGGTGTGACAGGTCAGTCGGTCAAATCACATCCGTCACTTAGCCGCCGACAGCCACATCTGAGTCCGCCCCGGATTTACAATTCGTGGGGGTTGTGAGGCGAAGGAGGCACTGGCCACGCCCACCACGCACCGGAGCCTGCCCGCTTTATTGCAGATGATACCCTTAAGGCAGCAAACCGAGCCCTGCTTGGATCCCGATCTTGCTTTGAATCGCGGAGGTCTCTTCTCCGCCCCCAGGACTCAAGACCGACCTACCTTTAATATGGACGAGGGCCTCTCTCCTGCTATCATAACTGCTAAGTATGCCATTTCTTAACTCGCCGAATAGATGGACTTCCCTAAAACATGAATCCGTGCATGTACTAATTTTGCTACCCAAGGGGCGGAACCAGCCAGGATGCGGATCTTGCAACACAGGTCTACCGTGACGCTGTTCTCTACTTCAAGGCCAATCTCACTTCGGATGCTCGAAAATGTTCATTGGTGGAAAGCACTACAAAATTACAAGACATTCAGGACCTTTTGAAAAAGACAGATGACGAGAATACAGCCTATCGACGATGGCCAAAGTTGAGATCTCGCCTCCATGGCGCCGCCAGCGTGCTCCAGTACTATTCGAAGGTTTTTGATAGTCTTGCCCAACATCACCCCGAATACGTGGCCCTAGCCTGGGGCGCATTTCGTCTAGTACTGACAGTCGGTGCTGCCCAACCCCTTCGTTCAACACGTCTTTTTGACATGTCATGATTCACATCTAGTTCTTTGCTCCTGCTAAAATCTTAGGGTCTTGCGAGAGCCTAGGCTTTCCTGAACCACGAGAACACCGCGACCATAATAATCGATGCTATTGTCCGCATTGCCCAAGTCCTACCTCGAGTCGAAATGAGCATAGATTTATATCCGACACCTGCGATGAAGCGGGCGGTTTCCATCCTCTACGCATACCTCATCCGCTTTTTCGTGAGAGCGCATAGCTGGTATCGCGAGGGAGCATGGCGGCGAATACTGCATAGCGTGACACGGCCGCCAGAGCTTCGATACGGCGATATAGTGCACAAAATAGAGGAATGCTCAGAGGCAGTAGAAAAGTTAACCGCATCGTGCGGATGGAAGGAAATCCGAGATATGCATGTGCAGGGAGCCGAGATTTTCGAAATAGTACACGGTGTCAGCTTGGGGTAGACCGTGTGGAGAGTAAAGTATTGGGCCCAAGTGGCCTTCATCAAACCGTTAGAAATATGGAGGATAGGCTGGCAGGCATTGAGGGAGTGTTGTCAAGCGCATTTCTGGACACCAACCACGCGCTGTCGGATCTTCAGCACAGCCAGATATTAACGTATGCGACATCACGAATCACCAGGGATCAAGAACAGATCTACACCGTTTGTCAATCAATTAAGAGCCGAAGGGCGCGCTCAAGCCAACAAATTACGACAAATAATTTCTGGAATTCTCCGCGTCTGAGGAAATGGTCTCACGACGCCGGCTCTGATATGACTCTTGTCAAAGGCTCTTTCCAGTCGCGACTAGTTGTGAGAGATTTTGCGATTGGCGTCATAGAACAGCTCCAGACGGCCCAAGTTCCCGTTCTTTGGGTGCTTAAGAGCCCTCGTGCTACGGAAGAGGAAGGGGTGCGTATGACGCCGGTTGAGCTACTTGAGCATCTCAGCGCACAAGCTATTAGCCAGAATCCCACCTTGCGTTCCGAAAAGGGGATGGCTTTGAGCTGCAAACAAGTGATGTCGGCGAAGACAGAGCGCGAGTGGTTCCAAGTCCTAGAAGCTGCGCTGGATGGTCTGGGTCCACACGTCTATCTCGTCATCGACCTCGACGCGGTGGGTCGTCAGCCCCGGTCCTCGCTCGACTTCAACCTATACGGCTATTTTATGGCATATTTCGAGTCCCGATTAAGTCGCGGACTACAGGGACGTGTCAAGGTACTACTTACGAGTTGCTTAGCTGGCATGACGGCAGCTGGTGTGAGCGAAGAACTTGCTCAGGAGAAAACGGTCCGTGTGAAGTGCCAAGGTGGTCGAAAAAGTGGAGACGAAGGGCCGGACGATCCGGATTCCAGGTTCGGGTGGGGAAACCTCGGCCCCGGGCGGGAGTGGCACCGGGACGCGATGACTAACAATGATGAGGGCTAGCGCGTTAACTTAGATAGTAGTCTATTTTGTGATAATTTAACAGGATGAACCAGGCGTTTATATACACGATGTGAAGGTTTAGTGCTGAAAGGCATACGAGGGCAAACACCGATACATTTTGCCAATAATTTTAAGGCAGGGGATATGACGTGTTAGCCGACGGAACCTCTGCTTCCTTAAATATCGACCTTGAAACAGCCAGATCACGACAAGCCCGGAAGATGACTGCGTGGCGCATTAGAAGCCACCTAGGAGTCCAGTCTACACTTTGTCGTTCATTTTGCATACATGTAATTCAGGCTCTGTGAGAATGCCAAGACATGGATCGATGGATCCGTGGGTGGCTCAGTCCTACTATAGATCCCTCCCACTTTCGACAGGACTCTTCCGCGAGGTGAACCCGGACCAGTACTTCAGCAACGGGAGCGGGAATTCTTAACCCCACGACGCCTCGAGTAAAACCTCGACAGGGCCTCGCGTCGTGATATCGATTACGAAGATGTACATTCATCGCAGAATCTGCCCACTGCGCATCAAATTACGGTTGCTGCCGTTCCCTTCCTCCTAGGGCAGGTAGCATTGCCAAGCCCTCGCCAAGAGTAAGCTCGGAACGGCCGGCAGTAATACTTAAAAGTCCGCCCCCCAGCAACGGGGAAAAATTACACAAAATACCTCTCACTCAACCCATGTACCGTTTCCCGAGGACTGTGTGGCTTTTGCATGATAATTAACGCTCGCTTCTGATAGTCTTGTACTCCCTGGAGCCATGTGGCCCATACACGTTCTTCTCTTGTTACTTTTATTAGCCGCCGAGGACCTTGCTGGCGGCAGTTGTCAAGACTATGTACAAAAGAAAAAGCTTTTGCTCTCAAATAAAATTTGCCGATGGACGAATGAATCGAAAGCGGCCTAACTTCCAGAAGATTCCGCCGTAGCACAGGGTTCTCTCACACCGCCACATAGCCCGTATAGCTTACAAGACCCTAACCTGGTAGTAAGATCCTGATACGAGCGAGTCAGAGCCCACTAAGAGGCGAGCATGCACCTCCGCTCACTGACACGCAAGTTACTCCAGTATAAACGTCGCTTCGGCATCTTGAACGAGGCCTTCCCCGTCCATCATACCATGAATATACGCATTCCCAACCACTTGACACCTCTCTCCGACTACTCCATCTCCTCTTTTGCCAAGGTCCCGTAACACATAAGGCACATTGCTTCCGTAGATGAGACATACATCGTCCCCTACCTGGCTCACCTGCGGCACCATGCCAATATACCCCTTGGCCGTCACACAAAACACAAGCGGGCTGGAGCCCTTGCTGCTGTCGTAGAGCAACTCAACCTCCTGGAACCGGGCGAGCGCTTGCCGAATCTCGGCCTGCTCGTGCTCCGTCACACCGAGCATCGACTGCAGCTGGTGGGGCGTAAAGTGCCCAAACCTGGACCCAGTCACCGCGACGACATTTTGCGTCGTGGAAAGGATCACGGCTAAATCACGGCCGCAAGTGGGCGGCGCGGGGCGGGCCGAGTGGGTCTTGTCGCCGATCAGAGTGCGCCAGACGGCCTCGGCGAGGGGCTGCCCACCGTCTCCTCGGTACGGGTAAGGGTCGGAAGCATGTGCTTTAGCAAAGGACAGGACCTCGCCTGGGTACTCGAAGCTCGCTGCTCGCCGGGTGCTCTGCTCTGGGAGCGGGACGATGTGGGTGATGCGGTCAAGGTGCTGGCCGCTCATCACTACTTTGCGCCGCGACGCCCCTCGGCGTACTTTGGGGCTCAGCTCTGCGGCCGCGTGGTATTGCAGGTTATGAGGGTTAAACGCCGTGTTCAGCGGCATCCCCGACCGCAAGGCGGACCAGTCTACCGCCCACGAGGGTAGACTGGCATCCCGACCGCGCTGTTGCAGGCCGGCAAGGTCGAAAACCTCGAGCGCCTGCCCGCAGTCGAGCAGGTAGTTGGCCAGATCGAGCATAATGTCCTGCGCGGGACGGACGTAATCAATCATGCGCTTGAGATTCGGATCCGTGCTCTCCTTGGCCATGCCGAAGAGGGCAAAGGCCTTGTCGCGATCCACCGTCGCCGCCTTGTCTCCAAAGACGCGGAGGACGCGGCTCAGCTGCGGAGGCCCGAAGATGGAGCGCTCCATGCGATGAGCGACGGTGAACGTCATACCCGTGAAGCCCAGATACGGGGACATTGTGGACTCGAGATTTTCGTCGGGGTCCGCCGCCAGCGTGGCCAGAGATGAGAGGACTTGGCCGTCGCAAATCACCTCGCGCCAGCCGTGTAGTTCGTCCAAGGTGACGGGGTGCCGCCATAGAAAAAGGTCACCTTTTTCGCCAAGGCGACCTCCTGCACTACCCACACGCGGGAGAACCAGGGATGCTTCAGCAAGTTTGTGAGTGCCTTGATGCGCAAGCGACGGTAAGGGTCTATTCCTTGAAGTTCGTGAAAAGTATGTACGTGGCTCGTGAGCGCCTCGCGTCCCCAGGTGCGCATATAAAATTGTAGCTCGGTGACGAGAGATAGCGCAGGGACGGACCAAGGGCCCCGGAGACAGACGATGACGTGGCAAGCTCTCGAATATATATCTTCCATGGCTCGAACTTGAGGGCTTTCTCGGACAAGTCCTGCTGGTTGATGCAGATGCTATCAACCCAGATCAGCCGTGGTCCGAAGCCAGAGCTGCAGTTTCGGAGAATATCGTGCACGTTCCTCCGAACGGAAAACAACATTCCATTGAGCCATATTTGGTCAAGGTCTTTGGGGCCATCGTCCCACACGTAGGAGATGGCATAGTACGGCGGCACGGCGTGTAGAGGGTAGGAGACGAGCTCGGCGGAGAGCTGAAGAAAGGGCAGCCAGCGGTGGAGCCGTAGGAGACGAATTTCGGACGCGGGATCAAAGTTGGGTACTAGTGAGTAGTTGAAAGTCTTGGGAGCCGGCACCCGGGCGAATGTGGTCTGGGCGGAGAGGATGTATAGGCCGGCTGTCTTGACGATATGAGCGATGGTGGTTACGGCGTGCCTTTGAAACGATGTCAGGGCGATCACGGTGAAATAGATTAGATTCACGGGACCTGATATAAGCCAGTAGCCAAACCACACCCACGCGGAGTGTAGCCTGCTTTTCCAAGTCGGCGGAAGAACTTTCTTGAGGATGGCGGCGGAGGTCCCGGCTAGAACTGCCAGGTTGTAAAACACCCAGCAGTGGTCGAACACAAAGTGCGCCGCGCTCAATGCCAAGGAGATAAGCCGGCGTAGCAGGAAGGCGGTGATGTAGAGCCCGAGGCTCACGAAGGCTTGTTGGAGTTCCGGGGTACCGCCGAGATGCAGTTTGTCCACAAAGCCGGTAGCTATCGTGGCCGGGATGCTCCCCACAATGCGGCCACAGTCATTGGGAAGCATCACCACACACAATGAAATACTCCATAGGAGGCTATTGGGCCACACATAGTTGACGAGGGCGGCCTTGAACAAAGGGCCCCAGAACTGACTGCCCGGCAAGGAAGTCATCGGATGCGTGCCACGAGGGTAAGGGTTCTGAGGGGAGGGGCATCTCTATTGCGGGAGAAGAAGGGTCTCGAAGCTCAGAAGCTTAGAAATAAGCATTAGACCCACCACACGTCCTGTTTACTTGCATTGTCCTTGGACGCACGTATTTTGACTCTCGTCCTGTGCTTCCTCGGGAAGGCTGAGGATATTGGGTTCTTGAATGGGATATTTCGACATTCTTTAGGCAGGTTGCCGGTCTCGGCCAGCCACGAGTGTGCGCATGGGTGGAATGGGTGGTATTCAGACAAGCACAGCCTCCGTCTCGTACCCTTATGCACCAACTCAGCCACACCCAGCCCACAGCACAGGCAGCACTCACAACCATGAGAGAGGAGGCCAACCCTGAAGTTGACCAACGCAGCGTTCTCAAGTTCAATGCTGACTTTCGCACAGAGTACTTTATATGAACGATGCCTTCAGCGGACAGTTTCCCACAATTCAAAGCCGAGTGGCGGGTGGACGATAATCCATCGCGCACGCACCCTTCTTATCGTCAATAGAACGTAACACAAGTTAGCTACATCAATTGATGTAATCTTAGGGCACATACCCCCTAAAAATATAAAATGGAAAAGAAGAAGAAAGGAAGGGAGAGGAAAAGCAAATAAAGGAAAGACAGGATTCGTTGGCCGGCAAGTCAAGATGCTTGGTGTACGCACGTCTCTCTGGGTCGGCAAGCAAAAAGACTCGCCCGTTGCCGGCCGGGAGGATTATGGGTGGGGGCGTACGACGTGCGAAGCTCCGGTCTTTCGGTGATGTCTGGTATGGAGCCCTTTGCGTCACGTCCCCGAGATTCGGGGCTTTTGTTCCGAGTCCCTCATACATCTGGGTCACACGTGTTCCCCTCGTCGGCTTGCCTCAGCTTGATGGGGGTTCAATGGATGAGATACTGCTTCGTCAACTGATTCATGCATTGGCGGGCGTTAGATGTCGCGCTGAGGTGCTTGTGGGTGGCCAAGTCCTTTGGTTGCCACGGGACTTCTTGCGACGTCGGTTGCCGAGACACGCCGTGTTCCTAATAGAGATTTACCATTGGCACTGATACTGGTCCGCCTTCTTATCGAACTTGATGATAACAGAGACAAAGGTGGATCTCATGAGCCCATTCGTGAAGATTTCTAACCGATGCAAACCAAAAGGAAGACCTGAAAATGCATTCTGATATGATGCCCCAATAGGTCCACGAGGAGTTACACCGATCCGACTTCGGGATCTCTGTATCCATGCCTAAGTTTCCAACCTTTCTCTACCTGGGCCTGAAGACAGCTATATTCATGCATGTCGAGTACACGACTAGATTGGACTACTCCGCCACTTGCCCCTTCTACCCTTCCGGCCCATCATTGTGTGTCCTGTATTTGCCGTTGATCCGGGGTGTCATGAAGTATATCGGGTTTGGTTAGGATAGACGTGGATCTTGATCTAGAATGGCCTTTATCTACTCTCCACGGAGGCTTGGGCCAGCCGATGACTTGCGTTTCGCCCTGCATGACATAGCTAGGTCGACTTTTCTTCAAAAGCATAATCCCCAAATGCTGCGAAATAATAATACCTTGTCTCATAGCTATATCTCTCTGTTGGGGCTTCACAGAAGTGAAGGGCCTTGTCACGCACTCCTTGGCATCCTCGATCGTGTCGACGCAGAATATTCTTGGCGATCGGTTTGCCAGGCCCGATCAACTATAAGTGCACCGCTGGGGAACTTCTTGTGCACCCTCTTGTCTTTCATTTTTATATCTCTTTTCCTCGCGCAAGTCATATTTCGTGAGTTAGATGGATGTATGTGAGAAGATGGGCGCTTGTGCAGAACTTGATACACAACATTCCACGGTCTCTAGCTTCCGAATTCCGATTCCATGACAGGTTGCGGGTATAGTTGGTGTTTAGTACATTGCTTTTGAACCTTTCGATGCTAGACACATGCACACACCGATATGGATGGGTGCAAGATTAGAGGAATCATCACTGACTGCCACGGTCTCAACTATAGGCTTTACATAAGGCCAAGCAGTGTGGAAGCACTACGGCTCGGTATATGTCGCAGAGGAACTGTTCCTTACAAAGGCCGAGCCCGAACTGAAAGGCTTGCATGCCTTTATGATATCACTATCAGATCTTATAGAGTAGAGAAATGGGCCCATGGATCAGGGAAAGTAGAAAAGAAAGGACGAGGACAAAACATCCCGGAGCAAAAGAAGAGCGGGAATTGCAGCTAAAGAAAACAAATGGTCCTCGAACTATCTAGGCCGCGTGGAAAGGGTCGATTGTTGGCCACTTACATGATAGAGTGATGACGAGGGTTCATTCCTTAGTCGTGATAAGCCTCCTAGATAAAGGATGCCCGCAGCCGAGAGTAGAGATTTGGAAAGATATAAAACCTCACCGTTGGAAGCGGTGGAGAGTTTTAGTTTAATGTCAAGGCTTTCAATCATCTCTCAACTACTCTCGATGGACCTATAGACTCACTATTCACTATGAACAAACTATACCAATACTCCGTCATTTCCGCATTAATGGAGGGCGTAGCCGGAAAGGGCCTCCCTCTATCCTCTCTACTCGCCAGAGGCGATCACGGCATCGGCACTTTCCGGACCATGTTAGGCGAGCTCATCGTCGTCGACGGCAAGGCCTACCAGATGCTCTTCGGACGGGACAGCGCGCGAGGCCTCGGCCAAGGTAGACACCGTGCCCTTCGCCATGATCACCCGGTTCCGGCCCAAGAGCGCCATAAAATCCACCCTCGCCAACAAGGGGAGCTAGGCGCCATGATCGCCAGCCTGTTCCTCACGGGCCGCAACAGCTTCGTCGCCTTTCGCATCGACGGTGCCTTCCGCTCCGTGCAAGTTCGAACGGTGTCGGGTCAGTCTCATCCAAAGGAGGGCCTGGGGGAACTGGCCGCCCGGCAGCCGGTGCACTCGCTGACGCACACCCGCGGCACGGTCGTGGGCTTCCGATCGCCGGCTTTTCTGCAGGGCGTCAGCGTCGCGGGCCTGCATATGCATTTTATCGACGAGAAGAGGGAGCGGGGCGGGCACGTTCTCTCGCTGGAGACGGAGGGCGACGTCACGATTCGGGCGGCGGACGTGAGTAGGTCTGTGTTGGACTTGCCGCGGGATGATACGGAATACAATGACGCGACGATCAAGGTGGACCTGGCGGCGATAGAGGCGGCGGAGGGATTATTACACGTTTAAGTATCTGGTCTTGTCATGGTGGATTGTAAATCACGCAACGGGTCACGGCATCGAAAAAGGTGAACACATAGTAACGTGATACCAGATAGTACGAATTGAATCGAACACGTCGACCGTTACTCTTCTAGATTATGGAAATTCCATCTGTAAGGTGGGCTTCCGTTCGGTTCTGCTTGTCGCCCTGAAATGTGTTTTGAAGGACATGGTGCGTACATGTCGACTCAGAGGGAGCGGTCTGCGAGGGCGAATGATGCGGAGGAAGACTGTGCTGCTCAGGAGGTATAGTGCCAGGGCAAAGTGGATAAATGACAGCCAACCACTGCCCTAAGCACGCCCCTCATGTTCTTGTATGAACCTTCCCACGCGTGTGCCCAGCCCGAGCTGCGGGGATAAACCGGTTGTTAAAGTTAGGGTCGATCTGGGCTTTGGTTATCGACGCTGCCGCGAGGTCCCGCAGAAATACGATGCGATGTTGCACATATCATAGCATAACAACTTGATTTTTCTCGTCCGTTCTCCCTTGCGCAGAGTTCATGAGTTATGGAATCAGAAGGAGCGTGTGTTCGTGGCAAAGGCGTTAGGAAATCAGGAATGATGGTGTGAGTAGTATTCTACGCCTTTGGCGGTTACGGCTAACGGCTCAGCTGCCCCTCTATCCCGGCAAGCCACCTCACTGCGACACCATCCCTGTTCAGTGTAGTACATTGGAGGCAACGCCATCCCACTTGGTGAACCCGCTTCGGCCTGTGGGTTGCCATCTGTAGATTGTGGCCAACGAGGCTTCTACAGGGCTGAAGCTGGACTCGGACGAATACCTAACTTGATGCGTTGAGTGGAAATCCTCCAAGGAAGATTCTCTAGTCAAGGGTGCTCTCCTGCCACCCAGGCGAGTCTTGGACTCGGACGGGCGAAGCGTACATGTAGGTTCGTGAGAGTCGTGTGGCTCCGCTACTGGCTGCGTGTGTATCCGCGAGCACACGCCAACTTCAATACTTGGCCAAGGTGCAACCAAAACTCCCACGGCTCTTGATGGAGGCAGTGTCACCGTGGGGAGCAGGGGAAAATATGTCAAGGCAAGTAGATTTCTCATGTGTGAGGCATGAGGACGCGTACACTTGTAAGCTGCCATCTTCCTCGTCCCGATTTTTGACCCTCGACAAACAACAGGCAGGCTGTGACCCTTCTCCCAGGATTTGGCGCCACATGGCCCAAGTTTAGAGATAATCATGCCAAGGGCAAACGACGGGAACTCCCCGCCATCCCAATCACGTCAAGTCCTTGACTCGTTAGCTGCTCTCACCCGATGTTCCCAAGACCCTTTCCGATGAAGGATTGTCTAGGAGAGGAGGAGGGGATTCGTTGATACTGACGCTACTATAAACATGTGCGGATACTAACAAAGGTACTTGATTTTGAACAGGGGGACAGTGCTGTCTGTAGGATTCTGCATTCTGCATCCGGGGCATGATAGGTTCAAGATCTGGACCCCTGCTAGCCCTAGTCCTGATCCTTTATCTTCGCAAGTGATCCAAAACGATTTAATAAGGCGAAGCCTGCTAGTGTACAGATAGTCAAATGACGCAGCCTGCTCCTTCGACGGGAGCTGAAAGCAACCGACTTCTCACCTTACCTCTTTGGGCTACTCGGTTAGGGCCACGATGACACCTAGGACAACAACTGCATGCCTGAAGAGGCTCTGTTCAGCCCTTTTCTCTCATCGCTCACAACATCAATGTTGTACCCTCAAGAAGCAGTGGCTCGATTCAATCCCATTTTGCAACGTCCAATTCAATGGATGTATTTCTCCCCCATCTCATCAGCAGCTTGCACTTCCACATATCCCAGTTGGTTTAGCTTGCACAAGAGGATCTGAACTTGGTAAATGTGATAGATTCCCTCTCGCGATTCCCCATCTTAATGGCGGTTTCGTCGTCGTTCCATGCAGGACTGCCCGACGGTGGTTTCCTCCCATGCGAGGGGCTATGCCACACCACACCTCAGCCTGGTCTATTTCTTAAGGCGCATTGCATAGAGATCCATGCATCCATCGTGGTAAATAGTTATTTATGAAAATTTCTCCACCCAATTGCAATGAGGATAGAAGACTGAATGTTTGTGCACACTGCGGACCGGCAATCCGTTGGGATACGTCTACAAATCGTCACAAAAACCGCAACTCTCGCACTCAAAGTCCTCGAAGCCTCGATCATTCTAGGGTTCCGATTTCTTGAGACAGATCCAGGCCCATAAAGGGGAGCCACAGCTGAGCAGGCATACTCGCAACGATGCCAACTCCACCAAACAGCTCCGCGATTGTCGCTGCTGTGGGCCTGCTCACCTCTACAATTTGCAGCCTCGGTGTTTTGGCGCTCAATGTCCGCAACTGGGCTGGTTCCGAAGAATTTGCTTTGCAAATAGCGCGCACGAAACCAACCATTTCCATTTTCGTGCAGCTGGTTTCTCACATTCTCGGCCTTTTACAGGTTTCCTCTCTTTGTAAGACCCACGATTGCTCTCAAATCTCGAGTCGTTATGTTTCTATAAACTGTCCGCGGAACTAACATCCTCGGAACAAATCAACGCGGATTATCCAGGTACCGTTATTGCCCTTTCATTTCGGCAGTATGCATCCACTTCGGGGTTTTCTCTAAACCTGCTCCGACTCGTCAACTTCGCAAACTCCCTTAGGTTTTCCTGGGACCTACCATGGGGGCATTCTCTTCTTCTTGTCTTCTTTATCGCCCTGTCGACGATTCCGGGAGCGGTATGGTCTGGAGCCATAACACCGCTCGTGGTACCGCACAATATCACGGCAGACTACTCTATCCCGCTTATCAGGGCTGTCAATCTATCTGGCAATAGTCTATTCAACCCCGAGGCTGGTAATAGCGATGGCTATGCGGGGCACTGCATAAATATTCGCGATTCCAGCGGAGACACCTCGAATTCCTCTCCCCGTGGGAGCTTCCATTACTGTATCAACTCGCTCCGTCCGGCAATGCTCTATTCCGCCTCTCTCTCGTCAACAAAGACTAGGTTTTCTGACGTCGGCAGCGAGATTTCGGTAGGACACACTAAATTGGACATGTCGGGATACTCCTATTCAGGACGCAGCCATGGTGCTGGGGGATCCGTTGGAATTGCGAATTTGGCCGGGGTCGCTGATCCGCGCTACTTTGTGTTCCGTGAGCCCGGCATCCGGACCACTGTATCCTGTTCTAAGGATCCGTCATCCAATTTTGCGTTTAGCTGCAGGCCCACGTCCGGAGGCGTGACTTGCCAGGCTAACACGATACGTACTCTCCCAGAGGGCCGATCCGCATTGAGCGGGCCAACCTTTGGCGGCAACTGGATAAAGAGCGCGCCGTTGGCCGGCGACATCATGACCTGGGGTAACGCCTATGAAAACCGGACAACGTGGTTTTCCTTGGCAGCAGCAGGGTGCGCTGATGTTGGCAGTAACTGCGACCTCTATGGGTTCGCTGAATTCGACAAAGCCCAGTGCCTGCTTTCGTTCGAAGGAGCTGAGCTAGAAGTGGGCGTGAATGTCACGTCGAGGATGATTACAGTCACGCCTGTCGCCAAGGCAGACTGGCCGTCATATGGCGATGACCTTCTCGAGGAGCTGGCGGCAGAGCACAACTACATCAGCTATAATGACGGGACCTGGAGCGGATCCCAGATGGGACATGCTCTCAGGTCGAACCTCGATTCATTCGAAGTCCTGAGACGACAATTGACAAACGAAGCCAAGGGTGAAACCACAATGCTACGAAGCCTAGAGGATTTCTTTGGAGACCTCATGGACAATAGTCTGATTGCTTATGCTCAGTCGAAATATTTGGCCGAACACTCGGAGCAGGTTGTTCAGGCAACGGTGACGAGGTATTCAGTTGTATTTGGGCAAGCTCGGTATATATATGCCATCTTTGCCATAAATGCACTGTTCGTCTTGGCTTTTATCGTCGAGGCGTGCAGAACCAGGGGCTGGCGCTACATGTGCAACATGGAGCTTCATGATATCGCGAGTGTTGCCGTGGGAGCGTCTGCGGGGGCAGAGGGCTTGCCTCATACGTCAAGATGCACAACGCCCAGGCGCTTGAAAACGGCGAGGACTCGAGGTCAGGGGTGAGTGCAGCGGCGGGAGAAACGAGGTTGAGAGTGGAAACGGCAAACGGGGGTACGAGCGCGCTGGTTCTCGAAGAGTACGTCACGGATGTTTTCGGCAACGATAAGATTGTCGATCGAAGCAGCGAGACCGTGTACATAGAGGCTGGACGGTCACTCATGAAATCCTCTAATATGAGAGGCAGCGCTGAGCAGAGATAGGAACGAACCCTTGCACCGCGCACCAAATATGGTCCGGATCTAGGAGTTGAGAGTCCATCATCACCAAGGTGTTTTGTTTTGTACGAGCCATGGAACGGCGATAAGACCTAGTCATTTATTTGCCGTTTACCTTTACGATGAAATTGAATAAATATATGTTCATGAAACTAAAAAGGGTTTTTGTAAATGGCTGGAAACGGGCCAGTTTCCAGACAAGTCAATTATGAACAAAGAGTCCACCGTTCCGTCATTTCGACTACTCGCACGGGTGTAGGGTGGTGAAGAT
This sequence comes from Parascedosporium putredinis, assembly GCA_949357655.1. Lineage (NCBI taxonomy): Eukaryota > Fungi > Ascomycota > Sordariomycetes > Microascales > Microascaceae > Parascedosporium > Parascedosporium putredinis. The sequence goes on along the minus strand of CASHTG010000020.1, from coordinate 870,656 downwards.
GTCCACCTGCGCCAAGCTCACCCAGACCAAGGGATCAGCGTCCTCCTCCACTTCGGTAGAGAGCGTGAACTTGAAGTTGAGCGTGCCGGAAGTGGGCTCATCGTCTGCCGAGCAAGTCGACCAGTACTTGGGCCTATCCTCCTCCTCGATCTGGAACAGGAAGAGGGGATCGGTGAAGTATTCCTGGTCGATGGGGTTGCCTTCGAACTTGGGCCAGTACTTGCTGATCTCGTGCTATTTGGGATTATCAACGGGTTAGACCTCAGAAGCACTTTTCTTTTTCTTTCGATGCAAGGGACGCAAAGACGTGGGCGTTGAAAAGTTAGAAATCAAAAAAGACCACTTACAGTATTCTCGCTCTCGCTCCACCACAGGCTGCTGTTGAACCGAGCAAGCGAACCAAGGGTAAGGACGATATGGCCACGGGCCTGCACGTCATCTACGCCAAGACGCCATCCGGCCGGGATGTTCTTGATGTCGATGGAGATGTGACAATCGGCCCAGCTATCCTCGGGATCATCTGCCAAGTAAAGGGCGCCGAGATCAGGTAGGCCAAAGTTCATGAGACCCGCGTTCGACAGGACCGGGGAGAGGACTGCGTCCGCCATGTCGGCGGGACATCCCCTGCCTTCCCATCGAACGTTCTCCGAGGTCACGGCGGGGTAGTCGGGTGCCTGGGGGCCTTCGGGCGCCGGAGGATCCTCTTCGACGGGAGGCTCTTCGACGGGTTCCTCCTCGGCGGGGGTTCTTCAACGGGCTCTTCTTCCGCAGGGGCTCTTCGACAGGCTCCTCTTCGACAGGCTCCTCTTCGACAGGCTCCTCTTCGACAGGCTCCTCCTCGACGGGCTCCTCTTCGACGGGCTCCTCCTCAACTGGCTCTTCCTCAACTGGCTCTTCCTCAACTGGCTCTTCCTCGACGGGCTCTTCCTCAGCAGGAGGCTCCTCTTCGGCCGGGGGTTGTTCCGGAGTACCGTGGTCGTGGCCGCCTTCCGCGGGAGGCTCCTCTTCTACCGGAGGTTCTTCAACGGGGGCCTCCTCCACAGGCTCTTCCTCGACGGGCTCTTCCTCGACGGGCTCTTCCTCGACGGGCTCTTCCTCGACGGGCTCTTCCTCGACGGGTTCCTCCTCTACAGGCTCCTCCTCTACAGGCTCCTCTTCAACAGGCTCCTCTTCAACGGGCTCTTCCTCGACGGGCTCCTCAACAGGCTCTTCTTCGACGGGCTCCTCTTCCTCCGCGGGAGGGTCAGCGGGCTCTTCCACCGGCTCCTCCTCCTCACCAGGGTCTTGCATCACATGGACAACCTGGCCATGTCGGTCGTCGGCAAGGATCACGTGGACGGCCCTCTTCTGAACCTCGCTCAGCGTCCGAGGAAAGTTGATGGCAGCTGCCCGTCGATGGTTGCTCGTCTGAACTTCGGTCGCCCGGCGCTCGATAGCGGCGCCCAACACGCCGGGAAAGGCGAGGCAGAGGACGAGAAGTCCGTTCTGGATGCTCCGCATGATGATCGTGCTGACTTGGATTCGTGTCCGGGCGGGATACAAGTATGTTGAGTGACGGTCGAGCGAACGCTGTTGAAGAAACACAAAAGTATGCTTCTCTCCGCCGATAAGAAAAATGGCTCAGAGGTAGCAAGTCGTCTGGGAGAGCATAGGCCGCGGTGGCCTTTGCCTAGTATTTGAACTACCTACCCTTCTCCATCATATCGCTCCCGCCCCCAGATAGGTGAATGAGAGATATAAAAAAACGGGCCCACGAAAATAAGTAAATTGACAAGATTCCCCCCCGCGGGCGAATTGAGCGGATGTGACTGGTCGAGAGTCGGGAGTAGATATATGGCGGCTGAATGAATGGCGTTTACTCCAACCCGTCGAGATTACCCTTCGCGAATGGAAGAAACAGGGCAAAGTGACCAGCCTTTTTCGCCATCCGGAGGGTAACGCCTTTATTCTCGTTTGGTACTCCCAGAGTGCTTCTTGATTAAAAAGACTGTTGGCCACGCAGAACTGCCAGGATCGGAGGGCCGACAAAAGTGCGAACTAGAGGAGACTGCCCAACCTTCAGGCCTCACTCTAAGTCGCTTGCGTCGTTCTTCTGTGTTTCCCCTCTTGGTTCCGGCATAAAGCCCCGTGGCGTGTGGAGAAGATCAAATGCTAATTTCGGCAGTGATCGTGGGGTAATGATCCAAACTTTTCGTTTCCTTTCTCCGCTTCCTTCCTTACAGGCGATCTTCGTGTGCATGCATCGATCCATGGGTCAGCCTTTTCGTTCGAAAACCCCCAGTCAGTTCTTACATCACATGTAGTCTCTAGACCAAGTCGGTCATGGCCCGGAAATTGATATCTAGACCCATCCTAGTATGTTTCTCCCGGTTGCGCAGCAAGAAAGGGGATGGATTATATGAATCGGAGAAGAAGCAGAGGGATTTCAACAGCTGATATGGATGCGGAGAGCGTGATGCAATGTGCGGCATGCATAAGGGCAATTAATAGTCTCGGTAGTGGTGGTGGTCATCAATGTGTACCCTCGACAATCGAGCCCACTGTCTAATGTGTGACACCTCGAGATCTCTAGGTATTATCATCATCGATGCCCATAGTGTCTTGAGGACACGACCCCCTTACATGTAGTCCTTACATGTAACCACCCATGCACGCGATCCCTCCACATTCGCCAGTATTTTCTTGATCGCCACCTCGTTAGTCTGCTTTTGCTTGGTTTATCTGATGACGAATGCCCTCTTTACGTTGAAAAAGAGACGCGGATTGTAGCGTCGATGAACGATACTCCAGTTGAGGCCCTACCAGTGAATGAAAGCATCTAGATTATACGTGTATTGAACTTGAGATGCGGCAGCCTGAGTTGCTTGTGTGTAGCTTGACTCTGAGCTTCAAAATTGTGCAATGGAAGTTCCATCTAACCACGTGTGTTCCCGATCCCCGAGGTATGGAGCTATTGTATCGCCCCTCCATCCTCTTCATCGATCTTCTAAGCATAGCCAATCGGTGGAAACTAATTACCTCCAGGGACTCGGAGTCGAGAGTTCCACAGAGGTCCACAAGCGGCACCCGCTCGGATCGGACAGAATATGCGAATGAGCTTAAATTCTCCGGTTTGACTCCTTCGTCCTATTTACCATGTGCCATTCGCCAGCGGGAGACTGCAGACCAAGCCTCGACTAGCTCTGGTCGAGGAAACTTCAATTGCTCTGAGCCAAGGTTGAAAAAGGTCGCCAAGACGGCAGGGGTGTCAAGGGAGGGACGAGCCAAGCGGTAGGGGCTCAGTGTCGTGTTCGAACGTCGATGTGGTTTTCGCCGGGACCACAGGGTCATTTTAGCCTGAACGCCCAACCGAGCAAGCACAAAACGGGCGGCGTTTCATACAACCCGTGGCCCTGCCCTTATCCTACGCCACCGTCTGTGCTCCGGCCGACCCTGAGGTTGCGCGTTGGCCCAAAAAGGGCCCTGTAAAGCCTCCATGTAGGCAAAGCTGCGGCGTGGCACTCAAATGAAAACCAGCTCTGTCTGACAATGGACGGAAGGGGGTGATCGGAGCAGAGGATCTCTCTCTTTGCCTAGGGCTGATGCACGTCCTTTTGACCCTTCTGACTTCCGACGAGGAAAAAAAAAAAAGAGGGAAACAAAGTCTGCTTTCAAACACGAAGCTTCGTCAAGCTTACCTGTTCTTTAATTGTGGTTTTCCCCTTGTGATCAATTTATCGTTCAGCGCCACCAATTTTTTTGCCTCATCGTGCCTTTTTCTGCATCGCTGTGAACAGGACCCTCAGCAGGGGCGGCAAAGCGGGGTGTGCTATTTGACCCAAAAGCACGAGTTGGCTGGTTTCTCAGGATCCGATCAACCAGGACGAGCTCAGTGACTACCCTGGCCTTGCTCGAACTTTGGTTCGGTCAATGAGCTGGGAACCAGAGAAGAAGAACGAGCCACAGCCAACCCCACACGATCGAGAACCCAGCCAGAAACGACTGTCGATTATCTCCCTTCCATCCTCCATTCTATTTGCACCGTAGCCACGATGTTTTCGCGACGACAGCCCGCATCCGCCGATGCCCTCGCCAGCCAGGAGACGAACCAGCCGAATAAGCTATTTCCTTTTAGTTTGAGCCGCATACGCTCCAGGACGTCTGTCGGCACGTCCGAAGCCGACATCGAGATGGCGCCCGTTGCTCCGGCGGCCACCATGGTGACGACGGCGTCTGTCCGAGAGTCGAGAGTGGTTTCGCAAATCATACAGCCGAGACTGAAGCCCAACACCGTACCTCATCGCATCATGTCACACGTGGCGCCGATTTTCCGGAATTTGACGTTGCCCATCCCCGCGGCCATGGTGATACTCATAGTATTCGTGCATATCGGCGCCAATACGTCCATCTGGAAGATTCTCAATGAGGATAAGGGAGGGCCGAATTCAACGACTTGGGCCCCTTTTGGGTCACAATTCCCTACGTGAGTTCTTTCAGCAAAGGGAGAGGGAGAAAAGGGAGAAAAGGGAGAAAAGGGAGAAAAGGGAGGAAGAAGAGGAAGATGCAAAGGGGAAACAGATGCGCACGATGAAGGTGTGGCATATGTGGGCATCATCAGCTAACCTTGAACCACGACGACCCCGTGTAGGCAATAATCTACGTCCCCTGGTGGTTTCTCGTCTGGGCGAACAACAGACACTCGGTCCGACAGAACCAGCCATATCTCTCGAGGAAAATGCACATCAGCGTCGAAGTCGCCATGCTAGGCGTCACGGTGTTGTGCTTTATCATGATGCTGATACTTTCGCGCAACGTCGATGTCCAGTACGAGGTCGGATTTCCCTATGTTACTACCCTCGCAGCTTTGCTCGGGATGCAAGTGTGAGTCGACATCCCCAGATCCAGTTTGCTTTTTGGTTGTCCTGTTCCGCCCTCTCTCTCGGCTCCCCTATTGGACCGAGAGAGGCATGGAGGAAGAGATTGTTGATTCGTAATTGTTACCGTAGAGGCTGTCTTGTCGGGCAGGTGACTGGAGTCATATATGATTGCTGGTGCGAGAAGACGTACCTTGTTCAGCGAGTATACCACGTTGGACCATGAAGGATCCGCACCCATTACAGCCGCGGCATGGGCACCATCGGCTCTTGCCCTTGGTTTTTAGTTTGGTTAAGCAAGCGATTATTTCCATTATCGGAGTTGAGAGGGTCGGAGTAGGCAGGGGTGCTTGCGTTGTATGGGCGTATTGCTTGGTTCAGGTTTCGATACCCATTTCCGTGTATATAATGGTAACTCATGGTAGACAACCTTCCTAATAGTAGTAACTAAGTAAGTTTGAGAAAACCAAGAAGCCATGCATAGATTACCCGTTGAGGGACTCTCTCCGGTATACCTTATGATCTCGAGACTTGGGCAATGGAAAAAGAATACGGATCCGGAGAAAAAGAAACGCGTACGACAAGTAACTGGACCACTCCGAGGTTCGAACTCGGGACCTCCTGTAATTCCCATGATGGGCCCGAAACAGGAATCGTACCACTAGACCAAGTGGTCCTATAGCTTAACGGCAGGAGCGACTGGTTGATGCCATAAGGCAAAGAGCGGATGGGTGACGTTGGTGATAGAGGTGGGTGATGGAGGTGTGCCGCTGTGACTCGTGGCAGGCGCCAAGGGTAGGTGTCATCTTGCTTCACCAAGTGTGTAGTGCTCGATAGGAACTGGGCATCCGGACGAAGACTAGCATAAGGATGCCCGCAAATTAGATTCCTACCCACCCACCTAAGCATCTACCTACGTCAAGTTAGAAACATTGTCCAAAAGCTGCTACGGAGGAAAGGCACAGTTGGAAGAACAGAGATAGGACAAGGTTCGTGACCCATCACTATTCACTGGCAAAGGCAACTTGTTGGACTCTGCTGCCTTTCTATCTTCTGCGAAACCAAGTTCAACTTACGGCCCTAGAAAGTCTATTTCTTCCGAGGTCTCGGGCTATGTGTTCTTGAAACTTTTAAGCTGCAGATTCTCAACCGCGGCTCTCGCTATGTGAAAGTACAGTACTCGCGTAGTTCCACATTTTTCGATTGGCTTAATTGATCTCTTGCATTAATAACCTTCAATTATTACCTTGCTGGCCGGCAAGAGTCGAGTCATAATCTGGAGGGACCCACACTATTTCATCCAGTGCGAGGTCCAAGGTAACAAAAATGTGACATTGTACTTGATTCGTGTACGGGAACGGGATGGGATGTCTTATCTCTACCTAGATGTTTCTGAGCTTGGTGAATCTAGCATTTAATATCGATAACAGCAAAATTGTTGTGGTTGGTTGCAAGTTCCGAATTATGGTGCGCTTGGTGAGGAAACCTGTTTCTATGTGTCTTTTGCGCTTTTGCGTAAATACTTCGTATGCTCCAGTCCCTGAAAGGAAAAGGAAAAAGAGAACTACTTGTATTAGAGGCCGGGCAAACGATCTTGAAGGATTTCCCGACGTTGTTTGACGGCTCCCGCTAGCTTCGTTCTGGCGTCCCGATTTGGGCAGGCTCACCACGAGTGATTGGCGATTGACGACGGTGCCTTGCGGCTGTGTCTCTCCCCTGCTCCAGTGGATTGAGTGCCGTTCCTGACGGGTTGCGGTGGGTTGTCGTCATTGGCGAGGTGCCCTGGCGAAACCACTCCGAAAACGGCAATTAGCTTGTCATGTGATGGTTTTAGTCCCACGGACCACCCTCAAAACGTAGGAAGCTCCCGTCCCCAGCCGACAAGACCGTCGACTCATACACCCCATTCCCAGCAGAGCTCTCTCTCTCTTGTCGATTTAGTCAAGCGCCTTCGTTTTCTCAGCTGCCTGCACGCTTCTTCCACTCCATACAGGGACCGGCCTGCGAATACAACTCGACTCAGCTTGCTATCTCGCGATCAACATCCCTCCGTCGTCCTCCCAACCATCACAATAACAACCTCGGCCCCTCCCGCCTCCTCCTCGACCCTCCCCTTTCGAAGCTGAGCGCCTCCTTGACGAGCGACGAGATCCCTACACCAAAATGAAGAGCTTCCTGTCCATAGCCAGCACGGCTGGGCTAGTTGCGGGATCGTACATTGCTCAGATCCCCCTTGGTGATGGGCAAATCGCCGACAAAGCCTCCCCGGCTGTTGTGGGCTCAAGGAAGGAGATTGATTCCGAGGCTCTTCAGGCAACTGTTGACGCGGACAAACTCTTTGACATGGCAAAGGATCTGTACAAGATTGCGAAGCGATCCGAGGACGAGTACAACCATCCCACAAGGGTCATTGGAAGCGAAGGTGCGTTTATCCCCTCACCGTTATCATGATCGGCACTCCTCAGCCCGCCACCCTACTTGTCCCGGATAGTCTTGAACGCGAGGAGCTAATTTTGAACATCGTACGCTATAGGCCACGCTGGAACTCTTGAATACATCCACAAAGTCCTCGGGCGCGATGGCGTACGGGACTACTACGACGTCTCCAACCAAGTGTTCCCCGCCATCATCAGCGACGTGAACAACTACCGACTCGTCCTCGGCCAACTGGTCCCCAACTCCACAACACCCTTCCGGTACACTCCCTCGACCAAGGACAGGAGCCCGTCTTTGCTGATCTTGCGCTCGCCGACAACCTTGGATGTGACGCCAGTGACTTTCCCAAGGAGGTTGCAGGCCGCATCGTCGTGATCCGTCGTGGCGAGTGCAATTACAGCCAAAAGTCGGCGAACGCTGGTCGGGCCGGTGCCGTGTCGGCTGTCATCGTCAACAGCGAAGATGCGGTTTTGCACGGCACTCTCGGCGATCCCCACCCAGACCACGTGCCGACGTTTGGCATTTCCCTCGGCGACGGCAAGCCTGTATTGGACACGCTCGAGAAGGGCGAGGCGTTGGACGCCATTGCCTATATGGACGCTGAGCTCAAGACCGTCCACACGACCAACGTCATTGCCCAAACAAAGGGCGGAGACCAGGACAACTGCGTCATGCTCGGCGCCCACAGTGATGGTGTCAGCGAGGGGCCCGGCATCAACGATGACGGTTCCGGTACCATTTCCCTCCTTCAGGTGGCGACTGAGCTCACCGCCTTCGAGGTCAACAACTGCGTCCGCTTCGCGTGGTGGTCCGGCGAGGAGGAGGGTCTCCTTGGATCCGATTACTACGTTGAGCAGCTCACGCCCGAGGAGAACCTGGAGATCCGCGTCTTCATGGACTACGACATGATGGCGAGTCCAAACTTTGCCTATCAAATCTACAACGCCACCAACGCGGAGAACCCTGTCGGTTCGCAGGAGCTTCGCGACCTCTACATCGACTGGTACACGCAGCAGGGCCTCAACTACACCTTTATCCCCTTTGACGGCCGCAGCGATTACAGTGCTTTCATCCTGAACGGTATCCCCGGTGGCGGCATCGCCACGGGTGCCGAAGGAGTCAAGACGAAGGAGGAGGAGGAGATCTTTGGCGGTGTTGCCGGTGACTGGTATGACCCTTGCTACCACCAGCTGTGCGACGACTTGGACAACGTGAACATGACCGCCTGGGAGGTGAACACGAAGCTCATTGCCCACTCCGTGGCCACATACGCCAAATCCTTGGATGGTCTCCCCGAGAGGTCGCTCGATGTCAGCAAGAAGGCTGTCCCTTTCACACGCAAGTACCGAAACGGGCAATAGAGTGGGTTGGGCGGGAGGAATGAATGCTAACAGTGGCCATTCTTTCTTCTTTTGTTATTCGTTGCATTTAGCTAGCATCTAGAAGCTATTTTCTTTTTTTTCTTTTTGGGTTTTTCTTTTTCCCCTGACCTTCATTGGGGCGGCGTATATGAGCTTTAGTTCATCTTGTATTCACTTCTCTGATCTGTACCAGAGTCGGTAGTCGTTATATACATCTTGTATTGTATCTATTGACCTGGCTTTACATCCCGCCCTCATGCCTCAAGAACGCGAATACTAGTCATCCGTCCGGTTGACCCCCAGTAAACCTCAAATTGTGGTCGTCTTCCTAGCTGTGTCTGAGCTTTTAGCCTGGTAAACCTCGGCTAGTGTTGTAAGCGACTTGGATTCTGACTTTCCGGCATCATCCACACGCCCCTCGGAAGGCGTCGTGCTCATAGTAAAAGAAGGTGTAAGAGACCTCCTCGTCACATCCCGCCCCTCTGCCTCGGCGTCCGTGACGTACTTGCCCACCGAGTCGAAGTCGGGCCATAGGTCAAGGCTGAGGGGTTCGGGGCGCCGGGCCCAGCGGCTTTTCTGCATGAGCTCCAACTCGGCGGAAGACGATAGGGAAGAACCGGAGGACGAGGATTCGATCGATGATTGCCTTGAGCTGGATTTCGGAAGCGAGCCATGGCGGCTTTCCCGAAGTGACGGCGTTGTGGCTACGGGTATCTCGTCGCTTTGGGTGCCGGACTCTGAGGCTGATATGTCGACCTGAAGACGAGATAAGGAGACGAGAGATGGCCTTCCGAGACGAGGCAGACTTGAGTCGGATTGTACCGAGCTCTGGGAGATGAAGGAGCTTTCTAGAGATTGGAACCCACGTGATGGTGAGGAATCCGAGGAATCTTGGCCTGCCAGATCAGAGGTTGCATGGCCGTTGATCGTATTCGAGTGCTTCCCCTGGACGCGGGGGTCGATTCCGGCTTGTCAGGCGTAGGAGCGCAGTTGATCGAGGTGTGAGGCTGGCAAAGCTCACTACGGCTTGGCGAGAGCCTCGCCATCTTCTTCAGACGGAAGCCAAGAATGAAAATAATGACGATAGCGACGGCCAGACCGGCGGCCAGGAGAATAATGGCGATCTTGTAAGTGAGAATCACGATTGTACACTCGAGTTGGGTAAAGTCTGTTGTTGTCATCTGGTAGGCACATTCGTTGGTGATCTAGTATGTTCTAGGTTACCAGCGTAGGGGCAAGTAGAAACAGCTGGAACAGAGACGGCAGTTTAGTTTCCATAATCTTCTCTTTGTCGTGATTATTAAAGATTAAGTGAATCATAATGAAGAGAATATTGTGGGAAGGTACGATCCTATCTGGCGTAAAATATATCCTTAACAACTAAGGCTATACCTTATACATCTTCCTTTTGAGGTATATAGATATATCTTGCTTTTGAGGTCCACTGATTAGTAAGAACAGCAAAGAAAAAAGTGTATATATATTTATACTGCTAACGATCTTGAAAGATCTCAGACATAATATTTTAGAGCTCTAAAAGCAAGCTTAACCCTTCTACATTATCATATAAATATCAACGGGCGACAGTGAAGCAATCTAATCTAGAAAATAGATACTTCTCGGAGAATCCCACGGCCGATTCACCCAGGCTTGATGTATATCTTAGTCCTGAACACCCGTAGGAGTATTGCAAAGGATGCCTTGCTCAAGCTAGAAAGGGGGACGGTAAATCCCGTATATTAGTACTGATATGGCGTAAACGAAATGGGTACCGCTTACCAGAGGCAGAGCGCAGCATCGAGCACGCTGTCCAATTTCGGAGCAGATCTGACTGAACAAGTCTGCACTGGTAGGAAGAGAAGGCGCTAAATAAGGAGGAAAGGTTAGCTTGCATCCCAGGACTAGCCAGACCAACACGTTCTTCTGCCTCATGAGAGTAGAGATCCTCTGGGCGGAATGTTGGGGGAACACACGATCACCGCAGTCAAGGTCGGCGACGCCGGGACGTCTGTAGCGCAGCATAGAGCGTTACTATAGAGGCCTGAGCAAGGGATATAGCTTTCATTTTGGCGAGGGAAGAACTTGAGTTTCGAGGGGACGGCCGACGCGCCGGCGGCGAGGAGGGCAACAATAGAGAACAACATGGTATACGGAGTGGAACGCTAGGTAGTAGTGTTAAAACGGTATAAGGGTTGGAGGAGAGACGTGATGGTGATGATTCAAAGAAGGCGTGGGAGAGCCCTCACTTATATACGTTCAATGGAAAGTCATCGCGCTGGGTCCCTTACCGGCCTTGCTCCATTCCCAGGCGAGAAAAAGGGCAATCCAATAACAAACCAACTAGACCACCTACTTCAAACAATACATGTAACCCTGGATCGGGAGCTTACCTTTCAATGACGCGGCGCACAAAGGCACCGAGCCAGACCGAGACGTCAAATATCCCGGACGGATCAATCTATCGGGAGGCGGCCCCATTCCTGCTCGCCACTCGCTCTACCGGGGAGGTGTCCTTGGTTTTTAATTATCCCCGGTCTCTTCTACACCTGCAGAAAGTCCTCACCGCGTCGCAAAGGGGAACAGAGATTGACAGGGGTAGGGTGCAATCTATTTTCGTTATTACTACCGACGTCAAGCCTGGCTTGATTCGTCACAAATTGTCCGTGGAGTGGATGTGTGCTTCCCACCGTTCCAGAAAATCCTCGACCCTCCCTTCTCTGTTCTTGGCCATCTCCAATTCCACTACAAAAGGGCAGCAGTTGACGACATGGATATGCAATAACGTATCCACGAGCCCGAGGGCTTCTAGATAGCCATACAGCTATTCTATCCCACAGCCACTCTACGAAATAGCTCCCAGCGAAGAAAGCACCTAGCCGTAGAAAAGGCCAAGCGTAGTCGGTGCAAATGAGTAGTTAAATTCATTCCTCACAGCGCCGCTCGACACTTCGGTACCCTCCACGCGACCTTGGCAACCGTATTATGATATTCAAGTTTTCGTCGTTTCCAACTCATCACAATATAGCCCGCCCTCTATAATTACCTCGCGGTCTAATTTGGCAATGTCAGATATTTATAGGCTCTCCCCTTTAACCACCTTTGCATGACATGGGCCACGGCAGCTGGATGGTCATGGGGACTCATATGACCCGCCTCATCCACAGTGACCAAGGTGAGGTTTCCTCTTGTCTTGAAATCGCCTCCTCGAACCTTTTGGCCACCCTTTGCCTCATACCGATACTCCCGGAGGCTCTGAGCTCGGAAACCGGCTTGATGGCTCCACTGAAGGTTGTTCAGGGCCCGTATGAGACCTTCGGTGTTGCTATTTCCATTTAGCATCTCATGAATGCATTGATCCCCAGGCTCTGGGGTGGAGTTTATCCCCAGGGTGAACACAGAGTGACTTACCAAACTACATCATTATTTCCATTGATGAACAGGACCGGCGTATGCTTCGAGTCGAGAAGCAAAGCGATTTCCTAGTGGACGGCACCGATATGTCCGTCTGGGATGACCACTTGCCATTTAAATCCATATTGACTGCCTCATACTTGACCGGCTCCTTGAATCCCAAAGCCGTCTGGACACGGGGAAGATTCAGGTAGGTTTCCACCTCATCCATGCCTACAAAAGCCCATGTTACCATTGGCGCAAGGGGAAAAAATGTGCCTGGTCCTGGACCAGTCGAGTGGGCCAACACTTACCCATATTTCCACAAAGCGGCGGCTCCGTGCAGCGTAATCTGTCATCGTAAGGATGACGCCCGCCCGGGACCACCTCCCGCTCGAAATACTCGAACAAGGCCGTGCAACTTTCCACGGCCCTGTCGCAATGAGACCCGTCGTACGTATCTCGGCACGCCTGCCCATCCTTCTCGCACGCGGGTGACTGACGCTCGATGTCCTCGCACACAGTCTTGTTGAAGTTTCCGGGAGCATCCCGTTTTACGAGGAAGGCCTCGTCGGCATCGGTGGGGCAAAAGTGCTCGTATAGCCCAAGGGAGCTGTAGGCAAGGTCGATCAGGGGGTCCACCAGAATGACAGATGCTGCCCGGCGTCTTGACATGGCGGCATATACTGGGACATACTTACCACCGAAAGACTCGCCAACAAAGTGGATAGGGTTTCGGCTGAGGTGTGGGAAAAGGTCTTTAAGGAAGCCCTCCAAGAATCGGAGGAAATCGACACCTCCTTCAAGTAGGTCGTCAGGCCAGAGGCTAGAGTCGTTGGTGGTCGACAGTCCGACTCCGATAGGTTGACTAGAGCAAATGGTTAGTGAAGTGAGCACTCGATTTGGAGGCCGAGAAGTTGAGGAAGTGATACTCGACGAAGAGCATGTTGGCGAAATTGGTCCAACTGTCTGGATTTCGCGTCGTTGTCTGCCCGTCAGAAGAAACGGAACAAGGCCCAATCTCGAACAAGGCTCCCACCATGGAGGAGGCGCCAGGGCCGCTGCCATCGCGGATTAGCACGATCAAAGGCCCACGAGGAGTCTCCCATCATCGTTCGTCTTCATACCCATTTAGCCATACGATTAAGGGAGCGTTCTCAGGTTCAGCACGGCTTTCGAAATACCCTACGCTACAGTGTCAGCGATGGATCTTCCAAAACGAGCAAAGAAGAATAGCAACATTATACTGACAGTAGAACATGTCTCTTCCTACTCCTAATGGCACAGTTCCAGTCCATTGAGCTGATCCCGCATCACATACGTCGCCATTCTGTCGCACCTTTCGTGATCTGCTCGCGTGGCCAGCGAGCAGCTTCTGGGGAGATTGGTCGTCGTGGTAGGCCAAATCCTGAAGCGTCAGGCCCTGAGGCAGCGCTGAAGCCGACGCACACAGGAAAGCCAAGATAGAAAGGCAGGGCGCAAAATTGGGGAATATCATGATTTCGATGTTCTTAGGACTGGCTGGCCTGTGCTATACTCGGCGCGAAGCATTTAGGGTTCTTTTCTTGCCAAGGCGCGTCTCGGACTGCTTGGTCGTTCGGGGCTTTCTTTGTCGATGGACAAAAAGTGGGGTGTTTCGTAAGCCGTACCGCTTGTATTTCTAGGCGTGTCCGAAACGGGCATCAGTCCCGCTGGATGGATCACTCAATGGATCCTATATTTTATCAATCTCATCATGGACAAAAGAGCCCGCACCCGGCTCAATCGCGTGCCGTAGAGGATTTAGCCTAGTCCCATTCCCAGCTTTGTGTAATCTTGAAGCCGAATACTAGAGCCAAGGCTCCCTTTGACCAACGCCTTGAAAGTTCTCAGCTAGAACTGGAATGTATTGACCATCGAAAGGTCAGCTAGGGAAAAAAGTAGCGCTCGACCCGTTGATCGTGCTTAAAATTTGGAATAGTCGTGATGCTGCGAGGATGGCAGAAAAGCTTTCGGGGTAGCTTTTTCCCCTTTCATACACTGGAAACAGAAACACCACCGACGCTGAATAGTACATCTACTTTATGCTCCGAGGTTTGACAGATTCATACCAATTGCACACACGTGTCGCGTTGGTCAGGGATCTTTGGATCCTCGGGTACAGGCATACTTGGGTCAGCAGCGAGCCTATAGCCCCATGCTATAGACGGGATCTCGCGCAGTCTTGGTTCGGGAGGCTTTTGGCTGCTATACATGTATTGGTACTTTGAGTTGCAGGGTTGCGGAGGATGATAACTGATAAAGGTTGGCGCAAGTGATCGATCCGATAGATCATTCAGGAACTCTTGTCAGCAGTGACCGACCAGGGTGGCAGTGTCCAGGGATGACCAGCCCATGCAACAAGGGCTGATCCATGGACCCCCTTCCACGATAGCTTCAGCTAGTCGTGCTAGCTCACGCCCCAGTATTGAATGAGCCCCCGAGAAAGAGACCCCACATTACCCAACCAATTTCCTTTCCGAGTGACATCAGAGAGGTGGGCATCTTGCTGCCTTGCTCGCCAACTTTTTGCTTCCTTGAATATCATGATGATTTCGCATCGTAGAGAGCATTGGGTGTTGCAGAAAACCACCCCTCACTTCCAGCTAGCAGCCCAATGGCTGCTTCTAGCTTTTGACATGTCTAGTGTCATCCGCGCCCTCTCATGCCGGCGCGCCGGGGATGACGACACGAGGGATTGACACCAACATACCAATCGGTGACGGTCCCGCGTGCGATCCCGCGCTCGCACTTCTTACATCCGGGATCTAAAAAATAGGGGCGGTGTGTCGTCTTCCGGAATCAACATTCTCCTGCAGCCTCCCTGTTATTTTTACATCCCGACGCCCTTTGCGAGACCCCATCTCGGAATCGGGATCGTTCATCATTGACGAATTGTGGGCCTTCCACGCGTGCTTTGGGCGGTCGTCCAATCCAGTGGAGGAATTGACATGCAGCAAAGGCCTGTGCTGTCTTAGTCTGCCGCTGTCGTCCCGTCATTCCGCCCTTGGATTTTTGAGCCTCTTTTCCCCCACTGATTCCATTTTTTGTGTGGTTTTTGGTCGTCGGTTACCCGTGTTAGGGAAAGGGCGAGCAATAAGACCACTTTCTGAGGGGGCCCATGGCTTCAAGTAGTCCCACCCACGCCCTATGGTCTTGACCGAGCCCCATCTCGGGAGTTACCGTCACCAATGAAAACCCTCAATTCAGGCTTCAAATGGGTCTGCGGCTACCTGCGGCGCGGAAACTGTCGGCCTTCTCCTGTTCCCCTGGCGCCCTTAGGCTCAGGAGGTTTTTGACATGGCGGAATCCTACGCGCCGCTCGGTCCCAGATATATGGCGGGATTGCGATGCTAGAAACAAGGAAGAACAGGGCAAGGAAAAACTTGCATCAATAGAGAAGATGAAAGAATTTTCCAACCCTCGAATGGGTCGATATCGGAGTGAGAGAAGTGGAGCATAGAGTGGATAAGATATTGGCAGTCTACGAAAGACTATATAGAGCAAGGAGGAGAATGAAGCACCTCTTGGACAAAATGGAAAACTCCAGGTCCTCCAAGAAGCGCAAAGGCACAAACGCGGTGCGAAACCATCAGATCGGTGACCATGTCCACAACAACATTGGCGACCAAGACGGATGACACGCACACTGAGCGCAGCACAAAGAACGAGAGCTATGCGCCCTCACACACCGAGACCGTACCCGCCGAGAAGGACGACCCCATCAGCAGCACAGAGTCGTCGCCGAGAGCCTCCATCAAGGATGATGCCGTGCTAGAAGCCTCCGCCTCGCGGATCTCGAGGCCCCCGACGGCGGCCGCGGGTGGGTCGTCATCCTAGGGTGTTCCGTGCTGACGTACTGGTTCATCGGCACGAGCTATAGCTGGGGGTCATACAGACCGCTCTGGTGGAGGAAGGCGTGGGCTCGGCAGCTTCCTGTCCTGGGTTGGTTCCATAGCTACTTCTTTGGGCGCGGCCATGGCTCTCATCACGGCCAAGCTTAATACAAGACTAAGTTCCCGGTACACTTGCCTCATCGGTGTGACCTTCCTCGGGCTCGGCGAGATCTTGGCAAGCTTTACCGTACACAACGTCGGCGGGCTTTTTGTGACCGCGGGCGTGCTGTTCGGGATTGGTAATGGGTTGCTCTTCATGGTATGTTCTTGGCTCAACACTCGCACCGGGGATACCCACAACCTGCTAACCGGGCACTTATGCGCCATAGACTGTCTCCGTTGCGCCAGCGCAATGGTTCTCCAAAAAGCGTGGCCTAGCTAACGGCATCGTATTCGCCGCTGGCGGCTTGGGAGGAGCCGTCACCAGCCTCGTCATAAACTCTCTCGTCGGCGCCGTTGGCCCTGCCTGGACATTCCGCATCCTCGGCTGCGCCATCGTGGCAACCTGCTTTCCCGCCGCTTGGCTCGTCCAGGAGCGCCGCCAGCCGACCCGCAAGCCTCTCGACTGGGGCATCTTTCACAATACCAACTTTCGACTCCTATTCGCCGCCGGCGCCATCGGCTCCTTTGCGCTCTTGGTCCCACCCTTCTTTATCCCTCTCTACAGCCGTTCACTCGGAATGGACCCGAGAACCGGAGCGTTTCTCGTGGCCGGCTTCAACTTTGCCTCGGCCGCGGGGCGCATCATCTCCGGGTGGGTCAGCGACCGATTCGGTGCGGCAAACACGCTTCTGTGCGCCCTCACGGCCAACGCGCTCACAATACTCATCTTGTGGCCCCTTTCGACGACGACAGCGAGTCTCATCGCCTTCGTGGTGCTCAGCGGCGCGTGTAGCGGCGCCTTTTCTCGGCTATGCCAACCACAGTCGGCAATGTCTTTGGCTCTGACAGGGTGTCAAGCGCCATGGGCTTCATCGTCACAGGTTGGGTTGGAGGTTTCACAATGGTAAGTGGCCAATCCGCCTATCATCTATGGCTATCTGTCAGGCATGGCCAAGTCACTAAATTTGGGCTTTTGAACAGGGCGCCCCTATTGCCGGCTACATGCTTGATGCGTTTGGAGGAAGAGAAGCGGCGGATGTCGCCCCATTTCGGCCAGCCATCTTCTGGGCAGGGGTATGGCTCTTCTCAGCGCATTTCTTCTTGCTTTGATGAACATTAGGATTTCCAGGGGCCACCTTGGCTGCGCCACATGGTTCAAACGCCCGCAGAAAGAGGACAAGGGCTGTCAGAAGATTACCAAAACACAGGTGTGGAGGTGTGCGGCCCATCAATTACCAGGGTGATGGGAGAAGAAAAGTAATCATATCCTCGGCGTTGACGAATCGAATTCATCCATCCATGGATGGATGCATCCACTGTCCGAGTCTCCCACGCCACCTGGTGACAGACTCGAGCCAAGGCCCGCACAGTCTGGCGAGGACTCGAAACAGGCAGTGCGATAAGCACGGCTTGCATGGGGAGATGCGTTTGAAACTCTATTTGGACGACAGCAAGACAGGCTGCGCGAGTGTCTGAAGGGATACCCATGATGCAGTCTATGAGCCTGGGCGGAGGGCTGTCGCCAGATATGCTGATGCTAGGCAAGCATAGAGAACGCGTATACGCCATCATGACCTGGGGAAACCACGAGATTCGTCGCCCTCGCATAGTTTCTCTCACTCATGCGTTGAGAACATTCGGCGTCGGGCCTGATCGGACCTGGCAAGAATATGCGAGGCGAGAGGTGGCCCAATGTGACGGGTCGGATTGATCACGCCGGCCGCGAGGAATTGATCGCGTCGTCTCCGGCGTGGTGCGACCTCTGCATCCATGGATCAATCCGTGGTTGGACAAACAGTGGGTCGGGCCCACCAAGAAGGACTTGCGGGGGATTGGAGGCGAGGGGGAGAAGTGACGAGAAATGACGAGAAGTGACAAGGCCGTCGGTTGACGACGTTAGATAGCAAGGGGTGAGGGGCGCAATACGAAGTTGGTGCCCCATAATAATAAGAACAGGCTCCGAAGTCTGTGCCGTTCTCGAATCCTTCCAAAAGAAATTTAAGCGAGTACCCCTGAAGAACGAGGGCCAGCCAAGACGAAAATAAAGGTGACACCGTGCCCACTTCGCTCGCCCATCAAGCGTCACTAGCCCACCAATGCCAATCGTCCTTTCAGTGTGTTGCGCGTTCCGGGCACGTGGTTTTAGCCACCTCAAGAAACGCATCTTCGAACGGCGCAATTGGGTCGGTCGTTTGGGAGGCGCGACACGGGAGCTAGCCTTGCTTCCTTGCACCCTTATGCCGCGAAATGGCAGTTGAAAAGAGACATATGGCGTCGGATGTGCCGGCGGTGCAGTCCGAAGTGGAAGCGCCCGCCGAAAACCCACCTGCCGAGGGCAAAGCGGCCGACGCGTCTCCGTCGGAGATTGGGGCCGGGGTCGAAAAACACAACCCCCGGGCCCGACGACTCGATTCCGGAAGGTGAATCAGGTGGCGGTGACGTGAATGTGTATCCCGATGGCTGGAGGCTTTATCTGCTTGTGCTTGGGTAAGGATCATGTTGTCCTTCGATTCAACGATGACCGAGCAGCCAACATTCTAAAACCGCTCTTGGCCTCTAGGTTATGTCTGAGCTTGCTCCTATCGGCGCTAGAAACGACAATCGTTAGCACAAGTCTAGTTTCAATCACCAATTCCCTGGAGGGCTTCTCCCGCCGAGATTGGGTCGTCACTTCATACCTTCTTACATATGCCGGCAAGTATACCCCCACAAGTTTCCTGCGCACGTCTCACGGTGACTTCGAAGCTTGGGCTATCCATTGCTGAGACTCTTTGTGCGCGAACGCATTACCTGCGTAATAGGATTCTTGACCATATATGCAAAGCTTTGCTCTGTCTTTGGGAGGAAGTCCATGATCATGCTTGGTCTTCTAATCTTCCTCATCTTCTCCATCCTCTGCGGTATTTCCACCAACATCATCGAGCTGTAAGTTTGGAAAGTCACAACTCCCTCCCGGCCATGTGATGCTGCTTGGCTGTGTGATCGAGTATACACCCTCGTGGGAGGTTAACTAATTTTCGCCGTGAAGCATTGTCTTCCGGGCCTTCCAAGGGCTGGGCGCATCCGGTATATATTCTTGCGTTAGCGTGTCCATCCCGCAAATTGTGCCTCCGCAAAAGTATGCCAAATACATGGCCATCATCTCCTCTGTCTTTGCTCTCTCCAGTGTCTTGGGGCCGGTTCTTGGGGGTGCCATCAATGACCACTCGCATTGGCGGTGGGTGTTTTTACTCAAGTAAGAAGCCACACTCATCACTTACGCCTCGTCCTCTTCATATACTTGGCCCTGAAAGAGTCACCTACTGATGCTCTTGATGATAGCGCTCCGGTGGTTCCTCTCGCCATGGTGCTAGTATGGCTTTTCCTTCCCACCGAGGCCACCAGGACTTATCCTGCACAAGGAAAGGGGTGGAAGAAACACCTTGCCGAAATCACGCCGCCACCAGGGGCTTGGAGAAAATTGACTTCCTCGGCGGGTTCCTCTTATTAGCCGCATCCATGTTGATCGTCTTTGCGTTTGAGGAAGCAGGGACCCAGTATCCGTGGAAAAGCCCAGCCATTATCGCGACTCTTGTCCTCTCTGCGGCCTGTTGGGTGTTATTTGTGCCCTGGGAAATCTGGGTCGATAGG
The DNA here is from genome assembly GCA_949357655.1 of Parascedosporium putredinis. Lineage (NCBI taxonomy): Eukaryota > Fungi > Ascomycota > Sordariomycetes > Microascales > Microascaceae > Parascedosporium > Parascedosporium putredinis. Next base: position 850,970 of record CASHTG010000020.1, on the reverse strand, counting down.
CCTGGTTTCGCTCAGGAACCCATCTTCCCCATGAGGCTGCTCAAGGACCGCAGGATAGCCGGAATGATGCTGTAAGTCGAGGGAGATAAGGTTGAGTGAGTTTTGATGAACGATGACTAACGAGCACGATTTGTTAGCAACGCCTTCTTCACGGGTTTCCCGTTCATGGCGGCCATTGTGAATCTCCGCAGCGATTTCAAGCCGTCAATGGAAGCTCACCTGTCCAGGCAGGATTATACCTGCTTCCTCTCTTGCTTGTATCACCACTGGCAAGTGGCATGTCGGCCGCCCTTGTGTCCAAGTGCAAAATTCCCCTTTATGTCCTGGTTTTCGGGGCCTCCATGCAACTCGTGGGCATGGGTCTGGCCAGCATGCCCTCGACGGCGTCTCTCGAACTCAACCGCAGTATATTTGGGTTCGAAGTATTGATGGGATTAGGATTTGGCTTCGGGCTTAGCACGCTGCTCGTGATGGCGGCACTCATTTTTCCAAAGGAAGATCTAGGTAGGTATCAAGGAACTGTTGCCCGGTTCGACGGACGCGTTGGTGACGAAAGGATGCTAATGTCGAGGCTTTCTTGTAGGGGTTGGAATAGGGGCGCTGACACAGATCCGTGTGCTTGGTGGGACAGTAAGCTTGGCTATCTGGTAAGGAGGCCTTGCAAAGCCGCGCAAAGCACCCCTTCGCCGTGACAGGGATATCCAGTCGCCGCTAACATCGGCCTCTCTCCACAGCGCTACCATATTGAACAACTTCACGAAAGACAGGCTGCAAGACGTCCTAACCGAGGCTGAGGTTCAGGCCATCTCGCAATCCTTCTCGTCAATCGCAGATCTGCCTCTGCAGTCGCAGGTTGAAGTCCGCAGTGCGTTCGCGGAAGGGTATACAAGGCAGCTTCAGGTTATGATTGCCTTCAGCGCCTTGGTGTTCCTCTCAGCACTTTTAACCTGGGAAAAGCCTAAGAAGATGATGGAGGATGTGGAAAAGTATCTGGCAAGTTGACGAGGTCAGGGTCTGCCTAGGTGCTGTCGGTCGTGTCTTTTTGTTGCAAAAATGGGGAGTTGGAGCAACTGTGTAGCAATCGTCCCCCATCACGCTTTGGGTGGGCTAGTGCATTCCAATTTGATACATGTCCGCGATGTAATGATGAAAATCATTGGCTCCCCATGTGGCAGTCAGTTGTAGGTTGACTGTGCAAAGTATCTCTAGGGATGGCTGTATCTTGGGCCTGTGTCGCGCGTGTATGGCCTCATTCTCTTGTTGGTCGGCAAGCTAGCTTGAAAGGCGTGTTGTCGAGAACGGATGTTTCTATGTGTAGGAGCTTTCTTCGATGCAATCTGCAGGCATGGTTCTTGAAGGCTATGGCACGTAGCCACAACAAGAGAAATACAGTCGACGGACTCGCAAGGACCGAGTGAAACCGACCGGAGAGAGCGTTGGTGATGGCAAGTATAGAGAGACGAATGGACGGGTGCCTCAGTTGGCGTCATCCTCGTCGAGCTTCGTTTAACCTGGTATCGATGGTAGGGAATCGCTCGGATGATTTGAACCGTGGGAAAATACCAGAACTCTCTGTTCGCCTGGAGCTAACGGGCACTAGTTGAATACGAAATCGACGTGAGCTACAGAGAATCGTCCGAGGAGAAAAAAAGATTGTTGGCTGGAAGAACTAAAGACGTATCGAGCGACCAGGCAGCCAGCCATCATTTCGTTATGAGGGGGAACTCAGGCAGGCTCTGAATTTGCCTCTCTGAAGAGCACATTCAACGGAGAAGGGCCGCCCGCACCTTCCTGGGAGCATATTGTTCTTTTCGGTTACAACTATCAAATGCTTTCAAGGCTCCTTCCGTCTATGGTGCAGGCCAAGCAGAAGAGATGAGACACCGCCTGAACATAAACTTTTGTTAGTCTAGGCTAAGACTATAGGCGTAGCGCCAGGATTCGACACCAGCTTCAATGTTCAAACACAGGAGCACGAGCACCAACCTCCCCAACCCACCCTGGAATCCCGAAAGGGCTCAATCAATGATGGACATGAGAACCTGTACCAGACGGGGGCGTCTTTTGGCCTAGTCCGAGGACCCATCCCCACCCACTCCTACCCAACAGCGTCCTGCCTCATCACCCCCAAGCGCCCTTCTTTTCCTCTCCTTTTCTCGTTTTCTCGTCACTTTTATGCTAAGGAAGTACACCGGCTGAAACAAGGCCTAATGTCGAAGAAGAAGACCAAACATTTTACCTTGGCCGACTCTTACTCGATTAGGGGGAGGGTTCATTGTTCCCTGAAGGATTCGTGATAAGCCAACGCTACCAGCCCGAAGTGCACACTATCTCAATAAAAGTAGGGTGGAATTCACCCCCTTTTTTCTGGAGCGGGATGGATGGCCTAGTGGGAATTTTCCGCTGGTTACACAAAACTCACTTTTTCGTTCCAGGCTCCAGCTGGTGCCATGATCAGCTCCTACGCCGGAGAGCAAAACTTACGGAGCGGCTGGTTCGCAAGGCAAGAAGGGGCACGGTGAGCGGGTCTCGGCTAGAGAGAGTCACTCAAGTCTGGACGCGATGATCGCCAAGCCAGGGCCCATAGCCTCCATCCGCAGCACAGATATGACTCTAGAGGTCAGTTTGGACCTTATTTCCACATGGATCAATGTACTTCTGGTTCAACTAGCTAGTTGGTAGGTTGGGGGCGGCTCGAAAGCGCGCCTTTAATGTTTCTGAAACATTGAAGATTAAATTTCCAAAATGGATCTCGCAAGCCCTTGCACAATCTTCGACGCGCAAAGTACCGCCAACATCAAATGGTCTGCTTCCCCCACGATGCATTCCTCAACGGGCATCACATGTCATCGTATTCACCCCTTTCAAGCCACAGGTTCCTGACCAACGTCAAAGGCGCCTCCTGAAGCAACATTGGACTCTGCGTATATCCATGGATGTCTTCTGATACCTCGCTCCAGTCCGGTCGGGTCTCGAAAGCAACATAAATTCGAAGATCCCCTGGCTAATAATAGATGAACCCTCCTATAACTCTCAACAACCCACAGGGATTTCCAGAAAAACGGTTTTAGCGAACTTGCTTTATGCTAGTTGGCAGCTCGCCGTAGCCAACTGGACGACCTAGCGTGGAAGGGAAGGGTGTCATCTGAGCTGCTGCGATCGCCAACTTTCGACACCGGCCATCCATCAAACCGAAAAACGAATGGTGGAGCTTTCAAGTTCCCTCCACAACCTCCACAATGACTGTTTCGTAGGCGGCCTGGCCTGCCCACACAAAACATACCCATCAGGAGGACCAACCGCCGTATGCGGCTATGCGACCAACAGCGTGGCCGCCAAGAAGAGGAAAATAAAAATACGCTCGAGGCCTACGTTCGAGGCCTACGCTCGAGGCCAAGGATCAATCGATTCCAGTGCCCACCCCCTTTTTTTCTTCGTGCATCGTGCATCTGGCGCCCTTCCTTTCTCGCTTGAAAAACGAGCGTCCGATACTACAAGGCGAGGCGTGAGATTACCCTTCGCCCTTACCTGCTATGTGACTACATCTTGTACTGATTTCGTCCCGTAAGAAAAATAGGCTCGCACATGATTGTGGAGGCCTCTTTCCCCTTGCATCTATCCTTCATTTTGTTGAGAGGGAGGGCAACTAAACAGTAAGCCCTGGGAGGGCCAGGAAATGAAATTTCTCGCACTCGGCTCGTCAGTATCAAGGCAGGCTCAGCTACATTTTCTTCTACATGTAGATTTTCTGAAGGATCGATCTTTTCCCGCCTTCTTAGCAAGGGTCCTGGGAAGCGGGACAAGTGTGGTGCAATTGTACCGGTGCATTCGGAGTCCGCCTTGGTCTTATTTTGTATCTTTCATGTTGTTCTTCTGGTCTTCTTTTCTCTTTTTATTCTTTTTTGCTAAACGAAATCACACCGTACTCAACACAGAGACGAGGAACCCGGCCACGGGTGGCTTCCACCGGCACCCCGGTGCAGCAGAGAGGAAGGGGGCGAACAAGGGTTGCCTTTGCGTCGAAGTGCACCATCGTACCTATGGGCATATCGCTATTTCAAAAACAAAAGCTTGAAATCCTTCCCGCCGTGTCCGTGCCTACATCCCGGCCAACCTACTCGTCTCCCGAACGAGTTGGCACGATTAGACACCTTCACACCTCCCCTTGTTAAGTCATGGATGAATTGAGGCCCCATTAGCGGATCCGTTTCTGAGACACCGTAGGCAGGGAATAGCGTGGCAAGTGGACGAGAACAACAACAGTACGGGGCTGCGGCAGTGACATTTCATCCACTAGAGCAGGCTCCTCGGCACTTTGTCTTCTCTGTTCTTCCGGTCTCTTGCATCCATGGATGGTTTCTTCTGGGTTGGTCATAGCCATGCCAGCAAGTACCCACCATACATGTACGCGATGATCCATGGACAGATACGCTATGATAGTCGGGATCAGTCTAGAAGGACATCATGGAATACATGTAGGTATAGTGGGAGGTCAGTTATCATATCGCGATGCAACGTAAGCTGTGGCTTTGTTTTTCGAGGCAATGGATTCATCATGGGTGGATCAACCTATGGATATATCCATTGGATCCATCTATTGGTTCCAGACCAAGCAGTGGAAAAGCCTTGGGAATATCCGATCCATTGATGGATATCAATCACCGCCACAACTACTCCCCAGTGCTCAAGTGCTCTGATTCCGTCTAGTCCCTTACCCACCTCATCCTTGCCCTGAGGCTACCCGAGCCCCACTCCATCCCACTTGAGCTCTCTCACTGAGCTCCACTACTGTTTGTCTGCCAAACTGCATACACTAAACAACGAATATGCCAACCTTGGAACGTTCAGCCCTGTCATGCCCCACTTGTTGATTTTTCCCGCCTGCATGATCCAGCACCAGTTTTCCCCTTTCGCTTTCTCGTCTCCCGGCGTCAACTCCGGGGCTTGGGAGACAGGTCCAACTCTTCATCCTGTTCGATGTCGCCATTCTCTCCAGGACCCAGCACGACGAGTTCTCTGAGCACGGTCCATGGGATCACGGTATCTTCACAGTAGCTGTCGATACGGCGCTGAGAGGCTTCCTCCGCCACTGCTTTGACGGTCCAGAGATGGATCCGGGCTCGCTGTCAAGAAAAAAAAGAGTTATGAGAATACGAGCGAATCCAAGAAAGGCATACACGGCCAGGTAGGCCGAATACGCAAACTATTCTACAACATGACTTACTCATTCCCGGCGGTTGCCACGGTGGAGGATGGGCAGTCCTGAATGTCGGCGGTTGCTTGCTCGCCGTTGTTTTCCGGTAGCCCTGCCATGGTGCAAGTAAGAGTGGCCGGTGTATTCAAATAGACTCAATGCTCTGCTGGGTTGTCGTTACGACGAGATGAGGAGCGTGAGATGAGGAGTGTGAGATGAGAGTGAACCTAAGACGGACAATTCTAGGCATCTGTAAGAGCCCTTATATAGTCTTGCTGATCATGCCAACGTTGAAGCCATCGTCCATTTCCCCTGTCAATCAGAACGTTGTGACCAGTTCCCACCGGCCTTCTCTACAGTGGTAGGATTACGAGGGTCACCAAAGTGTGAGAAAAGAAAAAGCAACGGGTGTAAACAGAGAGTTGACGTGATATTATCGCTAGCCAACTATAGGTGTCCACGAAGTGCAAGTCACCTAAACAAGAAAGGCAAGGCGAAGCTTGTCCGTCGATACTTTGTGACTTGATAATGTGGTGAGCAATGACAGGTTGCTATGCACCAACCCTAGATATGAGAACAGGTCCTTTTCAACGATGTCGTCCGGAACGGATGAGGGTCGGCAGGTACAGTTGTCCGTGGATGGCTAAGATCTGCCTATGGGTCTTGAAATATGTCTTGTGCGCTATAGCAGGTGAGTTGAGCAAGCTGGTAGGGGTTTGAGGTTTCCGCGACCGAAGTGAGAGAGACCGGGTAACTTCCAGATACTATGTTGTATCCCGGTTGTGAGCCCTGGTTGCGATCTTCAATATTGGCCAGGGATAATGAGGACTGCTTCATCTTCCGAGCTCAAGCAGTCAAAATTCTCTTGATCCTTTACGAGGGTGGGGGAGGGGCAGGGGGATTCTTGACCCATGTCAGAACATGGAAGGGTCAATTTTTCTATCAATTTGGAGGGATGAGATAGTATCCATAGGAGAGCATGATGCTGATGGCTGGCGAGCATACATGTACGCATCAATGTGGTCAAGCCAATCAATGGAGGCAAAAAGAGACAGGAACGAGATGGGGAAGAGAAAGGGGCAAACGTTGAACGTCACCAAAAATTCGGGGCGAGATGGTTCCATGAGTTTCTCCAAGACTCGACAGCGTACCCCAAGATGCGGGTTCGGCTCAAAAGGACGGTGCTCGGATGACAGGTCGAAACCTGGGACCATTGCTTCGGGCCGTGGTCTTTTCCCCTATGCTCGGCTTCGCAAACCGTTAATGCGATCTAGCAAGGGCAAGCGCCATTTCCATTTTGCGATGAATGCCACTTCTACGATGCTGTACCGTTTGTGCTAGGGCAAGGCATGTTGACGATCCAATCCTTGACTGCTTCCCCGAGCTAGGACCGGGCTAGCCCGCCTACCCGAATAGATTTGCGTAAAACGGCGCTCCTGTTTCTGCGACTTGATTAGTGGTTGGGTTTCAGAAGAAGAAAAAGAAATAAAAAGGCGAGGCAAAGAGAAAACAACTTTGGGCCGCCTTAGGTCGCCTTGGTCAAATAGCAACGTGTTCAGCTCTCGAGGGGCAAATGGGAGGATCCCTGTGGCGTCAACCACGCTGGCTCGCTCAGACTACACAGACGGATCTATGATCATATGTCGATGTTTCGCTCCGGACCAAGTACCGCTAACCAGAATAGGACGAATCGGGGGTCGATTTGGCAACGCGGGCAGGGCCTGGTGACTGACAGGACAGAGGGAGGTATCAACGGGGAAAAAAACGTAAATGCAAGGAACATTGAAAGTACCGCCTCCAGGCAACCGGGGAGCACCTTGGTTCAAGTCAGGGCTTGGAGAAGATGGGTCGACAGACAACATTGAATGTGATGGATCAATCCATGGATGGACTCGAGCAAGGCCTCCAGCCTGAAAATTGGGTTAATCTCTTTATCCGGAACAAGCCCTCCACACAGCGTCCAATGCTGTTTGTTGGCAACGCCCGCCGCCGATAGAGGGAAGGTGGGCTTGGGGGACGGCGAAGGGGAAGGAATTAATATCCATGCCTTCTAATGGCATTTTTCTTCGCCTCACGGCTGTAAGGGATATTAATCAAGGGCAAGACCAAAAGAATCAACAAACAATTCAGCCTGCGCACTCGCCCAGGCTTGAACCGCACAAATTCCCCAAGCGACCGCTCACCCCTCGTCTTTTTCCGAAGGCACTCCCATTTCCCCGCATTGCCAGATGGAGTAGCCTTATATTAGTGAACGGGCGCACACACCTTGGCCTCTGGAACAAAGCGACGCGCAAACAATTTCGACCAAGGCCAAACCGGCCGTCGATAATCCACACCCACTATGGGCTGAACGATATTTCCGCCCACGGGGGTGCCCGTTGACCGTTCCGGAATAATGAAGGGAACCGCAGACCTGCTCCCCGGGCCCGGTTGTTTTTGTCTTTCCACCATTGTTCCCCGAGGTTTATTTCTTCCACGCATACACACACACCCTCCCCACCATCTTCAAGTGCGGAGAAATGGCATTTGGCGACGGCAATCTCGACGGCTCTTTGAGGAGTCGTCATGACAAGCGATATTAGGATCGAGCTTGGGTAAGTGGAGTCCTCCTCCATCACCGGGTCAAGTCAACCCGGATGGGATCCCCAATCTCTTGGGAGCAATTTGTCGTCCGCCTGTCATGAAGTGGTTCCTGAATAAAAGCCTCATCAGCCGCAGTTTGCCTCTGGGATCTTGTTCTGCTCTCCATCCCTTCGCTCTCTTACCCATCCCATCTTCTCTTCGAGGCCACTCCCCCGAAATCTCGACACCTTTGCACCTCTCCACACGATCGGACCATCCCCTCAACCATGCAGTACGGCCTTCTTCCGGCCCTGGCCGCCATTATTGGCGCTGTCAGCGGCACTCCCATGTCGTAAGTGGAATCCTCTGCCATGGCCTTCCAGTACGGTGGCCTGCTGCTCTCCAACCGTTTGTTGGTGACGATGTGAAAGGGTAACGAACTAACTCGTTGTCTCGTATGGTGTAGTCTTTTGTCCCCTCGACAGGCCCAGGGTCTCCACACCGCCATGGTCGCCGCTGGCAGAGAGTATTTCGGAACCTGCCTGACGGTTCGAAACGACCAGGCCGAGTCTACCATCATGGCCAGCAACGACTTTGGCTCTATCACACCCGAGAACGCGATGAAGTGGGATGCTATCCAGCCTAGCCAGGGTCAGTTTAGCTGGGGAGCTGCCGATCAACATGCCAACTGGGCGACCCAGAACGGAAAGCAGCTCCGATGCCATACTCTCGTCTGGTATTCTCAGCTCCCCAGCTGGGTCAATGGCATCAACAACAACGCTACCTTGTACCAGGTGATGCAGAACCACATCTCGACTGTCATGGGCCGATACAAGGGGAAGTGCACCCATTGGGACGTCGTGAACGAGGGTAAGTAGATGCTCTCCCTGCTTCTTTCCCCCTGTCAATTATATGCAACCTTCCTTCTTGGACAGCCTTGCTAATTACCCTCACCCCACGACAGCCTTGAACGAGGACGGCACCTACCGAGACAACGTCTTCCTTCGAGTCATGGGCGAGGCCTACCTCCCCATCTCGTTCCAGCTCGCTGAGGCTGCGGACCCCGGCACGAAGCTTTACTACAACGATTACAACCTCGAATACGGAAAGGAGAAGGCGTAAGAACTTCCCCTGAAACCCCAGACCAGACTCTATCGTGGTCTCTTTTACTATACTACTGCGAGACACGGCTAACGGTGGTGACTGCCAATCTATAGTGAGGGTGCCGTCAGGATCGTCAAGCTGGTCCAGTCCTATGGCGCTCGCATCGACGGCGTTGGTCTGCAGGGCCACATGGTGACGGAGAGCACCAGCACCCAGGAGACCCCCACCCCGCCGCAGGAGGAGCTCGCCGCGACGCTCCGCATGTTCACGGATCTCGACGTGGACGTGGCCTACACCGAGGTTGATATCAGGATGAACACTCCCTCCAACGCCCAGAAGTTGCAGGTCCACGCCGAGGCCTTTGCCCGCATGATGGGTGCCTGCATGGATGTTGAACGTAAGTCGTCATGCTTCTTTGGTCTCTACTCAAGAGTCGGGTATCGTTGGGGCAATCGGATGCTAACACGGAGACATAGGTTGCGTTGGTTTCACTGTTTGGGTAGGTTTAGACCCGTTGATCTTGGACTCCGGTTGATGGATGCACGCCGCTTGCATGGATGCGAATCCGGCAGACTCCCCGGCTCCTACTGAGGTAGTTTTGCGCCAAGCCAATGCTAACTGTTTATGTAGGGTGTTTCTGACAAGTACAGCTGGGTTCCCCAGACGTTCTCTGGGTAAGCAGTCCTTGTTTCAGTGATTCCGCATGTCCTATGCTAGTCGAAATCGTTGTCCTGGGTTACTAACATTAGCATAGTGAGGGTGACGCTCTTCTTTGGGACAACAACATGCAGAAGAAGCCTGCCTACCAAGCGACTCTCGATGCCATCGTCAACTACAAGCCTCCCGCCCCCGAGCCCGAGGAGCCTGTGGAGCCCGAGACTCCGGCCGAGCCCGAGACTCCCGTCGAGTCCGAGACCCCGGCTGAGCCCGAGACCCCCGCTGAAGGTGAGGAGAGTGAGGAGACCCCCGCCCCCGCTCCGACCGAGCCCGCAGAGCCCGCCGAGCCTGCGGAGCCTGCGGAGTAATGGACGCGCCTCTAGTATTTAGCATATGGTTTGGTGGACGGCAGTGGGATGAAATTGGAGATATTGTACAAAGCTTTTTCACTTCCATGTACGCAATTTAGTGTAGGAGCCTTCGCCAGTGAAGGGGAGAAAATGAAAGGAGGCCTTTGATCGAAACCAAGAAAACCCAAAGCCCCAAGGGGAAATGAGGAGAAATGCTTGCTGTTATGATAATCCTTGATGACCCCCATCAACGACTTGCCGGCCAGGGTCGAATCTTGAACCCCACTGGTCGGGGAAGCGGCTAGAATTCCGGACGGCGGTGGCTCAGCAATGATTCTCAATTGGCCCGAGTCAAGGGCCCCCAGTCACAACGACCATCCAACCTGGACGACACCCTCGTCTGAATCGCCCAAGTTTTATGCATGGCAGATATTAAGGGAAGAAAAGGCAGAAATATTGAGACGCTTCTCGTCGTGTTTCCCCGCCCGGCCCCCACCATGTGCGCAGGCGTGCTGGCCGAGGGCATTTGTCGGCCAACCATCATCGGCCGATTGAGCGTCTCGCATGCGGGGGCCGGTCGTCCGAAAACGTGCCGCCCGATTCCCCCTCACCAGCCGCATGGTGACGTCCCGCGTTGAGTGTCCACACTTGGTTTGGGGATCGCGTTTGGGAGTATACCGGCATCAGGCAGTTTGTTGAGTTTTTCTCTCGGGCAACTGGCAGGAATTGGGAAGGTGCCCTTGACAGGACAGAGACACGATGACTAACCAGGGTCAACCTCGAGCTTGTCACTCGAGCCCGCAATCTTGCAGGGACAAGGGCAGGGTTGCTACCTGAACTATACAGTTTCCCGAAACCGTGGTATTACTGTTTCCTGGCCTTTAGAAGCTGACGTGAGCTAGTCCTGGCAAGTAGAACTCGCGCCTCGTTTCTGATTGGGAGATGTTGAAATATAATGGTTTTGCCTCTCCTGCAACTTCGCTATTGCCGTCTACGGATCTTTCGACCTCACTGGACTGTTGAATATTTTCTAGTCTACAGTTTCCTCGCTCTCCTTTTTCCAAGAGTCGTAGTTTTCTATTTCTCTTTGCATAGAACCCTAGTCACACCAATCCGAAGCTTACACATAATCCTAGTGTTCCTACAATTATATATTACTCTACCTCTACCTCTCCCTAGTTCTCCAGATTTATGTGTTAATGGTTTATGGAAGGTATACCTTTGCTAGGCTATATATGTTGACTTAGAGGTATTGCTATAGCTACTTATGTATATAGATCAGTGTATGTGTTTAAAACGCGTCTAGTGAGCTGTGAACATGATTCACTATACAAAATCCACCTCTCAACAACGACCTGCTCCTGCCTCATCTGGAGCTGGAGCAACACTTTTTCTTTTTTCAAAATACTGAACTTCTCTTAGTCACTAGAGATACCTTACAGATGTAGCTTTCAAGTGATTCAGGACCATCTCTAGCGTGTATAAATATCAAGATAGCCTCTTCCAACTCTCTGTCCCTTTCTCTCTCTCCATCGACTTCACCTCCTAGTCAGTCAGTGTTCGATTGAAACCTTTCTCTTCAATCTCTACGAATCCTGAAAACTCCCTCATAAGCCTTAGTTCATATACTGTGGCTTCATCATGAAGGTAAGTTCTAATATGTCTAGTCCTTTGAATTCTCAGCAACCAGGCCCTCACTGGCTTTGGCGACTGTTATATCCTACTCCTGCCTTTGACCCTGGCTGTCAAACGAACCTTGACAACATATGGATATACTAACGTATTCACTTCCACAAGTTGACCAGTTCCATCCTGGCCCTCGCGGCCATCTTCAGCGCTGCTTCCGCCATTCCCGCCATGTTTCCTCCAGTTAGCGGAGTTGGTCGCCCTGCCGCTACCAACAGCCCCATTCTCGAGCCCTTCCAAGAGCTTCACGCTAAGACTGGGACCATGCCCGACAGGCCTGAGAGAGAACCCATTGCCCAAGCCCATAATGAAGATTCCCTCAGTAGCGTCTCTGACAACGCTGCCACCAAGACCGTGATCGTCACTCTCCTCGAACGGGTCGATACCGCCCCCGAATCCACTGCCGCCCTCCGCAATCCTGATCACTACGAGGACCTGTTCCTGACTTCCGAGCATCTCATGAATCTCATGGCTGCCCATCGCGACGACCCCTGCAGGAACGGCGACGGCCCTTGTCTCCGCCGCATGACGTGCAGCTACGACGGCGATGTGCAAGCCGAGGAAATTGTGAACTGCTTCTGCAATCTCGTGGTCGCCTGCGACGAAAACGGCGACCCCTACAGCGTCTTCAGCCAGCTCGGCGGCCACGTCCCTGACTTGTGCGTACAAAACTGCCGGTGCCCCAACGCCCCCGAAGAAGGGGCCAGCACCGGCGGCCTTGTCCAGCGCCATAACCCCGTCTCCGCCCCCTTTAATCAGCACGACCCCCGCCGATTATTTCACAGCCGCGCCCGCTCCTACTCCTGTCCGTGGCGTTGATGGTGAGCTCTTGCGACCTGGTTTTGGCATCAAGCTTGGCTGCGACGCTGTCACCAGCGCCAACGCCACGACCGCTTTCCCGACTGAACATGATACGCAGAGATACTCGGTTCCCGCCCGACCCCGATTCCCGAATCCAAGGTGCCTGAAAAGGCCCAGCCCCCTTCGCTAGTATGCCTGCGGACGACGCGACCCCTACCGAGGCCCCGTCGCAGGACTTTCCTGGACAAGAAGAGCCGGATTTTGAAGATGAGGAGGCCATCACCGTAATCGTGACCCTTCCCCTTCCCGATGAAACGAAGTCCACTGGGAATGGCACCACCACCAGGAAGCCCCGACCCACACCAACCACAAGCCCTTGGGAGAGGCCAATGGTCGACACCTCGGCCACCATCACCTGCCTCCATGATCTCGACCCAGACAGCGTCTGCAAGACTCACTTTCAGTGCAGAGCCGGCGGCCAGGGCCTCCTTCCCATCTATGATTCCTTTGACCCAGACATTGTGGAGATTTGCTCTCTTGGCTGCTTCTGCTCCAACGAGCTGGACCATCCCGTTGTCATCACTGTCACAAGGGACCCATCCAATTCAGCCACAGTCTCCAAGTTTCCCCTCTAATGCCTGTGCCTACCGCTGTCTAGCAAGGACCCTCCTTGCTTGTCGGTAGTGCTGGTCAAGTTGATGCGAGGAGTGAAGGGCACTAAATTATCAAAAGTCTCCAAAAAAGTGAAAAACAAAAACCCTAACAAAAAAGGAAGTCGAGGATGGTGGAACTGCGTGGAATTAGAGTGACAGCCATGTTTCGCAGTAAACGACGCAAAATATGAGCTCCGTAGAGTATTCAATAAAGAAAGCCCCTTCCTCTTGAAATCCCGGTGCCAATTTAGAAAATGTTGTGAGTAATGCTAAGCGCTTGGTTCAACACTGCCTTGATCCATAGATGTAAACATGTCTCCTACATGTATTCTTCAATCCGTCCATGTAGATATGAGTCTATTTAACCTTTCAAACTTCCAGCTCAGCATCCAACCTCAAGTCCCGGGAGCTGGAGCCTACATATACCGTCTTGTTTGCTTTGGAGATGACCCAATTCTCCTCCTCGACCGCCCACGTCGCAAGGTCACGATACGTCAAGTCGAAAGTCACCGTCTTGGCCTCCTCGGGCTCCAACTCAACATCCTCAAATCCTCGAAGAACCCTCACCGGCCCATCGCTGTCGCCATGCGAAAGGTACTATATCCAGATATTAGACACAAACAACTCAGGCAACTCAAAGGTCCTACGGAAAGGAAGATATCTCGACTTACCAGCTGCACAATCTCTGTGCCCGCTACGTCTCCGGTGTTCTCCACCGTTACTGATACGCGATATACGACTTCGTACAGTCCAGGATTTCCGCCAGGCGCGCCACCGGCGGGATGCACGCGCTGCGCCTCGCCGCTCCTGCTCGACTCGTCAATCTTGATGTCCTGCGGGCCCGCCGGCTCCTCGAGCACCCAGGAATACACGTATTTCGGGATAACCTCGAACCCCTCGGGGAAGAGGAAATCTTCCCGCGAGCCCAATTCTCCGTACACGGGCGCCTCTTCCGTGACGCCATCCGCCGCCTCGTACGATGGCCCGTCCTCGGCGACGAGTTCGATCTCGAGGTCCGAGTACTCGAACGTCGTGTAACTGAGTCCGAAGCCAAACTCGTAGCTTGGCTCAATGTCCTCCTTGTCAAAATGGCGGTAGTCGATGAACAGGCCAGCGTTGAGGTCCTGCACAGGGGTACGTCGTCTGATTCGTACATCAACGACACGCCCCAGTCCTCTGCATTCTTTCCCCACGTAAAGGGAGAGCGTCCTTGCGGGTTGACGGCCCCGTATAGGACATCAACCAAAGAATTCCCAGACTCTTGTCCCGGTAGGCCGGCCCAGAGTATGGCGGTGATGTTGGGGTGCTGCTTGTAGTCCTCGATAAGGACTGGCCCAACAGTATGAAGAACGACAATAGTGTTAGGATTGATCGACGCAACGGCAGTAATCAGGGCGTCGCCTCCATTCCACAAAGTCAAGTTGTTCCGGTCCCCTTCGTTGTCGCCGACAAAGACATAATTCTCACCAGCATTCGCATTCGCAAACACAATAGCCACCTCCGCATCCACAGCAGCCTCCATCGCCGCCTCCAGATCCCAGTTCGACTCCACATTCGAAAACGCGGTGCCATCCCCTCAGCCTGGAGCAAAAGAGCCGTGGCGGGCGAGATGAGGTACGGGAAGTCCGCCGTGCCCGACCCCCACCCCATGGCCAACGTGCCGTCGTTGCAGGCACGGTCAACGCACCAGTTCACGCCGTTGGGGTTATCCTGGGCATCTTCCCCGATGACGGCCACGCTCTCTGGTTTCCCCAGCGGCAGCACGCCCTCGTTCTTGAGCAGGACGATGGACTTGGCGCCAATCTCTCTAATCAAGTCGGCGTGGTCGGCGGCGACGTCGACGTGCTCGTTGACGACCTCCCACGTCTCGTTCGCTACAAAGTAGACGGGCCCTTCCGTTGCGTTGGTCCAGGCGTGGAAGTTGATATCGGGACGCTCTTCCTTGTCGCCCACGTGGACCTTGTAGTAAGCTGCCATGATGCGCACCACCATGTCGTCGAGGCGCCACTGGGGCACCTGGTCAGCTAGGACAGCTTCGGTGAGGGCGCCGCCCCAGAGAGATTGGTACCCCGCCGTCTCGCGTCCGAATCGGTCGCCGGGCATCGTCATGTCGAGCCCGTTGAGCGCGGACTCGATGCTAGTATGCTGCGCACCCCAGTCCGACATGACGAAGCCCTGGAAGTTGAGCTCGTTCTTCAAAAGGTAGTTGGTGTATGCATTCTCACAGGAATAAGTGCCGTTGACACGGTTGTACGAACACATGACGGAGCCAACCCCAGCTCTGACGGCATCGGCAAACGGCCTAAAATATTGAAACATGAATCTTGGTCGAGGCATATCATGAAGAGGAGTACGGTGACCAAGGACCGTCAGAGTTCAACTTACCAGAGATAAACCTCGTGCATCACACGATCATTCACCAAGCTCGAAACCGAACCGCGGAAGTGTTCCTGCTCGTTAAGGATGAAATGCTTCACGCAAGCAACCACACCTTCGCTCTGAATACCCTCCACAGTCAACGCGGTAGCAGCACCCGCCAAGTAAGGATCATTCCCGAAACCTTCCCAGTTGCGACCCCCTCCGGGAATAATCCCAGGGGCCGACCGACGGACCGAGCTGGATATCGATGCCCTTGCCGTAAAACTCAGCGCCCATGGCAGCCCCGCGAGCCTTGATCAGAGACCGACTCCAAGTAGCAGCCGCGTTGACGCCCGCCGGAAACGCTGAAACTTTGTCGGCTATTTTTTCATGCATGTTAGCAGACACCCTACGAAAAGAGGGGAGCGGGCGACAAAACACACCATAACGCACGCCAAGAGGGCCGTCCTGGAGACAAAACCCCGAAAGCCGAGTCGCGGAACGGACCCCGTCACACCGACGCATCGGTCCGCCTGCCATCCTGTCCCCGTGGTCAAGTTGACCTTTTCGGCAAGCGTCAACTGCGATACAAAATCCCTAGCCTTCTCGTAGGCTTCATCCCACCCGTCGGGGCCGCCCGAACCCCAAGTGGAAGGGTAGAACCTCTCCGGCGCCTCGAGCCCGAGGACCGGGACGGCCGCGAAAACGGCGATGAACAGCGATGGCAGCATCGAAAGTTGTTGCGTTCTCTCTCGAAGAAATTGGGGGCAATGTTGACCGGGGTAGGAGAGAGAGCATATCGGGAGTCGAGAATCAGCGCCGGGGGCCGTCCTGGCTTCTTGTACCTCTTTGGCCACTTCTCGAGACGGCAGGTAGTAAGGTGTTTTCATGACGGAACTGGGTCGGGGGCATGCAGCAAAAGGACGCAGTGGACACCGGCACCTGTGAGATCATGGCCTTTGTGATTTCCCGCCAGCAAGTTACAGGTCTCTTCATTCACGGCAGTAGACCGCTTCCGCTCTCGCGGGGTTGTGCGGTGAATTATTCGCCAGGAACGCAATGAAGGCGGATCAGATCGAGCCGTTTTAATCTAATCTAGATTAAGTCTCTTTAGCATGCCGAGGGGCAGATGCTCAATCCGGCCGTGGTCCCCATACTTCTTCTTCTTCTCCCACTTGCTCACTTTAGGCTTTATGGTGATCCAGTGACGGCCTCCACTGCACGCACAGTCTCACAAAACCCCTTGATGCTCTCTGCTAGTACATGCGGGCCAATAGTCCAGTAACTCTAAAATGATGTAAACAGGGTGATTTCACTCAAATCTAGCGTTCTACAAAGTGGATCGGTGACAATCAACCTCCAATCGTGCCCCCTTCAAACACCAAGGAGAGCTTCATTCTTTGAACCTCCACGCAGTATTTAAAAACAGTTCCGCCAGCAGCTCCTGTCACCTACTCGGGTACGAATAGACGGGCCTTGTCCAGTGTTTCCTTGCACAAGCGTAGAAATACTGGACCAAGCTCTGGACGGTGAAGGGGAATCAAAGTAAAAAACAGCGAAGCAGCGATATAAAACAAGGTATCCTCTGAACCTCTCCCGCATACGTCTTCTCGACAAATGAGAAGAACTGTGCTTGGAGTTCCTCAAGAAGCGAAATGTCTGCTTCATCGAGCAAAGGCTCGGGGTTTTCGAGCGCATGGCTAAGGTTGTAGTTGGATGCGTTCATAAACATGACATGGTCATATCCGCACAGCGACTGGAGAACCTTGGCCAAGTCGTAGTGGATGTCGCCTTCCGGCGTGATGGTGCTGCCAAGCTGGCAGCGGACGTCGATGAAACTGACGGCTTTTTCGTCTTTGCTGAGGATAGCGTTACTAAATACTGGATCCCCGTGGATTATTGAAGCATAGATGCCCTTATTCTCAATCTCGAACGTGTCTAGACACTGATTAAGCTTTTCGAAGAGGGAGGCGGCCAGGGGTCCCAAGGAATCGTATTGGGATTTGAACTGGTGATACCGGCTGCGCAGTTTTGGGCCGTAGTTGGAGTATATGTTTACTTGGCTTTCCGTCCGCGAGGGCGAGCGTGACGCAAACTGGGCTTCGAGGTCAGATGAAATGCTCAGAGTCGGAGCCCGAGTGCTTGAGCTCGAGTGGATGGTATGGAGTGTGCGGAGAAACGTCGACATGCGACCCTTTGTAATGGAGCGCCCGACGAGAAGATGGGAGAAGGTCAGGCCTCGGCGGTTCTCCATGCTAATGCTATAGGTTCCCGTCTCAGGTATCAGGTCAACGGCGTATATGGCAGGGAAGACGTGTGAGAGGGATGAAGGCATGTGTGAGTAAAAGTATAGCTCGCCAAGGATAGTGGCCGACTTGCTCGACTTGATGACCCGATCGCCGATAATTTGAATGGTGTTAAAGTCCCTAGCTTCTATCATAGGGGACTGGTCCCGTTGGCGGGAAGAAGTGAGCTGGCCATGGTTCATTGGAGATGCGATGGAGTCGTCCAGCAACCAGCCAATCTCCTTTGCGGTGTCGAGGTTGGAGTTGACGGCTCGATCGTCAACATAGATATCGGCGCAGGGCTTCCCAAAATGTATGTCATGAAAAGGAATTCTATACTTGGCAAGCTGGGCAAAGGTGACGGAGCCAACATCTGCCAAAGGCACGTCCGGGGCTCCATCGTCAGTTCGCATGAGACGTGTAGTTTGCTGCAAGGTTGAAAGGATGAAATAGATAAGCAGAGATCACTAGATGGAGGAGAAAACTAAAGGAGAACTCGTGAAGTAGTATCACAGTGAGTTGGAGGCAAAAACATACAATGATTATATAGTGGCCAGCATCGTACAACTGCTGGACCAAGCGGATATTCTTTTCTATAGGGGACAAGTGGTGTAGTCTCCGACGATGGCTGGGGCTCCTACTAACGTAGAATCAAGGTCAAAGCAGAAGCGCCTCTGTTGTAGCTTGGTGGGAAGACTGCGGGGTTCGTCTTCAAGAGGGCCAGCAGGTCCTGGAGTTGTGCGGGGGTGCCAACACAGCTAAAATCAGTATTCTCTACGGGAATTCCTAGGAAAGGAACATGGCCACGGAGCATCAAGGCGATTGTCTGTGATGTGTAGTATTCTGCGAGCTCGGATCCATCTTCACGTTTGGCATCCAAGCTATGAGCAGCCCAGGTCTTCAAAGAGGAAGCGCTAGGGAACACATACGCCCCGGTATTGGCCTTTGTTGAGATTGCCTTTTTCTCCTGTATGTCGATGATATTCTCGAGGCCAGCCCTGAAGGAATGGTGTTAGTTAGCTACTTGTGCGGCTTGCAAACCTCTAAGACAGAAGGGACATAGTGCACCTTTTTTCCGTTTTTATGTAGGAATATATAGGCTTGTTTCCATCATCATTGAAGTAAAAGCATGCACCAAAGCCGCTGGGCATGTTACGAATATCCTGCAGGATGTCTGCCCAATAGATGGTATCACAATCTAGGGATACCGTCTTCCTAGATAAGTGGTGGGTAGCCATGCTTTGGGTTACGACATATAGCTGCGGCTATGGTTAGAGTGATCCCTAAGATGACGGGTGCATGGAAGTATAAAAGAAACCATACCGTCTCGCAGGCCCCTTTGGTTTGGTGGCGAAGGCGCACGAGGCGGAAGTCTATGCTTGGGAAGGTCTTTGCGACCAGCTGGCCGATTCTGAATTCATCGTCGACATCCTCATTGACAGCCATCCAGAGAGTATCTCCAGGCTTGAGAATCAGGCTGTCAACTAGCCATAGCAGCATCGGTCTCCCTACAATATTAATCAGTGGTTTGGGGTGGCGGTATCCTTGCTTTGAGAATCGAGAACCAATACCCCCAATGGGAATGACGATATTTATTGGCTCTTCTTTCGTTACTGCGGCACATTGCGGTTGGCTCTCCTGGCTCCCGTTCAGGGTGTTGGATGCACCATTGATCCCGGGGCTACCTCAGGGCCCTTGCAAGCCGTCGCCGGCTCGGGGCAGAGTGTGGATGCGTCATGTGGCATAGCGTGGGGCTGCGCAACAACTGGTAGAAAGGGGGAGATGCAGGGATTCTATAATAGTATGGCTAAGCATATCTTTCCGCCCCGACGTGGGCGTCCGTATGAGTTCTCAAGAAAAGAAAAGAACGAGGACGACGGTCCACGCTTGAAGAACCTGGCTGAGGTCTGTCACGTCGAGTCAAAGGCACCCCTGAGCGAGAAAACCGACCCGCCTCGTCGTCTGTAGGAGCGAGATGCTGCAGAAATACAATGCATCAATGTAAAGAGAGCAAATAGAATCTTGGCGGGCTGTACCAAAGAGGCGGGATCTTGGGACTGGCGTGCACATGCTGCATGTGAACACGGACGATCGGTTTCCTCGAACCAAAAACTGAACATCATGGCGCGCCAAAACACGTGCACGTTTTCAAATCACAAAGTGCAACGGCAAGTTGCCATTTGGTGGGGTTGACAGGGGTTTGCTCCGTCGCTTGTTCCGAGAGGGAAGATTTGGAGAAGCCTGGAGCCTGCTTGGTAGCTTGCCCTGGGCAAATACTACTCATTCCGAGGGAGCCGTATTGCACATCGATTCTCACGCGTCTACTCTCTATTACCGCGACGGTGGTATCAATCAGCACTAGCGTCTCGGTTCGATCATCTCCCAGACTGCGTATGCTAAAGCCGTGGAGGTGGTCCTGAACGCCTCCGAGTCCCACGTTGCCGGCCGAAGGTTCATTCGCTTGGCGATAACCAGCTCGATCCTCGAAAACGCCAAATCTGCTTGCTTATTTCAATGTTATGGGCCAGTAGCCCCATGGCCTCGAAGGATAAGGATGCGGAGAAACTAGCTAGCGGACAAGGCGGGAGAATCAATGCGAGTCGCACAAAACGCGGTGAATGGCGTCGACACAAAAGCCAAGTCAACAACCCCCACAGAAGGCGGGCATCAATGGCACTAGAAGGGAAGGCGGGGGCAGTGTCTCAAGAGATTGGCGCTTGCCTTGTAGGGCAAATGTTGAGATCCGCTTCAGCTTCCAAAGCATTGACCATAAATCGGGGTTCAACTGAATGGGCTACGGCCAAGGGTGCGGGGTTATTAGCGCGGGAGTGCTTGCGTGCATCGCAACTGTAATACTGGGCAACATCAAATTGGAAAACAGTAAGCAGTGCAGGGTCCAGTGTCTACGAATGGGAGTGATCTGCCAGGGCGTCAACAGTCGGCGTAGCATTGGATGCAGCACGGGAAGCACTGAGATTAATCCGCGTAGGATCGAAGGATGCGCAAAATCATTGTTGACTTTGGCGTGTTGACTTTGGCGGGACAGCAACGCCCTGCCTTGCCGCGTTTGTTGTTCGTGATTGGCAAAGCACCCTTTATTAGAGAGCTCCTTCACGATCGAAAAAATCAGCGACGCCTCAGCCGAATCACCCTCGTTTGCTTCAATGGCAGCGACGGCTAACCTTCCATAAATCACAGCATCACCTAGGGGTTTCCAAGTGTCCACATCAATGCGGCGTTGGCGTGCACCTCGGTGGACGTTGCCAAGCACGACAATGCCTCGCCTCAGCTTCCTCTCCTGCCTCCTCAAGCCCCTCTCGCTCCTCCCCCGCGGGCCCTCCCACGCCGCCTATGCCGCCGCACTCGCCCTCGTCGTCATTCAGGTCGGCATTGGCATCATCATCAAGGCCTCCCAAAGCGGCGGAAGCTACGCCTTTTCCCCTCGGCCTCCATCACCATCTCCGAGTTCCTCAAGCTGCTACTCTCGTCCCTCTTCTTTTACAATGAGTGCCGCGTTCGTGCTGCCGATGGAACACCCCCGTCCTCTCGAGGGACCCGTGCGTCGTCGTACGCCCCCATCTCCGGCGCCGAATCCTCCGTGACAGGCACGCGAGATAGCCTCGAGGAGAAGAGGGCTGAAGAGGGAACTCGTTCCGATTTTCAAGAGGATCACGGGCTTGGAGCGAACCAAAGAGACAGGTCGGTGTCGATGTTGGCCCCGAGAGCGTACTGGGCCTACGTTCGGGGCGAGTTGACGACCGACGTGCGGTATGGATTCTGTAAGCTAGCGCTCTTTTACGTGCTCATCAACAACCTAGTAAGTCGTCGTCTCTGCCCGTCCCGTGCTCCTTCAATTTCATCCCCCTACCCCCAGAGTAATCCCCAGCTACCCCAGAGTAATCCCCAGCTACTCGAGTAAAGGAATGAGAGAGAGAATGAGACTAAAACAAAACAACCCCAGATCTTCGTCATCTACAAAGTCGCCGACCCCGGCACCATCCAGCTCACCAGGAGCGGCGTAACCTTCATCACTGCCCTCGTCATGACCGCCACCCTCGGCACCAACATCTCCAAGCTGCAGTGGATCGCCATCGTCTTCCAGGTATGCGGCCTCGCGACCACGCAGTACGATCCCCAAAAGGGCACGACCTACCCCCTCGGCACCTACCTCCTCCTCTTCTTCCAAGTCTTCCTCGGCGCCGCCGCCGGCGTGTACAACCAGGCCCTCCTCAAGGCCGACGGCGCGAGCCTGCACGCCGGCAACATGACGCTTTACCTCGCCGGCGTCGTCGTCAACTTGGCCTCCCACGTCGTCGTGCGCGCCTTCAAAAGCGACGAGCCCGGCTTCCTTGACGGCTACAACTCCTTTGGCGCCGTCATGGTCATTGTCAATAATGTCTTGATCGGCCTAGCCATCACTGCCGTCTACAAGTGTAAGCCCTTCATCCTCACGCTTCTCCTTCTCCTACTTTTCTCTCTTCAGATCCCAAAGCTCCTCTCCCGCCTAACTAACGCATGACTTGTCCCTTCCTCAGACGCGGACGCCATCATCAAGTGCTTCGCCTCGGCCATTGCTACCGCCATCCTGCTCTACGTCTCTCCCCTCCTCTTCGACGCCCCCATGGGCGGTCTCCTCATCCCCGGAACCCTCATCGTCTTTGTCGCATCCTGGCTCTACATGGACAACCCACCGCCCAAGAGCCCCCAACCCGATCAGACCTCCCCGGCGAAACCAAGGACCCTCCTTCAAAAGTTTGCCGCCGTCCTCCGAGTAAGTTAGCCCCTCTCCCTTCTCTCTTTCTCTCCTTGACGACGCAGGCTAAACAATTCTTCCATCCTCAGCTCCACAACAAGACCGTCCTCGCATCCGCAACCTTTGTCACCATCACCGTCGTCGCCTTCGTCACCATGCTCGACGCCAAGCTCCCCAACACCCATCTTCCACCCGCACCCGCGCTCCCCGCCGCCGCCGCCGCCGCCGCCGCCGCCGCTCCCACCGACCAAGACCCCTCCGCCCTCATACAATCCCCCTTCCAAAACACCCTCGCCCTCGTCCGCTGGAACACCCCCTCCCCGAACGCATCCCCCTCGTCCAAAAATACCGCCCCTTCTTCCACACCCTACACCTCTCCATGCCCGGCTCCCTCCCCGCCCACGCCGACGACCCGTCCTTCCACAACCTCACCCACGACCAGCACGACGACGCCTACACCGCCTACGCCCAAGTCGCCCGCACCATGAAACTCCTCCTCGACCACCACCCCGACGACGTCTCCGGCCTCCTCTACTACCACTTCGACGCCTGGATCCACCCCCTCGCCTTCTCCTCCTCCTCCTCCGGCCTCGACCCGTCCCACATCTGGTTCCCCGACACCCTCGATGTCGCCCCGCCCGACGGCGGCGGACCCAACTTCATGTGCATGAACGACACCGCCGACTACAACTGGTGGGGCTGGTCCTCGGACATCCACAAGGCCGCCCTCGTCGCCGCCGACGTCGTCGCCAACCTCCCTTCTTCCCACGATGACAAGGGCGACAACGACGCCCGCCCCACCTACTCCGTCATCCCCGGCGAGTGGTGCGTCGGCTGGAGCGACATCTACTACATCCCCCGCCGCTTCTTCCCCGACTTCATCCTCCTCGCCCGCATCTTCGCCTCCTTTGGCGTCTTCCACGAAGTCGCCCTCCCCACCATCGCCACCATCATCGACCGCTCCCGCCGCGCCAACCCTCACGTCCCCGTCCTCGACCGCCTCGCCGACTGCTGGGGTTCCTGCTGCGCCGAGCACCCCTCCGCCCGCGACGTCCTCTGGCGCCGCTGCGGCCACCGCCTCGACTTTAGGGACTCCGCCGTCGCCGACGTCTTCTTCGACGCCCTCGATAGGCAGGCCTCGTGGCTCGGCAAGCGGTGGGGGCCCCCGCGCGCCCGACGCCCGAGGGTTTCGACGATGCGTGGTTCGACAACGTCGTGCTTGCAAATCTCGGCGACCACCCATTCTAAGGCAGCCCTTTTGTCACGGCTTTCGTATGATTTATGAGTTATATGTCGATACGTACCCTCTTGAGCGAGAGGGTGGTACATGTGTAAAACAAAGGCAAAAGGTCCCGAAGGGGTTGCTATTCCCACTTATTTTTGTATTTTCTTTTCTTGTCCTTTTTTGCAGGTCTCCCAAGTTACTATGGAGAGTGGAAACGGCGTTACATACATATACAGGCGTTACATTGATGTAATCCATGATGAAAGAAGATTCACTAGGTCTAACTAATCAAACCCCCAACGGGAAAGAATGAAGGAATATTTCCAAAACAGAAACTTGTTCACAAAAATTTGCCCTTGAGCCCACCAAGCAGCATATTTCTCTGTTGCTTCTTAACCACCTTGCTCACATCGTCGGCCCAGCCCTGACTCGCGTCCTGTAGCTTATCCATGTTATCTCCCATGATGTTCAGCTTCTCGGTCCGCTCGTTGAGCTGCCGCGTCAGGTACTCGCCCCAACCTTCTTGGCTACCGCCTGCGGCACTTCCTTGCCCAGCGTTCCCCGAGACATTCGCTAACCTCATGGCCCTCTGCTCCGCCGCCGCCGCCTCCAGCATGCGTTTGCTTGGCGGCCTATCGGGACCTCCGATCAAGAGATCGAGATCGGTTGGCGAGACGTATTGGGTACCCGAGATCCACTGCAGATTGGAGATAGTGGGGCGAGGGGGCACCATCAGCTCGGGGTTGATGATGATGTCGGCCGAATTCGCGAGGGCGTCACCTAGGCCCCAGACATGGAACAGGGCGAGTTCGCTTGGTCCGTGCCAGCCAAAGACGTAGCCATTTTCGGTTACAATGGTATCTGACCTGCGAGTCGAGTCGATGATGGGTAGGGGGCGCTCGCGAGTTCCTTGAGGGCCGGGATGCTGAAGGCGCGTGTGGAGCCATCCCCGAATACGCCCACTACCACCGTACCACGATAATCCAGCTCCGTCACCGCCGCGGCATCGCAAAGAATGTCGTCAAACGACTTAGAAGCACCCTTTGCAGTTGCCGGTTTGAAGACGCGAATCTCGGTTTGCGTGACTAGAGAAAAAAAGAAGTTAGAAACCACAGTCCATCTATGCATTCCAGTTCGCCCGTGAGAAAAATCAGTGCACTACTTACCAACGACCAAAATTCCGTTAACTTGCTGACCACCCCTAAGTCCGGCAACAATCGGACCGGTGGCGACAGCCGGCTTCCCCGTATCAGCAACGATGGGGCAGATGGCGACGATGGGTGACCCTAGATCCACCACGCCCGCAACTTTGACCGTGTAGCCCTCCCCTGCGGGCAGGAGTTTGAATGTGATGACTTTGCCAGTGTTCGTGCCCACAAAGCACGCAATGCTCGAGTAGTTATCGCCTTCCAGCGTCATGACACCAAACTTGATCTGAACCGGCCACTCCTGCTGTCCAGACGTTTCGCGGAGGCCTTTGAGGAAGGATGAGCGCTTTTCAGTCCGCGCAAATTCAGAGAGCGAGGCCTGGAAAATTATGACAGGGCCGCGGAGGTCAAGGATGCTGAAGAAGCCGCCTTGGGATCCAACAGCAACGAAGCCAATGTCGGACACGTTAAGCGCCGTAATGGGACCCTTGGCCATCTCGTATAGTGTGTAGGGCTGGAGACCGGTCTTCAACGGAGGCTCAGCGCGAGAGGTAATATCTGTAAGGCCGCCAGGGTTCGGATCATGAGGCTGGGCATGATCGCGACCGTACGCCTGGTTAGGGCCCCAACGGTAGACGACAACCTCACCGGCCGAGGTACCGGCAGCAAATTCTCCAGTACTTGGGGCCATGCTCATGGCGCTAATTTCCACGCTATCATACCGCGAAACTGCCCGAGCAACGTCGACCTGTAATTGTGCGTCGTTCTCGATATCATCTCCATGACCAGAATCCCAGATGCGAATTGTGCCGTCGGCATGCGCGACTTGCAAAATTGTCCTGTTCTCATACTTTCTCTTGGGCTTCTGGGCCTCGGCACCTCCTGTTAGGATCAGCTCGCCCTGGTTCCTCGTTTCCACCATCCCCAGCCATCGCGTTCGTTCGAGTGTAGTGGCTTCTACCTTGGTGGCAAACGGATGCACAAACGACAGCGAAGGGTGAAGCTGGTTCGTGGGTGAGATCTGGTGACCCGAGGGGAAGCTCAACGTGATGAGCTCGCCCGAAGTCAGGAGCGAGATGACGGCGATAGGATCATGTGCTCCACCAAGATGGGGCGAGGAGCGGGGATGAGCTGGTAGTCGTCGACCTGTACACCAGGCGGCAGCGGCAGGCAAATCTGCCTCTTCCCGGCAAAGTGTTCGGAAAGGATCTGCCACGACGAAGTCGCATATATGGGAGTAGGGCCCAGCTCGATAAATGTTAGGCCTTGAGAAGGATCCTCGGGAGCCTGTCCGCCCGCAATCAAGAGGCCGGTATCGTCGGCGTTCTCTTTGCAGCACCACGAAATTTTAGTAAAAGGGGTAACCATTCTAGGCGCTACTTGGTGCCTCGACGGTTGATCGACCCTCATATCCATCAACGTCCTCGCCATCAGTAGCTTGCCCTCTTTGGTGTCCCAGAAGACCAGGCTTCCGTCCTCATGCGCGGTAAGGACAAAAGTGCCCGACGGATGCCACTGGGCGTGTGTCAACCGGGGTGTTCTCGTAGTATCAACCGCGAACGCCTTTCCGCCGGGAGCGCCGGGGGTAGCTTATACTCGAAAAAGTGCTGCGCCTGCGCTTGCTTGATCGAGTAAATGACGGCACCGTGGGTGTACGAGATCAAAAGCTTGCCAATATCCTTGGGGTGGAAGGAAACGTCGACGATCTGGACCTGCCTCGCATGGGGGTCCTTTTCCTTCCAAAAATTTGGCAGCCGGAATCCCTTAGCAACTCTCTCCCTGTCTAGGTCGAATGCTAGTATCTCGCCGCTAGTCAGGGCCAGCATGGCCCAGTCGAGCATGGGGTCCGTGGTGATGCACACCGCGCCACCGGGCACCATTCCGCCGCCGGTCCGCTTCGCCGAATCCAGGTCCCATATCGTGAGATCGTTTCGGCTGTCGAGGCTCACCAGTTTGTTGCCGGTAAAATGTAGCGACCGAAAGGACGTGGGTTTGGCGGGTTCGAGGGTCTTTGCACGCGGCGCTGGCCAAAAATGTAAATCTTTCCGTCGCCGAATTTACTCTCGTTTGTTCCGACCGCTAAAAGCGATTGTACAGGGTCATAGGCAAGGCAGCTGTAATTGTTTTCCGAGGGGCGACGGACGCGAGTTCGCGACACCGGCCAACGTGGTCAGCCTCGTTGACGTCACGATAATTTTTGCCCTGCGAGCGGGGTGGTGCAGCGTGCGCGCGACGGCACGCAGGGAAGGGAGGGATGATAGAGGGTAGCTTCGCCAGCCTTACCTGATCTGAGAATTAATTCCATATCGAGCTAGGTCGTCTGGGTTGAAATCTGTGGAAGCGATGCTGGCAGACAGGTCTTTCTGCATGCCTGTCTGCTTGCTACGGAGGAAGCCAGCCATTGTAACTTGCGATGTCGATTATTTCGTTGAGGTTAACGCCGGCGTCGCAAGATGATGTTCTCGTGAAGTTGAGGTTCAAGGTCCAACTTTGGGGGAGAGCAAGATGGGAAGGAAGTGGGGGTAAGTTATTGACTGAGACGAAGCAGCGCTTTCCCTGCGTTTGGGGTGGGGTAAGGGCTCAATTGCGCCTTGGAAGAAGATGCGATCGCCTGAAGGAGTGTTGGATGGATTCAATAAAAAGTCAAGATGAAGTGGGCAAAGAGAGGAATTGATCATCGGTTGAGAAGCTATTTCTACAGCTCACGCCATGCCTAGCCTCCAACGCATTGAACGTTGAAAACTGAACAAAAAACAGTGGGACAAGAGCCGCCCCAGCATTATTTCAATATTGCATGTGAAACATCTACACTACATTGATGGCCAGCAATGAGTCTAGTGGACTTGCCCTCCAGTCCTCGTCTGACACCGATCTAGAATGCCCAGGCCGGTTGTTTGAAGGTGCTGATTCGCTCCATGACGATCAAGAGAAAGGTCAACTGAGGGCAAACAGCAGGTCACTTGGTCTTTTTGGCAAAGCTGGGAGGATTCTTCCAGAGGAAAAAAATTCGCCAAGAGTCTAGCTTGTGTGTGAAAGCCGCTGATCCCGACACAACCCACTTGTCTTCAACTTGACGCTGCCTTTCACCTCTTGGCTTGCATTGGAGCACAGCGAAAAAGGATCGTAAGAGTGGCGCTGTGCTATGCCCCCTCTATCATCTCCCCAGGACGCGCGTCAACGACTTTCCCCTCTGCGCAACTTGCATCCGATGGCTGACGAGCCGGTTTGGCGACGGAGATTTAGTCTCTCACTGTAGTTACCAATATTTGACTTAACGGAATATAAAATGTAATTTCTCTGCTGCTAGAGTGAATTTCTAGAAACTGCGAGCTTCAGTCAGCCCGTATACTCTATCCATACCAGGCATAACTCTCTTGCACACAAACCTGGCTCTGCAAACCGAGAAATAAATGCACCGGAAACAGATGATGAGGACAAACGTGTACTCACTAGATTCCGATCTTGGCTCATCTTCTCGATGCCATCTTGTGCAAACCCAGTAGAGCTGGCGGTGGCAGGCAATTGATGCCGGCTGAGATATTTGGACAAAGCAACAGAAGAGGCCGAGATGCGGCGGCAGCGTCTCGATCTAGCCTTGACTTTTCAACAAAAATCAAGACCAATAGATTGGACCGTGAACTGATTCTGGACGGCGACTGCGAACTACTTTCTATAATCCGGTCAAGCCTTCCAAACCAAGATCTTCTGCCACCCTCGTCTTGTGCTCGCCATCGCTCATCGCGCGATACTCTCATATCCACTTTTTACCCCAAGTCCGTCACGTCCACTCTCCTGTATTGCCACTGTCTTGCTAACCTCGACCAGTGAGACATATCATGGGCTAGAAAGGAGAAGTTTGGTTATTCCTTCCCTTTCCATAGGTCTTACCATCGTTGATGGGTTTGACCGTCAAGCCAAGTCTACTTTAGTCGTCGCTAGCCCTCAGTCGTGTATTCGCACCTGCCTTTAGAGGAAGGAAACTCTACGCATACAAAATCGAGCCGCAAGCACCCAATTTGTAGGACCAGCCAGCCCTGATAATTCGTAGTCACAAAGGCATGAAGTATTTCTAGACTGGTAGTACGCCAAAGGCATGCTCCGCACCATCACACTCTCCGTCCAGGAGGTTTAGTACGGCAGCGAGAAGCGCACGGGGATCAAGCCATCTGGGATGCCCCGAATCGGTTCGCAATTGAGCGTTGGGGCTAGGGAAAGATCTCTCTGGACCTAGAGATGTTCCTTCACATTGAACTTAGGGTTTCGGAGAATTACTTTATGGCGGTTTGGGTTGCCGCCTCGCACCGACGACCTGCGAGCTTCGAAACATGTCCGGCATCCCGCCTCGATGAATGAGAGGATAAGCTGCTTCAGAACACGGTTAATGAGAACCCCAAGGAGATTGACCCAAATCTAAATAACTAGTACCGAAGGAGAAAAAGGGGCCTCTGGTTTTCGTTCTTTGCTTAAGCTTGTCCAAGTGTTGCTGGCGTCGGACGAGGAACCTGATCTGCGTCTAGCAACTTGCCAGATTTCACCGCTGGCAACACCACCGCGAAGAGCATCAATTCCCACTGCTAGCTAGAGTCTACAAGAGAGTTCGCCCGCGAGATGGTACCATGTCGGGAGGGGACGGTCCGTGATTTCCTACCGTCGGGGCAGAACAAGGACACCCCAGAAGGGATCAAGGACGAAGTCGTGGTGGCCTTGACTGACAATGAAGTCGTCCTTTTTGACGCGAGTCTAGCCCACAGAGTTCTTGATAGCAAGAGTTTCTATTTCCGCGATATTGCGAGGATAAATCCGCCCTCCAACGACCACGGCACCGCCATGGTCAGCATGGCCCTGCCCGTTGGCCCTAGGTCAAAGTTCAAAACGTACGATAATGGGAAAATAAGGTCAACATTGACGCAGAGTATGTAGCTTGAGTTATGCCTGTCTTCGAGTCTCGAATCATCCGCTTCTTGATATGCCATCGCTAGGTCCTCTTGAGGAGAAGATGCTGGCTCACTTTTGGCCAGGTAATGCCATCGAAGCCGCCCTCGCCAAAAATGACAGGATCGTTTTCTTACCCTACATATGCAGACCATGTCGATACCAGGAAACGAGGAGAAACTATCCCATTTCGACGTACGCGATTTCCCACATAAAGCAGAGAAGGAATAATAGTCGTCCAACAATTGTCCCATGGCGGGTCACCCTCTATCGTGAAGGCTTACACCGTCTCCCCCTTGTTAAAAAGTGTCCGGCAAAAGGCCGTCGACGACGCATCCCCATGTCCGAGCCCCACCCCCAAGAAAGCCATCTCCACCAAGCTCGACCACCCAAACGGCTCCTCGCCCAACCCCTTCTTCCATATCGGCGCCGCCCGCAGCGCCAGCGACTCAGGGAGTCGCGGAAATTTCCTCAAAACATCCCCACCAGCTTCCGGCAGCATTCGACAGCAGCAGCAACAGCGGGGTGGGGACGAGCTGGACAAGGTTAGGGTTTTCTTCGAGGAACTCACACCCTCCGGATGGGGCTTTAGGTCAAAATTCGACCCAGGGAAATTTTAATCTATAGTTTGGTATCAGGCTTGTTGGTATCGGGCTTGCCAGGTCCGTCAAAGAAGGGGTCCCGCATTTCTATTTTCTACACCGTGCACCTTATTGATGTGCATGTTTGGCTTGTAAACAGCTTCTACCCAACGGCGTTGTGAATACGATTGCAAAATCCCGCTGCAGACAGAAGAACGTTGCCACTTTTGATCTCATTGTACTTGGATGCTAACACCCGTTCGAACTTCGACGAGTAAGAATGGCTTGTTTGCGAGGCGGCAATGTCGAAACAATCCACGTGCTTCCAAGCCGCTTCCAAGCCACCTTGGCTTGCTTGAAGTAGCGGCCAAGTTCCCTTGCCCTTTTTTCTTTTTTTCTTTTGGGCGGGGTTTGGCTTGGTTTGGCTTGCTTTACACACGTCATTAGCGTCGGAGCTTAGCACATCAACCCAATGGATACTGTCCCGCAAGCAAGGTATGGTATGGTAAAGGCAAAGGTAAAGGCCTTTCATTATTCACGTTAGGCATGAAAAGGCACGGGGCTCCGGCACGACCTTCTTCATTGAAATAGCATATTTAAAGAGATACCTAGGCTTGATTCGGAATTCTACGCTCACCAGCCGGGCATTCGCTAGATAACGGGCAAGAACAAAAGAAAAAGATGTCATGCAGCGACTTCCCGCTCCGTGCCGCACCGGCGCCCGGCGCCCGGAGCCACAGCCAGACCTAGTTCGGTCCGCTCTGGTCCACCGCACAGATTTCCAGACGACTTGTTCGGCACCAACACAGGGCAAGGGTAAAGGAGAATAAGCGCTTAAAACGCAGTTGCAGACCCAATATTGATAAATATAAAAGGTATCAAAGAGGAAAAGAAAAGGGAAAAAACAAAAAACAACAAAAAGAGAACCCCCTCCCAAGAATCAAAACTCCCCGACGAGGCAGAAACACCTTTCCAAGGCAACACCTGCCCCGACCCCCTGACTTCCGCGAGCTCGAGATGAAGAGAGAAAAGTGCAGGGAGATCGGGACACACCGAATTTTCGTAGTAATCCAAACCAACCAAACGAAAGAGAACACATTAGCAACCTAGAAAAGGTGACCAAAGCCTCAGAAAAAACAAAATCAAGGGGAAGAAAATAGCAAAGGAGGAAAGTAAATAGGAAAGAGGACAAAGAAAGGCTAGATCAGTGAGTTTGGAGAGTCGAAGGATGTGGTGAGACGCCCAAGGAAAAGAGACAATTTCTGTCCTCGTCCTCATTCGCACACATCACCCGCCGATTTGTCCATTGATCCGCCATGTCATGTTGTAGTTTTCAGTCTCCAGTGATGAGGCCAGACTCGGGGAATTCCCCGTCGCATGGCCTATTCACTTCCTGCGTCGAGCGTGCTTGTCTGCCTCGCTGCCTCTTGTGAAACCACAAGTCTTCACCATGTCTTCCATGTCAAAGTTGCCTGTGTCGGTGTGAGCCGTCTTGAGGTGCCGTACAAAGTTGTCACGCCTGTTATAGATGTGGCCGCTTCGTGCCTTGATGCACCCGTCAATACGACACCTGAAAGCCAGGCCCTTTTCATGCGCTACGCTCTGGTGCCGCTTCAGCTCCTTCCTCGTGGGGAATGAGAGCGAGCAGACATCGCATCGCGAGCTGTGGCTGCCTTCTTGGCTAGCGGGGAGCGATGTCGACGCACTATCACATAGGCAAGTTAGTGAGCTGTTCCTCAACTCGTCGATCATAAAGAGTAAAGTAAGGAAGAAAAACATGGACGGCAGCCAAAATGAGGGCTGTCAACGACAAAAGGGGGACTTGGGACGAGGACATACGTTTGGTTCGTCGGATGGGTAGTTGAATCAAATCCTAGGCCGTAACCAGCGTTAGGCCATGCCACCACCGCATTAGCCGGTGGCGAGACTGCAAAATTCCCTGGGCTTTCCGCGATGTTTAGATCGGGCACTGGCGAGTCGAACGAAGAAAAGGACACGTCGTTGACGTGTGGTGACCCCGTGGCCGAGATTGGAATCCATGGCGATGTTGCCGAGGATACGATCGGCGTCGATGAGTGTGAGTGTTCAAAATCAAGGATTGGTGTATTGAGAAGGGGGAAGGGGCGAAATAGAGTGCCGAGGGTCGCTGAAGTCGTTGAGTTTGCGCTGCTTGGATCGCTTGCAGCTGGCGATGTAGTTGCTCACTGTTGTGGGCTTGGATCTGAGCTTCGAGGGAAAGTTGGGGCGGGGGGCGGGTCAGGCTCCGGATCTGGTGCCAGGTAAAAGTCCGACAGCGGAATGGTGCCGGTGTTGTCGGTGTTGTCGGTGTTTTCGAGTGAGTAAATGAACTCGTTTGTCCAGTAATTACAATAGCAATCAGCTGCTCCAGAAAGGAAGCAGGAACAATTCCCGTCGGGTGGGAATCGGAATTGGAGTATCTCGTTGCTCTTTGGCACCGCCACGGTTACTTAGGAAGAGGGCTTTGTTTCAAAAGCCCAAGTTGCTAATTGTAAGGAAGGGGAAGGGACCGCTAAAAGCTCTTAAGCTAGCGGCGCGAGGGAACTTGGGATGCTGCGAATGATTGTAGGCCCAAGGATAGACGCTGTCGGTGGTAGAATAGTGGTAGCAGTTTGGATCGTGAGTGAAGGTGAATGAATAGTCTCAAAGGATAAACTCAAGGGATGCCGGTGGCAGGGACGGTTGGTAAGGATATGCTTGAGAGAGTGTGTTTATGGGCAAGAAGGTAAAGATTGTGGTTCTGTAGTGTGTAATTCCAGATAGAATAGTATATGGAGAATTTGCGAGCGAGGGCTTGGTGAAACCGGTGGT
This sequence comes from Parascedosporium putredinis, assembly GCA_949357655.1. Lineage (NCBI taxonomy): Eukaryota > Fungi > Ascomycota > Sordariomycetes > Microascales > Microascaceae > Parascedosporium > Parascedosporium putredinis. The sequence goes on along the minus strand of CASHTG010000020.1, from coordinate 817,852 downwards.
TTTGGAGTAAGAGTAAGAGTGATTTCAGGTCAGACTTGGGATTGCAATTGGAGTGGTAGATGTTTTTAAATGATGGGTAGGGAAAGTATAAAAGAGGAAACACCAGGTAGTGTTATTCAAGTCCAGAGAAAGGGTAAAGATTTTTGTGTTGAGTTGAGGACTAGTGTAAGAATTTACACGGGATGGAGAGTGTGGGTATGTTGAACGGCCAGAAACTCCTATGGATGATTATAGTTTGGGAGTGAAAGACCGAGATGTGATATTGTGGGGATGACCCCTCATGCGGTCGACGATATCTGGGAATGGACACCGAAGTAAGCCTTGTGGAAAGAGTTGACTTGCGTACTTGGATCGGCGGTTGTGCTATGGAACGTCCATGGCAGTAACAACAGGCGAAAGCTAGGTCAGGTAGTGTGTCTAAGTGGGCGGGCGACGTGTGTTTGACTTTCCAAGAGCGGCCGAGTTCCTCGTGAAAAGTAAAAAGAAGGCGAGAATCAAAGTAACGCCCGGATCAAGACTGAGTCCAAGATCAACGCCGAGTCTTGTGACGGTTTAAACTGCCGTGCGGCGTGCGGGATCGTGTACCCGGAGACTCGGCCGGCCAAACTCAGGGCAGGTACGTCCCTCAAGGGTGGAGACGTCAAGTGACGCGCCTGGAGTTCAAGTTGGGAAGAGAAGACGTCACTTTCTCACCCAGTCAAGGCTCAACAAGATAGATCGCTCCCACTGCAATGGCGGCGGAACCACGGATGAGGTGAGTGTGAAATTTGAGGACAAGACGGAGCTGGTCAGGCGCGACTTCCAAAGTTGAAGCTCGTAGAAAAGTCCCGGGTGGAAAGCGCAATTCAACAGAATACAAAATAAATCCTCAAAACTTGTAAGTAGCGTGAAGAGTTTGGCGGTAAGCGCGAGGGATAAGGAAACTTAAAGGCCGAGCCTGGGAATTTGACAGGTGAAAAGGTGGGGGAGTACAGCTCCTATATAATCAAGCACCAGATCTGTGGAAGGCTGTACCTGTGATCTGAATTGATGGCGGAGTCTCTTTCGAATGGGATCAAGGTGGACAAGGAGTGAAAATTAAACCCCCCTCTCCTCTACGTGGGAACAGTCGCCAAGCACGTCACAAATCCACCCCCGGGGTCCATTTGGTCTGGGGAAAGGGTCCTTCTTTGTTTTCCTTTTGGCGGGGATGGGTCCGAAGGGGGAAGGGAGAGGGGCGGAGGGACACGGATGTGCTGCGGATCGGAGATACTTCGTGGATACTTTTACCCTCCATTCTCCATGCCCCAACTAAACTTTTGGTCAGGTTCGAGCCGACACTTTCTTGACATCTCCATGGTGCCAAGAAGGTACGTCCCTTGTTGCACTTGGGTTCAGAATTAGCTCATCCTACTGCAGGCGCTTGCTTGGGCCTGGAAATGTTTCGTGAAAACCCTCGTTCTGCGAGGCCGTTTCCTACTGCAGTGGGCAGGGACAAAGGGAGAAAAAAAAAGGACACCCAAGTCGCTTCCCTTGCAGGGAAGGATGCCGGGGGCCCAGTCTGGCAAGAGCGGAACTTCTCGAGAGCCAACGGGCCTCAAACTTTCTCTCAGTGAAATTGCTGCTTCCCTCTCCAGGATTACCTGTCCTGTGCCGTCTGAGGGAAGAAATGACGACCATGAGGAAACGAGCCGTTGCAGCCTAACATCGAGCCCAACGAACCAATCCCCGTCGACGCACCGCCTTTGGCCCTGGGCGGGAGCAGCACACGACCAGCCCCGGTCACGGACAAGCCAATTCCAACCTTTGGGGGTCCTTGAGAGCAATCAATACCTTTCATGTTCCTTGCGCCCCAAGGTATAAGGGTTTTAGTTTGGCTCAGCTTCGTATCTTAAACTTCCTTTTTCCTCCCCCACCCTTCACGATCTCGGATCCACCCACGGTCCCTATATTGCGAGGCATTTCGTAGTTCCGATTTCTCCCTCACCGTTATACCATCAATTGCTCTGTGCTTCGTCTTTGGCTCCTGAGGCCCATTACTTCAAAAATCCCCGAGCTTGCCATTCCTCTTTCCGGGCTGGCCCGCTCTCTCTGGCTTGCAACGTTTCGTGGGAATTGCCTGAATTAAAGTGTGGCGTTGGTGACAACGCCAGAGGAGCTCCTAGTCTCAAAAAGGCCCTCCCTCAGCGGTCAATTCGTATGAAAGGCTGGGTAAAGGTAAAGAGAGCATTGAAGTCAATAAAGCAACCAGCGATCCATGTCAGCTAGGAATGACCAAGAGTGACATCGTGGATACATTAGGATTGCACAGTCTGATGAACGCTAAGATGTACCGTTCAGGTAGTTTCTTGTGTCACCTCTCTTGAGAGCGGAACCGTCCTCCGCGCTCCTCTGTGTGTAGCACTCTACGGTTCCCTGTGGCTGGGTAATTAAAGACGGTTTCTTCCTACGTTCCCTGCTTGGCCTTTCCTCCTTCGAGTGCATTATCTTGCTCGTAGCGAGGACCGGAAGGAGAAGGAATCCATGATTACGGGGGAAGAGAGTCGAATAAGGGCGGAATCCGGGTGTCACAAGATGAACATCGGCGCGAACCTTGGGGTTCCAGCCAGCATCAGCCAGGGGTTTCCTGCCCACCTCCGACCTTATTTGTCCGGCAGGACCCTCCTCCTTCCTTCACATTCCACTGCAGTCGAATCAAAACGGCCGCCAAGAGGGCCTCAAAATGACAACAAGAGCAAAACCGGCAGCGGCAACAACGATGCAGTTGAGAACACTCGTCTTACCTTAGCACATGGTTGCTCGTCTTTGCATTGTGCACAGCATCAAGGGGACAAATAGACGGCCGTGATGAACACCCGGAATTCCCCGGCCACACACAAGGCGCGGCCGATCTTTGTGGCGGTCACCCATCCTGGCCCCATGCGCCAACCTGTTCTCTCAAAATCTAATCGTGTTCGATTCCGCCATCTTTTCGAGGTACTTGCCTTCCGTTTCTATCATTTTCTTTCCTGCAACTTAGCTCATGGGAAAACAGTGATGAACTATACCTAGCCGAAGTTAAGGCCATCTTGACGGTCTCTCAGACTTTATTTTCGTTGGGAAGGCGGTGATCGCCTCAATTGCTCGCGGCCGAAAAATAAACTGCCCTCTTCCCAAAGATTACCTTGATCATTGAGTGAGCCCCAACAAAGCAAGGCGAACTTCAAAGAAAGCCCGGTAGAGAGACCGATCGTGGGGCCAGGATCGATGAGAGAGTTATTCGCGCCATTGCTTCTCTTTGACTACCAAGTGTTTCTCCCAATTCAAAGATTGGCTAGCTCTGTCCACGGTGTGGTCCGGTGAGGGCCGAGTCGCACCAGTCTTCGCCCCGTCCTTGCCCCGTCCGTGCCGCCCTGTCAACTGGTCAATCCTGGGCTTAGTATGTGGCAGACGCGAAATGTCGTAATCAGTTCAGCTGATGCTCCACCTCCAGAATTGTGATGCTTGTCTGGAAAGCCAAGAGGCGGGATGCCCTGCCTCACTCCAAGCCAAATCAGGAAAGCTTCTAGATGCATTGCGCCTCACCCGGGGCTGCTTGCCCCCTCTCCTTCGGCCTTCGCGCTTTTCTCCTCCCTTCCCCGTCCCGTCCTGACTAGGTCCGCACGCACGCCCCTTTTTCAAGGCAGTTTTCCACCCTTTGCAACGTAAGAATAATAATGCTGAATTCTTCAAACGGTCATCATGCGGCCAGGGCGCAGCCAGACGAGCGAGTCTTTGTGGTTGGGTCATCAATAGTATTATTTCCATTCCTAAAGGAGACAAATGGGGGTGAAACCTAAACACGAGGGGAGGGAAGCACCTGGTGATCAATGGCGGCGCATGGAGGCTACATGCAATTCCGAGCATCTTGTTTCTAGCAAGCTAACAGAGACGATTGAGACGATTGAGCCGACCAGTTCGTCTACAATAATCAAGTTGGTGGCTGCAAGGGAAACAGGGCGGGAAACGACTGTGCTCTGTGGTATTGGTTTAACTAAGGCACCGGGGTGAAATAGCAAGCATGTATTCTTCATTCAGGGTCCTTCTCTAGCAAAGCGAGCGCCACATTTCATAGTGCTCAATCCATTCCAATCACGATAGAACGGCAGGAGAGTCTATCGATCAAAACGCCAAACATGATCTTGAGCTGAGGGAACCGCCTCCTTAGCTTTGCATGGCGCAAATCAGCCCTGTTCCTCTGGAAACAGATGCTGCGCTCACGCGCCTCACATTTGTAGTAAGCAAGGAATCTGCCCTGTCTCTGGCTGGTGAGACCGCGCAACAACGAATTCTTCGTCAAAAGCCAAAAGCATCCCGGTCATTCAAACGGCATAGAAGAAGTGCGTGGCACAAGGTGAAGCCCGTGTCCGGGGTCGCCTCGAAATGTTCGAGAAGTATCATCGAAGTTCCATCTTCGAGGGGAGGTTGGTGGGGGTGGGGTGGCTTCAATCTTTGCAACTCTCCGCCGCCGAGACAGCCGTGATGCTGGCGATACCATCCCTGCCCCGGTCCAACACGTTCCAACGGGATGGGGCGTCCTTCGAAAGCTGGGGAGGGAATCGTTGTTTTCCGGAGCCCACTAGTGACAGTTGAAAGATAAGATCAGCAATTGGCCAATGCGAGCGTAGTTAAAAGGTCCCGCAGGCCGCATTTCGCATTCGCAGGTTGGCAGCACAGCCCTGCCCGCCAGTGGTGCTAAGATGCTCGATCTCGGTCACGACAGAAGGGAAGCTCGCCGAGACCCACCAATTCACTGTCGGGATTGAGCAATCGATGCGTAGGTCGTACCAATTCTGGTCATCTGACTTGTTCTAGAAGGCCGCTAGTCTTTCTTGGCGCCGCCGGGTTGATTCCTTCACCTCCAGACACAATGCTTCTTCTCCGCGGGTGGAAATCTGCCCAACCAGTCCAAGATGATGCGATTCCAGTTACCTAATGTTTGGCTTCTCTCTCTCCCTGATGACACGCTTTCTACGAGATAAGCATGCTCATGTGGTTCCCTCACAATATGCGCCTGCATAATTGAATCCAGCGCGATGTCTCTTCCCCTTTCCGAATGACCGGGGGAGAGGGGCGTTTGGGATCCTTCGAGAACATTTCTAGCGAAGATGAACAAAAAACCCCTTCAGGAGTTCATCCACCAAAGGACCAAGAAAAAAAGCCCGTTTTCTAGAATGAAGTTCCTCGATGTCGGCCGAGAGTGCCCTGGGATCAGGAGAGTGACAGCAATGGGGACAAGGTGGAGAACAGCTCGCGAATTCCCCTTCCGCGATTAAAGCCGAGCTTAAATCGGACCTTCGCCTCTTTGCTTCTCGAATTACTGATAACGCCCAAGCCCCAAAGCCAATGACCCCATCCCAAAGGCGGAGAGGTTATGTAAGAACTTTACCCCTCCAACCCCACCTAACTCGGGAAAGTGCAAGCGTGAAGCTACCCCTCGGCTGATGACGAAGGAGAGCAAATCGAAGAAGAAGAAAAAAATCTTAAGATGTGAGATTCTAAGGTGAAAAAATAGAAGGAAGAAATAAAGGTTTCCGCGTTACTGATCCCTTCGCTTCCATTTGCCCAAACCGTCTTTCCTGTGCTCCCAATCTATCGTTTGCCTCAACCGGAATTCACACAAATAAACAAGAGTCTCAAACCAGCACACCCCTAACTTTGAAGCAATGAGGCTGAGCGAAGTTAATTCCCTTGAGCTCCCGCTACCGCGGACATGCATGTTCACCTGAGGCAGGGTGACATGATGAAGCTCGTCGTGCCCACCATCCGCAAAGGGGGTGGATACGGTTTTCGTGATGGTATGTATGAATGACAGCACATCTCTCCCGTAGTAGACGAAATCTGCCCTGCCCCGGTGCCCGGTGCATAACCCTTATCTTTTTCTTCCCTTTTGATGTCGTCACGTATGTTCGCGCACTAACTTGGGGGCCCGGGGAACGGGGGAGTTCTAGCCTAACCTGACCCCACCAGTCACGAGTGTAGCTAGGGCCTTGGAGTACAAGGCTGAGCTCGAGGCCATTGATCCCACTGTCAACTATCTCATGTCCCTCTTCGTACGTTCTCCGCCATTCATTTGCCCACGAGGGCACGCGTCACCGAATCTAACTCCTCCCGACCGAGGCAGCTTCATCCCGATGTCACCCCCGAAGTAATCGCCGAGGCCGCAAAGGCCGGCATTGCTGGTGTCAAGCTCTACCCTCAAGGTACCGTCGACCGCGCCTCTGGTCCCGTCCCGACTGCGTGGGCCCTAATCCCACACCTCTCGAAAGGCTGCACGTGGGACCAAGCCAAGATCCTTCTGACACGAGATAATAGGCGTCACCACCAACTCCGAGAATGGCGTGAGCGCCATCGAGGACTACTTCCCCGTCTTCGCCGCCATGGAGACCCACGATATTGTCCTCAATCTCCACGGTGAGGCCGTCAAGAGCCCGGAGCCCGGCCTCAGCCTCGAGGAGGCCTTCCTCCCCATGCTCAAGAAGATCCACGAGGCGCACCCGAAGCTTCGCGTCGTGTTGGAGCACTGCTCAACCAAGGCCGCCGTCGCCGCCGTGCGCGCTTGCGGCCCCACCGTCAGCGGTAGGCGCATCCGGGAAGACTCGCTTCTTGACATCCCCGACTAACATGGAGTGCCAACAGCGACCATTACCGCCCATCATCTCTTCCTCACCGGCGACATCAGCCGCATTAACCCCCATGCATTCTGCAAACCTATCCCCAAAACTCCCGAGGACCGTGACGCCCTCCTCCAGGCCGTCGTAAGCGGCGATACCAAGTTCTTTTTGTAAGTCCGTCTGGTTTATTTATTGTCATCTCTCCTAGGGTTCCCCACCACTAACGATGCGATTGTTCTCTTCCAGTGGCTCCGATAGCGCCCCCACCCCCTTATCAACAAGACGAATTCCCAAGCCCCCGCCGGTGTCTTCACCCAACTTCTTGCTACCCAATATGTCCTTCTCGCGCTGGAGGAGGCTACTGAGCGCGGAGTCCTCAACCCCGACGACGTCACCCAAGATCGTCTCGAACAGTTCCTCAGCCTATCTGGCCGAAAGTTCTACAAGCTCCCTCACGCGGCAGCCGATCTGCCTAAGATCAAGCTGCAAAGGGCTGGTTCCAGGATCCCTTCCAATATTGGAAATGAGGACGGTTCATTGAGGATTGGCCTAGTCCGGGCCGAGCACCCAATCCTAAGCTTAGACTGGGCTTAGAAAACCCGGTTTTCACATCGCTAAAAAGGACAAGAGATCAATAAACCATCTCCCATGTACGCCCTTGATGTTTGATACCAACTCCCTATCGTGTGTCCTGCTAGGTATCCCCATCGATGCCGATCGTAATAGTCTAAGATCTATCTATGCCGGCTTTTTTTTTTCCCACACGCGATCCGACATGCCCATCTGCTTAACCCTTTCTCCAAATAAAAAATAACGTATGCGGGTATGTGTGGGAGCAGAGAATCCGTACTCTTAGCTTACCGTGCTGATACACAATTCCCCTGTCCACGGCTAGACGCAGGCGAGCTAGGAAGACACCACCAACACTGTAGAAAGCGATTGTGACAGCCCGCTCTCATCACCGCGGCTCACCGCGGCTCCCCAATGGCAGGCATTAGTCTTCGCACATTGTACTTACTCGATACAGGAGCTGAACGATGTAGGCCAATTGCTCTCAGCGCGTGGTAACCTGCCATACCTTCACATCTTCAGCCAAGAAAACAATCACATTCAGAGTAGTCTGGGATAAGAATCGAGTTTATTCACGAATCAAACCTTCACGGTTGGTCTGCCTAGCTTGTGATGTCGTCTCTACCGCTGTCTGGGCCAAATCGCAATGCTTAGGACAAGGGGCCTCCTCAGCATCATTCCATAATTTCGTGTAGCCCAGTCTTGTAGCCGTGAGTACAGGGTTGGTACTTGTGAGCTCACGACTACGCTTGTTTGCACACCTTAGGCCCATCCATGCCTGAAGGTTGAGCTTTTCCTTTTCTTTTTCTTCCGCCATAAAAATCAAAGATAAAGACAGAGGCGCCTAAAGGCTACATGTAGAATCAAATGTACCACATGGTACCTGGGAAGAATACGATATTGTCTCTGTGAGCATCTTCTTCGGCACCCATCGGGCGGAGAGGCGCCGAGTCTCGCACATCGCCACTACCCGCAAGTGCTCTCGACCCATAGCCAGCGTCATCCGAGCCGCCCTGCGGGACTGAGTCATGGGCACGCGCTCGGCTACTAGCCAAGTGAGCGTAATACACGGCAGGGTGCAGGGAAACAGCTGTAGTGGACCGTGCATACATATAGCACTGTTCATAGATCATTCGTTGCAGCTCGTTGGGCTGACAGTTGGCCTCATCGAGGATGACATGGTAATGAACCGGGCGAGCGGTACCCTGGATGGCGAGGTGCGAACAAAGGTAAAAGTCCCAATGGAAAGGGTGAGTAACGTCGCGTTCCACCAGGGTTCCAGGGAGCGGGTTGCCATTCTTATCCGCACAAGACCTGTCGGGGAAAAACCGAATGTGATGGCGTTTAGTAGCGACGATAACGGTGAATTTGGGCACCACCCCGTCAACGCGGAGGCGCTCCTTCATTTCATTTACTTCATATTCGATCACCTGGGCAAACTGGCCTTCCGATACGCCATCTCGGAAGTAATACACGTGCTGAGGCTGATGAATTGTCGTGCCCTTTCGAAATGCCGGCAGGAGGCGATCCAAAAACTTGTTGATATTCGCGCGGGTCAACATCTCCACCTTGTATCCATTGGTCTCAACCGCAGCAGCGTAACGACACGCATTTTGATCAATCGACATAACCATGGAAGCCATAGATGGGGATTCGACGCCAGGGGAAGCGTGAGACACGTCGACGCCTAGCACCATGGTCGGGATGTTGTAGAAAGGAGAGTGCGGACGTGGGCCAAGAATTCGGCTTGTGGCTCCTCCCAGCTTGGCGTTCACCTTGAGGCAAACGTTGCTGCAATATTGAGGGTAGACTTCACTACATTCTCGTCCAGCAGCATTTGGGTGAGGACAGCAAGCCGGCAGTCAGCCGACTTCTTTAGGCGAGTGTAGATGTCTTCCTTGCCCTTGCTTATGATGCAAAACATGAGGTCTACCTTGCTGCCCTTCTTCTGCTGCCATTGATCGTGTGCCGATTTGAGGGCAGCAGCGAGACTGCCACCCCGTGTAGCGTCGAAGTATAAAGGATCGTCCGAGACTACACCACCATGTTGAATGAAGAATTGCTTGAACTGGCGTGCAAATGCGGCCATGAGGGGAAAGTCAACGACGTTGGTGAAGCGGACAAAACCCCATGTTTTAAGAGGTCGGGTGTTGGACACGAAAAGCTTCTTGCCTTTGAGATCCCAGCGTCCACTTGTACCAGGTTCTATTTTAGATCTGTTGAATTGGAGAACAGGCGGCTTCAAAAGCCTCGCGTCCGTGGCCGTGAAGTGGTTATCGATCCGAACGCCATATTGGTGTAGGTAATGGTCGTTCTGATAGTCGAGGGAAGCAAACTTCTGCATAATATTAGTTCGCCGAACAGGAGGCCGGGTGACCGCGATTCTGATCATATCCGACGTCTAGATTTACCGCGTCAGTAAGCTCCTCTCTACTTCCCATTAGGCCGGCCTCAAGTAGGCATAGGATGGGAAAAGCATCCGCTTACCTGTGCACCGCTCAGCTTAAATGGGAAACGCTGCATGGGCTTGATCCAGCAGAGTTCCATTGGCATGTAGCAGCCCTTCTTAGTAGTCTCGATGACGGGAAGATCGGGCCAATGGAGGGTAGTGTTATAGCGTTGGTAGAAGTAATCCTGAACGCTGATCCTGCGTCCATCTATTTCAAATGTGACATTTCGAGCGGTGGCACCCTCGCTTCCATATGCAGGATCAAAAACGACACGAAAGACGGTATGCTCTCTCGTTGATCCTGGCTGCACACCACGTTCTCGATGCATCATGGTGAACTTCAACTTGTGAAAACGCCTGAGATATTGGAACATCTGTGAGGGACGATAAACGCCGTTTGAGTCGGCAACAGGACTTAGTGCCCTGGCTTGTTCAGGTTTGCTTACTATAGATGGAATAGGATGTCCTTCTTTTAGCAAACAATCTTAATGCCGCCTAGTGATGCGGTGGGCCAAATACTCACAGTTTGAGAAGCGACGGTCAATGGAGGGCAGGTAAGCTTGTACGAGGGCCAGCAAACTCTGGCCGCCCGTCCACATGGCCGTGTTGGCGACATCTACGTTAATTCCTAGGCCGGTACCTCCAGGCTTGATCTACCGAGAGAACAGTGATTAGAGGCGTGGAGATCTGCAGGGGAGCATTGTGTGCCACTCCGTACGACCCAAATCTTACCTGGCAAAGCCTGATTGAGGCATACGCGCCTGTAGCAACCTCATTAAAAGTCCCATTTGTGAGAGGCCTGCGGGGCTCATTCAAGTTATAAAAGTTGCGCTTAATAGCAAGGAGGTTTTCGGAAGGCCTTTGGCGGATAAGATGGTCCAAGAAGTCTGAATCCCCTTGTCAGCTTCTTTTTGCTAGGCACAACTATGTAGCGATATCATAGCTTTCTCTGATAAAGAAACGAGCGCTTTTGCATTCTTTTCTCTGGGCCACAATGACCAAGAAGGTAGGAGGATCGCTATACTTACTCATACACTCTAGGACTGTGTTATCCCAGGCCGAGGTTCCGGATAGGTAGGACTTGAGAGCCCGCATATCAATTTGAGTCGTCTTTTTCATCATGAAATAGACAATGTTACTTCCCGGTTTACATCTCTGTCCGCGTCAAGGTCAATTGAAAGGCGAAGCTCGCCGTTCCCTATTAAAGCCGTGGACCTGAAATAAAACTCCACGGGTTAGGCATGGGCTTTCAGCTCGGAGGATAACATACCAAGCAAGTTTATTCCCATCATAAAGCCAGTGTGCCTGAGACTCGCGCAAGGCATCCCTGACGGAGGCGTGATTCCAGCACTTCTTAAGAAGTGCCTTCTCTATCCTTGGGATCGGTGAGATTGCGATCTATTTCCGCTTTAGAAAGGCTTCGCCGCGTTGCTTATCCTACCCTCAAGGCCAATCTCTTTATCAACACTTACATCATACTGATAAATCTTCTGGTCCGGATCGATGGATTTCACTGAAAACTGGTTAACATGGACAGATATGGGCCGGCTGTTTGTATTAAAGCCAGGACGCTTGGTAAATCGGCTATCGATAGGCGTCTAGTGCTTGAGTTAGTTGAGTTTTAACAATGTGGCGTTCAGCGCCGCGTACCTTTAGATATGCCTCAGGAGGTAGGTCAACGCGGACGTTAACCTTCTCCTTGCTAGTAGGCTCAGGCTTGGCTGGGTCGTAACCCATACCGGGGCTAAAGGGATTATTTTCCGCATTTGACCCAGCCCGCGAACGAGAGGGTGAAGTACTACGAGAAGGTGAGGTATCACGAGAAGGTGATGTGCGGCGAGAAGGCGAAGGCTCGCGGGATGGGCGTCTTGCGGAAGGAGAACCTTCGTGGTGCGAGCCTCCCCGACCAATAGGAGGGCTCCCCATCGTCAAATGTATGAGGAGTGATCAGAATCTTTCTTGACCATCAACGGGCTCAAGGAGCAAAACCTGCTAGTCGCGAAAGTTAGTCCGGGTATCACACAAAAGCGAGAGCTAGGTGATTGGAAGCGTAAATATACAAGGGGCAGAGAGATACCAAGGTGAGTGCTAGCAAAAGAAGAAGAAGAAGAAAGCGTGGGTAAAGTGCCAGCTAGTAGTGTAGATATCACGTTCTAGTGCCTCAAATTCAGCATTGGAGTCAAGCCACGGAAAGGTGTCGATGAGAAGTGAAGAGTTAGGTTAATGTGGATGGGGAACGAGAGAAGATGTAGGTGAAGAAGGAGACGTGAAAAGAGGAAGGAAGAGAAGAAGGAGAGAAGGAGAGAAGGAGGGAAGAAGGAAGAAGCCGAATACGGCCACCGGTTTGGTTCCACACAATATGAATCAAGCAAGAGCGGTGGACAAACGTGTAGTCAACTTTGATATCAGCTGCTTGGTCTACAACCGGTATCAAGAGCAAGCGGAAGCTACGACTAACAAGATTGCTGCCGATCTGTGCGGTAGTCTCGGGGTTTCCGGCGCAAGATACACCATCAAGCATACAGATCTATGCTAGCACTAGATATGGAAAGGGGATGGGGTCTCGGGAACCGCTGACGAGGCGATGAGAGATCAAACCACAAAGAGACATCACAAGGGTATAGAGTTAAGGAGATTGGTAGAAGTCGTCAGGGAAACTGATCCAATTCTTAATGAGCTTACCCGCAATACTATCGTTCATGCAAAGAATCGTTTCCTTGCTGTACCGCAAAGGTGGAAGACTGTCAACCGCGTCGACGATCTTGGCGCACGATCTCGTGGCAGTGAAAGGGGAGAAACGGTGACTAGAGAGGTCCAAATAAGCGGGCCTGTTGTTGTTGGACTCAGCGAGGCAATTTTCTTTAGATTGTTGTAGAGCTTGTGTAAAATGAAGAGTTTGGGGTTGGAAGGAGGTCAAGAAAACAAGCCTGGCAAAGGTTAGACGATGACTCCCTTTTATAGACGGAAATCTGTGCAACCACCAAACATAGAACTGGGGTTTGCTCGATGAATGGGCACGGTGATGTTGGCGATTTATATCCTCATGAAAACGTAGCATGTACAGGCGCCGAATGAGTAGGCCAAGTAAGTGACTTGGCTGGCCGGCCTTTCTCTGCAAATTTGGATAGAGGCCGAAACACAAAAAAGGGTGTAGTTATCGTCCTCTAAAAGTATCACGACTCGAGCTATCATCCTCAGAGATCACTTCAAATCATCAAGTAAAACCACGATCAAAACGAAAAGAGACGTTCGGAGAGAAAGGAAAAGGCATTGTGTCCCCTACAGGCGCAGTTAGAATGATACAGCGCCAGTAGAAGAGGGTAGAAGCTTAGGAAAATCACTTATGATCATTGATTTACATTTATGATTTCTCCTTGGTTTCCGTGTTTAGGCGTGTGGCTATCTGAACAGCTCAAACTAAAGTAAAGATACCAGATGAAATCTTAGCCGGGGTCTAGCTAGCTGGGCTTCAGGTTGGATTGCTGGATTGCTCGTATCGCGTGGAGGGCCGTCGATGGTGTCGATCCTCCGCTCACAATCATATCTCGCACTAAATGCTAGCAAAGTCTACATGTAGCTTGACAAAAAACAAGAGACACGCTCGAGGGGAAGATAGGTCGCGAGGGGGATAAACCAGGAGAGGGTGGAATGATTTATTGTCATTTTACCTGTTCCGAGAGCATTTGATATGACAAAATGCCTACCTAAAAGTAACCTCTTTGTACAAAGCAACCAGCCTCTTCGGAGTCCATATTTTGTCCTCCATTTCCTTCTTCCGGCCATGCTCCTCATCATTTTGGGGAAGAAAAGAAAACTACAGAACAGACAAGGACTAGGCTGTTCTGAGGACGAAGGGAAAAAAGAATTGAAATGAAAGGGAAAAAGAAAAAAGAAAACCAGAACCAACCAGAGTCAAGAGTTCAACAACTCTAAGTCTATCATGGGGTAGCAAGTATGATGATGATGAGTCTTTTAACAAACGCCAACCTCTCTCTCAGAACCAAAACGCAGACGGAAGAAGGGGAAAAAGAAAAGCCCAAAACAGCCAAGAAAGAAAAGAAGGAGTACGGATACATTTTTCTGGGTTGAATTGATGTTGGAATGCGATCATTTGCAATCGCCCCTCAAAGGCCTGGGACAACACCGCAGGGGTGGCAGGCATTTAGTACCGGTAGCCGCCATACTGTTGTTGAGGCTGACCGTAGCTGGCAGCAGGTGCTCCATATTGCTCATACCCTCGGGAGCTGGGCCTCTGAGGCGGGAATGCCGCAGCTATGTGCCCTGGCCGCCCTGTGCCGGCGCCTCCCGTATATGGGCTCTGGGCCCGTTGGAAGGCAGGGAATGTCCCAGACGCGTGCCTTGGGGCGCCGCCACCACGGTCTTGAGTGGTCTTCCAAGAGGCGAAATCCGGTACGACTGTAGATTGCAGCAATTTCGTCATCGATACCGGGTTGAATCTTGCCGAATCATAGGTGGACGCCGACGGAAGGATGTTGAGGAAAAAGGTAAGCTCTCGATGTAGTGCCGAGCTCTGGTTTCGCCGCTGCTGGTCGAGCCGTCGACCGGCTGCGCCCTTGAGCGGGGACTCGCCTCGCGCAAGTTTTCGGGGCCGGTTGAGCTCTTCGTAATCGTCACCTGCGAAGGGCCTTTGGGCGACGCTGTAGCCCTCAGATAATGGGGACGCGGTGATCCGTGCGTCGGCGCCCCGGGACTTTGGGTCCTGCGCACAGGCAGCGGGTGTTCAATGGATGGCATGACTACCTTGGGCCGTAGCTGGGCCGCCGGGGAGACGATGATGGGGGCCTTTATGGGGTTGAACTTGGTTGACGTGTACCGTTGGGAGAACGTTGCGAGCTTGGGGTCGTCGGGGAACAGCTCCGCCATTCGTGACTCCAGCTTGGATATCTGCGCTAACTCGCCGAACTGCGACTCGTATTTATGGAAGTATGCGTAAAGCGGCTTCGCCTTGATCACGGTCTCTGGCTTCTGCGTCAAGCGGTTGACGCACGTTTCGAAGACGACACGCGCATCTGGGGCGAAACTGTTAGAAGGTCGATTCAAAAGAAGGGGGCGGTGAGAGGGGACTAGGGAATTACGTACTTGTGGTATCATCCTTTGAGTGCAGGTACCTGAGATACTCCAAGAGGTAGTTTTCGTCCTCTGGGAAGAGTGTCATGCCGCGCTCAAAGATTTTGGCTCCAACGGGATCACGGTACACCACGGACTCCATAAGTGCAACTGCAACGTAAACGTCGCTGGTCAGCCTTCCACGCTTGCGAGCTTCCACAAAGACTTGGCGTAGTCCTCCTTGGCCAACGCCACCCTTGCCTTGATCCTGCGCATCGCCCGGGCAAGGGCGATCCAGACATGCGAAATGGTCTTTGAAAGAAGTTCGGTTCGTGCCGCATAACCTTGCCTGACAGCCTTCAGCCGGTTCTCTTTCTCCACAGCACTGAAGGCCCCGGCGCCATCGTCGTCGTCGTCGTCGTCGTAACCACCCGCTGTGGCCGTGTTCTGAGCAAAAATGCGCTCCACTTGGGCCACGTCTGTCTGTTCCTTTTCCTTGAGGTCCTTGCACATGTCATAAAGAGTTTCGAGAACTTTATTGTAGGGAGCCCGAACCGCGGCCGCGAATTCGCGCTTGGCATCATCGCTTTCTCCTCCAACGTGAGTGAGTTCAATCCGATCGGCATGCTTTAGGGCGAGAAGCACGCTCTCAGGGTTGGCTTCGACGCCCTGAGTCAAAAGCTCTAGCCCAGTGTCCTGGTTGTTTTGCGTGATTTGGTTCCTGAAGCACCACTCAGCTGCGTCAACCCATAGCTCAGGCACGAAGCGCAGTGCCATGAGAGCTTGCCGGTAACAATGGAGAATTCGCTGTTTGAACACAGCGGGCTCCTCAGGTTCTAGGGCAAGGGGATCTTCCTTCTCCCACGCAATCCACTTCTTCCAGATCTCGATTTGCTCTGAAAACTCGACATCGCCTTCGAAGCCAGGCGCAGGAGGAAGCCTCGGGTATGTGGTGCGCTTCAGGTTGCGGGTTATGTTCTCCAAAGCAATATTGGCGCTCTTTGCCGACATGTACGAAGGAGACCGTTCCTGAATAAATTTGCGGCCCTAACGTTATACACACCTCATTAGTATATCAAAGCTCCCAGCGGTGGGGAGAAGGTTCACGATGGACACCATGAGTGAGAACTCATCGACTCACCGTCATCTTATTCAGACCCATCTCGAACTGGTCATACTCTTTCCACAGGTTATTCACCGCCAATGTAGGGACGCAAATGGCGCGTTGGTAGGCCTTGCGGAGCTGATCCATCTTCTGCTGGTCTTGCCAGTTGCCACCGCCGATTTGGCCGGGCGCGCTCCGAATGAATTGAATGTAGTCTTGCCAAATCTGAGCGGAATCTTTGTCAACGCCAATGGTGTCAATGACGAACTCATAAGCTTGCGTCACAACTTTTCGTGCACGACCATCGGCATCACTGTTGAGGTCATTGCGCCGCCGGATGTAGTTCAAATAGACTGTCCAAAGTCGGACATTAGGGGCAAGCATGAGGCAACGGCCAAAGAGGCGTTCCGCCTCAACGAAGTTATTGAGACCCAGCTCGAGTTCGACCCAAGAGGCCCAAGCCTCCGCCTAAATTCGGATGCCACCGTTAGTACCATGATCCGCCAGTTGCTCTGGTTCGAGAAAAGGCTTGCGGGTAGAAAACTCACCGACTGAGGAAACACTTCCAGGAACCGATTGTAGGCAGATCGCAACTCATCTAGGCAATTACGGCGCCGGTATTCTTCAATCAGACCAAGCCACGCATCCATGTCTCCACGAGGATCAGCCTTCACACGATCTTCCAGTACCGCAACACGATCTAAGGTATCCTGGCCTGGGATGGCAGTAACAGCATTTCCTGGAGCGAGAGGAGGAGTGGATCCATTGGTCACCTGGGCATCAAGGGTACGAGGGGCGGCGGTAGATGCTGGCTGGTTATGGGCAGAGGTGTCTGCAGTGGCACTCGCCGAGCGTGCAGCAATAACAGTCTGTACAGCCACGGGAACCGCACCGTCCTCATCACCCTCGTCATCATCATCATCATTATCGTCATCGGAATCGTCCTGAATTATAAAGCCACCGGTAGTCTGTGGTTTGGAAGACTTGGACTCTGGGGCTGCCGTTTCAGATGGAGCATCGACAGCTTCCGGATCATACTCAGCGCCGTCATCACCAAAGTCTTCGCCGTTTTCACCATATTCACCGGAGTCTTGGTCACCAGTCAAACTAGGATCTTGAGTGTGCTCGTCGCTAAGTTGAATTTCCGGTTGATAATCATCAGGTCCATCACCTTCGAGATCACCTTCTTCCCAAGACGCTCCCTCGTAAGGGGCTTTATCACTAGATTCGTCCGCTGACATCGTCGCCAGTCGGAGGGGGTCGGCGATTCGGTGGCGATTGCACAAACGGTTCAGATCCGGCGCATGGACGGGCGTCGATGTCCGAACTCGGGCAGCGAGTGCCTGATCTCGAATCGAGGGAGCTTTAAATGACTAGGAAGTGTTAGTAAATCGGTCGATCCAGGAAATGATTTCATATAGGAGGCGAGTGGTTAAGGCTGGAGACAAACGTACATCTCGATGATAGACTGGAATGAGGCAGACGTTGTGAATGGGAAGAAAACCCCTTGGTTTCGCGCAATGCTGCGAATCGCAACCGTTACACCGTTTATTGAGGGCTGTAGTGGTCTAAATCAAAATGTATGGCCAAAGCGGAATTTTAATAAAAGCCAACAAGGATGTGGGGATGTTTGAAGAGGAGAGTATTCCCAAGATCAAGTGCCGTTCGGTAGTGGTGAGCTTGGCTTCAGGTGTCGTGTGCGTCGCTGAAGCTCCAGTGAAATGCGAATCGCGTCGCGGAGATGAAAAAATTCCCCGTCACAATCGCGTACGTGATCCAAAGCCGTAAATTAGCCGTAGAAGGGTGAATGGTTCGATTCCGGGAGTTTCGAGATGGGAGATTGAATGAGGTCGTAGGAAGGTGTCGTGAAGCTTCCTGTCAAGATGGAAAAAGCCATGCATCCAATGCGAGGCTGGTACGTCGGCAGAATCAATTGCTCCAAAGGCGGTGAAATCTTCAAGAATGGAGGAGCTGGAGTATCTTCGGCTAATTACGGTGGGGGAGGGGAGGAAAGGCCCGGAACTGATCAGTGCGGAAATGAGCGCCAGGGGTCGCTCCCTCAGAACTGTCGCCGGTTTGGCTGCTTTTTGACAGAAGCCACAACTACCACACCAGCCAGTGTCGAGCGATTCACGGGCGACAATAATGTCGCCCCAACCCCGCTATTTGTGGCTGCGGGCGGTTGCTGAGTGTTTGCGCCGGACGCGTCTAAAGTGCATACATGAAGGGGCTTCGCTCTGGGCTTATCGATCCCCTCACAAACGCGAATTTCCAGACGAGGTCGCGTCGGTGCTTTTGATTGTTCGTCAATACCAGCCTTCATCATTCAGCCAGCCAGCGCCTTGGCCCCTTCCCTTCCTCGCCGCCCCGACGATTGCGACAATCAGCTCCCTTCTTCTTCACGTCCGCTCCCACCATAACTTCACGTTGTTTTCCTCCCCTGGCCATCTGTCAAATAACCTTCGTCGCGCAAGGCCCAAACCCAAAAACATTGATTCTCCCCAGTCCAGGGCCTTTGCGATTCTCCCTCACCTGCAATCCAACGCCTACCCCGCGCCGCTGTCGACCTGCATTAAATCTGCATCACCACGCACACTTTCCACTGTAATAAACTAAGACAACAAAGCAAAAACAGCAAAAGGAAACCTACCCTCCAGACGGAACAATTCTTTAATTTCTGAGTCACCATGTCTGTCGTTTCTCTTTTGGGAGTTGAGGTGTTGAACAACCCGGCAAAGTTCACCGACAAGTACGAGTTTGAGATTACATTCGAGTGCCTCGAGCCTTTGGAGAAAGGTACGTAAAGTATTTACACCGCTAATCCTACGACATCTGGAATATTTTCGCCCGCTCACGCCTTTCCCCATAGACCTGGAATGGAAGCTCACATACGTCGGGTCGGCTACTTCGTAAGAATCATCTTTCTTTTTCAATTCTCCACCTCCTTTCTCTCTTGGTCCAGCAATCACTAGAGCCTCCTACTGACGCACCGGTAGCGATCAATATGATCAAGAACTCGATTCCCTGCTCGTGGGACCTATCCCCGTCGGTGTGAGCAAGTTCCCCTTCGAGGCAGAAGCGCCCGATACGAAGCGGATTCCCGACTCCGATATTCTCGGCGTCACCGTGATCCTCCTCACCTGTGCCTACGACGGACGCGAATTCGTGCGAGTTGGCTACTACGTGAACAATGAGTACGATTCGGAAGAGTTGAGCGCCGAGCCCCCGCTAAGCCCATCATCGAGAGGGTCAAGCGCAACATTCTTGCCGAAAAGCCCAGGGTCACCCGCTTTGCCATCAAATGGTATGTTGCACTTCCTCTTGGCCACCTACTACCTTTATATCCTTGCCCAATCGTTATTAGGATTTGTAAAGTTGCCCTGTAATCCATGGTCTACGTCTACTTGACCTACGAGGGCTTAACTGTGGATGCTACATCCACCACCACTCACCTCGAACGGCCTAGCTAACTGCATCGCGTCCATTGTGTAGGGATTCCGAGGCCTCTGCACCCGCCGAATTCCCACCCGAGCAGCCCGAGGCAGACCTTGTGGCAGACGAGGATGAATATGGTGCCGAGGAGGCTGAAGAAGAGGAAGCCGAGGTTGAAGCCGAGGTGAATGGCGAGGATGCAGCTGGCGATGCGAACATGGCCGACGCTGACGCGGAAGGCGCCGCCAAGGAAGAGGACGAGCTTTCGGACGACGGCAGTGTCGATATCGAGGGAGAGAGTGAGGATGAGGAAGAGGGTGAGGAGGAGGCGGAAGAGGGCGATGCTATGGATGAAGATGCCATGGAGGTTGATGAGGGGGCCAAGGCGAGCGGCCCTAAGGCCGCCGAGGTCGTCATGTCTCATTAGGTGGTCATCAACCCCCAGGATCTAACTAGGTCACACGTATCTTCAACATAAAGCCCACCCCATGCACTAAGAGCCAGACCCTACACTCGATGCAACAGGCATATTCAGGGTGAAACACACCCCTACGGGGAAAGGAGACGGAGACGGACGGAGAAGGATCGGAGAGGGATGTCGAGGAGCAAGGTGGAGGCGGAGCGTTTGTGCCACGAAGCAAGATATTACAAAGCGGGAGCTGATGAGGGCGATCAAAAGCTTGGAAGGCAGAAGACGATAGGGGAGGAGGGGAGGGGGAAGGTTGAGGGGAACGTGGATTAAGGGGGCGGGTGGGAAAAGCATTCAGTGATAGAACAGGAATGTATCAGTAGGTTTAACCTGGTATCCAGCCTCGGCAATCGTTTAATCACCGCGCCAGCAAATTCGGTCGGCATTACTAGATATCTATTGACATAGTCCCTCTTCCATTCGGGGAGAATAGCTAATCGAGGGTTACGGGTTTGCCTGGTTTCCTAGGATACATCCATTGTCCCCAGCTTCGTCTCGCCCCACATACTCTGGTAACAGGGATGATGACACGCTGCTAGAAGCCCTGGTCGTGGTCCAGGACTTAAAGACCTCTTCAAAAACATTCACAGCCGACATGGATGCTAGCCAACCAACAGAAGTCATCTTCCCAGCTCCCACAAATCCGTAAACGCTTGGCTCGCTTCCCTGCAAAGGTTTTGTGGAGAGCGACCTTGAACAAACGCTGGCCATGTGCCTCCGGACTTCGGAAGGCGTTCTTGGCGGCTTCTAGTGCCCGAATTGAGTGAAACAAGTTTTGGCCCTTTGCAAAAGCGAGCTAAAGAGCACAGCCTACTTTGCCCGCGCCTGACGTAGGTAGGCAACAACGTGGAAGCACCCCCAAAGATCGCTATCGCACCCCACACTCGGGGCCTTGAAGGGAGTGTGGCTAGGTCAATGGGTCGGCCAACCACCAAATTCCGTGAGTAAAGCTTTCCCCACCTCCCGCCCAAAGTTGTTCAGCCGACCAAATTCAGGGCGGATCATTGCGTTCGTCGCCGACGATATCCGCCCCGATGAAGGAGATGTCCCTTGAAGCTCCTCCCTGCCGGACTCTGGAGGCTAAGCTGTGTCGTCCATTGATGGGTCCATCCACAAATGATTGTCGCGCCTTCCTCCACTGGACGCAGAGAACTGGGAATCCAAACTCTGAGCTAATTGATGATTGTAAGTCGAATCTGGACCTTCCGTTTCCTAATTCGGCTCGTTCATGTTCCCGCCTTCCCTAACCGCAGGGTCTTGATCGACAAGTTCGAGAAGGAGCAGCCCACCCACACTACAACCTCGATGCTGTGCTCGATGCATGCGGAGATCGTGGACCCTTGCTTTGGTATGTTCTTTCCTGCTCGCCTCGCTCGGCTCGGTGGCCGGAATTGGCCAGTAAAACTACCTCCGTGACCAAGTTATTTTTTTGTTTTCTTTCCTCTTTGGGTTTTAAGCGACTTTCCAACCACACTCTCGGCATTCTACTCCGCCCGCGGAGGAGAGGAGTGGATGACCGGAATAAAGAATCAAGAAAGGGCGAGACCATCACCCCCTCGGCTCTATCGTGAATGGCCATATTTGAGTTTGAGCCTTTATGTTCATGCATATCCAGTCACAACCTGCGCGACTTCCTCGTGGCCTCTGGGGTTGCACACTTCCCCCTTTGTCCTTCTCCCTACTATCTTCCCACTCCTGGATCGGCATTGTGCATTCGTGTGTTGTTAGCCCCAGCCCCGGGGACCTCGGACTTCCCTCCGCCAACGAATCCAGACCTGATGTCCCTAAACGGACGAACACACGTACGTCGTCGTTTGCTCATGTTGAAGGCTGAGCCCCAGCGGTGCCCACTCGCCCGTTTGACTTCCATCGCTCCATCCCTGCCTCCGCCCGGCAAAGACAGAAT
The DNA here is from genome assembly GCA_949357655.1 of Parascedosporium putredinis. NCBI lineage: Eukaryota > Fungi > Ascomycota > Sordariomycetes > Microascales > Microascaceae > Parascedosporium > Parascedosporium putredinis. Next base: position 796,243 of record CASHTG010000020.1, on the reverse strand, counting down.
GTCGGGGCGCTCCGATATTACACCTACCCTCTATTTCCATGATGCACCTATTGGAAGCCTATCAATGCGATTTGCAAATAATGCCAAGCCAGCCTCACTGTTTTGTTCCCCTCCCTTCTCCCTGCCACACATTCCTTTGCTTGCAATAATGGCATGACACCATCTTCCAAGTCCTATAGATTGTAGCCTCGTCGGAGGCAGTTAGCGACAAGACACTAAAGGAGCAGGGATTCCTCCGGATACAAAACCGGGTCATCCTTTCCTCTCCACAAAAACCCTCCGTATCGTTAGCTTAGGCCTCTTTAACTTCCGGAACATATTCTCTCACCGTGATAGAGTCATTACAATTGATATATGCAGCACCACATTCTACGGATGTTGGGAACCCACCATTATCCATCTCGTCTCCTCTTTGCCCGGTGAAAAAACCACTTATGGCTTCGTCTCAACCTCTCGAAGAGGTCCTCAAAGCCCTTCAGAGCCAGAACGAGCTCCTCCTCCAACTTGTGCGCGATGCAACCGGCGCAAATCCCGCGCGGTCCTCTTTGCCTTCCGGCGCCAGCCGTGAGCGAGCTAGCTCCCAGTCAAATGAGATGCACAAGACGCCTCCCCTCCGGCCCATCAGCTCGCCCACGCTCACAAACTCAGAGTTCGGGTTTCCGGGGTCCTTGCGCCACTCCCGCCGCCAAACTCTCGAGCAGACGGGCGACATCCGGCCCTCCCTAGAGCCGAAGCACATCCCGGCGTCACTACACTCGACGTACACTACTGGAAGCCATGAGGTTCACGAAGACGACATCCACTTCTTGCCCTTGCTCGAACCATCGGTGTCGCAGCAGCAGCACATGCAACCTCAGCCACTAGCAATGGAACACCGGGGCGTCAGCCAACCCCTGGATATAGTGCACTTTGAAGACAAGGACCTCTTGAATTACCTATTCCATACCGACTTTTCTGACGGAGCTGCCATTGCCATGGAAGACTTCATTAGGAGGCGTGCCGGCACTAGTATTGACTGGGCGCAGTCGCTCCGGCACTTTGCCGCATACGAAAACGAAAGCCACGGTAACTCTACTTGCGAGGTCTACAAGATCGGCGCGGATTGCTTGGCTCGCCAAGTCCAGGTCGAAGACGGCAACGAGCCCCAGTGCAAGTGCGATGACGCTGATATGGACAGCGATCATAGTAATACCTGCTCGGCGCCTCAGGAGGCAGACGCCGTGGCGGTCTGGGATAAGATCAAGAGTGTTAATCACGATGCGCAAGGTACTGTTGGTAGAATTACGTGAGTCACGTCTCTTGTCCCCTATCTCCCTCTCCCTCATGCCCTCCGCTATCTCCCCTGAAGCTCTTCGCTGGCTAACCGAGCCCAGAATCGTGCAGGAGCCCACAGCGCTAGCATTCGGCTCTCTTCACTTCGCCATGGCCAAGTACTTCGATATGGACGAGTTGTTGACCCATCTCGTCACCTCGGACGGCAACAGCGGCAAGACAACGGCGTACATGAATCGCGCATTTCCACCAGAGCCCTCACCTCGGTCCACCTCTCTCTCAGCAACTGATGCCCGCCCTCAATTCCAGGCGTCGCCATTCACGACAGTGGCAGTAGATCCCTACATCCGCCAACGCAGTTTCTTCTTCGCGTTCAAGTACTACACCGTTGTCCAAAGTGGCAATGAGCCGGCCCCCTGGGAGCGTTTCGACAATCGGCCGGCCGATAAGCGCTCCCAAGATCACATCGACATTGCCGAGTGCAGCTCTGTCCTTGCCTTGTCCCTCTCTGGAGATCCGACACAAACCCGGGTTCGCCGGCGTAGAGGAAAGCCGCCAAAGGAAGGATTTGTGTTCAACTCATTTGCGCCGTGGCAGCTTCTCAACATCCAGTCGTTCCCGGATGACGAGCACACAGACCGAAGTGAAGACGAAGGCAAGGTCCTACTTAACGGGCCACACGCTTTCCTTGAAGCCCTCGTAGTGGAATATCAAGATGCCACTAGGAGGAATCGAATTCTGCACGACAAGATCACCAAGCTCATCACGCCTGATGTAAGTAGTAGTAGTTGCTCCCAGATACCGGCATCTAACTAACGTGCACCCAGATCAACTTCATGTTTGATAACAAGATTCGGGACAAGCTTCTATTTGAAGACAAACACTTTACATGTATGTCGTTCTTCCTTTGTGTCCTAGCTACAAACCCCATTTGACCAACCCTCCCCTCCCTCCTCGATACCAACACTCCGCTCACCCCATATCAGATATTCGTCGCTATTTTTGGGCCTACATGTCGCTTGGCGTCATCAACACGGGCATCAAGGCGATGCTAGCCGCCTACGACGAGACATTCACCCCAAACTTCTGGGCTGGGACTCACCCCACGTTGTGGCCCCATCCCGAACCGGACTCTCCCTCAGGACAGCAGTACCTGGCGCGCATGGCCTCTTTGCGCGCCGATCTCGACCGCGTCCTCGCGGACCTCTGGACAGTCTATCTCAAGAACAAGGAGACTCGCCGGGAAATCCAGAGTTTGCGCGAGCAGCTCTTCAGCGGGAGCTCCATCATGGAGAGTCGACGGGCCATCGAGCAAGGCGACAACATCCGCATCCTCACGCTCAGCTCCATGATCTTCCTACCCCTTACATTCGTGACCGTAAGTCCTCCTGTTGCACCCATCCGCTATCACCACCCGCCCCCTTCTCCTTAGAACAAGCTTGAAAGAAGGAAAAAGAAAAATGGCACATCAGCTAATACCAAAGGGTCCCAACAGTCCGTCTTTGGAATCACCGTCTTCGAAATCCCCGCCACGGACTGGCGCTTCCCCACCACAATGGTCTGCGTCTGCGTCCCCTTCATCGTGCTCCTCATCCTCCTCCAGAGCCGCTCCGTGAACCACTCCATCCACGGGTTTTTCGAGGGTCTGCGCGCGAAAACCTCCACGCTACGACGCCGCACCGTAGCCCCGTCCGATCGCTCCTCCCGCGCCCGGGCCCCAGCTCGGGACTGGAAGGCTCTGCTCCTCGGCGGCGTCCGCCTCGGGAACGAAGGTGATAAGGCCGAAAGCCCAGGGGCGCCGCCCGTATCCTTCTCGGCCGCTGCCGGCGCGGCAAGGAGACGTTCCGAGCATGGCTCGGCGCCGGGTCTGCCTGCTTTCCCGAGGGGCGCCATGTCGCGCGGGGAAAAGAAGAGGCTGTGGGAGTGGGCCCGGGGGTCAAGGGGAGAAGAGACAACGCGGAAAGGGTGTAGTTGGGGAGCAGGACTCATGGCACTTGGGTGGCGTTTATGTGGAGTTTTGGTTTCCTTCGGATGGGGGTTTTCTTTTTTTCTTTTACTGTTCTACTACGGAATTTAAGTCATGCCTGTAACATTAATGAGCAAACGGCACTATCAAGAATATACAATGGAATTGATGTATACTAAGAATAAGCGTCGCATCTACAGGGACTGCGTGCTCAGTACCACTTGTCAAGTCGGAAGTGACCGCTCTGTAAGTCCAACACCACAACTTGGGAAGAGAGCAGAGTTTGGCTTGGGAATATTGTTCAATTCTGCTCAAAAGCAACGATGTAAGAAGCTATCCTAGCCAAAACAAGAAGAGACGCAAGACCCCGTTCGGGTTTCCCCTCCCGACTCCAGAAGCCCTCGCCTTCTGAGCTGTCTGATATAAACCAGCGTGTTCCTGCACGAATCCATCAAACTGGTAACTGGCGGAGAATAAGGAGGCTACGGTCCAACATCCAAGAAGGGTTTCCAAGGACGGCACCGCTCAGAGGAAGTGACAAAATAAGGGAATAAACTATGTTGTCGCATTGCATACCACGCTAGCAAAAGCCCCTTCACTGTCTCATCAACCAAGCTCAAAAAAGCGCTCAACTGTACCCACCACATACCGCCTACATAACAGAAAACAAAAAAGCCAAACAAGCGGAAGCAGAACAAAATTGCCACAGGGCTAGGTCGAGAGGAGATGTGAGGATAAAAATTAACGACCATGGATATATAAAGCCCAGCCAAAGAGAGGAAAAAGAAAGTTGAAAGTTGAAAGAGAAAAGAGGACAAAAAGAAAAAAAAAAACAAAAAGTATCCAGGCAAAGATTTTGTGTTATTCTCGCCGTCGGGCGATTCGCAGCTTCTGTGCGATTTCCAGGAGCTTGCGAAATTTGTGGGATTCCCAGCCAGAGAGATAGATGCCCGCCTCTCTTTGATAGTGGTGGAGCGGGCAATCGCAAACTAGTTAGTGAGAAGCCCAGAATCGACTTCAAAGAGTAGACGTAGGCGAACGCTCGGCGACAGGTCAAGTACAAGGCAAAACGGGTGCAGAGTCCGTTGTTGGTGCGAGAGCAGCGCACCTGCATAAGGTTCTGAAACAAGAGGGTGGAAAGAATCCACTGCCAAGCTGGGTGGAATCGTCGGGTGCAGCAGTCCAGCAGCAAGGCAATTCTTCCAAGGCGAAGGCAAGTTCGAAGTGGTATCAAGTTCAATGCGGTAGGACAAGGGTGGAAGAGGGAAGAAAAGAGGAAAAGTAAACGAGGAGAAAACAGAGCCAGGCGCTGTGCCGGAGGTAGGCCCAAGAGTTGTTTTCGATCCATAAGATGAACACCAAACTCCACGTTGCTGTATCCATGAAGAGCATAAATAAGTCGTTGATCCGAAATTGCTGCCTAGGGTTTACCATCCCTTCTTCCTCGCGAACCGCTTGTTAAGAAGGGCAAGGACCTTTGGTACGTTGAACTGCACGTATTCAAGGTCGAGATCATCTTGTCCATCCTTCTGCATCTCAAGCAGGTCGTCAAGCTTGAGATCCAACTCAAGAAGACCACGGTTTCGTCCTAAGAAAAAGAGGCGTGAGCATGGGAGACACAGAGTCATACGATAGTCCCTCGTAACGCCAATCAATGGGTTAAGGGGCGGGCAAGATACATACCTTTGTAGTGTAGCGAGATCACGAAAGTGCCAGGGAGTGGACTCGTGAAGTTGAAGTAAATGTTGGCCCTCCTGTTGTCGGGGACATTGCTTCGCTGGATTACACCTTCCTTCTCCAGCTGCTGGTGCGTGAACTTGTAGGGCCCAAGCACCGCGTGCTTCTGCTGTTTTCTCCTCGTGCCTTCGCTTTGGGATCGGACATTGTGAAGATAGCTCTTGTACGTTTCTAGCTGGCCGACGAGATAAGTGTTATGGTCCCGGATGGTCTTGTACACCTCCTCCAGTTTTTGGGTCTCAACAATGACGCCATCCTTGAGAGAGCCGAGATGTTGCAGCTCCTGCTCCACTTCATCGCGAAGCATGGCAAACTGGTCATTCTTGTCGATAGCCCTCAACTCCTGAAGCTGCGAAAGAAGTTCCATGGCGCGGATGCCCTTGCGAACCATCACAGCGTCATTACGGCTTGTGGCAGCTGCATCGGCAATCCTCTCAAGCCTCAGGGGTCGCCGTGCCACAGAGCTGTTGGGAGGGATGGATCGCATAATCTGGACGAAGATGGACTTGGCTTCCATAAAGTAGACCTCTTCTTGCGTGATATCGAGAGCGGCAGTCAAGTCGTCAATAGCCGTCTCCCATCGGCTGAAAAGAGGAAGGGTGATTGCCCTGTTCTCCTTTCTGGGAACCTGGGGTGGTCCCGCGCCTAGCTCTGACATGATGATGCTGAGATGCGAGTTCTCATCCCGACATATCTCACCATGGTGCTTTTCAATAAGCGTGTGCATGGCATAAATCTCGTTAAGGGTGATGGACAATTCGAGGTCCTTCTTCGACAGGGCAACGTAGTTGTCCATTTCCAGGCTCTCGTAGAAATCCTGGACCTCACAAAGCTCGAGCATGAACTTGTTCACCCTTTCCTTGTTAAGCTGGACGAAAGGCTGGAGCTTGGCCATGTAAGGCTCCTTGGCATAGGATGGCTTGTTGGCAAGGTTCTGAAGCATCTTGGCGATGAGGGTCAGGGTGCGCCTGGGACGGTCTGATGGGATGCCGTCAATCAACATGTACGACTTGGGCGTTACGATGGCAGGGTTGATGAATCGCAGGAAGAAGAAACCTCCGATGAGCGTGCAAATGACTTGATCATTGGCATCGGGGTACTTTCGTTTGGTCAAGCTACGAATCTGCTTGCAAATCCAACGGATACCATAGGGAGCCTCTTCAAGTCCCTCGATAATGGTCGTCAAAAAGCCATTTGCGATCTCGGTAAGCATAGTGAGCCTGGGCTCAATGATGGCCTGGACCTGGGGATTCTCCGCAGCCTGCTCGGCGGTAATGCCCTTGGGCAAAGAGGCAGGAAGGGATCCGGTATCCTCTTCGATCTGTTCAACCATACGCTCGTACACCTTGAGAGGGTTAATCTCGAGGTCAAGGTCCTTGAGCTCGATAAGGCTATTGATGCGATCGGCGAGCACGGATTTGAGGAACGTCTGACCAGGACCACGCCTCGTATACGTCGTCATCATGCGAGAGACCGGCGTGTTGGCACGCAACAAAGACGAATATTCCGGGGTGTTGTCAAACTGGTAGGTCAAGACGGACTATTGTGGCACAATCGAACATTAGCTTAGCCTATGCCTACGCTTACGCTTACGCTACATTGACACCACATACCTGAAACATGGTCAAGAGGAGGTGCTCTTCGCGACTCTCGTACTGATTACCGTAAATCGTAAACATGACGGTTTGGAGGAGCGAGTCGATTTCGGCCATCGTAACAAGCCTGCAGAGGTGCGCAATATGCCTCGGTTCCGATTGCAGGAGGAACAGAAGGTTGCCGTACTTTTGGGTCTTATCGTCGTTCGGGAATACGCCTTCCTGGATATCGGTGGCATCTTCGAGGTGGCTCGCTACCTCGTTTTGCTAGACGGAGACACGAGTTAGTTTGGAGTTGTTGCCGAGCAGCCCCACTAAGGGAGAATGGTAGGATTTCTCTGGGCAATCGGTACAAACCTCCTCGAGCGCCATGCGATTCTGGATCAGGAGCGCAATACGCGAGTCCAAGTAACGTACGTCCTTCTCAAGGACGAAGTTCTTCTTGGACTGAGAAGAGATCTTGGACTTCAGCTCACGAAGCGTCTTCTGGGCTAAGGAGATGAGACAGGTTAGCATTGGCGATGCTTGGTATCACCCAAGGGCAACGAAGAAGATTACGCCGAGGATGGATCAACGCGAACGAGGTTAGAGGGGCACAAACCTTTCGCAAGGTCATCCTCGATCTCGAGGTCACCATCGTTAGCGATAGAGAGATAGAGCGCGGACATGGAGTACCGCTTGGACTGGCGGGCGGACCGCGATCCATCGTAGGAAGACATGGTGTTTTGTCTTGAAATGGGCTGAAAGGAAGAAGAGGAGGCAGTAGAGGCTCGCGATGGTGTTTGGAGCATAACGGACATGGTTCCAAGGGCAGGTCGGACGGGTTATTTGGGGGTGGACCGAGGGCCAAGCTTCGGGGAGGACTTGAAGCCTCGCGACGTTCCGAGTTGAGAGCCAACCGGGGAAGAGCTCAGGTCTACCACAGGGCACGTTCTCTAACAGAATCAAACAAACAATTGCGGTCTGGTTCGGCGCGCCGACTCAACATAACAGTTGCGCCAAAAGCTATGGTTGCGGATGTCAACTCAACAAGCAGGACGAATAATCGTGGAGGAGCGCCCAGTAGTAAGTAGTCGGAGGATGAAAGAAGGTGACAAGATTACGATCTCGGTCCAATTTGGAAGATGCCAAAAAGGGGGTTGAGGACCGTCGGTGGAAGAGGAGTGCTGGGCTCGGCGGGCGAAAACTCGTAGGTTAATAGCGGCGCGGTAATGGGAGCGACGCTTCAATTTCGACTTTCGTTCGAGTGGGGGGTTCGTTGTCGAGATAGGGGAGCAAGTCGACGAGCTGCGGGGAAAAGGAGAGCAAGGGTTCAAGAGCGATGCGCGCTGGTGCACGAGGAGGGTCTCAGGGCGAATTTGGGTCGCGGCGATTGCGGATAGAGGACGACAATAATGAGGCGAAAAGATGGAAAGGAAAGTTATGCGGAGGGGAGGGAAGGCTCGCAACAACCAGAAAAATCCACGGAGCGGGTTTTGTTGTGTGTTTAAGGGAAAAGAGGCGAGGCGACGATCAAAGTAGCAGGGACAGAGTCGGGATTTCTCCAAGGGGAGAGGGAGTGGGTGCAAAGGGTCGTGGTTCGGAGAAGCCAGGGACCAGGGGACACGGACAGACAAAACATTCAAATGGGACCCATCAATTCAAGCAATACAATAGCGACATAGCGACAGTGATGAGAGTGGTGGGCCGCTTTGGTGGTTTTGGCTGCACGGTGACTGGTTGACTGGTGGGCGAAATGCGGACAGGCCTAGCAACCCCCTCCAGGCAGGCTCATATCACTTCCAGGTGCTCTTTCTGAAACAGGCGCGGAGGGGGAAATACGGGCCGACCTGGGAACAAGTTCTGATGCTCTTGCCTCCCTCTCGCCATGAAATAGCCTTGAGCCCTTTCTTTCTTGACCTCTTCTGCTTATGCTCATATTCAAATCAATCTTTTATCTCACTTTTATCTCACATCAGGGCTAGAATTCCACTTCCTAAGGATCTAGATTTACTGATTTCCTACACGTGAAGTGAAAGGGGCTGCCAAAAAAAAAAAAAAAAAAAAGACCCAGAGAGATAACTGCGCGGTGCTTATCGGGCTGACCAAATTCACAAACAATCGGTCTGTCAAACTGTCAATGAGATCGGGCAACCCGGTCGCCAGCAGTCGTCCAACCGCAATATTTAGGACGCCACAAGTCACCTTTTATTAATACGGTTTTGGGAGCGCAAGGCAACATCGACGGGCAACACCCCACTGATATTTGAAAAAGCACCATAGCAACAACCACTCCCCAGGGGCGTCTCCAAGAAGAGAGGAATCCATCCTGGATCATTACATTCGATTCAGAGATGGAAAGGCTGTCGGGAGGACGAAACAAAGTACAAGTGTACTACTTGTAATAAAAGTCGGTTTCGCAAAGAACGATTCGAGAATGATTGATCAAGGAATGGCCTCCTCCGCATTCGTAACATCAACAACAATTCAGACCCTCGTCTCTGCAGGGTGTGTGAGTACATTTGACGAAAATTACAAGTTCAAGTACGTACACGACGGTGGGGGAGGAGCAATCCAACGAAGCCAGAGAAATCAATCCATCGGAAGGTGCGAATCAAGGGGATAAAGTTGGGGGTGTGTGAGTTTTCGGGTCGGCGGAGGGAAAAGGAGGGAAATCTCAGGCAACATCCAAAAGAGGGTTAGCCTACCGAGTAAGCCAACTGTGAGTGAGCACGAGGAAGGGGCCCGTCAGGGGCAGGGGTTGGTGTCGGAGGTGGGGATTCATGGGCATCATGGGCTGGAGGACATGGGTACGTATCCATCGATGCCAAGTCGAATGCAGCAAGAGGACGTGCGTGAGGGGACAGGAACCACATTAACGGTGATGGATACTTTCAGATACAAGTACAAAGGAATAGCGCCGCTCCATCCACCGAGGAAGGTTCAACTTTCCGCCTCCCACTTGGATGTGTACTCCCTACTTTCCGTCAATACAAACAGAAACTGGGCTGGCCAGTGGACAGTAGTCACCATCGAGCGTCGCCGACCGCGATACTCCAACTGCATGTGGGGAGTCAGAATCGGGAGGACTGCAGAGCAAGATACCCCTTAAAGTAAGAGTGCAGCAGTGGCTTGAGAAGGGAAATTGCTGGCAGCACTGAGACAACGTCAAATGCAACGGCTCTCGTTGTCTCGCCGGCTTGGAGATATGATATGACTCCGCCACCTATAGCTATTACAAGTATGTGGCTGTTGTCCTCGGACAACAGACTTCTCGTGTTCTATTATGATCTTCCCTGAGCCACTTGGCTGCAGGACACGGTCAAGAATGCAACAAGATAAATGACAAGACCCCAATCGAACGAGGTCAGTATGACGAGGCTACATGTGGCCATAGCACACTTGAATACCTCTCCTTGTTCCGCCGTCACCGATTCCGCAAGGCTATTCACGGCGTTGATTAAGATAAACCAAGATAAAAAGGAGAGAGAAGAAAGAGAGAGAAAACAGCCGGAAAGCAATCATTCTTGTCGAAGGGGAAGTAAAGGAGCGCGTATGACACCCGTCGCAAAGATGAGAACAGTCCAAGCTACTGGATACTTGTAATCGTGGAGTGGAGGCTTCTACAAGCATTCCTCCGTTCTAGGCACATCACTTCTGCAAACCCACGTCAATTTGGGTTTCCCAGTGCCATGATTCTGGTGGGGTACTTGGGTGCTTGGGTGCCTGGGGAAATTAAGGTACAGGCTCGGAGGCGGTCCAGGGCCCCACTCCTCAGGGACCAAAAGTTCAGGGTTTCGCAAGAAAAAGTCTGGACTCTTCAACCTAGAGGAGCATTGAGGCATACGCACACGTTCAAGACAATCCCTCTCACAAACACCAAGACACACCTTGATCACGGCAGCCTCTTGGCCCTTGAGAGGAAATACTACTACAGAAGGGGAAGAGAAAGACAAAAAAATTGAGAAAAAAAGGAGGGCGTGGACGAGCTACAGGTAACAGAATAACAGATGACAATGCCTAATGTCTGCCGGTAACGACGGCAGTTCAATCGTGGGGAAACATATATTAGTGCCATCCAAGGCCGGCATCATAGCTCACGACAAGGATTGCGGGAAGCCACGCCGCCAAAGTCCACTCCCTTTTTCCTCATACCTTCTAGATGCCCAACGGACGCAAGGATAGATGATTTGCTTTTCTCTTCCAAACCAATCCCTAATTCACACAAGGTGTTCTCTCCTCGCATTCGAAACGCGGAATTCTCGGCCGCTCCTGGGTGTTTGTTGTCGAGTAAACAATGGTAAGAGTCGAACCTGATTGGTTTCACTCGCACAATATCACCGTCCCTCGGGACAGGCGGTTCTGGTGATTCGTCATCTACCCGCTTCGCTTCGCTCTGCGCCAGACGATGGTACGTGCCAGGGCCTCATCACGTCGCCGGCACACTCCTGTTACAGCAAGCCGTAAATGGTATCGATAGTGGTGCAGCTCACAAAGCGGGCCGCTGGGAAGGTCCAGAGAAGGATTTGGTGGCCTAGGTGTGGGGATCTCGCACCTTTCGGCTGGTTAGCCTGTTCCGCCCTCCCTCCCTGTCAGTGGAAAAGTCACGACTATTAATATCCCAACTTGAATCCATGATACATCGTAGGCCTAGTCTCGGAAGGAAGAGTGTTCCTCCTCTTCTTGACAGCGGGTGGTCGCACCCTCCTTCCCCTGTAGCGAGGGGTGCGGGTTGCCTCATACAACAGCAACACAGTACTATCAACACTCTGGTCCCAGTCAAGGCAGGAGCGAGTTGGCCCGCACCTAACGCCTTGTCGACCTTGCATCCTCCCTGTCATCGAGTGCAGCTTGAATCAAATGTGGTCCCGTCAAGCCTAGCAAGAAGGCAAGGCAATCAAACTCTTCACGGAAGCAAGAGGTGAAGAGGGGAGGGGAAGGGGAAGAGAGCGGCGGCCGTCCAGCAGCTCAGCGCAGTCGTTTAAGTTGCTCGAGATATCCCAATTGGAGGGCTGATGAGCGATGCAGCGTCACGAAACAGACAATAGGAGGAAGGGCGCGATCTTCAACGGAATATTCGTGCGGCATTGTTTTTCCTGCGTTTTCTCCGTGAGAAAATCCGGGGATCTACGGAACATCAAGAAGCCGCTTCAGTACGTGTTCAAACTATGGAGGCGTCGGTGGGGGCGCTTGACCGAGACCTGCGCCCGAGAAACGGCCCGTACGAGAATCAACGAAGCTTGATTGAGATAAGGATGAACAGCAGGGGATGCATTTCAGGAATGGGGAAACGAGAATCCCCATTTAACCCTAGTGTGTTTGTTTATGCGGCAAAGAAGGCCCCTCGAGCGCTCCCGTGCCCTACGTGGAGGCAATTCTTCGTTTTCCCGCTCATGGCTCATGGCTCATGGCTCATGGCTCATGGCTCATGGCTCACGACGCTTGGCAACAGCTTGTGGGAAGGAAGAGGCTGTTTTCGGAAAAAGGAAGGAAACTCGACTTTCCCGATGGTATCCCGCCAAACAGATAAGACGGGATTCATGTATGTTTTACCCACATGTCACACCGCCAGGCTCTGACAGGACGATATGAGAGCATGTGTGAGTATTGAGGTTTGGGGGTTCAAAGGAGCCGTCATGGGCCGGCCAAAAGAACAACCAAAGAAACGGCTGGCCAGGTCTTAACCTTCTGGTTCAGATTGGGACGCTAGCAGAGTTGGACTACGTGGAGATGGAGGTTCTTGTCTCCGCTCCTGCTGCTTCGTCCCAAGGCTCGTGCAGTTGGCAGGCAACAAGGGGTGAGGAGCCGATGGTAAAGCCGCTGGCCGATGCACATGTGCCGCTGATCACAAACGAATTGGCTGGCGGCTGGATTCCAAGACCAAGATCTTGGGTCACACCGTTGACCGCAGATTCCGCCTCATCTCCCCTTGTACCAGGCAGGCAAGGGGGTATAACAAGGCGTGCGAGAGCAGCACCCATGTATGATTCGAAATCCTGCCCATGCCACTAGCTCATTTGGGTTGTTTATTCTTCATACTCGTACTTTGTTGAGGGGGACACTTGCAAGGGCATCGGGGCCATGTTGGATTACCAGTGCCGCTTTCAAGTGGGCGACATTTTGGCGTTTCTTCGGCCCTCTCCGTCTGCTAAAGTGCTTGCATCGAGCCAACCCACCAGCTCAAAAGGAGAAAATGGCAAGGGCCTGGCCCATCGAGCCCACCCTGAACAACCCCTTCCGCCCCCAAATTTTGTCTCGGCGGTAAAAATGGCAATAAAGAGCAGGGCAAGAGTCAGGCAAGTAATAATAATAATTTGTCACATCTCGCGCCTTCGTTCTCAGTCCGAGCGATGCTGGACTGCATCATCGCAAAGCGCGCCACCGCTCAGACCCCCTCGTGAAAGGGAAAAAGGAAAACAAGGCTTTTTGGACAAAGATGGGACAGAAAAGGTTCGACGTTGGTACGAAGTACTTTGGCACACCACCAGTTGACGTCTCTTCCCCACCCTGTACCTGAAGAAGAGGCCAGTGGGCCCGAGTCCCTTTCAATCATTCAATCCTAAGGGCAGGATAAGGATAAGGGGGTGGGAAAGGGGAGGGAGTCGAGTCGTCATCAGCCCCAGGCGCTCTCCTCACGCACCGACACCTTGTCCGGCGACAGACACGGAACTTTTGGGGTAAGAGATTCTGACTTCTTCTATCTTGCATGAACACTTCTTCCTTTGCTTGAAGTTGTCTTGTGTGAGGGTCGCCCGCCAGCGAGGTTCTCCCACATCATCCGTCGCAAACATTGCATCAAGCAGAATAGGGCTGGCCACGTCCCCTGCTGGATTTACCACCATGCAGACAGCTCTTGGGCCTGAGAACTATAATGCGGTGAAGACTAGCCGAGTGCACGCGAGCCCTCTCCCCAGGGAGAAAAGACAAAGGAAGAAACGGAAGGGCCCTCACCTCACCAAGAGCTGAGAACCACTAGCGACGCTGTGAACCGAGAGACAAGGCCATCACCGAGAAGTCAGATAGCGTATGAGTCTCTTTCGTTCTCTCTCTGTTTCTACTTTGTCTCTGACCGTGCCGTTATCCCTCAACGTCATGCACCAATTATTCTAAGCTTCTTCCTTATGTCTTCCACTGTTAGTGTTTGCTAAAAGGGGCAGGCAATCATGATTCTCGCGCCTCGTCTGTGCACAGGAAGAACGATGTCCGTGTTGATCTCCCCAAAGCCCTCAGCTAGCTTTCTCCCATAACCTAGACCCTGATCCTCAAACTGCACTGCACAATCACTCGCGATGGGGCGATGGGGCATGGTGCCCTGCAGTTTACCCCGGAGTGTGGCCTCAAAATGCCTGCCGGCACTTCACCATCTCAGGGGATAGAGAAGGTCTGCGTTGCGACCCTGCGCTGACGACTAGTCTCGTCCGATTCTCGGATACTAGAATTGCTTTTTTCATCCTCCTCTTCATCCTTTCATGTCTCCTGCCCAACACAGCATGCAACCTCATTGGGGATGAACTCTTCCATTTTTGGCAAGGTCCCAGGAATGATAAGTCACACCACTCAGCTAGAGAGCTTCAATGATCAAAATGCCAGTTGCTCGCCTGCTAGGCGAGGCCGAGAGCAGAGACGGGGCTTGGAGGCTAAACTTGCGCTAGACGAGGTCGGTCAGCCTCCTTGGATTGCTCGACCAAGGCAAGACCTTCACGGCAATCATCAAGCCCTTCAATTTCACAAAGTGCATTGTCGACCTCGTGCCTTGACGCACTCTTCTTCGTCGCAGCACCTAGAGGATCATCTCAAGGCCTCCAAGACCGGGAAGACCAGACCAGTCGCATCGAAGAATTCGGGGCGTCATCCTACCCTCTCTGTTTCGAGACAGCGGGCTCTTCAGGACCAGGAATCCCTGCCCTGTGCGGTGCCTCATCTCGAGACGAACCGAAACCATGCCATATTATGCTTAGGAGTCGGTGAAAAGATTTTTCTAGTTTCCCAAAGCTGGACATTCGAGGCGTTTAAAAATGGAAAGGGGAAAAGGGAAACAAGGACAAATGGAAATGTCCCCAAAGAGCTAGAGTGCTCCGGCTCTTTCTCCCCACCCGTTTTCATACCATAGCGGAAATGTGATGCCGAGGCGACGTACCAGGCCAACGGTCTTGGATTCCCTTCTGTTCTTAGATATTACACCAGTGACACAAAGTGTCGTTCATCGGGCCAGCCAAAAGACACCCGGCGTCGGGAATAGATCATAAACAGGAAGGTCGAAATTTGGAAGAACAACGTGAAAATAAATCGATGCCCCTCGACGGATGCCGCACCTCTCCCTCCCCCTTGGCCCACTCTTGCTAGGCCATAGCCGTTTCGCTATGCTCAAATGGATATCGATCCATACAATAGTCTTCTTTTTTGTTCCCTTTTACCTCCTTATCTTTGTTGCAAGACCCGCACTCCTCTTGCCGGGCCCCTCCACTCTCCAAGGGCCCCCGAGGGATGTGAGAAAACCCGTTTTTACTAGCGTCCGGGCTTAACGAAACAATGCGAATCCGAAGCCCGAAATCTTTTGGGGTAG
Organism: Parascedosporium putredinis; assembly: GCA_949357655.1. Classification (NCBI taxonomy): domain Eukaryota; kingdom Fungi; phylum Ascomycota; class Sordariomycetes; order Microascales; family Microascaceae; genus Parascedosporium; species Parascedosporium putredinis. The sequence goes on along the minus strand of CASHTG010000020.1, from coordinate 781,131 downwards.
CATGGCAAGTGGGGTGTGGAAGACGTCAGGTCCACCCCTCGAAATTTTGTCTGAGACGGGTCAGTTGACCTTCAATGTAGCAAAGAACGGGAAGCGGGCGGGGAAGTTTGTAGGTAGATATCGAACGCTGTCCCATGTTCTGATCGAAGAGGCGCGAACCAAGGGCAGCGGAAATGTTTTGTGGCTGGTTTATGCCGGATGAAGTCGGCCTCGTCTCCCATCGCGAGCTCGGAAGTCGGTCGATGGCGACGGGAAGGGTTTCTAGGAGACCAAGGTGGATGGCTGAGGTTCCCGCCCTCGGCTCCGGAGAGATTTCGCCTTGGCTTCTCATTTCTCTTCTTTTCCCCTTCTGGTCTCCTTGGACCACAGCTTCTCCCGCTAGTATGCATCCCCGGCCGAGATATTCCGGCCTCCGGAACGTCAGTCCAAGGCGAGCTCTGAGCCAGTTGCTTAAGTAGGCGGATGCCAAGTTATCTTTTACGTTCTTTCCATCTCAATGCTGCTCGTGAAATTAGATATCCCTCAGGCAGCCACGCATTTAATGATTGGGGCAGTGGCCAAGGCGAGTAGCGTTGATGCCCTTGGTGTGAACTTGATGGATCTGATAAGTCGCCTATGTCTACCGCGTGCCGCATACACGGGGTTTAACCCGGAGGTTCTTTAGCTCTTTTCATCAAGGGAAAGACTCTCTTATACGATACCGTCGTCACCAGGTTCTCGCAAGATAGTTGGACCACGTTGCCATCCAATAGGTGGAAGGATTGGCCATCATGAGCGACCTGAGCCGTGAACGCTCACGATATTCCAACCAAAGGCCGAGTCATTAGAACAAAGAAAAACCAGGCTAGATGCAGCCCCAATCCCCAACCCAATTCGAGCCGGGAACTGAAGTCAGAAGGGCAAGTCGCCGTGACGTTGCTGATCCAAAGGCGACGCCAACGGCGACCGGAGAACACGCGCCTCGCAGTAGTTTGAAGCGCACCAAGAAGAACGTGGCATCTCCGCTTGGTTGGCATCAAAATCCCACCTTTGCCTTCTCAAAGCAGAAGGGGTTAATATATATCTCCATCCTTCCCGTTCCAATATAACCCCTTCTCCCTCTTCCCCTTTCAAGATCTTTTTATGGGGTATTCGTGGTCCAGAGTAATACCCCAATGGCTTTAACCGGCCGAATGATAGCGGGTGTAAGTTGGACGCGGGACTCCATCCGAGAACCACGCTTCCAGAATTTCGCCAGCAGAATCCCGGCTTCCTCCAAATAGTATAGATCGTGTGTATGCAGATCGCCACGATCACCCCGACCTGCAGTTTCCCCGCATATGTCGAGGCAGCATCCACCGTCTCCCTCCATCAACGTGTGATGCGGAGCAACCATCGTGAACGCTGCACCCCGAGCTGGCTCTCTCCATTTCGTTCGCTCCCCTCCACACTCACACCCACTGTCAAGCATTAAATCGCACTCCCGAGAGAAACCTTAATGGCGGAGCAAGACTTCAATAATGGCACGGTAAAGGCGTTGCGGGGCGTTCGCGCGTCTAATAGCGGAGGGACCTTTGCGGTGACGTTGTTTACCTCCAACTTTCAATGGAACGTCTTGAAGGCAGGCACATCCTCCCCGATTCAATGACGGGTTGAAAGTCAGACGATCCCTCCATTTCGATTAAACAAACAGAAAAAAATAATGGCGCGGGGAGGAGGAGGGACCCTGGTCAAGGTCAGAAGGCCATTAATGAAGTGTTGCCGCGCCGTTTAAAAGGTCGGTTTGGGGCCGCGCAGCCGGTTGGGATGAAGTTTTTTGTAAATGAGATTTTAATTTATATATCCAGGACGCGGACTTGCCTCAGCATAGTTTTCTAGGATTCCCTATTCCCTCAAAGCTCTCCTCAGTCCCTCTCTCCGTTGTGGAAATCCAGCAACCTCGTCAATCCGTTTTCGCTTTTCAACCTCTGTCTCTCTGGACAGACAAGCTGGGTTGACAGATTCTCTCACCATGCGTCTAGGTTCCTCCCTTCTCCTCGCCTTCTCGGCTCCGGTACTTGCCTCACTCCAGATTATTCCAGGTGGTACTTGGACTGCTGTACGTATAATTACAACATACGGGAACCACCCAGGTTCTCTTTCCTATCATGCTTGCTAGCAACTAGTGGTCACGACGATACCTCTTCATATCAAGACGGAAAAACTATCTTAAAGTGCAGAGAAGAAGATACAAGGAAACATATGGAAGAGGGGGAAAGAAGCAAATAGATGTGGTGGGAAGAAAAATGGAATGGAAAACAAAAACGGCCTAACTTGTGTGTAATATCATCTAGTCCGATGGCCGCCACATCCAAGCCCACGGCGCTGGTGTAATCGTCGAGAACGGGACATACTACCTCATTGGCGAGGACAAGACGGACGGCACCCCCTTCCAAAACGTCAACTGCTACGCGAGCACCGATCTCGTGCGCTGGGACTACGTCGGCGCGCTGTTGAGCCGCACGTCCAGCGGCGACCTCGGGCCGGACCGCATCGTGGAGCGGCCCAAGGTCATCTACAACGACGCCACGGGCAAGTACGTGTTATGGATGCACATCGACAGCCGCGACTACGGAGACGCCAAGGCCGGCGTGGCAACGGGCGATAGCGTGTGCGGGAAGTATGGTGAGCAAGCTTCCTTATCCCGCCTGATTTGAAATCTTTTCGCTGTTTCCTCGACCCGATGCGGCTGCTGTCTCAGGATGCAGTCACTGAAAGATGGGTTGTGGGATATATCAGGAGTGCGAACGTGGAAGGGAGAGGATTCATTCCCATCCACGAGAGCAGATACAGCAGCACCGGCTAGAGATTTCAGGTTGCTAACTACCTTGTGCTAGAATACATTGGCAGCGTCCGGCCCTTGGTTTTCAGAGCCGAGATATGGGCTTGTACAAAGACGATGACGGCAGCGCCTACCTCTTGACCGAAGACGTAAGTTGATCTACGCCGTCTCTCGCATGCCATACCCATCCCCTCCTACTTCAGCTAGCAACAGCGCGCAAAAGTATTCACTAAGTCTTTTCCCATGCTTCCACAGAGACAAAACGGTCTCCGCATTGACAAGCTCGATTCAACATACACCAAGGTCGAGAGCAACGTCTACACCTGGAGCGAGAAAATCGAGTCCCCGCCATGGTCAAGGTCGACGGCCGCTACTACATGTTTGGCAGCCATCTCACCGGCTGGGATCCCAACGACAATGTAAGAGTCCCTCACAACCCATGACCCCCACCATCATCTGGTCATGAAGATGGGCCCAAGCCCTCGCAAGTGCCCCCAAACCGCTAACCACCCGCCACTACCTCTTCAAAAACCCCAAAAACAGGTCTACAGCACCTCCACATCCCTCTCCTCAGGCTGGTCAGCCTGGCGCGAATTCGCCGACGACGGCGCAAACACCTACGCTTCCCAGACCACCTTCATCCTCCCCTTCGGTGACGGCAATTTCATGTACCTCGGCGACCGCTGGCGCTCCGACAACCTCTTCACTTCCAGTTACATCTGGCTACCCATTACCATCGCCGGCCCCACTTCCGTCTCCCTCAAGAACAAGGTCAACTGGGTCCCCGGCCTCGCCGAGGGTGCGTCCGCTTGGCGGGAGGGCATCGCCGAGACTGGTTATGAGGGCGAGGCTGGTCAGGCCGGCGGCGGCGCCCGCAGCGTCTCCTGCTCCGACTGCTCAGGCGGCAACGCCATGGGCTACATTGGTGGTCCCGATGGTGGCACATTGACACTCTCAGGCATTACCACGGAAAAAGCCGGCACCACTACCGTCCGTATCCGATTCGCCAATGGAGATAGTACCGCACGCTTCGCAAATGTGAGGGTCAACAACCAACCGCCCGTCAAGGTTGCCTTTTTGCCCTCAAGGGGAGGCGTTGGTAGCAGCACGCTGGTTGCCGACCTTGAGACGTCTGGCAACACCATCGTCTTTGAGGGTATTGACGGCGGTTGGGGCCCCGATATTGATAAGATTTTCGTCCCAGTTGAGTGAACGGATAGTTAGATGCAGTTTCGTATATTGAATAGAGATACTCGCTCAGAGGAAGAGCTCTAGTAAACGATGGAGAGAGGTACTGGTGAACTTGGGAAAGGAGGCTGCTGCTGCCCCAAGCAAGAAGTGTGCAAGGGGAAAAGAGACAAAACTAGAGAAAATATAAATGAAGAAGCTCAAACTCCATCCCTGATCCGTTCTCCCACCAAGGGGCCTTCAACCCCATTGTTTCGCCAACCCTTCCAAATGAACATGATGACCGAACCGGAAGTCAAAGTCTTGACCCATAAGCGAAGGCTTTCAGATGCTGGGACGTAGGAAACCCATCCGCCCCTGCTCGCCCCACCAGTGTGTGCCTTTGCGTGAAAAAAAAGAAGTGGCGGGTAAGTCTTTAGAAAAATGCTCTTTCCCATGTAGGGGTGAGACGCAAGAGCCCAAGCAAAATGGGGTAAGAGGCAATTCATCAGGTAATAACACGTAAAGGCGAAGCGAAGGAAAAAAAAAAAGAAGTCTATCACAGTCTGCTGTCTGCTGGTACAATCGCCGCGCAAGTGAACAAGAGGGTGGGATGGCCGTATAAACCTAGTCTAGGCCGATGCACATCCCTCTATGCTCTAGCGGTGAGATGAGGCGTAATTCATGAAGAATAAATGAAAGAATGAAAACGGAAAAGGTCCAATCATATCATGGATGGGAGTGGTGGTGTGATGAGGGAGGATCTGACGTCTTCCCTATCGCCGAATTGACGCTGTGTCGCGGTATGATAAAAGGAGGGCAGTGGGGCTAGAGTGCCTTGATTGCTATCCAAAATGTCGGTTTGGGAATTATGAACATTCCGATATCTTTATCGGATAGCCTAACCACGGTGTGATGAGGCTTGGGGAGTGGAGAAATCGACATTAAAAAGCCAGCGTCCTAGTTTTTTCTTGTGTTAGCAGGGAGCCAGCGCGGGGACCTTTGCGGCTAGCATGAGATAGATCACGAACCTTTAGCCAAGTTCTCTGCGGTGTCCTCCAAAAGTACCAATCGCCGCTTGTTACAGTAGGCAGTTTTATCCTAAGGGGCTGTTAGCAATCGCTAAAGGATAGACAAAGTCTGGCGGGAGGGTAGCAGGAAGGCTATAGACATACCATAATTTCAACCTTGAGATTGGACTCGGCAAGTTCGGCTGTAGGCTTCTCGAACATCTCCGAGAGAGCCTCGACGGCCATCTCGAGATCCTTTTGGTTATCTTCAAAGATCTCCGTGAGGTTGTTCCGCTGAAGGTAAAAGGCAAAAGCATAAGTCCACTTGAGGGTCTGGCGGCACGTCTGAAGGGCCTGGGAAGCGGAGTTGAGGTATTGCACCTCGATCCACGACATTCCCGAGGCAGACTGGAGCTGGACCATCTTCTTTTCCGTCTTCTGGTAGATATCCTTATCCAACCTGGCCGACTGCTCGTGGTTGGCATATCGGTTGTAGTAGTGCAAGTACCTCTCAAGAGACACACGGCTTTTCGCCTGCGCGTCTCGGGCCTCCGCACCACTCTTTTCTTCAAAACGATTGCAGTTGTACCAGCTGGTACCGTGCTCTGACCATAGGCCCATGCACATCCAGCAAAATTCGTATTTGCACTTGCGGCATGTCATGTGGTTGCAACCACCGTTCTTTTCTATCGTCGAGTTGCATCTGGGGCACTCTTTGGTGTTTGCCGAGATCCAGTTGGCGGTTTCGGAATCATCGGCGCACTTCTTCAACCACTTCTTCACCAGCTCACAGGGGCAGGCTGGTGGTCGTTGAGGCCGCAACCGAAACAGAAGCAGTGGCCACAGCGACAGGACACCGTCGGCACAATGCGAGAGAGATCCTTCTTCTTCACTGCACACTCGATGGCATTCGCGCAGTCTGGTGCTGGGCACCACTTCAGGACGTCGCTGTCCTCGACATACGTACGGTTGAGAAGTTCCCTGTACCGGCCCTGAAGGTCAGGCATTACGAGAATGTCCAGCGACCGAGAGTCGAGGATACGGGGGCACCCATCGGCGGGACACTGGATCCTTGCGGCTTCGCCTTCTTCTTTGATCTTCTGGGTAAGGTATCGCCTATAGCAATCAACACAAAACCGATGACCACACTTCATGGCAAAAGTTTGCAAGTCGTCCCCGTCCTCACAGCAGATGTCGCACATGAAGCCAGGCACAATCTCTAGTTTGGGCAGATTGGACGAGGACCTGCCAAGACCAACAGCCTCGAGAACCTTTTTTGGCCTGTCCATGTAATCTTCGAGCAGCCGCTCTTTCTGCCATCGAAAGTGCCTGAGAAGGATGGCGGCATCCTCTTTTCTGATATCGCAAATCATGTTGACTTCATCGATCATCTCCGACTGCTGGCGCTGAATATCCGATGGTTCAAAAACCTTGTGAGTTGTCTCGTAAGCTTTCTTCTTCTTATCTAGATCTTTCGAGGACAACCCGAAATCTGGGTCTGGTGCATCATCATCGAAATCATCGCCGAAATCTAACAGAAGGGGAGGTAAGGTTAGCGCTACACGATCACACGAAAGCTACTGAAGGTGCTGAAGAGCAGCGGATCCAACGGAACGAGCTGAAGAGATGGGCAGAGACCATCGACGGTTGTAAAGTCATAAGGCTGGGCAGGAATCGGGGAATAGGGGAAGACATACCTTCGTCGCCGGAATCGTCGATGAGTACCTCATCATCGGTCGACATCGTCGACATGTATTCCTCATCAGTATCCATGCCGGCGGTGCTGGCTGTGGTCTGGGGGTCGGGGGTGCGGCGGTGGTTAGGTCGGGGACGGAGGTTGGGCCGGGTCGAGAGGGGATGTTTCGGCTGGTCGAGGCAACCGAGGCGGCGATCTTCTTCTTAGGTTCAGGTTGGCTATTAGAAACCGTCGACGCCTCAGCTGCCTTTCTCTTCCGTGTTAGAGGCGGAATGGTGGCGGTATTTACGGGAAGGGGGATGGTGAGTTTATAAGGGAGCCGGAGAACTAAGAGAGAGTTGAGTGGCAGTAGTGGTGGTGGTGGTGTAGGGATGGGATGGGTGGTGGCGAAGGTAGGTGGGGTATATTGGCGTCGAGAGTGCTCGGGTTAGGTTGGAAGGTTGCCTTAGCCGCAGCTGGATGACTGTACGGCGAGGCTAGCGCAAAAGAATTGATGACTGGGCTTGGGCTGCGGCGCGGGTGGCCTCCTCATGCGCATGCGGGTCCTCTGGGGGTCTTGATTAATTTTGGGAAGGTACGTTCCGAGCCTAGAGCTGATGATGTAAAAGGTTGGTCAAGAAGCACCAAGGTTTGGCGTTAAATGATGCCGACTCTAGAGAGAGGAGGAACGGCCCAGAGAGACAGTCGATCTTTCCAAGCCAGGGTGTGCTTCGGTGCCTAGTGAGCGGGTCAAGGGGGCCGATATCGAGTCAGGTGCAAAGGTCAGGTACATGTGGTGCACGACCTTTGAAGACCTTGAGGCTGCGGGCTGTGCAGTGCTGTGCAGTGCTATGCTAGTTGTTTGATTCCCTGCAGGCCAGTCGACCGTCAAAATTCACAGGGGTGAAGGAAGAGGGACAACACGCCTCAATTACTTTCAGGAGAGCACCGCTGCGTTGTGTTTGTCCACTTCAATGTTCTTGGTCAAGCGTGGCTGGTGCAGGTTTTAATTGTCCTCTCGACGAGGCATTCAGCCCGAGGCAACAGGACAAGGGTCGTGAAGGGGTTCTGTCTGAAAAGGGATGTGGATAGGGCGGGATGCGGGTAGTCAGATACTTCGTAGTTGGGGAAGAGAGAGAGGAATGCGATATTATCGCTGAGGCTTTGATTTCTAATGTTCCAAGAGCATGAGAAAGCCGTGACTGATCGGGGAAATTTTCAAGCGGTCAAAATGGCTATCTTCCCATATTTCGCCATCGCCTATGCCTTCCCAACGGTAAATATTCCTCCATCAAAAAATCCATCTGATTACCCGACCAAGTCTTCGGTGTTGGGTCGGCCTCGCCTCGTTGAAACAATGACTCCAGAACCAGGCGGTCCGTTCACGTTTAGGCGTCTATCTCCTCGGCATGGCCGAATATCCTGATCAACCGCTACAAGAAAGATACATAGCGGATGTATTCGTTATATAATAGACTCGGGGCATATCATATGCTTCTATGCAATATTTACATTTATGAGGGTGTGCGCCATCTGGCTGCCTTCCCACGCTTCTGGAACTCAGATCCTGATCGAATGATTGAATCGATTGGATCAATTGGATCAATTGGATTGACTATTATTGTTCGTATATCCAACTGGATGGGAACTTGCTTCCTACTGCCCACACAAAGACGACGGCGAGCTCTGATCATCAGGCCCAACCGTCTGGTGATTGGAGATCGTCAATCGTCGCAAGAGGTCGTAGACAGCTAAGCTTATCATTGCTGTCACCAGGATTTCCACCCTCTACTGGTAAAGGCTTGACTGAATATATATACCTGTGTGAGGAAGGTGTAATGGTGAGATGATGGATCTCTCTTGGTGAGTCTAGCTGGGAGGGGCGGACGTCGATTGATGAGTGATGTCATCCCCTTCAACCCACCCTAGACTTTTATTCTCAACATAGCCTGCGTTGGGTTTGGTGTAAAGATTGATCAACGTAATCGAAGGGAACAGTGAGTGACTCAAGGTACCTCTAACCCCCGAGCACGTCAAGGTGACCTTCGGTGCGGCAATTGGCCTGTGCAGGGGCTCCGTCATCTGTTGGTGTTGCGGTTCCAGCTCTGCCCCACAATTCAACCCCAGCTCTCGCCAAGAGCTTAATGTTCAGACCTCAGCAAGCAACTATTATTACCTTGGCCCTCATAACCTTCAGACCCTGATCGCTACGCCTGCGCACATCAGAAACACCCGGAAGACAGCTCTTTCAAGGAAATAGAAACGAGAAAACAGAAAAACATAATAGACAGAAACAATGGCTTTCCGAGCGCCCTTTTCCCGCCTTCCTCTCCTCCGACCCGTCGTCTCTGCCACGGTGCCACGTCGAGCTTTCCACGCAACTCGTGCCGCAGCCGTCCGCGTTGGCGACCCGCTTCCCAACCTCGAAGTCCTTTGCGAGGACTCCCCTGGCAATAAAGTGAACCTCTCCGAGGAATTCAACGGCGGTGATGGCATAATAATCGGTGTCCCCGCCGCCTTTTCCGGTGCTTGCTCCACGACCCACGTTCCTGGCTACATGAACCACCCCAAGCTCCGAAATGTCGGTCGCGTCTTTGTCGTCTCCGTGAACGATGCTTTCGTGTAAGCTGATAGAAGTCCCGGGAACTTTTTCTTGTTAGATGCTAACGGCCTTATAGAATGAAGGCATGGGGCGAGCAGCTCGACCCCGCGAAACAGACTGGCGTAAGGACAACTCACTGCCCCGCTGGCAGATGCACCGCACCTCCTCCATGCGACTAACATTCTGTGGATATAGATTCGATTCCTTGGCGACCCTTCTGCCGCCTTTACCAAGGCTCTCGACCTCGATTTCGACGGAACCGCTATCTTCGGCGGTGTCCGTGGCAAGAGATACGCCCTAGTGATCGAGAACGGCCACGTTGCGGCCGCTTACGTTGAGCCTGATAACACTGGCACGAGTGGTAAGTCAAGGCCATGCTATTTCAAGTCTCGCCCAATTCGCTCTCCATATCGGTCACAGTTGCACTAACCTAGTTTCATGGGACAGTGTCTCTAGCGAAGAATGTACTTGGCTAAAGTTGTACAAACAAAAACACCTCGAATTTTGGGATGAGGATATAAACACGGGCCTAAAATTGCTTGAGGGGTACCAATACTGCAATCATGGGAAAAGGGGAATTTGGAACTGTTTACATTTGTTCTGTATAGGTAAAGGAAAAGAAAGTATGCTTCCTAGGCTCAACATGTCGAACATGAAGCTCATTGTACAAGCCAACACAACCATATTCATGAATAGACCAGCTTTCACAAGTTACCAATATAGGAGATTTTCGCCATCGACGTCACCCCAAGACACTTCGACCTCCCTAATCCTTTTCCATGCGCCGAACTTGCACTCCTTCCACACCCCGCCCAACCAAGAACCGTTGTTGTGTAATATCGAAGCCCCTGCTCCGCCACCCCTACCTTTGACTCACGAAAACAGAAAGAGAGACACGAAAACCAAGTAAAACATCGATTATGGATGTCCCGCCCAACTTCGCCCGAGGCGCTCACTGGCGTCGGGATCTAAACGAGCTTTGCCACGGAAATCAACGGTGACTGTGAGGAGATGCGGATGACGTTATCTTTGCATTTCCAACATTGGTGTTGAGTCCGAGTTCGGCCGCTCGCAACACCCTGATCACAGCTGCCGAACAAGCCGCTCTTTCGAGCAGGAGAACACAGGCGCTCCGAGATGAGAACTGTGTCTTCTTTCTCACACACGTAGCAGATGCGGAGATGCTTCACGTACTTGCACATGCTAGACGTGAGGTTAGTTGATTTCTAAACTCTCGAACGTGAAAAGGCTTTATGATAGGAGGGTCTTGTGGAATCACGTACGTGTATGGCTGTGGGCAAGAATATGGTGGCTTGTCTTAGCAGTGTCCGAACGAGTAGATGGCGAGATCTAACGCTGCTGGGATATACATGGGCAGGTAAGTTTCTTTAGGGGTTCCCCAGACGGGCATCTTTTGGGCTAGCGAAAGATGAGCCGGGAGGCATCGTATTTAAGATCTGGATCGGCGGCTAGAAAGGGCCTTGGGAGATAAGCCTCGGCCACCGCTTTCTCCCTGTTTACCATATCTAACTGCCCATGTGCAACCGGTTAGCTTAATACACAACAGATGGGATTGCAGCCTAGGCCAATCATAGACATCAAGAAGCTGTATGGTAAGGGGGACAGCGCCTGTTCCTGTGGTCTTAGTCTCTCTCTCTCTCTCCGAAGCCCCAAGGAAGGCGATTTCCGCGGTTTTGTGCGATGAATCTGATACAAGACCTTGCATTCCTCTTTGTCTTTCTAGAACAAGGAAAGACCCATCTAGATCGAGGCGGTGGGCGTTGGGACTTCGCAGACGCACTATGACGGCGCGTGTCAAGTGGCAGCTCTGGAAAGCCAACGTGCAGAAAAGCGCGTAACCGGCCGTCCCAAGCAGAGTCGCAGACGAAGCACCAATGAAGGGGCGTCAAGGGGACAAGTCGAACAGGAAGGGGAAAGGAAAACCAGTTATGCAAGGATGGCAGCCGAGCAGGGTTGCACTTGTGTATGGAAAGAGGCGAAGAGGGCAGGCGATCGCAAGTCGCCGGCACTGTCTTGGTTTGGGCCGGCGATGGTGGAGAGGGGAGGAAACACTCCCACCTTGGTGTAGCGTGATGAAGGGGGCAAAGGGGAAGGAGGAGGGCTGGTCCTGCGGTGATAGCCTTTCCGGGGAAGGTACCCGACTGTTTGGATATATGTCTCGGAAGGTTGGCTGGCTGGGAGAGAGATGTACACATTAGCCACTGCAAACGGGCAGCCGCCTCGATCCGCCACACGGGCGAGTGCCTAAGAGAGAGGGGAAACACGCGGGAGGGCAGACGGGTGGATCGATGGGACTGGCTCAAACAAAGTAACGTTGGCCCTGAAGGATGCAGGCGCACCAGCCTTGGGATCCGATGTGGTGCGCCGGCGCGGCTTCGAGAAGTGACGTTGAAGGGGGCGCGGGGGTCCGCGGGGGAAGGCAGCTGGGACGGGCATGAGGCTTAGTACAAGCCGATGACCAGCCCTAGCGTCGTCTCACATATAACACTGGCAAAGTCCCGATCAAACGATCGATAGAGGGTGTTACTGCTAGTGAGTGGACTATGAATCCTTCTCTATCTCTACATCTCTAGAGGCGTTTTGACATCGATGAAATGAGCGGCGTAGTTGAGATGGCTGTTGAGCGTACCAGATCACTCGAGGCATGACTCTCAGCTTTTGATACCTCCGTGTGACCCCTATGTATCTCCTGCTTCTTTCGTTTTCAATGGGCCATGTTCGTATGGCTGGTATATCAGCTTGTTTTATCTAATGGAATCAAAAGATGAAAGGGAAAAACGCCGTTCGCCGTGGCGCACCCGACCCCTCTGCTGTGGTTAACCGCAAACACACAAGAAATCAATGATCAATAACCCGTCCGAAGCCCTTTGCCCCGTCGCTTTGTCTCGAAATGCAAGACTGTTTTGCTTTTAAACTGGCCCCTCTTTCCTCCCCTCCCCTCCCCGCCGCCGCGGCACCGACACCCGGCCGCCCTCGCTGCCCGCAAGGTCCACAAAGAAAAAGAAAATTCTGCCGACCGCCAAAGTTTCCGTCCGCCCTGCCACGGCTAGAGACAGCATTCGGGCTCGGGTTGCCGTTTTCCCTTTTGTGTCATGGCAACGGAGGCCTGTCGACATGCGACCCACGTGGGAGGCCCTGCCACGTCAACCGGAATTCGGTGTTATCCTGACGACGGGGGAATGCGGAGGGCCTGGCAACGCCCGATTTAGAGAGTTTGACCCAAGTGAGGGTGCAAAGGTAAGACCAGTTTCCTTCCCAACGTTCTAGGCGGTCAATGTTCTCTTGGGTGGTCAGATCGGGAAGAACTGTGGATGAATTAGTGCTGAAACAGAGTTACGTTCCTACGCTGAAGCGATGTGGCAGGTGAAGAAAGGGCGAGCTAAAGAAAGAGGGAGATAAGGCTGGGGAGAGGAGAGTAGTAGGAGAGAAGAAGGAAAAAGGAGAGAGGAGGGTATAGTAAAGGCAAAAGAGGGGAGACGAACGGAAACCAGTCTCATATTCCGTCGACAGAGTCTCGATTCTCCTTTTCAAGAGATCCTCTTTCGTGCTTGCAGGCCGTCCAGGCCGGCGAGTCTTCTTGATTGCACTGTATTCTTCATCATATTGGTGAACATATCTAGACAGGGCTAGGTTAGCATTCAACAGAGCCCAGGAACAAGCATAGGAGCAAAGATTGTATCGTAGGGCGTGGCCATCAATCTATCTGGGGCAGAGATGGGAGACTGCATACTCGCTAACAAGCTTCTCTACTTCTTCTTGGGCGAGAGCACCAGACCCATTCTCGGCGATCTTGGCCTTGAAGTGAGAAACACGGTCAACTGTTTCATAAACGTCAGTTGATGAGATTTTACGAAAAACGAAGAACCGAGACGAGACGAGGCGATGGCTCGTCCCGCTCAGATGCCTTGAGGAGAGGATGACGCACCCATGGGTTGCTCTCGCTTATTACGGCTAGAGGCCAACTTGTCAAGCCTCTCGTCCCTTACGCTGGCCCGGTGAAGCCGTTTCGAATCTCGCGAGTTTTCATGAAGGGAGTTGATATGTCCCGCCCGCTTCTTCGATATTTGCTTCCGAGTTTTGGTAAATGAGGAAGGCATTGTGAATCTTGGTATTTGTAGCCTGCCTTGGAATTTGAGATATAGGTCAAGGCTCCTACTTTAAGTATATGAACGTATCAACTTTTCCCTTGATAATGGGCAACAACTACGGATCACACATGTGAAGCGGTGCGTCAAAGTGGGATGAATTTTTCCTCTAGCCTTTTTTTTTTTTTTTTTTTTTTTGCCCCTCCAGCCCAGTTCGAGCGCAAGTGTCAAGACTGGCCGACACTGTCAGTCAACTGCCAGGCAAGCAACCTCTTCCCTCCCCGCATCCATCCTTCAAGGAATTAGTGGGAGTGAACGATTTGTTGAAGAACCAGACGACTCAGTTGGTGTTCGGGATTCGGGACGACTGAGATATTTGAATGCCTCTATTTGAATAATTTTTTAGTCAAGCTCTTCTCGTTCCGAACGTGGTGCTCGCCTCAGTGTTGATCAGACCAGCCAACCCCTCAATGTTTTGATTGATGGAGTTCATTCTCGATCTCCGAGAGAATTGTTGGATCCGTCAGGACTGGCTGCCTAATAGTTGAGCGCTTGGTGGCTTCGACTTCACGTCTGGTTCAACCGTTGCCCCGGAAATAGCTTGCATGAACAAACATTCCGCGTGGTGTGCACAGTGCTGCCCATGCAGCACTGAAGCCATTGAGTGCTAAGTTCTCTTCAGAGTCCGTGCTGCCTCGCCCTGGGAGAAAAGAAATAGCCCCACTAATTCTCTGCTCGACCCCTGAACTTTCAGCGCTCCCAGTCACCGAACGCGACTAATTTTCCGGCACGGGGTGGTATTGCCGGCATGGTCAACGTGCTGGCGCCGAGACGCGTCAAGCTTTCCATTTATACAAAATCCACTTCCCCATCGACGACGCGGGCCTTTCCACCTCTTCAATATCACAACCCATTAATACATCCTCCACCTTCCCCTCTCACCTCAACTTCTCTAAAAACCTCCCAATTTGGTCCTCTCTTGTAACCGTACTGTCGTATTATCCTCTTCTTTTCAACACCGTTCGTTTTCGTGTAGAGTACCACAAGATCTGCCCATCATGGGCGTGTCCGGGTTGTTGCCTCTGCTCAAGTCAATCCAGAAGCACACGGAGCTCAAGAACTTCAAGGGCAAGACACTTGGCGTTGACGCATATGGCTGGCTCCATCGAGGGGCCATTGCTTGTGCAAATGAGCTTGCCCAGGGGAAACCGACGCGCAGGTAAGTAGTCGCTCCCTGTACGAATTAACGCCCTCGCCGCCTCGCCCTAACCGTGAGTGCACTCGCTATGCAGATATGTTCAATTTGCAATGGGCCGAGTCCAAATGCTACAACACTTCGGCGTCACCCCGTACATAGTATTCGACGGCGATTTCCTTCCCAGCAAGGCCGGAACCGAAGCAACCCGAGCCCGTTCTCGAGAAGAGCACAAGAAGAAGGGCACAGAGTATCTCAAGGCCGGCAAGCCGAGTGCCGCGTGGAAAGAATTCCAAAAGGCGATCGATGTCACCCCAGAAATGGCACGCCACCTGATTGACGAGCTAAAGAAACTCAACATTTCCTACGTCGTCGCACCGTACGAGGCCGACGCGCAGATGGTGTACCTGGAACGAAAAGGCCTGATCGACGGCATTCTGTCCGAAGACTCGGATCTCCTTGTTTTTGGCGCCAAACGTCTCGTAACAAAGCTCGACAAGTTCGGCGGATGTGTCGAGATTAACCGACGCGACTTTTGTGCGTGTCGGGAAGTGTCGCTGACCGGCTGGTCTGACCAAGATTTTCGACGGATGGCGATCCTTAGTGGATGTGACTACCTCGATGGCCTCAAAGGCACTGGTATCAAGACTGCGTACCGCTACCTTCGCGAGTACAAGACCCCGGAAAGGGTTGTGCAGCGCATCCAGTTTGAAGGAAAAGCCACCGTCTCCGAAAATTACTTGTCCATGTTTTACCAAGCGGAACTAACCTTCCTTCACCAACGCGTCTTCTGCCCCGAGAAGCAGGAACTTGTTCTCTTGACTGAGGACCCCACGAACGAGGCTGAAAAGCTCCCGTTCATTGGCGCCTCCGTAGAACCCGAGCTGGCGCGAGCCATCGCTGTCGGAGACGTCAACCCAATCACGAAACAGCGCATCGTCGTCGAAACCACGTCTCCCAAACCTACCAGGTCTCCAAAAGGAGGCGCTCGTCTTCTACCTTTCAACCCGCCACCACCAATATACAATCACCGAGCTCTAAAGCTACTGGCCGCGAGCCCCGGCCAATCAACTCGTATTTTAGGAAGAACGGCCGCATACCCATGGGCGAGATGGACAAGAACCAGTTTGCGGTAGACCCTCAACGGGTCGCTGAGATCACCCACGGGGGCTCGTTCCGCGAGTCTACCCCTTGCCAAGGCCGTACATTGACTCGGCGAGGGTGGCACAAAGGGGTGGCCAAGCTCCTGCGATACCTCGCCTCCGACGCCAGAGTGAGAACGTCGCCACCACGCTTGCCAATCTCAGCTATAGCCAACCGACGCCCCGGAGAGTGACCACTTCACTAGATGGTGTTCGAGGGCCTCCGCTCGCTTTGCCTTCGCCAACCTCCCAGCGACCCCTCAAGAAGGCCCGGCTCTGCCTTAGCGGGGAGCCAGCCAACGAACACGACGTCCCAGCCTCCCAGCAGAGCAAATTCTTTTCGCCCAAGGCAGCAGCACCAGCGACCGCGGAGCCGACCTTACCTACCCTTTCGCGATCTAAGTCGGCGGCTTCCACCCAAGGCGACTGTATTCTGTCCGACGACTCTGTTGAAGAGGCTTTCAACTCGGTCCTTGATTGGGACGACTGGACTCTACCATCCCAACCTAAACGTACGATCAAGGTGTTTGATGAAGAGGCGGCGCGGAAACAGAGCCGTAGCTTGGTGGGTGAGGTAGATTCCCCTGTTGCAACTGTCGAAACAAGCATACCAGGTGCAACACTTGCGGAGATGGCCCCACCAGCCTTGCCTTTGCCCGATCGCCCTACCTCTACGCCGCCCCGAATGTCCTCGCAACGCGTATCCTTGGCCAAATTCTTCTACAATTCAGAGTCATCCCAGTCGAGCAACAGCACGAGCCAGGACAGCAACGCTAGCATTGAATCCACCCCGTCTACAGTTTCGACGGTATCCAGCGTCTACTCTCAGCGCTCGACATTCACACCATCTCTCAGCAGATCGGCGACGGCCACACCCTCAACCGGCATGTCCATGATGACGCCCCTGCAGAGACTTGGGAGTCAGGCCTTACAACGAACCGTCAGATCTCCCTTGATGTCGACCGCGGGCAACAAGAAGCCACTCCGAGGGGAGCCGAAAAGGTCGTCCCTGGCCTCCCTTCCTGTGAACCCCGCCTTTGTCCCACTGCCAAAGGTGGACGTTGACGAAGTGGCTGCCCTCAACTCGTGCGGAAGCGAGGATCAGATTCCGTTCATCGATAAGGATACCGAGGCGGAATCCGATTCCGAGTTTACGACTTCGCGTACGACCCACACAAGATTAGACTTGTCCCGATTTCTTCATAGGTGATTGGAGGTGTTGCTGAACATATATCTACCAGGAGTAAGGGCAATCATTTTTGCTCGAAAGGAAAGATGTGAACTTGGGGAAGACGTGGTACCAGATTCTTACTGTACACGCAGGATGTATCAATTTCTTTTTGTACTATGGCATGGGATATTCCAATACGGTGTTTAGGGTACTATCGATGGGTTAGTCTGGGACCCTGGATGCATTGTTAGGCGTTTAGACAGCGGCGTTTCATACCAAGTCTTAGCAAATACCACTTCTTTTGACTTACCATTGAACATCGTCCCGCCTGTCACGTCGAATGGTCTGCCTGTGTTGGTCTTTAATGCATCTAGCGACCTTCTTTCTGCTGACTCATCAAGACGATGTCTTGGTCCTTGGCTGGCGGGAGGGCCCACTTTTATTTTCTTTGCGTCTGGCCTGATCATAGAGAACGGGAAATTTTTCGACCCAGCTCGAGCTCTACCTACAAGGACGCGCCCAAGATCACAATTTTTTTCCCCCTTTCCATTCTCGCCATCAAGACCTTGTATTACTTTTCCATTTAATCTACTCTTCTCTTTGAACTTGCATCAGTATCCCCTCTCTTTTCTTCATCCGCCCACGAACAGAACAAAAATGCTCGCTTTCAGGTCTTTAGCCCGCGCCGCGCCGCGCGTGCTCCCCAGGGTTCCCCGAACCACCAGGTCCCTCCTCGTCCGCCTCCCCACCGCGCGCGCCGTCGCCCTCCCCGCGCAAGCTACAACTTCTCTACGTCAGTCTTCCGCGCGGCGCAATCGTCGGGCGAGGTCGATGCCGAGCTCTCGGCCAAGATTGAGAGCGAGATCCAGTTCGAGGAGGAGGTGTCCAAGGAGGAGCAGATGCCCGCCAGCATCAAGGACTTTTTGTCCTCTGGCCAGTTTGAGGTTGTGGATGTTGAGGGCAAGGAGGAGGTGAAGCTCGTCAGGAACTTTGGCGATGAGAAGTAAGTTTGGAGAGAAACAGCTCCTTTCTATCCACAACACTGCCTATCCACTTTTCTTTTTCTGTTGCACATCTCGTATCCTCGTTAGCTTCGCAACAACCTTGAAATCTGTTAGACTAACGCAGACTCGTTTTCCCCCTCTCCAGGATCACCGTCTCCTTCTCCATCACCGAGCTCCCTACCAAGATGAGGACTTGATGGAGGATGACCAGGCCTTTGACGACGAGGCCGCCGAGGTCAGGGCAACAGCCAGGGAAGCTCCCGCGACAACTCGCGCGCCGCCGCCGAGGAGGATCTCATCGACGAGGACGGCGACGAGTACGGTGGCGCTGCTCCCCCACCCACCTCACCGTCGTGATTGAGAAGCCCGCCAAGGGCCCCGGCGCACTCTCGGTCGAGTGCACCGCGCAGGACGGTGCCATCATCATCGACAACGTCCACTACTACGCCGATGCCAACCAGGCCTTTGCTACTACCCCCGAGGCGTCCCACGCTCGCGTCGACGCCTACCCCGGTCCCAGCTTCTCCACCCTGGACGAGGACCTCCAGGTCCTCATGGAGCAGTACCTCGAGGAGAGGGGTATCTCGCAGGGCCTTGCCGTCTTCACTCCCGACTACATTGACTACAAGGAGCAGAAGGAATACCAGAGGTGGTTGAAGAGCGTCAAGGGCTTCATTGACTTGTAAAGTAATGTAACCTGACGAGACGCGCAGGGGCGGGAGGAGGAAAAACGACAGGATATGTTGAAATGCGTTCAACAAGGTTATGTAAGACTTGAAACGGACCGGAAGGACTCGCAAGGCGACCAAAGGGGGCGGAGGGAGTCCGAGTGTATTATTTACAAATTCCCACTCTCACATGTAATACCAGATGACTATAGACATTACTTCACATACAAAACCCGAGATTAAGATTATGGTTATACGAAAGAAAGACGAAGAAAAACGAAAAAAAAAAAAAAACAAGGCGTAGGCTCCAATAGCGTGCTATGAAGTATATGCGGCTATTCTCTGGGATCATGGCCCATTCTTGAATCAAGGAAGAAAATCCCGTCATGATTTCACAGACCAACTCGTGTCCATGTACCCCATCCCCCTTGAAACAGGAGAATATGGTATATAAAAAGGGAATAAGCGTAGTAAAAAGAAAGAGCAGTATCACTGTAATAAAACTCAAGCAAGCCAAACATAGACAGGGGGAGAACCGAGAGAGAAAAAGAGGGAAGAAGAAAAGAAAGAACAAATGGCTTCCAAAGAGGAACACAGCCAGAATTGTCAAGAAGCAGTCTAGACCCATCCACATGCACCAGTAACTCCTAGATCACGCACGCACTCAATCCAATAAGACACCTCCTTTCCATCATCATCTCCAGTTGACGGTTTGGCCGGTTACAAGATGCCTTCCATGTCCCAATTTCCCTCCTGTGCCCTCTTGAGGACCTCTTGACCTTCCGGCGTGAGGTCGGGTCTGCCGCCATTACCAGTCACATGGGTAAAGAAGACAGGTTTCCACACCACATTATCGCGTTCCCTCTGGCGCGCCTTCTCCCGCTGAGATTCTTCAAGCTCCATCTTGACCGTGGTAGCTTTAGAGTACTGCTTCTCCATGATAGCATCGGTGACGCCCGCCCACATCGTGAGGGACTCGTGGGGCAGCTGCTTCTCTCGCGGAGGGACGACCTTGGGCGCAACCGAGAGGGGCGCGATGTCGATGATGGTGTACTGATCTTCGACGGGGTGGGAGGCCTATTTTATACGTTAGGTATGAGTTTTCTTTTCCTTTGTTTCGGAGCTGTGGGCAAGGGATGCAAATGCATCAGGGCGGGCATACCAGAGGCTTCGAGCCGAGAGTCAGAACAATCTTTTCTTTCCAAGGACCGCCTAACCGGGCCAAAATGTCCTGTTCGGGAACATCTTGTATACGAGTCTTGTCATCATTCTCCGGGTCATAGGTGAAGATGATGCCCTGAACCTTGTTGGTGGTCCTTCCCAGCCAACCCTCCTCGGCGTAACTCAGGATAGCCTTGAGCTTCGTCTGAGGACAAGTGACGTACGCCACTTCGGAGACGGATACACTGAGACTGCCCCTAAAAACCCACCCAAGTGGGCCGCCGGGTGCGTAAGCTGGTAGGTTTCTCCGCCCCTCTTGTCGAGGGAGATGAAAATGCCCATGTTGTGCTCGCCGGGGGACACCTTGATCGTTGTGCCCGTGAACTTGGCGGATATCTGATCAAATCCGCGAGCACTAAGACCTCTCTCGGGGCAGCTGATATAAAAAGCGCTCACGGGCGGGTGGTGAGAGGTCTGCTCGGTGAGGTAGGACACCCGCACAAGGTGCTCGGGCCGGGCCTCGGCCGGATGCTGGGGACGGAAAGGGAGATTGTCGAAGCATTCTTGTCGGAGCCGGAACTCGACTTGGCGGACTTGACACTGGATGCGCCGCTCGCGTTGCCCTTGAGGGTGTTGGTGCAGATGCGCGGCGCATTATTCTCCGTTTCCCAGTTGCACTGTCCGATGCGGTTAGCGGCTAAACTGGCACTGACCCAGCTAACAGCCCGGCGCACTCCTTAGCGTGCCCCTGGAGCGACAGCGGCACCGGCCCC
The DNA here is from genome assembly GCA_949357655.1 of Parascedosporium putredinis. NCBI lineage: Eukaryota > Fungi > Ascomycota > Sordariomycetes > Microascales > Microascaceae > Parascedosporium > Parascedosporium putredinis. The sequence continues at coordinate 760,657 of CASHTG010000020.1, read as the reverse complement.
CTGGTGACAACTTGATTTCTAGACATACCCTGAAGAACTCTCCTAGGCACGAGTTGTAGGGTTTGCATGGCCTTCCCTTGGCGTATTTGAGATCTTTTGTGAACCAGAAACGCAAGACCTCGAGCATGCGATCGAGGGGCTCGTCAGAGGTTCCGATTCCAACAAAGGCGTTAGGAGCGTCGAGATAATTCCAATACTCCAGATTGGGCGTAGGCTCAAGGAGTTGCGATGGGAGCGAGAAGCGGACGTTGGCGAGATCAGCAACGCCGATAAACCTATCAAGCAATCCTATAATCAGCATTGCTCATCTCATCCCCCGCGGGGTTGGTTGGTGTGGGAGGCAAATCAACGGGCAGAGGCCCGCCTCAACCTCCAGAATAGCGTCCCCTGCCAGCACCTACTTCTTCAAGATGGTGATGAACGTCTTTAGCTTGGAGCCATCGCTGGGGTTCTCTTCAGGCTTCTCAGCTGTCGGAGTCGCAGCCACTGCGGTAGCCATGGTGTAGAGCTTGTTGTTGGACAGAGGGGGAGAGTTGTCGAGTCACAGGAAAAATCAAAGTCGGAGGTTCGAGACGAATCAGATGCGGGCGCGGCACCGATCTTCGGCGATGTCTGTGGTAGAGCGAAAATGGGCGGTCCAAGTTGGCCTCTTCGGAGCTGGAGATGGGGGGCTTGTTTCCGGCCGGCTAGGTGAGCGAGCTGTTTCGCAACGAGCAGGGGCAGGATGACGCTGGAAGCGAGCAAAGGGAGCAGAAAAGGGAAAGAAAAGAATCAAATACAAAGTGATCTATGTGGCAAAAGCTGGGGATGGCTAGGATAGATTTGTTTCACAGTATCCAAAGCGGCCCTCATCGGCAGGGCCCCAAAAGCACACTCCACACCACGGCTTGGGCCTAAGAGATTTTTGGTGGGGGAGGGGAGGGGAGCACGGGGTGGGGGACGTCGATCGGGACAAGGCAGAAGATGCATTCGACTCACTTGACGATTACGGGCCCTCTTTCCCTTTCACGCTGGCTTCACTGGCTTTGCCAATGGCATCGAAGAGTCAAGAGCAGGGAAGGTCAGGGGACAGCACTAACATGCACTAACAGCAAGGGAGTACCGAGGTAGTTTCTAGATACTCTTGAGGGGAGGAAGAAACAGCACAGAGCTCGAGGTGAATCGGCGTTGGTGCGTTGGAGCAGCGGCGGGGTCGGTGGGGTCAGTGCTGTTTGGGGCGATTGGTACCCATTCCAAGAGACCCTGTGACTAGTCGAGGTTCATTGTTGTGACAGCCCCTTGGCTAGACAAGGCGAGTACATGCGATTGATCAAACCAGCTCCGTTTCAATAGTACTGTGCTGGCGCTTCATTGTTGCCCGCCGAGAATGAGGGATTGAGGGTCGTGCTTGCCACCTTTTACTGTTGCCAGAGAATCACCGAGTTTTTCTTTCTTTTCCGAACTTGCCTTCTCCAACAGCCAAAGGGTCTGAAGCGCCGGCCGGAGTCATGGAGAATTTCCCCATGTTTGAGAGGACAAACGTCCCGAGATTTATCCATGCCCACATTGACATGCCCACATCGCCATCGATCAACCAGCTTCTCAAATCGTAGTATTAGTCCACGCCCACTAGGGTATGCTCAATCCTACTCAGATGGAAGCTCCGACGTTGAGACCAGCCGCACCTACGTTAACCTGCGGCTGTGAAGTGGATTGTGGTTGGGACAGGTATGTCCAATTTGAATCTGGAGTTTGGCGACATGATCTCCGCTCTGCCGAGAAGGGTGCTGCATTCCCGACCATCCCTCCAGATGGCCCTGGTGACCAATCAAAACAGCACATGGCGAAAGTGTCTGGCAACGTTTGGACAACCTTTGCCATCACGAGGCTTCCGACTAATGGATTCATCCACCGCCGATGGCCTCCTTTCGATTCGTAATCCGTGGACGAGGAGTGAGGCATATAGATCTAACTAATGGGACGAGCGGAGGGGAGGGGCATGCGCGCTTCATGGTGCTTAGGTTTGAGCTTGTTGCTGCGTTTGTCGTTCTGATTCGCCATTCTTTGTCTTGTCAAACGCTTTAGAGAGATGGTTTCGTGAGCTTAACTTTCAATGTCTCTGTTGAGGGTGAGGACTGGCGATTGAGCTAGCCAAACTCTCCTTTAACCTCTTGTGGCTTCGGGCAAGGGATTGGTTAACCTCCACCTTGATATCTGTCTGTCCATGCCATACCATCTCATGTATGTCAATCTTCGATGCTTCGGTTGCCATCGAGATATATACGGGCAAATACAATACCGAGCATCCATATATTCTCCTATTTTCTCAAATTGCGCTGCTTCCATCTTATACTCAAAGTACTCTTGCCCTTAGGCGACGACCTGTTTCTCTGCTAGTCCCATAATCGCCCAAACGGCCGGAGGCAGACGTGACTTCACAAAGATGATCAAGATATCCATCAATGAGATAAGAGGGCTTCTATAAATCACCATGAGTTCCTCAGTCATGGGTTGGCACGCCCGAGAAGATGCAATCCCCTTCCAGTGCTGTTGATATGTCCACCTCTAGCCAGAGGACAGGTGAATCGAGCTCACTAATTCACCAATGGTCTAATCGTGTCTCTCGCGTGGTCTCTCGTAAAAGCATATCCGACTCCTACATTCTACCTTCCTAATCACGGTAGCTTGAGACTTCTGCGTTTCCTACGAGTGCTTGTTCGTCCGAGATGGATGGCAACTACTGGCACAATGATGCAAGTTTTGACATTCTCTACGCATTCTCCCCAACTTTCCGAGATATATTCACCGTCAACATATCTACATCTCCTCGCAAGAAAGAAGATACCGAGAATGGCCATTTAAGCCAGCTCCAGACCCGGTGTGTTCCTCACCGCCATGATAGTGTATCGGTTGAAACCCCAGAAACACCTCGGTTCGCGGTCAAAGAAATGCCTTTCACGTTGTCCACCTGATGCTAGTTCCCCATTTTCCTTTAGTTCGATGTCCTCCAAGCCAGACTCCCCTTACAACTCATGCGGCTAACACCATGGCTTAACTGAATGGAGCCCATGTATGATCTCCTGGAACAAGTCAACGAGCTAGAATCTTTTTATCATCCTCGGAAGCTACCTTTGAATAGATATGGCGTATTTCAGAGCTCCTTGGGCAGCATGCTCAGTCGACGACTATATCCTATGTGGTGCCTTTCTATGCGCCAAGTCCTGCCATCAAACGGGTTGCTTTCTAGGCTGTTTCCACTCCCTCAAGGAGGAAGCGAGCGTCCTAGCGCCTCACTGAAGCGTATCTCTGAAGATGACTATGTGACAGGACTCGATGATATGCTTGAATGGTAGGGCATTTCTCTTGATCCCGGGATTGCACGGTAGCTGCCGATCCATCACTACGAAGCAGCCATCAAGTCAGTGACCTCCCATACATTTATCTTTGGTAGGCTTCTCCAGGCCCATATCGAGTTGGAGAAAGAATGGAAGCGCGAGAGGGATATTTCCGGGCGTGGTGCTCGTGGATAACTTGCTGTGGACCTGGAGCGGTTTGTCAACGGCAAAGTTGTGAGGCTCAAACTAGATCTCGCCTTGCCAGAGGACTTAAGTGATTCCGAGAAGCTCCTGGCCTAGTCATAAGGGACGATGCAGTTCTGGCAGGCGTCATGATCTGGCCGTCACTTGCCCAACACTCAACTCGCTATTACATACTTTCACTTATTCATTACTTCTTTACTTCGCTACTCCATATGACATATATAACAATTATACATTGCCTCTCTCGCTCTCTCTCTCTCTCTTTCTCTCTTTCTCTTTCTCCAGCGTTATTCTTCACCTCTGTTGCGCCTCTATGATATGACTATGCCCACTCTGGCGGCGCATTCCCTCTTAAGCCTCGAGATGGTCTAGGAATCGGGTACTAGACGCAGGCGGCTCTGCCCCAAACGCTACCCCACACAGCATTGCGCTTTACTGAGTCAACGACCAAGAGTCCTCAGCTTTCTTGTAAGTAACTCCTCCCTCACCTCCTCCACTTGGAAACTTGCGTAAACGGCCTAACACTTCCCCATGAACCAGACTTCTAGACGCCAAGGCCGGAGTTCGTTCTCGAGTCGGGGTCCCCTCAGGAATAAACTCTAGAGAATCAGTTCTCCATTCCTAGCATCCACCGACGCACCAACAGCCCCTACGGCCGCCCAGGAAGCATCAGGTGGCTGGGAGAACGACGCTAACGTTTCCCCATAAGTGACAAAAGCTCGTTTACAAAGATGGCAGGGGCAACCCTTTACTTTTCTTTTCTCCGATGGATACTCTAGGCTGTAGCTATATGGGCAGGCGAGGGATAGTTAACTAGAATCAAGGCGACACTTGTTGGAACACCCCATTTAGGAAGACTGATAAGCCATCATATCTACCATTGATGCAGGGGATATCTATCTTGAGTCTCGGTCACAGTTATCAGAGAAAGATGCACTCATCTAGGGCCTGGCCGCGGGGGAGATTCTCCGGGCATGCATGGCAGGTGGCTCATATTTCCTCTCACGAATTGCTCTTTTAGTCTCAGGAAGCATCAAATCCTGGCTACGATCTTCCTCGACTTCCCTATAGGGTGCGCAGAGGTGAGGCTAACGGACTTATTCCGCAACGGGCCAGCTTACTTTTCTGTCCCCTCTTTGAAGATCTCCAACGGCCTGTACGCGGGGCTAGCGCAGCTCTTGGCAAGACTGAGACACCTCTCGCTCGACGACGTGGGAAGAGAGGCTGCACCACGAAATGGTGCCTCGCAGAGACGACACGCCTCGTCAAGCGGGCCTCGACAGCCCGAGAAACACGCCGAAATGGGCATTGCGCAGCAGGGCCGTCTGCCAGCTCCTGCGAGAAGTTGCAGCCCTGAGGGAGGACGCCTCGAGTGCTCCATCTTCTGGCATGATCACAACCAGGGACGAGAGACATGTCTTAACAAATGAATGCTGGGAAATCACGATGCCTTCTACCTGAGGTCTTCCGAATCCAACAGCAATATAATGAACATTTTACGGTTACGAACCCCCCTCTTCTGATATTCCCCTCTGGCGAGCACTTGATGGCGAGGACGCTCCTTGGCTGGGGAATCTGAGCCAGCTCGCTGCATAAACAGCTCAGTCGATCCAATTGACTGATGAATATCCTACCACATCTCATTCACTTAGAAAAGGGTTGTCTCCCCCAGCCACGGATGTCATTGTTGCATGCGTGTACGAGTGCGCGCAACACCCTTCGCCGTCTTTGGTGATTCCAATCCCTATCCAGGCCTATCGAACGCGTCAAGACTGTCGATGTCGACAGCTCGACTCGATTTTGTATCAAACCACTCAGGCCTGAGCTATGGAAATCCTCTATCAATACGAAGTTTTTTGGGGTAGCCTTCGCCACGTATACGAGCCACATTGGATCTAGAACCTGAAAGGCGCGCCGATCTCTTTCCACTTATTCTGGAACATACAACATCAGATCAGGCAACGGTGAGATCGGAGCACGCAGTTGTGGGCTCCCGGACGGCAATCCGCTCGCTTCGAAGATCCTGCACCTCAGGAGGCCATCCGAGTGCTATGGATAATACCGTTGAGGTCCCCCGTTGCCCATCCCCTCCCAAAATAAAACATGGGAAAGAAATTTTTTGCATCCTCACGAGGGAATGCACCATGTCGCAACGACGTCATAGGGCGTGCAACCTGCCGATTGGGGTCCATCCACAATACCTTCACATGGTACCGGCTCAAGTCTATCGACGGGCGGGGCGAGCGCGAGTGCATCGATATTTTTTTCTCTTTTGACCACCATCGCTTCACGCGGAGTCGCACATATTAAGCCGAAAAAGGACAAAGAACACTGAACGTTTGGTTGGTGGGTCGCACTAGCCCTGTCAAAGTCGAGCAGTCGTCTCTTGTAGTATCCGGAATGACGTTATGCTCAAGCCCTCGCCAACCGGCGATGCCCCTTTGTTTCTGCACGTCTCCGTCCCAGAGACCTAAAAAGGTCGCTAAGGTTCGGTACCTTGGGTATTGATTAATTGCTTCGTGGGACACTGACCATAAAAGTCAATTTCTAGACTAGGCCCTGTCCAAGCGGCCCCATCCCATTGGGCTGGCGATGGTGGGTGGCTTGCCTCTCATCTCTGAGATTGATGTCTATTACCCTACACTAGAATAAGAAAAGAAACGAGCTAATCGTTTCCTCTTCCCTCTGCCCAACCGTGAGGGGCGTTTGCCCTCTTGCGACCGATTTCCTCATTAGCGGATTCGCTGAGGTACCCGCCATTCATCTTGTCCTTGCCCATCGCGGAGTATTTGGGCCGGCCTTGGGCTGGAGGGGGATAAGATTGAATTGGTCTCAATATGGGGTCGAACGATGAACTGGCTTGCCAAAAGGATATTAGCGCCAGCGTTAGATTTCTTTCTGCTAACCCCATGGCGGAGTTGATGACGCGGGAATGTCCTCACGTTTCAGCCATCCAGAGGGCCGCCGGTGCCATCCCGCCATTCAGAATGCGAGACCCTTCCAGTCGGACCAGGCGAGTTGATGCGCCGTTTCATCTCGGGCGTCCAGCATCGAGATGTCGAATCGATCAATGGGCCGCCTTTGCGAGCTTTGTACTGATTTGCGTTGGCTGCGTGATAATGCAGGCCCGCCCCGCCACGTCGCTGTTTTGCATTCAATGTTATAACCCCAGAATTACCTGTCACATATATCCATGACACCCCAATTACATTGGAAGGGAAAAAGGGGAGGGCAGGGAGAAACCAAAGAAAGGTCGCGGTTGCTATAGGCCGCATCCACGTCCTTTGGGGATAATGGACCGTGAATGCAAGACAATGGATCTGATTGTTTCCCACATTCACCGTCTTTTATGTAGTTATTCTTCTGTTTGCCATAATAGCTTGCAGCTTGCACCCTGGTCAACCGCGCTCCTTTGTCCTGTCCTGCCCCCGCTTTCCTTAAATCACAGTTTGTCGCGTTTCCGATGCTGGAGAGCAATAGGGAATATGCCCGAATCGAGAAATGATCGGCGACCGAGAACACGGGCGGGATACGATGGAAACGCTTACCGCTTATTACTTTCCATGACGTCACTCGAGTGAGACAGCATTGCAGTCTCCGAGGGAGAGAGGCCCGGGGGTTCTGGACTTTTAGGGCTACCCGGAGCAAAACTCCCGGCTTCTAGGCGATACCAAATTAGGAGAAATGCAGAATGGATTAAATGGGCATTTTCGCAGCATGGAGAGCCGTCTTTTTACGATGTTTGGATCGGTCTCATTTCATGCCAGAACCGATCTCACGATGGCAGTCCGAGTCTAAAGGGAAGAAGATGAAAACGAAAGTCACCATCAGCCCGATTTCCAGAGAACATCCACAATCAATCATGCCTTCCTGTTCCCTGCTGCCAATTCCCCGGGTTGACATTGACGCTCTCCTCCCATTGACACCTTTCTCATGTACGTTGTACCTTCAACTGCGAAGGTACACACCTTGACACCTGGGGATACAAGCGTCTCTTTGTCAGACCGGTCTCAAAGGATCTTCTGCGAAGTACCCCCACAAATCGTTGGGTGAGATGCGGCGTCCCAAGGGGCGCGAACGCGCGTCACGTCTCGGTGGTTTTTCTCTTCTTTCTTTTTACCGGCCAATCTTATCGAGAGCCTTCACATCGCTTCCGTCTCGCACTGCGTTAGCCTCTCAAGCTCGACCAACTGAGGCCATTGCTCACGCTCGAGTGGTCTGTGCTCCCGCTTCTACTGCCGTTTTCGTGAGGGCTTGTGGCGAATTCTTGACCGGCGAAACCTCCAGAGAAACCTTCTCCAAATAGGTGATGAGGTGGTGGCGGAGGGAGTGTCGCATGGCCACAACCCGGGGAGAAACATCGAATAAAGAAATTGAACCCAAAAAAAAAAAAAAAAAAAGAAGACAAGAAACCACATCTGATTAGCTTTTGGCTTCCCTTCATGTCAATTAGTTTTGGTTGTCGTTCCCTTCTCCTTTTTGCTTGATGTCGGCCCAGGAAGGGTTACCAAAGCGAAGCTTGTTCTTTTGGATTTGTATAATCGCCCTTCGAGACCGAGACGAGGCACGGAGCGGGGAGCTACGGCTACCAAGGAGCCCGGCAGGATCTCGGTATCCCGGCGATGCGCGCTCCTCGTACAAGAAAGGAGAAGGGGCTGGTGGGGGCAGAGAAAGGCAGGCTGTCATGCTGTGACACCAGCAGGCACGCCGGATAGCATTCCGTACGTCGAGACGAGGGATCTGGGGCACCCGATCGTCGCTTGCTAATTTGGCGTTATTTCCTCGATCTTTTCGCTTCCCTTTTTTTTTTTTTCTCTCTCCGCGTGCACGGGATTTACAAGAGCGGGCGTGGTCGACGAACCACCACTCGAAACAGATCATCGGTCCGTCGCTCCAGCCCCTGCTAATATCAGCCTCCCTCTGCCACACGCCACTTTTCTCAAAGAAGGTGTGGGGGAGAGATAACACGGAAAGATGAGTTAGTTCTCTAGTGCAGATGAGAGCTTGGCAGTATCTCGGAGGGAGAGGGAGCACCAAAAAAAAAAAAAAAAAAAAGAAAAAAACATAGGCATGGACACAAGCCCACGAATGGCCAAAGAGAACGATGTGGGGATAAATGAAAAGGGCTCTCTCTCACGCTCTCCCCACTCTCGTGCGAAGCGAGCAACACTGTCGACAATTTCTACCCTATGGCGCCGACGTGTCTCTTCGAATTCGAAGTCATTTCAACAATCCGCATTTGGAGAAAGTACCTTCTCTCCTTAGTACAGGCAGTGGTAGTAATAATAATAATAATAATAAAAGGGCCGCCCGTTCCCCCTCCAGCCGATCCCACCCTCTCAGTTTGGGTCGTGCTAATTTCCGGCATTACATTGACGTCATGATAAGGAATTGATGACCTCATCCTGCTGCACTTGGGTGGAGTCGGTTTTGTGCCTTTCCTCGCCCTCCCCGATTCACCACTCCCTTCTCTTCCGCGCGCTGAGAAAATCGGACGCACGGCAAGAAAACGAAACTGCCTCGAATGGACGGGTAGCAAAGAGAGGGGATCAAAAATCCTATTCATGGGCCTTCTGACATGGGCAATTCTATTCAAGAGAGTTCTAGACGAGCCGGTAGTTGCCAAGGAGAAGGTTGCATCTCCCATCGCTTGAGACCCTTGTAGTCTTCCGGGTTGGCGAAGCGTGTTTGGGGGAGGGGGCCTCTTATTTCCTTTTCCTTTTTTCTTTTTTTCCTCTTCTGTCACTGGTGCACTGTCATTCCTTTTTGTTTCCTTTTCCCATTCTCTTCCTGATCATCCCTTTACCCCCGCAAATATGACGTCACTTACATCCTCAAAAGTTTTTAGCTCCCTCCCCTGTCCGCCATCGCTGGTCCGAGTTTGCTTACCGTAATATTAATGCAAAAAGCTGCGTGGTGAAACCTAATTGGTACTGTATACGGTCCCGGCCGTCCTGTATCACCGTTTTTTTTTTTTTCAATTCCCTAGAAGTACCTCGGTACACACTGGGAGCGAGATTTCGAACCACAGGGTCCTCCATCCAACCTCTCTGAAAGGTCAAGAGCATAAGCACAAGGACGAAATCGCAATACACCCGGAGCGCCCCGAAAGGCAACCTCCCGGAATTCATCCCAAGAGTAGCATGTCTCCGCGCAACGTACGCCCATTGTACGCTGTGACGGGTGGCGACTTGGGAGAGACGACAAGGACAAGGAAACGAAGGAACGAAGGATGAGAGGAAGGGCAAGCCAAATAACTGGGGATTACTACTTTCACAAGTCGAGGGTAGAAGGAGATTGCCTATTATTGCTCTCTTTAGAAAGAGGGCTGAAGTCGATCTGGCATGAGGCTAGTAGAATGCCATTGGTTCGTCCCCAGGGTTTGCTGCGTCCTCAAAGCCATCGTGAACTCTAGGGTCCAGCGAACATGATGTGTCACAAATTTCGTGCTGACTCGATCACGGTTATCAATGGATGCTTAATTCCAGAGGAATGGCCGTCCTTGAGTCAGGAAAGTCCCATCATACGCAAAGGCTATTTGATGGAGCACGAGGGGGATGTTGTTCGGCCGTGGCGGGGAAGGCTGGTTCTAGGGTTCTTAGAGTTCAGGAACCCGCCTGATCGGGCACCGCTGATCTCGATGTTAAATTTAATGCGGTATGGCTAGGGTGGTAGAGGAGATGGATGGACTCGAGAGGCCTGACCATGTCTCCAGTATTTTTTTCTGTAGGGGCACGTCCGAGAACTGTTGGCGACTTCTGTTCAATGTCTTGCGCCGTAGCAGCAGAATCAATGCTTTGGCTTTTGAGAAAACACACGGCCGCGCCCGCCCCGGATGAAAGTGACAGGGCCATGGCCCCTCTTCTCCTCCATTCTCACTCGGGCTCACCTAGGGCCCCTCTCTGACCTCATCGTGCATGAATAAAGGAGTAACGCGAGCACGCTAAGACAATCCGCATCGCGACTTCGTTTTCTTTTTCTCACCTTATCGAGAACACCACGTCGTCTACCTCGTTGGTCGCTAGGGGTTTGGAGGATGGCGGGCTCGCACTCGACTTGATGTGTACACTTCTGGCGTGCCCGTCACCTCCAGGTTCCCTCGGCCCTGGATTTAGTTAGGGCAAAGAGATGAGGTGGGGCAAGCTTAGTGCACTCTTCGAGGACATGGAGAGGTGCTTTGGTCAAAATAGCAAAGATATCAGTGCATGATTGATGCCTTTTCCTTTCATTGTCTCATGTCCTAACCGCTAATGTTTCTTGGGGATGGGAGGAGAGACAGATTGTCAAAACAATGTCGAGGGCTTGTGGCGGCCCATCAACCCGACCAAGCCATGCCGGAGCGGAGCCGGGGGTGGATGGGTGGGGCCTGTTCTGCCTTTCAGATATGATCTGATGTAAGAGATACTTTGAACTCGGTATATTTCTCTGCGACACCCCGAGTATAGGAACCCGTTTTGGACGACCCTTTTAGTGTCCACAAACGCAGGGCTGTCCTGGTGGCTGCCCACCCAGGAGAAGTTCGATAAACCCTTATTCCAGGGGAGGCGTCAACCGTGGGTTATCTGCCTCACCCAGGCGAAAAGCACCGTGACGGCCTGGTCTGGGCTAGCCTCGCACGAAAAAGGAAGAGATCGTTCGTCAGACCCCGTGCGAGCCGGTTCACGACCCACAGTGGCTGGCAGCGGCATCTCTCACTCACTGGCGCCTCAGAGGGAGCCGAATTGTTTGACAAGCCAAGGAGCAAGGGCACCGGTAAACTCCCGTCAAATCAAATCTAGCCCCTTTGAGATCCAAGGATCGTCTCTCTGCAGGCCATAAGACGCCCACTCAAAGCTTCACTGCACCACATCCAAAAGAAAAGGATAGTAAGTGGAAAAAAGAAAGAAAAAGTAAACACGCAACTAAACGAAAAGGAAAGAGGTCGTCGGGAAGGGGAAAAAAAAAAAAAAAAGGCCAGAGTGGAGTCGGCCAAGCCACGGGATCAAAATCTCATTGCTCGTGGTCCATGAGTTCTTTTAACCCCTAAACGCGGTATTCTGAGAATCGAGATTGTGGAAGGCGATCGGAGTTGAGGTGTCGATGCCCGAGTGGCCCAAAATTTCCCACTCTCACATAATAAAACCGATCAAATCTGATGGCTATAATATGGCTCAGGCAACACCAAGTCGTCGCGCTCCACCACGCTAGGGCTCTCAGTGAGCGCCAGCAGTCAAACGTGGCTCACGTTGAGAAATTCTACCAGGATCAAGGCTCCAGAATGCCCGTCCCCCAGGGCCGAGAATCGAGCTAGGTCATGTTGAGGTGGTATCGTTAACGCTGTCAATGGCGCGAAAGACAATCTCGATCGAGCAACGGTTGCTGAGGGTTGCAGGATGTGGTGGGTAGGGATCCATCGTAGGGTGTGTTGCGTAGATGGGCGGAGAGGCAAGGACGTGCTTGTCCTGCAGAGGCAGAGGTCCCGCTCAACGTTCCTTTGCCGGACCATCCTCTCGAGGGGAAGGCATGAATGGTCTTGAGGATGGTCCCCAGCTTGTATAGGTACCCTTTTTCATCTCATCAAAGAACGTTAAAATCAGGTAAGTAGTACTTTGAGGCTACGGAGGGGTGGACAGGCCGAGAGGAACTTGTCGTCCCCACCTCTGAGAACGCCGAGGGGCTGTGGAATTATAGACCAGGTGCGAGCTCAAACGGAAGGCAAGCGGTGCCCCGGTACAAGCAGATCACACCATAATATGTCCAGCGTACAATTCCACGATTCCTTCCCCCAGCCTCTATTACCACACCCCGTCTCACCCGCCCTCGGCATCGACCGTTCGATATCTCAAAGAGACGCCCTCAGTAAAGACGCACGCACGCGTGCGTGTGGTGTGGCGGCTCGACCACCTCCCCCGATTGACGGGGAATGAAGAAACGGTGGTTTCGTTCGCAGCCCTGACCACGATGTACCTTTCCTGTTGTGCTGTCGAGAGACGGGAACCTGTCGCTCTTAACGGTCCAGCAACCCTGTCCCGCCGTCCCGTTGATTAGCGGCTAATCACAGACTCCCACCTCGCTGCGGCACTGCTCGATACTCGTGGCCAAAAGAAGCCTCGTATCTCTATCTACTTTCGCCTCCCTTATTGAGATACATGGTTGAAAGGACGGACTCTATCATTTTCTTCTTCGTCTCAAGAGCGGAGGTTCCTTCCCTTTATTGCCACATGGACTGATAGACAAGCCTCCTCAACCCCCGTCCCCACAGCTCTTGACATTTCTGAGCCAAAGTAAATAAGGGAAACAGCCTCCCACAACGGAGCTTTCTTTCCACACCCTTTCCTCTTTTGAACTTCTTTCCCTTCGTCCTCCGAGTTCGACATAGATCAGTCTCTTTTCTATTCCCTCGCTCACCAGTCCAACCAAAGCTAGCATTACTAGCAACCACAGCGTTCAACTCTTGGGATCGGCTGCTAACCCCTCTCGCTTTATCTTTCTTTTTTTTTTTTTTTTTTTTCCTCCTTCACTTGACCGTTTAAGAAGTCACACAAACTATCGGCGTAGCGTAGGCTAGGGACCTCTCCACACCGGCTCCATATTAACGCCTTCGACTGAATAACCCCCTTCCCACGGTTCGCTGGTCTCCCCCAAATCACATTCTCGGGTCAATATATACTTGCCGCGCCAGAGCCCCATCTATTTTTTCCCGCCCACGCTCGTTCTATCTCAAGAAGAGTTCACGTCATTGACTCCCCACTCTTATATGGACCAACCCTCTTTGTGTGCCTGAACTATCCATCTTTTTTTTTCTCCTATGCCCTTTCCCTCCTCCCTCCTAGAAACTAATTTCCGCCGCGCACTTATCCCCTTTGGAACTTTTTGGATGAGCATTCCTTCCTTCGCTTGTGGTTTCTACGCCCATCTTTAAATATTCCGGGTACCCTCCCCGTCCACGGACGAGCTTCCCACCCCGCCGGCTACCTCTCTCATCCTCCTACTCTACCAACACGCGAATATCGACGAGAGTGCAAGAGAAGTACACATTCGACATGATTCGCCAAAGGTATGTGCGATAGCTTCAGAGCTCGCTGTGATGTTGCCCGGACAAACGCACATCACCTTTCCCACTACTTCCGTAGAACTCTAGAAAGCTAACCGCTGGTTTTACTACTTAGAAGAAGCTCACAAAAGCCAGGAGACGATCTCCTCGCCAACTTCAGGCAACAGTTTCCAGAAGTCGCCACAACAGGGACAATACCGACGAACGGCGCCCCGGCCGGCCTGGCGGCGGGCCCGGAGCTGGCGAGAACGGCCATCACGATAGGTACGAGATTTACGAGCTCCTTGGGGGTGCAGTCGTGTGCATATTTGCTAACAGGTCCCTTTATATATAGAAACGCGGGCCTCCCGCACGACTCATTCCGCGATCAGGATCCCACCCCGCGCGCAACAAACGAGCAATGGCGCTTTACCCCATCTCTTCTCGACTCGAGCTCATTCGCCTTCTCCGGCTTTAACCATGGCGCAGGTGCCTACTACACGCCAACCCCGGGCGGAACCAACACCATCTACCACCCTCAAGCTGGCGATTTGCACACTCCCACCCTCGGATTAGGGATGGGCTTGAACACGCCTCTCTCGCTCTCAACCTCCGAGGCTACCATGCATAACCCGGCAGCCATGATGGATTTGAACCATTTCCAAAACATGCAAATGGGACAGTTCAATGGTGGATTCGTTTCTGCGCCTCCCCGCAGGCGTCGTTCGCTCCCTCATCATTTGTGCAGCATCCCGATCCCAGCTTCGACACAATGGACCATGACGGTCCTATACTAGACGGCGACGACAAGATGGGTGCGATAAATGGCGGCTATCACTCCATTTCACCCGTAGACATGGACGGTCGACCTCAATACAACGGAATGCATATGTCGGCCCCTCTCCCCTCGTCTGCCGAGAAGTTCCGGTTCCACGCGACCCTTAACGCGCCCACGGCCATGATTAAGCATACAGACGAAATTCCCATCACCTACCTCAACAAAGGCCAAGCCTACTCTCTTTGTATCACAGACACGGGCGCCAACCTCCCCATAGTGCCGGGCACTCGTTACCGAACATTTGTTCGAGTCTCGTTTGAGGATGAGCAGCAGCGTCAGAGGCCTGCTGCTTGCTGGAGCCTGTGGAAAGAAGGTAGGGGCACCAACGAAGCTCACCAACGAGGGGGAAAACTTCAGGCGGTCGAGTTCATTGAAGCCCGAGACCCCGGTGAAGGTGACGATAAGCGCACCCGGGTCGAGCTCGAGACCTCGTCTTTCGATGGCTTCTCCGTCATCTGGACACCCGGCATCCACGGAACGGCGGAGGTTAGCATTGCTGTGCGGTTCAATTTCCTTTCTACCGATTTCAGCCATTCCAAGGGTGTCAAGGGCATCCCAGTAAGGCTGTGCGCTAAAACGAGCCCTTACCCCATCGATACGTCGAAACCGCCTCCAAATGACGGCTCGGTCGAGGTTTGCTTCTGCAAAGCCAAGCTCTTCCGTGATCACGGAGCGGAGAGGAAGCTGTCCAACGATATTGCTCACGTCAAGAAGACGATTGACAAGCTCAAGCAGCAGATTTCTCAGGTCGAGAGCGGGATGAAGGACTTTGGCAAGAGGAAGCGGACTGGCGGCGGCGCGAACAAGATTGACCCGCAGCGACCGGGCAAGGTTCAGAAGCACAAGAGAACTTGGTCCATGTCTTCCACGAGCTCGGTAAACGGGGCAAGCAAGCCGCCTGCCGAAGACGACTGGCATGTCAAGCTCCAGACGCTACAGGACATGTTTACCAGCACGCGGCCCATCAGCATTCTCTTCCTCCGCGGCGAGGAGCTCGACGACCCTGACCTGCATCCAGTGGCCCTGCCCGGCGATCCGGACTTTTCCAAGTTTGAGGATAGGAACAGTGCCGTTTGGCAGGCTCGGAGCGGTCGAAGCTCGGTTACGAGCTCCTCTCTCGTGTCGCCCTCCACCAGATCACCCTCTCTAGCTTCCCAAGTATCAACAACGGGCATGGGTCAGTGGAGCGTTGACGGTAACGAAAATGACCGGGCGGCTTCGGACAAGTTCATGATCAAGAAGAACGGTTACAGTTCAGGAAATCTTAGTGGCTGGATCGAGACCCTCGGAGTGGATCCCAGCTACAGACCTCCTGTTGAAAGAGAAGTAGGGCCCGTAGCCTGCTTCTACGTACGGCGCCAGGAGAACAGGGCACAGAGCAAGCCCAGCCTATATCGGGCGGTCTACCTAATGAAGCGCACCCAAGACGAGCTCAAGAACCAAATCGGATCGAAATGGGATATGGAGCCTTCCAAGATCCAAAGAATGATTCGTGTCACACCGAGCGGCGTCGAAGTCGAGATTGACGATGACGTGATCAGCGAGGTCGACGAAGGCCAAGACATGATTATGGAGGTGACTGAGCTCGACAACGGTGCGCCGGTAAAGACGGAATGGGAGATGATGATTGATACAGGCGACAACGACACCGATGGAATGCCTAAGCAGAGGGGCTACGAACTCAGATTCCACTTCTGAGAGACGTCATAAGCACAGGTTAGCCACCCAAGTCATACGGGGCGAAGTGTTGTTGAGCATACCCACACCAAGGCGGCCCTCGAGTTCGCTCAGTCCCTCCCTTCCTATTCCTCCTTCTTAGCAGCAGGGTGGAGCGTTTGTTTCTTTGTGTTACAGCGGACAATGGACAGACTGAAGATTTACGATGTCATGTTTTTCTCCTCTTCCTTTTCTTTTTCTCTTTTTACCATCTTCATTGCACGATTCCCTTTCTTTTTCTTCTTCTTCTCCGACCTCCGATATCTTGAGTCTTCTTGATATCACCTCGAACGAGTCGCGGTGCTCGACTCGGCTAATTATAACTACTTTCCGCGATGGCCCGACGGTGGGTGGGCTCTCTGCTTTGCGCTCTGTGGCAGATGTGGAATGGAATCAAGGCCTTTCCGTGATTCTTTTCTCAATTTCTCTTGATTCTTTTTTGTTTTTCTCTATCCGGCGTGGGGGTGGTTTAGAACGGATGCGCTGCAGAGTGGCTTGCTTTTCATTACAAAAACGGCGACTGGAAGCCAAAGGGGAAAGGTCTCTCCAATCATATGGGTGGCTGAATCGGGAGTTTTGATGAATGAGATGAAGAAGAACGAAGATGTACATTTCTTTTTCTTTTAACTGGCTTTTTTCTTTCTTTATTATTCCCATTTCTGTCTGTGTTTTTGCTATATATCATGATTATTTGTCGTCTTGCTTCGCTTGTTTGAGTAAGGATTCCCCTTCGCAAGACTTGTTGTCCAGCGAATTTTGTCTTCGAGGTAATGGTGCTGAATCTGGAGCGGTTGGGTAGGCAGGCCATCACGGCATATGCGAGGTGCAAGAATCATGAATAAAGAAGCTCGACGTCTCAGTGTTGAGACTGATGGGTCATCCGCTACACATATACGTTCCCACTTGGTATTTCGTCCTCTTCATGTTTGTTTTGATGCCTCCTTTTATTCTATTGATATCAAGTCTATACGACCTATTGGTAGGCACTTCTCGACGCCTCCAAACCCTCCAGCGGGCAAACTTAAGAGGGTTCGGTCGCTCTGGCCTGGCCGCTGGCCCCTCGGCTTTCCACGCGCTCTTCAACCCGGCGCTCTTTGATGGCTCTGAACTTTGGAGAACTCGGCACAGGCACCCTTTCTCTTTAGCTACTCTTTAGCTTTGTGTGCAATCACGGTCCAAGCATAGTCTTATTTCCTACGAATACCCTAGATGTCGCAGAGGGAGGTGAACAGAAGGGGCCGACCACAGATGCCATCTTAGTCGTGATGAAGATGCATAGACTCTTTCCTTGTAATCGCGCCACTGCGTCCGGGTAGCTTGGGCGATTTTCTCCTACACAGAATGTCTAGGCTGACGATACCTGTGTTGTGCTTGCTCTTACCATACGGCCACAGCCCGCGTGGCGGATTGGCAAGTGTCATCGGCGGCAGCGTCAATGTGATGTGATTTGAGAAGAGGTACAAAGTCGCAAAGGCAGTGGGATATGTGCCAAGGCGGGTGCCGGAGTGCCAAGCACAGCACGACGTTTAGATGCAAAGTCAACTCAAGGCGGGCAGCAAACCATGATGACTATTGATTACGTTCACGGCTGGGTTTGTGCGAGGGTTCGGCGCACTCTATCGCGGGTTTTGTTTCTACAAGCTGGGTCTTTGACCTGGTATGGACCTATTGGAAGGGGGAATGGAGAGAGAGAGAGAGAGAGAGAGAGAGAGAGAAACTATGTCCTGGTGGGCTAGACAGATTGGCGATATCGGGGCATTCTGTCACTTCTTGCATCACGGGCCTAGCAAAAGGCGGTAGGGTATTTAGTCCCGGGCTGCTCGTGGAGGTCGAGTAACGAAGGAGCTTGGGCGGGCAAGCTGAGGCAGGTGACTAACAAGGGCGCCGGGCGGAGCGAGATCCACATTTTTAAGAAGCCGCGGGCCTCGGCCCGGGTCTTGCGTTGGGAGAATGAAGGCGGGGACGGGGACGGGTGCCGGAAGTGAAGCTGACGAGGGGGCGGGGGAGAAGAGAAAGGAGAAGCGGGGAAAAGAGGTCAGGCCAAAATGAATCAGATACTGCGATAGTCCAACAATCATATTGATCAACGATGGCATGATGGCAGGACCAGTGTGACCTATCAGCCGTCAAAGAGATGGACAGGCAGACAAGATACACCCCCTCGTTTCGCTCTCTCGCTCTCTCGCGAGTCACTCTACTGTCACATATTCCCTCCTGGTGCTAATGGATATATGTATCTACATGTATGCGTGTGACGTGTGCGTGAGATTGGAAAAGGTCTGAGTCAATGTCCGTCCGAGTACGAGTCCCTCCCCACAGATTCCACTTTTGGGAGGGAGGGGTTTCCCCTTGTTTCTTATTAGCTGGGAGCGAGGAACGATTAGGTTGATTCCAGATGATAGGGCCTTGGGCTTGGCTGGACAATACGACCGGGAAGCTCCCTTGGTGCTTAGATCGGTGTGTTGAGGTTGCTTTAATGATGGGTTCCTCCACCGTACATCCTCCACATCGCACAAGAAAGTCTGGGGTATGGAGCGGCGCGGGGGAAAAGAGGAGCAGAGCAGAGGTGAAGAGAAGAGCTCCGCCGTTCTCCAGGTTCGATCTCCAGTTTTTACCCCTCTCTTCGTTGATTTTAATTTTCTAGTGGGTTGGCGATGCGCCACTCGCAACGCTGAAGACTAAAAGAAGGTTGCGGAGTTCGAAGTTGAGCGACGTCTCGCGAGAGGACAACTTCTTGAGCGCAGACCTGGAATACCTAAGCGGAAGATTAAATGCGTTTTCACACGAAAACGGGGGTGCGGAGCGCAAAAGGCGACGCAGGCGAGAGAGATTGCGTGCAGGCTGCATTTCTCAGCAGAGAGCTGTGTCCATGTACCTTTTGTCTCTTTAGCGGAGCGGGAAGGTATTTGATTGGGCGCGCAGAGTGTTCCTGTGCTGCTCGAAATTTTTCAGTCTTTCTTTTTTCGTTTTCTTTACTTTTTCTTCTGTTGTGATTCGTCACCAAATGAGCCATCGATGATCATTGCCTGGTTCCCCCCTTCCGCCATGTCTCCCCGTCTGAGGCATCGGAGCCGACGACCGGAGGAAAAAGAACGTGCGTGATGGGTTGACCTGGACAGTCCGCCCTTTCGTTGACAAGTCCATTCTTGCTGCCCCCTCCCCATCCCAAGAGCGCCATCGGCCGAGAAATACAGGGTCGAGTCAACAAACGATCAATGCAATAGAACAAGGGAAGCGTAAAGAAAGAAGAAGAAGAGCAAAAGAGCAAGAGGAGGACAATCGGTGCGTCTGTGGCAAGGGTCTCAACGGACCTCCTGACCGACAAGGAAGAGCCTGGTCACCGCTAAGCTCTGACTCCCGGAGACGGGTCGGTCCCCTCCCCACCCTCGTCGCCTTTTCTTCCTCGCTTCCCTCCCGTCGCCGATTGACCGATTGACTCCACGCCCTTTGGCCGGTCATGTTTTGAAGAGTTTAGACCCCGACCTTGTTTTCTGCTCCGGGTTCGGGGCTCACACGAGACTGCAAGCCACCCATCCATGCATTGTGTGCCCTCTCCAATATCGTGGTGATGTGGGGATTACCCTTTGGCAGATGGATTGAACAGAGTGATCTCGAGGCTTCAATCTTATCTGTGGGTTATGGTTGTTTTGTTTGTTGCTACCCTTGGCTCGGACCATGTAAACCGAAGATGGAGCCACGGGATGTGGATAGCGTTCATGGAATGTGCTTTCTCCTCTGGTCGAGGATCGAAGAAGGAATTCTCCGGTCCACAAAAAAAAAAAAAAAAAGAGAAAAGAGAAAAAGAAAGAAAGAGAAAAAGAAAAGAAAGAGAAAAAAAGCCTGGAGAAAGCGGGAGGAGACCTGATAGCAGTACACCAAAATATCAAAGTCTTCTTCAGCTCCCTCTTTTGACCATATAAATTCTTTTTCCATCTCCGCGCCCTCTACCTCGGTATTCTATGCCTCATGTTTTGCCACTCCAAGCTGAGTGCATAATAATAATGACTGCTATTGTCTGACTACTAGGGCCAATTGGTTCGAAAAGGGGAGCTCATATTATGTTCAAATCTCATAAGACTACTTGGGACTTGGGGTGTACAGCATAGAAGCCGGGAAGTGAGGCCAAGTGGGTCGCGCAAAGATGAGGACTCGGCAAATGTGTGCAGCGCGCACTTTCCAAAGGTGATTTGAATGGATATCCAAGATAGCACTGGCGCATTCCTTTCAGCATCCACCCATGACAAATAGAGCAGCTCCAGCCGTTGGGCCTTTTACCTCCGTCTTTTTCTTTCTTTCTTTTTTCTCCTTTTTTTTTTTTTTCTTTTTCCCATCGTCACGAGGCCCAGGATATCTAGTGGTCCTATACCAGACCGCCGTTCGCATCGAGCCACTTCGGCGCCGGATAACGAAAGAGCATGTTAGCGTGGCAGGGCGGCCGGGGTCGAGTAAAAAGGAAGA
Source organism: Parascedosporium putredinis (assembly GCA_949357655.1). NCBI lineage: Eukaryota > Fungi > Ascomycota > Sordariomycetes > Microascales > Microascaceae > Parascedosporium > Parascedosporium putredinis. The sequence continues at coordinate 740,115 of CASHTG010000020.1, read as the reverse complement.
AGCAAAAAAAAAAAGGAAAAAAGAAGAGGAAAAAAACCAAATGCTGGGACAGCTGATCCTAGTCCGGCTATTACACAAGTAGCTTTGCCCCCGCTATGCCCCTCAGGCCCCTCGTCCCCTTGCTCCCCTCGCTGTAGTGTACAGGTCTTCCCATCTTCCCAGCACGGCGCTAGGCCCGCATCCTAACGACTCCACTCGGCATCCGGTTCCGGAAAACGCTCTGATTGGGGTTTGGTCGCATCAATCCATCACAACAGCCTCCGTCCCTCGTTCTCCTCCCTCCAACTTTGGGTGCGGTCGTCGGCTTATTGGTTCCCACCGCCACCCTCTTCTCCACTCCCGCACCGAGGGAACCAACAATTTGTTCCTGTTTCTTTTTCTCTTTTTTCTCGCTCTCTCTCCCATTTCGTGCTTGGCCGCGCTCCAAATCCTCCGTACCACACACCACGCAAACTCAAAGAGACATGAGTCTAGTGTACGCTACTACACCCTGTCTTCAGAGCAGTATGCCATTTGGAGTAATGCTTGCAACAATGTACCATGAGTCGGGTCGCGTTGCTCTCCCACATCCTTCAGTCGAGAAAGAGATCTTCTCTTTTCCTAATTGGGCCGTCATCGCTATACCACACTAGAGGGGGCGGAAGACGTTGCGAGTCAAACGTGTGCGCACACACACACACACACACTTCTAGAAGAGAGGCCGAGCTTTTCAATGTGGTAGCATCGGTAGTATTAGTAGTAATAACCGTCCTAGTCGTTTTTTTCTTTTCTTCCCATCCCTCCCTCTCGTTCCCTCCCCTTTCTTAGTAGTAGAGCCTTGAGTATTATGCCTCGGCCCATATTTCCCTTCCTTCCCAATCCTCACCCGCCATCATCTCCATTCCCATTCCGAGTAGCCTCTCATTTGCTCGTCGTGACATGTTCCTAGTCAATGTGCCACCGCATTCTCTCCACCTTGGTCTCTTAATACCTCATGTCCGGAGTTGATTGAGAACATCCTTCCTTGCCATATCTCGTCCCCCCCTCCCTCCCTCCCTCTAATCTTCCTTGCCGCGTTGCCCGTCCTCCACATCCCCGGTCTCGCCAATCATGGAGAAAGACCGAGCTATCGATGTGGAGGAAATCGCCATCACCGCCGCCATCACCGCCGCCAACACCACCACCAACACCACCACCACCGCTCCCTCCCCGCCTCGTTCCCCGGCATCCCCCTCCGAAAAAAGGATGACCTCCGCCCCCACCCTCCCTCGCCACCACCGAAGCAGACGACGGCGACGACGATGACGACGACGACGACAACGAAGGCCCGTATACCTACGGCGACCTCGAGCGCGGCCTCTCCGCCGACCCCCACGCCGACCCGGACCTCGCTGCCCGGAACGTCCTGACCCACATCCGCACCGGCACCAGCATATGCAGCGCCGCCTCCCGTCCTCCGGACTACGAAGTCGTCTTCGAGCCCGGAGACCCCGAGGATCCCCGCAACTGGCCCGTCTGGTACCGCGGCTGGACCCTCGCCGTCCTCTCCTACTCCAACTGGGTCGTCGTGCTCTACAGCACCAGTTACACCGCGTCCATCCCCGGTCTCACCCGCGAGTTTGGCGTCACCACCCCCATCGCCACCTTGGGGCTCACCACCTACCTCCTCGGCCTCGCCGTCGGCAGCTTGATCGTCGCGCCGCTGAGCGAGCTCTACGGCCGCCAGAGGGTGTACTTGGGCTGCATGGCCGCCGCTGTCCTGCTCGTGATTCCGTGCGGTTTGGCCAAGACTCTGACGGAGATGATTGTGATTCGCTTCTTTGGGTGAGTGCCGTTTCCTCCTCCCCTTGTTTGATCCTTGAGCCTTCTTTTTCTCTTCGTTCTCTCCCCCCTTTTTGTCGAGTTTCCATCTTGTGTACGTGAAGTCTCGGCCCAAGAAACCATCCAACACGATACGTGTGCAATCCTTTTTCCCTTTCGCGCTCTTTCTTTTCGTTTCGTTCGAGTCTCTTGCCTCTGCGTATATGTGCGTGTGCTTGTGCGTGTGCGTGTGCGTGTGCATGTGTCCTTTTAAAAATATCGTACATCCAAGTTCCACTTTCGCTAACGACGTGATACTCCCTTTTTCCCCTGTAAAGTGCTTGCTTTGGCTCCGCTTTCATCACCAACAGTCCCGGTTCCATCGTGGACATAAGCTCCGAGAAGCATCGCGCCCTAGCCATGTCCCTATGGTCCATCGCTCCCCTCAACGGGCCCGTTACCGGCCCCTTGATCGGCGGCTTCGTATTCCAGTACCTCGGCTGGCGCTGGTCCAACTGGATCGTCCTCATCATGGCCGGCGTCGCCATGGCCCTCCTCTTCACCCTCCGGGAGACCTACGCTCCCACCCTCCTGCAGAGAAAGGCGGCCCGGATACGCAAGGAAACCGACGACCTGCGCTGGTGGTCCAAGTACGACGAGAGGGTATCCAAGTGGCAGCTGCTCAAGGTTAACATGGCGCGGCCCTTTATCCTGAGCTGCACCGAACCGATTCTTTGGTTTTTCAATTTCTGGTAAGCCAAGACGCTCCCTCGACCAGACCCCTTTCCTCTTCTTCTTCTTCTTCTTCTTCCTCTTCCGAGCCGTGCATGCAGCAATACTAACCCCATCCGTCTTTCCCCACCCGCCCAGGATCTCCCTCGTCTACGCCATCCTCTACCTCTGCTTCCTCGCCTACCCCATCGTCTTCTCCCAACACCGCGGCTGGAGCCCCAGCATGACCGGCCTCTCCTTCGTCGGCATCGGCATCGGCACCCTCCTCGTCATCTGCTCCGAACCCCTAATCCGGCGCGTCATCAACGCCCAGCCCCGCGACCCCGTTACCGGCGCCGTCCTCCCCGAAGCCTCCGGCAGCATGATGGCCCTCGGCGCCGTTCTCACCCCGCTCGGCCAGCTCGGCTTCTCCTGGACCGGCCTCCCCATCACCATCCACTGGGCCGTCCCCATCGCCTTCGGTATTCCCTTTGGCGCCGGCAACACCCTCTGCTTCATCTACGGGTCCAACTACCTCGCCAGCTCCTACGGCCTGTACGCGGCCTCCGCCCTCGCCGGCAACGCCGTCGTGCGCAGCGTCCTCGGCGGCGTCCTGCCCCTCGCCGGCCCCGCCATGTACGCGCGCATGACCCCCAGTGGGCGGGCACCTTTTGGGCCTGCTCGAGGTGGCCATGATTCCCATCCCCTCGTGTTCTGGAAGCACGGGGCCAAGATTCGGGCCAAGAGCCGCGTCTTGGTGCAGATGAGGGAGGAGCAGGAAAAGGCCGAGAGGAAGAGGGAGCGCTTCCGGGCCATGAAGGCGCGGCGGGAGGCGAGGGAGGCTAGTCCTGGTGGACAGCCGCCGGAGCCGACGCTGCATGCCGTGCAGTCGATTGCTTGAGAGATGGCGAGAAGGAGCTGCGTTTAGGCAAAAGATTTCGAAAAAGAAAAAGAAAAAAAGAGTTGAATCGGCAGGGTGGAAATCGGAATGGTAAGTTTTCTGAACGGGAAATCCATATAGAAGGGCGGTGAGCGCCTATTATAATGATCCATCTATCCATCTAACATGCAGTCCGGTGTCTGGGGGAATCGCATTTACAAAAATGTTTTCGTGGGCATACCAAATCATTACATTGAATAATCATTTTCGCTTTTCTTTGTTGCTACATCATATCTATACATATATAGTAATAAAACCATGCTCTATCAACTACGCCTCTCTCTCTATTTTCTGTGACTTGTCTTCGCTTCTCTACTAATATCAAGGCAAGAAGTGATCCGTAGATAATATTGAATGATCCATCCTAGATGGATGGTATTGCACCCACACTTGACGCCGCCTACTAGCTACAGGTCGTATCTTTTCTGTACCCAAAGTAGGTCATGATCAACAAGGACCAGGACTCCGACGTAACCTGGGCTTGAAATATTTCCTCTATTGCCGGCTTCGACACTATACAATGTATATAAACTGAGAAAGCAATCCCTCTTGTGACAGACCCTAACCGATAACATGCAAGCAATACTGATGTGGGATTGATCCATTTAAGATTCTAGGACTTCTCGACAGCATCCTGTAGCATCTCTCGTGCGTTCTTGATTGCCTCTTCCTCTGTGCCTTGCACCCCATTGACCACGACAGTCTTCTCCCTTGATTTCATTCCATGAGAGATTTGGATCTCCGACTTGGGCCTTTTCAGAACCTTTTGGTTCAAGCTTTGTATCAGTACAGCCCATCTTTTATAATGTGAGCGAAGCAGGGGAAACCTGGGCCGCCGTATCTCTGCAAACTCACCTCGCTCAACAGCTGCACCACCGCCTTGTTCGCCTCGCCCTCCCGCGCCTGCGCCGCTACGCACAGCTCGACCGCCTCGTCCGACACCGCGAGGATGCCTTCCCGCACCCGGCTGGCACCTGGCTTCACGTGGCAAGTAAGATGGAGGGTAGCAAGGGGATTCTTCTTCGTGCCCGCGAGGAAGCGGATGGCAGCCTTTGATGACATTCTTCTTCTCTTTTATTTTGGTAGGTCGAGATCTTTTTTTCTCTTTTTGTGAGGTTTCTTATCGGGTGGTATGGGAAGATGTTGGGATAGTTTCGCTATGAAAGGCGTGGGCAGGATTGCGTGGTGGGGTGGTTGAACGTGGGAAGTTGATCGGGCGGAATGGGGGATTTCTCTTGCATGCTTGCTAGAGGGATTACGAGCGAGATATAGGGGTGGATAGGGATCAGTCCTCAGACGAGTCTGGTGATCTCTACGTCGTGTCCGCAATATTGGCCGCTACACCCTCTCTGCTTCCGGAATGCGTGGAACCCACGCATGTCTACCTGCTATTATACGACAACGATAAAAGCACCCATCACAGATAATAATGGTAATGACGACTAGCATGCAGAGGCCTACAGTATGAAGTCTGCGAGGCCTCTAAGGAAACATTGCATCTATGCACATGTGAGAGAGGTTGGCAAAATCACGGACAAGGTCTGCATCCGCAGGAGGACGCAATAATGGGACGCGCCCCACAAGGCTTGGGTACAGCTCCCCCATCTCTCCCCGGTAAACAGGATGTGGTACAAGGCCCGAACTGAGGGTGGTATTTTCGGTGTGTTTTTGTGTTTAGCACAAAGCCACTATCTATCGACCGGATGCATTCATCAAAAGCCAGTTGCCGGCGAGGACAAAACATCTCTTGACGGGGGCGGTCATGGCTTCTCCGTGGTTGTCTATGGCCGGATCCCTTTTTCAGAAAAATGACATCCCCCACCGAAAACCTGCCCCTTCATGCAACCAAAAATAACGCCAGGAACCCTGAGCTGTGCCCCATTAAAGACATTCCAACATGCTTTTTGAAGTTTAAACGTCAGAAATCTCGCGCAATCGTCGAAGGGTGGAGCGAGCGGTCGTGGCAGCGGGGGTGCTATTCGAACCGTTTGTTAGTATTCATACACAAGAGAGGCATCCATATCTGTGAGGCTGGCGGCGGAGGCGGCGGGTGCTATTCGGCCTGCCCGATGCCTTGGTCGTCGGATGTTCGTTGCCCAGGGGTTTCGACTCACGAGAGGATGTAAGCACCACCGGAGATGGTCTTCTTGCAGCCACCGCAGTGCCAGATGCCGAAGGACTGACGGCGGACGGTGTTGCGGCCGCAGAAAGTGCTGTAGAACCCCAAACCCATTAGCTCCTCTTGTCCAAACACTTTTTCTCAGTCGCAGACTCGGTCGACGTACCAGATGTACCGCGCGTGCTGCTGGATTTCCAGTCGCTTAACGACCTTTCGGAGCGAGGCACCGTATCTATCGAGCGGAAAGAAAGTTAGGAGGGCAAAATTCGATTTTTGTAAGAAGAGGGTCGTCAGGGCGAGTTGGTTCGATCGTACCTCGTGCCGTACTTGCCGACAATGCCGACCTCTGTAAAAAATAATCCGTTAGTATAACAATAAAAACGAAGCAGCGAAGAGAAGATAACATACTCTTAGTGTGCTTCGCCATTGTGTCGTGTGGTTTGACTGGAATCTGGCGATTGAGATGTGTAGTTGGCGATTCTCGTGATAAATGCTAGGGTGCGAAAAATCGTCAATTTTGGGCCATAGTAAATTTTGTGTGGCCGACCGAACGTAGTGGGGGCTAGTCACGTGAAGGCCTTTTTTGTTCAAATTGAAGGTCCAGTCCGGTCCCCCTCATGCCCAAGCGAGTTGCAAGCTCGCCATGTGCGATTGGTGTGGGTACCTCTTTGTACATCACGTAATCGTAGTAGTAAGCCAAGAGCCTCCGCCAATGCTGCTAAAAATGAGGCGAGCCTTCAACAGTTGGCAACAGACGCCAGCCTTCACTAATTCGGGTGGCAGTCTAGTTTAGCGACGATTTCTTGCTTGGCTTGGAACCCTTGCCACGAGCACAACGGCGTATGCGACTTGAGCTTCAGACTGAGCTTCAACCGCGCTTCTAGCTCTTGGCCCTGCGATTTTGAACACTGGTGCCCGCCCAGTCTGACACCATCACAAAGCCATGGCTGTTCCTTTTACGCAAGGCCTGCAAAACGGCCTTGCCAAACCTACATATCGAACTGTCACTTCTCTTAGTCGATGGTCGTGTCTCGCGACGCATCCGCCTCGTAAGAACCTAGACTTTGCGCCGAATACACCTGTCGCTGGCTAGCTAACGCATTGTCTCTCCTTGACTTCTGAATCTAGCTGCCGAAAAGATCAAGACGATACACATCTATGACTTTGACAATACGCGTAAGTCTCGAACATGGCTAGCTGCGCGACCGAACGCATAACGATATAACTTTTTTTCCTCCCTTCTCTCCTCTAGTCTTCAAAACCCCGCTCCCGAATCCCTCGTTATGGAATGGCTTGACAATTGGGCTGTTATCGAGTCCTGACACACTCATCAACGGCGGGTGGTGGCATGATTCGCGAATCCTCGAAGCCACGGGCGATGGTGTGGAAAAGGAGGAGCAAAGGGCCTATGGCGGGTGGTGGAACGAGAAAATTGTCAAGCTTGTCCGCTTATCCATGAAGCAAGAGGATGCGCTATGCGTTCTCTTGACGGGCCGGTCAGAGCACGCCTACGCGGATCTAATCAAGAGGATCTGCAAGAGCAAGAAGCTCGAGTTTGACATGATGGGCCTGAAGCCTCGCGTGGGCCCTCAGGATGAACGCTTTGCCAACACGATGGTGTTCAAGCAAGCTTTCCTCGAAGCCATCATGGAAACCTACAAGTTCGCCACGGAGATTCGCATCTACGAAGACCGACACAAGCACGTGAAGCAGTTCCGGGACTTCTTGACTGATTACAATACGCGGCAGGGCGGCGCCACTGGGGTACCCTTACCCGACCCCGATAGGTGCCGAAGTTATCCACGTTTTCGAGAAGACGATGCACTTGAAGCCCGTAGTTGAGGTTGCAAAGGTGCAGCAAATGGTAAACGAACACAACATAGCTATCACGAAAGACGACGATCACCCAATGTCGAATACCTCCCACTCCCCCAGGGTTAAGCTTGCTATCAAGAAGACGGTTTTTTTCACGAGTTACATGCTAAAGCATGCTGACTCTCAGAGACTAATCAAACTAGCCCAGATCCCATCGGGTGTAGCTGAACAGGAACTCAAGTACCATGCTAACAACATCTTGATTTGCCCCCGTCCCTGTCCAGCGAGCATCCTCGAGAAGGTTGGCGGGATGGGAAGCAAGATGAAGTGGATGGTCACAGGCACCGCCTGCCTAGATAACAGCATCTGGGCTGCCTGCCTACGGCCCGTTCCAGACACGGCCAAATTCCACACGGACAACCCCTGCCCGCTTGTAGTGCTGGCGCTCCGTAAAGGGGCGAGGCCGATTGACGCGGGCAAGATCCAGAACTGGCAGCCCGTTCCAGCAGACAAGGCATACGTTTTTGAGACCACGGTCAAGGAGAAAGTGCTCCTTCGAATAGAAGCCGAGGACCCGAGGGAGGACGAGTATGAGAGCCTTTTCGCGAACAAGTCTTCTAAGAGGAAACACAACGCGGAGGAAGAGTACCCACGAGGACCCAAGGAGCCCTATCACGGTCCTAATCAAAGGGGGCTTCCGCGGCCGTGGAGGATACCGTGGAGGCGGCGGAAACCAACGCGGCCATCGTGGTGGTGCGCGAGGCGCGGCGAGGGGTCGCGGCCGTGGCAACTTTTATCGCTCTCTCGACGACGTCGACTCGAGGAACCAATCCTTTGGTGGCGTCGACTATGACGAGGGCCAGCAGAACCAGGGGTTCGGTGGTCAGGGCGCCAGCCGCCTACGCAGCCAGCCGCGCATGGTAGGCCTGGTGGAGCTGCAGACTTGGGGAGTTACTACTAGAAGACCATGAGCAACCACCCAAGGGGCACCAGGGAGCGCGGCAGAAGAAAATGGCCGCGAGCCCCTTGGTTCACCCTCCCACTTATCAGGTGCCCGCCCATATTGCGCTTCAAGGAGTATGAGTGCGAAGAGGCATTGTTTTACCCTATTATCAAGAGACGAGCGCGGCGCCTCGTTTTGCCCGCTTTGTTTCGTCACATCTACCTACATCTCTGCCCCGACACCCATTCTCTAGTTCCTGGAGCTCGACGATCTTGAGCGAGGGGGCCGGGGTGGCCTTCCAGTTCGCTTCGCTTCCGCCTTTGAGGCTTTCCCTGTACTTCCTTCTATATCATTCGCAACGGCGCATTCCAGGTAGAGGGGTCATCATCTATTCCCCCCTTCTTTTTGGGACCTTTTATCTTTTCTACCGTTTCTTCCTATCCTTTTATCTTGGCAATTTGATACCAGGTAGCCGTTAGGTTTAAAATGCAAGCTCTTGTGATGCTCTTCTTACTCGTCGAGACATCTCATCCGTATCCATGGCTGCGTTACCGCCCTTAGAGAACTAACGTCGATATGGTGGAGATGTGGGTGTTTAACTGTTGACCTTTGTTTTTCAAGTACCTAAAAACGCCATCTATGCTCCTAGATTTTTTCAGACAATCCAACAGCATTCCAAACCCGAAAAACAATCCTAATCTGCTTGTAGAGGTTTCTCGTTTCAAGAAGGCTCCAATATCTATCCATATCCATCACATTTAATTGCGAGTTGCTATCCACCCCCATCTCCATCTTACTCGTCATCATCGTCGTCCTCGTCGTCATCGTCACTATCGTCTTCTTCCTCTGCGTTCTCTAGCCACTCCACCAGCGCCCTGCACTTCTCCTTGATGATTTCCATGTTGCTGCCGCTGATAGCTCTCTCGTCAGCCCACCATGCGAGGATACCGTCCTCTTCGAGAATGTCGAGCGCGTAGAGCTGCTGGAGCATGGCGGCGAGGAGGAGACCTCCCTTGCCGGGTTCTAGGCTCCTGATACCGGCAACGGCGCGCTGAAGGGCGACGGCAAACTCGAGCTGGTCCGAGTCGGACTCGCCGACGCCCACCTCCTCGACAAACTTGCTCACACCCTTGCACGAGCGCAGGGCACTCTCGGCCGCCTTGGAGGCCTCGAGGCCGGACTCGACGAGTTCCGCGCTGCGGCGGGCAAGGGTAACGGCGACGGCCTTGCGGACGGCAGACTCGGAAGCATCGTTGGCGAGGCGGAGGCCGAGGAATTCCATCTTGGCAGAGTCGAAGTCGCTGGTGGGGTCACGCAGGGCGTCGAGGAGGCCGTTGACCGCGTCGGCGTGGAAGGTGGCGCGGCCGGATGAGTCGTCGGAGGCAAAGGAGGAAAGGCGCGAGCGAGAGGTGAGGCCAGAGGGGGTATCAGGTCGAGAGCCGCCATCGTCCGAGTCGTCGTCGTCGGAGGCGAGCGTGGAGATGGAGGAGTTGGAGAAGGAGAGGTGCTCGATGGAATAGATGAGACGCCGCTGGAGGGCAGATGGGTCTTCCTCATCTAGCTCATCCTCCTCGGGGTCGATGAACCGAGCGCCCTGGGCGGAAGCGCCGAGGAGCGCAGTGTCGGGAGAGACTTGCAATCCGCCATCGTCGACCTTGGAGATCAGGGCGTTCTTCTCGATCGTGATGCCGTCACCGGTGACCACGCCGTAGGAAAGCACGCAACCCTCCTCGACGGTACAGTTGTTTCCGATGGTCGCCCCTGCGCCAGCCAGTATTGACCTCGTGACGGTGGTGTTGTCGCCGATTGTCGTCCCATCCCAAATGAAACTGTCGGTGATCTTTACGTTTTTGCCAATCTTGCAGTTGCGACCGATAATGGTGTTGAGTATGGTCGATCCGTCGCCGACGGCGCTCTTCCTCGCGATGACGGAACCAGCGATCAAAGCATCGTTGGCAAGGGTGACGTCCAGCTCGAGGTAGTTACCGCCCCGAGTAAGCTCATAAGCCTGGCCGGGGAATATGTTGCAGTCGGGGACAAAGGGAAAGACCAGCGACCTAGGATATCGCGGCTGACGGACTCATACATGGGAAGGCTAGTGGCCCGGGCCGCATAGCCCTCTTCGATAATCTCGGCGTATATGCATTTTCCATTGAGCTCCCAGTCCTTGAGCACACCGTTGAGAAAGTCGCGGCGGGGCATCTCGTAGTCGAAGCTGTCAGACCACAAGGCCAAGGCGGCGGGGGTACAGATATCGATCTGGGGGTCAATGAGGTCGGCACGGACCTCGAAATCGGCCGAGAGCTCATCGAGGACGGTGGGGTCGAGAATGGCATAGTGCTCAGACTGAAGGGGGTGGATCTCGTCGTACTGCAGACAGCGCTTCGTCTTCGTGTCGACGACGTAGACGGGGTGATGCCCGGGGTTTTCGTCCGGTGGGGGCAGCGCCGGCGCTTTGAGGACGACCGTCATGATGTTATCCGCGTTGGCCTCGCGGCGCTTGCGATGCGCCTCTAAGATGGGCTGGAGGGAGATGTTGGAGACGAGGTCGCCGTGGACGAGGACAAAGTCACCCGAGATAATGCTGCGCTTGTCTAGGTCGCGAAGAATGTCGCCGGCGGAGTTGGCGTCGGCGACGCGCACGAACTGGATGATGTGGAAGGGCGACGTCCTGGAGCCGAGAGCCCATCGCGACTTGGAGATGTAGGCCTCGACCTCTTCGGTGTGAGGGCCGCAGTACAGGTAGACTTCTTGCACCCCATTCATGGAGAGGAACTCGAGGGTGTACTCGATAAGGGGCACATTGGCCAGAGGGAGGAGACACTGCGCGGAGAGAGTAGAGCAACTCCTGTGTTAGCCAACATGCATGCGCCCGCGGCGGAATCATGAGTCCAAGCCCTATCTCCCTAGCACCTACCCTTGGTGTCTCGATACTTAGAGGCTTGAAGCGATCTTGGAAGGAGTCGGTAAGGATCTATAAGCCATGTATTGGTCAATTAAAATCGCCCAGGCCGTATCTAGCATGTAGCTCGGGGGTTACTATGTCCCCTTTCCCTCCTTGAGGAAAACGTGAAAAAAAGAAGACCGAGCTGGCTACCCCACCAACACGGGAAAGAGGGAGTTTCTTACCACAGCTTGCAGCACTTCGTCGCCTTTACCCTCGCCGCCGGCCTTGCCGCCCTTCTTGCCCTTTCCAGCGGCGGACTGTTTCCCCTTTTGCGTCGACATTTCCCGGTTGCTGATTTTCTCCGTCAAAGGTGCAAAAGCGTGGGGAGGGGGGCGTGGCAAGTAGATTTGGAGACTGGAATGCAGGAAGTTTGCGCGTGGGCGGTTTGGTCAAGGTGGGATGGCTATGAGTCAAGTTTCCTGTCCCTCACCTCACCTCGGTCAGTTCTTCCGTTGTGGGTCCGGGCCTGGGGTTAGGGGTTGGGGGAGATTGAAAATGGGAAGGTGGGGGGACAAAAACCAAACCACACTGGCTCTTGACACGAATAATTCCCAGCCAGTGCCTGCCTGCCTGCGCCCATCAAATTGATCGTTCGCATGCACAGACCAGCTCAAGAACTACAAGTATGATCAGAATCTCGGCAACCTGCAGACCAAACCAAACCTCCTGCGTCATGGCACCAGGTGAGGCGCACACCTACATCAGCAACAATTGAGAGCAGAGGTAGACAGTGTGTGCGTTGTGCGGTGTGCTTCTGTGTCGGTCCAGCTCCATGTCTGGCGGATAAGAAGATTTGAGAACTTTTCGTCACAGGGAAAACTGCTCTAGCATTTGCATTGTTCACGACGCAGACGCTGCTTCAATTTTCTAATACGCAATGAATGAGAAAAAGATCCATCAACACCGTACCAAGGTAGATCCTGAAAGACTCTAGTGATAGGGCCACAAGGCCGGGGACCATTGGATAATTTCGCCTCCCAACCCACTTTGGCCTCTCTAGAGATGGTGCCAATCCAAATTACCGTGGCATCCCCTACCCTTCGGTAAAACGCCCTTTTCGCAAATGATACCATGGCCTATTCCGAAAGCCTGTGAGACTGCCTTCCTCGGCCTCTCCCTACGGAGGCCGTGATACCGACCACCAACGAATAGCAAGTGACATATACATGGTGCTCTCGGTTCTAGCACCCGATAACCTCGCGTTGATACATATACCAAAAGGCATCGTATAACCAATAATGCCAATGAGAAAAAGCAAAGGAAAAGGATCAGTCAAAACGAACTATGAGAAAAAAAGAAAGGGGGTGAGGGAGGGTATAAGTGTATGGGAGTGATGCGTGAGATGTGCGATCTCAACTCCCAAGGCCCGACTCCAGAAAGTAAAAGGGGGAGAGGAAAGGACACTGCAAAAAAGCAATCCGTAACCCGCCATCATGACACGCCAGCCTATGTTTCGAGACCTGAATAGAATACATCCATCGAAAGAGAAAAAGAAGAAAACCTCCGCGAGCAAGGTCGCTGCCCAAAATTAATTTAATAATGTGTTGCGATGGGACGCGAGCTTGGAGACGGCCGCACCGTTACGCTGATGCTGGTAGTAAACCCGCTACCGCATCAAGCCCGAAGGCCCTGCGATGCGCTGCCTTTTTCAGGCCGGTCCACATCCCTCGGCCCTTGGCCAGGAGGTCCCATGGTAGGAGCCATGAAACTAGCGTACTGTCCGCCCGCTTGCGTGGCCGCCATAACAATCGGGTGGCCTGTGTTCATGGCGAGCCCGCCCATGGTAAGTGGACTATTGGCTGGGGAGTGGTTCGTCATGGGGCTCGAGGCATGCCAAGGACCCCCTGCGTAGTTGCGGGCAGCTGCATGGGTGGGTTCTCAAACTTGATCGCGATATGGCCAGCCGCTAGGCTTGCCGGGTCCGGACCGGCCATCTCTCCCACGGTCATGGCAGTACCGGCCTGGACGTGGGCGTAGGGTCCGTTGCCGGCCGGGGCTTGCGGAGATGTTTGACTGAGCAAGTGGCGGAGATGCTTTCGCAGCGTGCGTTGCATGCCCTCGCGCATAAACGGTTTCGCCAATACGTCAGTCATGCCTGGAGATTGAGAGTTAGTTCTTTCTTGCTTTTACGCTAGCGGTGGCCGAGGTGGCACGAAACATACCATATTTGAAATACGTCGACACGTCTTCTTGGCGGATGTTGGATGTCATGGCCACAATTGGGCTATCAGGGAGGTATTCCCGGATACGTGCCGTCGCTGAAATACCATCCAGTCTTGGCATGATGATATCCATGAAGATGAGATCGTAGTGTGGTGGGTGGTCGCAGTCAAACTGCTTAACCGCTTCCAATCCATCCTTCTGCAAAGAAAGTTAGCAACCAGTTTCAATGGTAGGAACGAAAAAGAATTCGCGAAAAGGGTAGTGGAAGCGTACCGCCAGCGCAACAGTACAACCCAAGCTGCGCAGAAATTTGTTGCCAATCTTGGCACATATCTTGTCGTCCTCTACGAGGAAGATATGAGGTTTCCTAGGCCCCCATTCGTCTGTCTTCTCAGCTGGCGGGGACGTGTCCACCCGACCCGAGTCCGTCGCCACGGCCTCCAAGGCGCTGTTTTGAGCTACGGGATACGCCATGGTTTGCAAGGGATCGGCGTGAAAGGCATCGATGGTCGTAGGCTGATTTGTAGAATAGACACCCATTCTCGACATGCCCACCGCGTCGTTCATCACGGCAATCCCAGCGTTCATGTCGGGGGCCACAAACATGGCGGAAGATGTCGAGGACTCGGCGGGTGAAGGATATATCGTGTGGGATCGCTCCATGCTAGTGTCGGCGGGTGCGGGCGCGGGGCCCAGGGTTCCTAATAGTTCCCGGACACGGCGTAGTTCAACAGGCTGGTCCTCGCCCAATCCACGACCCGTCATCGGACCTGCGGGCGACTGGCCGGCGGCCACGGACTGCCTCCGCGCCGACACGTCTAGGAAGCTCACGATTTCGTACTGGGCTTGCCTCTGGGTGCTAGTCGATTTCTGAAGGTTGACGATTTCGCTCACTAGCTGTTTGTTGGTCTGCGCCAGCTCCTCTACCTGTTTCTGTAGGGCATATAGAGTGTCCGTCAGGGTTTGAATCTGCCGCTGGTTCTCATTCTGATCTGGCGTGGGGGCTTGAGGTGGCTGGCGTTGCTGCTGCTGCTGTTGTTGTTGTTGCGACTTTTTCGTCGATGGCGCCTTTCGTCGAATCGTGTCTAGGCTATCTTTCGCATCGATCCTGAAGTCGGGATGCTTAAATTCCCAGGCCTGCCAATCCATTAGTACACCGCCAGGTCCTTGCCCAGGAAACCCCCAAAAATGCGAACACACAAGGGGAAAGGCGTGGGGAGGGTTCGACCAACATTTGGACCGTAGCCCTGGCTTCCGTCATCGGGGCGGCGGACTTTGTGAAAGTCGTACTTGTTCAGCTGACGAACAAAGCTGGCAAAATTACTATGCTTGAAATGTTTGGGAAGAACACAGGTAGAAAATTTTTCGCCCTATACCCCGAAATGTTAGCGACTTCCGTGGTCATGCGGCGCTTGAGCAACGATGCGCATGCGCAGTACACCGCTTCAGGGACACGAACCTCGAGGACGACAAACGAGTCTCCATCTCGTCCCCAGCGAACTATTTCATCATATTCGGGTTCTTCTAGCATACTGTGGATTATATGGTTAGTTTGATGAGTCCTTCAGCATTGGTGCAGAACGGAGCGTGCAATCTTCGATTCAAGATGAGAAACGCACCGATACAGTTTGCGAACCTATACGGGGTAAAAGTTACAGGTTAGTCGAAAGCTGAAGCGTCCGAGGATATGTTTGCAGTCGGCTAGTCACTTACAAAGTCGCTTGAAGTGTTCCCGCCGCCCTGGGCAGGGCTTGGCTTGTCGGGCATGATGGAGAGAGAGGAGATGGGAAAGACGTGGGAGTGGCGGTGGCAAATCTCGAGGTTTGAAGCCGCACACTCGATACGGCCTGGTGGAAAGGGTCGACGGCGAAAGCGATTAGGATTTTGTGCCTGTCGCCGATGAAGTTTCCGAATTGTTGAAGGTATGAATAAACTAGAAGTTGGCGCAAGGTTTCAGTGCCGCGTGGGCTGGCGGGTTGGTCTCGAGCGCTATCGGAGCGACTCGACGTCGCTGTTTTTGTTGTTTGCGCGCTATGCCAACTGAGGGCTTTGTCGCGAAGGAAAAAAGGGTTTGCTCCGTTGGGTTTGATTCTTAGGCCCTCGGTGGCCTCGCAAAACCGAGAGATGACCACCTTTGAACGATGGGTGGGAGGGAGGAACACGGATAGAAGTCGGTTTTGTTGACTGGAGGCGTGCGAGTACCGCTTTGCTCGCTTGGTAGGCGCGAAGCGCAATCGCACAAACGAACAAAGACAAACTCGGGCGAGGAGCGATGACGGTTGGTCCGGCCTGGTAAACTCGATCGTGTGCCAAAGAAAAGGTTCTGGATTAGGTCGGGGAGGAGGGCAAGTTGCCAATTGCAAGCGTGTGGGTGTTTTGGGATTACTGGAGCGACGAAGGCGAAAACACCCTCACGCACGCACGGAAGTCGGGTGCGACTCTTGGGGTTATCGACGAAACGTCTGTGCCGACATCAGAGTCCTCGGATGGTAGCCACGCTGATCTCGAAGCGTACTCACGCGCGCCTGTCTAAATTTTGGTTTGCGGAATTGGATGAAAAGCCATGCAGCGAAGGGCGAGGCGAGGGAAAAAGATTTTACGTCCAGCGACCAAAAGGATTATTTGAGCGAGAAGAGCTGGGCTCGGGTCTGCGATGGCACAAAAAAGTATCAATGTTGCTCCGTGTGGCTCCTTGGGGGACAAGAGGACGGGGGGCCGGGGGAGGGGGAGGGGTCCGCAAGTGTTCGCTGGGTCAGGCCTGCCTGCCAGTCACTCTTGGAATAGAACTGGAGCTCAAAGCTGGAGTTGAGGGAAGGGGGAAGCGGAGATATCTGTGCCCCGGCGCAGCGAAACGAACTGTGGAGCTAGGGCCGCTGGCTTCAGGCCAAAACCGATATCGACACTTAAAAACCACGGAGGGTCGGCCTGGCTCTTTTTTCTTTTTTTTATTCTCTTTCTTTTTTTCTTTCCTCCGCGTGTACCCATGCATGGGTGGTGGAACTGAACTTGAAGCGAAGCCAATTGATAAAGACTAACACAAGTCCCATACAGAGACTTCAATACAGAGAGTTCGAGAGAATTACAGAGAAAATGGGGGTTTTAGGGGAACAGAGCCTGGATCAGACCCGTCAATTCAATTGACTTGGCGCTGACCGACCTCACCCTGACACGAATCCTTGTCTGTGCTGGGCTGGCTTTCCCTTCTCTCGATGAATTGATCTCGGCTCCCCAATCATAATACCTGGCTCCGCTGGCTTAGCCGACAGCACCGTGTTTCCAGTACTGTAGGGGTACACGAGTAGGGGTACGGGCCTCTGCCTGCCCAGTCACAGGTGTGGGCTAGCTTTCTCCTCCCTCGCCATTGTCTCCATTGTTTCCTCGCTTCAAGGGTCTGCGCTTCATGAGTTGTTATCCTCGAGCGGTTTGCTCTTCCGCTTCCGTCCTCCCATGTCTGCTTTTCACTCTCTCCACTATTATGGCTTGTCTTGAAATTGTCGTTATCATGCCCAAGTGGTCTCCAGTCAAACCCCTCCATGTCCCGCGAATTAGTCCACTTTTTATCATCCCCATCGGCGCCCTTGGTTTGATCTCTTCTGCCGCTTTAAAGAGCCGTCCTATCTATTGGCAGTCCTACCGCACCGCTGTACTGTCTGCTCAATCAGAATGTTATGGGCGAATGTGGATGTCTTGAAGTGCTGGGGCTGGAGAAGCTTGACCCAATTTATTGGCCGATGTATGGTGATGTGGGATGCTGCAAGTCTTGGTGCATGCCGCCACCATTAACACAATGTGCGCCATCTGCTTGTAGACACTGTGCGGATTTCCCTGGCTCTGCGCCGTCAAGCCCGTCTGGCCGTGTGCTTTGCACCTTCTGAGACTTTGGGAGGCTTGATCCACCCCGATAACGAGTGACACTGCTGATCAGGGAAAGGTCCCAAGAACAAAAGGGAAAGGAGGGACTGGATTCAACGCCCTTCTTCTTCTTCCCCTCGACTTCGGATTCTTTTTCTAGTGTACAAGTACCTCGGTATAGAAAAGGGACTTTAACAGCGATACGGTTATTTAGCGTGGGTTGATGGAAGAGTCTGGTATTTCGCTTCCCCACATTCACATTGCTCGATCGATCGTGCGCTCTATCGATGGATCGATCAGAGCAAACGGTGATGGGTACAAGGAGATCGGGGATCCCCAAGCAATCCAAGCACCTATTTGCCGCCCCGTCATCTGAACTTGCCCTGGAGGCATCAAGCTCTCCTCCTTGTCCTCCTGGTTCCCCCGTTTCATTATGTATGAGGGTTTAGCCGGAGACAACCCCGACAAAAATATTGGATGGCGACCGGCCACATTTGGCTCGCTACGACATGACGCCTCTCACCTCTCACACTAACTGCCTCAACTCTGCTGCTCCTTGGCGGTTCTGGGGCCCCCGTGCTTTTTTCCTCGTTACCCACACCACGGCTCATCCTTGGAAAGGGCCGGGGGAAAGAGGATCGACATGGAAACAACCCCCTTTGAGTCTAGTCGATAATACTGGAAATAGCGAGGAAACATGTGCACGCACGCTACGATAATAGTGGAACCGGTTCAAATTCCCTTTGGCGCGATCATTTTTCTTCCCACTGTTTCCGAGGACCTCCCGCTCCGGGCGCGAGCTTCTAGCATTTTCTTAGTTGCATCATCGGCCAATCAGCGGCACCGTGAGTGTATCGCGGAGACTGCTTTGGATGCCGTGCTCAACCAGCTTCTCTCTCCTCCCTCTTCTGAGCGACCAATAAAGCCCGGCTGACCTGCCTGTCCTGCCCTCCCCTGTCCTGCCCGAACTAGGAAATACTTGAACATGAACTTCAAGAGGTTATTACCATTAGCACACACACAAGCCGCCCAAAGGCGGTCAACGGAGCCAACCTTAATGTTGCAGCCAAATGACAACATTATTGGCTTGATGGATTGATGGATTGATGGATTGATGAGGGTGGGGTCAGCTTGCTCGCCGTGCAAGTCTGGTCCTTCAGCTTCAGGGTACGCTGATATCTCCAGTGTGTTCTTTCGCCAAATCCCATGTCCCGGCGCATCTTCCTTCAGACATGGATTGCAAGCCACACCATGTCGCATTGCTTTTGCAAAGGCGTTGAGAACAGTGGTCTTGGTGGCATTCCTCAATGGCCGTCAGAAGAAACCCTTCCCGCAAAAGAACGAGGCCGACCGCGCGCTCGGCGTTGTGCACCGAACGTTGATTGGGAGATTTCCGCCTGGATGGGTACAAACCCGCCCACACAATCCCGTCCGCGGATCATGGTTACTCTCCCGGTTGCTTCTTCCTAGGAGGTCCAGACCGTTCTATATGCGCGAGCGAGGTCCTTTATGCACTCTTGCGATTCAATGTTGGGGTATTATTCGCGACACCCATACAAGTCGTCCACCTTTCTTTTTATACCCAGCGCACCTTTTCTTTCTTGCTCCGTCGGTTTTTCCTTGTCTCCCCCTTCGCTTGGCAATCGGTCGAGAACGAACTCGAGAGTGGCTTGCATGACCCGCCTACCCGCTCGCTCCATGTCATTCTCTGATCTGCCCGCAGTAATGCCCGGGTCCTTGCCGAAGCTTGAATGCCGACCAGTATAGTGTTCCCACAACTTGGCCTGGGATGAGCCAAAAAAATTAATGGTCGAGTGACGTGTTAAACCTTCCACAAACTTGGCACGTAATCTAGATGTTGAGAGGAGGTCGCCCCGGCTCGCTCACGGCGATCCGAGCCTCTCCCTACCTCAATGGAAATGGGGTCTTTCACCTAGAAAGATTTATTTCGCCGTTCAATATCATGTCATGGGGACGAAAAGTAAGTTGCATCATGTACCTCGGTAGGTGCAAAGGAGACGAGGGCTTAATTCCAAAGCCAAGTTCAAGATCGAGGTTCGTTGGGTTGCGTTTCAGCGAGCTTGCTTTGGATAGCATAGAATGGCCTGTCGTTATGTACGAAGTCGATGCAACCAACCTATTCTGGCCGGCCCTCCTTCTTTCCCTTTTGTTCTTCTTATCACGGAGAACTTTCGATTAGGTTTGATAGCATCTACTAGGAACAATTCGTTCCTCACCCCCTCACGGTGGCCAGATATTTTTACCTCACTCGACAACGCAACAATACTCTGGCTAAGCCGGTGATTGAACTGGTTGGCCTCTCTAGACAACACTGTACGGTTTCAATCGATCAATGGGTGTGAATATGCAAAGTTAGGACTGTCTTGCAGGGCCCTGTTGCCTCCCTTCATCGGCGCTTCCTCCTTTTTGAAAGACGTCTTTTGTGCCCTCGTCTTTTGATGCAGCCCATTTGGCTTGACCCAGGATGATTTAAAAGATCCGGCACCCGAAGAACCCCTGTGATTCCGGAAAGCTGCCCTGGCCCTTTTACCCCTTAGATCAGATCTCCCGTCTGTGGTGCTTAACTCCTCCCATGGATTTAGTTCAACGACCCGGGGGAACTAGGTTCCGAAGGGATTTGAAGCCTGTACTGGGATGTGCCGTTATGTGCAGCAGGCTGTATTAGGAAAAAAAGAAAATAAAGCCCGATAGTGGTTACACAATACATATGTTGGTGAGGGCAATTCTCCATGGACCCTGGCCCTGTTCCATTATTGCACAGGCGGAAATATCATTCGAGTGCTGCCTCGACCGATGAGGCGGACGCTGAGGACCGGCCCGGAGGTCATTTTCGGGGAGCCGAGCTCTGGTCGAGACAGTGGTAATGATCGCTGCATGATGAACTTAGTCATCCAGTCCCTCGTAGCGGGGCAGAGCCAACCCCTTAACGCGTCGCCGCGCTCAAACGCGTCCCTGCAGCTGGATTTTTGGATGAGCTTTTGGCAGTCATCGCAGGCAAATTCACCGAAAGGTATTACTGCGACGGAACACATTGGTGCCTTTGACTATCTCTTCGCCGTCTCTTGTATAAATAACCACCATGACGGCTGTAGTTGTCGAGGAGATTCGGCCTAGGGGCGAAAATGCCAGTCCAGAGGACGACGTCCCGATGGACGATGCGCCGGCCAGCCCGACTTCTCGAAACGATCGAGAGACGAAGCTAGCGGAGGATCTCTTCTACGATTCAGACGACTCGCTTGAAGAGGAGATGAAGAAGGAGGCCGCTGCACACACTCCTCCATCGAGCGAGGAGGAAGCTTCCAAGGGAGTGTACGTCCATGTTGCGTTCTAGGTTGGGTCGATCGGCTGGGGATGTTTCGTTGCTAATGGACTTGGAATAGGAGCTCGCTAGGCCCTGCATCTGACCCCGACCTCTTGAGGATGTTTTACCAGCGTCTATTCCCCTGGCGATATCTCGGACAATGGCTTGGACATAGCGCCTCCCCACTCCGGACTTTTTCCACCGCGAATTCGCCTTCACTCTACAAAACGAAGCATACCTGCGTTACCAGAGCTATGCCACATCTGATCTGTAGGTTTACTGTGGTCATGACAACTTGGGCCGCCGCTGATGTTCACCATAGCTTGCGGAAGGACGTGTGTGCCATAATACCGTCTCGTTTTGAAATCGGACCTGCATACAGCTTCAACCCCCGCGATCGCAAATCTAACCCTACGGGCTTCAAGCCGCTTTCAAGGAGCTCTGTTTCGATATTGATCTTACTGATTATGACGACGTGCGAACCTGCTGCGACAAGGCGAATATCTGCGAAAAGTGCTGGACCTTTATCACGATGGCGATCAAGGTTGTGGATGTTGCTCTGCGACAGGACTTTGGGTTCAAGCACATCATGTGGGTGTACTCTGGCCGAAGAGGTGCTCACGCGTGGATATCGGACTGCGCTGCGAGGACCATGACAGATCAGCAGAGAAAAGCCATCGCTGGTTACCTCGATGTGGTGAGGGGTGGCGCGCAGAATGGTAAACGGGTGAACTTGCCTCGACCTCTCCACCCCCATCTTTCGTAAGTGAATTCGTTGCTCATTTGTGCAAGATGATCCCGTTTTGTCCTGTGTTACTGACTGTCTTGGTTTCAAGGCGGAGTCTGGAAATTCTCAAGACCCATTTTGCCGAGGACGTTCTGGCTGTGCAAGACCCGTGGAGATCTGAGGAACAGGCCGAGAAGCTGTTGCAATTGCTACCGGACAAATCTCTGAACGATGCCCTGCGAAGCACATGGGAAAAGTCACCTGGCCGCTCTTCCGTTTCCAAGTGGGCGGACATTGACAGCGTGGCCCGCTCCGGAGCGAGCAAGCGCCTCAACGCTGACGCACTTCTCAAGGCCAAGCAAGACGTCGTCTTTGAATACGCGTACCCTCGCCTGGATATTGAGGTTAGCAAGAAGCTCAACCATTTGTTGAAGAGTCCTTTTGTCGTTCACCCCGGAACTGGCCGCGTGTGTGTTCCCATCAACACCAAGGCCCTCGAAGATTTCAACCCTCTCACGGTGCCGACCATTCAGGAACTTTTGCAGGAGATTGACGAGTGGAAGGAGGAAGAAGAAGGGGCTTCTTCCCAAGAAAACGCAAAGACTGTGCCGGATTGGGAGAAGACGAGTCTTAAGCCTTACATTGAGCAGTTTAGGACCTTTGTTGCGCATCTTTTGAAGGACGAGAGGAGCCAAAAAGCAAAGAGGGAGAGGGAAGAGGGCGGCAAGATGGATTTCTAAAATATACCTGTCTCTTTTATTTTCCTTTGTTCTTTTTCTTTTATTTGTTGGAATGACACGAAATAACAACCACGCACGATCTTATCTTGTATTCATAGACGGCCTTGATGGGGTAAGAAGGAATGAATGGGTGGCGGACCAGATTCAGCCAAGCATGTGCATGCTTAAACTAAGAAGGGCGCCGGGACCTGGAAATTCTGGGGTTTCTGGGGGTTTCCTCTTTGGTTTGAATTTATTATTCTATCTATCCTTGCAACGTCTTGAAAACCATGGTTAACCCGTAGCTTCGTCGTCTACGTCCTCTTTGCTCGTAGTAGGCGCATCGGCCATGGCTTCCTCATCACCCTCGGCATCTTCTTCATCCCCCTCTTCATCCTCGGCATCCCTCTCTTCCTCTGGTTCTACGGATCCCGCGCCGGAACCCTCGTCTCTCAACTTGGCCTCCTTTCTCTTGGGAAGCGCTTTCAGGAACGCTGCGCCCCAATCCCCACATTCGAGCCACCTGAGCATGATTTCAACGACGTGGTTTGTGGCTAGCACCTGTCGGCTGTTCATCACCATGTACTCTTTGATGGGGAGCTTGGCTGTTCGTATGCCGCGCTTGCGAGCGAGTCGGTGGCAAAGGCCCTTTTCACGATTCTTGTCCACTATGCCGCCAATCACGTAGGACGTGCCCGGCTCGAGCCGTTCGAGGATGTAAGGAGAGTCGGAGGAGAGGTAGACGATAGTGTCCGTCGTCACGGTTTCGGGTTCGCTATTGGGATCTTCCAGCCTCAAAGACGGCTGGCCTTCCTTGGGCGCAATCACGTCAATGACCTCACCCCACGAGGGCCAGACATCAACTCAGTGGCCTCCTTGGATGCGTCGAGGATATCCCCCTCGATAAAGCGTATCCCTTTCCAGTACTGATGAGTGGCGTTCATGCCGACCTCGTACCTGTTCTTGATCTTGCCTCCCCATGAGCTGACGAATAAATGCGGCCGGTACTCGGCCGCCCGGTTTTCGCTGTACGCTCTTTGTATCTGACTCGACAGGGAGACGAGCTCCTTGTCCACCATGTAACTTTCGAAGCTACAGTCTATTATGATGGAGATGGGGACCGATATACTCTGCGTTTTGGGGTGCGCCAACACGATCTTGGGATCGAGGCCGGCGGCGCGGGCTTCGGCGGCGGCAGCAGCATACGTCTCGCTTGCGCGCCCGTATCGTCTGCCGCTTCTCTTTCCGACGCTGTTTGCGCTCGTCTCGCTGCGCGTCCCACGCTTGCTGGCGCCTTAGTTTCTTTTGTTGGTTCTTGGACAAGACCTCGGGGGTGGCAGCCGGCGCATCGTCGCTTGCGCCGCCGGCTTCGAGTGATTTGGTGGGGTTGGCGGGGAGGGACCGGCCTCTACCTCGACGGCGGGGGCGCCGTTGGAGAGCTCATTGATTTGGTCCTCCATGGCGATTTAAGGGAGGGAGACTTTTGGTTTAGCTATTTCTAGAGTCTCGGGTAAATGAGTGCACATCTTCGCAGCAATTGGTGATCGATGGTGGCTTTAGCGCGGTTCCGCCGATTGAAGGCTGCGTGGCTCTCCCACTTTTTCTTTTTCTTTTCCCGCTGGCGGAATTGGGTGGCAGAAAAAAAGAACTGGAAAGGCGGTGAAAAGTGTAGTGGGTAGGTGCACTTCAGCTTCAGGGATCCTTTTAGCGTGTCACGTCGCGTCTCCCCCTGGGTTTAATAGGCACCTCCTTTGTACGCGACGAAGGGGGTCTACTTTATCAGCTCCCACTTTGCGTGGTCCTTCGAAATCAGTTCAGCCCACCTTTCGCGGTTCCCTAACTGTTATTGTCTTCCCCTTGAATTATAGAAAAATTCTGTTGATTTTAGTGAACGCCCAAAATGTCTTCTCGGCCGGAGCTCAAGGTTCGTTTTCTTGTTTTTCGATGATAGTTGCAGGGAAGAGGTCCTAACCCGTGATCTTAGGTCGACGATGAACATGGTTTTATCCGATTTTTCAAGTCCCTTCCCGAAGTTCACGAGGACACCATAAGGATATTTGATAGAGGTGATTGGTATACCTCGCATGGAGAGGATGCGAATTTCATTGCCAGAACTGTAAGTGTACCATGCCTCTTGTTTCCAGCTCCTGCCTCCCAGCAGGCCACTAACTAGTCATTGATCCGAATCAGGTCTACAAATCAACATCCGTGGTGCGACACCTCGGTCGAAATGACCATACGGGTCTCCCTTCAGTTACAATGACCGTTACGGTCTTCCGACAGTTCCTCCGAGAAGCCTTGTTCAAGCTCGGCAAGCGTGTCGAGATCTGGTCCAGTCCCAACGGCCGCATGAACTGGAAGCTCACCAAGCAAGCATCTCCTGGCAACTTGCAAGATGTCGAAGACGAGATTGGCGGCCAATTCGACTCGGCGCCCATAATACTGGCCGTCAAGGTTTCCGCCAAGGCCTCGGAGGCGAGGAGTGTGGGTGTCTGTTTTGCAGACGCTACGGTTCGCGAACTAGGCGTAAGCGAATTCTTGGACAACGACTTATACTCCAACTTTGAGTCCCTCCTCATTCAGTTGGGCGCAAAGGAGTGCCTTTGCAAGTCGACAAGTCTGGTGGGGATAAAGATCCCGAGCTCGCAAAGCTCCGTCAAATCATCGACCACTGCGGGGTCGCCATTTCCGAGCGTCCAGCCTCCGAGTTCGCCACAAGAGACATCGACCAGGATCTGGCGAGGTTGCTGAAAGATCAGACATCTGCCTCTACTCTCCCCAGACCGACCTAAAACTCGCCATGGGGTCTGCTGCCGCTCTCATTCAATATCTCGGTGTCCTCCACGACCCCTCCAACTTTGGCCAGTTCCGTCTTTATCAGCACGATCTAGCTCAGTACATGAAGCTCGACGCTGCGGCCCTCAAGGCTCTTAACCTTGTTCCAGGCCCCCGAGATGGCGCCAAGACTATGAGCCTTTACGGCTTGCTCAACCACTGCAAGACGACCTCAGGAAGCAGGCTCTTGTCCCAATGGCTCAAGCAGCCGCTGATGAGCAAAGAGGAAATCGAAAAGCGACAACAGCTCGTCGAGGCGTTTGTTGTTGATACGGAGTTGAGACAAACAATGCAGGAGGAACACCTGAGGGCTGTGCCTGATCTCTATCGTCTTGCCAAGCGATTCCAGCGAGGCAAAGCCAACCTGGAGGATGTTGTTCGAGCCTACCAAGTTGTCATTAGATTACCGGGGTTTCTCGGCACTTTTGAGGGTGTGATGGATGAGTCTTATAAAGATCCTCTCGACGAGGCTTACACTACTCCCCTTAGGGACCTCTGCAACAGCCTTGGGAAACTTCAGGATCTCGTTGAGACTACCGTGGACCTTGACGCTCTTGACAGGCACGAGTTCCTAATCAAGCCCGAGTTTGATGAAAGCCTAAAGGTTCTACGGAGCAAGCTTGACAAGCTCGACCGAGCCATGCAGAAGGAGTTTGAAGACGCCGCCGATGACCTCGGCCAGGAGCCTAGGAAAAAGATTTTCCTTGAGAACCACAAAGTCCACGGCTGGTGCATGAGGTTGACGCGACAAGAAGCCGGCTGCATCCGGAACAACTCGTCGTACCAGGAGTGCTCGACCCAGAAGAACGGTGTATATTTCACGACGAAGAATCTTCAGAGCCTGCGCCGCCAGTTTGAT
This sequence comes from Parascedosporium putredinis, assembly GCA_949357655.1. Lineage (NCBI taxonomy): Eukaryota > Fungi > Ascomycota > Sordariomycetes > Microascales > Microascaceae > Parascedosporium > Parascedosporium putredinis. The sequence goes on along the minus strand of CASHTG010000020.1, from coordinate 714,384 downwards.
CAGATGTCCCAAAACTATAACCGAACCCAGAGCAATCTCGTAAACGAGGTTGTCAACTGCGCTGCTTCGTACTGCCCTGTTCTGGAGAGGCTAGCTGCCGTGTTGGCTCATCTGGATGTCATTGTCTCTTTTGCCCATGTCTCCGTTCATGCTCCCTCGGCCTATGTCCGGCCCAAGATCCACCCACGAGGCGAGGGACAGACCATTTTGCGGGAGGCACGCCATCCTTGCATGGAAATGCAGGATGATGTTCAGTTCATAACCAATGACGTGGAGCTCCTTCGAGGAAAATCCGCCTTCCTGATCATCACCGGCCCCAACATGGGTGGTAAATCGACGTACATTCGCCAGATTGGCGTCATTGCCCTCATGGCCCAGCTCGGATGCTTCGTGCCTTGCGAGGAAGCTGAACTCACCATCTTCGATTCTATCCTGGCCCGTGTTGGCGCCAGTGACTCGCAGCTGAAGGGCGTGTCCACCTTCATGGCTGAGATGTTGGAGACTGCCAACATTCTCAAGTCCGCCACAGCCGAGTCTCTCATCATCATTGATGAGCTCGGCCGAGGCACCTCTACGTACGATGGGTTCGGCCTCGCGTGGGCCATCTCGGAGCACATTGTCCAGGAGATCGGCTGCTTCGCCATGTTTGCCACCCACTTCCACGAGCTCACGGCGCTCGCCGACAAGTATGACCAGGTGCACAATCTACACGTCACCGCGCACGTGAGCGGTATCGGAAAGGAGAGCGGCGAGGCCAAGCGTGAAGTTACCCTCCTGTACAAGGTTGAGCCCGGCGTGTGCGACCAGAGTTTCGGTATCCACGTTGCGGAGCTGGTGCGCTTCCCTGACAAGGTTGTGCGTATGGCGAAGCGCAAGGCCGACGAACTGGAAGATTTTACTACCAAGCATGAGGGCCAAGGTGTCAAGTACAGCAACGAGGATGTGGCCAATGGCAGCGCGATGTTGAAGGAGATCCTCGTGAAGTGGAAGGACGAGGTCAAGAATGGCGAGATGACGCAAGAGGAAATGGTGGCCAAGATGAAGGAGCTTGTGATGGCGGATGAAAAGCTGCTGGCGAACCCTTTCTTCCAGTCTGTGCGGGCGTTGTAGGATACAAAGGGACAACAAGACTTGAGTTTTGCTTGTAGACATTGATCTGTAACCTGCCATGGAGCGGCGGGTTTACAACGGCAAAAGGACTGGAATGGGCGTTACGGAATCACATCAAGGGCAAGAAATATGGAACATTGAATTTTTTTCTTATTTTTAGTTATGTAATTAGGTAGGCGACGAGAGGAAACCGGGATATGAACAGTTTTGATACACAAATCATACGTAAAAGGCCGAGCCGCTTCTGCAAAGGTGTTAGCTGTGAAGTTCCTGATAGAATCTTGTATGCTTGGAAATTGGCAAATAAGACATTACGCGAGTATCAGGAAAACAACGTAGATTGGGTTTGTTTAAACAGCTTTGCCAATGGCAAATTCATAAACAGCCTCTGAGTTCTCATCATGCACACGGGGTAGGAAGGGATTGGGGAATACGAAAAAGAGAAAGAAAAGCAAGAAATAGAAAAGATGGATAAACATACCTCGCAGAGCTGAATGCCGGCAGGTCTTGGCTGCGCAGCGTCGGCTGAGAAACCAAGAAAAACGATGAATTTTGTCTAAAAATAGGCGCGATGGTGACCCCTTACGTCCAAGTGCCGTGTGGTATTTACAGAGTTGACGTTTGAAAGGCGTATTTTATGTTTAGTCGGCCGTCGCCTTGACTGGGTTGATCTCGAAGCCATACTTCTCCTTGATTCTCTCTCGCCGCCTGTCCTCGTATCCGGGAGGGCAAATGCCTATACAAGGGGTTAGTTACGGGATTCAGAAATGACGAGGACTGGTGTGGGCTAGAGCTTACCCCTGCCTTCGCCAACGTCACGAATCGTCTCCTCGATGGGTCTCCGCCTGTTTTCTCGCAACCTCTGTTTCCTGTCGAACTCATCCTCTTCCGGCCTCCTGTTGTAGTAACCGTCGAAGCGGCCACCAGTGTACTCAAAGACACCAAGAAGGGCAGCGAGACCAGCACCGCAGCCGACGACGATAGGCAATCGCTTGTCTAGTCAATGGGTTAGCAAATGAGTGGGAGAAGGTGAGTGTGCATTTTTGTAAGTTTTACATACGAGAGATACCGGCAATGGCACCACCGAAGGCGCCACCGATTACCGAGTTCCAGTGGTCATCCTTTTCACGCAGGTTGGCAGCGGCATTCTTCGTGAACCCAAGGGCCGCGATGGCAACAGCTAGATGACGTGTGTTAGCGAATTGAGCAATAATACACATGATTGGCCGTTGATGTTTTTGAGACTCACAGGAATATCCGATAAAATGGCCTGTCCGTGAAAAACTGTCAACATTCCGAGGTTGCGGCGGGCGAGGGAATTCTGCAGCGCAGAGAGGGTGAGGCCGCTCGCAGCTCCGATGAGGCCATACTTTGCACCCTCCCTCAAGCTATCCTTCTGCTGATAGGACGCCTGCGCTGCGGCGTGAGGCGCCATGGTGAATGAGGAGAGTGTGATGATGGGGGTGGGTCGACGTGAAGGTGTATTTTCGTCAAACGGAAGAGCTTTGAATCATGGACATTCGGATTGGATATTGTTCCATTGGATTGGTCCGTGCTTGGAGCGAAGTTATGTCACGTGACAATGCACGTGGTGGAATTTCCCATGTTGCGCGGCGGCGGGCAATTGGCGAGGGTTCGTTTGGAAAGTGAGGGTGGCTTGCGTCTATGGGGGATCAATGCTTGCAATAGGCTAATAATAAGTGATTGACTCGGAGCACAGTGTTTAGCCACAGCTTCCGCGACGTCATGCAGGAGGCAGTTAGAGACTATCGCCCTCTTGCCTAAGGCAGCTCCCAAGAGCTCATGCAAAGTTCACGTCGAGCCGGCCCTTTTCTAGAACCCTCTCGGAGTAAACCGAACTGCTGTGCGAATACTGACAAGGCTGCGTCAGCACAAACGTAGTCCCCAACTCTTGAACGTCCGTCAGCCCAGCCTCATCTTGCGGGCATCGGAAGAGGGACGTGGGAAAGCAGGCGATCGAGCTTCGACTTTACTCTCCCCCGCCAGATCCAAGCTTTCCCCGCCACCTTTCCTCCGAATTCTTTCCCCAACTTTATCCGTCTCTCCAACGCTCCATCGGCCATAAGCAGGAGCCATCATCGGGCAAATTGGCCGCAGCGTGTTCTCGAAATCGACGTTCCGTTATAAATTCCTTCATCGTAATCCCTCCTGGCAACACCTCGCTCGGTGTGCACCTGACGACCATCGATATACCACGAAGCTCGTTCTTTCCGGGCACGTTTTCGCTGCCACGAGACAAGGCTCAATAGCACAATCATACTGAAACGTGAGACCCCGATATTATCAACTGTTTATTCATTCGCATCTGCTTGGAGCAACCGTGCCTTTCAATCACCCCACCCCCACCCTCTCTCCAGCCTACCCCGCAAACGCAGTCCGGTGTTCTAATACTACGGATCCCGACTATTGCTGGCATCTGGTCTCCTACATTTGGGCTTTATAGCCTGGCGAGCTTCCTCCATCTTGGGTTAGGCTCAAAAGCTAACGTACCTTCTTGACTATCACAGAGCCAGCCTGTAGTGTGCTATCGACCGCCCCAGAGCCGACCCCAGGGTGCAAACGACTGAACGCCCGAACGCGATCGAAGTGACACGCAAGATCCTCTGGTCCGGTTCATGTGTTGCGACTCAAGTGTACTGCAGCAACACGACGCTCGCTACGGTGGGAGGTCATTGCTCAAGGCTGCAACGACCACGATGGCGCTGAAACTCACGCCCCGAGGCCAAGGCGCCAAGGGCTTTCGACCTGACGAGGTGGTCGAGAGCGGTTGGGGCTATGAAACGCCTGCTGGCCTCTTCTCGTTACCATATGGTATGAACTCGAGATTGTTTTGGGAACACCTCAGCCTACGTTTCGTGCTCATGTCTCATAAAAGACCTGACTGCTAACGTTTTTCTCGAACCTCAATAGTGCGCTCGGCGCCGCTTTTCATCCACGACCTATTCGACCATAATCTGTGGGAATGGAAGGAGTTCATGGCTTTAGAGGTTGATAAGAGTTCATTCGCAAAAGAGTTCGATCCTTCCCGTGTGAAAAACCTCCTGGAGTCCCGCAGCACGCCTGCGGTCCCACCTACAAAACACATGATGATCCTGCTTCCCTCGCAAACGTGCATCCACCCCGACGGCTCAAGGACGATATCCGCCGTGTGTTTTCATTGTCTCTATCACTTTACTCTTCGCATCCAGGCGAACTCCGGGCATGATCTTTGCCGGGTTAGGGCGCCCACCGGTGGCACGAATATAGCAGACGCCATTAATGGTCCACATCAGCTCTACCTCGAAAACCGAAACCTCGGGCCTGCCTCGGCCGAATCCAGATATAATCCCGTTATTCTACGTGGGCTATACGCCTGTACATCAGAGCAATGTGGTCTTCAGGTTGTTGTGGAGGTATCCGCGCCGCGAATAGACGCAAAGTGGATCGACCTTTTGACAAACCAAGACCGGATTAAGAAGCGGTTAGAGGACTTGAAAGCTGCCGATCCGGAACGCTTCGATATCGGACCCAATGAGTGGCACAAGGCCGGTCTTAGGCAGCTTGTCACGTATTTAAAAGACCTCTTGGACGCGGCCGACCATGGAAAGGAGCCTCGGACGCTCTCAAAGCGCAATAAACGCTTCGAGGCCGTCATGGGGCCTGAGTTTTATGAACTGTTCCGTTTTCTCGAATATAAGGAGTTCTCTCGCGGTGAGGGGAAGACGAGGAGCACTTTTTCCTACAGACGCTCCCGGAGCCGTGCGAGACGACCACCGAACCTGGCAGTAGACGCGCCTTTTTCGAGGATATTGCTCTCGAATCCAGGATTCATGGAGAGCGTGAGATCTTCCGCTCACCCCTAACGCCTTTGAACTTGGACGAATTGAACCGCTCTCTAGCCAAAAAGACTTCCAAGCTGCCCTTGACTGCCAAAATTATCCGAGCCAGTCAACCAACGGTGCTCTCACCTACCACTTTCGCTTTTGGGCATCCTGCCCGACTTCCACCCCAAGCTCGTGTACAATAGCCGCGCTAAGCTTTCTGCTTTCCTACCGGATTTCAAGGCGACGTTTGAGGATTCTATGTACAGCATTGCTCGCGACACATCTGGCCACCTTGGTCTCAATGCCGAGTTTTTGCGCCGCGCCAAGGCTGTCGTGGGTGAGGATAGCGATGACATGTTCAACGAGACTTGGGGTCTCGCTCCGAGCAACATCCGCCGTACGGATGACGAGGTGATCACTGCCGTGCGGAAGAAACTTCGTGATTCGCCTGAAGCCGTCGATATCATTTTCGAAATGCTCCCGGTCTATGCTAGGTCTCGCGGGAGCAAAAGGCTCCTCCGTTTGATTGACTGGGTATCAACCCTGCTGCCGATGCCTATCGATCTTGCCTTTGACGTTCTCGGCGCTAGGCCCGATGATAGTGCCAAACAGCTCATACTCAACGCACAAACTAGGGTAAGGTCCATCCTTGGACGAAAAGGTCCCAAGCTGGTGAACTCGCTAACACGTATGTCGCTTTAGGTCAAGCTCGCAAAGGCGGCGACCATTGCCAACGCAATGAGGGCGATAGCTCGATATCGAGAAGACTCTGTTCTGTCTCGGCAAGCTGAAATCACCGCGGAAGGGCCCATAACAAACCCGGTTGGACTTGAGAATATCGGCAATACCTGCTACCTGAACAGCATCATTCAATACCTCTACACAGTACAGCCAATCCGTGGGCTTATCGATGAATACGCAGAAAACAAGCTCGAGATCGATGACATGGAAAAGAGGCGGATTGGTGGCAGTAAGGTCAAGGTCCAGCCTGTCGATCTCGTCATCGGCCACTACTGTAAGTCCCTCTCCCACCTCTTCCAAAGGTCTTCACAAGTGTCTTTCCGTCCTTCCCTTCCTAACTACCATTCTCGCAGTCACTGGAGAGGCTCTGCAAACACTATTCGCCCAAATGACGACTGTTTTCCGTGGGCCTTGTGCACCCAGCCAAGGCCTCGCAAACGCCGTTCTTCTTTCCAGCGAGCAACTGTTGCGTCTGGCAAAGTCCGCTGCCGAGCCGCAAGCCTATGCTGGCATGTTTCCAGCGCCTTCGACTAATGTCCGCCGTACCCCGCCGCCGCTGCCAGCACGGCCTACCCCGGCCGTGCCACTTAAGCAAGCTGACGAGACGACGAACGACCCCGATCCTCCCTTGATCGACTTGACAGGGCCGAGCCGTTCTAGCTCCCCTACTCTTATGGGAGATGCCGCTTCAGATAGGTCGTTTGACCAGACCAAGGTGGACGCTATGGAAATTTCTGAAGAGGCAGCGACTGCCGTTAACGCTGATGCCGATGCAAAGATGGGCCAGGCGCCAGGTGTCACCGTTCTTTCAAAGGCTAAAGATGATGTTGAGATGACAGACGGCGAAACTGTGGCGTCAGGCGATGACGAGGGATCAGTAAAATCGACGGCAGACACGCCAGATTCCGAAACTGAAGGACTTCTGAACACTCTCAAGGTTAAGCACGAGCTCACCATGATCCAGCAAGATGTAGACGAGATCATGGGTCGCGTCCTAGGTCTGCTGCAAGCTTCGATTAAGCCCACATCAATCGAGAATGACATCCAGATCGAGACTGTCATGCAGACCTTTTTCTTCAAGGTTATCATGCGAACCATCAGCTACCAGGACGGCGACCTAAGAACACCGCATGAGACCAAATCTGCAGAGTTCTTTAGAAATCTGACCGCCTACCCTGCTCCTGACGGCCCCTGTACCTTGTACCAAGCCCTGGACAACAACTTTGACCAGGAGGAGATTGAAGGCACCACAACATCGCGATATTCGTCTATCGAATCTCTACCGCCCATTTTGCATGTCCTTGTGCAAAGGACCAAGGAGACGGCACCAAGAACCCCAACCCTGTCGTGATTGAAGAATATCTGCAGCTCGATCGATACATGGATGCTCCCCTGGATCCGATCTAATGTACTTCCGTGAAACGAGTTGGACATTGAAAAAACAGCGCGCGGCTCTCCTAGAGCGAGAGAACCTTTTGTCTTCGATGGATAATATCCACGAGCCCATTGACCCCGCCCAAGCCACTGATACGCCGATGATGGAGGACGACAACGATAAGGTGGCCCTGGAGAGTTCCGATTCTCGCTACCGGGCAAATGCAATTTCTGTACTACGCTTATCAGGACTGACAAATGAGTCAAGCGACCAGCGCGGAGCCGAGCTACTAAGCTTTATCGAGCCTCTTTCTTCTTCTGATGATGATGAGGATGACGGAGACGAGGTTGACGATGCGAACGATGGGGATGACGACATTGGCGACATCGATGCCGAACGAAATATTCTACCCCCGACGAGCGAGCCATCCTTTGGCGGTGACGACGGGAGCGATGTCCGGCAAATCATGCAGCAAGACCTAAACAGCGTCCAATCGCGTTTGGACAACCTATTTGCCGGAATGAACAACTACAACTATGCTCTTCATGCCGTTGTATGTCACACTGGGAGTGGTCGCGGTGGGCACTATTGGGTTTGGATCCGGGACTTTGAAGAAAAGACTTGGAGGAAATACAACGATACCGTAGTGTCGGAGGAGCGCGATACTAGGAAGCTCCTAGACACACTAAATAGCAGCGGGGACCCCTATTTCCTCTGCTATGTCCGGGATGTTGACAAGGAACAACATGTAAGCGTTCCCAAGAGGCAGCCTGCCGGACTTGATTGAATACAGTAGAGCGGCGGTCCTCCTTCATGTCACGTCCGTACCGGGCATCTTGCGGCTGAGAAATCTTTGACCGTGGTGTATATACGACTAGTGACGGCGCGCTCTGTACATGCGCTTTATCCCCCACTATCTTGTGGATGATGATACCCAAAGTAATCCGATAAACCTAATATTATACCGACGGACTCGTTAAATGCCAAAGTAGCACAAGCCCCCGATGTCGCGTTAAGAGTTGCTCAAGAAGACATGTGCTAGACGTCAGTTGCTGGCTGCTCTCGTGGCGCCATGGCGACGACGTATACTTGGTTCCATGTACCCAGCCTTTCAATAAGTCCTCTGGCTTTAATTCTGGTCTGGGGACGTATCTTACACATGTACGTATTAAAGAGCGAGGTGTCCTTGTCACCAAGCATCTAGGAGCTTCTAGCCTATCAAAGGTGTCAGATGCAAAAATGATTTTGCAAATTATCTCGATATGAATCGTTCAGGTCCATATACTCTCTTTGCTCCAGTAGTAACTGCAAAAATCGAATTATGAAGTACCTTTAGTATCTCTAGATGTATATACCAGCCTTGCTCCAGTGGGCGATTGCTGATCGTGTGCCCTCTCCCTCTTGTATATAACTCTCCTTATGCCCCGGTCTTCTCTTTCTCTTAGACTTCAGTTTGCCAGGCTTCCTAGTATCATCACTGCTTTGCCTTGATCTCAGATATCTTTCGACTTCCCTTTCGCCTTTACCCTTCCCCTTTTCGCTGTATTCTCAGCACTTTTATTTGATCACACTGACATTATCTTGACAGGCTCAGCATGGCTGCAGCCCCATATCTCACGGTCTGGTCTTGGACCTTATTGCTTCTCTTGTTGTTCTCCCCGATTATTGCTTCTGATGGTAAGTCTAGTGTAAAATACACCTCTCCCCTAGCTCTACTCTCAGACTAACTCTTCGCATTCCCCTTAGCTTCTCATATTGCTCCTAGCTCCCTGGTCCAGACTGTCGAGGTCACCATCTCGACTATATATTCGAGTGTTTTCTCGGGCACCATCGACCATGGGATGTATCCTGGATATCCAGATATAGAGCCTCCGCCTGAAACCATGGCTTCCGTCGTGGTTACAGATACGGCGGTTCTCGATTTCCCCCTGTCTTTACCTCTGAGAGCTCTTCGGAGGTAGATGTTGCTTCGACTTTGCTATCGGAGATGTCTACCTTCCAGTCCGGTACGCAAGCGAGATCCCCCAAAATTCAGAGAAGAGCAACTAATCATAAGAGTGCGTCTACAGCTGCCTCAACCTTCGCGTCTTTCGAATCCGGGATATTCTTAAGTGCATCCGCAACTACAGGAAGTACCAATACTACAGAGAAGCTGACATCCTGGTCGCTCGTGTGGGGTGGAGGCTCGGTAACTATGCCACCCGTTCCCTGGATGTCGCGCCCGGCCTTGTCAAACTCTTCAGTATATACGGGTGGAATAGCACGCTGGCAACGGCTTCGACAGGCTTCCCCATGAGTTCGGGAATATCTTTTGGAACCTCGTTCAGCATGGGTTGGAATGCTACTTCGACGGCGAGGCCCTCGGGTTTCCCCATCTTTTCCAACTCCTCTTCCGTACTGTCGCCCACAACCGGATGGAACACCACATCGTTAATGACATCCTCGGGTCTTTTCCCGACGTCCTATACTAGTCTGTCGGTGAGCACCCTTGGAACCTCGTCGTCTGTCGAGATCATTTCGTCAAGCCAAGCGCCCGAATTGACCCAGACATCGAGTGCATCGATTTCTTCCTCCGAGGCGTCGACGGAAGCCCCTGCTTCAACGACTTCCGCCGTGCGAACTTCCTCGTCTACGAAAAGGTCTACTCTACCAGATACCTCGTCAACACTGCTATCTACGAGTATCTCTGAGGCTACGTCCACGTTGGTGGCTACATCGACCTTGAGTAGCGTAACTTCCTCCTCTGCCGACAAGCCTAAGTCTCCCACAAGTAGCTCGAAGTCGGTCTCGACAAGCACGCTCAGCACATCTTCCTCGCTGGCGCCGACCTCGACCTCCTCCCTGACTTCTTCCACGGAGACCAAGGCAACCGAGAGCACCCCGAAGCCTTCGTCGAGTACCCCATTGAGCACTTCTTCCAGCACTTCGTCGAGCACCTCGACTACCTCGTCGACTACCTCGTCGAGCAAGTCTTCAAGCACCTCGACTACCTCGTCGAGCAAGTCTTCAAGCACCTCGACTACCTCGTCGACCACTTCGTCGAGTAGTTCGTCGAGTACTTCGTCAAGCTCCTCGAAATCGTCATCGGTCGCGACTACCTCTAGTAAGAATTCTTCTTCGGCGCCTGTCAAGACAAGTGATAGGAAGACTAGCGCTCCTGAGTCTTCCACCAAAGCTCCCGAGACCTCCACCAAAGCTCCTGAGACCTCCACCCAGGCTCCGACTTCTGTGAAGAGTACGTCCCAAACTCAGAAGCCGGAATCGACCAAGGAGCCTGTCACGACGGAATCCGAGACGCCGAGTCCGACAACCACCTCTGAGGCCCCTGCTCAGACCGAGTCGAAGGCCCCAGTCCCAGAGCCTACGGATGTTGAGGAAGAGCCCCCAAGGTTTCTGACCAGCCGCAGGAAGATGAGGAGGAAGAGGAAGAGGAGGAAGAGGACGACGACGATGTGGTTGTCGTTCCCATCCCCATCAAAGGCCAGATACCCCATCCCAAGATAGATATTCACCTCGATTTATCTTGCGGGTTCTGGCCCTTCCCCTTCCTGAGGCCTCCCTTCCTCGCGTGGATGTGCGACCCGCGCCTGCCCTCCCCCATACTTGATCATCCCGCCCCTGAAGCCTCTTCCGCCCCCTGCACCAGGCCAGAAACCTCCTCCAGGCAGCCGACCCAAGCCGACTCCCCCGGACCTGCCCCGCAGCCTGAGCCTCAGCCCACCGGCCCTGCCCCGACGGTCCCTCCTGGTAAGCCTGAGCCTACGGTAACGCGTGAGACTCCGACGGACTGCACGGAAATGGTCACTTTCGACGGAGGTTGCGTGCAAGAGTGCACCACCTTCTCTTATGACCGTCCCAGCGCCGTCCCCACCACGTGGACTGAGTGTGCGGATGAGGAGTGCAGCGCTACCACGGCCTGCGAGAGCTGGATTCCCCGACCGAAACCATCTGGAAATCCCGATCGTGCACGAAGACGTACACGGAGACAGCTTACTGTGAGAAGCGGTGTACCAAGGTTATCAAGCCTGAGAGCACGGATACCGGGTACACCACTCGAACGGACTGTCCCAAGACGGCGACGTGCACTCCGACGGTGGTGTGCGATACCCTGACGACAACAACCACGACATCGTACACGACTCGCACAGAGGAGCCGACGCCCGGTTGCTTGGCCAAGAGGAACTCAATCGACAGCCACGCCAAGTTCCTCCTCGCGTTCGGAGCGATTGACGAGATGGGTGACCCGGAGAATTTCGACCCCAACAAGCCGGTGCCCTCTCCGAGTGCTTCTCAAGGTGGCCTCAAGGCAGCTGCTGCTCCTGAGGTCACTGCGGTTGCAATGGTTCCCCGCGATCCCTCCACCGCCGCCTTAGTACCAGCCGTTGCCGCCCAAAGCGATGTTCCGGACAAGCCCGTCGAGTACCTTGCATACAAGGATTTGCTAACGACCCCGACCATATGGCCCGGCGGCGTAAGTTCTTGGTGGGAGCGGGTACAGGAACAATTGTTCCTCAACGGCGCGGGATCTCCTCTTCTCCTGGCCGCAACGTTCTGGAAGGACCAATACGCGCCGAACCACGCGCTGTTCTCGCCCTTCGCCGAAACTCCGATCGCAACCGGTATCAAGAACCTCCTCGGGTGTGTGGCTGTGGTGATCATTTCCGACCTTGGCGTGTACCACGCCTACTTTGGGAGAAGCCGACGTTTGCCAATCCGGAAGTGGGCGAGGACCCCGCGACAGCCACGCCGTACGATGCGGATGCGGCGTACGAGGACCGGGTGACCAAGTTCCTGAAGGAGGGCAATTGGTACGGCGCCATGGTGGACGAGTACGGGACTATGGCCAAGAACGAGTCGAGCAGGGCTTCAGCATCGCTCGTTGATCTCACGAGCAGCGGCGGCCCTCTGGCCCAAAACACGAGTTCTTGGTTGTTCCTCACGTTGATCCGACCATCGCCTTCCGCCGAGCCCGAAGGACGCGACAACCCGGACGACACGATCGACAGGCTCCGAGACGACTTGGCCAAGCTTCTCGGCATCCCGGAGAGCTCGGCTCGAGTCATTGAGTACCCCAACAACGTCTCGGAAGAGTGGAAACTCCTTTCTCGGATTCCTGGATGGAACAGGGCCAAGAACGACTACTGGGTCAGGAACGCGGGCCACAACGGCGTCTTCATCCAGTACGCGCCTGGGGCTACCTTGAGCGCCAGGGATAAGACAGCGCCGCACCGGCACCTCAAGGTCTGGTTCAACAAGGAGCTCATCATGCAGGAGATGTGGTGCCCTGGCCGCGGCAAACTCAAGAGGCCGAGACTGCCCGATCCCATCTGGAAGCCGATCGAGGCACCGGTACCGCCCGGGGACCAGCTCGCGCCCAAAGACATGTATGAGAGGGCGGCCGCCGAGCACAACAGTCACAGGGAATTGAAATGTGCCAAGGAACCGCCCACCAAGATCTGCACGATGGACGTCTCACAAACGGTCCTCCCCGTCTGGAAGCCCAAGGTCAACGGAGTCATGGACATCATCGACGAGCAGGGCCGACGCGCGCACATTCAAGATTACAGCGTGGAGTTTGGTCAGTTCGTCACGTCCCCTCCGGACCAGAACAAGCTCGGGTTCAACGTGACGGCGGTGTTCGACGGCGACTGGGACGATCACGTCGTTCAATCCGGGTACGGCTGCTCCTGCGTCGACGGGGTCTGCGACATCTTCTCGCCGGCGTGCTGCGGGCAAAACAGCGACTGCCCGGCCGCGTGCGTCTGCGAGGGGACTACCTGCACGCCCGATTCGCCGGCGTGCTGTGCGCTGGATACGTGCCGGACTCGCGACTGGAACGATATCCGGGACTACCAGTTCAGACAGTGGGACGTCCGGATCATGGTGGAGGGCGAGAGGGGCCTCATCTTGACGCAGGATGGGATTTCCAACCGCTTCAACTGCACTTCGACGGAGTGGCAGAATCTCCCGGAGAGCCCGATCCCTGGGTGGTGCACACCGGTAAGTACATGGCTTGACTCCTCCTTTTGCCTCGTTTTTCTGTTCACCTCCTCGTCTCGATCCCAATCGCCATATGTTCCAAAACTAATCACTTCTCTTTTCTTTCTAGCACCGCCGTTTCGTTTGCACGTGGGACTGTGACCATCATTTTTAGAAATGGTCACCCACGATGCTTTAAATTGAAGAGTGGGCAGACGTGATGGAGATGGACTGGGATGGTGTGTTTTTAGCTGTTTGAGTAGTACGGATGCTGGTGTTTTTTTTTTATTCTCTTTCTCTTCATGTTTAACTAGAACCTTTACTTTTACAAGTATTCAATTATTCGTGTGCAATAATGGACTCTCCGCCTCCTCTCTTTGATTGTTCTCGTCTACTGAGGCATCGAGATTGAAGTTTTCGATCATCTCTTCCCCGCTCACTTCTTCGAATGCAAAGGTCTCCCGCAATTCTCCTCATGAGGAGAAAGAAAAGGTTTTCCTCTTCCTTTTTTTTTTTTTTTTTTTTTTCATTTTGCCTTTGCCGCCCCTCACATCTTGGGGCTGTCGGCTATCGGCCCTCCAGCATCGTGACCCGTGTTTTGTCCCCCATCCCATTCAAGCAGATATTTATGTTATACCTGGCACAAAAGGGAGATAGCGGCTGGGATACAATATGCGCCAAATCAAACGGAAACGAAGCCACCAATTTTGTGCGTCTTTCCGGGGTTCGAAAGAAATACAAATAAATTCGTTACCTAACGAGCTCCGTTACCTAACGAGCTCCTTCCTTGACTTGACAAAAGTGAGCAATCGAAGAGGGAAAGAGGTCCTATACCTTGATTTGCACCTGCTCCATGTATTTGATGGTGGAGAAGGGGCGAAGGAAAGAAAACATCGACAAAATGACCCGCGACGTGCAATCGCTTGAGGCTCTGCCTTTTCGTCCCGACTTGTCTCCACCACCCTTTCCATCCCTAAAAATCCAACGTCCGTCCCGGCACATCGCTCGATAGCTTCTTGACATGTTAATCGGAGATGGAATGCCATGCCGCTCCACCCATGGGCCTAGATCCTCTGGGTAACAGTCACAGGTTGCGGGGGTAGTATCCACACGTTCACCAGCGTCGCTGCGTGCAAGCACTCTTTCACCCTGCGGCGTCGTTGCTCTCCAGCTAACTCCCTTGGTGTCTAGTAGGATTGTGACGTCCGTTGGTAGACCCCGCCTTCACCCAATACTACTTAGACTCATGGCCTTGTCCGGCCGGTCGGGTCAGTCTCTCTAACCTTGCCTGATCAGGTGGAGGTGGACCTTGGCTACTTCGTGAATGGGTGTGGTGTGGTCCCCATGAATCCGACGGCCAAACTCTCCGTGCCACACCCGATCAGGCCGTCCAACCGTTGTCTCGCTTGCATCTATCGTCAACGCGTATTCCATCATACTTCACTTCTCGCAGGCAAGGTCGATGTATTCAGACACCCCGATATGGTTATTCCCTCGCCGTGCCGCTTCTTTGGATTTCCCTCCCCTTTCCCCGCTCGCTCGCTAACTCGATGAAAATGTTCACTCGACGGTTCGCAAGCTGCCCCCAACAGCCTGAATTGCCCGACCACAGTTTCATCTTGCGTGGTCTGGACATCTGAAGCCTAAATATAATACCCACTTCTCCAATGTGGAATGGGGATAGAGACAAAAACAAGGGCAAGGGTCGAGATTCAAGAAGGGAGGGTACACAAAGGGGGCCTCCCTCTTCCCAAAAAAAGAAGAGGAAAAAACAGACAGCGACCATCAAAACCCTGCCGTCTCCATTGTGCCTGGCCACTCCCCTTGCTCGGAATATATTAGCCAACCCATCAACAATCTATCTTCAAGCCTTAATCTCCTGCCGCCATTCTTTCCCCCATTTTCCCCATGCTACGATACCTCTAGCTTTCATGCGACTAGTCACCTTCCCCCGAACACCAATGCACATCTCGTGCTATTTACCACCGTCGCACAGCGAGCACATGGCCCTTTCCCTTTGTCTCTCTCGGACTCCCTTTCCATCCTCCTCCTATTCGTGCCCCTTCTCTTTTTTGGCCTCATGTAGCCTAGCCATCAACCCCCTCTCCCCATCTTCGTCGCTTGTGGCCATTAGCAGCCCTTCATCATGCCGACCGGGTTCCCAAAAATAACACACGCCATGCATAACCCCCAACTCGTCCGCTAGCCCTCCCGGGTCGACAATCCGGATAGAACATTGAAGACGATAGCAAAGACTCGAGAGGATGCCAAGACTACTGACTCTTATGTCGAACCTTGGATCCCCTACTTTCGCCGCCCTCCCACAAATAGCCAAGGTGCCTTCTGATCACGCTAACATCTATCCCATGCCTCTTGATTCGGTCTCTTGGTCTCCATATTGTCTGCCCCCTTCCCCTTCCACTTACAGCCCACACCTCCGTTTGGGCCTGGTTAGCATTCCAGGACCTTGACTTTAGCCTCCCGTCTTCTTTACTGCATTAGATAGTCGTGTCTGTCTAATTTATGGATATTCGTGATCCCGTCCATTGTTCGCTTTTCCCCGTTACTCGACTGAGCCTCGGGTCTCGGGTCATGGGGGTCATGCCCACTCATCAATACATGGATGACTTGATAATTTTGATTTGCCTTGGGCCTTATTAGTCCTGATTGACCACTCTCTCGCCTTCTCTCTCCTTGACCTCCTTAGATCTCCCCGCGCAGCACCACAGGTAAGCCGGTCTGTAAGAGAAGTCGCGAGCCCTTTTAATAGCGCTCTTCTTCGACCCTGAGCGCAAAGGGACAGGAGACACTCGCCAAAGAGAAAGAGAGTGTGCGACACTCGCAATCATGGTGCGGCCCCGCTTCGCCGTAAGCTCGGCCATTGCCGCTTTCGCGTGGCAAGCCACCGCCGATCTTTTGCCACAAACCATCACTCTTACAGGTGTTCCAGTCCCGGGACCTGATTACGATGGGCCCGACCCTACCGGCGGTCTGGCACAGCCCTCTAGAGATTGGATTCCTCCCGAGCTGTCCCATCTTATCCCGACTCCGGGAGTGAACTTCACCGGCACCTTGCCAACCTCTATTTCGGAGCCAACCTTTCCACATGAGGGCGGCGAAGATCCGGAAGAGCCTGTGGAAACGGGAACCCCCGAGGAACCCGAGGAGCCTGAAGAACCCGAGGAACCAGAAGAGCCTGAGGAGGATCTCGGCTGCCACAGTAATGGTCTCGACTATCAAAATGGCGGCACATACAATATTGATATGACCGTGGAGGACTTTTTCGGCTTCAAGTCCGAGTTCATAGGTAGGACCACTTGGGTGGAATTTACGCACAGAGACAACTTGCAACGGAGGAAGCTAAAACTCTGGTGTGATGCTAGGATGCGAAAACGCCACCATCTACCCGTACATGATTGATCCTGAAGGTTACGAGTACCCGTGTACTGTTATGCAGACCTTGCCCGAGGGAGACGTTCAGTACTCCGAATGGTTTGTTTTCTCTTTTCATTCACTCCCTTGACGATAACAAAGACGTTCGATTAGCTAGAGGCTAACCTGGATCCTAGCGATGTTCTGTACTCTGAAATGTGGTCTGGTAACTGGTCTATCGTCATCGAGGCCTACGACATCGAGTTCTCTGTCCAGCGTGACTTTGAGCTCGTCGTTGGTATTCTTCCCAAGGTCACCAGTACCGCTGTCGATACCCTTATTGTCGGAATTACCACCCATCCCGATGCAGCGAGTATGGCTATCCCCCAATCCCCCATTCTCCCCGTACCCTTTCTGGGCTTTTTAAACAGAGGCATTGGCTAACTTGGAAATTGTAGCGGTGACAAATTGGCACAACCAGACCAGTACTTTGATTTACTGGCCCGACGCCGTCCTCGCCACCTGCCCAAGCAACACCCAAACCATTACCGAGTGGTTGGAGGGCGAGACCACCACCCTCTACTATAAGAGTACCCGGACGGCGTACCGTGATCCGTTCTACGCTTACTGGACCACCACTGCTGCTGTGTGGGCTTACTGCCATTGGCCTTGGTGGCAGTGGCCCTCTTACCCGGTTCCGACAACCGCGGCCCCCGGCCAGCCCCCGACGCAGCAGCAGCCCACGGCACCGACTCCTACGTCTACCGTATGCCGCGGAACCACGTGCATCACCCAGCAGCCCCCATCACCGTCACCACCACCAGGGTGATTACATCCCCGGGCGTCACCATTACCAGCTTGCCCGGCACGTCCTACACCGTCTGCCGTGGCACGACCTGTCTGGAGGAAGAGTTCCCCACCGCGCCGCCCGGCCAAAACAACCCCGTGCCGTCCAAGACGCCCGACAAGCCGCGCGAGCCGACCACGACTCGCACGACGCCCACCTCGCAGCCTCCCACGCAACCCGGCCAGCCCACGCAGCCCACCGAGCCGCAGCAGCCCCAGGAGCCTCCGTCCACCCACGAGCCCGTCACGCGAACGCGCACCAGGACTCGCGAGGAGTCGCAGACTTGGAATACGGAGCCCATCACGCCGCCGAGCCCGACGTTCCCGACCAGCATACCGCCCATCACCCAGCCGCCCATCGTTACGCTGCCCGGCTCGAGCTACAGTGTCTGCAGGGGCATCACGTGTCTGGACGATATTGATATCGAGATCCCGACGTTCCCTCCTGAGCAGCCGACGCAGCCTAATGAGCCGACGCAGGGACCGGGACCGGGACCGGATCAGCCTGAGGAGCCTGAGGAGCCGGAGCAGCCTGGTGAGCCGGAGGAACCTGAGGAACCTGAGGAGCCCGAGGAGCCTGAAGAGCCCGAGCAACCTGGTGAGCCTGAGCAGCCTGGAGAGCCTCAAGAGCCTGAGCAACCAGAGGAGCCCGAGGAGCCCGAGGAGCCTGAGCAGCCCCAAGAGCCCCAAGAACCGGAGGAGCCAGAGCAGCCGGAGCAGCCTGGTGAACCCCAAGAGCCCGAGGAGCCTCAAGAGCCCGAGCAGCCCGGACAACCCGGACAGCCCGATGAACCTCAGGAACCTGAAGAGCCCGAGCAACCGGGTCAGCCTGGTGAACCCGATGAGCCCCAGGACCCCGAGGATCCCCTACTCGCACTCTGCGCACCCGTACCAACACGCGGACTGTGCAGCCCGGCCAGCCCACGCAGCCGCCTGAGGAGGAGCCGCAGCCCGGGAGCCGCAGCCCGAGCCGACAGCTGAGCCTGGTACTCCACCGGATACGCAGCCAGAGCCCACGGAGAGACCGGATCAGCCTGGCCAGCCTGATGAGCCTGGTCAACCTAACGAGCCGGATCAACCTGGTCAACCTCAGCAACCTGACCAGCCTGGAGAGCCTCAGCAGCCAGAACAACCTGGCCAACCTCAGCAACCAGACCAGCCTGTAGAAACTCAGCAGCCTGATCAGCCTGGACAACCTCAACAGCCGGATCAGCCGGGGCAGCCTCAGCAACCTGACCAGCCTGGACAGCCTCAGCAGCCAGAGCAACCTGGCCAACCTCAGCAGCCCGACCAGCCTGTAGAAACTCAGCAGCCGGATCAGCCCGGCCAACCGGACGACCAGGACGATCCCCAGACTCGCACGCTCCGAACCCGCGAGCGCACCCGGACATCGAGCTTCGACCAGGGCCAGCAACCCGTTCCCACGACTCCTCCTCGTGGTCCCGTTGAGACGGTGATTGAGCCTACACCAACGCCCGATCCTGGCCAGCCTCAGCAGCCGGAGCAGCCTGGTCAACCCCAACAGCCGGAGCAACCTGGACAGCCCCAGCAACCCGACCAACCTGGGCAGCCTCAGCAGCCGGAGCAACCTGGACAGCCCCAGCAACCCGACCAACCTGGGCAGCCTCAGCAGCCGGAGCAACCTGGACAGCCCCAGCAACCCGACCAACCTGGGCAGCCTCAGCAACCTGATCAGCCTGGGCAACCTCAACAACCTGATCAGCCCGGCCAACCTCAACAACCTGATCAACCCGGCCAGCCTCAGCAGCCAGAGCAGCCCGGACAACCTCAGCAACCTGAGCAACCGCAGCAACCTGGGCAGCCCCAGCAGCCCGACCAGCCCCAGCAGCCACAGCAACCTGATCAGCCCGGCCAACCTCAACAACCTGATCAACCTGGGCAGCCTCAGCAGCCGGAGCAACCTGGTCAACCTCAACAGCCGGATCAGCCTGGGCAGCCTCAGCAACCTGATCAGCCTGGGCAACCTCAACAACCTGATCAGCCCGGCCAGCCTCAGCAGCCAGAGCAGCCCGGACAACCTCAGCAACCTGAGCAACCGCAGCAACCTGGGCAGCCCCAGCAGCCCGACCAGCCCCAGCAGCCACAGCAACCCGATCAGGGTAACAATGGAGGCAACAATGGGAACCCGCAACAGCCTCAGCAACCCGAGCAGCCGCAACAACCTCAACAACCCCAGCAGCCCGATCAGCCTCAGCAGCCTCAACAGCCTGACCAAGGGAACAATGGTGGTAACAACGGCGGCAATCCTCAGCAACCCCAACAGCCTGAACAGCCTCAGCAACCCCAGCAACCTGATCAAGGCAATAATGGAGGGAACAATGGGAATCCCCAGCAGCCGCAGCAGCCGCAGCAGCCGCAGCAGCCGCAGCAGCCGCAGCAGCCGCAACAACCTGAGCAGCCACAGCAACCACAGCAACCTGACCAGGGCAATAACGGAGGTAACAACGGAAATCCCCAGCAGCCTCAGCAACCTCAGCAGCCCCAGCAGCCCGATCAAGGCAACAACAACGGTGGCAATAATGGCGGGAACCCTCAACAGCCCCAGCAACCTGAGCAACCTCAGCAACCTCAGCAGCCGCAACAGCCTCAACAGCCTGATCAGGGTAACAATGGTGGCAATAATGGAAACCCTCAGCAGCCTGAGCAACCGCAACAACCGCAACAACCGCAACAGCCGCAGCAACCTGACCAGGGCAACAATGGAGGTAACAACGGAAACCCTCAGCAACCTCAACAGCCGCAACAGCCGCAACAACCGCAACAACCAGATCAAGGTAATAACGGAGGCAACAATGGAGGAAACCCCCAACAACCCCAACAGCCTGAGCAACCACAACAGCCTCAACAACCGCAACAGCCCGACCAGGGCAACAACGGTGGCAATAACGGAGGCAATCAGCAACAGCCGCAACAACCCCAGCAACCGCAACAGCCCCAGCAGCCTGATCAGGGTAACAACGGAGGGAACAACGGAGGCAACAACGGCGGTAATCAACAGCAGCCCCAGCAACCTCAGCAGCCCCAGCAGCCCCAACAGCCTGATCAGGGTAACAACGGAGGGAACAATGGCGGCAACAACGGTGGGAACCAACAGCAACCTCAACAACCTCAGCAGCCTCAGCAACCCCAGCAACCCGATCAAGGCAACAACGGAGGAAACAATGGAGGGAACAATGGAGGGAACAATGGCGGCAACCAACAACAACCTCAGCAGCCCCAGCAGCCTCAACAACCCCAGCAACCTCAGCAGCCCGACCAGGGCAACAACGGTGGCAATAATGGAGGCAACAACGGAGGCAACAACGGTGGTAACCAGCAGCAACCCCAGCAGCCTCAACAGCCTCAGCAACCTCAGCAACCCCAGCAACCTGATCAAGGTAACAACGGAGGCAATAATGGAGGCAACAATGGAGGAAACAACGGTGGTGGCCAACAGCAACCCCAGCAGCCTGAGCAACCGCAACAACCCCAGCAGCCCCAACAACCTGATCAAGGAGGCAATCAAGGAGGTGACCAGGGCGGAAACCAGGGCGGCGATCAAGGTAACAACCCTGGAAGCGCGGTGGCAACACCAGCAAGCCGTCCTACTTTGTTCCCCGTATCTCGGGTACCGGCTGCGGTGGCTTCGCAGATGGTGGCGGAGATGGCTGCCATGGTGACAGATAGGCCTAAAGGTGAGTTTTGGATGAGTTGGGAAGCACTTGAACGTCGTCCGCTAACTCGGCGGGAAGCCTCTCTACGACGCCGACAGGAGAAGGATGAGCCAGTGGAGGAAGACGAGGAGGAAGATGAGGAGTCGGGTGAGGATACCGACGAAGAGGAGTACCCAGATGATGTTGTTGTGTTCCCTACGATCACGGAGACAGTCTGGGACGCCAACGCTACACAGACGTATATGGTCACAATTGCGCTGGCTCAGAAGACGGTCTACGAGGATGGTAAGTCAAGGCCACGTTGGCGACAACAAACCAGCTCTTCAAGCGAGCGATATCCGCTAACACGAACTACCAACAGTTAATCACGTCGTTACATCAACTTTGTAAGAAATCCCCCTCCCCGCTGCTCTTACTATACCGACGAACGGTACTAACGATATCCTGTAGCATCCCGCCGGCTCAAACTCTCTGTGTAAACGATGTCGACGTCACAACGACGGAAACATTCCAGGGAGAAGAGCAGACCGAATTCTATGTAGATTACGTGACGGTGACTACGGAGCAGACGATTTGGATAGGGTAAGTAATGGCTCTTCCTTTGAGTTGGTATGAGTGGCCAGGCTAACGAGGCGACTGGGACAACAGACAAACAACAGTGCAAACGTACTCGGACTACCATATCATGACGCAGTGCTGGCAGGGCGGAGGCTGGTACGGATTCCCTTAAGGGACGGGGGACTAGGAGACAGGGGAGGTAGGCAGCATCGCATGAAGAGAACGATGCGAGTTTTTGAACTGGGTGTGGCTATGGCATTGGTGTATGGTGCATCTTTTGAGTTTTGGAGAAAACTGCCCCCTTCTGTCGTATATACTTGAATGTCGCTTTTTCTAGGCTGTGGACCAGGGCCACCCTTTTCCTCTTCTTTTCTCTCCTTTTCTTCTTTTTACTCATATTATTCATACATTTCTTTTTGTTTTCTCTCCTTTGGAGTGTCGATCTAGCTGCCTCGGTAGACAGTTGCATGT
This sequence comes from Parascedosporium putredinis, assembly GCA_949357655.1. Classification (NCBI taxonomy): domain Eukaryota; kingdom Fungi; phylum Ascomycota; class Sordariomycetes; order Microascales; family Microascaceae; genus Parascedosporium; species Parascedosporium putredinis. The sequence goes on along the minus strand of CASHTG010000020.1, from coordinate 692,434 downwards.
CAGTGCATTGATCCAGAAGTATCCAGTTCAATGTTGTTCGTTGCTCGATCCTGTGGAACAAAGCGTCAGCTCGGGACTTGGTAGGGCTGGTGCCCAACCCTCCACCAAGCCCCGGTCTCGACGGTCCGGTTGGACGTGATCACCGAGGAGGATCCGCCAGGGCATAAATGATCACCACGCCTTTTGTTTAGAACCCTAAATTTCCCCAACCTGTTCTCCCGCCTCCGCCCCTTATGATTCAGGGCAAGCAGAGTATGAACCATTATGCGAATTAATCCATTCGCAGAAAGCAGCACCCCGTCTTCAAGGTTGCTGACTACATGATGATATTCAAGAGTGCGGCGTGTGACCATAAACGATCGCTTGAGCTCTCTCTCACTTACCCTTACTGGGATGGGTTTACACCCTCCCCGGCTCGAATTCCAATATTCGCCCTTTGTCTTTGCAAAGTGGGCAAGTTTTAACTAGTCAAGATCGAGGCAGGGCAGGGAAGATGGATCAATTGCGGGATTGGTGGGTGAGGGTTGGCCTGCTTGATTGAAACGACGCCACGCGCATCAGCGGCAGATGAGGGGGTATGGTAGCTCAAGTTTCTTTCTTTTTTTTTTTTTCTTTCCGTTGTCTCCCCATGTTTATGATCTCTTTTCCTCAAAGCCCGAGAGTGAATCTTGGTTCCCTCACCTAGGCACGCTACCTTCAATCTCTGGGAAGAGGGCGAGGGAGGCGCAGCCACGTGAAGGGGCGGTTTCGGCTTTGTCTGGGCCCTTCCCTGGCTCGCCAGCTTCTGCTTTCCTCCTGTTCGCCCAACTAATAAGGCTGGTGGTCCTTGTCGACTGACCAGAACGGCAGGGAAATACCTCCGCCTATCTCTCCACATACACAATACATCAGTCTTGGTGCACTATGCCTTACACAGGGAAAGACGGAACGGGAGTTGGCAAGGGGAACCATGGACGGCGATCTGTGAAGGAACTAGTCCCGACACAGGTGACGCAAGGGGAAGCGAGGCTATAGATGCTATCCTGGAGGCATTGACTGCGAGAAGAAGCAAGGAAGGAATAAAGTGGTTAACCGAGACACACGTGTATGGTGGGAGAGGAACCTTGGGATGCTCAAAGGATATTGTGTTGCATCGTAGATTTTTTTCTCGAGCCACCCTCCCTCTCCAAAGATGCTGCTACGATTGTGTCTCGTGGGCGCGATGGGCCGCACGGCACAGAGACTCGAGAGAGAGAGAGAGAGAGAGAGAAAGAGGGGGATGTGCTGGAAGTGAGGGAGGCAAACGAGCTAGAGAGATCTGGGCGACGCCGCGGCGCGGACGCGTGTTTGGGGGCTTTGTGCGCCATCTTCCTTGGGGTCATGGTTTCTGGTTCAGAATAGCGCTCCGTCGGAGTTTTGGCCGACTTTGGTTCGGTTGGGGGCAGAGAGAGAGAGAGAGAGGGGGTGTGGACTGCCTATGCGCGTGGGTGAGCTGAGCGTGGGAAATACGGTTTGTGGCTGGATCGCGCTCCAGGCGTAATCCATCGATGCTTCACATGGAATGGTTAGAGAAGGGGGAGTGGCTGATGAGAAGGCGGGTTGCGATTGGGGGAACCAAGATTTCAAAGAGATTTAAGCTGTGGTGTCTGCAGTGTGTCCGAGGAGGAAATTAGACGCCCGGAGCATTTACGTGGGATCCTCAGGCGAGGCAAAGTGGAAGATCGTGGCAAGTCCACTGCGAAAGAGGGCGGGCGGGCGCCCTTTTCGCCTTGGGGGACCAAGGAAGAAGATCCATCGCGTCGACGGGGCGGCAGAGGCGTGGGCGGGAGAAGAAAGGAACAAAAGGAGAAAAAGGGGAAAATATGGATGCGTGCGTTGGTGGCTTGTTCTAGCCTCGACACGACTCGGCACTCGACGCATCGATTGTTTGGCTCCGACCAGTCCCGGCGCCATGGTCAACGTCCTGCCCCTTCATCTCCGTGAGCCAGAAAACAAAAGAGAAACTTGTCCTGCTGAGAAGGAATATCATTACGAATGAGGCCCAGTCCTAGCTTCGTCTTTCTGCCTTTTTGACTTGTTTCTTTTTCCTCTTTTTCATTCGGGTTCCCCTGCCCTGTCCTCTTGGGCTCGGCTCCTTTAATTTTGCTGAGGCTGAGGGGTGTTTGGGATCACTGTTCTACTTCGTATATGTCTTCGATCGCAGGATGAATTCATCGGCCACCATCGTAATTCATAATCCATGTGCAGAGCCGAGTCGTTGATCTTTTTCTTATATATTCAGCTGGCGGACAGCTTTAAACCAGACGATTCATACAAGTATATCCCCAGCGAAGGGACCTCCGCCATTGATTTGCAAGGATTGATTGAGCATTCGAACGAAGAACTGGTGCCAGAAGCCACACCGGTTCTGACGCCCGAGCATGAGTGCAATTAAACTGTCACATCTTCTAGAACGCGAGGAAAACGCTCGTTCTTGAAACCATCCCCCTTCATTGTTGGACAAGTAACGGGCGACGGGACCTATCACATGAACAGACGTGCCAAGGAGGAGTGTACCTTATTAGCGTGGAGCAAAGACGAGACCTGACGAATTGAAGGATTCAGCATGTTCTCGACCAGCTCTTTTTCTTTTCTTCTCTTCTTGTTGGTTTGAGATGAGCAGTTCGCTCCTTTCCTTTCCGGGGTATGAGAGCGGGTGAACAGGCCACCCAAGTCGAGATGAAGGACGAAAACGACGTGGGGGTGTGCGAAGCGAGGGGATCCTTGCTTGTAACATTGGAAAGGCACCTCGCTGAGCCAGAGTACCTAGTCAAGTCGGAATGCAACACTGCAATGTCTGATGTGTCTTCATATTGTTCAAGCCAAGGCCATGTCCTCTGCGTCGAATTTTGAATGACGGGCGACGTCGGTTTCCCCACAACAAGATGACTTGCAGCAAGAGGAGATCAATGTAATTTTCTTAGTTATTTGAGAGGAAGGGCGAGCAATAATAATTAACTGGATTGAGCATCAACTTTTTGCTGAGGACTTGTTCTCCATTAATTCGGTGTAATTGAGTCAATGGCTCCATCTTGACGACGCTAAATTTGATGGCGAGTGCACAGTATTGCGTGTGGTTAACCAAAGGAGCACTCACTGGAGGAGGGGGTGCACACATGAAACTGCTACGCGAGGTTGCAGTTGGAAGCTGGTTCGGTCCTGAGAAAGGCGCACCTAATATTACAATTTGCGTCCTTTTGTCGGTCTCTGTTGTTAGCTTCATGGCTGTTGGTCAAAGTAGGCGTGGACACAATGCAATGCAATCATCAGATGAGGTAATCTTTTGTGTTGTCGTAATGATATCCCCGGCGTTCCTAATAGCTTGCCAGTTGCATGAGACGATGCGAGGCAACGTGTGTGCGGAACCAACGCCGGCGGATCTTGTGAGCCCGAATCGCCCGAGTTGTGCGCCGGATGGAACACTTGAGTATTACTCTCCAGCGCACTGCGATGTATACACTGCACAACTTGTTTGTTTTCTTGGCTCTCTTGCTCGTGCACTCTCGCACTCGCTGTCCGCATCGCCTCGTCTGCAACAGTTGGCGGCCGACCCAGACTAATCCTCGCCCCCTCCGACCGAGAACCAGCGCGCGGTCAGTGCTAGTGACACCATGGTGGTGAGGGTGAACAAAGGCCACTGCGGGAAGACCGAGCAAGCCTCTGACCGAATTGTGCGTGCGGACTGGAACCACGGCCGGAGACGCGAGCCATTCCAAGTTGGATGGCAACGGTGCAAGAACCCTTGAGCCGCGTAAGCATCGCCGCCGAGCCGAGGAGAAGATTGCACTAGATCCGGAGATAGACCTGAATAGAAACGGGATAACTTGTTGGAGTCAAACCTCAAGATCTTCGAAAACTGCGGCGGTGAGGAGGACATGCAAGCGCTGAGTGTGGTGCCGCGCCGGCCGTCGCACAAGCGAGCGGGCGAGCGGCACGGCGAGTGGCGTTCATTGTGCATCCGCCGTCGTAGGCGGTCGTGTTTGCTCGCCATTGATACACACACTTGGTGCTCTCTAAAAAGAGTCGCTTCCATGATTTCAAAAGACGCCGGATAGCACAGGCGACAACCGCCCGGCGCCCGCGGCCTGCTGATTGGCGCAACATTCGCCAACGCCGGAAGCCTCCAGCCCAGCCCGCCCCCGCGAGTCTGCTTCCCCGGCGGGCGCTGGGTATTCTGGATCAATTCGCCCCGGAGCCGCGGATTGAACGGGACGAGAATATAATTTCTTTTTCTCCTTTTTGTACGGCAACCATCCGATCCCGCGAGCCCGATTCTCTCACATACCCGATTTTCTTTTTCTTTTCCTTTTCCGTTTGGCCAACATGGGCTAATTGTCTGGACACCATTTCATTTTAGAGTTGTTTTTCTTGTTTACAGGCTTGAATATTTGTACCCGACCCTGTACGTGTTTCGCCCTTCCCCGCTTAAGCCGGCCGTAAGATCCAGTTCCGCGCTGATTACTTTTCTTTTTCGTTCGTTGGTGCAAAAGCTTAATTTTTTTGCCCCAAGCACGCTTTCCTTCACCCTTCCACTCTCGCAACTATAGGCTTAAATATCCATTAGTGCGGCGTATTAATGGGTTTCGGAAAGGAATCCGGAGTAGGAGCCCCAAGGCCAAACGGGGAAGACGGGGGCAGGGCGCTACTGTGCGATATTCATGTTTAAGCTTTTGCGATGATTAGCGTGCTCACATCCGTGCTCAAGGGCAACATTGAACCCGGAGCGGAGCCCGATCTCCATCCCAAGAATCCTTCAGTTGATTTGGATGCGGATGTCGGCAACAAAAGCAACGGAGAACGGAGGGGAAAAGCCCCAAAAACCGCACCCATGCCTGCCTCACTCTCCCCATCACCCACTCCCCTGAATCAAGAAGTTTGCAGCGCTGATCCGCCCAGCATGCCCGTTGACCGTGCGCACCCGCGAAATGCCCATCGAGGCAAGTTCCTCAGCAGAGTCGCATTTCGCTCGCGAAGGAACCGATCCATGGTTTCCCGTCTTTTTCGCTACCTTTTCTTCGTTGGCTAGTCGTCGCCGTTTCCCCTTACAGCCCGCGACCGACGGCTGATTTGCATGCTCACCCACCAACAGGCGACACCTTTAGACAACCGATGCTAGTTAGTTATTGAAAAAGGAAGACCAAGTCAGGCGAAGAGGAAAAAAATTCACGGCGGGTTTTCGACAAGTCAATTCGCTGGTTGTAATTTCTGGTTCAAATGGCACGGTTTTTGAGTTTGTGATTCGCATCAATTGATGCAACCAGATTCATATTAGGTGTATGTATCCATCCTTGTTTCGAATATGTACAGCGGGCCCGGCCCTGTTCCGCCGGATCCCCGTCCCCACCTCAAGTTCCTCCTCCAAAATACCCATGCCGCTCTGTTTCCAAGGGGAAAATTAGGTCCGTCCCAAACGACAGTCGCTGTCCAATTAACTTTTCTGTACCAACGTAGGGGTGCGCCCGCTTGCATGGTGAGATTAGAGGTAGATGTAGCACAAGGGCGAGCCTCCGACAGTGTTCATGAGGTCCTTGATCTTGACAGGCGGGGCGAGGGGAGAGAGGTCGATGGTGTCCTCAACGGTAACGTTGGCGCTGGGAGGGTTGTTCTGGAGGGTGGCGGTACCGTGGACACCCTACAAACAGTCAATGCGTTAGTATACGTAGCCTGACCCCAGAGAACATTCAGCGACGAGTTATCAGCGAGGCTTACCTGACGGTTCTTGAAGTCGAGCATCTGCCAGATCCAGTAGATGCGGTCAATCTGGGCGTGGTGGAGGTAGAAAGCCGGGTCACCAGGGGAGATGAAGGGATCACCACCGGGGTCACCGCCGATGGTGTAGTGACCACCACCGTGAACACCGAGCTGGTTGAGCACGTAGCGGTCGTCGCCCTGCAGATGGGCCTGGAACATCTCGATGTTGTTGTTCTTGAGAATCACGCTGGTCGAGTTGAGGAAGCTAGTGAAGCGCTTAGCGATGCCGGCATTGAGATCGCGCTTGAGGCAGCGCTCGTTGTCGGCAATGGGGTTCTCGACACCACTGAGGATAGGCTGGCCGTACACGGGCAGGATGATGGTGCCAAAGTGAACCTTCATGTCCTTGAAGGGACCCTTGGTCACGCAGCCACCACCGTTGCCGGGGAGCTTGAGGATGTTGCCGTTGATAGGCTGCACCATCTGGATGCCCTCATGCGCAAAGAAGGCACCGTTGCCGCTCAGAGACGTGTCGGAGCCGTCGAAGACCGGGGAGGCGTTGGGGTTGTTGACGTCTAGTCCCCACTCCCAGTAGGGCAAGGGTCCAGTGTAACCGCATTCCTCGCGGAGCTTCGTCTCGTAGGTATAGACGAAGTAGCGATGCCATGTGAGGAAAGTGGCCTAGCCGAGGAGTGCATCTGCGTTAGAGATCACTATTCAGACAGGGTGGGACGGTTATAATCTTACAGTGAGATGGATGGACCCAGTCTGGAAAACATGGACACCAACAAAGTCGTCAAATAGCGACTTAGCGGCCGGGATGATGTTGGGGTCGAAGAAGCTGGGCTTCGTCTGAAGACACTTGACCGACGCAATGTACTGCTTGCGCTGAGCAGAAGTCAGGGTTCGCCTAGTTTGAAGCTTGCGTTAGTTTGCGCGCCTGATGTTATGGACAACTTGGTAGTGGTGAGGGGCTCAGGGCAAGGGAAGGGGTAGGAGGGGGGCTATATCGTACCATTCCCTTCTAACCTTGATCTGGCTAGGGCTGCAGCCGCTGTTCAGACCGCGCTTCGCCATCCTGAGGGCAGTCTCCTGAGAAGAATCCGCCGCGAGCTGGGCAAGCTGTGCGAGGGCATCACCTCCCTCGATCTCGGGGATGCTGAAATCATCCTCGGTGAGGGCAGGTTCCTGGGCAGCTACACCGACCGCCGCGGTGGCGGCGAGCAGGAGCCCGAGAAGACGCTTCGCAGAAGGCATCTTCGGTACACGGATGGGGGAAGATGGGTTGCCGTGTAGGGGTTTTGAGATGGCACGAGGGGAAGGATGCAAAGGACAAGCGTCGTCAAGGAAAAAGACTGGTCGATCCTTTGTTCCCTTTGGAGAGTCTCAATAACCTTGAGGAACGATCCGGACAATCATTTCTAAAACTGGGAGGAGATGCTTGCTTCTTATTCTTTTCCCGCTCCTCCCTTCGTGAGATTGGCATGGAGCCGGGGTGGAGAGTCGGTTTGGAGAAGACCCTGCAAGAAACCAAAGGGGTGACAGCGCCGGAAGGGGGGTGCAGTAGGAGGAGAGGCAGGGTAGACCACCCCCTTTCTCAAGGGGAACGGACGGGGGAATGGCACCCCAAAATTGGGGGACTCGAACACACAGAAGACCAACGTTGGACCCGTAATAATCTGTGCAACTTTCCAGCCTTCACAGCGGACTCGAAAATTCACACAGGGTTACCGGCCGCCACGGGACACGGAATGACCGCCAAGAGAGAGACAGGGCCGTCGTCATGGGGCGTGGGCTGTTGGTTCGGCGTTGTGTCGTCTTCTGTCAACGAGGCCATGAGTACAGGCCGGGGTGTTGGGATTGAAGAGACAAGGGATGGACGCGAAGAGAACTGACAAGAGCCCACCTCGTCTGTCCGCCTACTGCGCACTAACAGGTAGTTGCATCTGTTGGGCGGAGTGAAAGGGGGAACATGGATGGAGAGGCCATGTCGAGGCAGGACCGTTGTCATCTTTCCTTGTCGACATCCCCGTCAAAGTTTCCCCAAAGCCTGTGCGTGATCTCATCTATTGTTCTAGCTGGTCTATTTTTTTCTGGTCGAGGGTGGCGCCTCCCACAAGGGAAGACCAAATCTCCCACATGCTCTTTCTCGAAACGGCTGTTCCAGTCGGGACAAGTCACCACAGGAAGAAGAAACTGATACAAGTACTCGGCGCCATGTCACTAGGCTGGGTCAATCGAGGTTGACCTGAAATGATAACTCCCAATGTACCAGCGAGTATTATGGGACATGGCCAGCACGCCGAGGTCTCCCATGAATAACCAGTCCCTCCAATGTTCCTTCTCTTCGCCTAGCTCTCCAACTGACCGGACGACATCCTGGTTCTTGCCTCATCCACGCTTGAGGAAAGGGCGCCCAGACCAGGTAAAGTATGATGTCTGCGGAAGAATTATGCCGCTTGCGCCAATCGACGAAGAGTGTTTTGCCAGCCCAAGGTTGCATCCACACCTCGCGGAATCGGCGGGAGCCATGCAACTTGCCTTAGTGTTGGAGCGGTCTCTGTGGGAAAAGGGGGTGTGGAAAGAGATCCAGGTGGGGGACATGGGGGAGGAGGGGGTGTCTCTTCTCCAGGGCTCCATGGCTGGCACAAGTGTCCCCTTGATCGGTTGGTTGAGGGGTAAGCACAAAATTCCATGTCGCTATTCTTATCCCCCTGTCAATGATTGTCCAGGGTGGATTGAAGACGCTCATCTTCGGCCAAGCCTTCCTTGCCCCGGACGCTAGCTTCATCGAGACAGGTACAGTTTCTCAGTTGTTCCTTCGCTCTGGCGGAACCGAGAGGAGGATGGGACAACCCCTCTCCCTCTCCTTCGCCTCTTCCTTCTCGCTCCTTTGGATGGTTGGTGGCCAATTGGAGCCTGGTCCGCCCTGAAGAAAATATCAGCATTAGCTTGCTTTAGGGGCTTCTTGGACGAACCTTCCAAAAAGATGGGAGCGATGAAGGATTCCTCATCAGGGGTTTTCTCCACAACCCTAACTGTACGACACCTGGCATGCTTATCTTCGTTTGGGTACTTCGTTCCGGCCGGAGAATCCTGCTGGCCATTCTTGTCCATTTCAATTCTTTCCAGAACCCGTCAGAAAAAGAAAGAAAAAGACAGAAAGAAAGAAAAAGACGAGAAAGAGGGGCGAATCTACAAGTAGAACAAAGTAACGCGGTAGCTCACGGCGCGCACTTCTTCCCTTCGTTGTCGACGAGCTTAAACTTTTCCCTCGACCACGACCACGACACACCTCAACACCACTGAAAGAGCACGATATTCGAGGCTATTGTCTGTGTTCTTGCGGGGACCGGAGCGAACTCGTCTGGGGAATGACCAAAAACGAAAGAAAAATAAAAGGAATAAAAGACCGAGGAACAAAAGAATCGATGAAGTACTTCGGCACAGCTAGCTCTGTACCAAGCCACTAACGCGGTATACTAAAAGTCCCCGCCCTACCCTTACCCTCCAAGGCATCAATCAGCTAACGCTCAAAGAGCGAGGGTGGACAGCCAGCAGGCAGAATGCTTTTCAGGGAAAACTGGTACGGGTGGGGGTCCGGCCAGGATCTTTGCGTGTTGCAGTTGGCCTCTCCGCATTCCATCTGCTCGCATCATGCCAATATTATTCACCGATTTCCCTCGGACAATTGGACCCCCGAAGGTAATGTTGCGTGTTCCAAGTACTTTTCTCCGCTGTGAGTCGACTATGACGGGCAATTGTAAGTTTGACCGCTCGGCACTGGTACGGGACCGGTGCCGCCTTGATGACGTTTTCCCACGGGAACTGATCAAATTAGTTCAGTGTTCAGTACGTGTGCTGTTCACAACCAGCACGTGCAGTCAAGGGTTCCCTATTAATCCGGAGTCAGAGTAAGTCCACTAGAACAAGCCACCACCGGCTAAGATTCATTAGGGAAATGTTGCGGCAATTCCGCCAGGATCAACTTGATCGGATTTGATTTAGTGTAATAGGGCGCTGAAGCTTCCAGCCCAGTAAACCAAAAACGGTCATAAATCTTCTTGTACTTTACACTAGCTCCGAAGAACGGACCAGAAACCGGCCTGCTCCTAATGCTCAGTTTCCATCCTGGGATGATGAACGAAAAGAACATTGAACATGCCCGGCCTCTTCTCAACAACTTCACACCCTAGGCCGTTAGCACTCTTGATGAAAGCGTCTCCTGGTGCACAGCGCTATCTAACTATCGGGCATCGTACGGGTCATTGCGATGCCAACATGCCAATGCGGCTGGAGTTGTCCTGGCTGGGCAGTTTATGATCCTTCAGTTTCTCCCCGCCGGCGCTTTCTTTTCCAACCCTTCCCCCACCCGCATCAACCCATTTGAGGGTGGGCTGGTCCAACCCTGCACGCTGAGTGATGCTCTGCTGCCTCTCGTATTCGCTGCACATCGACTACACTACACTCCTTCTTTTGGTCACTTCTCCTTTTTCGGAAACAGTCCCAGCGTGCCCAGCCTCTGCTCCTTGTCCTCGTGAACAGCACACAAGCACACATGAGGAGTGTGCTTCTTAGCGCCTGTATTTTGATTATTGTTCATGTCTTGTAACGTCAGGTTCCGGCGTGCTGGGAATAGCGTCGCCTCCATTTCCAACTTTTTGAAATTACCCTGTCGAAGGCTCAAAGCAGCGGCACGATGCAGTGCTAACTCAGGACCCCCATCCTCATCTAACCCCATCTCTATCATCTTGTCCTCGAGCAAATGAGAAGAGAAGTAAACACCCCACGCAGGCTCTGTCGAGCTTGAGCGTTTGCAGCAACACATACAGGCGAACAGCAATGCCTGCCGCCAAGTGGCCTTAGAGTTCAGGGCATTACGCAGAAATTCGACTGTATTTCGATTTATCGACAACCTCACGCTGCCCCGATCACCATTAGCAATGCGATAATATACGTAGGGCATGATAGTAGGGCGACAGGGTAGCTTGTCGTGTCTCAAGCACTGCCCCATGATAGATTTGCTGTTGGGAGGGTCCTCAATCTAGCAACCACTTTGCAGACAAGGCTTGTTCTCGCACCGCACGTTCGTGGCACTAAGAGCTCGACGACTGGGGCGTTAGCGGTTGAAGTCATCTTGACTGATAATTCTCATCTCAACTTTCTTTTTGCCCCTCCACCTGTTCCGTCCACAAAAGCATTAGGTCGGTCCAGGATCAACTCTCCCATTTCCTACCTCACTTTCCCAGCTCCGGGCCCAATCCCGCTCCGCGCTTGCCGAACAAGACCAAGCCGTTGGATTTCCAGCTCCTGCTTTCTCGTACTTGGAATACCAACCTGGCTTAGCTAGGGTTGCACGCGTGATTCAGGGAAGGGCTTTGCTTCGAAGAGACAGAAGGTCCCTTGAGGGATGATTGCCAAGATTGCCAATTCTGCCCGCTACCTTCCGGCCGGCCTTGCACCATTCCTGATCTGGAAGACAATGGTAGCCCGCTTTTCCCGACAACTCAGCCCGGCGACGATTCCTTGTCCCATCCTGCCTTCCTCTTCAACACTGGCGCTGTCAATCATTGCCTCATCTTGACACTTGCAGAAGCCAGCCTAGAAAAGAAGCGAGCGACTCGGATCCGTGAAAGGCAAGAAGAAAAACAATAATCCTCCCTTCTCCTTTTATCGGCGGTTCATTGTCGGTGTCAATGGCCCCCGCCTTTCCTCCTTGAAGACTTGTTCGTGTTGCCCTCGAGCTGGCAAAGGTTTAGCATGGTGGGAGCCAACCTACGGGACGCTGTTTTGGGGATTGCTTGAATTGGAAAATGGCCATTTCGACGCCCCAGAGGCCGTGTTATCCGCAGTCATCCCCTGGCCAAGCTCGAGGCGAGCCGCGAAAACCATGCACCGGGGTTCTGCCTCCATGTAACGTACCTCCAACTCATCTGGCCTCATGTCATCCCCGGTCTTCCATCCATCGAGACTCGGTAAAGCAGGTGTCAAAGTTGTCAAGATTGTGAAGGGGTCTCTCTCTCTCTCGACGAGATTCTTCTCCGGGCCGGCCCAAGGGTAAGAAGAAGGGGAAGGAGGAAATCGCGGCCGTCCCTCCCACCCCCGATCTTCGCGGAGGCAGCTGCACGTCGGTAAATAGGAGAGAAATCTATTGGGCGCCCCGGTAGAGGAGACGACCATGTGTGCGTCACCATGGGCCAATGATGGGAAACGGGGGCGACGTCTGGCTGGCATCTTGGTGTGTCCGTGGCGCCTCCAGAGGGGTGACAGCGAGGAAAGCCACCACGAGGCCATGTACCTTGTCGTGTTTCCCACCCTCCCACCCTTCTCTTCCCACATTTCCGTTCGGGCCATTTCCAATATTATTCTGCATGCGGATTTGTCGTCCACCACGTGCATGTGGCATATCCGGGCTGGGCCAGCAAACAGTGACCACGGCCCCAAAGGAGGATTCGGCTCCTCGCCCTTACAAGTACCGCCGCCCAAAGAATGAGAGGAAGAAAAGCTCGGCCTGGGCCTCCACTTCCCGCTCCTCCCCGAGTCCGTGAAGTTTTGTGCCGACCGGAGGGGTTACGGTCAGTGGCGCCATTCGCGCCCGCGGGGAGCTGCACAAGGAGTTTGGTTGGGCGAACCGGAAGTGCTCGCCATTCTTAAGCTCATGCTGTTGGTGCTGACAGCATCCTCTGAGCTAGGTACGAAGGTTAGAGGGTATGGATATCTTGATGGACTTTCTTCTCTCCTCGGCGATGGACCCCCTTTCGTGGAGAGGAAAGACAAGAATCGAGAACTCGATAATGGAGGCGGATAATGATTGACGACTCGTCATATTCTCCACGCCCGATTACCCACTTTTGCCCCTGTCGCCTGCATCTCTGGCATTTCTCATGAGGGTTTATCGAGAGGTGTGGGTTTATCATCGTGAGCAGAGTGCAAGAAGGAGTGGCCCATCGGATTTCAACGTTCCGCCTTTCTCCGACGTCAGTCCCCGACGCCTCGGGGCAGGTTGGACGTTGACGTTGTGATGATTAGCTCGTAGCCTTACCGGTACTAGTCAATTAAAATTTCTAAAGATTCCCTCATCTTAAATTAGTGGGAGACCAAGGCCAAGCAAAGAACCACTGCTCGTGGATGCTTGTGCGAGCCTTTCGCAGGAAGGCGGAACAAAAAGAAGAAAACAAAATTGGTATGATCGCCTCTAGCTAGCCAATCTTGTAAGCTTATTTCGACAGTCCGCCTGAGTGAAATTGGGAGTCTCTCTGGCTTGATGGGGTATGGTTCGGACGAGCTTATGCGGCGCTAAGCTTGGCTTGGCCTTTCTCCCATCTTTGAAGGAACAATGGAGTCTTCAAATGCTCAAAAAAGGATACATCTAACAGCCATGAAGCTGCCAGCACGGAGCGACAAGTGACTGTTGCCCGATACTGGTCCATCAATGTTCTGTGTTGGATCGGACCTGGTCAAGAGACAAGGGTCAAGGGTGAGCAGGTGTGTGTCTCGATTTTTCTCGTCGCAGCCAGCAGCTAGGGGCGCATCGCTTCACCTTTTTCCACCCCTCCCCGATGCAACTCGGGCAGGCTTCGAGAGCCTCTCCTCTTTGTACGAAGTACTTCGTACTTGGCCGGAGGCACTCCACTCCATCGAGAGAGGAGGGTTCAATGCAAGGTGAAGCGACGGGGGTGGTTCCGGGCCTCCGCTTTCGAGCATTCAAGCAATTAGCGTTAGATGGAAAAGCGCCTGGTGGACACACAAGGGAATGCGGCCCCTCTATCTCGACACCATCCCCTCCCTGGTGCCCTCCCCCAGCTCCCCGCGTGCACAACACTCACCATCCAGAAGTGAAGGGGTGGCGAGGTGAACGAGGTCGATACGCAACTGTCGACAATGTCTCTAGTGTCTTTTTATCTCTGCACCCATGCAATTAATATTACACACAATATGAGAACTTCAACGTCTAGGTTCTCTCGACCGTTTTTCTTCCGACCCCGACAAGGTCGCCGGGGGCCTTGTCCGGCAGCTAAATGCTCATTGGATGTGCTCGCCGACCATTCGCTCTCGATCTATTAGCTATTATCTCTTCTCCTTTTGCTCTTAGGCTGCAGGTCTCCAACAGCATTGACGAGGTATCAACTCTTCCCCTCCCTCCTACCTTGCCACGTTTCCTCCGCCTCCAACTGACATGGTCTTCTCTTAAGCGAGAGAATAGTCCAACAGGCCATGAACGTGCTTTCGATGAGGCTGGAAGCCTCTCCGCTTTCCTCTCCCCTCCCGCGGTTTCCGCTCCCGTCCCCGTGTTGCCACCCCATTTCTTGCGCCAACCCGTCCCCTCGCCTTTCACTAGTCTACCGGCTGAGACTAATTAGGGTCCGAGCGGGCCTGCTTCTTCGCACCTCTTTCTCTCAACTTACATGGATATCGACAAATCTAGACTCACCCTGCTGTCACAAGGTGGTATCTAAAAACCAGCCCATCTTGCTATCTTGGGGAAGAGAAACATCGTTATCTGGATGGTATGCACATCTAGAGTAGAATCTGTCGGTCTCAACAAGGTCCCCGGGTCAATACGCTTGCTTGTTTAAGGAAAACTAAAGCTAGCGAGGGAAGAGATAGCTTCGTTTTTAGCAACGCTAATCTCTCCCAAAAGGGGGACTTGGAGGGTACCCTCTTATTGCCAATAACAAATCGCTCCTTCTATTCTCTAGCGGGGCGGGCCCCAGCTGACTTTCTGCGTCCGGGTCTTTCTTCAGGACCCGGGATCGCGGGTCATCTCGTGGGCGAGGCATGCAAGCGACGCCTCGCGCCGCACGACTGCTGGAGCCGAAGGAGCTGCCTAGTGTAAGCTGCATGATTTTGCGGTTGGGCGTGCGGGTTGAGTGTTGGTGGGCCTGAGAGACTGCAGAGAATATGCAAGACTATTTCCACATTTGACAAGCCTCATGACGTGCCTCTTCAACCCTCCAATCACCAAGTTTGCTGTGTCACACACCACAGGTGGCGGGGGAGCGGGGATGCACCCCAATCCTTCGCTCACCTTTGAAATATTGATCCATTTCTATTTTTGCAGAAATACTAGCAGTAGCGTGGTTCACCGCTTTCTTCACCCAGCTGTATTCCCAACGAGCGGCAAGCGGGGAAGCGAGGCGCCGCCCGTCAACACGTGGGGAAAAGGTGGCCGGTGAGAACTATATGGGCTGCCGGTGCCAGGATAGCACCTTGACCGAGAAAGAGGCCGACGGGAGGAACGAGGCTTGCTTGCCAGGCTCATGTGGGATGGTCAAGGGCACTCGTGTCGGTGGGGTAAGTTGGTTGGCCACAGAGCCATATCCTAGCCTGGCTGCCTCGAGACGTGCTGCTGCTTGACGGCATGCTCGCAGGACCGAGCCCGGACGGGGTAGTTTCCGCGCCACGGAGGGTGGTTCTAGATTTCGAACTTCATGATTGGGGCTCGAGGCGCCGATGACTGGTTCCCCGTGCCCGCTCCCGTTGACTGTAGACAGCTTCTTGTTCCCTCATGTGGAAGGGTGGCGGCGAGGGGTCAGCAGATGGGTGCAGATCCGGCCGAGGCTACGTCAAATATTGCTTGTTCACTTAGCAGCGGCGAGCTAGCAAGTCAACTTCTAGGTATAGTAAACCTTTATAGGGCCATAGATAGCGCCATTGCTGCATGAGTCTGTTGGTGACTATGGTTTGACAAGCATCCAATGTTCGGGAGGCAAGCTTGGCCCCGATAGAACAGCCGTGGTCGAATCACAAGAGTTTTCCGTTTCTTTGTAACTTCCATGACGGCCTATATCACCTTCAAGGGTGGGAACTCGTTTTCTCCGCAATGTTGATAGCGTTTTGTTGAGGACGGGGTTCAGTTGCTTGTAGGCAAGTGAAACGGGAGACACGGTCTCATGGAAGCCTCTATCATTCCTGGACTCGGCATATCTAGCTCATTGACTGTGAGGCATGTTTCAAATTGCTATATAGTCCCGTCAATTCTGTTGACTAACAAATGTATAGTAGAGCTCTAACGCTGGCGTTGGAGATTTCTTATGATGTCATGGTAGGCTCTCTATTCTCTTTCTAGCTCACTCATGTCAAGATGATGTAGGTAATCCATCTAGAGTTCTTGGAAGCCTAACTGTCAAATCTTCGATGGGAAGCTAAAGCGGAGAGGTGATGGCTTACTCCGTTTTAGAAACCGCATCAGCTAGCTTTCTGTAGTTCACAAGTCAAGATGAACGTAGGCTACAGAGATATACTGCAGCTTGAGGAGATTGGTTGCATTTCTCTGAGCCCACATGAGGCAATACTGATGTTTGTGGGTGTCGTCTTACCGTCTGGTATGGCGAAGTGAATGCATCACTTTGAAAGCGGAAACGTTAACGCTCGTTTTGAAATGGGCCACTTCTTTCTCCATCGGGCCATGTTGCTGTGAGGTTTGGACATGGAATCAAGCAGAAGTTCACAGTCCGCCGCGATGTGCTTTATGTGAATTGATGAAGGGGCTATTAGTGGAAATGTTAGCATCGTGGATGGAGCTCGTCAGGTTTCTCTATTACCTCGGTGATCATAACCCTTACGATACAGTTGAGAAGTGGTGGCGGAAAAAGGTTCAGAGGAGGATACTCATTAATTATCAGAAAAGTGAGGGCCTGGCCACGTTAAGCTATCTCGCTTAAGTCACAGGTATAGACGCCCACGATATAATCAGGGTAAGGCTCTGCTCAAGTCCCCTCACAAACAGCCCTATTGCAGAAAAGTCCAAGACTTGAGCTCAAGATGGGCTTCAACGAAACTGGACCTATAGGCGGCAGGCTGGCCAATCCCTATCAAAGTTCCCCATAGCTTAAAGCAAGTGCAACGTGATCTTGTGGGGTTGAAATCCAAATCCGTCCTTGCTTGGGGGAGGGGCAGCTTTCCCTGACTTAGGCTTTAAGAGGTATTGCCTAGTCTTCTGAAGCTTCTGGGACTCCAGGATTGCATCTCTTCTTGTGATCCATTCTCAATATCATCAATACATTGGTGATCTCATAGCCGGTGAACCATGAGGGAACGTAAGTGTTTCACACGTAGCTAGCGACAATGTGATATCGGTATACTGATGGATTTATAGCTAAGGCGGTAGCTTCAGCATAAGTTCACTTCAAAACTCATTGATGGCAAGAATATACTTGGTGGCTACCGAAAACAGATCCATTGGATCTATGTATCCAGCCTGCTTGAGCGAAACTTGAATGCAAGCCAGAGTCTCTAGAAGGCATCAAGAATAAAACAGTTTGCGATTGAGACCGAGCATGATAATCTTCAACTGTGATGATTCGAAGTTGCAAAGCCCAGTAATGTTAGGGTACAAGTGAGTCTGGAGACTAAGTCTTGCTTCCCCGCCCCCATTCCGCTTCTGCTTAGAGCTATGCTTAGCTATTTCTTGGCGGTATCGTAGTCAGTGACTGGCTTCTTAGCCACTCGAATCCAGAGTCACAAGTCATGCGCATGCAAAATCCAGACTCCTGGATCGTTAGCTACGCAACTACGCAACCGAGATGCTTGAAGGATGTCTTATTCCAGTGACTATTACATGATTCCGAGGGTATGCGACCCTCGCGCGACCTGGAAGTGTGCATATTGCCGACTCCACGTGGTGGTGTGCATCGTAGGCGAGGTTGTGCAAGTTCAAATCCGGTCCCGCGCTCTTCCCCTCAAGGCCTGACGTGCCTGTCTCCCTCCCTAGTTTGCCCTACGGAAGCTTGGTACATGGGCCGCAATGTGGTCTGGACTACCCGAGATGTCAAGATGGAAAGCTGTAGGTGCAGCACGGGTGTAGGTGTGGGTGTGGAGAACCTTGGAATACAAGATACGTTACGGGTCCGGCGGGATAGCGTATTGCTAGATGTCTTGTTGAAGACAAGGGCTGATCCTTTCACGATGGTCAACCTTTGATGCGCCTTCTCCCAGTAGTATAACCAGTATGTTCTGTCCTGACTGTGTAGGCCTAGTAACACGGCAATGGGGGAACCCGCATTTGCGGGATTATGCCCCAGTTCTTCTCTTTACTTCTAGAGCTGGAGTTTCGTGTTGCCCATAAAGTACACTCTCTTGAAGAATGAACCATTTGATGAGAAGAAAAGTTCGTGTCCTGGAGTGGGGGACTGGGGTAAGCAGACATAGTAGAAGAGATACACTTGGGGAGTCTCTTTGTTGACAGCGGGACTCAAGATCCTCTCGGCTTTTCGGGAAGACACAGGATAGGTAGAGCGGATGAGGGGAAGGTAAGCTTGCGGTTGGTAGATCTTCTTCGGATCGTCGGCAGTATGCGGGGAGTCATTAAGTGAAGGAGGGCACAAGAGTACGTACCGCAGACCACAGGGCAAAGGGAAAGGTAGAAAGGGAAAGGTAGTAGAGAAAGGGTAATCCCTGAATGGCTCCCGAGAAGGCTTCCCGCAAAATGGAAAGCTTCCATTACATCCGTGCGCGGGTAGAGGAAGGGGATTTGTCCTAGGACAGCCGGACGAGGGCGCGGGCCTGCTCCGACTCGGCCTGGACAGTTATTGCTTCCCCTCATGGATCAATCGCGGAGTACACTCGTATACGTAAACGAAGAAACGAAGATGGCAGCTCGTGAGGGGAAAGCGCGTGGCGGTAGATGAATAAGCTTGGCTTGGAGCTACTGATAGCAGGAACGGCCGAGGAGGAAGTTGCGCGTAATTGTCATCATGGACAAGAATCAAGAGAATAATTGACTAGCCAGCAATCTCTTGATCTCTCTGTCCCCCAAAAGCCGCTCCTCGTTCGTTAAACGCTGCTATCAACGTCCCATTCAATTCATTTTGCTCTACTTCTTCCATATTTTCCGTAAATGTAAAGTATATCCAAACCTCCGAACCAGGCCTTGGCCTCTCTGTCACCTTACCCTTTATCTTCCGTGTGCGGATGGCCAAGAGTTGACCAATCAATGCCTCCGGGCCAGCTCATCATAGCCTGTGGGCTGTTCTAGAGGCTCGGCTATTTAACCTGTTCCTGCAAGGCACCGATCCCCCGACTCAACAGCAGACTCGAGGAGCAGCGCCGAAGCCAAGACGTGTCAAGACCGTATTTCTGTTGGGCATTGCAATTCTCGATAAAGGCCCCGGCTATCTCTGCTCGGAACATGGCCTGTTTTCCTCCGCTTAGGATCCGAAGCCTCACAATCCAGTGTCCAAGCCGCGTCGCGCGCGTTATCGCCAACTCGGACCAGTCCCAGAAATACTAGAAACCGGGGCCCGGCCGCTTCGGATTATTATTCTGCTTTTTGTTTCTCACTTACTTCATTCGCAGACCATAATACCCTCATTCCTTGCATAGCTTTCCCATCTGCCGGCGGACCTTGCTCACGGATGCTCCACTCCGTAAAAAAAAATGATTGAACGGCATTTATCTGCCAAGCTCCCATTCCCGGCTAGATGGCCCATCAGATATTTAGCCGTTTCGAGATATAGTCTCGCACCTCGATTCTCGATACCACTTCCTCCACATCACAATCTATCAGCAATCAATGTTGGGCCTTCGGTGTCATATACACCCTAAGCGGGTTTTCCTTTGCGGACGACCGCTAGCGCCCCCATGTTTTGCTACGGTTGGTCGTCAGTCGGTCTTCGAATCCGCTGCCCACCTACCTCACCAAGCCCATAGCATCCAATCTAGCCTGGGGGTCAATATGGCGCATTGATATGGCGCCCAGCACTCACAAGGCCGCCGATGTCCGGTGCAATAGCGAAGCGATGGCGCATTCATATGAAGGAAAATGCTACCCGGACGAGCTTCGTGTTTGCGGACAAATGAGCCGACATTTACAGTTTAATGTCCCGACATTCACCTTACCGGTACGTCATGTCATGTCCTGAGGGGTCTTAAAATCGCGAAGCTATCCATTTCTCTCTCGGTCCCCCATCTTCCCCTCACGGTTCCTACCCATGCGGCCCACCAGCCCCGTTGCCTTATTATCCGACCGTGGTTCCCACCCTCGGGCCAGAATCCCTACATGACATTATATCTGGCGTGCAGGAAGCTCTTTTCCCTTTGGATTCTGTGCAATTGAACTTTTCCACTTTCCTTTTGCCCCCATTGCCTCCAAGCAGCTCTGGTCGCGGACAACCTTCATACTCTCGCTTCCATTTCGTCGCGCTCCGGCCTCACGCGTACAGACACGCCACCGTGATTCCCTGCTACGGTGCTTCGGCTGTTGAGATTTAGATCTTTTGGTTTTGAGATAGTTTCCGAGATACCTACTCTTCCCTTCGGCAAAACATCGAAAATGAGGTGGACTTCGCTCTGCATGGCCGCTGTGGCCTCCTGGCCTCCACCACTTCGGCGTTCTCTGTCCACAGCGGTACTTCCTTCCTCGCTGGCCACCATCTCCTCTCGGCGCGCGAGCTCGAGGAATACCACGTCAATCTGGCTAAGCGACAGGGCGCCACCGGCTGTGGTGCTAACAACGCCGGCGCCAAGTGCGCGGACAACATGTGCTGCTCCCAGTTTGGCTTCTGCGGTGACACGGATATCTTCTGCTCCGAGATCGCCAAGTGCCAGCCTGACTTTGGTCGCTGCGGTGACGCTCCTGCCCCCCTGCGGAGCCGGAGACGCCCGCCGAACCAGAGACACCCGCTGAGCCGACTACTCCTACCGAGCCCGGCACTCCCGCGGAGCCAACCACTCCCACCGAGCCGGGAACCCCCGGAGAGGGGCTGACCATCACCACGAACGGCATGTGCGGAAACACGACCACTTGCGCCGGCTCCACCTATGGCGGATGCTGCTCTGAATTCTTCTGGTGCGGCGCCGGAGCGGACTATTGCGGCACTGGTTGCCAATCTCAATTCGGCACCTGCGAGGGCGGTGGTGAGACTCCCGAAACCCCGGAAACTCCCGAAACCCCAGAGACCCCAGAAACCCCAGAAACCCCAGAAACCCCAGAGACCCCAGAGACCCCAGAAACCCCTGAGACCCCTGAGACCCCTGAGACCCCTGAGACTCCCGAGACTCCCGAGACCCCAGAAACTCCTGCAGAGCCGCCTGCTAACCCCGGTCTCCCTGTCAGCACTGATGGCCAATGTGGCGGTGACCTTGGCGTAACCTGTATTGGCTCGACGTATGGAAACTGCTGTTCCCGCTGGGGATTCTGCGGTGATGCGGATTTGAACTGCTTCCGCCCCGTTGGATGTCAAGAGGAGTGGGGTCAGTGCAGTGACCCTTAGGGTTATCCAGTCTGATGGCGACAGTCTACCGTGTATCTTCCCAAAATGGGAAGTGTTGGGGGAAAGGAGGTGTTGGAGAGTTTTATACTTGTTCTTTGTTAAATATTCTTATTTCCCTTGTCTAAAATCTAGTGTGCCCTTTTCTTCGATACTCTTGCTTCCTGATCATGATAATCCTCGACCTTTTTCTACTTCTCTCTTACATCCATCCCTCTCATTCAGGCTTGATCAAGTTCCATTGTACAGCTCCCATTGGAAGTCTTCTTCCGATTATACTACTATGAATTTGATGCTCAACCTCAAGAAGAACATATATACATAACTCGTACTGAATAGGAGTCAATCTTCCATCACCCAACGGAGCTTTTTTCTGGCAGTGGTGCGAAGATACATTTGAGTCCTAGTGACGATGATAAACCAGACCCGGCTACTCTAATCCATTGAATGCTGATATATGAAGCAACATGTTTTAATTCGACTTCGAGAATTGGTCTAGTTTCCGTTGGTATTTTGAACCGGGGTCCAAGACTCAACAGAGTGAGGCACCACCAGAAAAACTTGTCGGTCGCTCCGGCGTACGTGGTCGCTTCCGCGTTGCGTCCTGAGACCCATTCTCCGTTCTCGGCCGGCGGCGGCGCCGTGGTTCACGCGTGGAGAAAGTGGAGATCGTTTGTCATTGCGCGCGCCACAGCCTCCCACACTTGTGGCTGAAGCGCTCGTTATAGTCACGTGATTTGCGCGATTGTCCAGCCACATGGAGCACCAATGTCGTCGCGCGGTTGCAAGGAGCATCAAAATCTCAAAAGCTTCGCCCATTCCCCCAACTCAATCCCGCCTAATCCATCGACGCCTAATTCCTCAGCTCCGCCATCAAGATGAGCTTCGCCCCCGTGAACCCCCGGCCTATGCTGCAAGGCCTCGTCAACAAGCCCATTTTTGTGCGCCTAAAGTGGGGTGAGGTCGAGTACAAGGGCACCCTCGTCTCGGTCGACAGCTACATGAATCTCCAGCTCGACGGCGCGGAGGAGTACGTTGACAACAAGTCGACGGGAACCCTGGGCTCCGTTCTAATTAGGTATGTGTTTATTTTCCCGGAAGAGGCGTTGAGCCCCGGGAAACGCTGTGCAGCTGAGCGTGAGCTAACCTGGTGACCAGGTGCAACAACGTGCTGTGGGTGAGGGCCGCAGATGAGAAGGATAGGGACGCGTCAATGTCAGGGTAGCCCTTTTGGCCGCTCGAGGAAGTTTCTTGAGGTAGCAGAGGCCTCGGACTAAGCCTCCATCTCCTCCCCGCAGGGATTGGTGTGAGGCCCTGCGATGTGAGACTGCGTGGCATGGAATTCGTGGACGTTGTGGACGCGTCTGCCTGCACGCCGCCCGCTCCGCGAACCGTTCAACCATGAAACGTGCTACCGGACACTATGCCATCCGTTCTCAAGATGGCAATTTTTTTTAACGATGACAAACAAAAACCCGCCGGCTTTGAAACTAGCCAAACCCTTGCCGGACACACCAATTTCCAGTCCACGCTTCCGAAGGGCCTGTAATGCTTCAGGCCTTTGGGAATGTCCGGATACGACAACCAACCCCGCGTCTACACTCTGGTTAGATGAAATCTTTGGAAGCTTAGACTATCCTGAAATGAGATGATGATGTTATAGAACGCAGTTGATGTCCTCCCCTTGTTCTTTCTTACGGTGCTTATGATTTGCGGTTGTGAAATATACATAAATGTACGTCTATCTATCGCAAGGTCGTACTTTCATATGCCCCCGAGTCGTTTGGGCTTGTATGAATCGACCGAAGCTCACCCTGGAATCCTTTTCCGCTGTTTCTTCATAAGGTCGATTGGCCGCTGAGACATGTAGCTGGATTGGGGGCTGGCCTCTTCTCTAAAGCTTACGCTATGGGGATGGGGTGCCTGTCCCTGGCTAACAGCCTGATCTGTCCGCGTCGAAGGTCTAGAATCGTAGGTCTGGTGCTTCCATACGTAGTGAGTCTCGCAAGGTATCTATGCCATGGTCGAATAGGAATATTGTCAGTGACCAACTAGTTGTAGCTTATTGTCTTCTAAGCGGAAGACAACGTACGGATATTGCCAAACGACGTAAATTTGGAGCACGAGGGGCTCGTCGGGCGAGTATCTCAGAATAGACTGAGGTTGGATGATGAACGGGCGCCTGGGGTCACGTAAGAACGAATAGAAGATTCGCGAGTCATTGTCTGTCGACGCACTCATCTAACCGGCAACCGGCGGTTGCATGATGAAGAGGAAACTCGTAACTCTACCGAGCTCTCTGTTGGGCAGAGCTCCCTTTAGGTGTACAAGAAATTAGTGTGAGGCTGCGGAAAGCGAGAGCTGCCTTCATCCTTTCAGATTTCTGCCTCGTGTCGAGGGCGGCCTTCTAAATGTGTTAGGTTACGATCAAGTCGTTCGCGAAAGCTTCAGGCACGCCCCTGATCTGCTTGTGAGGTATTGCCCGTGAGGACCCAAGACAGCGCCCATCATGAATGAATGTCAGCATACCAAGAATAGCACTTTCCCTCTATTTGCGTCTAATTTTCTGGGATAGGAGGCTCATTTCCTTCTAGTAGAAATCACGGCCCAGCAGGACAACCCTCCTGCTCTGGTTACCGAGGGCAAGGGGTGGACAAGCGGACAAATCAATATTCATAGATTCGTCCTGTCGGGAGAGTGGTTGATTCGGGTTGTCTCGCTGCCGAAGAAAAATAGCTCTTGATCGAACTGTGCCTGTTTCGAAGTTGGCCACCAGGATAAACAGATAGCAGCTTGGGAGGTACGCCTCCTCCATGTAGAGCCAGGGTTCTAGTCAACAAGATTTCAATGTATAGCAAGGTATAAACACATTCAGTCAGTAGGATTGGTTTTGGAGGGACCTGGAGGCAAGGTACCATCTACATAGTTCACTAATTCCGATGCCCTAAACTTGCTCGAGTTAAGCGGTTGATATGCAGCCCTGTTCTTAAAGAATACTTGAGGGGGCCCTAGAATACCGAGCCGTCGGGAGCCTACGTGTAGTTTGGAAAGCGGCGCTACGCCCACGGGGAATAGAAGAGGCCGTAACGAGCATCTTGTCCGTCATTGGCCAGAGATAGGAGAGTTCCGTCTCGAAATGTTCCCTGGGGCCGATCCCCTTGAGCATGGATTTGACCAGTCGATCGCTTGTCTCGCCAAATTTGGCAACCACACTTAACCTGGGACAGGGCTAGACAGCAGAAACTTGACATCCCTTGAACTCTGCGACGCTTTCCCCGGACCTAGGAGGGGGCATGAAGACTGCGCAGCCTCTGTCTTGGCATTTCATGCCTCCCTCGCGTGCTGACAGCTCTTGTCTCTAGAACAATAGAACAAAGGGCGCGCGGGCCATTCGGAGGAAACAATCTCGGTCAGCACGTTCACCCATTATCAGATTCGACTGTTTAAAACTTCAATGCTGGTTTTGCGGGCTGCTTTGCAGGCCGGTCTTTCTATGCTATCGATATTCTAACTACACGAGTAGATGCTCCGATGATGCTCATATTGTACATTCCAAGCCACAGTGGTATCTCAAAAGTAACAAAACGCCGGAAACGGCACTAAATAATACAACGCTTTTTTGTTTTTTTACTTTTTTTGGGGGAGGGGTTCTTTTATTGGTTTTGAGGGGAAAATGAAGGGGGTTTAAGAAAACGGGGACTCGAAGGAGGCAGATTAGTTTATCAAAGACAGAGGCGTTTTGCACACAGACACATACGTCAATCCACAGGCTTCCATGACTGGCGACCTTCCCAGAACCCAAGCAAACACAAGGCTGTCAAAAGAGAAAAAGAGATTCGTAAACACCATCAGAGGGCTGGGAAGGAAGGCCGACACCCTTTCCAGCTGCTCCGCCACTGAAATAACCAACAAACTTCATCTTAGATCCCCGAAAGGCCGCCGAGAGACTGGCGAATGGCGGCAAGCTGGACCTGGGGGCTGGCCATCATGGCGCCGTTGATGGCGAGAAGGTTGGGCTGGCCGAGAGTGTTCTGGGGAAGCGAGCGTTGAAGCCAATGACGTCGCGGACGGCGCCAAAGGTAGCGGCGGAGACCTGGAGGCTCTGGGTCGAGACGAACCAAGTGACACCCTCGCTGCAGGGAGGAGTGGTGAGGGAGCCAGAGTAGCTAAGAAAAGAAAAAAAGGCGATGTTAGTGGCATGTCGGACAAACCGAGGTGGCACGTTCACGGGGAACGGAGATATATAAACATACTTTTGGAGTTCACCAGCGTTGATGATGTCAACGATCTCGGACATGACGAGGGGCTGGGTGGTGGTCTTGGTACCGGGCTGGGTGATGGCGGGGAGGGAGGAGAAGACGGTCTCGAGAAGGGCGGTGGTGGCACGCTTAGCGATATGAGCCTCCTCGCGGGCGTACTTGGCATTCATCTTGGCGGAGCGCTTCTCGGCAGCAGCGGGGACAGCGGTGACGTTGGCGGGCGCGGCGACGGCGGCGGCGTCCCGCGAGTTCTCGACGTCGATGTAGACGCCGATGACGGCGATCTGGCCCTGGGCGGACTCCCAGACCATGTGCATCTCCATGGCGCGGCTCACACCGTTGTCGAGGTGCTCGCTGGGGAGATGGAAGTGGAACTGCTGGAGGGTGAAGTCGACGCCGTTGATGGCCATGGCGCCGCCCTGGGCGATGACCTCGACGGTGGTGCCGAGATTCTCGAACTCGGCGCCGGCGGCGAAGTCGGGGATGTTGACGCCGAGCGCGGTGGCGGGCACGAGCTGGAACTGGCCCTGGGTCATGTCGATGGGGGACTGGCGGGTTCCGGTGGCGCAGAGGATGTTGGCGGTGTCGAGGGCGACCCAGTTGAGGGGCCCTGGAGGACTGGTGTGTTAGTTTGGGGGTTTTCTTATATGATGCTTATGGTGGGCTTGGAATGGCAAGGCGGCTGGAGGGAACATGGTGAAGGGGAGACGTACAATCAAGCCGGTGTAGCCGAACTGGTTCACCTCGACAGCGCCCTCTTGGCGGCGGTGGAGGTGAGTGCCGTGGGCGCACGAGGCCATGGCCTGGGAAGCCGAGAAGACGGCCCAGGCAAGGGTGGCAAGTGAGGCGTGCATGTTGCTTGTTCTAGAGGGGGAAAGGGACTATGTGGTAGATGTAGGAGCGGACGCGTGAAGGCGAGTTGGCTGAGGATGATAAGACTAAAAAGGGCTCCGGGCCGAGAAGAGAATCGAAGAAGAAGCACTAATGATGAATAAAGAAGTAAAAGTTGGGCCGGCCAGGACGAACTCCAGGTACGCACGAAGAAGAAGAAGAAGAAAAAAGGAAACAAAGAGGCAAGAAGTGACGAAGCAAAGAAGGATGATGAGATGGAATAAAACTTCACGATGTCTTGGGGAGGGCTGGCCAAGATATATGCCAAGTGCAGCCAAGACGGGGGACCAAGAAACAAAGAAGGTTTCCCTCCGAGAAAGGAAAACTGGGTGGCTCGTCACATCTTCCCTGGAGGGAACAACAAAAATAGCTACCCAGTCGCAGGCACGCACGCACCACACGCACACACGGGGCCAGAAAATCATTTTTCTTGTGTTGATCCCAGGCGTTGGACAAGGGGACGGGAGCGAGCGAGCGCCTAGTGCGACCCTCGCCGCCGCCTGCCCCCTCCTCCCTTCCACCGGGAAGCTTGCTCGGGCAAGGGTTCAAGGGGAAAGGGGGGCGATAAGGCAACCGGCAGAAAAGCAACCAACAGAACATGGAGATTTGTGGTAGGCGTTGCTGGCGAACATCAAGTCCCCATGTCGGGTTGCGAGTGTTTGGAGGGTTCTTGGCGTTTGCGGAGCCGCGCCCCTAGGGCTCCACCCAAACCCGTCATCTCTCTCGCGGACGTGCTGAAGGGTGGGTTTGGACAGGTGCGCCCTGATGGAGAGGTGGTGGTCTAGACTGTTTCGGAGCGTTAACGTGGACAGAAGCTCTTCTTTGGGGGAGGAGAGGATCCGTGGGCCAAGTTCAGGCATCCGGGGTGGACGGGGGGCACCGGGAGAGGCCAGGGACAGAAGGCTTGCGGCGAAAAAAAAAAACAGCGCTGCAAGGGGGCCCGGTGGAGAGCCGGCGGAGGTTTAAAAAAAAACATAGGACCCAAAAGTCTAGACTCTGCATTGGCGGTCCTCCGGGAATTGTTCGTCTGGACCTCGCGTCTGGGTGGAACGCCCGGGTTTGGTGCTGAGAGTTGGTGGGGGCGGAATCCGAAACGAAAGGGGGTGAAACGGAGGTGGCTCAGAGCCAATCGCACTTGCGCTCTCAATCGCAATAGGCTTCTTCTTCAACTTCTTTTTCTTTCTTTTTCTTGGTCTTGGTCTTTTTCTGTTCGGAGAGCGCCTTGCGAGACTTGCGGATTCTATGGCGGCTGCGCGACAGAAAAGCAATGGCCCCGAACTCGATTTGATCAATGTCCCGGTCTCACTGGGCGTGGAGCTGGCAAATGAGATGGATTTGAGACTAGAGCTTCCTCATTAGTCCTTCTTGGAGTCAACCACGCGCGTGTCTAGCTCTTGGCCATCGTGGCTTTTTGATTCTGCATGCATTCCATAGATCTATCCGTGTATCACGATCCGTGGCCACCTCGGTAACGAAGCTAGACATTTCCCACTCATCGCCACGCTTGACCCATTGATCGCACATGTTCGAGATGCGACAGGGATGTGCGCCCCGGCGTTTTTGCCCTTTTTCCTTTTTCTACTTTCAACGCGTTGAATCTCGTGGACAAATAAGCATCCCGCTCTGCTGTCTCATGATTGATCCAGCCTCCAGCCTAGGGGTTCGAGCCGCCAAAGAAATCAAGGTGTGCCAGATCTCAGTTCCTAAAGGAGGGTATTTTTTTGATGGAGAAGCTTAAAGCGAAGCGATGGAGCTAGAGAGGCACGGAGTGCTCATCTTTGCCTGAAGGGGACAAATCTTGTCAACTTTAAAAAATGACACGGGTTTATTTCACCAATGGAGGGTTCGAAGTTGGACTTGTTGCTTTCGTTGGCGAGTGCACGCACGCACTCCTGGTTCACTTGACGGTTCGTTTTGTCTATTGTAGGCTCTCTTCGCGAACACCGTGAGATTCCCCGATATCTAGTCTTGTCCCCCGATCTCCCCTTGCAAATCTCTACTATGGTCCAGGCGAGGCGGCTGTTCTTTTTGGCTCTTATCGCAGGACAATCCAATAATGCAATGATTTTCCTGCTCACTTGGAAAAAGACAGATCGCTTCCCTTGATGATCACTCACGAGAGCTGGACCGCGTTTGCGCGTGCACTCAAAGCAGGTATTTCTGTCGCCCCTTGCAATCTGAAGTCCTCAAGATCGCCGTTGTGATGCTCTCGTCGATCTTTCCTATTTTCTATCTTTAGACCTGATGTGCTCTCCCTGGAATGTCCCAGGGGTCAAGGGGACGGAGAGCAGGAAGTGTGTTGGCCTGGACCCTCGTGCGAAACCCGCTGACAAGGGGGAGGGGGACGGTCCACTTTCTTATCTCTGTTGTGTAATTCTTTTCTGTCAACAGTCGGCGGCACTTCGATTCAACGTCCCTCGTGGTGGCCAAGACGCTGATCGTCGGATGTACCCGAGATGTTTCAACCCACCTGAATTTTGCGCTAGCTACCTGTCACCGTGACTTTGAAAGCTTCGCTGACAAGACGCCCGGCGCGAGTGCTGTCCTGTGCGTCCGAGGAATTGCATTGGTTCCCTTTTGACTCCGTTGCCTCGAATCGCTATCTCTATCTATCAGAAGCCCCAAGCGCATTTTTGCCAAGACTTGGAGGATATGCTCCACGACGACCTGAGGATGCTATCCGACTCTAGCAAAACTTTTGGGTATTGCGAAGGGAGAGTCGAGTCCGGGTTAGTGGAGGTCAAGGTCCCAGTTGGCCACCCACTATCGAATAATAACACCTATTCTTCGTAGATTGTATCACTACGTGATTCGCCCGCTACTATGGCTTGAAGGGCACGGTTCGAGGACTCAGCTTGCCTTCATTAATACAGCAGCTCGGTCTCAAATACTTCGTTGGACGCTAGCCTCTCGTCTCCCTTGTCGTCGAAACACTATTTCCTCTCAGGGCGAAACAGAAACTTTTCCCACGCGTTTGGGTCCGTCCTCTCTCACTGGAGCTTTCCACTTGCGTCCAGCATGGAGCCGCCGTTTCGCACGAGAATGGACAGTCTCTCCTTTATCCAACCCCTTCGCTCACTGTTCACTCTCCTCCCCATCCATTCCTTCCCCACCCCCGGCTACTACCGTACCTTGCCCCCTTCCCCCGGCCCTGACCGCCTGAAATCAAAAAAGCTCACACAGTCCTCCCGTGGTCGAAGCACGGCTGAGAGGGTTTGGGGTTGCATAACCAACCCCCTTTCCTCTTCTCCCGTGACCCCCTTCCTACGACGCCCGACGAGACGCGAGAGCCCTCACCCATGGAGGTGTTGCACCGACCGAGCAACAGTGTTCCAACGACTAGTTCATCCGGATTTTGGGAGCATCGTGTTGAAGGAGTTTTGCGGCGATAGGCTGGACTGGTTTTGGCCCTGCTGCTGGTTGCATCGTGCTGCTGATACCTCGGGCCCGTGAGATGCCTGGGAGATAACGCGGAGACACGAGGGAGAAGGAGAAGGAGATGAAGACTGGAGCTATGCTTGATATCCGGCGGCCGCATCTGTGCCACCTTGGGGTGTCCTTTTGACGAACGAGTCAAAGACACTTTGCTCCATCTCAAGACTATTGCGACTCTTGCTATATCGAAGCCCACCACGGCAGCTCAGATAACCACGACACGACGAAAGCTCGACATCCACCCCCATTCTTCGCCATTCCTCGACATCTGCATTAAACGTTTTTCCCCCATTTCTACAACGCCTTCACAATGCTTTCACATACGAGAGACCGCACTTGGATGATGAATACTTGTGGACTTGGAATTCTTGTTTGTGATTAGTGTAAGTGGTGGGCTAACATCATTATCTCGACACGATTCTCCCCCGTTTATCTCCATCCCTGAAACCCCGAATCCCTTAGCAGTTGACCGGCGCGGTAATCTCCTTTTCGCTGTCCATGGTCACGCTCGGAATGATGACGCGCCTGCCGTTGGAGCAAGACACCCTCAGCATGACCTCGTCCTTGCCGAAGCCGCTCTTGTCTTCCCTCTCGAAGTAGTTGTACTCTTGGCGGACCGTCGACTCCCACGTCTGCGAGTTGTCGGTGCTGACCTCGAGATCGACGATGGGGAAGTTGCAGTTGAGCACCTGCATGGAGAAGCTATCGTGATGACAAAGGGTTAGATCGGTGGCTCTACGAGGCTCATGACTGCCCATCTCTCTTTGATGGCGACGATACCGTCATGGGGAGGTTTTCATCTCTTTCTGAAAAAGCACTTACAAATATCTCGAGGTTCCAATCTTGTTGCGGATGATGAGAGGAGTATCGAGGCCGCAAGACGCAATGTCAAACGTGACGTCGACGATGCCGTCGACGGGGTCAGCGATTTGCCTGAACGCATCATCGAAGAGGTTCAGGCGGTTCTCAAGACACGACGGGCAGCTGTCGACGATCTAAGAGGCACAGAGAGATGTCAGTTCAGCGAACATTGGAAGCATGTCGCATCACGATAACCTACCATGACCTTGGTGGTGCCCCTGGGGCCGGTGACCTGGATGCAGGAGCCGCACTTTCCGGCCTGCGCCCAATTGGAGGGGCCAATACCGGTTCCGGAGATGCCGGCGGGGAGGGTGTAGTTGCTCAACGAGCAGCTGCCGCCGTTGTGGTCGTTGCCGGTAAATGTGGCGGTGCCGCGGATGCCCTGGGCGGCGACCTGGGCGGGGCCCCAGGCTAGGAGGGTGGTGAGAAGAGATATCGCGAAGAGCTTGGCCATTGTGGATGGTGGCTAAAGGAAAAAGAGGAAGAAGAAAGACGATTGACCCCAAGTAGGTTATCTTATGGTCTAAGGGATGGGTCGGTCCTGGATGACGACACGCACAAACGATTGATAAGAGGGGGGTATAAGCAATAAAGCAGCCAAGCAAGGAGTGCGGACTTTGTCTTTTTGTGTCTTTGTCAAAGAGAGCGTCGAGATCGGATGAAGAACGAGATCGGGGCTCCCTCATCGACCTTCGACTCCCGATCCCTTATATATATTCCGGCAATGCCCTTGGCCTTCGCCAGGGGTTGCCAATTTCGCCGACGCAGCTGTTGGGGCCGGGAATAGCAACAGGCAGAAGGAGGTGGCGGCCGGTCGCCGTCACGATAAGCCGACGCCTTTCATCTACTCCTGCCAGGCCGCTTATATTAGGTCCTCGATAGTGCGAGCGTTCCATAACCTGGTACGTGAATACTTGGGCCGGGGGCTCTCCTCATCTCTGCTGTTGACGGCGATATTAACTACCCGTCTGCTTCTTCTTTTTTTGGTGTCATTTTTTTTTCTTTCCACTTGACCAGTTCTTTTCGGCTCGTTTGTCGAAACTGCCCCGTTCTTTCCCTCCCTCTCTGTCTGGTCTTCCTATTTTAGCATCCGGACCTTTCTCTTCCAGGAGAAAGGCGTGCGAGTCGGTGCCGCTTGACGGGGTCCGCCGTGCTGTTCCGGTTTCTTGCATACTTTACATGTAGGACATGCTATGAGTGCCCATCCGTCGCGGTGGTTCCTGGATGCCCCAGTCCCCAACAGAATTGCATCGACCCATACCATCCCCCCGATTACCATTCTTTTTTGTCTTTCATATATATAAGACTCGCCAACAGCCGAGCGAGAGCTGGACAAGGCCATTTACTATTGAGATTTCTTTTGGTCGCGTACATACATTTGCATCTCGTCCTTTGATGCGAGGCATCCACCTAGAGATGCATGGGGGCTGAAGAGCGCATGGTAAGTGGGTTGAGTATCAATTGGGTTTCTCTTTCTTACCCTCTCGCTTGGTCTGGCTGTCTTTCCCCTCTCAAATTCACAAGGGCTCGAACTTTATTCATGCATAAAATTAAGAAAGGAGCTTGACCTCTCCCGCTACGTTTTTTTTTTCTTTCTTTCTTTCCCTTTTCATCCCTTCCCAACATACTTTCTCGCAGCTCTGGGGCAATCCGACTGGCTCTGAGTCGGGTGCCATAAATAGGAACATTCATAGATGGGATCCAGCCCACCCATTATAACCGGCCCGCGTCCTCGCCTCCCATTGATCCCATCCAAACCATTAAACTAGCTAGGGACGTAAAGTTTCTGTCCCTGGCAAGGTTGGAAGCTTAATCTGGTTAATTGCAAACGCAATGCTTGCTCGCCGCTAGCCATTTCTTTTTGTTGCTTTCGCCCCTCCTAATACCGCCGGCAGCATATCGCCGGGTAAACCGCGCGGTGGATCGATTTGATCCCTCAGGTCATTGATGTTTTTTTCCACTCTCGGGCATTCAGCTCACGGTCTCCGCCGTTCCGAGGGTTGAGAGTGCAGGAGACGGCGTCACTCCTGCCTGCCCTCGGTTAGTCGCAATGAGATCGCGGTCGTGAGGTCACCCACCAATTGCTTGCTCGTTGGAAGGGTAGATGGTGAGTGGTGAGTTTGAGAGAAAGAGGGAGAGAGAGAGAGAGAGAGAGAGAGAGTATGGAAAGTAGAATGAATTGCAGAGTGGAGGCCGCAATCATCGTCGCGCATGTGCAGATTCAGCGTATGCGTCGGGCTGGTTCGCAGCACCTTGCTATAAATAGGGGTGGACGTCGAACGTTGTAGCAGACAGGGGAGGTCCCTGTCGGGTGTCCCCATTCCCAAGCTGGCGGGAACAAAGTGGGGGCCTCTCCGTCGCTGGTCGCAGCAGGATCCAAATCATGCTTTGAAGAGATCAATGATCCTTCATTAGGCACCTCGCTCTCCTTTTGCTATATTCTTCTAGGGCCAATGCAAAAAGCCCAACTTGGTAGATTGTCTTACTTCAAACTAGACCACTCGCTTCTACTATCTTGGGTCGTAGCGTAGTCTAGGTGATATCCCGCTTTTATCACATTGATCACTCTGATGCCGTTTACCTTCTTAATGAAAATGTTCCAGGTGACGCGCAAACTAGGACACCTTACATCAGATCCCGCCACCTCTCTCCACATCCTAGCTGATCGAAGGTCTGATTGTGAAATGCCGAAGGCTAGTATCTAGGCCGCCTACGTACCCCAACCACAAGAGAGTATGGCTGAAGCTACGCAAGTTGGCATTCTGCGTTTACATGCAAAGATTGGTGCGGAAAACAGCCCCATCATCTCTAGATGTGGCGCTAACTCGTACCACCGATTGGTCCCCCTTCAAGCGCTCCAACCGTACGAAGGAGTTGGATATGTGCGGTAGTCATTCCCGCCCATGCGATGGTCCTAAAGCAGAGACAGTCTTTGGGGGAATCGAAAAATCCTAAAGACCGGAGGCAAGAGGAGAAATAGGAAGAAGCAGAGAGAGAGAGGGAGGGAGAGATGGAAAGGGGGAAAGAAGGAGGAGAAGGGTGTCTCAGGAGGTAGTAAACCGTGGCTTAACATTTCATCGCGATATTCGTGCCTCACCAGTTGCTACATGTACGGGACGGGTTGGGGTCCGGCATTTTGCTTCCTCGCTCCCTCTCCCTGTCTTCCTCACCAAGGTTCCTTTTCCCTCCCTTTCCTAGCAGGGAGCAGGGACCATTAAAGTTGTCGGTTACCCTCGAAGGGACGGAATGAGCCTTCATTTGTGCTGAGGCTGGTGATTGGTTCGACCAGCATGACCCGTACAGCCGGGATACCGATGTAATTTTCGAGCCGAGCTTGCTAAAGTGCACCCAGAAACC
Source organism: Parascedosporium putredinis (assembly GCA_949357655.1). Classification (NCBI taxonomy): domain Eukaryota; kingdom Fungi; phylum Ascomycota; class Sordariomycetes; order Microascales; family Microascaceae; genus Parascedosporium; species Parascedosporium putredinis. The sequence goes on along the minus strand of CASHTG010000020.1, from coordinate 658,713 downwards.
TGCGAATATGATACGGTAGGGTTCGAGGTGGGCTTCTCCAGACATGGAGTGGGAAAAGATTGCGAGGTATGTGAAAACACAATTGTTCTGGGAGGTTCGCTTTTCAGCTTTTCTATTTCTTCCTTTCTTTTTCTTTTTCAGGCCGTGCCAGCATCCTCCTCCGCTCTGCCCGGGAAATCGAACCGAGGTGGAATTATAAGTATGTCGTGTCGATTTTGCATTGGATTCTCTCTTTCAATCTAATTAGACGTGTTTCCCAGCTACAGACCCTGAGGAAAGGTATTATGGCGCTGGTGGGGAGCGAAAGTAGAGCAAGGGCTTATCATCGCGTCGAAACCCATCCACCTAAGAAATCATAGCACTATCGTAGATTAATGGTACTCGCGCAACCTCAATCGTTGCACTCCACCTCGAATTTGACTAAGCCGTTCGATTATCTAGTTACCAGAGTATTTCTACTAACTGTTGTGCCACAAAGCGAAGATGTCTTGGTCTTGAGGGTTGATGATCCCTCATCACGAACAACAAGATATGCGACTCTCTGTCCCGGTCTCTGGCGAATATAGGACTTGTCCACCGCTGTCTTGCACCGAAATAATTCTAGTATATAAATCTATGTGGGGAATACGCTTGTGAAAATCCGGAAGAGCTACAATGCCCTCGCACCAGTAAATGTGTATTTGCCTATATATTGGCCCATACAATCGGATATCGGGGTCTTGTGGATGTGGCGATCCTTCTTTGCATCGTTGCTGCTACCGTTTGCCGCATCATCGCCGACCCTCGAGTTAGAGGTTCTGTAGAGAAGTTGCAAGTAGTTTCACGCTACCCAACTATGCACTCTGAACCCCAACTCGACGTCACTTACCCCTGCCCGTGGTAAACGAACCTGTCGAAGACTGGGCATTAATGGCAGCAAGCGGGCTCTCCAACAATTCCAAACCGTCGCCGGATCCAACTTTATCCTGGCAACACCTCTCTCGGCGACTCCTCTATCGTGAGTTTCCCAGATCTGCCAGCAAACTATCGCTGCCCATCTCCACACTCTATTCGGTTTTGGGCATACCCAGGCACCCAACTGTTCCGGTACGGGGATTCCATCTATCCCTCTATGATTTTCTTGTTGGCTGTGAAAATAGGAGAGACCAGGAGCGGTGCGCGTTCTGGGTGGATGAGAGCGAGGCCGAGAAGCTGCTAGGGGCACGCTGTTTACAACCTCTCTCGTCTGGCCGCGCTATTAAGCAAACCTACGCCAACTAAGGACTCATCGGTCCGAGATTGGTCAACAACGATCAATGAGACTTGACCGCCCGTGATGCAGTATTGCAATAGTTATATATCCGCATTTCTTCGTGATACTAGGGGAGTCCTTCTCGGTAACTGTCCTTGCATCGTTCGTGCGTCTATATCGAGCGGCTAACCTCGACGGCTATGATTCTGGCGAGGATCCTTTCTTCCCGGTGACCTTCTCTAGGCCCCAAGATTCTCTCATCATAACTTCATCCATATAGATCCAACGTCTTTCAAAACACAAGCTCTCCGATCCGTGTGATAAAATAACCTTGGAGCTGTGGATATATATACCACTTGAAAACAAGGTGCCCATCAACTGGCACAAGCTTGCCCTGAGTAATTTGAAGAAATCATGCATACTTCTTTTCGCGCTTACCCATCTCTGTTTCTCGGCGGCGACTTGTTTTCCAACAGGAAGCCATTTACTAACAATTTCCCCGAGAATATCTAGGGATCCATTATCTACGTCAACTTGATCCGGTCTTGTGGAATCAATTAGGTAACGAGACGGTTCCCCACATCTGCATCTGGCCATTCAATTGCGGGTATATCATGACAACGAGCATGATTATAAATCGATCTCAGAAGGAAATTCCATTATCTTGCGGCGCCCCCGACCGTTCTCCTCAGCCACTAACCTCCTTGTGCTTTGAAGCGCGTGTAGAAGAGGTAGTTCAGTGTCAATCACTCATCAACCTTCAAAGTTTCCTGCATCCTCCCGCCAAAATGAAGCAGTGGATCAGCAACCAGAATGGCCTGGACAAGCTCCAGCTTGTAGACTCGGCCGAGCCCGGCGACCTGAAGGACGGCGAAGTCCTCGTCAAGGTAAACCGTGTCTCACTTAATTACCGAGACACAGAAGGTTAGCTACCGCCTCCGTATGGACTGAAGAGAACGTACCGCTAATCTCTGGGGCAAGTGGTCATGGGCCTTTACGGCCACCATAAAACCATTGATGAGGGACAAAATTCCATCGTGCCTTGCTCCGACATATGCGGCACCGTCGTCAAGGTGGCTCCCGGAACCAGTAACAAGTGGCGAGAGGGCGATCGCGTCATGGCTACCTTTAACCAAGGTCATGTCACGGGTCAAGTTGTGGAGGAACACATGGGCACTGGCTTGGGTCTACCCCTACAAGGGTGCTTGACGGAATACCGAATCTTTCCTAGCTACGGCCTGGTCAAGGTGCCTGACTACCTCACAGCCGACGAAGCTGCGACACTGCCCATCGCGTCGACCACCGCGTGGATGAGCATCAACAGCTTCCAGCCCATAGGCCAGCCGCAATCCGGAAGGGACAAGGTCGTGCTACTTCAGGGCACAGGAGGCGTAGCCATCGCGGGACTGCAGATTGCCCATGCTCTTGGCATGACGAGTAAGTAGCAACAGGTGACCATTGCGTGAGAAAACAATTCCAATCATGGCTAACAACGTTTCCCAGCCATCATCACCTCTTCGTCTGACGCCAAGCTAGAGCGGGCGAAGAAACTCGGAGCAGACCACGTCATCAACTACAAAACGCACCCCGACTGGGACAAAAGGTCATGGAGATCACGAATGGCAAGGGCGCCAACGTGATCTTTGAGTGCGGCGGTGTCGAGACGCTGAAGAAGTCCTTCTCATGTGTCGCCTTTGGCGGTCTCATCAGCTGCATCGGGTACCTTTCCGGGAAGGAGGACAAGGACGGTGGGTCAATGGGCATCAACGTGCTGGCGCTTAGCCGCAACGTGACGCTCAAGGGCATCCTGAACGGTCCTCGAGACAGGTTCGAGGAAGTAGCGCGGTTTTACGCCGAGAAGCAGATTCACCCAGTCATTGACCGCGAATTCGAGTTTGGAGAGGCAAAGGAGGCGTTCAAGTATGTATTTAGTGGCAGCCACTTTGGCAAAGTCATTATCAAGGTGGCCTGAGAACTTGCACGGAGGTGAGGAAAGAAAATGGGGTAAGAAGGGGAAGCAAAATAGAACAAGACGAAAGATCATCAGATCGTCTACACTATTTGGAATTGAATACGACAACACCTCACCGCGCAGTAATCGAGCAGTGTTGCATCCGGAGAGAATGGTTGAAGGGTTTCATTCTGCAAAGTGGCAGGCGGATAATTCGGAGGCCGTTTCCCAAACCAGCAAGCCAAAGGTGGTATCTGCGGAGTCTGCGGAGTCAGTCGACCCGAACGGCAGAAAAGGCATTGGTTCCCATCTGTGATTTTCTGGGCCAGCGATCTGGTTGACAGCATTCGAGAGGACGGGTGAAAACTGGAGTCGGTCTCCGGCTGCGACTGCAACTGCGACCTGGTAAAAAGAAGATTGAATGGTTTTTGACCCGCTCCACTAATATGCGACATTGGCGACATGAACCAATCTATAGATTCGAGGGGTAATAATATAGTAGAGCGTAAAAGCGAAGATCCAACCCTTGGTTTAAATTTCCTTTGCTGCCGCCACCACCACAATCCAGGTCGACCCTCGGGATCCCTCCTTCACCTTCTTTCAGTACGTGCACCGTCGAGAGTTGTAGAGTTTGCCCTCTCGTTCCCGTGGCCCAAAACACCAAGCAACGATGAAGGCTACCATCGCCCTTTTCGTCTCGTCCCTCTTCTCCGCCGCGTTCGCGCAAGCGGCGGAGGCCGGGGCCGACACCTTTACCAACCCGGTCGTGTACGAGGATTTCGCCGACAACGACGTGTTCCTCGGCCCGACGGCGCCTACTACTTCTCGGCCTCCAACATGCACTACAGCCCCGGCGCGCCGATCCTGCGCTCGCACGACCTGGCCAACTGGGAATTCGTCGGCCACTCTGTGCCCACCCTCGACTTTGGCGAGCGGTACAACCTGACCAACGGCATCGCCTACCGCGGCGGCACGTGGGCGTCCACCATGCGGTACCGCGAGAGCACGGGCTTGTGGTACTGGATCGGGTGCGTCGACTTCTGGTACACCTACACCTACACGGCGCCCGATCCCGCGGGACCCTGGACCCGGACTTCCATGTCCGAGGGCGGCCGGTGCTATTACGACTGCGGCCTCTTCATCGACGACGACGACACCATGTACGTCGTGTACGGCGCCACCGACGTGAAGATGGCTCAGCTCTCGCCCGACGGCCTCACGCAGGTCCGCTCGGAAACCATCTTTAGCGCTTCGGATGCCGGGGTCGACGGTATTGAGGGCAACCGCCTCTACAAGAAGGATGGCTTCTACTACATCCTCAACGATCATCCCGGGTCCACCACCTTCATTTGGAAGTCCGAGAGTCCCTGGGGGCCCTGGGAGAGCAAAGAGCTGGTCAATAGCATCGCGTCGCCCGTGCAATGGGGCGGCTCCCCGCACCAAGGTAGTCTCATCGAGACCCCCGAGGGCAAGTGGTACTACATGTCCTTTACCTGGGCCTACCCCGCCGGCCGCATGCCCGTGCTCGCACCCATCACCTGGGGCTGCGACGGCTTCCCCAAGCTCGTCACCGACGAGAACGGGGCTGGGGTAAGAACTACCCCATGCCGTACCCCGCCAAGCCCGTCGCCAGCTGGACGGGCACAGAAACGTTCGACAAGGGACCCCTCAAGCCCGAGTGGGAGTGGAACCACAACGCCGACGAAACCAAGTACGAGGTGCGCGAGGGCCTCACGCTCCGCACGGCCACCGTCACCGACGACCTGTACAAGGCGCGCAACACCCTGACCCACCGCATCCACGGCGAGTTCCCCGTCGGCACCCTCCGCGTCGACTTCTCCGGCATGGCCGACGGCGACGTCTTTGGCCTCGCCGCCTTCCGCGACCGCAGCGCCGCCATCGAAATCGCCCGCGTCGGCGACAACTTTACCCTCCGCGCGCGCCACAACGTGACGCAGGAGGAGAGCGCCTGGGAGACGGTCGACCCGGGCACCGTCGTCGCGTCCGAGGCCGGGCTCGACGTCTCCGAGATTTGGCTGCGCGTGTCCCTCGACGCGCGGCCGAGCGGGTCCAAGCAGGCCGAGTTCTTCTACAGTCTTGATGGCGACGAGTTTGTGGCCCTTGGCGGCGCGTACGAGCTCTGGACGAACTGGGCGTACTTTATGGGCTACCGGTACGGCATCTTTAACTATGCGACCAAGGCGCTGGGCGGGTCGATCAAGGTGTTGTCCTTTACCTACGAGTAAGATGGGGTTGGATTTCTCTACGTTGTACATATCTCGCGTTGGCCCGGCATTTTTAGTTTCCAAAAAGGGATGACGATGAACATATATTTGTGTATATATTGATATGATGAAATTTATCTAGAATGGTCGTGCTTCATTGGTGAAGCTATATTTTGGTGCATGACACCCTCGTACACAAGTAATGTTCCCGCGCCTAAACACTGACGCGAATATCACCCACAACAGCGCGATGGTCGCTGGCGTAGACGCCGTTCACGATATTGTCGAAAACAGAATACTTGTCGGCGTTCCACACTAGTCGATCCTTGGGGCCAAGCCAAACATAGTCGATGCGGGTTTTGGGTGTTTTTGGCGTGAACCCCGTGTACGTTTCGTACGGGCCCGTTTTCGTGCAGCTCTTTTGGAGAGCTCCTCGAAGAAACCATCAGCGGCGAGAGTCTCGTACGCCTCACCGCCGGGCGGACAGTTGAAATCACCAGTGAGGGAGACGCCGAGAGGACCCCAGATACTTTGGAGATGGCGAATCCGGGAGGTGATGAACTTGACACCCTGCGCACGCGCGACGGGGCCCTCGTTGTCGAGGTGGGTGTTGGCGGCGATCCAGCGCACGCCCGTCTCCTTGTGTTCGAAGACGGCAATGGTGGAGATGCGGGTGTAGGCGGCATCCCAGCCCTTGAGGGCCGGTCGGACGTCTCGGACAGCCACGTCGTTTCTTCGTGCAGGACGCGCAACAGGTCAACGGGGTACAGGATGGGGCAGTACTCTCCGGATTCGAAGCCGTCGTCGCGCGCGACGCCGACGTGGGCCCACGAGGGGCCGAGACCGGCCTTGATGTCAAGGAGCTGGTCGTGGAGGACTTCCTGCATGCCGATGATGGTGACGGCACCAGGCGGAGCGCTAGCGGCGATGTCTTTACCACGCCCACGAGGAGCGGGGACCGGACGGCCCAGGATTCTTCGCCCGGGCCGGTCACGCGGACGGCCTGGCGGATGTTGTAGGTGGCGATGCGGAGGGAGGCGGCCGGGCAGTGAGGCGCCGGCGGCGAGAAGACTGTGAGAATGCATATTGGATTATGAAGGGGTTTGAATACATAGTTGATTTCTGCGAGATGGAAAGGGGAAACGGGAAAAAGGCAGGAGAAGGGAAAAGAAGAATGGGGAATAAATAGATTTAGAGTGTGCTGTATCTACACCAGCGAGAAGCAAGAAACTAGGGGTGTGTATCTCTAACTTTCCCCTTGTTTTCCCAGAAGAACTGTCGATGATCGACAAAGGAATTTTCTGGTGAACGCCTCCATCAGCTTTTCATGGCAGCCACTTTGCTCACTCTCATCAGATACGACCGGCGAGATGTCTGGTCCCATTTCGCTGGGACCTGTACCCACAAGGACAGCCTTTGACCATCGAGAGTTGGCCGAGCTTAACTCAACCAGAGCTTTTGGCTATAGAAACAAACGAGGTTCAAAATCCTTGATCTTAAAGATGCATCGTCTCAGGGCATCTTTTGAGAAAAGCACCGTAGAAACGATCTATGTAGCTCGTTCATGACGCCGGGTGGGGAACATTAAGTGGAGATGGCGGGATCGATATCGCGATGCATCAACCCACAAGATCTAAAGTTAACGTCTAGTCGCACTCAATTCGGAGGACCCAACCGGGCTCCGGTCCTCGGAGGTTCCGCAGCGGTTCTGGAGCGGAAAAAAGCCGTGCAGAGGAACGGAAGATTGGTACTAACGACCAAAGGGGGCGGACAGTGATGCGGGCCCACGGCGGTGGTGCGTCAAGCCTCTGGGTATTGCTGGCCACATCTACTATATGTCGAGCCTTGCATCTCACCACAGTTCCATCCTCGCGTTCTAGGGACTCGTTGTAAGGGTCATTGTTCTCGTCACTTTGGGTGCATAGATAGCCTTTCACGGGTCAGAGGTTCATTTTCAAGCTGGACATGGGATCTTGGCACTCCCGCCACAGCGCAGCGTGAAAGCCACGAAGAGCCGTGCAGTGAAATAGGGCTAGAAGAACAAAAGCCAGAAAAAGAAGCAGAAACTGCCCAATAGCCGTGACTTTTGAAGAAAATGTCTATATCACAGTGTGGCGTTCTGCTCAGACTGTATGTTTGAGTGTCCTCGTATCGCCCCCACTGCCGCGTAATCGCGTAATCTTGGTGGACAATGCAATAAGCAGGTGCTTCCGCGACACAGTGTCACTTCTTTCGCTCAGTCTCCGCCGCCAAATCTTGACCTCTCTCCCCTTTTATCAAATCGATTTTCTACAAGCGGCAAAGCAAGCGCAAGCAAGAGCCGGGATCCAATTCGTCTCTAGAGGCTCTGGAAAGGCGTGTTCCACTCACCACCTAGATTGCATGCGGCCCACCTCCCATAACCCCTAGCATTCACTCTCCTCACCTTCCCGTCCCCCCTTCCTTCTGAAGTCCCCCACACATCCGGGCCGATGCGCCGCAGTCACAAGAAGTCGAGGCGCGGATGCAAGGAGTGTAAGCTCCGCCATATCAAATGCGATGAGACGCGCCCTTCGTGCGTCAACTGCCAGACCTCCGAGCGTAGATGCTCGTACCTAGAGTCACCTGCCCAGGCGGCGGCCGCATCCTCATCGGCGGCCCTTTCCGTAGCAGACGTCAAGCATGCGTCCCGGTCGCCGTCCTCCTCCGGCTTTGAGGCCCCGGCGCGGTCACAATCGCCGCGTCTCCAGATTCCCTGGCCCGCTGCATCTACCGCCAACGACTTTCTCCCCAGCGAACAGTACAGTCTTCTCCACCTTGAGCTGCTCCACCACTATACCTCGGAGGAGGGCCCAACTCTGTATCCCTCCTCGTACGGCAACTTCTTTGGCATCATGATCAAAGAAGCCTTCTCCCACCCCTATTTAATGGACGAACTCCTCGCCATCTCCGCCATCCATCTCAGCACTCTGTTCCCCGCCCGCAAGACCCTATACCTTACCGAGGCCACCCGCCTCCAGTCTCGGGCCATCTCCCAGTTCAACGCGCACGGCGCCCACATCACCGAAGACAACTTCATCGCCCCCTTTATGTTTTCCGCCTTCATCGGCCAGCACGTCATCTTTGAGGCCTTTTCCGCCCGCCGAGACTTTTCCACCTTTCTCGAAAGCTTTGTGCAGTGCTTGGGCATCCACCGCGGCATCCGCACCATCGCCGCCACGTCGTGGCCAAAGCTGCAGGACCTCCTCGAAACGAAGCAGATAGAAACGCGCCCAGTGTCCACGCTGCAACCTGGCGATGAGTGCGCCCTCCTCCCTGCCATGATTGCCAAGAGCGGCCTAGCCCCAGAGTTCCAAGAGGCATGCTTGCGAGCCATAGAGTGCACGCAGCACATGTTTGACTACTACAAGCCGAATGGTTTGGCCGAGAGTCGGCAAAGCTCGGCCTTTCAGGAGTGGCCCGTCCGCGTGTCCGTCGAGTACGTCACCCTGCTTGAGCAGCGGCGCCCAGAGGCTCTCGTCATACTCGCCTACTATGCCGCCCTGCTGCATTACACGCGCTATCACTGGGCGGTAGGCGATGTGGGAGCTTTTTTCATCCAAGAGATCACGCGCCACTTGGGCTCGTACTGGGGGAGTACTTGAAGTGGCCGAATCAAGTGCTGCGCGAGGACTCGTCCCCGCGTGGGCCAGGGAGTCGTAGCGCGAGCGCCCCAGAGCCTTGAGAGCTGTATTGTATCTGTGTATCCCACGGGCTTGCTCTTTTCCCTTTTTCTTTTTGTTCTTGTTTCCTGGTGAAAAGTATAATGGTCCAAGAGTGCTTGACCGGAGACAGCTGTTGTAGATTATAAATGGAGAACGTCATGGATTTTGCTGGTGTCGACGGAGTCAAGGCTATCGTTTCGAAGGAGAAGTAGGCTTTTGTGCCGAGGTCGAAGCCAGAGCCTCTTGCAGAAAATACAGGTCATGGGGCAGCTTGAAGTAGCAAGGACGGGCATCAATTGGTTTCGAAGCAAGGCCGTGGTGCTTCTAGACAAACGTCAATGTGATCTTTTCAATCGCCGGTGAGCGAACATTTTGCTACAATTGCACTAGCAACTAGCTCTACATTTCACTCTGCCGGCATAAAGAGGATCCGGGTTCTCCGGATTCAATTTGCGCTTCCGTGATGTGACTACCAGTGTTAAGTAGGGAGTGTGTTCTGCTCCTTTCCACACACGAGCCGAGGCGATTCTCCAACTTGCCGAGGACCCAGATCAAAAAGCACGACGCAGTGTTCCTACTAGGACAAAAGGTCAATGATAATGTCTTTGTTTTCGGGGAGAGGAGATCTGCGAAACAAGTGCAACCCTGGCCGGTCGTACCTGTGGGAATCCTTGTTCCTAATGTTCCCGGGTTTTCCGCAAGGATTCATAGTCTTCGTCGAAAGACTGAAAGTGCTGATCTGCGGGTCGATTTAGGTTTTTAAGGTCCTCTTCCATGCTTTTTTAGTAGTTTCATTGCATCTTGGCCAAGTTCTTGGCGCGGGGAAACGAAGGGTGGATCGGGGGATTTCGCAAGCTCTACTGACCCAAGCGAAAAGAAGCAGCAGTCGCCCATCCTTCCAGATCCCCCAGATCCCCCATGATCCGGGGTGTCTTCCAAGTTAGGAAAATGAGATTCGGTCGAGCGTTGTTTTCATTGGTGCAAATTGCGGCCCAGAAACCAGGGTCAGACCGTGTGCGTGTGCGGGCTGGTCCCTCATTGAGCGATGTCTCTTTTTCGAGGGGGAAACAGAAGCCAAAAAAAGGGACGGAACGCATCAATATTATCGATTTAACCAAGCCGGCATAACACCAGATAGAGGGGCTCGCTACAACATTGGAAAAGAGGCACAAACTCAGAGCCTCCGCAATATACACGACAGTGCGGCTACCACCCTTACCAGATGCCGATTATCACTGCCGACATCACTGCAACCACGTCGACGAGCGGCCCCCTCCCTCTCCCTCTTCCCAACCGCAACTCTCAATGCGAATCCCCTGTCCTTGCTGTGGGTGAGGTTGCAAGCAGCCTAATCTTGGCGCGCTGCGACTCTCATGACGATTCCCGACATCTCGAGCCGAGGTGGGCGGGAAGGTTGCTGTCATGGCGGATGATAGATTGAGGTGAATTTGGTGTATATGAGGGTGACGAACACATCTTTGGCGTTCATCGATTCTGCAGATATATAAACGGGGCCCAGGCAACATGGCAGGCGGCCGGCTTCTTCTTGGTGGATCCTAACAGTCTCGCCATCTGCCTCATCACTCCTACCTTGAAACCGAGAGACACGTCATTTGTCAAGTCATGGCGTTGTTCAATCTTAGGAGCGCCCTTGTGGCCCTCGCCGCCCTCAAGTAAGTCGCCGTGTCCTACCAAGTAGATGTGTTTTCAACCCGCGGTAGCGAGGCGAACTAACAGGCTTCCAAAGCGTATTCGCCGTCAACGCCGGATCTCTCGACCCACGCCAACAGGCCTTTGTGCCTTCCCCGGCAACTTCCCGCCACGGGCGACGACACCATCGCCGGCGGCATCTTCTGCATCAGCCTCCCCGATCTCGCCGCCTACCTCGCCAAGGTCGGCAACAACCCCGGCGCCGGCGGCTCCGAGACCCCCAGGGCCCCGGCGAAGCCACCTCCGGCTCGGGCCCGTACCCAGCCCACATGACCACGGACCCGACCCTGCCCAACCACACCATCTACGCCCCCATCGCCAAGCCCAACGTGACCCTTCCCTTCATCGCGTGGGGTAACGGCGCCTGCATGACCGACGGGTCCACGTACAAGAACCTCCTCGTCGAAATCGCCAGCCACGGCTACGTCATCGCCGCCGACGGGCCCCCGGCGGCTCCGGCGGGGCCAGTCCAAGGTGAGCGACATGCGCGACTCGCTCGATTGGGCCTTTGACGGCGGTGCCGCCACCTACGGCGACATTGACCTGGAAAAGGTGGCCACGGCCGGTCACAGCTGCGGAGGGCTTGAGTCCATGTCCACGGCCTACCATGACGAGAGGGTCAAGCGCATCATTCTCTTCAACATTGCCATTTTCCAGGATGAGAGGAGGTACTTGCTCGAGGAGATCAACGTACCCGTTGCCTGGATGGTTGGCGGCGAGTCCGATATGGGCTATCCGAATGTGAGTAGCGCACTGATAAGCCCCAACTTAAATAAGAAAAAAGGAAAAAGTCAACATGGCTAACTCATCCACGCGTGTAGGCCGAAAAGGATTATGCCCTTCTTCCCGAGGGTCTTAGTGCGTACAAGGCCAACCTCGACACCGGCCATGGCGGAACTCACCAGGCTACCAACGGCGGCAAGTTTGGAAAGGCCGCCGTGGCCTACCTACAGTGGCAGTTCCGAGATGATGAGGCTTCCAAGGCGATCTGCCTAGATCCCGAAGCGGAGGGAAGCCTGGTATCGGATAACTGGGAGGTTGAATTCAAGAACTGGTCTTGAAGCAGAGAATTTTGCTGGGTTAGCACATTATGACTTGACACAGAAGACGCGACAAAAGTTTATAACATAGTCGCATGATCATTTTCACGCTTCGCACATTGGTTCGCACACGACAGTATAAATAGGTCTAACAATGAACTCTTTTAGATAAGAGGTTCACTCGTACATTATGAAATAAACTATCAAGATATATCTGGTATCATCAACACGTGAAGAACTATCACACAAACGAAGAGAAAATCTGCAGCGCCCTCGAGCAGACAAAAATGAGGACAAGAAAAGAAAAGAGCGAAAGAACATGTCAACACAGTAAAACACCAACCATCATTAATCACGCATCACCTTGTGTCTTACGCCTTGATCTTGGTGTTAGGAGAGGCGGGGCGCTCGATAGAGGCTCCGTCGCTCGGCGTTAGGGACGCTCGCATCATCATGAGATCCTCGGCTCCTCGGGGAGGGTCAGGTTGAGGATCATGCAGATGAAGGCAGTGACGACGAAGCCGGACTGCATGACGATTTCGATGGCATCCATGAAGCCCCTGAGGCTCGTGTTGGGGCCATCGTAGGTGAATACGTTGTTAAAATAAGAGGGGACGAGCGTCGCACCGTAGCCGATGGTGAGACCAGCGGTAAGGATGAAGCGGTTGCGCCTGGTAAAGGGGACACTGCGGGCGATGACAGCCATGCCGGAAACGGCAACGGAGCAGAAGAGGAAGGTGGTCATGCCTCCGAGGACGGGGGCGGGGATGGCGACGAGCGCGGCGGCGAACTTGGCAAAGATGCCCATGATGATGAGGAAGAAGCAGCAGCAGTAGCCGGCGGTGCGGTTGGCGCAGCGGGTGAGGGCGATGACACCGTTGTTCTGGGCAAAAGTGCTCATGGGGGTGATGGTCATGAGGGCGGCGAGGAGACCGTTGAGGCCGTCGGCGAGAACGCCGCCCTGGACGCGGGACTCGTAGACGGGGCCGCTGATCTCGACGCGGGAGACGTCGCACGAGGCGGTGATGTCGCCGATGGCTTCGCAGGCGACGATGATGAAGACGGAAAGGATGGGTAGGACGAGAGGGCCGTAGACGCTGAGCTTGAAGGTGTGGACCCAGACGAAGGAGGCGACGGGGGCGGTCTTGATGCCCGAGTTGTCAAAGTATCCGCAGGCGGCGGCGATGATGCAGCCGACGAGAAGACCGATGACGACGCTGGCGCTCTTCATGATGGGCTGTAAGGTAGGGGAAGATACAGTCGTTAGCATGTGCTTTGACGGGAAGAAGAAGATGATAATGATGACAAGGGGGGTTACATACCGAACCGAAGCGCTCGCAGAGAATGATGGTGATGAAGACGGAGAAGCCGAGGCCAAGGAACTCGGCCGATCCCCAGGGAGAGGGTGGGGAGCGTTGATGTTGGGGCACATGGCGAAGAGCGCCGTGGTGGGCTGGAAGCAGGCGCCGGAACCGCCGCCCCAGTTCTTGAAACCGCTCTCGATGAGGTGGACGCCGATGAGCATGATAGTAGGACCTGTTTTGTAGCCGCCGCACGAATGAGCAATCAAAAACTCCAGCGGCAGTGGGGTGAGAAATGGAGAGTGTTGGAAACACAACTTACCGGTCACGATGGGAGGGACGACCTTGAGGAGGATCTTTGGAGGGATGAAGGCGATGAGGATTTCGAGAAGGGCACAGACAGCAGCGGTGCCGAGGAGAGCGCCATAGCCTTGAGGACAAGATAGCCTGTTGCCCTCATCGTCGGTGGGGCAGAAGCCGTTTTCGTACATTTGCGCGAAAGCACTGGCACGGGAGGTTCGCATTAGCGGATGATGACACTACAAGAGGTCGCTTTCGAGACACGGCAACAAAGCAAACACAAAAGACAAAAGAGAGAACTCACCCTTGGGCAACAGGGATAATGGTAAAAGAGATTCCGACGACAGAGATCAAGCCAGTTCCCAGGTAGTAGGGGGTCTTGTAAATGTGGAAGCGAGTGATTTGGATCATGGACAGAGTTCCGGAGACGATGAGAGCGGTGGAGACGAGGTATTGCTGGAGCTCGGGCGGGAAGCCGACGCCGCCGCTGCCGCCGAGGATGATGGGGGCGTGATGACGCCGGCAAGCATAGCAATGGCATGCTGGAAACCCAGGAGCAGGGCGAGGAGGAGGGGCATGCGGTCGTTGAGGCCGAAGAAGGGGAGGCCTGCTCCGACTTCTTCATGAAGGGGAGGTTTGGCCTGAAGAGGAAGCCATAGTCGTAGTCGCCAATGAGGCCCTGCTTCGTGAAGAAGAGACGCTTCGCGCCGGCGACGAACCGTCCGATTGACCGAGGCTTGTCGCCCGGGACGATTTGCGTGGGACCGTGATCTTCGTCCATTGTGAACTTCTTCCGCTTGGGCGTTTGTAGGATTTTTTTTTCTTTTCGTTCCTTGTGTCTAGTGGCTTGGCGGATTCTGCGGAGGATCCTGTGGAAAGAGAGAGGTGGGAGGAGAAGCGTATAGTCTTTGATCAGGGACGCTTAGGGGGAAAAGGGAGAAGCCGAAAAGGGAAGCTCGGCTGTGAGGAAATGATCCGATTGATTGAAAGACGATGGAGATGCTGTTTCCAGGAACATATGAAGTCAAAAGGGAGCGGGCAGAGTCCTAGATATAAATTTCGTGGTGATCGACAGCGTCGAGGATGTGGAAGAGGGACGAAAATGCAACGGTACCAGGTACCTGTCTAGCGGCTTCGGGGCGGGCGATTGATGGGTGAAACTGTTACCCAAAAGCCAATGTCCCCCAGAACCGGCCATAATAGATAGTGATCAATGGTCTCCATTGTGAACTGTATTCCCACCGACGCTGATTGGGCCAATCCATCTGCGGCACCGGGAGGCGCGAAGCGGTGGAACCCCATCGCCGTCCGCGTTCCCCTCTTCGTCCTGGTCTCCAGGGAAGTCCAACTAGTCTCGACCAGTGTGATGACACTGTAAATGTACACATGCAGATTCGATAATACAGTAATCAAGACCCCAAGAAACGGTGGGGAAGGATTCCAAACAGCGTCAAACTCCACCTTCTCTCTCGGCCCCATTTTTTCTGGACCTTGTCAGAGGAACAGAGATAAAGAAAGTTCACAGACACACCTTTTCTTTTTTCTCTTTTCTTTTCTCTTTGCCTTCCTTGACCGATTCCACCGTCGGCGGGCTCCGATGGGCAAAGATAACGTTCAAAGATAACCAGACATTCGCTCACAGTGACCAGAGACGGCCTTTCTCCACCATTCCCCCTGATTCTTTGATCCATCCATCCTTTGACCTTGTCCAGCTTGGTCTCCAAGATAACGAAAAGGAAGCTCCGTTCACGAGAGGCGCGAACGTGTTGAATTATCGCGGGTCGATTTCAATCGTCCCATCGTGTTCTAGCAATAGTTCGCCCCTCTTTGGCTTGGCTGTGATAGAAATCAAATACGCTTCACCGTCAAAGGAGAGTAACAATATTATGACTTAGGGGCAGTATCGTATCTTGCTGTCCTAGGTGTCAAGATAACCCCCAGAGGGCAAATCTAGGAGAAGAAGTAGACCTCCTCCCGGTTGATTCATCTTCCAGGTGGCGACTGAATCGTAGATGATCGCCACAGATGCAGCTCGAATCCTACATGTAGTCTACCCAACACCAGTAGCCACCTGCATAGGCGTTCTTCAGCTACAATCGGCCATGTAGAAGCACCCGCGCGTGGAGTCGATGCATCTATGGATCCAACCCGTGTTCAGCCTCTCCCAAGAGCACACCATCATGCTTGAGGTTCGCATTCCCTCAAGTAATATCGATCAGATCCAAACCGGCACTAAGCTAGGTCTCGAGACCCGCACCGGCATCGGATCCGGCCCAAGTTGCATAACTATTTGTGTGTGTAAGAGAGGGAGAGAGGCAAACTGATATTGCACCAAGCAGGCTAACCATGCTATCTGGCAGCCCCCTTCCGGGGACTAGCATGGATCCACTGCAGTAGCTTCCCGGACTCTTTTCTGTATCCGGGTACCATCTCGGACCGGGCGTACGGGTTACCAGGGAGTTGGGCAGCGGGAAGGCCAAGAAGCCCTGGGACTGCGATGAACCTTGTACCGGAACCAGTACCGAGGTGCTCCATTGCTTATGGACTCGACAACTTGGCCACCCTATCCCTGTTCAGCTCGAGGGATCAATATATTTCACCACCAGCGCAGATGCGAGAAACTTGATCCGTCATGACCATGGAATCCGTAGCTGCCGTCTCCTACGTCGTTTTCCTTCGATTGTCGAATATCACCAATCCCGCAACCAACGAGGGAACGGAAGTTTTCGGGTGGCGTAGTCCAGTTTAGCTTCGCGATATATAAATGACAGTTGCGGGGCTGTCAGTTACGTGTCTTAGTAACCGGGCTTATACATCAAAATAATTGTGCGGACACTAGTCTGGAGAACAAACAGCTTGGACGAGTACTCGTGTCCGGCGAATTATCGCAGGTACGGCGCCCTTCAGAATACAAAACGGGGTTGGCAATGAAAAATTGCGGAGCATAACCCTAAACCGATCTGGCCCATCGTGCCTGTACCTAATACGGGTCTATGCATTCACCTAAACGACTTGGAT
The DNA here is from genome assembly GCA_949357655.1 of Parascedosporium putredinis. NCBI lineage: Eukaryota > Fungi > Ascomycota > Sordariomycetes > Microascales > Microascaceae > Parascedosporium > Parascedosporium putredinis. Next base: position 642,254 of record CASHTG010000020.1, on the reverse strand, counting down.
AGCATTGAAAAGATAAGACACGTGCAGAATTCGGACAGATGCAATTACCGACAGCCTAGAGAAAGGTCATAGGGTTGTAAGAATGAGCAGCTCATTACATTTGCCCACTCTAACTGTGCTTGGTAGATTCGTGTTTATAGAACAACAATCAAGGAAAACAGGCTGGTGTTGGGAGCATTGTGGTCTGAGTGAGGAATGTTGGACCAAGGTGAACCGAGCCATGACAGGTGGTTCTGATCAAGATGGCCTTCTTCGACCGTCGGCAGGGTTGTTTGTTTTTTGTTCTTTGTTATTTTTTTTTATCTCGACAAACTATCATCACCTGGCCAAACAGGTTTTATGTCTCGATATTTCAGACGAGAAAGCCCTTTCGGGCCATGCTATGCCATGCGGTTGGGTGGAAACACACTCTAGAAACTCCATAAGTTGGCGATGCTGATAAGGCTTGCGTCTTGGCAGATAAGGATCCCCCATCTCCCACAGGCCAACGGGCCCGGTCCCATATCCCAATTCGGGACCCTAGCGTTCCACAACAGCCAAGAAGCCCCACCCTGGCCGATAAGCCATGCCATGTGGCAAGGGGTGAAGGGGTGTCTGATAGAAACTTGGGCCTTTCGCTCCCTCTCTCCCTGCTTTTCCCCCAGGCCTTGCAACGCAACCATTCGCAACCGGTTAGCCGTACACCGAGGCATGCATCCAACCCTTCCCGACCCCTCCTATGCATCCCGAAAAGGGCTCCTTGTCGCTGTCGCCGAGTGTGGGGGTGGGGCTGGCGACTCGTCGGAGGTGGCCGATGGCCGCCAACTTGGGGAGGAATTGAAAGGTCTTGGGAAGGTTGCAACAGATAGCGAGCTGCCGGGAGCTTTGTCGATACCCGAGGATTTGGGGCGCTCGCGTAGCTGCAGTCGTATGCGGTGACGGCAGGTGATGCTTGCCACCCCAACCGATAACCACGGAGCTGGACGCTGCGTGAGTGTTTTTTCCTTCTTCTTTCTCATTGACTATCCACTTCTTGCGTGCTTTTCTCGCAAGAGATATGGGATGACATGAACCAAGACGCCGGTGTCTCGGCTCGATGCCCCGAGGGCCTCGAACCGGGCTCACGCTTTGGCCAATGAGAGTACATGGTTTTCACCCTCACACGTCAACTTTGAGAGCGGCTCTTGGTGGGGGTCAGTGAGTTCAGCCTTGACCGTAGCTGAGCTCTTGTGGGGCAGGATGGGGGCCGGGTCGACTGAGATGCCAACGCGTTGATTCACAAGCAAGAGGCACGTTGGTGACCAGGTCGATGTAGAGAGAAGCGAGTAATACACACGTTTTATTGCTGAGTTCATAGCGAACCTACATTCATAGTGGCACGGCCACCTTCTGTGTTACATGTAGTCTACGAAATATTACCTCGTTTTGCCAGACGACGAATAGAGGGAGGTATGGAAAGCGCTCAGTTACCAAGGACATCCATGTTGTTAGTCTTATACATGCTATCGCCTGCTACCTGACGGTCCCCTCCTACCATTGAACCAGCAAACACCGACCACAAGAGCTTTTCAAGAAATTGTAAATAGAATTAAGAGTATATCATACGGTGTCACTAAACAGTGGGTTCAAAATAGAAGATATGGTATATATGGTTTCCTCCAAAACGTTCAACCCAAAAACAGCCAGCCTCCCTTCACCATCCCGAGCTCCCGCAACCCGCAATCCCAAACATCCATGTCTTGGCAAGGTAGCAGCTGCTAGCGCGCGCTTGCCTCAGAGGTTGAGCCTGCCCTCCTGCGTCCGATCATAATAAAAAAGCGCTCCCAACGTGAACAAAATTGAAATCATTTACTCTTCCTTCCTCGGAGCCTGCGCCGTGGCCACGCCGCTCTTCTCAACATCGGAGGCGAGCTCGCCTTCGGAGGGGGTGCGGACCTCGCTCTGGACAACGACCTGGCTGAGGGGAGGAGTGTCGTCCTTCCAGAAGTCCTTCTTGCCCTGGCTGAGGCGCACCATCCACGGGGAAGAAGCCGCCGGGAATGCGGTAGGTCCAGCCGTCGCGCTCCTCGTAGTTGGGAGGCACGATGCGGCCGCCGGAAGCGACCTTGATGAGCCAGACAATGGTGTTGAGGCAGATGTAGCTGCAGATACCGGCGATGAGGCCGTCGGCGATAGAATAGGTGAAGGGCATGAGGGCGATGGTGAGGAAGGCGGGCACGCCGTCGCCGAGGTAGCGCCAGTTGATCTCGGTGACGGAGCCGACCATCATGGAACCGACGAGGATGAGCACGCAGCCGGTGGCCCAGGGAGGGATGGAGGCGAAGATGGGAGCGAAGAAGATGGAGATGAAGAAGCAGAGACCGGCGACGACGGCGGTGAGGCCGGTCTTGCCGCCTTCGGAGATACCGGCACCGGACTCGACGAAAGCGGTGACGGGGGCACGCCGAGGACGGCGCCGACGGAAATGCTGAGGGCGTCGACCATGTAGGCGATGCTGGAGCCCTCAAAATCCTGGGTGACGGGGTCGATGAGGTTGGCGAAGCGAGCCATACCGTAGAGGGTACCGGTGCAGTCGAGGATGTCGACGTAGAGGAAGGTGATGAGGGCGAGGCCGAACTGGCCGCCGTAGCCGGAAATGTTCCACTCCTGGACGTTGAGGATCTTGGAGATCTTGTGGAAGTCGACGACCTTTTTGAAAAAGTCAAAGGAGTCGTTGCCAATATCGGTATAGGGAAGTAGGTGACGGGGGTGGTCCTGGGCCAGGAGATGATGCTGACGAGGACGATGCCGGCGATGATGGCGCCGCGGACCTTGTACATCATGAGGATAGTAGTGAAGATGCCGCCGCAAAGATGCCCACCCACATGGCGGGGTAGCGCATCTTGTCCCAGCTGGGGCAGGTGCCATCCTCGAGACGGTTCTCGGGGAGCAGCCGGCGAGCTCGACGGGGTGGCGGTGGCGCCGACGACGAGGGCGATGCCCTCGCTGTAGGTGAGGCCGATGAGGGTGAGGAACAGGCCGATACCCGCGCTGGTGGCGAGCTTGATGGAGCGGGGATGGCGCGGGCGAGCCACTGGCGCATGCCGAACAGGGCGAGGCCGAAGAAGATGAAGCCTTCGATGAAGATGGCGGTCAGGGCGACTTGGTAGGGCACGGGACCGGTTCCGTGGAGACCGACTATGGGAGAGAAGGTGATGTGTTAGCGCGGGGGTCGCGGCGAAGGGAGGCCATTGCTCGAAATGGAGCAATCTTTTCTTTTTTTTTCTTCATCCCATAAAATCCATGTCGTGATGCTAGTCGTTGCGGCGGATGCGCCGCTAAGACCCAGATCCGGATCGAATGGGGAGCTTGACATTGGGGAGAGAGCGAGGAAGCGGGCGCGCTGTGACTTACCGACAGTATAGGTGAAGTACGCATTGAGACCTAGTTTTGGAGCACGATCGAGCGTTAGAACCAATAGCTCCAAGAAAGAACAAGCAAATCAATCGTCGTCGTTGCACTCTTTGCACTCTTTTTTCCTTCCTCTTTCAGCCCCGCTCGGATTTTCGTTTATTGTTCAGCCGACCCTCCCGGGCGCGCCCCGAGCACGCGGCGGAACGCCACCGAGGGAAAAAGGAGAAAAAGAACAAAGAAAAACCAGAATTGTGGGGGTGTCGCGTGGTCGTGGCCCGAGAGCCGAAGCCTCTTTGAGGGGGCTAGCATATCGAATGGCTTTATTTTGTTTCTCCATATCCCTTGGCGGCGGGCGGGAATATCATTCGAGAGGATGCGAATCGTACGAAACACAGCAAAGGCCGGAAGAGGAAATAAAAACGATGGACTGGCAGGCGTGCTAGAGGAATAAAATGAGAAAAAAAAACTTACCCATTCCTGGTGCCAAGCCGACGGGCCTAGATAGCGCACATGTCAGTATTGGTGGTCCCACTTCCGATAAGAGAGGCGAAAAAAATCGTCAAGGGGAAAAACCGGAGAGCGCAACACTTTGAGCTCAAGACACGAGAAAGCAAAATAGCCATGACAGAGATCGGAGGTAGGCCGGGTATCAAAGAATGGGGAAAAAGGGAAGAGAAATCAATGCAGAGGACTCACATGTTGGCAAAGAGACCCATGCAGAATGTCGCGAGGGAAGAGATGGCGGCGGTGGCAGTGACGGCGTCGCGCTTGATCTGCTGCGTGCACATGAGGTAGTCGGTATCCTTGAGGCAGAAGCGATCGATGTCCCTGGTGTTGCACACGCATGTGCCACCGCTGTCGGCGACGATGGAGGCGTTGACCGCGATAATGTAGGCCATGGCGAAGAAGCAGGCGAGGCCGCCGCGAATCTCGGTGAAGAAGAGGGAGCCCTTGCGCTCTTTCGGCTATACATGGTGGAAGAGAGGCGCGCAGAGGGAGGCGCCCAAGGTAACGTTAAAGTCCGAAAAAAAGAATATCACCGAGGCTTAACTTCCGCAGAGGGAAGAGACATGATAGATGGGAGGACATACGTGACCGCAGCCTTCCAGCTTGAACCAGCGGCCCACGGGGCTGACCGCGACCTTGGCGTTGATTTTGTCGATGAAGCCCATCTTTGCTACTTTTGGCGAAGCCGGGCGGAGGGTGGAGGGAGAGAGAGGTTAGGAAGGGAAGAAGGAGAGAGAGAGGGAGGGAAAGACGGAATCCAATGAATGGATTGGCGATGTAAATCGAGCCGAGTTCGAGAACTGCCCGAAGCAAAGAGGAGACACGGAGGAGGGAAGGGAAGCTCAGAAGCTCCCAAATGCGGGCCTCGGGTGGTTCTATATGAAAATCCCACTTGAAGGATGCAAAGAAAGTCGCAATGGCAAAAAAAAAAAAAAAAAAAGAGAAAAGAAAGAAAAATCTCGACAGCTCCACATGCTCGCTCCTCTCAGCGGTCCCGGTAACACCCACACACGCACCTACACACGCCCCCCATGTCCCCTCCCCATGTCGCGTGCGCCGGATGGGTGGCTTCTGGGGCGACTTGCACGGATTAGTGGGGGAGGAACAGAAACCTCCCACGATTACTCTTCTCCCAGATAACGGGTTGGCATTGTCTCTCGTTATCAGGACGAGGCTTATTGGCTCAGGGGCGAGGTGGGGGTGGGAACCCGACTCGGGAATGGAGCGGCGCTATTTCCTCTTCGCCGGTGGCCTCGGAGGTGTGGATGGATTGGGCTAGAGCTCAACTGGGAAAAAGGCAAGATCACCTGTGTTGTGCGTTGTGCGGAGAAAGCCAGGGCCTGTGGCAATGGATTGATGCCCTCTGCGGCCCTTGATTTTGCTGTTTTGTTGCTGCTATCACAATAAACCGATTTGCGTGCGGGAGTTTGTCTGCGCACGGAAAGCAGGAGTAGGAAAAGTGTAATAGGGCTCATTCATAGTATGGAAACAAATCAAACTCCACCTACTTTGTTCCCGATCGCAGTAGTGGAAGAAGGGCGAGAAGATGGAATGGATCCATTGATGGCTCCCTCCACACAATGCACGTTCACAGTGTCCCCGCGCCCGGTCGCGAAGCGCGCAGAAACCAGCCCAAAACGACGCCTCACCTATCCAATACATCCACAAAGAATTAGTCTCTCTAATGACCCTGCACCTCTCCCCTGATGACAACGGGTTCTTGGGATACAGGATGAATGATGGTCCGAATCCGGGCTAAGAAAAAGGCGGAGGTTGAGCTATCGGTACACGGACTAGCAGCGATAAGCACCAACCCTCATCGCAGCGCAGCCAGTGGGAGCTCGGGATCCCCCTCATCCCAGTTTAAGCAACCCCAAGCAAATCAACACCATCACCGCCGCCCAAACAAGGGTTCAGCCCAGCCAACGCTCACTCTGGAGAGCCATAGCACATCGCCGCTTTCCTATCTCGAGCTTTTTGTTACCCCTGCCTGCGTTCTCTCTGGCCCTCCCCCCTTTCCAGCTCCTCCCCGCCTCCTCCCCTTGTACCGGCCATCGGATACCACATGTAGCGATTCGGAGACCTTTTGTTATCTTAGCTGTCCTGAGTTGGCTGGCTGAGCGATACGGGCTTGGCTTGCTGACGGGCCAGCTACCGTAGCAATTGGTACGAAGTACAAAGCTTTATTTGCTCATTGCCTACCTCGGTACATGTAGTAACAGTAGGTCAAGTACTCTCCTTTGTGCTTTTGAGGAGGATCTGGCATCCCGCAGTCGAAAAAACTACGGGCCGGGGTACATTGCCACTCGGAACGGGTGGCATCGTATCATCAGATTGGTCTCCCAAGAAATTGCAGATCATTGGGTGAGAAAGCCGGCTTGCTGATGTGCTTAGCCAAGCATGCAGGCCACAACCATCAGCCGGCCGAGTCGGATTATTTACTGAGCATTCGTCCGGGTATTCCTTGTCCTTGCGTCGCAACGTTCAATACCCGCCTATCACGTACGCCGCGGAGATGATAGAAGGATCGGCTATGCGTGCCACGCAGAGAGAAATTTTCTTTAGATATAACCAAAGACAAAAAGAAAAGCATCGTTTTTGGCTCCCTTGACTGAATTGATTCTCTAATTATGGGGTTTCAGGTTTGCCCGCTTTGGGAGTAGTCGTTTCTGTTTCTGGATTATGTAATCCGGTCGCCGGGGGGGCAAGGTTGCACATCCCGCCACATTCTCGTGATAAGCTGCAGCGGCTTTAGCACAAAATTTTACTAGCCATCCTTCCTCCTAGGGCCGTGTGCAGTCTAGCGCGCAGAGCTAGTCTTCTTCTTCGAGGCAACGAACCGAGTCGAGCGGCAGTAGATCCCGACCCCTAGCCCCTCGATCCCATATGCTATTTTCATGCCTGCCAGAGAGGCCAGGTTCAAACGTTGTGCCCTTTGTTCGGCCGGCGGCGTCCGTCCTTGAAGTTGCTGACAACTCTTGAGACTCGAGTATCGACTAAGAACAGATGATATCAAACTCTTGGGCTGGGGACTTGGCGGTTGGTCCGCCGTGGCTTATCCGAGATGCTAGACCTCTTTCATTTTTGGATGAGATAAAGGAACAGATGACATATTCCATCGATTCCTGTAGATAATCGCACGTCCAAACTGATACCGTCGCAATCATGTTCCTGTGGGGTCTCTTCCACGCACGGAGGTGTCAAGATCGCGCCGCGATCCGGAAACACATAGGGATAAGTAGAGTACCAAGTCAACTCAACATCTTACCCCTAGTTTGGAAGTAGAGGGCGGGCCTCATCTTCATCGACCCGGCCCTCTACCGGCCTTGTCTTCCCGCAGATGAAAAGACAAAGAATGCCTTGGACAACGCCAAAGAGCAAGTTATCAACCGCGGCATAGCCGACAAACATATACCACTCGGCCCACGTGGCCTTGTCTACCGTCATGCGCCACGTCCACGACACGCCCGTTAGGACAAACGCCACAGATTGCGCCGCGAGCCCCTCGACGCTTAGGCTCCGTGGCACAGGCTGCCCCTTCATGCAAAGCCACTGGCAGAACAACGATACGGGGAATATGCCGAAGCTGACGAACCAGTTTACCCAATACGTGTGCGTTGCCAGGAACAGGGCGAGGCCTCGGTGGCCGCTTTCTCTGTACGACTTTGAGAAATAAGGTAGCACCGGGAGGAAGGACCCGTAGGCGAGGGCCAAGTAGCCAATAGTGAGGATGACCTTCTCGACCTGGCGGTCCGGAAGATACCAAGTAGCAACCGCAAACCTAAACGGTGGTGAAGTTAGAAAAGGGCATCCCGTCCCAACGAAAGATCCTTGAAGCCAACGGCATTGGTTCCAAGAACCGTGACATCTTCCTTCAGTACTTACAGCACGGTAGTACTGAGTAATAAGACGGAAACTTGTACGAGGTTCAGCCAGTCCCCAGCCGTGTGGGGGTTGACACCTCGCCGTCGGGGAAACCTTTGTGGTAGATGAAACGGCTGGCGTATATGGTGAACTGTTCCATAGCAGAGACTGAGCTCAAGAGCAGGTAGGCCAAGGATATGCCCGACGCATCCTTGCGCAGTACAATCTTTCGTAGCTGGGGGTAGAACGAAGCCAGCGTGGCGAATATGAGCACTCTATATTCGTAAAGAAGTCATCAGCATCCAGATCGGTCGTAAGGTGGTGGAGGAATGCGGACAGTCTAGATATATCATCTACAGTACCGAGGATGGACATGGTGAAGATGGCAGAAAGATAGCCTCTACGAGCAGGTGTTCAGCATAAAATAAGAATCGAGACAAATGAGGCAGCGTTCCTCAAAAGTCGTCACGTTTAGGAATCCCGGTTCCAAAGTAGCTGTTTGATAGCTTGATGAGTTGAAAGAAGGGAGTGAGGTCATTAGAGTTTGGTTACACGGGCATGATGCGGGGGCGGCCGGCCTAAGCCGCAACGCAGCCACACAGCACCGCCGACACATTGACGACGATCATGCATAGAAAAAGAGTCAGCGATGGCACAAAAAGTAACAGGGATCAATTTGACAGCCTCCAGGCGTGTATCTGAAACAATCTGTACCTGGAGTCCCCCAACTCACACGTGCAGCGGTGGCCCTCAACCAGGTTCTAGGTTCTGCAGGTGAATGCATATACATCCATGGATGTATACCCTAGCCTCGTCCGCTTCCCCAGACAGTTTTGCGGAACTTGCAAATGCGATTTCGGCTGTCATACTAGACTATCAAAACTCCGTAGTGTTGATATTTGAGGGTTTATGGCCCGCCTGGAAGCTCTAGAAAATTCCGATGACTGACCCGCCAAACCTTCCCTAGCGTGATTTGACCCGGCCGAGCACGGAGCGAAATCTAGCCGGCAGGTGTGATGAAATTATCGGGAACTCCGTGATTTCATTCCCGCTGGGCGGGTCGCTATGCGCGTCGCGGCGTGCTCGAATATCGTGGCTTCTAGGACCAATCTCCTGGGGCCGAGTTGCTCTACAAGTTCAAGCTTGGCCGAGGAGGGAGACATTCCAAGAGAAGGGGGAATGAAACCAAAACCCTTCCACCATGACATCCAATCTTTCCATTCAATCTAAGCATCTATTCAAATCGAAGCTAACAGCGGGTAGAGGCCCACCTGCAGGCACCCTTTGCGACTCCCTCCTCCCCCTTGCAAAATTACTCTGTGAGTCTATAATTAGCTTTTCTCAATGCGGCCGCTCCAATTTTCGTGGGCCCATTTCTTTGTTTTCTCGCTGTTCGTATCATTACAATGCCCCGGTCGATTCGTTATCGCTCGTCGCCCGTTATCTGCCCCTCTTTGCGATAAAACGCCCCTTTACAGGACGTTAGTGTTCAGAGTTTTGCCGATATCGCTGAAAGGACCGGCCACTTTCGGCAGCACGTGCCAAATCACCACCGAGGAAACCACGGTCTCGGCGAAGTGACCGGGTCGACGGTCCGGCAAAGAAGCCGCTCCAACACTGCGACGCCCATCTCACTTGCCCACGGAGAGCTGACGACGATTGTGAGAAAGGGGCAAGATTAAACCGGTGGGGGTTCCTCTGAGGGGAGCGTGAATATGATAGAAAAACAAAGAGAGGGAGTCAAACGAAATTCACCACCAAGAATCGCTGCTATTGATTTTCATTACGCATATCTGAAGAGAATATCCATCATACCCGCTAGCTGAATCTAGGCAAAACGAAAGCAAAAGGAAGAAGCAAAATAGGAAATCGAACCCAAGCTCGTGTCTTCGTGTAAAAGTAGGCTACTACGCCACCGGCGCTTCCGGCCGCTGCCCGTATACGATATGTCTAGAAGGAGGCGCGAAGAGACATGGTTAGTTTTAGGTCCTGATTCCCGGGAAACCAGTCAAAATCTTATTCCCCATTCCCACTTACAGGTTGGTGTACGCATGAACCCTTGGATCCGTGAGGTTTTTCCGCATCTCCATGAAGAGAAGCTGCGCCTCTTCATAGGTCCACTATTTGATAGAATGGTTAGCAAGTGCGAACCCTTTATCCATCGCGCTGGATATGCGCAAGTAGAGGTTTGTAAAATCTCACCCCCAAGACATCCACGACTGAGCGCAAAGCAAAGCCCTCGAGACCCTCGAGTGAAAAGTAGCGGCACCATTGGCCCCAGCTCTTTAGCCGCTTGTCCTTAGGCCACGGTCCGAGGGGGACCTTGATGATATGCTCAGTCACATTGACAAACCCGGCGTTTGTGAGAGCCTCACGTGCCTCCTCGGCGGCCCGGAAGCTTATACCCAGCTTGTCGCCAATGTTATTGAAGAGGCCTGGCCATCGACTGAGGGCAGAACCGTCGGGGATAGAATCGTCGTCGGCGCGAGGGGAACTGGATAGCTCTATTTGCTCCACCCAACCACCGGGCTTGACGTGCCTGGTTTAGGAGATACCCCAGTTAGTCTCAGAATTCCTGTATGTACACATCTACCTTGCGTCACCTGGGTGGAAGTTTGAGAATATTCCTTACTTGATTGCGGCCGTGTAGAAGTCGGTCCAGTTGGCCACGGTCCCAAGCATGTTGCGCACATGCACGTAATCGAAGTGGTCTTCGGGGAAGGTCCAGGCCTTGTTGATGTCATCTACCTCGAAACGGCAGTTGGGCGGGACAAATCTGGGTTGGATCGGGGATAAGTCGACACCTGTCACGGTGCACTCCGGATGCTCGTCCGCAAACTCTCTATGTGAGAGGGATTGGGTCAGTTCGTGCAGCCACCATGGGGGCGTGAATGGAAGGCAGGGGGTGGATCTGCGTCTTTGAGTCGGGAAGGGGTTGGTGCTGATCACTTACATGGCCCAAGAACCAGTACCGCAGCCGACATCTAACGCCGTCTACAACCCGCATGAAACTAGGTTAGAAATGGGATCTTTCTAGGACCCGTTAATTCAAGGGGAACGGGGAAATGGGGTCGAGCGTACCTGGATTTCAGAAATCGGAACCTTGTGCAGCTTTCCTTCGAGGATGAGCTTGTGCATTTCGTGGCTAGTGGCGTCACCGTCAGGCTATCCTATTCTTTGTCAAGATGCAGAGTTCAACATACAGTAGGTCTTCGGCGATTTGCTGCTTCTCGTCGTTGGGGCCCCTAAATCCACGAAAATGGCAGAGTCAGTTTTTGAGTACTTCATGATAAAGGCAAAAACATTCAGCTACACGTACCAGTATCTAGAGTCTTCGGCAGCGGTATATCGCCTGCCATTCTCCCACCGATATTCGAGCATAGAAGTCCTCAACGAGGTGGTGTCGGACACGAGCCTTTCAGCCTGGTTAGCCCTCTCCACACAACCCTCTTCACATAAAATGGCGGTATCCAGCTTACGAAGCGGCATAGGTCGAATCTCCATCGTCGTGGGTGGTATCCTATTCATCTCCAGTATGAGAAATTGATTCGCGTGCGCGAGTCTGCCCTGCTCCAGGTCCGCCCAGCCTCCCTATGAGCGGTGCAAGGGACAAGTCGGGTCAACCTACGGCTTCGATGGGATCGTCATTGTTCTCAGGGGTTGGCGACTTTGGTGTTGGGGACTTTGGCGACGGCGACTTTGCAGCTGGGGAGGATTTATCTTGGGCGGGCGGTGAGGATGCCATGCTTGCTGACGGAAATGGCGAGGATCGGTCGATTTAGTCGGGGAATATCAGTCCAGTCGAGTTCGGTCCGCGGAAGAAAGCGACGACGGAAATAGCACAGAAGAAGGAAGAAGAAGAGGAAGGGTTCGAAAAAAAGCACGCGTGGATCAGATCTACAGGGGGAACGGTTGGGCATATTAATGGCAAGTTGGGCCAAGAGGGGGCACCTTCTGTATTCATCACCTTGCTTTGCGAGTCTTTGCGGAAGGATCGACGGGGCTGTTTCCCAAAGCACTGGCGCTTCATGGTTCGCTTCATGGTTCGCGGACGTTGAAAAAGACTCGGGGGTTTCCCCAGGGTCCCTTTCCTTTCCCTCTCTCAAAGTTTCTCAAATTTTCCTTTTCCTTGATGTGAATGGGCCACGGACAGGAAGGATTCCGGTCCCCCTCCCTTCACCACCGTGGTTGGCTTGGCTGCATCGAGAGGCGTCAAGCCCCGGCGCCCCGTCTGCAGCAGAGAGTGGGAGGTGACACAGTGGGGGAGGGGGGCGCAAAGGATAAACCGACCCATCAGGTCTCGATCAGCGCGGATGATCCGCGGGCTCCTACTGAATAGTTGCATGGAGCATCCCTGTGGTGCGGCCTCGTTGCACTCCGCCATTCGTGCGAGAGTTGCTTCGACGCACTTCTCTTGCTGGCTGGACGAAGGCGGCAGCGGGACAGGGATAAAAACCCCGGCTCGAAAAGGATCAAGTTTCTATTGCATTTAATCAGGCATGGGGGAAGAAGGCATCACGGGGCTTTTGACTACAAGTAATGCAAGTGCAAAAGATAAAAATAACGTGAAAAAGGGAAGAGGGGATTAATAAATCAAGAAGAGATTGTGTGATGCCTCAAATCTGCCCAAGCGAGCCCGGCCCGTTTGAACCAGGTTTTCGATTTGTTCGGAGCGTCTGTGATCTGTGCGACTCAGGTTTTTCAAGATCAATATGTTATGTTCCGCCCCTCTCCATTCTTGGTTTTACACATCCTTAATGTTAAGCTTGATCCCCCACACCACTTCTTGAACGGCAGAAATTGGAATGACAAAGGATACCTGTAGACTGGGAGCAGAGAAAGAAGAGGGAAGGGGAAACGGAAAATCAAAATTATCACCACGAGGACAGAGTAACCGTCGCCGTCGTAATTTTGTTGCCCTCCAACAAAGCGCTGGTGACGCATCCTGCAGGCCGTGACAAAGGGAACATTGAACGCCCTGGAATTACGAGGCCCCACCCGACGACCCCGGCTAGCGCTCTCGTTCCTCGCCAAGTCGACTGCCGTCTTCCGTCCGAAAGCTAAGAAGTGGAGATGAGGAGGGGGAAAGGGGGTTCGGAGATAATAATAAGACGAGGGCTTCTTCAAGGTTTCTCTGCGGGTGCGATGCGGGATCTAAGGACGCCCTAGCCAAGGAACCGCGAGCGGGGTTTTGGCGTGGGATGGGTCGTCTGGTAGCTCGAGGTAAAAGGACAGCAACAGCTAGTGAGTTTGAGATATTTCGGAGATATAAACCGTAGGCTATTTCAAAAACACCTTCGTTCAAAGCTCCACGTGGATTTGGCGTGGCAAAGGAGTTAGGCTAGTGGAGAGTCCTCAATATTACCTCACGGTGTTTGAACGACAGGGTTCATGTCCCCCAAACTGCGCTGGGATGACAGAGCGATGATACGCATAGGATCCTCCAACTTCCGCGGATGGCACAATACAGTATTAGATGAGTGGATCCGAATTTAGAAAAGGCCATCTATGGATCAAATGCAATGCGAGAGAGTCGCGTGGCGGTCTTTCCCGTACCCGTCCCAAACTTCTGATTGCATCCCGGGTTCATCTTCTTCTATCGCCTGTCCTCGAGCAAGTGATGATGGATGATGATGGCTCCAATATTCCTCAGATTTCTCATACAATTTCAACTCAGAGCCGCACGCACAATGGTGGCCTGGGCACATTCCAAAGAACCCTAATGTCATCAGTTCGACGCTGCCCGTCGAGGGACACTGCACGTGAGGGGCTGCAGACTCCGCTTCGGCAAAGGCTAGCCGCCCGCATGTAACCCCCAAATTCAAGAATTCCGAATGGTGGCAGTCGCAGAAAGTGATGAAATCCCAAAGGCGTGATGGCGAGCGGACCAGCTAAACTCTACCGCTCTTTGGACTCGGCCGGCGGGGAGATACGAGTTCTCCAGATCCATCCGGCCCCAAGTGACAAGCCCATCTCCGCAATCTTCACCTACCTCCACCTCGGCCGACCACATCCCCAGGGCGCCGCCTTTGACGCGCTCTCTTACATGTGGGGCGACGTCACAGACAAGACCCAGATCCAGCTCGACAACGAGCCCTTCACCATCTCGAAACGCCTCGCGGCCATCCTCACCACCCTGCGGCGGGAAACCGAACCCCTCGTCATCTGGGTCGACGCCGTGTGCATCAACCAAGATGACTTGGTCGAGCGCGCAGCGCAGGTCCAGCTCATGCGGCGCATTTACAGCAAGGCAGACCTAGTCCGCGTCTGGCTAGACGAGGACATTGACATAAGCAGCCCCGGCTTCACCAAGTTGGCCGGACTGAACGCTGGAAGCACCATCCAAGATCTCGGGGCAAGTCCTGCTCTGTGGGATCCCGTGCTCGCCATTTTTCAGAGCGCGTACTGGAAGCGGGTGTGGATTCAGCAGGAGATCAGCAACGCCTCTGCCGTGTCCATCCACTGTAAGGAAAACACGCTGTCGGTCGCCTCGCTCATCCACTACCTGCGATTATGCGACGAGATCCAGCTGAGCAACGTCATGCAGTCCTCGTGGTGGGACTGGGGCACCAAAAAGCCCTCCGTTATTCTCCCCGCGAGGTTCGCTCCTCCCGAGCACGGCGCCGACGCAACCCTTTCCCAAGGCACCACCCTGTCGCCACAGGATCTAGACCTGCTATACACCCTACAAAACGTCAACTCCCTAAAATGTACGGATGAGCGGGACCGCGTCTACGGCGTCATGTTCCTCGTCAAGGACCACGCCGAGGGCGACATCGTCGTCGACTACTCTTCAGCGTGCCTCGCGTATACGGCGAGGTGGCGGCGACCCTGCTTAGCAAGTACTGCTCGACTAGATTCCTATTATTCGCAAACTTGTTCCACGCCCAGCAGCAAGGTGCGGACGCGGGCCCGACCTGGGTGCCCGACTGGAGGCACGGACATGGCTCCGGTATGGAGAGCAAACTGCCCCTACTAAAGAAGGCCGGCCCTGGTTCGCGGGTGCCAGGGTCGATATCGGCGGATGGCCTCACGCTGACGGTGACGGGCGCGAAGGTCGGCGTGGTGGATCGTATCTTCAAGGACGAGTTCGAGGTGGACGTGTTGAGCCAGTCGCTGCTTCATTTTGTAAGCACCTGTCGAGAAATGACACGTCTAGCCGGACGGCAGACGGAAAATTCACCCGGCGGCAGCGGTGATGCAGATGAGACGGGTACCGACGAGTGGAAAGCCGTGGTCCGAACCCTCGCCATGGCGGACTTCATCGCGCAGTTCGACAAACCTGGCGCTCGGGACGCCATCTACGCCAGTGCTGCTAAGCTCGTGGAGGCCGCGAATCTCGAGGAGGATGGCTTCGACGCATCGACCTACCCGCTTCACCGGTTTTCGGGCATGAACGAGGGCCATTTCAAGGAAGCCAAGGTGTTGGTCATGTTTGCATGGTGGGCCATGATCTCTTACGTGCCCTTTGTCACGAGTGTCGGCACGCCGGGACTGGTGAGGAAGTGGGCGGAGCCCGGCGATGAAATCTGGCTGGTCGAGGGGTGTGAGAGGCCGGTGGCGTTGAGGCGGGTCGTGGGGATCGGTTCCAGGTCGTTGGCCAGGCGTATGTGGACGGGATGAACCAAGAAGCACTGAAGAATATCGGGGACGCGTCGAGGCACGTCGAGACACTCAAATTGGTTTGACAAGGGCCGACTGATAGTGTAAATAAGTCTTTATTCTATTATAGACTACAGATACGAAATAAACACGCGATCTAACAGGAAGAGAGAATCTAGAAGGAGCAGAAAAAAAGGAAACAGAAAGAGGGAATCAAACATGGTCTCGTCGCTTTGCTAGAAATTGCTTTCACCAGGTATCAGGTGCTTCAACCCCCTGGTCTGTAAACAGATTTGGCGGCATTAGACTTGTCCTTGCTGCTTGTTGACGGCAGCAGCGTTCTCAGCTGGCCAGTGGGACTGGGAATCATCCTTCTTCCTGGTGAGGATCTCGAGGCAGCCAAACGGATCAATGGCACCCATGAGCAAGTGGATATACCACGGCTTCTCGCTCCACGTCGAGCTCCCTTCGACCTCGGTCACGCCATCCTTGGACAAGTATATACTGTGGCTGGTGGGAAGCAACCTTCCGGGATGTCGCGCGTTCCACAAGACCATGTTGATAAACATGAGCGAGGCCTCGAACACGTAAAAGAACCACTCCCTCGTGAGAAGCGGGTTCAGCTCGCGGGCGTTTCCCCAGCGCCGGCCTTTCTAATGGCGTCCTCGAAGCCAAAATGCTCGACGGCGCGGAATATGGTGCGGACGAGGATAAGCGAGGTGCTGATGTAGAGCGTCACCAGCGGACGGCGGACCTTGATGGACGTGGAGAAGATGCTGTCGCGGGCGCAGCGGCGGTGGAAGATGCCGGCCAGGACGTAAAAGGCGGCGACGACGAGGATCTGCAGCACGAGACCGATCTGCATCATGCGGTGGCCTACGTCTCGGGCCTTGTCCGGGACCTTGGGGTTGGTGATGTACATGACGCCGATGGCGTTGAGGATCTCGACGAGGGCGGAGAGGGAGCCGAAGGTGGCGAGTACGCGACCCGGGTGTGTGGGGGAGAGGTGGGGGACGTAATAGAGGACGCGGCCGAGGATGTGGTAATTGGAGAGTTCGAGGAGGGGTCTGCGGGGCGAAGAGGAAAACTAGGTCAGTCCAGATTGTACTTGGAAAGGGAGGATTATGGCAGGGGGGAACGTACGGTGACATGTAGATGAGCACGATGCTGGCGATGTAGACGTCGACATTGGTGAAGTTGAAGGCTCCGTAGCTTCTCACGGCGAAGCCGACCACGAACAACAGGCCGCAGAAGGGGAGGAGACCGGTGACTTTGAAACTCTTGTAACGGCTATAAGGAAGAGAAGATGATCAGCATACGATCTTGTCTCGATGACCACACCCGGATGTAGGAGGCGAGGCGGTGTAAGAGGGTAAAGGGCGACTCACTGGGACTGCCATAGATGTAGGAAGAATGTCGCGGCAAAAGCCACTGTGAAGAATATCGCCGCGGCCTTGTTAGGGGCATAAACGTAGACGCTACCGGGAGTTACCCCATCTTTTGTTGAGTATTAGTCGATTGCCCTGAGTACTTCGTAGTCTTGAAAAAAATAAAAAAGCTAAGACAAGAGATCAATGTACTCACCTCGACTGGCGTCGGCCATTCTGACAAGCGATCGACCGTTGTGCAGCAAAGGCTTATGTGTGAGCAAACAGCGCAGTGATCAATAATATGAAAGATCAAGTAGAACCAAGAAGAGCAGATAGTATGAATCTAACAAAGGTGATGTCGAGATTATTCCAGAAGAATTCAAGCTTTTTCTCCGGGGTAGGTAGAGATATTTATCTTCAGGAGAACAGGGGGCCGTGATGTCAATCGAGTCTGCCCTGACCTAGTGTCTCAAATGATGAGCTGCATCTCTGGATGCCCAGCGGCACATTTGACCCAATTAGGAAATTAGAGGTTCCGGGTACCACCGCCAACCGTCCACGCCGATTGAGTGGCTGCGCAGTCGGGCCTCAGATCACCCCCAGGTCTGACACACTAGGCTCTGATTCGTACCAGCGCCGCGTTCATCCCTTTTCGGACAGAAATCGGCACAGCCCATCCGCTGTCGATTGGGGTCAGGATGCGTCACCAGGCCCCGTGGAGTTTAAAAATCTTGCGAACCCTGAGCGTTTTTTTGCGGGCGGCGGGAAGGATGCGTGATGCACGTCGCTTGTACTACAAAGAAGGGAAGAGGCGCAGACATTTAATATTTTTCTCCCCCTCCCTTTCCTCTCTCCCATGTCTACTAGTCGTCAATTGGATTCGATGCTGCTTCGATTTTTTTTGCTGAATAGCGGAGATTTTGTCTACATTCGGCAGTCACACGCCAGGACTGAGTTGGGTATTATCTAGAAATGTCGTCGCACCGAGAGCACCGCCTCCCACAACGAGGAGAAACTTGCCAAAGACAGCCCTTTCATTTCTCCCCTCGCCCTCTCCCTTCTTCCGGACCTTGAAAAATCTTTAGGCAAGGAACGCATACGGCCGATCAAAACACTCGTCCCACGTCGACTTGCCCGACTCCCAATACCGATTCAGCGTCACCTTGGCCACCCTCGGCGAGAACGATCCAATGTCCCTGCCCAACGCCAGCAGCGATCTCTCGACAAACTCGCGGATGGCAATCGACGCGCCAACCCCAACGCAGTCCACCCCGGCCACCACGAGCGGCCACACGAGGCTGTGGACGACCCGCCGCGCGCCCATCCCTTGCTCGAGGAGCGCGCGCTGCCGGGCGCGGTAGCCGGCCCTGAGCGCGTTGACGGCTGCCGTGGTCGGGAGCACGGAGACGCTCTGCAAGGCGCAGACGCAGTAGAGCGCCGCCGTGCTCTTGTATACCGAGCCCAGCAGCGCCCAATCTTCCTGAAACGTCTCCTTGGTCGCGGCCCACTCCTTGGGGGTGAAGGACTCGATGTCGCGGAGTAAATCTTCCGCGGCGGAGCGGGAAGCGCCGCGGGGAGGAGGGGTGTCGCTGGCGGCTTGAAATCGCAGTCTGTTGATGCGGATGAGGATGAGGAAGATGGGCTTGGGACACAGGAGCGGGGCCACGTTGCCGGATTCGAAGACCTCGGAAATCTCGTCTGCCAGGTCGTAGTGCATCTCTGCATTCATCTGACTTGCAGCTGGGCTCGTCGTGTTTCCTACTACGGCTAGCCTACGTAAGGGGAGGAGAACAGGTTAGCAGTGCAGGAAGTATGATGAGGGTCGGGCGTGCGCAGGGTTGACTTACATCATTAGAAGTGTGATGATGCACTTGAGCGTCGGAGACTCGCGACACATCTTGGCTAGGCCGCCTCGTATCCTTACGAGCTCCATGGCACCCTCGAGATGATACATCCAGTGTGGGTCTATAGACTGCTGTATCTAGGAGGGATTTAGTATATAGATCTTGTCCGAAAAAAGAAGAAGAAAAAAGGAAAGAAAGAAAAAAGTAGGGTAAGGAATGGGATTGTGGCTTCCCCTACCTCTTGAACAAGAAAGGTTACCAGCCCACTGATCGTGTTATCACTCGCCTGTGTATTTTTGCCGGCAATGTCCGTGTTCAGAATTCGAATGGCTGCTCCACGGTGGTGGTAGAGGCGAGACCAGAGGTGGCGTACGGTCCGGCTGTCTAGATCGCGTGGGGCATTGTGTATGCGGTAACCGAGGGCAAGGCAGACGATAGAATGAATACTCAAGGGGGATCTGGTTGAAGTCGAAGTCCATCAGAGGAAGGATCGATGATTCAGGAACGAGTAGTGCATCCATCATTGTAGGATAGATATGGTGGGTATCTAAATTAGAAGTGTGGTATGTTGTGTTAGATCTGGGTTAGGTTAAGTAACATTTCTCCTCCGAGTACAGCGCCCGATACGGTCATGGATGTAGCTTGGCCCCATGCAAAGATGGCGGCCCGCTGCGGAGACTTACAATATATAGCGGCCTCCATGGCATCGCACAAGTCTGTTTTCAAGGACGTAGTAGGCAAGGAATGTGAAAAGAATAGCACAGGCTCAGATGGCTGGCTTGGGCCCGCCCGAATCACAAGCGACTTTCCTTCATCAGGGCTACTTGACTCGGGCGAGGTCTTCTTAGGAGAGGCTTTCTTCGGCCCGGGCTTCGGCTTTTTCCGCCTGTTGCGGGCTACCACCTTGCCGGGGGCAAGCCACGTGAGTGGTTTCTTATTGTCATACCCGGGGCAAGTTATACCGGCGGCTTGGCACTTGTGGCAGATGGGACGTGCCGAGTCGCAGACGAGGCGGCGGCGCTGGCATTCCCAGCACTGCCAGCGCTTGTCCGGTGCATCACCTTGGCCTCCCCATGTTGGCCTTTTGGAGATGAAGGGTGCGGGGAAAAGGGGGATGTCGTTTCCTCCTTGGGGTAGAAAGAGGTGTAGTGACCCTATGCGAAATCTTAGAGACAGCCGGAGGGAGGAAAAGAGGGAGAGAAAATGTAGGCGAAGATGCGCTATGAGTTGTGTTGTAGTACCGATATCTTTTTGACCTACGGGATCGCGGTTGAGATGGAAGACCATTGGTGGAGAGCCTGGAAGCAAACGAGCTCCTCCTGATTGGAAGACGTCATACACTCAAAGTCTTGGCCAACTTTACTTCCTAAATGGGAATAGCCCGAAATACCGGGGTAAGCCTCCAAGGGATCAAAGGAAATTGGCCAATAGGACAACGCGTGTCAATGCTGGCCATAATCAGGCTTCCTAGGAACATGATAGAGAAGGAGGGGTTTTAAGACCTAATCTTTGCAAATATTGCGCTGGCTTCTTTTAGTGAGTTTGAAGCTGGAAATGGATAGTAGAGAGAAAAGTAGTCGTCGTAAGACCTGACTCTATGTTTTTGTGTACTTGAAGTTTTTGAGCGGACATGGATCTATCACGGACTCAAGCCATATGGTGGAGAGAAACGAGACAGTGTGGTTTGGATGCTTCTAATTAATGCTATATATATACATGTGTTGCAACGGCTACTACAGCCTCCTTTTCCCATGAACAAATCCTGCATGGCAAGTATGGTGGGGCCATAACTCTAGCGAACAGCTGGGAGATGATGTGACCATACGAAGCAAGAAATGCGCATCATCGTTTTCTCACAAAATCACGCTCTCTAGTTGTTCTTTTTGCCAGCAGTAGCGGCGCTCTTCTGGGCTATCCGGAAGGCTCCAGTCGT
Source organism: Parascedosporium putredinis (assembly GCA_949357655.1). Taxonomy (NCBI): domain Eukaryota; kingdom Fungi; phylum Ascomycota; class Sordariomycetes; order Microascales; family Microascaceae; genus Parascedosporium; species Parascedosporium putredinis. Next base: position 621,762 of record CASHTG010000020.1, on the reverse strand, counting down.
GGCAACAGCGCTCTGGAGCACGAGGAAACCGGGGATGACGATCCAAATGGCATTCATGAAGAAAAAGTAGGCCCAGAAGTAGTAGCGCTCCGGTCGGCAGAAGATGGCGCCCCGTTGCACCTCGAACCAGACAGTCGCGTAGTACAGAACATCTCCGTAGAACTGGCCTAAGCTGATGATGAGCTGAACGGGGTGGCGGGCCGGGTGGTTCTTGGCGATGAGGGCAACGCAAATGAACGAGAGGGGGCCCCAGCAGACGGCGGTTACCGTTTCCATACAGACGACAAAGGGATCGCGCACAAGGTAGCGGATGTCAGAGAGGGAGTATTCCTTCCAGAGTTGACCAAATATGTCGGTTTGGGAAGGCATGGTGGCGTTGTTGTAAGCAAAGTAGCCTATTTTGTTGACCTCGCATTAGTCTTTGGCCGGAGCGTAGTGATGCAGGGCATCTGACATGGCCCCCACCTTCGGAGATAAGGTTGTAAGGGGAAGATTTAGGTCACGTATTTCTCATACCTTCGAAAAACAAGTGGATAAAGCCGCAAAGACCTAACCACATCGCCGTAGACAGGTCGGCGATCGAGATGCTGGGCCGAGCTTTGGTGACAATGAGGTGAGTACTGGAGAGGATCGCCCCAGCCCCGATGGCGAAGCTGGCGAGAAGCACGGGCACGGGAAGGCTATTGGCCATATAGTTTGGCAGCTCGGCGTTAACCGGGAAGTAGGGGTGAGCAACGCTCGCGTTCAAAGGGTTCTCCATTGTAGCTTTACGTATTATCAAGCTTGGTTGGGAAGAGTGGTCTGTCTGGAAGCTGACGGGAGAAGAAAAAGAAGAAGCAGAGTGAGAGGTCGAGGATGAGTGACAAGTGATTTTTGGTTTTTAACTAAAATCCGAAAGAAAATGAGGCCAAGGGCGAGGCTTTATGGAGTCTCCCGAGTTGAATGCGGACATCCAGAGCGTCCGAAGGGCCGCAAACGCCGTCTCCCCTGCATTCGCTTCTTCCCGGGGTTAGAAGATGTTAAAAAGGGCTAATAGAGCACCAGGACAAAGGCGCGGACAGGATTGGCCGAGCCTATGTTATGCCCCACATTTATCCTCAACTGGAGGTTTCTCTTGGGTTCGGAAAGCTGAATTCCGTGTCGACCCATTGCGAATTTGCAGGCGAAAGTAAGGACAAAGCAAGCAAAAACCCACATTCCATTTTCCCCGCAGAAGAAAAGAAGGAGAATAAAGTCGGGCGCTAGTCCGAATTTGTACTAGTCTCCGCCTTATTCGCGATGCTTATAAGAATAATCTTCAATTCTTCAACCCACACATCCACACACCCACTCTCTCACTCTCTCCCCTTCCCACGTCAGGCAGCAACATTCACGTCCATAAATTCTCACCTCGGCGGGTCGGGTCTCGATGGTCTTGGCCTAATCTCCTGGGGGTTTGTTCTTTCAAGCTCGCCAGCGCAGCCTCTCTAGCCCAAGGATCCGGCCTACCACCTCGTTCTCCATCCGTGGTTGTTGGGGTCATTGAATGAAATTGTGAGGTGGGTATTTATGGCTAACGGAAAAGGGGATTTGTCTAGACTATACAAGGTGGTGTACAACTTTCTTGGGAGCTGGCTCTTTGGCGAACCTCAATCCTGCAACATATCTGCCAGCGCCTTGTCGATGTGATCCCAAACAGTAAAATGCGATTTTCCTGGGAATACGGTCAAAGTAGCGCCGGGTATCCTGTCCGCCATGTACTGGCCCTGGCCGAGAGGAGTGTTCACATCCTTATCACCGTACCAGAGCCGGACCTTTCCGTGAGTCACGCTCTCCAGTGGGAATCCCCAATCGTCCGCAACTAGTTTCATCTCCTGTGCATGCCCCGCCGCCGACCCCTGCCGATACACCTCTCTCCAAATATCCGTGAGGAGCTGGATCATTTCCTCCTTTTGGAATAGCTCCCTGTCCGGCGCAGGCGCCCATTTGGCTTGGGTCCGGCACATTTTCTCTGTTTGGGATCGGTCCGGGTCCTGCGCCTTCTTGACGACGGAGTGGTTGATGATGGACTGCATGGCCCCCGGCCACCAATTCCACGCGGCCAATCCCACCCGGTTTCCAAGACTCAGTCCGCTCTTGGTCGACGCGGGCGGTCCCATCCCGCACATGATGCCCACCGATCGCAACTTGTCGCGCGGGAGGAGTTTAGCGCACGCGAGCGCGTACGCGGTCCCTCCGGACACGCCAAAGATATGGTACGTGTCTAGCCCCAGATGGCTGATGAGGTGCTGCACGTCCTCGGGCCAGCCGAGGATCGTCCGTTTCGGGTCCGGTGTTGATAGCCCGATACCTGGCCGGTCGATACCGATCCACCGGACCCCGAGTCGTTTTGCAAGTGCCTTATCGGCATCTAGCCATGCGCAATCAAACCGACAGTCGGGTATGCCGTGCACGAAGATGAACGGGCGGCCGTTTAGGTCGCCGTACTCCCCGTATCCCATTTTCCGGCCATCCGGTAGCGTGAGGATCTTGGCGTCGTCTGGGGGCGGTATATGCGCTGCCGGGATGTCTTTCAGGCCGGTTGCTGCTGTGGGCATCGACGCGCTCGTACTCCCGCTCCGAGTGTGCCCAGCTAAGGGCGCGGGTTTCTGTGTGGAGAATTTGAGGGATCGTCTCAGTGAATTCCGAGCAATTTGAATCATGTCGAGATCCAGTGACAGCTGCGGCTTCCAAAAAAATGAGACCAGGCAATATAGCATCAGCTTGGTAAATGGCGAGCAAAGTCGGATGCCTGCGCGGAGGAAGATCCTATTGCAAGTTTACCAAACCGTTTCGTCTATGAATGGCGATTGTATGGATTCATTGTTTTCTCGTGGCTTCAGTGTCTTCTCTTATTTCAACTCATTTTGGAGTTGGTGGACGAGGCCGTCTTTAAATCCAGCGCTTCGGTTCAATACTCCCCACACGTGATGCCGAATAGCTTTCCGCATTAGGAAGTTGAAGGTATCTTGTCTCGCGATGCTTGGCGCGCCAGATCTGGGTCCCGCCCCTGCAGCTTAGATTACGTGAATTGTTTCCACCCGATCCCAAGTGTTCCTTCACCTACCATTTATTCGGCGGCGCTAGGCAGAACTTGAGGCTCCCTCGTCTTAAAATTCGATCCTTCGAGACTTGGGGAAACAGGATGTGCCTTGACCAGGAAGGATTCACTCAATCTCATGTCAGACCACGCCACGAAATGGGTTATGTAATCGTCGATATCAGGGGAAGCTGATTGATGATACCTGAGAATAAAATTTCCCCCTTCTCATGCTAGCCTCGATATTCGACCTATTCGACTTAGCCAGGGGAAAAAAGGCCGGAAAGGACGGGTATAGATCATAAAAGAAAACCATCATGGGGCTCCTTTCCAAGCTTGGCTTAATCGCCGCCGCCTTGATCGCTGTGGGTTTCCAGGTATATCTCAAACAAGCAACATGGCTCGGTCTTGGCATTGGGAGGTCGATACAGCCGCTTTCCGACTTCCCTTATGATTGCCGCCGCATCGACAATGACCCCCGGCTGCAGGCATGCGAAGACATGTGGTTGTCTGAAAACAGTCGCGTACTGTACCTCGCGTGCTCTGACCCCATTGCGCGAACTCAGTGGCTCCCCAAGTAAGTACCTGCATTGACTACTACCATTTACGCATGTGGTCGTCCAGCTACTGCTGCAACGCGATACTAATTAGGTGGTCTAGCAATCACAAGCTGAACGTGACTGGACGATCTCAAAAGGACGCCATTGTGGCTCTCCAGATTGATGCACCATCTGGGAAATCGTTCGAGTACACAACCCTCCAACCTTCCAATTACGCTGGAACTGCCGGAGATGGACTCCTCAGTCTAGTCGGCATGACTGGCGTCGACGTCTCGGTCGATGGAGAAGAGGATAGGGTGGAGCTCCTGCTCGTCAACGCCCGCCCGTCGCTCGATAGCGTGGGTCAAATCTCACTCAGTCAGGCCGCGGGTGCCAACGCCACGATCGAAGTGTTCGAGGTCCGGGGCCGTCACTCCGCTACCATGAACCACCTTCACACGGTCGCGCACAAGGACATCACCACGCCTAACAACGTTGCCTTGGCATCTGGGAGCCGCACTCGGTTTTACACCACAAACGACCACGGCGCTCACAAAGTAGGGCTAATGGCTCACTTGGGCGGCTTTCTCAATGTTGGAAACGTCGTGCTCTGTACCGTGGGCCAAGGCTGCCGCGTCGTGTCGGAAGGCCACAAATTCCCCAACGGGCTGGCGCAGCATGGCGGATTCGTCTACGTTCCCAGTTCCATGACCGGGGTTATCCAGGTTTACCGGATCAAGGAGGACGATGAGCTCGAAAAGGTTGAGGACATCGTCATCGACTATTCGCTAGACAATTTGTCTGTCGATGCCAACGGCGACATCTACGTCGCTGCGTTCCCCAAGGGTATTGATATTCTGCTGGCGTTCAACGACCCCCTCCACGCTAAGCCGAGGTCGACCATATTCCGCGTGCGCAAGGGGCAGACGGAAGCCACTCGTGGGAAAAGATTCTGGAGGATGGGGAGGGCGGAACCCTACCAGGAGCTACTACTGTTATCCACGATGCGAAAACAGGGCGACTTTTCTTAAGCGGTAAGTCTCTATCATGATCTACGCAGAGAATAGTATATGAGAAGTTAGGACCGATTCTAACGCAACTTAACTCCTCAGGTGTCATATCGCCATTCATCACAGTTTGCGAGCCAAGGCCGTAAACCGGGCTTTTTCTCTTGTTTATCCTAGTCCTGAACTTTTGTCTGTTGTGCATTTGCATGCCAACCGCATCTCGCATGTGCGTCACACGACCGAGATTTATCAGGAATCTCACTTATAGACTTTTCTCCACTCTACCACTAGGCTCAGTTTCATTATAGAAGCTCATAGATACGCTTTGAATATGAACACGTTGACTGACTATCAAAAGCGGCGCCCGAAAGTGATTTTTAGCGAGGCATCCTTCCGAGAAACCCCCAACATGATCCGGTTGAGGTATAAGAGGTGAACCCCGGGAAGTCAACCGGCGTCTCCCGACCCACTCAGTCGCAGGCAATCACCTTCCCCGATTGAAATCTCGTAACGAGTTCTCTGATAGTGCAATATACTCTCCGGGTCCCTGCTAGTCCAAAGAACCTTCTGCACGATGAAATCTAAGGTTTTTGGGTTTCACAGGCCCGTGTCTTCAAATGCTAAGTTGAGATTCAGCCGTGCCCTCTTAAATCCTAGGGAGAGATGACAAGGCATCTATTCTACTTACTAAGTTGATTTCCGTCGAACTGGTAAAGTATCCGCTGCATTTCGGGCAAAGGCGGTGAACGTCGATCTCATGACGGTCGCACATCTCTGAGGATGGCCAAGTAGTATCACATATGGAGCAATCCCATCCAAAATGGCCCCTTGCGGCCATGTGATCTCTGCAGGACTGTTGGCTTCTAAACGAGCATGGACAGCACGGGCACTCGAAGGGCGGGGGCTCGTGGCTCGTGGAGAAACAATGATCGTCTCGCGCCTGCCTGCCGGCATGGAAAACCTTTCGGCAAGTACCACATTTAAACAGGACCATTCTGGCGAGTAAGTTAAGATGAACAGCGTACTTAGAATGCCGGTGTGACGGAAAAGAGGGGAAGCAAACGGTCCAAGTTGGGCCCTACAGATTAGAAGAGTCGTTTGGCACGTACAAATGGATCAAGCTGCCCAGTGGTTGGCCCTCGAGTAACACAAAAATTCATCACATGATATGCTCGATGCCGCCCGACTCGGCGAATAGCTTTCCCTCATCCTATGAATTTTTGTATGTAGACCAGGCTCTCGCTAGAATCCGAGATGATATCCAGACTGCGGTCCTAGATGGTGTGATACGTGCTGCGATGGGTGGAGAGATGTGAGGGAATTGTAGTCTCTTGTAGGTGAGACCGGTTAGATACCTCGGGGAAGTCAATTATCGTGGAAAGGTCAAGGAGTGCACCTTGGCAGGTTCTGATGCTAACCCTACTAATATCGGATGGGTTGAATCTATCAGTTTCTTCGTTTTCTACGAGACCATGTGTCATCTCATTATACGGAGACACTCGTCCGTCCATATCACACTTAAGTATGAAGCCAGTAGCAACCAGTTAACTCGATCGAGAATAGCATGATACACGCCATCGTTAGATATCTATGTTGCAGATGAGTGATGTCTAAGGCTATCACTATCCTTTTACGTAGACTATAGCTAAATGCGAATATATTCTTCAAGTGTGGCTGCGCCCCTACCCCCGGTTATCTCAACCGAAGGGCCGTTACTTGCATGAATTGGCTAACTTATATCTATGGATCGATTTTATTAATCGGTTAAGATGATTTAAGAGGGAAGCAGATCTGAGCTTACAAGTACGCTTAGGAGGATCTAGAACAATGTGACCTGGGTCATCAAGCTTATTGAATCTCTACGCAAGCCCCCGTGAGGATATAAGGTTAGACATGGAACTACTTTCACTTCGTTAAGCAAGTAAATATCACCGGGCAAGCAACGAGGATGCCCGGATATTCAATCATCCCCCAACAAAGAATAGTGGAGGACGCGATATTGAACGCCCCCTTTACGGCCCCAACCTGTACCTGTGGACTGAAAATTATTGCTCCCGATAAAGGTAGGCCTATTTCGCTAATTTCTTCTCGTGCATTCTAGGTGCCGGTCATGCATGCTGCGCGATAGTGTTGCATTGGTTGCATTGGTGGGTGTCCTCCAAAAACGTGGGATACGTCATCCGAAAATGAGTAGCCGGGACTACGTCATATTCACGGCACACGGGCTCCCAAGTTGGCACCAACTCAGCTAACATCACTTCACGGCCGCCCGCGACGTGGACATAATAAATCCAATCTATCCATGTATCCTTATGTTAATGGCGGTTCCAAAATAGATTAAAAAGCCAGTAGCTTCACCGAAAAACCCTCCTAGAAATAGGCCAAGGAAAAGACGCAAATACAAATCACTCTCCATCGCCATCTACGCGGAGAATCTCTCCAACTCTGAGTGCATAGCGAGTTTTCCTTTGGCCATATCGACTACTCAACTCTAAGACTAACGAAGAGGGAGAAAAGAAAATATGGACGTCCTCCTCTCAATCCCACTCCTCTCCACCCTCCTGACGCCTTCATGGTCGACGTCCATGAACCTGCTTTTCTTCTACGCGACCTGGTCCACGCTAGTACTCGCCTATGACCCCACCAAGATCCACGCCTCGGCGCTCTTGGCCCTGCGCGTGATCCTCTGGCTCGCGCCCTCGCTTCTCTTCCTCACGTTCGACTCGCTGCTACCGAGCCTCGCGTCGGAGATCAAATTTCCGGGCACTCGATTAGCGCCCCGGCGCCCGCTGCGCCTCCTCGGCATCGCGGTGGGAAACATGCTCCTGGCCACCGGGGTCGAGGCCGCGCTCAGCTACGGATTCCACCAGGCGACGGGCGACACCATCTTTCGGACCTCGACGACGCTGCCGCTCCCATGGCAGCTCTTCAAGCACATCGCGACTCTGCTGGCGGCGCGCGAGGTCCTCACGTACTACATCCATCGATTCGTCCTGCACGGCAAGAAGAGCGCGACGCTGACACGCTTGCATGGCCAGTGGTGCCACGCGCATCCCATGTCCTCGCTGCAGCTCTACCTGGACCACCCGCTTCCGTTGCTCGTGCATCGTCTGATCCCCATCATGTTACCGGCCCTGGCGGTTCGGCCTCACCTCCTTACCTACATGCTATTCACCATGATTTGCACGCTCGAGGGCACGCTCACCAACTCGGGCTATAGCATTGTCCCAGGCATCATCCTCGGCGGCATGGCGCGTCGTACTGCAGTGCACTACGCTACCAAAGGGGACGCCAACTACAGTCCCCTAGGAGTTCTAGATTGGGCTCACGGCACTAGCAGAGGCGGCGATGTGCTTGCTGATATCAAGGACGAGGCGGAGAAGCACGATGTGAAGCGCCGGTCGGCTCGGAAGGTAAACAAGGGGGCAAGGGCGGTTCAAAACTCAAAGTGGTTGAACGATGATGAGTAGACTAGAAACCTTCTGGTTTTCCTTTTTCTTTTTCTCTTTCCACGTCGATTCTTGTCAAATAATGAATTTATGAGATTTTCTTTCCGGTCGTTGAAATGCCGTTTCCAACATTGAGTCTCCATATCTGGCTTTTGCGGTTCCGTGCTAAAGCCCGACGCGTTCCACCAAGTGGGGCAAAGGGGACCACTATCCATCCCCCTCTTGAATGATCGGCATCCCTTTGATGTGATGCCCGGGGAGGGCTATGTTTTGCAGGATTCATCCTTGCCGCTCAGCAATATAACTTTAGGTTTCGAAAAGCCGGGCTGCCCCCTCCTCCTTCCTTCCATGAACCTCGCCCCCTCTCCTGTCTCGATCATGGCGCCTAGGGTTGACAAGTACTTCCTCCCTCCTACGGCCTTGATGCCGAACTCACCCAAGCCCCTTCTTCATTACCCCTCTTTCTTTACGCCGGACGAATGCACGCCGTCAAACGTATACAAAATCCTCAGGAACAATGGGTGGCGGGCTAGGTGGCTCGCTCGATACGGCCCTAACCAGCCTTCGCACTACCATTCGGCCGTCCACGAATGCATGGTCGTGCTCTCCGGGTCTGCTCGAGTTCTCTTCGGCGTCGCAGACCTGACCGAAGATATCATCGGAGGTAGCTCCGAGGCTGGAAATGCAATGGAAGTAGGGGTCTCCTGCTGGATGCTCACGTAGGGGACGTATTCGTCCTACCTGCGGGGCTGGCACACAAGACACACGATCCGAGTCCCGTTTCTGAATTCGCCTGGCTGTCACCGGGAGACGGACGCGCCCCTAGCGATGAAGACATGGAGGCCGTGATGAGCACCGTCCAACTGTCGGGATTCACAATGCTGGGGTCTTATCCCCAAGCAGGGGAGGACTGGGACTTTGCCGTAGGCGGAGAGAGCGAGGGCCAATATGAAAAGGTTTGGTCAGTGCCTGTACCGGAACGCGATCCGGTGCAAGGGGAGCAGAGGGTGGGCTATGCACGCACTGGGATTGAGGCAAAGGAACGAAGGACCCTCGCTAGACATGTTCTATAACTCTATCGTTCCTCATCTCAGTCAGATCCCCCTTACTGTTTTCGGAAGGTGACTTGGTGCCTCCAACAGCCACCCAGGTCCAGTCTCCTGAAAAGGAGCCTTGACAAGCTTAGGGGTATGCAAGACACTGGATAGACGGATTATTTACAATGGATCTTGTTATGGTAGAGCGTGTTGGGTGGAACAAAACTCGAACACCGCAGACCATTGAAACGTGCGAAATGTGATTTACACGCTGCATCTATCGTGTGTGTCCTCGGACCCCTTCTGACGGCAGCCAAAAAGAAAAGACGTTGAAGCGGCACGTCGGCAATCAACGATTCGGGCCAATTTTGACGCTTAACGCTGGGCGCGATGGGCCGACCCCAAGACGAGAGAAGGTCTTTGCTGGCTTCCGAACGGGCACTTTTGCTAGCCGACCGTTTGCAGGAAGTTTTGCCCGCACGGCCAGAACAGTCTGTGCAAGGCACATTCGCGTCCCTTTGCGACTATCGATTTTTAGTCCACGGTCCCTTCCACGGGAAGGCAATAGTCCAACGGCGGTGCTTCCTACAACATTTGCAAGTGTGTTGCTCGATTTGTAAAGTAACGGGCAAATTATGCATTCAGAGACGCTGGCCAACATCTTTTTCTACCATTTTTCTACAGGTCATGATGAAGCTCAATATGCTTTCTTGGCAACGGCTTAGTGAGATATCGACTAGTGTATAATAACAGAAACTTTTTTTTGCACGCTCTTTCAATATTGTACATCTTTACCTGTGGGAAGCACAAGAGAACAAGAGATAAAAAAGGGAGAAGAAAAAAAGAAAAAACCCTCGCTACCTTTTCCGGCTCATACAGGGTTTTTGGGTGGTTTCACATCCGAATCCATCGCGCCTGATCCTTCGGCAAATCGTCCCTGCCCATTGCCCTCCGGATCCGAAGCGTCGTTGTAAGACACACGGATCTAAGTCCCCACAATTTTAGCACGCTTGGGAAAGGAAGAAAAAGAATTGCATGATGAGAGAGGGGGAATCAACTTACGTTGGTGGTTCGGATGATGCCGTTGTACGTCATGATCTCCTCCTCGCTGCCATCGGGCGAGTGTCCGCGAATCTCGGTATGAGCGGATCGCTTCAGGTTGTCGAGGTTGATTTCCGTGAGGCTTCCCCGCCTGGTTTGGGTCCTTCTCGTGCGGGAAGTGCCCATGCCGTAGTCGTTGCGGGTGGCACCGGGGCCGGTGCCCGTGTAGCCGTAGTTGCGATCGCGGCTGGAGTCGTTGGTGAAGAGACCAGGGAGCCAGCGCCTGCAGAGGGTCGGAGAGCGGGGGCGCAAGCGCAGATGATGGCGAGGCAGGACTCGACGGTGCTGAGGGTGTCGCCTACGCCGTGGCGGGAGTCGTAGCCGGGATCGATGTTGTTGAACTTCTTGCGGAGCTCGTGCACGCGGACGATGCCGACGGCGGTGACACTGTATGGGACACGGGGCCAAAAAGGGACCCCTCTAAATTAGCTTCCATCCAACTTTTGTTGTTCTCTTGCTTCTGTTTTCTTCCATCTCGCTCACGCGCTCGTCTCGTGAGGAACCGTCACAGGACGAGGGGGAGGATGTGTGGGGGTACCACGGATGGAAATTAGGGGACGTGGTCACCGAAAGTGCGCCACGTAATGACATGACAAAACAAGGTTTGGGCTAAGACGAAGCCAGTCAGGAAAACTCACACTCCACCAGTCAAAAAGACCATCATGAGACCAATCTTGGCGGCCAGGCGCATCTTCAACCCGAGGAAGATGAGGAAGGGTAGGAACAGGACGAGGAAGTCGGTGATGATGGTGATGATGGCGGTGCTGATGTAGAAGGCGACCCCGTCGATGGTGTACTTGGGAGTGATGCTGTGGTCCCAGTAGGCGCGGACAGGCATGGTCTGGAAGATGACGCCCAGGAAGACGGCGACCATCATGGCCAAGTTGAAGGTGTTGAGGACGATGATGCACCATCGGATGCTCTGGCGATGACCGCCTAGCCGGAGTAGGAAGAAGAGGATGGAGGATTTGACGAGGGCTAGGATGGGATTATACAGGACTTGCATGATCCAGTTCCACATGAGCACAGGTTCAGCATCGTAGGTGTCTGGGACATCGGATGTACGAAACCCGATATATTCGTATCGAAAGACTATCGTGATGCCGGTATAGATGGTCAGCTTTTACCCCCTGCATCGTGTGGCTCAACACGTGAGGATTGGCAAGTTCCAACCGGCCCAGTTATATCTACGATAAGGGAAAAAAAGAAGAAAAAACTTACACATATAAGTAGGGACCAGCAATCCAATAGAGCAGATCTGCCGAAAAGCAAAGAGAATGGTCAGGGTTAAAGGCCTACGAGCTTTTGCCAAAACGGCAGGCCAAGGCGCCGGGTTCGACTTACCATGGCACCAGTGATTAGGTAGTCATCTATGAATGGCCTCGTTAGCAGCCGGCTCCGAGAAGATGGTGGTGGCCGTCGAGAAAAGAAACTTACCCACTCCCACCTGCTTCGTCGAGATCCTGCTGTACATGCGCAGCAGGTAGACGACGAAGGCAAGGGCATTGAAGGTGAAGATGATGGCGATGGCCGATTGCTGGAGGGACGTCGTCGCCAGCTCGCTCACGGGCAGATAGCGGGGCAAGACTGCCGCGCCTGGAGCGTCGAACGACATGTTGACGAGAAGGCGTGTTCGCAATTCCTTTGGGAGGGAGGCAGAGAGATGCGAAGTTCGGCGGCCTACATCGGGGGTGGGGGAGGATTATGAATGGGCAGAGATCTGCAATAACCAGAAATCGCAAGACATATAATAACTTTAAAAAACCAAGGCCCAAAAAGAAAAACAAAAAGGATGGGGATCGACCAAGTGTGTGGTGGGAGAGGCCGGCTACATGTAGTCAGGGGCTAGAGATTCGTCAACGCAGCTTAATTCATTGGACTGGAGGGCTATAGCACGAAGATGAGAAAAAAAAAAAAAACGATGTCTTGGTATCAATCCTAGATGGATGGGTAACTGAACAGGCTTGCCCAGTCCGGTGTGGAAAAGGGGAGGAGGGCTTGTCGACATTTGGCGTTTTAGCCCAACTCTTTTTCTCTCTTTTTGGTCTCCTTCCTCTTCCTCTCAGCCATTTCTGCAACCTTGATCGTTTTCCCCCAGGTGGCTTGATTGTAGCCACCCCTTGCGGACCCGAGAATGGCAAGAGAAGCGGGCGTGGATTAATCTAGACCTGCTCTTGTCCAACGTCAAACAAGAGCAGGAGGGCGTGGATGTTGTGTGTGTGTGTGTGTGTGTGTGTGACCGTCCGTACCTGGGGTATCCCCCATGGCCGACCCTTTCAACAGCATTTTGATGGGAGGGCAGAGTGAGTTCGCTTCTCCTCGACGTCAACTTTTCTGTTTCGTTACCGAGCCAGTAGGATTGCGTCCAGCATAGATCGCAGGCCGGTACGAGGGATTAGTCCTTGTTTAGTCCATGTACCCTTGGGAATAGCCTTTGACCAGCGCCACCCACCACCAGAGGGCAGAATGCGAACGCCACAAGAGAGGAAGTCTAAGTTCGGCTGGATGAAGCCTACAGCATACACCGGCGTTCTAGGTTCATGGTTCAGCGGCATCCATGAAAGCACGAAACGCCAACAGCGACTTTTCCCCATTGAGACATTTTAGACACCTTTGAAAATCGACGGACTACTACTCACAGTGGTATTTTCCAAGGGCATTCGTCAATGCAGGCGACCTAGAAGGCTTCGTCCAACTATATTCCCTCAGAAGCCGGGCAAATCTACCGCGCCTCTAGCAGCAGCCCCAATCGGCTTGGGCCCGACCCTGGAAATCCTCCCCCATAGTAGCTTGGTCATAATAATAGCTTGGTCATGATGGATGGTTGTAATTCAGGGTACACCGAACCAGAAGCCAGCACTCTTCACGGCCGTCAGAGATTGAGCAAATGGCTGTGCTGCCCGGAATGTGAAATCGATTCACTCCCCCGCCCCAACGATCTGCCGATCTGCAGCAAGACTTGGAATTTTTGTTTTTTTGCTTTTCCTACACTTCCATCGTCCTTCCCTTTCCTTCTTTCGGGAGGCTTTCCTGCTCCTCGGATGGCTGGGCTTCACAAGATGAACACGTCAGGACCCTCGGCGAGCTGAGGGCTGCGTCTCTTCGTGGTCTAGCCGGCGCTCCAACGAATAGGGCTGCACGCAGATTCCCCGCTACGAAATGGTGGTCGCCATCGTCTCGGGTTGCGGGTGGTGGTGGGGATGACTAACAGGGGACTAAAGAAGAATCAGGATTCGTCCCGGGGCAACTCGGGGACTGGGGGAAAGAGATCTGCGCCTGTTTTTAGCTCTGGTCCGCAGGGGGCTGTCCCTTCCGGAGGTGGCACTTATTCCTCCGACAATCCGAGAAGGCCTCGCGCAGCCGGCGGATATTATTCAGTCGCCTCTGGTATGATTACGGTTCTCTGCATTATGCCCAATTCAATCCCCCATCATCAGTAATATCAGCATACCCCTATTGTATCGATGAACGTTTAATCTTGCCTATAGTGTACGTCCTGCCGAAGTTCTTCCAGCGTTGCCCCCAACAAGCAAGACAGCGCTCGCTGCAACGTCCGGCCCTTTCTGGAATGGTGGACGATTAGTTCAAAATGCTAGCTTGATTATTCAAAGGTGAAGCTGAAAAGAAGAATAAAACCTAATCTCTCCAGTTCGAAATTTCAAAAAACAACAAGCATGTGGAGCGATGCGGAAGAACCCCACAGAATTACTGGGGTTTGGGCTTGATCTTTCCCTTTTCCTCGTCTCCCCCAGAATCTCGAGAGACCCTCAACGACCCCAACAGCCACCAAGAGCCGGGTTAGGCTGGCTTTGAGTGGGGATGACGAGACGATGGGTCATCACAAAAAGACGCCTGAAGGTTGTGGCTGGAGCAGGTCAAGGTGGACCCCGCCAAGAGAATCCGGGGGAACCGGGGAGACTAAGGGGGTACCCGAAAGAGGAAGGAGGGGGAAACACGATCCTTCCGCCCCCGGTCGACCAGCAGAACGGCAAAGACGCTGAGGAGGAGGCTCGTCGTCAGTGGCGCTGGAACATGGATCCTGGCCTGGAAGTTGAGGCTGTCACGTCTCTGTGACAAGACTAATCTTGTTTGGGGTTTTCGAGGCGAGGAAATATTGGCGAAGTCGATGACCGGGGAATGCTGGTCTGTCGAAGGGAAGTCGAAGTGTCGAGTCCAGCCCAGCCCAGTCGTGCTTTTGCCAAGATTGCATGGGGGGATATTGCAGGGCCCATGTCCTGGTTGAAGGGGCCCCACCCGAATATCAAGCGGATCAAGGGAGGGAATTCAAGGGGAGCAAGGAGAGCAAGGAGCAAGTATGCAGTAATGAGCGTGGCTCAGGGCCAACCGAGTAATAATACATAATCTTCTCGAGGCAAGATGGTGATCCCTGTGGAGGCATAAATGGATCCATGCACTTGTGGGCCGAGTTGTGGTACCTCTCCTTGCTCCATTTGTCTTGTTTGTCTATATGTACTTGAATATGTATGTCGTGCCAGAGGGCCTTCCAAGGCCACCGATGCGACTTTACATTTCTTTCTGGAGCACTCGATTGTTTAAATTCCTCTTTTATTGATCCCGAGCGGGAATTATCCCTTCGGACCCCTGCCATTAGTGCTGACGGTGGTACATCCGTAGATGTACCTCCCAAGACTTGCTCGCTCCGATCCTCCCTCCGGCCCAGCGCCCACCGGCTCGGAGAATGCCCTGCATTTGGGCGCGGCCTCGAGTCTGCGCAAATGAAGCAGTTGCCGCGCCGCGCGTCCGTCCTCTGCTCTTCCAGTGCCCTTCCCCCTCTAATTTTTTTCTTCTTGCTTCCCTGCCCTTAATTGATGGATCAATCGTTGTCCCTATCGCCATCGCTGCGTGGGCCGTAGTGCGACATTGCCGCCCACAAGCCCGAGCCCAAGTAGTCGCTGCTTCATGTGAATTTGTCTCGGCTTCGGACATTGCTAAAAAGATGATGCCCCCAACTAATCAATCTCCTCCCCCGAACCCATTCCTCTGGTGCCTGGTGCCTTGCCTGGCCTGGCCTGCTTAGTTCTTCATCGCTGCAGCCAACAGGGTCACATCGCAGAGTGCACAGAGCAAATATTCTGCAGACGAACGGGCTCGGACAGGCCAAGCAGATGAAGAAAAGGGGAGAAAAATAGAATTCCAACCCATTCTCATTCAGTTAGCCAGTGCCCACAGTTGGTAAATTGCCCAGATGCCGGGTCGATGTGAGCGTTCATGTTCGTCCTCCCCTTTGGCAGCCGGTGCCGTATTGGCATCTGCCGCGCTCCTGAGGCGAGACAAGGAGCAAGCTTAATGTCCGGCCAATCGCCCCGGGGCGTGCCCAGGTCCAACCGGCGCGGCGACATCGCTTTGGACCCCATCCCATCTTATTATGCAGCGCACGCACTCCGCAAAGCAAAGCAGAAAGAAGGCACGCAACGCTGAGTCCCCGGTTGATGGGGGCATAGCCAGGCTAAGCCAGCAATTGCGGGACCCCGAATCCATCGCGACGAGATGAGGAGCACGTAACCCTAGACACAGGAAGCCGGCCGTGTAACTGCGAGTGGTTATATACGAATTGCAGTCCTCCCCAATCTCGCCAAAGCAGAGGGATTCCTTTTGTCTCCCTTCCTCTTCCATCCCTCTTACCGACGGACCAGGTTGCACAGAACCAACCCACGCTCTTTTTGTCTCTCTTTTTCCACGTCCTCTTTTTGCCATTGAAGCTAGTCCGTACCTTTGGGCGGTCTCCATCACTCTCGCAAGGCTCATTACGTGCATCTTGCCGGAAGAAGCGCAGTCGATCTCTCGCTCTCGTGTTCTTGGGATTAATTCCACCCCTTGCTTCCCGCCAACCCCAACGTGGTATTTGGCAAAGATGTCTCGCAGGCTTCTCCTTTTGGCCGCGGGCCTGCAGCTCAGCTCCCTGGTATCCGGCCAGACCATTGTCGTGGACGGAACCGAAGTTGGTAAGTCCCGGAATTTCTCATAGCCACCGATCTTCATCGGCGTCCTCAATTTCCTGGTTCTTGCCCTTGTTCTTCCCTGTGTTCTTTGTTCTTTGTTCTTTGTTCTCTTCCTCCTCCCCCGCGCGCGGCGGAAATACACATTGCCCTGGGAAGGTGTCCGCGGGTGGAGCCGACGTCCCGTTCATCCTGCACCTGTCCAGTCTTGTCAAATTGCACATGTTCTTTCCTGTGTTCAATTTGTCCCCCTTCCCACCCGCTTTGCCCTGCCTCGTATGGACCCGGTCGCGATCGTTTCCGAGCGCCACATCCCTTCTCAACTTCCGCATCCGGTGCAAGTTTGTGTCGATCCCGTTGCCGCTAACAAAAAGGTGTAAAATTTTCCAGACGCCAACGCCAACAACGTAGCGCCAGCTGAAGAGGTGCTAGCCACCGGCGATCTCTTGCCCGAGGAGTCGGTCCAGCTGACGGACGCCGTCCTGGCCAACCTCACTGAAATCGCCCTCTCCGACGCTGATCTCTTCGCCTTTGCAGACGACGAGGAAGCTGGAGACACCTCGATCCAGGAGAAGCGCACCATCAACCTCAAGTGCAAGACCTTCCCCGGCGATGCTCTGTGGCCCCACAACATCGCCTGGACTGTGCTGGACCTGCTCACCGGCGGACGCCTCATCAAGACCGTGCCCATTGCCGCCTCGTGCTACAACAACTTTGGCGTGTTCAATGCTGCCAAGTGCAACTCGGTCTCGTCCAGCTGGACGGACTCCTACATGCAGTAAGTTTTTTTTTTTTTTTTTGAGACCTCGCTTGCCAAGCTTTGGAGGCAAACCCCTCCCCACCTAAAATTTTAAGAGTGTTGTGACTAACATGCGAAACCCTCCCTTTTTGCAGCGAGGCCGACCCGACCTCGGTCATGTCGCCGCTGTACCAAGGGTTGACCTGCATGCCCACCACCAACCCGGCTGGTCAGTGCACTCTCGGCGGCTTCCCGTCCTACGTCGTCAGGGCCGGCAACGTCGCCCACATCCAGCTGGCCATCAACTTTGCCCGCAACCTGAACCTCCGTCTCGTGGTCAAGAACACCGGCCATGACTTCAACGGACGCTCCGTCGGCGCGGGTGCCCTGTCCATCTGGACTACCGAGTTCAAGAGCATCGACTACCTCAAGACCTACAAGACCAAGTCCTACTCCGGCCCCGCCCTCAAGGTCGGCGCCGGTGTCATCGGCATCGAGCTCTACCAGGCCGCCGAGCAGTACGGCGTGACTGCCGTCGGTGGCGAGGGCATGACCGTGGGCTTTGCCGGCGGCTACCTCGCCGGCGGTGGCCACTCTCCCATGTCGCCCATGTACGGCATGGGCGCGGACCAGATCCTCAGCCTCGAGGTCGTCACCCCCGACGGCCACTTCATCACCGCCAGCGAGACCCAGAACACCGAGGTCTTCTGGGCCATGAGGGGCGGCGGTGGCAGCACCTTTGGCGTCGCCACCTCGTACACCGTCAAGGTCTACCCCAAGCTCAACGTCGCCTCCGTCGCCAAGTTCACCTTCGGCACCAGCGCCACCGTCAGCTACGAGACTTTCTGGGAGGGTGTCCGCGCCTACCTCGAGTCCATCCCCACGTACAACGCCAAGTCCAACTACGAGTACTGGAACATCTGGCACACCGGCCCCGGAGCCAACGACGTCACCTTCACCATGCTTCCTTGGTGGGCCCCGGAATGACCGTCCCCCAGCTCCAGGCCCTCCTCGCTCCCCTCCTCACCAAGCTTGCTGCTCTCGGTATCAACGTCACCCCCGAATACTCCCAGCATGACAGCTTCTACAAGGCTTGGTCCGCCGGTTTCCCCAAGGAGCTCGTCGGCGGATCCGCCGCCAAGACCACTGGCCGTCTCTTCCCTACGTAAGTTTTTGAAACAGTTCCAGGCCGATAAAGACCTACCTTTGTTTCGTAGTCGTGCCTTTTTTCAAATCCAACTAACGCGAACCAATAGCGAGAACTTTGTCAACGCTGCCAAGTTCAACACCACCGTCACCGCTCTCAAGTCCATCGTCGACCGTGGCGGTGAACTCCTCGGTTTCGGTATCACCGGCGGTCCCGGCCCCTTCCCCGACAACGCCGTGAACCCCGCCTGGCGCGATACCGCCCTGTTCGCCATTGCTGTGCGCACCTGGGCCGAGGGCACTCCCCTCTCCGAGGTTGCCACGCTCAGCGCTGACATGACGGCCAACTGGATGCAGCCCTGGCGCGATGCCGCGCCCAACTCGGGTGCTTACGCCAGCGAGAGCGACGTCACGGAGCCCAACTTCAAGCAGTCCTTCTACGGCACGGCCAAGTATGCCCGCCTTCTCGCGCTCAAGAAGAAGATTGACCCCACTGGTCTCTTCTACGCCAACTTGGCGGTCGGCAGCGATGAGTGGTACGTCCAGGGCCAGTACCCTGGTCTCCCCACCCAGAACGGTCGTCTTTGCCGTGTCTAGGCAATTTGACCGAGATTTGGAGTTGGATACAGGAAAGGCGGTGCAAGGAGCGAGTGGGGGACCCTTTGTTGGGCGGACTCCTTGTCGTGAACGTTCTACTTCTTTTACCCATAGCCAAGTCATACCCCAACTTAATAATACACTTTTTTTTTTTTTATAAATCCCTCCGCAAGTGCCGCCGCCCTATCAAACTTGCGCGTGAAAAGCCTAACCTGCGAGGCGAATAAGAATGAGAAGCTTCGGGTTCGTTGCGTGGGCATGGGTATATACATCGCCAGGGAGCTATAGTTATGTACCTCGATAAGTAAATAACGGGCTATTACGGGGTAACCGCCTCCTGCCAGATATATCCAGTATATATATTCACAAGTTCCTTTATCCAGTAGACTCACCCTTAGATATCTGGTTATCCTATCCGCCAATTATCCGATTATGCGCTTCAACAGCGTGATTGCCGAAGTTGATCAAGTTCTATCCCGCCCCCACATGGCATCTAGCAGCGCCTTTTGACTCTCGTCCATTCACAAAGCCTGAATATATCAAGTCAGAGTGTCTTGGTAACAGTTCGCTGGTTTTGGCTGAGGAGTTCCTACATTTTAGAGCGTTCAAGGCGGAGGGGACGGGACCGAGGAGCCTCCCCAGTGGTGCGGATCTGCAACTTAGCCGAGATCCTTTCTCCCAAAACTTTAAGTTGGAGATTAATATACAAGGAAAATCACACGGAAATCGCCCGCAATCAAGTGCATCCCCAAGTAGTTACTGCCGTTTATCGCACGAGCGCAACATACATGGAAGTTGGGAGAAAGAAAGGGGGTAGAATGGAGGCACAGAGAGCGAGAAGCGTATTTGAACGTCAACCCGCCCCCGCGAAGCCTCGCATTTCCAGGATTTTCTCCTGTCCTTCCTTCCTAATCTGACCCCTGTTGTTTATACTATTTGATTCTGCCGCAGGAAACAATGTTATCCAAGCAACTCTATCTGTTCGGCGCCCTTCTGGGCGCTTCCTCAGTGCTGGCGCAAGAAAGCACCATCCCCGACGAGTGCGCCGGTATCGAGGCCCCGGATTCTTTCGAGCCCGTAACCCAGCTACCCAGCCCCTTTGAGTTCTTTGATGGCTCGGCCGTGGAAACCAAGGACGATTGGGCGTGTCGTCGTGGCGAGATCCGCGCCATGATTGAAAAGTTTGAACTCGGAGCCAAGCCTGCTAAGCCTGCCGAGTTCAAAGCCTCAATGTCCGGCAACTCCATCTCCATTGATGTTACGGACAATGGCAAGTCCATATCCTTCTCCGCCTCCATCAAGCTACCTTCGGGTACGGGGCCCTTCCCGGCCATAATCGCGTTTGGAGGCGCTTCCATACCTGTCCCCAACGACGTGGCTGTCATCACGTACAACAACGAGCAGATCGCCGCTACGGACCCTGGTGGCAAGGGTCTCTTCTACCAGCTGTACCCAACATCGACGGGCGGTTTGATGGCATGGGCATGGGGTGTCAGCCGTATCCTCGATGCCCTCGAGGAGCTCGGCGCCGACGCGACCAAGATCGACGCGGCCCGAATCGGCGTGACCGGTTGCTCGCGCAATGGCAAGGGTGCGCTCGTCGCCGGCGCGTTTGACGACCGCGTCGCGCTTACGCTCCCCCAGGAGGGCGGATCCGGAGGCCCCGGGTGCTGGCGTCTAGCAGCGGATATGAAGAGCCGGGGGATCAACGTCGAGGACGGGCCGCAGATTGTCACCGGCGACCAGTGGTTCGCCCCTGTCTTCTCCGATTACGTTCCCAAGATTGAAACCCTGCCCCACGACCACCACCAGCTCATGGCCCTCGTGGCGCCCCGCGGCCTGCTCGTGATTGAGAATAGCGGCATCGACTACTTGGGCCCGTGGAGTTCCTACGGGTGCTCGATGGCGGCGCAGACCGCCTTTGAGGCGCTAGGCGTGAAGAACAACTTTGGAATCTCTCAGGTTTCGCACGGATCCAGTCACTGCCAGATGCCTTCTTCTCAAAATCCGTATGTGACAGCGTTCATGGATAAGTTCCTGAAGGGTGCGGAGGCTGATACCACCATTTTTGCCACGGATGGGACGTGGGACTTTGAGGCGGGTGACTGGATCGGATGGTCGACACCCGAACTATCATAGCTTTCATGAGTCCCCTATGATGCACTCACTTCCCTTATATTTAATGTGTACTTTGGCTAGAGTCACTTTAGCCTTGATGCTTCGCGTGCCTCTCTATATCTAGCGTGCCCAAACAAATGTGCTGTATTCGCTTGATTTTTAAGAAACTGTCTTACTCTCGGAGGTTCAAACTTAGGAGTGTATTTGGAGTTTTACATGCTATCTCACAGCGTGAGGTTTGTGATAGACCAAAAAGGACAGGGGAACGCTCCCTGTCTATTTGAGGTCTAAAGAGGCTTATATCCTGTCAACAGTTTGTGAGCAGCCCGGCCGAGGTAGATAACTCGCCACAATCACCATGACCTTCTACTACATTACTAGGCACACCGTTCAGCGATCAATCACTCACTGTAACAGCACAGGTCGTTCTTAACGGATTAAAAGTCACATAACTGGTGGAGAAACTGTGATCCACCCATTACATCCATTGGATCCATGGATGTATCTCTCTTTCGAGGGCCATCTCGGCAGAACCACCGTCAAGCAGGGTAATCGCTAAGGATACTCCGCAGACGACCCAGGGCTGGCCTAGCCCAGATCTTTCTTATTATCTCAGTGTGTTTAAGTGTCGGAGTCTTTAAGCTTAAGCCGTCAGCTTTTTCTTTTCTTATTATAGCATCAATTGATACTCTTTCGCCTTCTTTTAAATGTGAATACTAGTACCCCTTGTATAGCTGATGCCCGTGTGCTAAGCGGACATGTCACAAAGAAAACAGCCCATACATCACCCCTCTCTTATTCCATATCTCTAGCTTCCATCTCCAATACGTTTCCAAAGATATTCAAAGATTACATAAAAATCAACGATGAAAGGCGGACTTGGTATTTAGGCTGTTTGGTGATGTGGGGAAGAAGTGCGACACGCTGGA
This sequence comes from Parascedosporium putredinis, assembly GCA_949357655.1. Taxonomy (NCBI): domain Eukaryota; kingdom Fungi; phylum Ascomycota; class Sordariomycetes; order Microascales; family Microascaceae; genus Parascedosporium; species Parascedosporium putredinis. The sequence continues at coordinate 600,085 of CASHTG010000020.1, read as the reverse complement.
GTTGACCCCTGCAAATGATATTGCGGAAAGGAAAATTGTAATTCCCGACACGGTTCCAAGTTCTGGAAGCATGTGCTGTCATGAACTTGATCACTCTTTGCATTAATTCGAAGCTAATGGTTCTTCGCGATGTCGGCTGTCTACACGTCAGTTCCGTTAGACGAAGATAGCAGCGCTTCTCCTCGTTCGAGGAAACCGTCAACACCATGGCAGGTGGCAAAGCTAACACTTTTGGTCACGTTGCCGGCGGCCGTCTCCTTTGGTCTTGGACTGGTCATCGGGCAGGGGTCTATGGGGCTTCTTGTCGCACCTAATCCAGCTCCCGTGGCCGGCGGGTTGCTTCCTCCAGAGGCTTTTGTTGGTGAAAGTATGGCCGGACACAACATTTCCCTGTCATTCTGCTTCGGTAGGCACTAACTAATTGATCCTGATAGTACCAAAAAGGCAGTGCCGTTTAGATTTCCAACAGAGTACGAGGATGTTGGCCCAGACGGTGATGAGCTATGGAACAATCTTTTACCAGGTACTGCTAGGGAAACTTCAACACTTCAACGTGCAGGAGCCCTTCACCCTATTCAAAATTTCCACGCCAAGAAGAATACCGGCACTGACAAGCGCCCTTTCTCTAGATGGCGCAGGCTTCATACGTGTACCATCTCCTCGGCGGTTTGACATACCTGCTAGCGAGCCTATCGCAGATGACCCCGAAGAAGGAGAGGTCTACTCCCTTTCCGTCACTCACCAACTTCACTGCCTTGTTAGTTGGCCTCATTTCTTCTGCTCAACGCTTTAGACTCCAACTAAACACTCACTCTGTCTAGGCTGTGTTACGAGATGTGATCAAAAGATATGAGAAACAGGACAAATCTCGTTTCGCAGGAGGGGGACACGAATATCACTGCCTCGATGTAAGTCCCTAAAGTTTTCAAGGTTCAGTCTCCTTGGACCAAAAAGGCCAAGGCTATCGTGGAAACCGTAAATCTATGGGTTTATCAACGAGATGCTGATGAGATATGTCAATAGTACGTCCGCCAGGCTATCATATGCGCTGGAGATACGACGCTTGATTTTGCGGACGACCTGACATTTGGGCCGGACGGAAACGTGACGAGATACGGATTTACCGGTGCTAGATCTGTCCACCAGTGCCGTGACTGGGATGCCATCAAGGCATTCGCGGAGAAGCACAAGTCAGGCGACCGAAAGGGGATCCTGGTTTGAGATATGGGGAAATCTCATCTCTAAACCGATCGGCCTATACATATTCTGACTGGCGGTAAATACTCGTCATCATTTTGATGAAGTCCATCCTCCCGAAGCTTCTAATGTGAGTTAAGCTCGACAGTACACAGGATCTGCGACACCCAAAGCTTCCCTGGGTGACAGCCCTGCATACTCCTATGGTCCACGTCTTCCGCGGGATAGAGCCGTGCGATGTGCCAGGTGACGTCGAGAAGCCGGCGCTGTACTTGCCTCGTTCTGGCTCGTCACCACCTTAAGCATTGACCACGAGCACGAGGCCGGGGTGATAGCGCAGCCAAGGAAAAGAGCAAACAACTCCGGCGTTGACACGGCTGGGGAAAGGGAGAATGCCGCAGTAGCTGCCGGTACCTCGAAGCGACGTAGTGACCTTGAGGCTGTGCGAAGGAGGAAGGTTCCAAGGGATCGATCTCACTGGTGAGCAGCTAGGTGGGGCTCGGAAGGCTCTTCGCCTAAGACGGCACAGGCTGCCTATGACAGCAGCTTCCTCCGCTCTTGGGGGCATACAGGGTGTGGAGGTAGCACTTGCAGTATCAAGGAGGACGATGGGCGTGCCTTCCAGTCAATCTTCCAAACCGCTTTTGCTAGAGTTGGGCACCTGGGCTCGAGGGAAAGCGCAACCTGCAGGCTGTTCCGTTACGGACCGCATGTCGTAAGTCGTAGATGTGGTCCAGTTGATTGTTACTTCCTCGCTACAAGAGAGACGGCTCTAGCTCGGTGCCTTCAATGTTGTGTTTCATTGATTGTTCTCCCCAATTTCTAGATAATGTCCTTAAGGCGTAGACTATGTTGTTTTTACCACGCATTACGGGGTTATCACTTCAGGGAAAAGCACGTCTATCCTCTAATATCACACCAGGCTATACGAATTTGAACTTGCTGCGAGCCATCGGACTGTTTGTGCTTATCAAGGTAGGAGCGAGAGCTCATGCTGAACCTTATGTAGTAGAGTCTCTGTCGAGGCCTTTGACATTTGAGCAACCTGATGGCGCTTTCTGAAGCGTTAAAAACGCAAGCTATTGAATCGGTTGGCTCGTGAGGGTGCAAGCGAGGCGGCTCGAGGCTCGGCGTTCTCCAACTTGGCAAAACATCCTCTCGGTAATGGCGAAACGAAAATCCGATCTCCGTCCTCGTACCCGTTCTTCTTCGCTACTTGAATACTAATCTAACAATTGGCTACAGAAAGTTGGGGAGAGGGGGTTAGCGAGTTCCTTCCTGGCCAACCCAATATCCCACCGCATAGCATGGCGGGGGCAATTGTGGTCTCTGGCGCATGATCACTTTTTGCCCCATGGTTTCCCTTGTTTCGTTCATCATGCCCATCCTGCACGGGCCAGATCAGACACGGCGCGGAAGAAGGGTTTAGCCTTCGACGCTCTGGCAGGGCGGCTCCAAAGTGTCGATAGAGAGATTCGTGGGGCGCCAAGTCGCCGGCAGTGGAGTCGGGGAGGGACCGTACGCCAACGAGAGCGAGCCTACGAGCTGGTTCCGGCGCTGGATGGGGTAAGTAGCAAGAGCGGTAGGTCTGCCGGGGAAAATGCAGGCACTGGCGAGGAACTATGGGTCGTTTGCCGAACGGCCCAGAAAGACTAACGACGCTTTGGTCGGCGTTGTTTGCTTAGAGTGTGGTGTTTTTGCTTACTCGGGCCTACCACCTTTGCCACTTTCTTTTCTTCTTCTTGTGTTGCCCTCCATTTCGTTGAGGCTCTGTTTCTTGTCGTTGCCCTTACCGGGCACTCATTCACATCTTAGCACCCTGTGCAACCACTTGGCAACGCTAGAATATTGGCGAAAACAGAGGTAAAAGCTTCGCATCAAGCCTCATCAGCCCTACTTGTGCGACTGTGTTCGTCTTGGTTCTCTTGGCCTCCCTCTAACTTGCATCCCTCCATCTTCAGAAACGAGTAACTTCTTTGGATGCCAAGCCTTGATCTGTCGGGGTAAAAGAGGGAATTGTTTGACGATAGTGCCAAGGCGGCACCAAAGGGTATCCCATCTGATTTTGAAGATGAGGGTGGATGACCCTCGATCGGCTAATTGAGCGGCCCCATGGTTCAAGTTTCCTTTGCTTGCTGATCGATATTTGGCGTTTATTATTTGAGCACCCTCCATACGACGGTGGCAGCTCGAATGAGAGGGGTTTTTTTCTTCAGTCGCTTTTCGAAGCGTGTGCCCGATCAGCGCTTCTTGGTCCTTTGCGGAGCTACCACTATATTCATCCAGCTAAGAAAACCTTCAAAGTAGGAAGTGGGCAGGTAGGAAGGAGGAGGAAAAGTCATTCCAGCAATCAAAACTGCTCACTAGCCATCGCCGTGAAGAGATCAGCACAGCGTCTTCCCTGATTGAAACAAGCTGTCGGATTCCTTGTAACACTACAGGGCGGCTCCATCCCTCCAATTCTTCTAGAATCCCTCCAGAGGAGTTGAAAGTCTTGGGTTTGAAGGGTAATGGAGGGTTGGATTGCAAGGTGGCATCCGTATCGGGTAAATTGGGCGGGGGCGATCTTGCGGACACTGCACACATCAGTCGGAGGCGGCCCCAGATGATTTGATCAATTGGGTGTACCGATGTATAGGCTGTAACTATAGGTGGTGCTCTGTTCCTGAATCCTTGAGCCTCCATAAGCCTCCATATTAACTCTTCATATTGCGGTCCACGGCTAATAACGACAGCGTGAGCCAAAGATGCCCTCGAAATTTGGGACACCGGGCCAAAACGGCACGCGTGAATCTACGGAGGGATTTTCGAAGAAGAGTAAATATGCAAAGTTAACAAGACGCAAAACCGCGCGGATGCCGTTTTCCGGAGAGGCGGGACGTCGAAAATCTGGCATCGACCGAGGTCTAGTGGGAGGAGGAAAACACATAATATAGAGGAGCTTGGCGCCGAGATTTTTCACTTTCGAGGCATGAGAATCGCCGCCTCTCTCGCGTTTCTCTTGCTCGCTCGATCGCTCGTCGTTACCCTCTGCCCAGACCTCGACACCCACCCTCCACTCCGCCACAACCAAGCGCTTTCTCTGGATCCGTACGTGGCCGCCCGCACCGATGCACCCCAGAACAAGGATATTCCACGCTTTGCCAAGCTCCGCCAAGAAGGCTTCGTCTCAAATGTCGATGGGGAAAAGGGGCCTGGAATGATGCCTCGCAGATCGTCGTCGTGGACGACGGCTTCCTGCCCGAAAGCTTCGCATGCTTGGCCTCCGCGCGATTTCCCTCTCCGTTAATCTTGGCAGCACCTAGAGGGGGACCTGACAATGTCGAGCCTTGGCACCCGAGTCGTCCACACAACCATGGAATCGGACCACGATGGGGAAATTTTCCTAGTGCCTGTGCTGGCTGAAAAGCCTGGCCTGTCGTGGCGGTGCGTCCAAGATTACTGCACTGGGTTGGAATCCCCAGTGCCAAATTAGTGGGCGATTGAAGTGCTTGGGACACCAAATCCAACCTCACCAACATGTGGCCTGCTCTCCCACTCTACGTCAAGCGCCAGAGACTGGCCACAAGATGGTCCGGTCGGGGAGATCGCACCGCTCCCCAAAGCTTACGATGGCCTCGAATTTTCAAGTCAGGCAGGTCTACTCACTAGCCCTTCTTGGAAATCAAGAGGCAAAAGCCCCAAACCCGCCGAGGCGGCCTTTGTTTGTCCACCTCGTTCCTCTGCCACACTTTCCCCACTTGTATTCTGCCTCCATCTTTTTAGCTGGCTGGCTGAAGCATGGGGCAGGGCGCATTTAGTGATCGGCAGTTGGGCATCCTAACAGAGGCCAAAAGACCGATGCTTTGGGGAGTCCCTGCGACCCTGAGGGGAAGCACTGGGGCGGGGAAATCCATGTGCTGTGAGGTCATGACCTTGCTGAGGCTGGGCTCCCCTCACCCTCTGCTGGAGGTGGCCCGTAAACAAGGCAGAGGCCGTGAGCTATTGCTCTAAACAACTTGGGGCCCTCTCCTTCCTCATGGACTTGGGTTCCAAGAGGCAGTTCTCCTCGTCTGGAGAAGGCCTTGGAGTTGCCCCTGAATCATTTCCCCAAGTCTTGCATGTATTCACGAAATGACATGGTGGGCCAAAGTGGCCCACGTGCGGAGGTCGTGTAAATGCCAGACACGGGGCAGAGTTGATTTGATAGGCTTGGCACCATCCTTCATCGAATTTCCACTTGAATAATATTCAATGGAAGCAGGCCTTTTCTGGTCGGAATTTGTGTCACTCTTCTTCCCAAAGGAGGCTACCAAGGTACGTGACAGAGCTGGCTAGCTCACATTTCCCCAAGCGGACCATTCAGAACGGGCTCTTTACCGGCCGAACCGTACCGACCGCCGAGAGCCAGCAACCCCACCACGCCGTAACCTCCCAATGTCAAGTACATTAACTCCCGTCTCTTGGCACCACACCTGGATTTCAACAAACAACTGCCCACGCCACATGGTACACCCCCTAGTCACTCACCCACGCTTCCAAACTTAGGAGGGTACGTTGTTTTCTGGAAGTGGCAAAGGTAACGCCCGTCAGTCTCCATGGACCCAAGCTGAGGAGAGCTTGCCTGGCGAAATAACCAGCTATCGACTCTTTCTCTCCCCTTTTCTGCATGCGGTGCACCGCCTGGCGGGACGCAGACACGCACACACACATACATGCTCACATACATGCTCACATACACATATACGCACGCGCACATACACCACAACCGCGCGCGCATGTACACAAGAAAACACCCACCCCCTCCTCTCCTTCTCCCTAGCCACTGCAGGTCCGCCGGCTTCCATCCCTTCCATTTCCCTTCTGCCCTTCTGCCCTTCTGCTGTATCCGCATGCTTTGAGGTATCCGCGTGAGGTCATTTCGACCCGCGACCTCCGCCCCCATCATATCAAGACAATCATATCAAGGCACATGCGGAGATTGCAGGGCCTCGCACGCCGCTACCAGTCGACTTCATATTCTCATTGCGGGGTTCCCGTCGACTTCAACCATCCGATTCCCCATCTCACTGCAGCCCTTGCTTCGTAGTCCCGCTTTTCCTCGAGATGTGATGATCACTATCGACGCCGTGGGTCCACTTTAGAGTTGAGTGCTACTTACCCCATTGCAGTTCATGGAAATACCGTCCCGCCTGACGGCTCGCCGGGCGAGATGATCCGCCTCTTTCAACAACCATATCTCAGTCCACTCACCAAGTCACGGTCACCCACAACCCTTGCCTGTGTACGCTGCCAACACACCATGGAAGACCCAATCCCAAACTGCCCGATAGGATTGATGAAAGGCCGTAAATTAAAACTTGACGGCGAGAAAGCAGTCTTTACCACTTTGATCCAGTGGTCTCGGAAGCATGGGATCCCCCTCCCTTTTGCAATCAAGCGCCGGAGGAGGACCCGTCTACTTTCAGCTTGTTAACTTCTAACTTCTTTCTTGGTGGCCATGGTCGTATGCGCAATTTGCGATGCTCGGGCGCACATGAGCGGCGGGATGGGGCCCTACTCACCATCCCATGGCAAAGGAAGGCAGCGAGGCAAACCTGGAGGAAAGCGGTATCTCGGTCTCCGTCCCCGCAACTTGAGAAAGGTATAAGAGATCACGATCCCTCCCGTCTAGATGACTTTTCCTCCTTCTCCTCTGCAGCACCACCGCCCACTTCAATCCTTCAATCTCAACCAGGTTCTCGTCTCTCGGTCTTCCGCTCCTTGCCGCTCTCTCACTCTTTATTCTTTCTCCATCTCTACGCAATCCTTGCTTGATAAACCGCAAAGATGAAGGGTACCATTGCTTCCGGTCTTGCCCTGCTCGCCGCCACTGTCTCCGCGCAGCAGGTCGGCTCGGAAGAGTCCGAGACTCACCCCAAGCTCAGCTGGCAGAAGTGCTCTGCTCCCGGCAGCTGCTCCAACGTCAACGGTGAGATCGTCATCGACGCCAACTGGCGCTGGATCCACACCGTCGACGGCTACGACAACTGCTACGACGGCAACGTCTGGACTGATATCTGCTCTGATGCCAGCGACTGCGCCAAGAACTGCGCTGTCGAGGGTGCTGACTACTCGACCACCTATGGTATCACCACCAGCAGCGACGCGCTCACCCTCAAGTTCGTCCAGGAGCATGAGTACGGTGCCAATGTCGGCTCTCGTGTCTACCTCATGAACGGCTCCGACAAGTACCAGATGTTCGAGCTCCTCAACAACGAGTTCGCCTTCGATGTCGATCTGTCCCAGGTTGAGTGCGGTATGAACTCTGCCCTCTACTTCGTTCCCATGAAGGAGGATGGTGGTCTTAGCGACGAGTCCAACAACGAGGCTGGTGCCAAGTACGGTGTTGGTTACTGCGACGCCCAGTGCGCTCGTGATCTCAAGTTCATCAACGGAAAGGTAAGCATTTACTCCGTCGCAATACCCAAACCCCCAACCCCCGCTTTGCCACTATGATGTAGTGAATGCGTCCTAACCAACCTTTCTCTCCCATAGGGTAACATCGCTGGCTGGGAGTCTTCCGACACCGATGACCAGGCTGGTGTCGGCTCCATGGGCTCTTGCTGCGCTGAGATCGACGTCTGGGAGGCCAACTCTCACGCCTACGCTCTCACCCCCACGCTTGCGAGACCAACTCGTACCACGTCTGCCAGGACGACACCTGCGGTGGCACCTACTCCGACGACCGCTACAGCGGTGGCTGCGACGCCAACGGTTGCGATTACAACCCTTACCGTCTCGGCAACCTTGACTTCTACGGTCAGGGCAGCCTCCTCGACACCACCAAGAAGTTCACGTGAGTACCCTCTTTTCCCTCCTCCCCGCGTTTCGCCGCCAGTACACAAGTTAACATCTGTCTCCCCCGCAAAGCGTCATCACTCGTTTCGAACAGGATGCCATGTACCAGGTCTTCATCCAGGACGGCAAGACCATCGAGGTCCCCGCTCCCAACATGGAGGGCATCCCCTCCGACAGCAACAAGATCAACGCTGCCTTCTGCACGGCTGCTCCCACCGTCTTCGACGACCGCAACCGTTTCGACGAGATCGGTGGATACTCCCAGCTCACCGAGGCCCTCGCCATCCCCATGGTGCTCGTCATGTCCATCTGGAGCGATGTAAGTCCCCGTTCCCCTCGTGTTCTCGCACAAACACACAAAGGACCCCATCCCTCCCCTGAAACCTACCAGTCGCTAACGAATGTGTCAACACGCAGCACTACGCCAACATGCTGTGGCTCGACTCCACCTACCCCCGAGAAGGCCGGCCAGCCCGGTGCTCTCCGTGGCCCTTGCGCCACCGACTCCGGTGTCCCCGCCGAGGTCATTGCCGAGCACGGCGACGCCACCGTTGTCTGGTCCAACATCCGCTACGGTCCCATCGGCTCTACCCACGAGGTCTAAGCGTCCCATTCTTCGCTCTGTGCCCCTCCCTTCTTCTCCTCCGCCTCCCCGCGTTCGGGGCTCCCTCCCGGCATGGCGCGGGCGCTGGCTCTCCTGCCTTGCATCTCCCGTCCTTTATCTTTTCTCATGTATACTCTTCTCCCCTCCTTTGTTTTCCTTGCGGGGGATAAGAGTTGCTCTCAAGGGGGCCGAAGGGGTTCACGGGCTTGCAAAGTCGACCAAAACGCAAAGAGCTGTAACGAAAAGAGCCAGGCATTTTTCTTGTACATAACTGAGTTCTCGAGCTCCTAGACGAGGTAGCATTTTCGCTCCTGTCGCTTGTTTTTAGAGATGAGACGTCTATACATTATTTCATTTCTTTTCCCTTATCTGATTGACTGCTACTCGCTGTTCCCGTATATCTGCTGAGATGTGATCTGATCCGCATCGTGACGGAGGTAGGCCTCGTCATCTCGAGCCCTTCAACCTAGAAGCGCTTGTTTTGCCGCGTCGAAGAAGCCGTTCGGGACGTCGGCTATAATACAAACCGAGACATTCAAGGATTATGATGAATTTTACAAGTGCACCGAGGTCAATTGGTATGAAATAATTGATATGATGAGCAAGAGGGCCGTTTAAATTGTTTGTCTTCTACCTAGGAGAAATTGTGGGCCTTATAAGAATGAAAAGCAATCAAAGGGGGTTAACTAGCAAACCGCCCAGTGCAGGGGATCAAATCCAGGCCATATGTAGCCTGCTGTGAGTACCGTAGCATCTGAGAGCAGACCTTCTAGTAAACAAGAAGTGAAGGGTGTGTGTGTATGGTGTTGAATTGCATTTAGTCAATTTTGAATGGGATGGGATGGGGGAGTCAAGTTTTTGGTTTCCATATCATCAATGCGCGCGCGAAACCAGACAAGTTAAACGAAAGACTTGGGGCCCGAATTCCTTCTTCTTCGCAAACTCGTAGCGGGCACCAGCTGCGCCAAATCGCCTCCAAGTGAGCTAGCAAGCATTGGCGAACCAGCTCCGGCGGATCTCTTAAGCGTCCTGCTTGACACCTGAGCTTACTCTATCGGGGATGCCAAGCCCGAACCTCCTCTTGACAGCTTTCCATGCCTCGACGAGGGCAAGATAAGTCACCACACATGCGGCGACAATACCCCATTCCCAAGTAATCATGTCGTGCTTGAAAACAGCGCGGTTGACTACTGGGATGTAAATGACGGGGAACGTCGAGAGGAACCCGACAACAACAGCCCAGAAGAGAGTTCTGTTCCTCCACACGGTCTTGAAAACAGAGGTAGGACCAGTCCAGAGCTCTGGGTTCATGGCGAACAGGCTTCGAGTGAAATGCTTGGCTTCCCAGGCCGTGACGAGGAGCAGGAAGCTCAATGTTGCATAGGTGGTTGACCGAGCCCGGAAGACGACTGCGCAGCTATCGTTGTAGCCATCATTGCAACCCTCACCAAGTTGATTGGGGCCAGCAACGCCGTAGGCGACGGAGGTGAATGCTGCGAGACAGAGACTGCCCATGTAGAACCCGTAAATCATCTTGTCCCGGATCAAATCCATGGTGAAAACACCGCCACGGCTATTGCAGGGGGACGCTCGAGAAGATCAGGCTGAGCCTCTTCCATGCCAAGACCAACAGCCAAGAAGGAAGAGGTGATAAGGTTGGCCCAAAGGATCTCAAGGGGAGACAAGGGGAAAACAGAGCTTCCCTCGTTATCCTTGAAAGCAAGGCCGATGAGAAGCAGGATAACCTGCGCGATGTTGGAAATCAAGAGATGGAGAAGGAACTGTTTTTGGAGGGACAAAGGCGTTAGTATTCGGGGGCTCATGAAATTGGGTAATTTGGCTACTCAGCTTACCTTTTGGACATTGTCGAAGAGCCTTCGGCCCTCCTTGATGGCGGTGACGATAGAGGCAAAGTTGTCATCAGTTAGAACCATGTCGGACGCCTCCTTGGCAACGTCGCTGCCACGAAGACCCATAGCAATACCGATGTCGGCTTGTTTCAGAGCGGGAGAGTCGTTGACACCATCACCGGTCATGACACAGAAAGCCTTTCGTCGGCGCATGGCCTCAATCATTCTAACCTTGGTCATGGGGCTGCATCGAGCGATAACCAAAGGAAGTGATTTCATGGCGTCAATTTCGGCATCCGTCAGCTTGTCGAAATCAGAAGCCGCCATAACAAGGGCTCGAACCTCCTCTGGAGGAAGATCCTTGGACAGAATGCCAACTTCGAAAGCGATCGACGTGGCAGTTTTGATGTGATCGCCAGTGACCATGTGAACCGAGACACCTGCAGATTTGCACTGAGCAACGGCACCGGCCGTTTCGAGGCGAGGGGATCGTAGAGTCCAGCAAGACCGAGGAACTGGAGGTTACATTCGGCATCCGCTCTTTCGCCAATGGAGCCACTAGCTTCCATAGGCTTATGCGCGACACAGAGAACTCGGAATCCCTCCGAGGCCAACTCGTCGGCCTTAGCCATGACGAGTGCCTTGACTTCATCCGTTTCCGAAAGAAGGGGCAAGATGGCCTCGGGAGCACCCTTGGCAAACATGCGTGTACCGGTAGAGTGCTCATACACTACGCTCATTCGTTTACACGAAGAGTCAAACGGGAATTCGGTCAACAGACGACCAATTTTGCCCTGGAGTAGTTCGGGCTTGCTGCGTCCAAAGCGGGTGGCGAAAACCTGAAGGGCGATCTCTGTAGGCTCACCAACGGCAAGCCAAGAGGTGGGCAGCGCTGCCGTTGTCACAGAAGCGCTATCATCGGCAGCATTCTTGCCATCCGAGACCGTTGCATTGTTGCAGAGGGCAATCGCATCCAAGAAAGTGTTAAACTCGGAACAATCGGGGCGCTCTGGTGCTTTCTCAATCGTTGGGGTGGATCGCGAGCTCGAGGTGGCGCTCGCGGAGCTCCAGCTAACCTTGCCGCTGAAAGGGTCGTAAGGATCCATGGTATCCTTTACAAAAATCTCAGTATCATCGGGGAGCCAAGCCTTTCGCATCACCATGCGGCCTTGAGTCAAAGTACCCGTCTTGTCAGAGCAGATGTTTGTTACACCGCCGACGGCTTGCAAAGCGGCCTTGTTTCGGACAATGACGTTACCTCTGCTCATGGCGCGAGCGGCGACGGTGAATGTGAGAGTCAGCACAGCGATGAGAGACTCCGGAATCACGGCGACACCGACGCAGATACCGTAGAGCAGGGTTTGGCCCTTGACGTCAAACTTGGCAGTGGCGAAGACAATGAGAACGAGAACAATGGCGAAAGCAAAGAGCATGAGCGCAAAAATGCTCAGCTTAGTCTGAAGAGGCGTGCCATCGAAACCAAGAACGCTTCGGCCCTTGGCCTTGAACCAGAGGGCAGCCCTTCGAGACAGGGGAGTACCAGCGTCCACAGTCTTCTTTGATCGCAACATGCCAGCAATCTTTCCGACTTCAGTAGACATACCAGTGCTGGTCACGACGGCGGTACCGCGACCGCGCGTAATGGCGGTACTCGAATAAATCATGTTGATGCGATCGCCCAATGGGACATCTTCCGCATCAAGCACCCTTTCGGCATGCTTGCTTATTGGCACAGATTCACCAGTCAGGTTGGCTTCTTCGGCGGACAAATTGATTCCATCCAGAAGACGTGCATCAGCGGCGACGATGTCTCCAACGGAGATACAGATAACGTCGCCCACTACGATGATTTCACTCTTCACTTCTTGCACTTGGCCTTCACGGATTACGCGGCAAGTCGGCGAGGCGAGACTTAGCAGCTGCTGCATCTGGCTCTCGGCCTTGTAATCTTGTTGGAAGCTATTATAGTGGACGGTCGACGACCGCCACCGAAAATTAGTATCATGTCATGAATTTCTCTTTTCTTTTGGGCATAGCAAGGTCGGGACAATAATAGGTTGACTGCACGTTTGCAAGTAAAGAGCACGGCTGCGGGCCGGGGGTCAGTCACTCGACGGAGTCACCGCACGGAGCTAATTTCCCTTCCCAGCTTTCCGGTCTAGTACTATCTGATAAAATTTGGGGGAGGCGGGGCAGGCAGGTGGAGAAAGAACAAGGGGTGGCGGGGAGGTCGAGATCTTACCCAACAACAATGTTGAAGAGGATGACGGCAGCGACAACGCTGCCTTCAATGTAGTCATCGATACAAAATGAGAGTATCATGACGAGGACAAGAACAACAGTCAAACTATTGGAAATCTGTCTTAAGAAAATTTGCCAGGCCGAAGTGCCCTTAGCTGCCTCGACCTTGTTAGGTCCATCTCGCTCGAGGCGAGCTGCGGCCTCGTCGAGGGAGAGTCCATTCTTTGGGTGGGTGTCGAGGACTCGGGCGAGCTCGTTAGCATCAGTGCAATGGGGGATCGGGGGCCTTCGTAAACCTGATGGGGGCTCATCAAGGTCAGCCGTGGCCTCGGGGAGTCGTGAGAAAGACCATTCCGAGCAGTAGTAGGTTCTCCCATCGAAGTACAAGAGTGGGCAAGAAAGAGGCGAAAGGTCGATAGCGGGGAAGAGGTGGTCGTGTCCCAAACGTTGAAAGTGGTCCAAGTGGTTTCCGTGAAGTTGTTTGTTGAAGGTGAATTGGTAAGTGTCCAAGGGCGTTTGGCACTTATGGTTGGGAAAGATGACGTTTGCGAGAGAAACGTTCGAGATGGATGTAAACCGAAACAGCAATGTGAAGGGGACACGAGCGAGGGGGTCAGCCAGGAGATAAGGACGGAATTTATCCTTTTGGGGGACTCTCCCTGGGATCCCTCGCAATGTACAGGTCGCTCTTGCCCCTGGGATCTCCTTGTTCCTTGGGGGTTCCGGTTGGTCTGGGCAAAATTGCTGGATCGTGGCAATGGCAGGTGCCAAGTCGGTGACTTGGTGCGAACTGGGAAGTCGCCCTCGGTCGCCCGCGTGACCGACCCACAGAGCCAAGGCCGATCGAGAGCTATGATTGGTCAGGGGTGGTCTTGGGAAGTCGAAAGAGGGGCGGTGGATGCGCAATACTGCGTATATTGGCGGACTTTGTAGTGTCGCTTTGCGCTGAATCGGTACCCAGCACAAAACTGTCATCACGGTGTAAGTGGAAAAGAACGTACAGTTTCCACAGCACTGTGTCATGTACTGCCACGCAAGCACCGGCAAACAGTGGTTCAAGTCCAGATCGCAACTCACCTCTCAAGATCCCTGATTGATGTAGAGGTACCTTGTCTTTTTACCTTTTCTGATTCCGGTTGTTCTTTCCTCGTTTCCCTTTCTATTTCTTTTTTTTTTTAATCGAGGCCGGAGCAATTGACGGAAGCGGAAGCGGTCAATTGCGGTGCCAGCCCGATGAATCATTCATCATCATCGTCATCATTGAAGGCCTGAATCAGCTCCCCAAAGGCGTCAGCAGATTTCGCCTCTTGCGGCGTACCCGAACCGCTGGATCACGCCGATAATCGTGGCTCGGTCAGGCACAGCACGCTTCTATCCGGCCATTGTGGGCCACCATCCGTGACAAGAAGTAAAAAGCCAAGTGCTTCGTTGATGGTCTGTCTACCTGCTCCAGATGAAACGGGCAAACTTCTGTTGCTGGCCATGTACTCAAGATAGTCAAAGGGAACGGAAAGCGAACCAGCTCGGCCTCATGTCCTGATCATGCAAGATATGCAAAGGAAGGTTGGGCTGGGGTTACAGAATTCATTCAATCGATCGACTAAGGGTGTCTTCCCCGCAACTATCTTCCCCACTAACAAGTTCAAATCCAAGCAAAGCCCAGCAGGATGAGAATCGAAGTTTGCTAACCCTCCCCGAGTCGGTTTCGTGGGACGCCAAGTTAATTGTCATTCATCACGTCAGACACTGTGAGAGAAGAAATGCCAAAGGGTCCGTTCTCCGTCCCACCACTGTTCTAGATCTAATGCAATTCAATTGGATAACGAGTATCCTTCGCTCTCGAGAAAGGTCCACCGTGTCCAAGCGGACACAACCTTCCAGAGCGGGAAAGCGACGCAGTAGTATGCACCCGCGCCCACACCACCACACGCCGCTTTCGAACACGCATCAGCAGCATCTACATCCCCCGGACCTCGTACGACACCAAGAGGATGGCGGATTGGCCGCAGGACCCCTAACGGGCTTAATGTTTCCTCCTTAACCCGCATCTCTGCCAGTCTCGGCATTGGGATCCGAATTAGCCCGTTGCGGCACGTACATTGGGAGGAAGACGTCGGGTGCGTTTCTCGAACAACATCCGGGCCCCTCGGTTGACCCCGCGCACGCATTCTGCATTCGTTGCCAACGGGGTGGTCGAATTCCAGAGCCTATCGGCCAGGCCTCCCAAAAATGGTAGGTTGCTCTCAAATATAGCCTTTGAAGCGACTCTAGGCGATTCGCTTGCCTCTTTGGCAAACACGCTACGTAAATCAAATACAACCAAGGGAAGCGCAAAAAGCGATAAGCTCAATTCTAGCTCCACTCCAAAAACGCGTGTTCCAGACTAGCCTGGCCTGGCTGCGCCCACTCCTTGTGCTAACGAGCGGGCAAGCGCTCTTCGATTTCGCCCTCCCTCCCCTAAAAACCAACTACGTATTTTTTTCACCAAGCGTGGCTGTACAGCGCAGAGTGGAGGCCGACTGCACTCTTTTCGCTTTTGCAACGTGGAGGCCGATAACACGGAATGCCGTAAATGAGACATCGCCAAGCCTAAACTTCGTTGGAAGGATCAGATGTACAAGTGCGGACCATGCTATCATCCAACTCCATAAAGCTCCAAGTTCCCCCTTCGATCACCTCTTGGCATAGGTCATCTACGCCCCGTAATTCGATTTCAGAGGCCTGACACGGGTCCTCGCCCATGTTCCTTGGTTCCAGATGTGTTTGCACCTCCTTTTCGATGGATGGGCAAAAGTCCAAGGCCAGCCCAACCCCGCTTTCTTGATTCATTCACTTGAGTTCTCTGGACTGCCCCCTCAAGCCATCTTCGTAGATCACTTGTTTGGCTCGCTGTCGACACCAATTGCGAGCGGCCAAGCAAGGTATGTGACCACGCGCCAAGTCGCTATCGCTGCGCACGTCACTGTTCGTGACAATGTTGCACATGTCAATTGTGAGTGAGAGAGTGATAACCCCCTCTCCCAT
Organism: Parascedosporium putredinis; assembly: GCA_949357655.1. Taxonomy (NCBI): domain Eukaryota; kingdom Fungi; phylum Ascomycota; class Sordariomycetes; order Microascales; family Microascaceae; genus Parascedosporium; species Parascedosporium putredinis. The sequence continues at coordinate 584,350 of CASHTG010000020.1, read as the reverse complement.
AGCCTCCAAACTCTGGGGAGGGGTCGTATGTCACACTTTCCGTCAGAGGCCCACCACGGCGCTTCTGTGCCCGTCTTCGGGGCGGCGTCTTGGACGGCAGTCGCGCCGCCGCGCATCCGGGTCGGCCTGCACCACTGGCCGAATACCCCACGTCGCGAGAATCAATGATGGGTTCGACAAGAGACAGAAATCCAATAGTTTTTTTATTTTGCACTTTGATTACATTCTTTCACCCCGCCTATTTCTTCTCTCATTTTTAATTCCCCCCTTACGCTAATAGTCTCAGCACGCCAATTCCACGAGGGGCTAGGTGTTTGCTTGGCCTGTTAGAGAAGGAATGCGAGCACGTGCTGGGCGGTCGCGACCACTCCGATACTGCGAAGTTGGAGAACGTGGGCAAAGGTAGCCAATTGCGTCAGAGGTGGGGGTACTTTGTCGCGTTAGAGCGGCCAGATATTAACACTGGGTACCAATTTTGGTTGAAACCCTCGTCGTCTGGGCAAGCAAGGTTCAGGGCTGGTATCTCTCCAACGACCCAAAAAAGCAGAAACAGCCAGCGTCCTCACCTCGCCTACATAACCCACGCATTTTCGTCCCGACCGAGAAATGGTATTGTCCCCAAGATCAAAGAAAGGTGAGAGAGGAAGAGAGAGAGAGAGAGAGAGAGAGAGTATATGGTTGTGTGTATGTGTGCGCGCGCATGTCTATAACGGAGATAAAATGAAAATGATAATTGAGCAGCACCAGAGCGTCCTCCCCTCAGCTTGCCCTCGCATGCTCTCCGATGAAGAGATTTTTCCTCTCGAGAGACCATTCATCGATCTCATCAATTGATTGATCCATCGCCCCATGGGTGTATGCAGCAGGGGCACGGTGTGCGTTGCACCCCGGCCAAGCGGTGATGCCCAGACCGAAAAACCTCAACAAGAACGTGTATCTCTCGTCGCTCTATCCACGTCTCAACGGATAAACACCCCCGTTCTTCCTTCACCTACATGCCACCCCTGCAACGTACCTCTCTCCGAGCCGGGGCCTCCTCCGATCAATTGGCCCCCAATGGTATCAATTGATCCACCTCCAGCGTCAAGAACCAGGCCCTTTGTGAAAACGACCTTGCTCTCATAATTCTTCCTCGATCTGTTCCAAGCTGGCTGACTCCTCTCGTCGTGTGTCTCTCCCCCACCTTTTTCTCCGGCAGCCTGTATTACGGGTGTAACCCAAATACAACCTCTTGAGGGAGGGGGAACGGGGACGGGGGACGGGGAGCAAGTACGTCTCCCGGTGTGCCCTATGAGGGTTCCTCCCAATCGGGGAGGATGCGGCAATGACGAATCTGGAGAAGATAACCCGCACATCCCTCAGCGCAATTGCTTGCTTGACGCCGCCCTCCCTCCCAAGGGAAGAACACCGTGCAGCCTGCATCTTTTCTGTTCTTCAGCCATGGAATTCGGAGCCGGGTGGGTAAGAGAAGAGAGAAATAAAAACTTGAAAGACAAAGAGTCATGTCCGCTTTGCGCCGAAACCAAAAGAAAAGAAGAAGAGGGGGTAAAAGACCGGCAAGTCGTACGTGAAATGATTATTGTTTTGCCCCAGGAGCAATTCAGTACTGGTGTCTGTCTCATACCCTCCATGCATCCGCCTATATGCTATCAAAGTTCTTGGCGGCACACTCAATGTGCAGCTCCCTCGAGACAAAGGGAGCGGAGAAGGAGGCAGAACAGAATGGAAGAAGGAGAGACAAGTCGGGACCGGGAATGCGCTATACGTGCCGCTCAGCCGCAGCCAACTTGGAAGCTCTTCCCACCAGATCCAATTCCGCGCCGACAAAAGAAAGAAAAAGAAAAAAGCCAGGCTGTCATTATAGAGGAGACAAAGAGACAGGGTTGATGACGAGCAGAGAATGTGAGTCGTGATATTCTAGTCGAATGAAACCAAATCGACAGCGACACGGCGCCAACATGGCCGGGTGGGGGTCCGGGTCGGTCGAGGTCTTGGTCCCCCGGCTATCACTTGCCCGAGCCACCCGCTCCGTCCCATCTCCCACCTCATTTGTTGATTTAAATGCCCAACAAAAACAATCAAAGTCATATGAAGGAAGCCCGAAGGGAGGGGAGAAAAATATACCTAGAGCCGTGGGTCAACGCCCTTGAATGGCGGGGTTCTGGCCACAAGAGAGAGGCAACTTGAACGAGGCCCAGAACCCTGCCATTTCGTCGCTCCCTGTTCCACTCACTTGTTTCTTCAAGGTTCTGGCTTGCAGCGCCCGCTGGTTGCCGAAACTGTCTATCATGATGACACAGCGGACTACCGAGGGGTTACAAGCCCAAGGGTTCCTAGGAATTCGACTACTCTTCCCTCCGTGCCCTTCATCCGGCGCCTACAAATGGGCGCCAGCGCAGGACTGGTCAGGAGGCGTCCGCCAATACGAAACAGAACGCCCAACCTTCCTATCATACATGAGATTGCCTTAAGACTGTTTAAGAGAGCGAGGTCCAAGTTTTTAACATAATTGTATTTGTTTGGGACTTTTTATGTTTAAATTTTTGTTCGTTTTCAAAGGACTCTTTTCAGCGCAGAATGAGCTTGGCCCTGCTTAGCAGCGTCAAGCATCACCTCTGCGTTTCCTAGCGTACATGCCGAGACCGGCTGTCCTGCGGTGGAAGCCCATGAGCCTCCTCATCCATGGCAAGGTCCAAACCCCGCTTCTCCCTCGAGTACAGGAGGCAAGGCTATCCTCCCATGCCCATAAGCCGGCATTCCTCTTCTAGCAAATGCCATAAACTCCAGTTACCAGGCGTGTGGGGATCAACTTGTCCTCCACCGCCGTCTATCGACATGAATGTAATCCAAATACAGCTCCCTCCTATCGTGAGCTTTAAAGACAAGTAAAGAGATGGGAAGAAAGTAACACGCGTGGGAGAGGCGCGTTGTGTGGCGGCCCTTCGTGGTATCTATGCACAAACATTTTTTCGCTCGCAAGGTCTAGAAAGGCATCACGGGCCCATATAACCAGGACATGGTTACCGCGCGAAGCCCGAAAGATAGGAAATCAAAGTGGCACAGTCGCCATCTCAGACTTCCGAGAAGTTGTGAAAAGGAGATATAAAAAAAGAAAACAAGATGGGTATCTTATAAAGAAAAGAAGTGAAAAAAACAAGAAGGAAACGGATTTCGTAAGTATGATCAGATCTCTCATCGGAGTTCATCAGCAACCGGTGCTCCAGTCGTCATCACTTCTTGAGGCCAACCTTGTCAACAAGGTTTCTCCAGAGCCTGATGCGCCTTCCGTCGGCGCTTTCCGCTCTGCACATGGGCGCATCACGAACCATAGGTCCAACAATGTCCTCGTCACCCCGGGAGGGAATTTGGTCTCGCATAACATCCTAGGGAAGGCTCCTGGCTTGGTGTCCTCTAATCGCTTCCATTCCATGCTGGCATAGATGTCATTGATGACATTTTTGGGAGGGGTGCTTTCAGCACGGCCCCTACCCCGTCCCCGGCTCCGGCTTCTAGGCTGGGAGACCGATTGCGGCGCGGTGCTAGCAGCAAGTATCTGTTCGACAGCCTTGTCGTGCATACGCTTCCAGGATTGTTCGACTTCGGCCCACTTTTGCTCGGTAAGGCCGTAAATCTTGCTCGTCTCGCCGTAATTCTCGCCCGTACGGAAGAGGTGCTTAGTATAGTTCGTGCGGGCGTGGTCCCAATCCTCGCGTAGCTTCTTCAAACTGTCGAGGTCGGCAACTTCGGGTTGGTACGGAAGAGGGAGAATGGTGAAGTTGGCGTGGCCGAGGCGATCCGACCACTCATCGTCATTCAAAATGTTGGGAAATGGAACCGGAAGCTCCGGGCTGATGGGAGAGGCCCGGAACGACGTCAAAGAAGGCTTCGTGCTGAGCGCAGGAGTTGTATTCGACGAGCGGACAAGAGGCGGGCCGGGGTTGGGACGCTCGAGAACACTCGCGGATCGGGCGCGGGTAGGGGACTGAGGTCGTCGCGGGTCCACCTGAGGAGGGGCATCCGTTACAAGAGGGGGAGAAGGGGAGTTGTGGCCAGTGCCCGCTCGCGTTCCAGATTCCGGCCAGAGTCCGCAACGGCGTTTAAGTCGAGCATAGGCAGCACGACGCTTTCCACGGAGCCCCAGAAAGACTGGGAAGGCGAGGGGAGTAGACCGCCTCGGGAGTAAAGTTAGGACTGAGGGGGTAAGGCGACGAGATGGAGGATGAGCGGCTCGACGTCGCAGCAGCCATCCGGGTGGTGCTCTCGGCGCTAATTTCGTAGATGGAAACATTGGTCGAGCGGCTTTTCGAGGTACCCCAGCGGGGAGATTGGGAAATCGAGAACCGATTCGAGAGGTGATGCCCGCCAGAGTGGCTTCCGCGCTACCCATCCGGAGGCTTTTCCTATATCGCGCGCCGGACAAATCGGTATCGCTCATAAAGCCAAGGTCCTCATAGTCCAGACTCAAATGCTGATCAATCATGCTGGGATTGGAACGGTGTACACAAAACGGTTCATCGCCTACAAGAAGGTAAGATGTTAGTACTTGTGAGAGCTGGCCAAGGGCGAGCGCTGTAGAAGATGCGAGGCCCGGACAACTAGGCCGATCGGGGTGGCGGCGAGGCTTACACAAACAATCATAAAGACCTTCGGGAAGGTCCAGGTCATTTCGTTCCACGGGCTCCTCTTCAACATCAGGCAGTTGACGCACGCATGACTTGACCGAGTGCGCAACTTGGGCAGGCGACGAGGGTGGTTCGGTAAGAGCGAAGGGCAGATCGAGTGACGAGACAGAGCTGGAGTAGCGGAGATGGCCGCGAGAAGAGAAAGTTGGAGTAACGGGCGAACCGACGTCGGAAGAGGACGAATTCGTCGTATAGTAAATGTTGGCGAGATCGAATTCGGTAGGAGCCTGCTGCGTCGTTTGCATTTGCGTGTGCTGGGCGTACATTTCAAGCCTTTTGCGCTCCTCAACGAGTTGAGGCAACAATAACGGCTTCAAATCAGGCGCCATTGTTTCGGCTATGGTGGTGAGAGAGGGAGGGAGAAAAGAAGAAGAAGAAGAATGGAATTGGTGCGTGGAGGAGAAAATGGCAGGTGGTAGAGGCCACCGCCAGTAAGTGTGCTCCCGAGGTTGTGTTGTTGCTCGTGAGCTATGACTCTTGGGCAAGGACGGTCACAGCGGCGGTGGGAAAATTCAAGAAGGGGCGAGGGAAGAGAAAATTCGGAGCTTGGAGCCGGTGGGGCACAGTGGAGAAGAAAAGCTTGGTGGAGGTGTCGAAGGACCGTGGCCGGATTCGGAAGGGGGTGGGACCTTGGGAGGGCAGGGAACATGAGAAACTGGGTCAAAAGCCCGGTTTTCTTGCTTGCGATGACGAAGGGGTTAGAGTCCAGGTGCAGAAAACGTTGGCATGCACGGATGAGTGACGGCACCCAATTACATGAAGGCCCCAAAGTAAGCTGCGTTATTTCCCATCTCTCAGCAAAGGATAGAAGTGAAAGGGCGAGAAAAGACAGGTGACGGATACTGCTAAACGTTGCGGCGCTGTCGTTTGTTGTGAGAGGGCGCAGAACGTGGGGGACGAGGCCGCACAAAGCTCGTCTTCGTTTCTGTTAGAATTGCCCAATTGTTTATTGTCGCAGGAGCGGCGGGCACGGGATTGCGAATGACCGCACACAATCTTTTGTTGCTTGACCGTCCACGTGTACCGTATCGAGTTGATCAAGGTCCAAGGTGGTAGTTGGGCCGGAGCACAGGTGTTGCTAGCGGCTCGTTGAAGTCTTCGTGAGGGCGGGGACACCAATCAGCACTGGGTGAGAGGCCTTGCCGGACGATACGGATGAGCTGGCAGGTGATGAAAATTGTGCGAACCCCTGTGCCTTTGAGGTCGTCAAGCCACGCAAGGCCAGCGAAGACGTGGGGAGGAGAGAGAGGTGGCCAACCGGGCTACTTAACGGCGGTGAGGCGGGTTTTGCTCGAGGTATCTGTCCAGGTTGGGTTGACAGAAGAAGGAAGCAACAGAAACGAAAAAGAAAAAGAAAAAGAAAATAAACCGAGGAAAAAGAGAGTGGTGGGCGGTGGGGACGAGAAGGCGGTCGAGTCCAAGGGTGTGGTGTTTTGCGAGGTTGGACGATGTTATGGATGAATGAATGGCTGGGAGAGCTTCGTGAGGGAAAAGAAACCGGGGAAGGAGGCAGACACCCCACATCAAGTATCAAGCCCAGGTCGCCCAAAACACGACGTATCATCCAGCGAACGAACGAGAATCCAACCGACTTGAAGTCGCAATGGTCGCAAGTAGAACGAACAAAAAAGATGGAATGCAAGCACGACCACATGAGAGAGCAAGAAGGGTGGGCGGAAGGGCGAGGCGAGGATTGGGTGGTGGGTGTGGATACCCCGGGCACGGGATGGCGGATGCAAATGGCAAGCACGGAGAACCAAAAATGTGGCGGTGGGTGAAAAGGTGGAGTCCTCCTCCTTTGCCCTCCCTCAGAGAAAGAAGCCGATCCAGAACGGCCAAATGCGGACTAGTGTGTTGGCGGCACAGTCGTACTGGCTAGGGAAGGAGTGAGCCAGCGGGTTTGGTTCCCTTGGTTCACAGTCAATGTTTTTTTTTTTTTTCTCTTTTCCTTCCTCCCCTCAATATGGAGGGAGGTACTTCCCCGACCAAACCAAACCTCTAGCTGCTGACTGGGATGGCACGGCCGAGCTTGTCTGAGGCGAGAGCGACCCAGGCCAATGCCGAAAACTCCAACAGCTGAACGGACCGCCGAGGCCGTTGGGAGACACACGAGCAGGGCTTTGCTTCCGTCTCTCAGCAACTCTTGATCACCAAAGAGAACTCGGCAAACTGCCTCTCCCTCTTCTTGAATCCTTGTTTCCAAAAAGCCAGTCGTCTTGTCAGTCGTCAATTAATCCATATCTATGAAGGAAACCCCTCTTTTGTCTCGCCCAGGGCGCCTGGCTGCATGATTGCTACTCGGGTGCTAGCATTCTGCGTGCACCTTGCTTACTCCCCACCCTCCGTCTTCTCTCCCTTGGCCCTCTGTTTCAAGAAACAGCAAATGGGAAATGGGACCCTCTTCTCAAGGCAAGATATTGATACAACAAATAAATGATATCTTCTGCTCAAAAGAGAAATCGCACCACGGCTGAGGTGCATTGGTGGATCATCTCATCGCACGTGGTGCCATGAGTTTCATTCTTGGAAAGGTCGTCAGCCGATGTCAAAGTGTTCTAAGCTCATGCACGTTAATTACGTCGATGTAAACCTCCACGAACTCGCTTCCCCTTCACTTTCCCTCATTTTGATGCTTTGGATTCTTCTCAGTTGCAGCAGAGGTGCGCACCCCAGGTTTTGTCTCCCCCAACTGCACCATGCCACGGCGCCTCAAACGTCTGGTGGTTGGTGATTGGGAAACGAACAGGCGCCTCAATCCTGCCATTCACAAACCCCACAACCCACCAGGCGTTACCGGGTTCCACCAGTCATTGCAAGCACCGGGTTTTTATTACTCCAAATCCTTATTTTTGGCCCCGGCCGAGATATGAATTGATGAAGCCCATATCATCCGGGGTAAAGCGAATTGGGGAATTTGCCACTGTGAAATTGGAGTTTGCACTAATATCTTTTAAAAAGGAGTGTGCTATTTCTAGAGATCGAGTGCCAATGAAGCAACCAAACACTTTACACATAATAAACAAACAAGAGGAACCCAAATCAGATTGCCCGACCGTGGCTTTGCTCGCTCCAAGCGGTACCGAAGAAACACGCTAGGCTTTTCTTTCCAGTTCCAACGGCCACCTCGGGCAAACAGAGCGACCTTGACCAATGACCAACCAGGAAGAAGGGTGCTTTCAAACAGACACGGGCAGCCAACCATCAACTGTCAGGCCTCCGAACCCTATTAGAAAATAACACAACGTCTCAACTTGGGGGAGTCAAAGAACAAAACGGGATTCAGTGGATTAGAGATAGAGGAGATAAAAATACTGAAAAGAAAGAAAACGGGGCGAATCTTGGTCTGCGGCCCTGGGCTTCACACAGAAAGGTGGGAATGTTTCTTTTGCGGTCTTGAAGACTCGAAGAACTCGTTCACTTGCACTCGGGTCAATCACATAACGATTCCAGAGGCCTTGGTGGGGCTGACCCAGTCAGAATTCCCCACTGATAACAGCGATTCCCTAAGCGAGATCCACAATGTACCAGTACTTTTGCAACACAAAACCAGCCATTTTGATGACCACAGAGAGGCTGGACCAGAGGTATCGAGACCTTATTCGCGAACCCCGACGCTCCCTTGGTGGAGAACAGGTTCTTCCTTACGGGCTTGACGGGCTCCTTCACAGCATCAATGGCCTGCTTACAGGCTGTGTTCGCCCTAGCCCCGCGCTATCGTCCTTCAACTGCAGCGCTTCCGGTAAACAATCCGCCAGCCATTGAACAATCCTTCGCCCATTCCATTCCATCTGTTCCAGTGGCGTGTCTCTTGACGGGGTCTACCAGGGTTCAAGCCTCTCTCTGAACACTCCCTCTGCAGAATCGCTTACCCCGCTTCTGCCTGAGGTTTCCTTCATGTGGTAACCCGAGGATTGCTCGATAACGAAGCCACGATTGGCCGAGGAATGGCACGAGAGGCACCTTTAGCAAAACCTCTCTCGCAAGGAAATCAAATAATGAAAAAAAGAAATCAAAGGCATGCTTCAAACGCTGGGCTCACGTCGGTGGTTGACCTGACCTTTTGCTTTGCCATGCGTTCAATTAATTCCAGGCAGGATGGATGGGGCAGGATGCTGTAACCCCAGCCTTCTCGCAAACACTGTCGCCGTGGCTCGTCGGGAAGGATAGCCGCCCCGCCCCAATGCCATGCGCCCAACCACTTATTACTTGTTGCCTCACGTCGAGGCCAAGAGAGAAACCAAAAGAATATTTGGAAGCAGTCCCAGCATGACACGGCACCTTGTCGAGGCGGCTACGACCTCGTGGGAGAAGACACCACCCCTGCCAGATTGACAACCCGATTTCCGACGCTGACAGGGAGAGAGAGCTCCACGATAGGTGTGCTCGCTTCCAGAGGCGCGCGGGGCTACCGTGGCGTTGCCTCGATCGTTGGCACGGGGTCGAGGGCGGCTAGATATTGCAAACGCACCACCATTCAACTGCCTCGAGATTGGGGCATGTGGTGAATGCTCCGAGGATGTGTGTGTGGCTGCCGCTTTGGCATGTTTGAACCTCTTTCTCAAAATTCACTTGTGCAGAAGCTCGCCCAGGGCATTCTTGAACCGCAGACCCTTCGACCTCCCCAGGACATACATCCAATCTACTTTTTTTTCAATTTCTTTTTTAATCCATTCTCACTTCTCGCCACAGAAGGTTCTTCCGGTCTTGGTTTTAGGAGAGGGAGAAGGTGGTTCGCTGTGGAAAGGGAAACACAAAAAGGAGAAAAAATCAACGCAAGGAGTGGCCGAACGGCCAAAGCCAAAAAGCGCCCCAGCAAGTGTCTCGTTTCTGTAGTCCAAAATCCAATGGATCCTTTTCGCCTGCCCTCCCGGCCCGCCCTTTCAGTCCTCAACTGAGTCAGTCGAGCTATGCTGAGGGCTCGGGCAGCAGGCCCACCTCAAACCGAGTCAGGCAGGCCGCCCGCAACTTAGAAATTCTAGTGGCAATAATCTCGACCAGAGGCCGAAGGATATCTATCAAAAGCACGCCTCTGCGGCCCCGACCAGGCGAGGCAATCGGTATTTTTTTATTTTTTTGGCTTTGGTCTGCTTGAACTCTAACAGCCGAAGGATTTACTCCTGAGATAAGTCGCCCGTAGGCAAAATACCCATCTCGGCTTTCGAAACTAGGATTCTATTTCTCAAAAGAGGACAAAAGCCATTGCGGGTTGGGCTGTGGCTTGCCTGGGGAAGCCTCGGAGGGTTTTTCTTAACAAAGGCCAATTAATGCTGCATTGTTTGCCAGCGATGGACCCGAGAACCGAATCCAACGGTTGGGCAGTCTGGCCCCCGGAAGTGAAGCACGCGCAGAGCTTCAGGTGAGTCGGCGGCTTGAAATTGGCGGCCTTCGCTAAAGTAATGCGCCACACCACTTACAGCATCTTGAACCCTTCTTTTCTCCCCTCCCCGGAGCCCCTCGACGAACCATCCCCAAGGACCCTGAGTAATCCTACCGCGTATCACGGAATCCCTTCGCACTCGACCTCTACGGTGTCTTTTCCGGTCCCTGGTGGACAAGCCAATAGGGCTCTCGGTTCGTTGATCCGATAACCTATGCTTCCGACCCGACACACACACACACACATATGCGACGCACATGATAGCCGGACCCTGAGGTGATGAGCTCTAGTCTTCCCTAGGCTTGCCTATGATATGCCCTTATCACCGACAACCCCTGCCCCCAAAGACACAGCATCCCTCTCTTTGTCTCTCCGAGCCCAGATATGCAACTACGCGTCGGACAAGAGGAGTGGGGAAGCTCTGGACCCTGTCCGAAGGAATGGCCTGGGTTCTGAGCCTGTTGTCTCAGAGCCTCAGGGCCTATCGCCTTAGGGAATTCTCATCTATGGATGTTACCACCAAACAGATAATAGGTCCCCTCATCGGTACCACGGCCAGGCAGCCTGTGACAGCTCATTGCACATGGGCAGCTAGCCGGCGGTAAACTTCGAGGTCGAGGCAGGAGCAGTGTACTACGCAACGCAAAGGGTGTCGTGCTCTGTATCTTCCTCTTCCTGACTCCCATGTCACCGCTTTGGTTCTATTTCCCCGCCCCGGGCTGGACTATGTGCGCCCATAATTCATAAAAGGAACCGTTCTCGGTGCAAGTAATAGTGCCACCAGATTTTGGGGCCCCGCGTTTTCCACCATTTTGCGTAATTTGTTTCCCTCAGATGAGGTGTGAGCGGGCCCGTATCTCAAATTCTTCTCGTCAACTCTATAGCTTTTGTTCGTACAAGCGTATAAGTCTGCCTATCTCCATAGTGGCATTATTCGAACTGCCAATTGGTCCCTTTCAACCAATCTTTGAAGTGGATAAAAAAGCTGCATGCCCAGACCTTCGAGGGTTCACCTCGAACATGGAAGCGTTTATGTCCCTCGTTTCCGCTCACTATGAACGCTCCCTCCGCTTTCTCTCACTTGCATTAAAGAGGGTTACGTGAAAGCAGTCCTGCTGGTTCGAACCGTTACGACAAATGAACTGGAGCTGCAAAAAAAAAAAAAAAAAAAATGCGAGTAACTAAAGTGCAAGTCCCTAGGTCCCGCAAGATTGGCTACGACCCTGGATGAATCAGAAAAGTGTGTCTCTGAACCACGGACGAGCATCGCACCACACCATGCACATTTTAATGTCTCCCCTTCATCCTTTGCCTCCTTTCATGTTATTATATATACACGTTTTTTTGAATCCCTCTCCTCTTTCCCGCGTCCCTCCACAAACGTCGAACCTTGGTTCTCACGGTGCCATTCTCGATCTTGCGCAAGCACACGCATCTGCTAGATCCCCTGATACCACCTGGGGTTTCTACCGGAACAGCGCAGCAAAGAGAAGCAGGGCCTCTTAGTAGCATTTACGACCCACATTTGGTTGATCTCCCGCCAGCTCAAGTCCGGAACAGATGAATCCATTGGATGGGTAGGTTAGGGCTCGCATGGGATTTGGTTCAAAGAGGCGGTTCTTGGTTGTTTCTTTTGGCCATGTTGACTATTTGTCAATGACGGCAGTTGTGGAAATGGGAGAGGCTACTGCATGTGCATCTCTCCTCGTGGCGCCACGGTCTTCGCCCTCATGCCGAGCTCTGCTAAACTCACTAGCACAAAGGCAAGAAAGAGGGTAGAAAACGCTAGCATGTGTGGACTCTTGTCATGTTCTCCGGTAAATAGAGGCACGGAGCGGAGAAAACGAGACTATATCGAGATGGAGTGGAGAAGATATTCTAGGTGCACATGTATCCATTGATAGCTTTGAATACGAAGGATACATCTTGTGGGTATTAGTTTAGAGATCCGTATTCGCTACATTGCGCACATGGCGCTCGCCTCGTGGGCTAGTGAGGTCGAGACCACGGAGTAACAAGCTTGGAAAGATTGTATGCTGTTATTCTCTCGGCAAGACGTTTCTGCAACAAGCCCCGAGTTCGACATCAAGAGAGCAGACTTCTCCGGGCTGTGGTGGTCAAACGAAGAGGTTTCTTTTCTCTCTTGTCATGCCAGCTTCGGCCCGCTTCATTTTTGCGGCGTTCGTTTCGGAGAGAAAAGGAAAAAAGGGGAGAATGAAGCAGGAGTCCAAGTGCGGAATTAGATGGAGCAAGACATTGTATCGCCTGGCTGGCGGCTTGCAGACGTAGGACCCTTGGGCGGACGGGGTTGAAATGCTGCAGGGTATCGCAACCACATGTGAGGCGCGGGCGAACGAACCGAAACTGAATGCAAACCGGCTTTGAGGGTACTATTCATTCCATTCCACATTCCCACCCACCGGGCGGACAAGCCACAATTCCAGAGTGCCGAGGAGACAAAGGGCCTCGGTGCTAGCTTTCCCTGCACTCTTATCGTTCTTTTTTTTTTTCTTCTTTTTTTTTTTTTCTTTGCTTTCTCCCATTGTCATGCCTCATGTCTCCACGCCACTTATTGTCTACCTCGCAAATTAGCTGGAGAGAGGATGAAGCGTCGGCTTGGTGCTCTCATGAACGAGACTTCCTTGAAACAAATGATCTAGCACAATCACAAGCCAAGCCCCAAGATTTTAACGGCTCTCAACCGCAGAGCACGTCCGAGGGATGAGGGGGCAAGGTTGAAGCCTACATACACTTACTTACATTTACCTTTCGGTTGGCGCTCGCTTAAGCAACGCATCATCAAGAAATTCGATTTGTCAAGTGCTCGCCGTACTATTATCGGCCCTGCTTACATAGCACTGTACCAAGAATACTAGACATAATGCTTATAAAATAAAATAGCAAAATACAAAAGGCACAGTAAAAGGAGCTGGAAAGTAGAAAGCGTGAAGAGGAAGAGTGCCAAAGTGTGTATTGAGTGGCCCGGAGCGCATGTGATTGGTCCTGCCATCGGACGGTTCGGCGGAATGAACCGCCCCTGCCGATGGTGCCGGACACCACTCTCAGCTTCGCCCATTGCAGCTTGCAGGCCCGGGCAAGAAATTGGGGAAGGGTTCACTGCCCTTGGCGGGATGCATGGCATACCATCGGGGTTTCTCTCTTTTCTTTTTCAGTTTCTTTTCTAGAGGAAGAGGGACGTAGACACGACGCATGCTCGAGGCCGCCGAAACCCAGTCCCGCGACGACCGTCAAGGGCAAAGGGGAGGGGAGATTAAGCTGGGGAACGGTGTCAAGGCCTCCGCTCACCCTCACGAGGCCATGCATGGGCGTTGTGTCCATGTCAAACACGACATGCAACGTACCACAGCATGTTCCTGAAGAGCTGGCCATGTTTGTTTTTGGAGGGGGTATCGACCAGCCGGTGGAAAGCAGCCTGGAGAAATACCATGCCCGAGAAACGCATACATTCCGTCGGCACCACCCCCCTCTCTTCTTTCTGTCGACGGCGGCCCATCCGCGGCCACCGCACGAAACCAACAACACGGCAACGCATCTGCCTGTCCTCGGGAAGCTGCGGAAGGAAGGGGCAAAAAGGCGGGGAGTGTGGGTTTCGGCGCGAGCGGAGGGGGCAGTCGGCTGAGGGCCTGTATGAGCTCATCAGCCCGACATGCCGCCGTGCGGCCTCTCAAGCGGCTGTGCGACGACCCCTTTCTTTACTCGTCTGTCCTTGCCGAGAATAACAAAGGATGTGCCATCATCATATTGCCTACCCCAGATTCCAACCCCTTCCCCCTTTTTTCTCTCCTTTCATACTCCCCTTTGCCCTTCCCCCACTACGCTCCTCGTGTACGCTGGGTGGGAAACCGACAATAGGGCCTGCAGGAGAATGCGGGATTTTCACCAGACAGTGTTTTTAGAAGAAGAAGAAAATAAACCAGCAAAAACGTGGGGGATGAAAGACGCCAAACTCTCATTCGCGGGCCTGCCAACAGAGGATACGTGGATGTAAGTGAAAGTGAAGGTGAAAGAGCCCGCATATCAGTCGATATATATGTACGTGATTGTGGCCCTGTGAGCCAGCGGAACCCAAGCAAGAACCAACAAGTGGAGGCTCGCCGGACAGCTTACGTCGGCGGCGGCCTTTTCGACGGGGAAATATGCAGTCACCACATGCTACATGGAGGCACTGCACGAAGCTCTCGTATCCCTCTAGGCTCTTGAATTATCACCCAACACTGTCCGAAAGACCTCTATCCTTCAATCTATTGCCTGGCCGTTTTTTCCTGCCCTCCGTCTTTTTTTTTTCTTTTTCGCATTCCCAGTGAATAAAGCCATATTAGAGGAGAGTGCCAACCGCTGAACTGCCTTACTCCAGTCCTCTCATTTCCCAGAGTGCCACCATGATGAGCCTGAAAACTACATAACCTGCACTACTACTCACTTAATTAACATCACAAGTACTACTGCGGTCCCGTTTGGTGGTTCCATTTTAGTGACAAGGTGGCGAGCCCAACCTACCGATCATACCGGCAAAATAAAAGGAGAAAGACCGGTCCTAGCACAGGGCGAATCTGAATGGATGGGTTGGCTCAATCAGGCATCGAGGAGGGTCTATACTTGGCCGAATTGAGGCTTCCAAGTCTCCTTACACTTTCGAATCTCAACTGATGCTATTGCGTACATGTATACATGTACTTTGATGAAAATCGAGATGTTGCTATAATGGGTACATTGATCAATCCATTATCTCATGTGAAAACTCATTGTTGAACCTCGGGAGCTCTTAAAACAGCTTCAACTTGGCTGGGTCCAGAGAGGCATCAATTGATCTAATGGATGGATATGAGAGGAAAAGGTTTGAATGGAAAACAGGTAACTTTTCACCCTGTATCAAAGGTAATATTCGTTCGTACCTGCACGTGCAATGAGCATCAATTGATTCTCTCAATCAATCCATGTATAACAGACTGTGATAATATCCCGAAACAAACACTTCCGCCATCCATGATTGATTGATCCCGTGTAGCTCGGCTTTGAAGAACCCTCACAATTATCCCTTCATTCCGAACATATTAATCCCGGCACCCGTTTCCCGTTTCCCGTTTCCCATCCCCATCATCCGCCGACTCGCCATTGGGTCCATGAGTTAAATCAAGTGTATTAACACTGCTATCATCTTGTGCTATTTTCAGTAGACGAGCGAGCTACCCGCCCACACGGACCAGGGGATCGAGCTGGAAAGCCGCGGATCAAAGAAGAAGCTCTGCTCAAGCTTATCGTTCCCCGGTTTTCCTCACCCTTTTCATCTCCCATTTACTTCACTGTTATTTACTTGTACCTGCCAATCTGCTGCCAATATCACATGTATGTATCTCACTCCCCTTATCACTGCGGATATGCGGAAAGAGGCCGTGATAACCTAGGGCCCGGAGGCTCAGATCAAGACATGGGGTGGTGCAATTGAACCTTTCCATTCCCTGGAACCGAGTCAACATAGACATCCAACTCACTAGGACGCCCACACACAAGACCAACTCTGTCAATCATTCAATCAATTGATTCATCAGATGAAGGGGGGAATAGACCCACCACCAATAGCGAATAGAAGAGAGAGATGAGACGGAGAGAGAAAGAGGGAATTGACCAATATCCATATTTCTCGTTGGTTTGTTGGTTTGTTCATCACATCAAACAGGCTTGAAGTCAAGATGAAGTGTTCGCAGAATGTTGCTGTCCTCACGAACGAGAACAGGCGTCAAAGAGCTTGATTCGGCTTCGACCTTCCCGTTTTGAAAATCAGTGTGGACTGACACTTTCCCCCTTGTCCTCGCTGGCGTGTCCGTCATGTCCCCATGTCAGCCCTGGGAAACCCAACGATTTGGCCCGACGGACGGCTCTGGTGCAACACTTGGCCGAGGATGGTGCATTCCCTGGCACTGGCCACACTCCCACGATGATACCCGCCCCTGGTCAATCGGATGTCCTGTGCCTCAGCCGACATCCGGCGTCCCTCCTCATGGGAAGGAAATTACGTGTAGGAAAGAGGCACCTCTACGCCCGGTGAGTGAGGATCCAAGTTCATCAACCTTTTCGTCCTGAGCGCTTCCGTCGACACATTGTCTCTGCCCCTCCACCCTCATGATGCCGGCCTTCTCTCTACTGCAAGTACCCTGGTAGAGAGAGGAACCGTCGTGGCCCAATAGGCTTCAAAGTATTATCGGACAATGGGGACGGAAACAAAAAAAAAGATGGTGAGGAGGCAAAGAGGAAAGAAAAAGAATGGATAGAAGACGAACCACGCGAGCAATGGAACGCTGCAACGCAACCCTATGCCGTCTTCTAGTCTCGTCTCAGAAGAGCCGAAGAGGGCTGGAATCTGGTCGAGCCAGAGAGAAGCTTGAGAAGCTGGCTGGGATGTGGTAACTTGCGCTCTTTTTGGGCGCATTTTCTTGACAAAAAAATTCTCTTTTTCCTCTCTCCTGTTTAGCTTGATGTTACCCTACTCCGTCGTTCGCCCACAAGGAAAGGGCGGAAGGCGGAGGAGGAGGCATCATGTCTGGCCCAACCAACAACATATGACTTGGCCGGCGGGAGGCGGGCGAGAGAGGAGCCAAAAAAGAACTGAGAGTGACAACAGAATATCGAAAGGATGCAATGGATCCGTGTAATTCACATCCGCCACGGGCGAAAAGAGACCGGGTGCGCAGCTTCGAGACACTCCTTCGCCTCCCATCAAAGACTTGTTACGCGCGGAAGTCACCCATCAGGAAAAACAGAGAGAGAAAAAATCAAATCTTGCTTCCATCACCCGGGCTTGCCCTGGCCGTCCCTTGCATTAGCCCTCCATCAAGGAGGGCGACGAGCCACCACCATTCGCCCCGTCAGCCTCGACAGGAATGCAAGGCACCAACGCGCAACGACCCTCGACCACGTTTCCCTCGCTGTTTCGAACAAAGGAGCATGAGGAGATCTCATGACTCGACAGGGAACAAGGATTTTCTCTTTGAAAGGAGGGGGTAAGGAAGCGCCATTTTCCCTCTCTCTTCTTTCGCCATCGCGTGAGTGACGTGCCCAAAGCCGATCCTAAAGCCTCGCCTCTGTGCGAAGCAATGCGCTGTTCTGCCCTTCCTCGCATCGCAGGCCCTGTCCCCTACCGATCCAGTTCCTCTCCCGTCCGCCCCCCTCTTTTTGTTTCTTGTTGTCGGTAGAGAGGATGGTGGCGCCTCCCAGAAAAATTCGGGAGGAAACCAAGAATGGAAAGGCCGGGAACACTGGAAGAGGCCTGATTCGACAGAGCTAACACCAGCGACCCAACTCCCGATCCAATGTTTCTGCCTGGGGGCCTGACTGGACCTCCTTAGCGTCGGGACTAACCAAGTTCATCGTTGAAATCGAGGCACAGGAAGGTCTTCGAACTATTTGGACAGAAAAAGTGGAAGAAGAAGAAGAGAGGGGGAGAAGAGAGAAAAAAACGCCTCCACTATCCTCTCCACTCTTTCCAAGTTCTACATCATCGCTGACGGAGGAGGAATGGGGGACAGGCAGGGGCGGGCGCCTTGGCGGCTGTCTTCACAGTCTTCAGAGTCTTCACAGAGTGGGCAACCGGCGATGATCGGACGAAGAACGGGATGCGATTGGCTCAGAGCGGATGACTTTCGCCTTTTGTGCCTGTGGCGCTCTCTTCTGGCGTCTCCACCCCGGTTTCCCTCTTTGCCTTTGCTCAAAGGTGTGCCCTGGCAAGACTGGGTGGTTTGTGGCGCTGCTGCGCCGCCCTCGGGAAAGTCTCGGGCTGAAAAGACCAGAAAGCTCCGAGAGCCACATGAAGAAAGCTGGCGCCATCGCGTCCGGAGAAAACGACCCAAGCTGACTGACTCGCCCGGCCCGGCTGGCCAGAGAGCAGGCCTATGGGCATGGCTATACAGTGAAGGATCGATCCGTCGGCCGCGCCGCCTTCCATTACACCACGCAAGTATTGACCCAAGGCAATGGCGCGAAAAGTCTCCCCCGTCCCATCTCTACCTTTGTTTTCTAGATAAGATGGCAAGTCCGGCCGTCAAATGTTTAATTCGGTGAAGGGAAGGTTGAGGTGACCGGGTTTGGGTTACGATGGGGCACGGGAATCCTCGATGGGAGGCCGAGACAGCAACGGGCCCTTGGTCTCAAGTGAGACATCCGGGCCCTGCTAGACCCCTTTCATGCTAAGAAGGAAAAAAGGAAGAAACAAAAGAGGAGAAAGAAGATATAGTCGCTCACTGTCGAAAATTAGGGTCGTCTCTAAACTAGTGGTAAAGATGAGATAAGAGGGTAACTAAAAATTATCAGAGATCCAGGGCTCCCCCCTCATCGCTAGTTCGGAGAGTCCATCAATCATGAAAGTGGGGGCGTATCCTCAAGGGCAAGACAGAGACTCGTCAAGGGTTCACTAGTCCACTAGGCTAAGCAGGTGTTGTGAAGATAACAATGAAGAAAAGGATGGAAGAGGGGAAGAGGAAGGGGGAAAAGAATAGTAGCCAAGGCCTTTTGTTGCTCTGCCAGGCCCAGGCATGTGGGTGGCAGTCTCGCGTAGACTTAGTACCCTCCTTCACGCCATTCTCCTGACACATGAGGGTGACCCTGGAGGGCCGCAGGTCCGGTGGCACAAGAAGGCCGATCTCCGTGTTGAGGGGACCTCAACAAGGTGCGCTCCACGGCGCCATTCGAGAGATGGATGTTGCAAGAGGACATCCCCTCCGATGCAATACGTCGGTCACTAAACATGTTGAGATGAAGCCTGTAGTAAGATCTCGATGCCGTCTCGCTCAGACTCACCGCCTGGCCCGCGTATAGGTGAGGTTTTCAAGACCAAGGAGGCTCATACTACCCTTGGACTCTACCACTGGCAGATCAAGGTCGCTCGTCCCTGCCGTCAAGGACATGGGCGGGGACCACTGCTCAAGTTTCTTCTACGCTCCATAAGCTCAAAGCACTTGAAGGTGTCCACATTTCCGACCAAGCCTACCAAGGCATCTGTAGATGCAATGGATGTAAAGGAACGGAGATGGGGTTGAGCTTAGTGCCTTCGAGTAGAAGAAAACATCCATCCATAGACTCCAAGCTTCGGTGGCAGGCCTGTAACCAGGGAAGGAAGAGTTGACTACGGAGGCAGGAGCAATGATAGTGTTGATTTCTCCGATGAATAGGTTCCGGAAGATCATGTAAGGGTGGCTCCTGCCTGCAAGACCTTGGCGACCTCTCTACATGTCTGGAGGAGATGAATTGCTAGATGGGAGTCAGGCGAGCACGTCATGGCCTTGACGTGTCCTTTACAACTACAGGCGCTAGCTAGACACGCTCGGGATCATTCTGAGGAGTGTTTAAGCGAATAGCCTACGGCGCGTTGAGAATTTCTTCGATCATACGAAAGCTCGTGAAGAAAGGCGAACTGATCGCCGTATAATTATCTAAGGACCTAAGTCCGCCCGGTTCAAAACCTATGGAACATGCCTATGGGAAGCTTTGCTATCTCTTCATCTCCGACCAATCCTCGATCTCACCACTGCAATATATGATAGACCAATGATGCCTATACTCTCGCGATGGGCCATTGGCCTCCCTCCGAAGAATAGCTCTCCCTAAACAAGGACCATTTCCACCTGCATCTCACTCTGTAGGCTCCTGAAGCATGATGACCTCCTTCATGACCTCCTAGGCCAGAGCAGCCTCGAGCTCGACTACGATGGCCATGAGAGCAGTGTTCTTCTTGCCAGCCTGTATCTCGTGTTTCGTGGAAAGTCAGCCGCTGGGACATGGGATTGGAAAGGACAGTGATTAAACGAAGGGGATGTGAGGGGAGTAGACCCACGTTCTCGGGCTCCAAAGATAGCTCGCCGACGCCTTTGGCCAGAGCAAGAACTTGGTCGCCATGCTCATCTGGAAGCCTTCGACAGGACCGGTCATGTTGCTCACAGCGGACACATCGGCCACCCCAGACTAGATAAAATTAATAAAAGAATTCGTCAGCATTGCGTTCAACCATGTTCTCCCTGAAATTTCCGTTGGCGTTTCTTTTGAAAGCGAGTCTATCGATCGCCGTGCACCAAGGGTTTGGGGGAACAAATCTTACAGATGGAATCCGTGCATGGCTCAAAGTCGCCTACACCTCCCCGGCCACGAGCGCGGTTGAAGTAAGCGGGGAGGCAGTGGCAGCACGGGTGCTCTCGCACGCGGCCAGTCGAGATGACGATGGTGGAGGTACTGTTCACGTCAAAGTCCAAGGCGGCGGCCGGGGCGACGTCGGTGGGAACGCTGGCCGGCTCGTCCTGCGGGGAAGCGAGTGGCTCGCTCGGCTGGGTCAAGGGGGAGGATGACTTGTCAATGTTTGGATCGTAAGAACTAGACATGATGGGCTGTTTCTGTCGGGTATGTTTGTTGTAAATATCGAGGGTTGATGTTCTTGAATGTTCAAGGGAAGGTTGGGGAGGGAATAAAGAGGGGAGAGAGAAAGATCTGCAGAGGGAGAAGAAAGAAAGTCTATTTAAGGAATGGGGTGGCCCTGGATGGAAACCTCGCGATGTCAGTTAGGGATGCGATGTTAGTGAGGATGGTGAGGAGATGGCGTGGAGGCTTTCATTCTTTGTGAATCTGTTATGGTATTATTGATAGCAGGGTTGTGGGTATCATGCTCCAACTGGAAGCCAGCCCTCTATTGTACAAGGCTAATCATACATGGCGACAAAGGAAAAAGGACAAGATTTGAGAATAAGAAACATATAACAAAGGAGGGGGAGGAAGCGTGACAAGGACTAGGGCTCGGTGTCTTGTTCTTATGCCATCTTGGGATTGAACCAGACCATGACCTCGCGGAACGCCGTCCCGATCGACCTGACAAACGACATGAAAATGGTGGCGATCATGATAGGCACGAACTGGATCGCCTGCCAGAACAGCCAGATGATCCACCAGATAGCCTTGCCTACGAAGCCAAAGAGGGCCGCAAGGACATCATACGAAGTCTGGCCAATCGCCTTGATACCCGCCCAGATCGCCTTGGGCAAGCCAACAAAGATGGCTCGCATGAGCCGGTAGAAGCCGTCCCACACGTCCTTGAGGGTAATTTGGCGGAAAAAGGAAACGATGGCCGCGAGCATGGTGTGCAGGACGGAGAAGATTTGGGCAAAGACGTGGCCGACGGCGGCTCCAAAGCGGCGGGCAGTCTTGGCGAGCCAAGAACCGATGGCCACGGCGGCCTTCTTGATGCGGCCGGGGCTTCCTTGAGAGTGGTCCAGAGCCACTTGCAGACATCCGCGATGATTTCGGGGATCTCCTTGAGGACGCGACCTACGGCCCGGGCGCCTCTCTTCGCGTAGTTGGGGATGGCGAGGATCTGGCGCTTGCACCAAGGCCCAAAGAGGTGGCGGTGCTCGATGGCCCACTTGATATTCCTCTTGAGCGGGAGGACGACGGCGTGCTTGGGGACGGTGTAGAGGAGGAACGTGGGAATATCCCACGCGACAAAGACGCAGAAGCGGACGATTCCGCGCGCGGCACGCCTGGCGCGGCTCATGAGCTTGGCGTGCTCCGTCTTCCAGCGACGCCAGCCACCGCCCCTCCGCACCGGAAGATACTGGACAACCTCGCGATGACCCCCTTCGCGGCGAGACGGAGGGCAATCTGGCCGTCGGGGGCGATGACGGCGTCGTCGGCGCCGCACTCCTCCATGAAGAACTTGACAAGGGAGAGGAGACCCTTGGCGGCGGCGACCTGGAGCGGGGTGCGCTCAGCCCCGGCGTAGCGCCCGAGCTGGGCGACGTCGGCGCCGAGGCTGACGAGGTGGCGCACCACGGCGGGGTTCCCGAGGTCGACGGCGGCGATGAGGGCGGTGCTGCGGTCGCTCTGGACGGCGCAGGGGAGATGAGCCCGCTGGAGACCATGAGAGCGAGTAGGTCGACGTTGCGGGCGGCGATGGCGTCGAAGAAGCGGTTGAAGATGTCGGCGTGGATGGCGTACAGCTCGGGGCTGATGACGGGGTCGGCGACGTTGCCGCCGCCCCGGGTGCGGAAGAAGGGGTGCCGGGTGAGGGGAGGCCGAGGGAGTCGACGTCGAGGGTGGCGAACCAGTCGGCGAAGCCTTGGGGGTCTCCTCGTAGGTGGGGACGTAGTCATCTTCGGCGGCCAGCATGGTTACCGACGGGGAAAAATACTGAGATGCGCTGGGTTGTGTTGAATCGTGGGAGGGGGGGGTTTGGGAGGCGCCGGATTTGGCTTGTGTGGTGGGGAAAACGGAGAAATGCCTCTGGATGGACGAGAGCTGATGGGAGAGGTGTTGGGTATATGTATGAAATATGCGTGCGTCCTGTTTGCGTCTGAAGGACGGTTATCCAGTCAAATTGTCCAGATCAAGACAAGAATGCGAGTTTTCTTTGACGTTGCAAGTTGTACGAACAAAGGGAATCCGAATGCATCGAGCTTGTCATGAAAGAAGCAGGCGAGACCATCATCTTTTAACCTCAGTCGTGTTGACCCTTTTCTCCCGGCGGGGATCTAGCTGCTCGCGGGGAAATTGCGCATCTCTCCCTCCCCCAAAAGGAAAATAAAAAAGCTGCACGCCAAAACGCAGCGTCTCGTGAGGCTCGACAGAGGGTTGAATGGCTTCTTCTTCGCCAAGGTGCAGGTCATGTTCACTAGCACTGGGTCCATGTCGGAGCTGGAACACCGCCCCACGGCGCGCTACCCTGAAGCAGCGATGGCGCATCTCACGGGCCACAAACCAGGCCCAACCAGCCAAACGCGCTAAGACCGTCCAAGGTATGCGCGGTGGGGATTAATACAGTTGTCGGACGCCCTGCCGTTGCTTCCCCCTGCGGGAATGCGGCATCGGCATCGCTGGGCTGGCTAAAGGGTTCAATGTCAAGGTCAGCAACGTCATTGGCTCCGTGTTGTCCTCGGAGGATGAGGTTTTGCTGGTTTCTTGTGTTGGGCGGGTTTGATGATGGGAAAGCGTGGTCCGGTCCAGTCAAGATATCCCCTTTAATCGACATTCAACGGCTTATGCCCTGAATGCCATCATTGGATACCATGGATGCCCAAAGATCCGCTGGATGCCTAAAACGGTAGGTGTAATACCAATGGATCTAGATTGACCTTGATCTCGGATCCGCAGCCGCAGCCGCTTTGGAGGTTACGCCACGTAGTCTGTGAGCCCTACAAGGCTACCAACAAGAGAAGAGAAAGCGATGAGTTGTTGGGTGAATCCACTTGCGAGAATACCGAAACCAGCGCAGAGCCCTGGTTGGCAGCTTCCCGAGGACTCTCGCCTCATACAGTACATTACACATCGCAAAACAGATGACGCTGTCTCGTTGGCTTCATGCCTCCATCGAGAGATGCGTTTATTGGCCTTTCTGTACAGCGGAAGAACCGAACAAGAGAGCTCCGAGTACACTTTTCTTCTTCATAATCATCTCAAGCGATTATATAGACTAACCAACATCAGCGCAAACCAACATTAATAGCATCAATTGATGGCATTGCTTTCACTCCCGGGCAAACCCGTCAAGCCCGCCATCATTCTTGCTCAGCCAGACCCAGGTCGTGGCCTAGTGGGTGGCTGGCCAGCAAACCTGCATCGCGCTGCAGTCACATGTTTCCGAGGCTTGAGTGATGTGTGTGCGCTTTGTGTGTATTTTCTCTTTGAATCCGCTCTTCTTACATGTATCCAGTTTCCAAAGTGTTGGTCCATTTAGGCGATGCAAGCGATAAGCGAAGTGGGCAAACGTGGAAACAATTCTGGCCCAACGCTCCGAGGCTAGTCGGACATCGCCAGCACCGCCACACTGCCCTCATTGCGCTTGCATGGGTCAGCCTGTCTCCAAACAGGCTGATACCTCAGTCCCGAGAATATTGCAAGTTAAACTACCTGGCGTATCCCAACAGACCTCGACCCCAGTACCTCGGTATTGTGGGCGTCATCCCACCATTTCCGTCTCGTCGGAGAGGATGCCTCTCTGCCCTCATCATGCGCCACAGCTTTGGGCCGTTGCGTTGACTACCAAACAGTTACACAGCTTCCATCTGATTTTACTGATTTTACACGTCCTCACTAGGGCCCTGCCTTTCACCACTTTTCGTTTAGCTGCAATTTTGAAACTTTTTTTCTTCGTTTCTTCGTTTCTTTAGTCGCCCGTTTTCCTGCCCTCTGTTGATCTTCTACTTTGAAAGGGGGCTTGGGCGACAGAGCATACACTAGAGCGCTTGTAGTAGCAGATGCGGAACCATGACACCAAGGCAAATCCCTTTCCCGTCCACCTCAACGACTGCAATGTCATCGCGCTTGCTTCTCGGCAGTAGCTTTCGCAACCCGGAAGCGGTCTGAAGAATCCCACAAAAATAGAGACAAAAACATGCCCAACGCCACATTAGTTATTTCCGAGTCTTATTCGTTTCCGCGTCTACCCTTTCTTCTGCTTCTGTTCTTCTTTCCTCTTCTACTCTCCTTTTTTCCGCTTCCATCTTCTCCTCGTTTCGACAACGGCTCCTCAAGGGGAAGGCTTATTCTCACCCGATGCAGTTGTCGGTGCAAAGTTCCCGGACGATGGCGTCGTATGCGGGCTTAGGGTTGAAGTCCCCGTCAAAAGGAGGGGTCCTCGCCAGGCCTCCACGAATCCTAGATTACGGAGAAAATGGTTAGTATATGGCGTATATGGCTGAAAGGTTTCAGAATCGCCCAGTTCACGCATGTTGTGAAAGATGATTCAATATTTTAAGTACATGAACGACGCATGGGTGGCAGAGGTGACGTTACCTTGTCCGACACACCCCAGACGGTGATGCCTACGCACGACTCGATGTCGAGGCAAGCCTGAACCACAATTGTGTACTCTTCCGGTTCCGCGTCGCCAATATCCAGCTCCGTCACCGCGATCTGCTCTACCCCACTCGCAGCGAGGGCCTGGAGCGCTCCGGGAACGCCCGCGGAGAGTCCCGCGATGAGGTGAGTTTGCGATCCTAAATCGCGAGTCTGATGTTAGCGCCATTTCCAAAGCTCGTGTAGGTGCAGAAGCGAAGGAAGAAAATGGAATGTGTAGCTTACCGATGCCGTCGATGGGGACACCCTCGGCGATCCACTTTGCACATTGGTCACCATGGCCTGGGTCTTGGGAGACTCGGCCTGGTCAAGGTTAAAGTCGTTGATGAAGAGTTTGGCATCGGGATCAAGGCTTCGCGTTAGGTTGAAGACAAAGGGGACAAAACCCTCTCCGAGAACGTTGAAGAAGACGGATTCACGGAAGGTTCCGTTTTCGTTGAAGATTTCGTTCACCACGTCCTTTCCTCCGTCAACGGTTAGTGATTGCACTCTCTACACGATTAACCACCCCAGAATGTTCTCTTTCCCTCTCTCTATGACACTCAAGAATGGGGAAACAAGTGAGAAAGACGCAAAGAGGATAAAGAAGAAGAGAAGAATTTCAAACGAGAAACAAAGCTTCTGACCGAGGGTCTTGATAATCACTTACCCAGGCAAATATCTTGCCCTTGTACCTCTCCACCACGGTGGTTACGTGTTCCGTGATGACCTCGGTGAGCTCGGCAGCGTCGGTGATGTTCTGCACGTAACCAGGTAGCTGCGAGTGCCAAACCAACGTGTGGCCCCTCATGGGGATGTTGTGCTCCTCGGCGAAGCCCAGCACGAAGTCGGGCTCGTCAAAGTTGAAGACGCCGCGCTCGGGCTCCACCGACTCCCACTTGAGGCTGTTTTCGTTGGTCAGCTGTCCAAAGTTGCTCGTGATGATGGCCGCGTTGACGTCGGCTAGGAGCAGCCGCTGGTCTGTGATGGTCCCAAAGTACTGCTTGCCCCGCCGCACGAATAGGTTGTGCAGGAGACGACGGCCTGGCGCTTCGACAAGAGGCTGGCTGCGGCGGGCGAGGCGAGCGCGAGGAGCGCGGCCGCGGCGGGGAGGAGGGTGCGCATGTCTAAAGTGTTTGAATTTCTTTTTTTTCTTCGTGAGTGAGTGAGCTTCTAAGTAGGTTCGCGTCGTCTTAAAAGATTCAATGGTAACTTTGATACCTCGGTGGTAATCGAGGCGCTATATCTGAAAGGTGAGGAACAAACGGGAAAAGAAGGAAACAAACGACACCGTAGCTGGGGATCATATGTCTTATCAACCCATTCTTCTTTTCAATTTCTTGTAAGCATAGTTCGCGACAGGTTTGTGTGCATCCATTAAGCGACCCAGAAAAAATGAAAGGGAGGAAAAAGAACATTCAAAAGACTGTCAAGAACCAAAAGAGCACCCGACCCCTACCAGGAGTTGCGGATTGATCACCAAGCTGAGACTGCGGAGGAGGCCGAATCCACCAAACACCAGCCCTCCCTCTCAGCTAGGCGCCGCCATGTTTGGATCATCGCCAGGCGGGGAGACCAGGGGAGAAACAATGAACAGGATAGAAGGAGGGAAGCAGCAGCAGAAGAAGAAGAAGAAGAAGAAGAAGAAGAAGGGAAACCCTTCTGCGCGACTGGATCTCCCGTTCGGCGACCGATGGAAACGGAGCCAGGCGATCCCATGCAAATCACCTCTTCGGCGAGTTTAATGATCAAAATTGATGTGCGTTTGTTTTCCCCGCTGCGGCTCATGCTCATGGGAACAATTCCTCTTTGTCGCTCTTTTTTCTTGTTGGCTTTCCTCCATGTCTGCAACTTCAACGGACTGCGCCAACCATCAAGCGCGGCGCAAGGACGGTGAAGGGAGGCTGACGTAGAAGATGCAAAAGATCACATTCAGTTGTGGGATAGCTAACATCAATTCCTGTCCCATTTCCGTTCCAAGATGCCAGAGACAAGATGAAAAGGAGGTGTTAGGAACCGTGGCATCGCTTGCTTCCGTGCAAGACCCTCCCCCCTTTCAATCGGCTTTGCGACGCGCGCCATGCGAGCACATTCTTTTCTCGGATGCTTGAAGAAAAGCATGCAGAAAAGGGAATAAAGTACAGACGAGATGGAAATGGATTCGTGGGACACAAGTCCCGGCGTAAAATGACATGGGGAGGCAAAGGGATGAGAGGGGTCGGATGCAAACCCTGGAGGGGACGAGACGGTTGATGGATTATGCGTCGCCCGAGCCCAACGGGCGCTAAGGCAAAAAGAAAGGAAAAAGGATGTGTGCTCGATATGGAGGGGAAGGAAATAAAGCAAAAGAGTAAGAGCGGGCGCATAATGGTGGTTTCGTCTACCTGGATGATCTGAGACGTTTGGATGTCGATCAATGCGGTCGAACGACACGACACTTCCAGCCGATCTCGTGCCCACTCTTCAGCCCAGACTCGCTTGGGAAATCCAAGCGGTTTGACCAGAGGTCTTTGAAATCCCGATAGAAAGACCAGAGGACCATTCGCTTCGTCAGCGGCAAAATAGAAGAAAAGGACGCAAATAAAATACAGCTCGCTCGCACCAAGGCTTCGGATTGCGAACGAGGTTTGAATTTTTGTTCCTCCATATAGACTTACTTGCCAGGCCTTCTCCGGGACACGAGCCGTGTGGGTCAACCGGCCGGGAAAGTGGGGGCCGGGTTAGCAATGAACCCGGGAAAGCAAAGGGGCCCGAGCCGGACAGAGGGAAAAGTGGCACAACCCAGGGTTGAGCGAGCAAGTCCTTGCCAAACCTCACTTTTGTAAGCTAGCAACCTTTGTGAGGGCTTTCTTTCTCTTTCCAACCTGGCCTGGGAAAAAGGCGGGAAACGTTCCAGCAGTTGAAAATGGATGAATAGACTCTGTTTGTTGTGATTTCTAGCAAAGGTTAAACACACTATCTCCCTTGTTGCTATCTCTAGCACAAAATCCCAATTGGTCCAACTGATCCCGACAGAGGGGGTACAGCAATTCTATCTTCCTCTCGATTTCCGAGGGATGTCTCCGCAAAATACAAACCCAACTTCGTCCGACAGCCCGCAAAAGACCCTCGCCCGCAGGATTTCCCCTCCACCCTCGCCTTTTCTAAGCCAACCTACTCCGCGGCTCGGTCTGGGCCTGGGGTTCCGCATCCAGGGGTTTCGGGGCGCCGGCCAGAAACTCGAAAAACGGCACGGTGCTAGGTTTGCGCCCGAGGAATCCGCGCAAAATCTCGGCCTCTGGGCGGCCCGCCCCGCGCTGGAGAAAGTCCCTGCGGTACCTGGCGCCGACCTCGGCGTCCATGGGGTCCTTTGCGAAAAAGGTCACGAATAAGTCCATGGCAATCGTCCGTGCCCTAAATATTGATGCACGCGTATGCATCGTTAGTAGAAGCTCCCTTTTTTCAACCCTAGGAATTTGAGGAGGGAAGGGGGAGTTACGCACATGGCGTAGGCAAAGTAGCCTGCGTCGTAGGCACGGAATATATGCCCGAACCCAGCTTCCTTGATCGTCGTGGGCTCGCCCGTCCGCCCATCAAGTAGCCCGGCGAGCATGGTGATGTCCCGGCCCATCTCGCTATACAAGCGCGTGAGGTCAATATCCGCCACATCGCCGTACCCCTTGCCCGTGTGAATCGTCAAGTCAAAGAGCGCCTGGTGGACGAGTCCGAGCATGTGCTGCGTCCCGTTGACGGCTCTCGTCCGCGCAAGATCCTGGGCAAACTTGCGCGGCAGCTTCGCCTCCGGCTCCTCGACGGACTCCCCCGGCGACCGCCTTGTCCTGCTCGGCCTTCCAGTGCCGCGCGGTATCCTCGCCCAGGAGGCTGTAGTGCTTGCTGACTTGGACGAGCACGTTTGGGTCCCAGATCCAGTTCTCGAGCATGATGCTGGGGATCTCGACAAAGTCCCGCGAGAAGCCCAGGGCGTATTTTGTCTTGCTGACGAGGTAGTGGATGGCGTGGCCCAGCTCGTGGAACATGGTCTTGACCTCTCCGTGGAGCAGGAGGGTGGGGGTCTCTACAGTGGGCTTGCTGAGGCTGAGGATGAGCGCGCTCGCCCTGTACTGCCGCTTTCCTCTGCCCTCGTCAATAAAGCCCTGCTTTGCGTGTTAGTGACGGACGTCCAACCATCGCGATGAGAAGTAGGAAGACGGAGAGTGAGAGAGAGAGGAAGAAAAGGAAACTGGTAAATGAAAAGTGCTCTCACCGGCACAATAGACACGTGGCGAGCCTGCGAGAGCTTCCCCTTGCGATTAAAGATGTCTAGATAGAGATAGCCCAAGAAGCCGGCACCGAGCTCATCGCCATCCCACACCGTGTAGAGAATCACGTCCTCGTGCCAGCCATCGCACTCGGCGCGACGAAAGGAGAGCTTGAACAACCTCTCAAAAATGGAGAGCATCCCCGCGAGCGTGTGCCACACCTCAAAGTACTCGGGAAACCTGCTCATGTCGAGGGCAAACTTTTCGCGATCGTACATGCGCACGTAAAACGCCCAGTCCCACTCGTAAAGCGTCCCGAGCTCCTCCTCGTCCACAGCATCCGCGGCCCCCTCCTCAAGATGAGCCCGCTTGAGTCGCAGAACGGCCGCAATCTCCTCCTTGCCGAGGGGCGTCAGCCTCACGCGGAGATCCTCGAGGAAGCGGACGACCTCGTCCACGCTCTCAGACATGCGAGACTCCATCTTCAACGACGCGTGGTTCTCGTAGCAAAGGATCTTGGCGAGGGTATCCCGCAGCTTGACGACGCGCCGCAGCCTCTCGACGTTTTCGGGAAACCGGTTGTTCCGCGCGAGGTAGGCCCGTTTCCTCGTCGCCGCGCGCACGGCATTCTGCATGAGGGCCGGGTAGTCGCCGCCGCGGAACGTGACGCGGTACGTCTCGGAACCGCCGCCGTCCTCGTCGCCGCGCTTGTACTTGGCAATGTTCCTGTCGGGCACGCCCTCGAGCTCCGCGCGCGTGAACCACACGCCGTCGTCGGCCTCGTTGAGCGTCTTTCTCGCCGCGTTCAGCACGTCCTGGAGCTCCCTCTTGAGCGCGAGGAACCGGTCTCGTTCGGGGCCTTCTTCCAGGGCGGACCCGTTGCGGCGGTAGGCGCCGTACGTCTGCTCGAGGAGGTGGGCGTCCTCCGGGTCGAGGTCCTCCTCGCCGCGCTCGTACCGCTCGTACACGGCGCGGACGAGGGCCGCGATGTCGCGCCGGGCGATGCTCTCGGTCCCCGCGGCGCTCAGGAGCTTGTCGGCCTCGAGCGACGCATCTCGCAGGGCTTGGTCAGCGTGGACGGTGCCGATGAGGTGGAGGATCGACGTGCGCGAGCGCGAAGTCAGGTCGTCGTCCTCCAGGGGAGGAGGAGGGACTCAAAGGTGGCGGTCTCGGGGGTGAGGGTGGCGGCGAGGTGGTCCTCGAGGGCTTTGGTGCGGTCGATGAGGGCCCTGGCCTCGGCGATGAGCGAATCGGGGGTGAACTCGAAGGAAGGTTGGGGCTGTGGGGGTCCTCGGAGATGGCCATTGTGGCGACTTATGTGGTGAGCGGAAGACGACAAGAGACGAGGCGAATTTACCCTTCTGCCCGGGAAGAGGGGTTTGAGAAATTGGAGGATAAAAAAAGAATGGATGTTTCCGCCCATCCGTTACCTGTTAGCCGTGGTGTGGAATGGTATTAACATCCGTAGATGGAGCATTTCAATCTCTGATTTTCGGTTCGACCCCGCAGTCAACCGCTCAGAGATCAATGATTGATCGATGCGATGAAAGTGCATTGCACGGCGGTTGGTTCTCACACTTCCATTTCCACATTGATCCGTTTGCATCGCAAATGGTTGAGGAATACATGTAGTAGGTGCACTAGGGTAGACGTATTCATGAAATTCAAGTTCATTTAACAAAACACCAAGACAGTTCGTCCACACCCGCAACATGAAGGCCTTGAGACACCGAGGCCAGCTACCATCCATCATGTGCACCCAAAATACCAAAACTGCCCGTTCCACGCCGTAAAGTCCACCCACAACGAATTGAACATTCCAAAAACCGCCAATCGTAATTACCAATCCCTTGATTCCCTCCTCGTCCCTCTTCTCTTGGTCTCCAGTCCCCCAAAAAACCCCTTACACCACCTGCGAAACCTTGCCCGTCCTCACATCATACACCCACCCCGTAATCGGCACATCCGCCACCGCCTTCCTGCCCCGAAGCCACTCCACATCCTTCTTCACCTCGTCCTCGAGGTGCGGGAACTCAAAGTCGAGCCCCGCCACCTCGGCCGCGGCCTCGGCGCCCAGGTTCGTCCCGACGATGCCCCGCGCCACGTCGCCCGTAAACGTCAGCATGCCGCAGTCCGTGTGCTTGATCACAAACACTTCGCGCGTGCCCAGGAGCTGCTGGGAGATGACGATGCTGCGGAGGGCCTCGCGGGCGCTGGCGCCGGCGTTGCGTACCACGTGCGCGTCGCCGAGGGAGATGCCGAGCGCGGCTGCCGGGTCGATGCGTGCGTCCATGCAGGTCACTATGGGAATGCCTCGAGGTTAGCTAGCTGTTTTGTGTCCTGGCGTGCGTCTTTGGACATGTCTTTTTCTTTTCTGATGTCTGTAGACTTCTTTCTTCTTCTTGTTTTGAGGTGTGCTTAGGTCTTACGGATAAGGTATTTCTTCGCTGGCGGAAGGGCAAGATCTCCATGGGGAAAGTTGCTCGCGTACGCGCCGTTGGCCTCCACGAGGTTCTTCTGGACCGGAGTCTCGGCGCTCATGATGAAAAAAGGTGGGAAGAATAGCCGTGGGCTTTACTCTGTAAGTAGACGACGCAAGAGTTCAAATTGATCTGGAATATCCGTATAGTTGAAGCACAAAATACAGAGGGCAAGGACGTCTCCAAAGGGCGAAATGAAGAAAACGACCAAAGAACAAAAAGTCTGCTCCAAATGCTATCGCGCAAGCTCAATATATATATACTTTGCAGGGGACCTGCCACGGAAGCCTCACTTCCAGCAAACCCCTCAGCTCAATGCCCCTGCTATCCAAGCGCCGCTCCCTCCGAAGTCTCTCTCTCTCTCTCACAAAATGGGAGACCTCCCCCTTCCGTGTAACACAATGCAACATCGCCAAGCTGTTCGCATCCTTCCCGGTCCAAACTCGAGCTCACCCCGGGCAGCCATCGACTGCATGCTCCCAGCATCTCCGCATTTTTTCTGGTCGTCTCCACCGTATCACACCAAACGCCCTCTGACACATGCATAACGAACAAGGGGTTGACGAGGATGAGGGGCCCGGCCTGTCAAGGGTTGAGCTAGTCAACGAGCAATCAGCACCACCGGCGCCAACGCCTCGTCGATGGCATCATCACCAAACCATCCCCGATTGAGCCAGCTCCAGATTTCCCTAACCCCTCTCAGATCTCCCCCACCACCACGCCCTCATTTCTGTCCTCTGGCGCATTCCTCACAACTAGCATATATCGCGTCAACAGCCCTTTTGCTAGGCTGGCATCTGCCCATTATTTCCCTTTCCTGGACCTCTGTACCCATCTATCAAGATATCTGACCGTGCGCGCTCGTGGGGATGATCCCCTTCTCGCGCCTTATCGTGTGAACAAACCACATAAGACACCTCCTACCAAGTGTGGGGGATCGTCAACGGATGTTGCTCAGATAGGTTCACACACACATCACCTTTGACTCCTCTCTCAGCCGCTCCAAAGGCGCTCTTCTCTTCTTCCGAGATTTGCGTACGTTTTGCATGCACTTTGCTCCAATATCATCCCTTGACACACAATCCTAGGATATTCGGGGAAAAGCTTTGATGAGTGCTCAAGGGCTCGGCATCTATCATGCCCGTCGGGAGGTCGCTGACAATGATGTCATCGACTTAAAGTCAGCCTTTGAGCTCATTATCGAGGGATTAGTTCCTTCTTGAGGCGCGCCCACCTACTAATAGCCTTATCCCAAGGCAACGCAAGATGCCCACGAGCCGCCTGTAAGCGAACGGGTGGTTTGAAACCTTGTCAAAATGGATACAGATATATTTCATGCCCGCCCTCTACCCTCTATCCTAACACCACAAAGGAAAAGTTGCTGACACCGTCGTTCCCATGCTACTTACTACCAAATGGTTTCTTTTTTGAGAGAAAAAGACTTTGTTTTTCATCGCCTTCTCATTCTTTGACCTTGCGCTTCTCTTCTTTTCGCCAATTAACTATAAACAGATAGAAACAGACTCCGTCATCATGCCGGAAATCTATCGCACTTCAACCTCCAACTCCTGGCCAACAAACTTGGGCAGCTCATTCTCGACATCCGCCCAAGTCTTGTTGCCCTCGACAATATCCTTGATGGCCTCAAGAATCTTGTCCTCGTCGGCGCGCACCTGAACCATGGTGTCGCGGTCGCGCAGCGTTAGGCTGCCGTCCTTGACGGTCTGGAAATCGATCGTCACACCGAGAGGGGTACCGAGCTCGTCATTACGGCTGTAGCGCTTGCCAATGGTTGCAGACGACGCATCAACCTTGCTCGAAATACCGAGCTGGCGGAGCCTCTGGAAAGCTTGGTGATGAAGGGCTTAAAGGCCGCGTTGGTGGAGAGAGGGACGAGGAGAACCTTGGTGGGAGCTACGGTCGGGGGAAAGAGAGGACCTATAAGGGAGAAGAAATTAGCATGCTTATTACAAAATCTCAAGACAGTGATGTGAGGGTCGTGCCACGACCTAGGCAGGCTAGCTGGCTGGTTGGTCGAAAAGAAAGAAGGAGGGGAGGGTTGTGACTCACGCTTCGAGCCTCATCACCGCCGTCACTGGCGCGAGTCCAGTAGCTGTGCTCCATGAGGGAGTAGAGAATGCGACCGATACCGAACGACGGCTCAATGACGTTGGGTGTGTACTCTCGAATGTTGACCGTGCGCTTCTTGCGCTCAATCTTGACCAGGTCGCTCGTGACCTCGACGTTGCCGTCGCCCACACCAGCCACCTTGACGGTGATCTTGCCGCTGTCGGCAAGGGTCTTGGCGAAGCCCTCGCGCTCCTGCTGGTTCGACTCCTCGAGCGCCGTCTGGACGGCCTTGGCGTCCTTCTTGAAGCGGGGACCAAACTGCTTCTTGTCGATCTCGACCTCGAACTCCTCAACGATCTTGGGCTCGTCGAGGCGCTCGCGCACGTAGAGGGCAGCGCCCGTCTTCTTGGCGTGGACGCTCAGGTCGTAGGCGCTTCGGTCGGCGCAGCCCACGCACTCGATCCAGCCGGCCGAGGTGAGGAGCTCGCAGTCCCAGCAGTCGGCGGCGTAATGCGCCATCTCGTTGGCCATGTGCTGGCGGAAGCGCAGCTTGGACTCGTCCACGCCAATCCTCTTCATGAAAAGGAAGATACGGGCGAGGAAGTAGCCAAGAGTCTCGTTATCGACAACCCCGTTCTTGACGGCATCGCCAATGGTCATCTTGGTCAAATTCGTCTTGCCAGAGAGCTGGACGTGGCGATCGAGCAGGACGAGCTCAACATGTTCCACCTCGTGGAAGCGTTCGTGCTTCTTGCCGCCCTCGGGGTCGACAAAGTGCTCGACCTCGGCCATGAGGAACTCGCGTACACGCAAAAGACCGGCCCTGGGGAGATCTCGTTACGGTAGGAGCGGCCAATGGAGGCGGAAGCGAAGGGCATGTTGTTCTGGTTGAACTCGAGAAGCTTGGCAAAGTTGAGGAACTGGCCCTGGGCCGTCTCGGGTCGGAGGTAGCCCTGGAGGTTGCCGCTGGGGCCGATGGCGGTTTGGAACATGAGGTTAAAGGGGATGGGAGGCGAGGGCTGGACGCCGGTGGCGGGGTTCTTGAGGTCGTGCTTAACGATGAGCTCGCCGAGCTGCTCGCCGTTGTAGTTGTCGATCTGGGCGAGAATCTCCTCGTACTGCTGGACGACGGCGTCGTCGAGCTTGACGACCTCAGCCTTGCCCTTGGACTTCTTCTTCTTCTTCTTGTCGCCCTCGGCCTCGGGCTCCTCCTCGACCTTTGGCCGCGGGCCTGCTTGTCACCGGCTAGCCTCGCCTCGAGGATGTCCTCGACGAAGTGGTCGGCACGCATGATTTCGCCGTTCTTGGGATCCTTGCACATCCAATCGGCAAACTTTTCAACGTGGCCACTAGTCTTGAGGACCTCGTCGGGGGTCAGCACGGTGCAGTCCACCTCGAGCATGTCCTCCTCGATGACGAAGTGCTTGCGCCAGATATCGATGATGTTGGCCTGCAGAGCGCAGCCGGGAGGACCGTAGTCGTAGAGACCAGCAACACCATTGTAGATCTCGAAGGAAGGGGTGTAGAATAGACGGCGACGGAGGGTCTGGTCGAGGAGGGCGCGGTCGAGGGGCTGGCCCTTGAGAGTAGTTGCGGTGGAAGCCATTTTGCCTTGGGTGTTGTTGGTGCGCGCCTTGAACTTGGCGGCGTAGTAAGTAGGGTTATTCGCGGTGTTGAAGTAGCGGGGTCGAAGATGTTGAAGCCTGGCAAGCCGGGTGGAGTTGCTGTCCCTGCAGCAAGAAGAAGAGAAGAAGAGGGTGCGAGGTGAAAGTGTGCGGAGAGACTGCATTCAACTCACGGGGAGTTTTTAGTGGGGAGGGCGGTAAAAAGAAGGGGAGAGAGAGCACACGAGGGGCGAGGGAAGGTTAGATGCGGGAGGGGTAACCGCAGGAAACCAAAAGGTGGCTTTTGGGGGCGCTAGAGGGGGAGGAGAGATGCGGCAGGCGGAATTCTGGGCCAGAAGCGGGTTGGGGGTGGAGGGAAGGGCAGATGCGATGACTCTTACGAGACCAATTGGCAAAATTTGGATTATCTGTGTCGTGTCCCGATTCAACTTTTTGCTTCAAACCTGAGTCAAAATCAATTGCACACTCCCGCCCCTTGGCCCGTTTCCAGCAACCCTGGGGCTTTTGAAGGCTTCTGTGGACGTATGGCGTGAGCCTAGGGTGAAGCAGGGTTGCCACAGTGACTCTTGTGGTGGAATTAGCCACACTTCGACGGCCATGAAGGCCTTTTCCAGCAAGAAGCTCATGGTGGCTAACGCCACGGAAGGGGTGGCTGCAAAACAACCTCAGATTTATTGGGACTTGCACTCTGAGCATTCCGTCCAAATGTTCCCCGCCAAACGGAAAAAAATACTCTTATCGACCCAAGATTTTTTTCTGCCACCGCCTAAATTTTTTGTTCAAGACCAGCCAGTCTACCTCTGCGGCGCACCCTCAACTGCTGCGAATCTCTCAAACGATCTCGTCCCCTTTGATATAGAAAGGAGTTTTATCCAGGTCTTCCTAAGGCCTTTGGTATCATCGGGAATCAGAATACTTCTCATATATTGAAAAAATATCACCCCCACAACACCGACGACCCCGCCTGCCATACCCGACCTTTCTCTCACCCACCCACCGCCGCCACGATGGGGTTCGGCAAGCACTCCAGCGCTTCCCTGTCTCTCAAGACGGGGAACAAGCAAAAGCGCCAAGACATGTTCATCGAGCAAAAGAAGAAGAGATCCAAAGAGCGCCGAGACGACCGCATGCGGAGGCGGAGAGAGGAGAAGCAGGATCCGGAACTCCGACGCGAGAGGCTGGAGAACAACAAGCCACTCACCATAGATAAGAAGCGAGTGTGGGACGACGTCGACGACGATAGCCTAGGCGTGCAGGTCAACGTAGAGCAGCTCCGCCGGAAACGGCTCGCGGCCGAGATCGAGGCCCTCGACGCGGAGATGCGCGACGACGGCAAGGACGGTGAAGAGGCGAGCGAGGACGGCGGCGAAGAGGAAGGCTACGACAGCATGCTCGAGGACGACAGCGACGAGGAGCAAGAGAGGCGGAAAGCGATAGAGAAGAAGCGGAAACGAGACAGCAGCGTCGCGCCGTCCGTCACCCCGTCCACGACCAGCACAGCCATCGACCTCGCGCCCACCTCCCTCGTCACCAAGTTCCCCACCCTCTTCACTGACGACCCGCCCCTCGTCCCCAAGACCCTCGTGACCACGGGCCTGCGCTGCACCCTCCACAAGGAAGCCGAGCTCCTCTGCACCCTCTTCCCCAACAGCCTCTACGTGCCCCGCTCCTCCCATCGCTACGGCCACAAGTACTCCCTCCGCGACATTGCCAAGTTCGCCGCCAACCGCGAGTACACCTCGGTCGTCCTCCTCCACGAGGACCAAAAGGTCCCCTCGGGCCTCTCCATCGTCCACCTCCCCGCCGGCCCCACCCTCACCTTTAGCATCACCCCGGGCTCCTGGATGCCCGGCAAGAAGCTCCCCGGCCACGGCAACCCCACCGAGCACTGGCCCGAGCTCCTCCTCAACGGCTTCTCCACCCCCTCGGTATCCTCACCGCCCGCGTCCTCACCACCCTTTTCCCCATCCGCCCCGAGTTCGAGGGCCGTCAGGTCGTCTGCTTTCACAACCAGCGCGACTTCATCTTTATCCGCCGCCACCGCTACGTCTTCAAGGAGTCGAACCGCACCGTGGCCGACGAGGACGGCAAGCCCATGGCTGGCGTCGAGAATATCCGCGTGGGCTTGCAGGAACTCGGTCCCCGTTTCGCCATGAAGCTCAGGAGGGTCGACAAGGGTGTTGGGTGGGCTGGGAGCGAAGGCGAAGACGCCGTGCAATGGGCGTGGAAGGCCGGGATGGAGAAGGACAGGAAACGTTTCAACTTGTAGACTTGGCACTGGGACTCATCGTCGTCTCTGGAATTATCATATATCCTTTCATTTGACATGTGCGACCCACATTGATCTTTCCTTCGCCGTGCCTGATCCACGATTGCAGCATAATATCCACCTAAACTTTCCGGTTTTACGGCACAGTGAACTAAATATCCGCCTCTTAGATCTTTGTCTAATGTTCTCACTCTTGCAGTAACGGTGCACTCCGCTTCCCCTTCCCCCTTCTTCTCTTTTCTTTTTCTCTCCTTAGGCGTGCACTCTACTACTACTTACTCCTTCAGACAGGAATAGCTACCGTCTGTCAGAGAGCTCGCCGTTCCGTACCTATCTGTTCATCGCAAAGTGGCATAGCATGATACACGACCGTAGTGAGACAATGTGGTAGGGCATTTTACCGAAACGGTGACGTGCCTTTCCGGGGGTCTCAGTCTCAATTCACCTCTCCTAGCAAGAAGAGAGCCGGGAAGCAAAGGGGAAGTGGTCTTAACGTTCTCGCGCCTGAGACAAATCATCAGCCTCGGCAGCCTAGTATTCCCTTGTTTAGAAACCAAGCCAAAACAGTCTCCCCTTCAGAGGTGCAACAATGGATTAAGGGCAATGGAGAGGAAAAGAAACGGCCCAGACGCGGGGGAGCGAAGGGCAAGGGGAAAAAGTAAATTGAAAAAGAAAGCAAAACCCCATCGTGGATGAAACGACAGGGAAGAAGATATAACTATTGGAAACTAGTGCCTCGCCAATGTCAGGCCAAAGCCAAGAAATTCGCATTGGCCTCCATGATCCATCACACTCGACGACAAAGCACTCGACGACAAAGACAAAATCCTGTGATGTGTGCGCCATGTCTTGTT
Source organism: Parascedosporium putredinis (assembly GCA_949357655.1). Taxonomy (NCBI): domain Eukaryota; kingdom Fungi; phylum Ascomycota; class Sordariomycetes; order Microascales; family Microascaceae; genus Parascedosporium; species Parascedosporium putredinis. Next base: position 545,935 of record CASHTG010000020.1, on the reverse strand, counting down.
CACAAGAGCCGCCATGCAGTGAAAACATGGCGATGCTGGCTGAGGGAAAGCAAGGCAAAGGTGGATGGATAGTCCACGAACGAGGAAGCAAACATACATGTAATGATGGGTAAAAAACGGTTTAGCTAGTGTGCTCGTTGGGGTTCAATTCACGCACCAAGCAGTAATTGTTTCTGCTCCATCTATCACACACATGGGAGCTGCCGAGTCTTTAGTGTCAATTCAACTTTCCATTTTGCTCCTATTCACCTTCAATTTTTAATACACTCTGGGTAACTTTTACTGCCAGCTGAGGTGAGGAGAACGAAAGCGAGCAAAGTGGCCGCCATTTGGCCCGATGGACGGGTCAACGGCGGCCAACTGCTTCCCAGATGTAGCCCCAACCTGGCTGGTAGGGCGGGCATTTAGATTAAGCGAAGGCCTTCCCGAATGTCACATCCCAGATAGCGCGTCCTGCAGCTCTGCCTTCACTTTATGTTGGCCGGCTGGTCGGTAACCGAAGGAGCCATGTCCCCTTAAATAGCTTTCATCAATCAAGTAAATTTTTTCAAACCACTGTCCATGGTCTACCGGGTACTCCGAGAACGCCTTTAAAAGTATACAGCCCTCCTCAACAAGGGTGCGATCAACAGCCTTCTACTGCTGGATCTGAACAATAAGAAAAAAATTAAAGATCATACACGATCAAGATCCGTCTCGGGCTCGTCTTCGATTCGGTTCGGCGGGATAACGAGCTCGTGTAGCCACGGACGATTGCAGGAAGAACAGGTCCTATTTGCTTGACTAGGGGACTATTTGACGGCCTGTCCAGCCTTGGCCTTGTTGTGCTTCGTCATGACCATGTAGTACCTAGCGCATGGTCAAGTTAGCGATCACGCGACATTAAAGGAAGGGACCAAGTCAAGGAGGAATTGGATACATACATAGTGATACCACCGAGGGCCATGAAAACACCAATGATCGACTTGTCGCCGATGGCGCGGCCAGAGACGATCCAACCCAAGGCCACGATGGTGCACGTCTTCAAGTGGCCGACTACCGTACTCGACACAGCGCCGGTCTGTGCAATGATAAAGAATTGAGAAATGTTGATGAGGGAGGCGAAAACACCAGACTAAACACCACGCGGTTAGCTGACAACGAAAATAGAATGAACGTGCCTTTGCGCAACATCATGTTTTCCGGCGTGGCTCGCAAGGGGCGGCGGGGAAGGCCAACACGTACCATTAGAATCATGAGCCACCTGGTCAAGGAGGTGTGAGAAATCTGGGGGAAGGTGTCGACAAAGGGAATAACATAGAGAAGGAGGAATGCGCTCCAGGGGCCTGGTTGAAGAGCAGCTGCATGCTGTTCATCTCGAGCTTGCGGTGGTAGCTGCCAATCCAAACGGTATACAACGAAGACGCGAGGACGCCGGAAAAGGCGAAAAAGACACCAATAGGCGACGTCGTCTTCACATTGGCATTGTCAGCGGGGAGAGAGTCGTAGTATGAGACAATGCCGACGCCGAGGCACACAGGAATCAGCGTCAAGATGGCCTTTCGCGGGAGGGTAGCACGGTACATGAGGAAGTTCATGAGCGCAACCGCGGGGGTGAGGAGAATTCGCGCGAGCTGATAAAAGGTGACCGATGAGAAAGCGAGCGAGAAATTGGGGAGGATGACGTTCAAGCACATGGTGATGCAAAGAGGGAGCATGGTCGTAAAGGGCACCCTTCGGGGGTAAACTTGTTGAAGGGCGGCCTCGAGAACATGAAAAGTGTCAAAAAGGTGACCACGAAATGGAACGACGCGAAGCTCAACTGGCAAAGCTTGAACTGCGGGTCAGAGAAGATGGCCTTGTTGGTGAACACCTGGAAACTCTGTTAGCAATGTGCCGACACACGAGGCGGGGACCTCCTTGAGTCCAGCACTACCGGGGAGAGACATACGATGCCGACGGTCGCGAGGGTGTTGATCGCCATCCACATGAAAGCAGTCCTGGCGGCAGACTTGGCCGAAGGGGCGAGGACCTCTCTTGCTCGCTGTCCTGGGGCAGCAGATTCTGGGCCTCCTCGCGCGTACCATCCTCGAGATCACTCAGCTTTCTCGGCGCACCGTGATCTTCGAACTCGGTCATTTCCGTGGCTTTCTCATGTTCGCCCATGGTCGTCGTCGTCGAGGAAAGAGAGGGCGATCGAGCCGCCGACTTGGATCCGTCCGCCATCGTTGTTCCGAGGTTCCTGTTCTTCGGCGAAGGAGCACTGGTGCTGTCGCAGTGGGGTTTGACCGAGGTGGGTGAAATGCACCAAAGCAAATCTTCTATCTTCCTCTCTTCTTTTGAGCGATGTTGTCGAGTTCCAAACCTCAGCCTATTTCCTTTGGGAGAAGTCCTCTCTGTCGAGTTGGGCGACAGTAATAAGGGAGCGTGATGATCGGGTTCAAAGGTGATTAATTTGGGAGGTGACGAGAAAAAAGTTAGACTAGGTTACCTTTTAGTTCGTTCAGGGCATGCATGTGTGCGTCGAAGTCAATTTCATGGGGGTGGGGGAAGGGGGTGGGCGTCAATCTCCCAGGCTCCTTCCAGCGACGGGAGAGGGGCGATCCTTCGCGTCACCCAACCATCAAGTGTACATGCACGGCTCTGGTCCCCTGACGCGGATGGGACTGGAGCTGGAAGCATTGACTTTGTCAGTGTGCGTGCGGTAAGATGGCCCGCGACCGACCAGTTTGACTGGGACGATTTCAAGGGGGTTTAAGACACCGCCAGACAACTAGTAATGTGATCGATTGATTAAATCCATGGATCTATGATTTATTCTAGGATTTTGAACGACACTCTGATTTTCTGATGGCTAAGCACGGCTTGTTTTCCAAGTCCTCGCTCAGCGATGGGCTCACAGACTCAACTTGGGCATAGTTGAGGGACCAATCTTCAATTTTCGGGATTGCTTCGTTGGTGCCACTTTGGCAGTCGTCGATCCCTCCCCGACCCCTATTTCCCCTTTCACGTTCAATTGGTGTTGTTTGCTTCTCTTCTCTGCGGCTGTGCTGTGTACCGCACCACACTAATTGTTTAGGAAGGAACCTATTGAACGTTGGAGGCACCGTGATTGGAAGCTTGACTTCCTGGAACATTACCGCCGCACGATAGGAAGCTGTCAAACCAACTTTCGCTAGTTCCATGCAAGGATGGATCTCGCAAGGTGCTCGCGAGAAAAAAATGGAACAGAAAAGAAAAGAAAAAGAAGAAAAAAAAAGAAAAAAAAAGGGGTGTGAACGTTGAGCTGGCTCTCGCCAGTGTACGAAGTACTTATAATAGGTAAATAGGGCATGTACTCTTTTTGCTTCAACGACGACGAGTAAGGCATTAATTCAGACAAGAATCCTCGTCGCCGAGGCTGGAAGTTCAAGGCAAGATCGCAATTTCCTTTTTCTTCTCCCTTCCCTTTTCCGCCTCTGTTGTCCCTTCCTCTTTCCTCCTTCTTCTTCCTTTATTTTTCCATCTCACCTTCCTCGTTATCTTTTGATCAACCATTCTGATTGCGTGGCCATGAAACGGTGCCTCGTCAGCTTCAGAGATGTGGGCCTGTAATAGTACTTCGTACAGATATGGCGCGTCAGTCTGTTCCAGAAGCCCTCGATCACGCTGGTGCGGGTACTCCACACAGCTTTTTCATCAATTCGAGGAACCAATATGCCCCATCAGCCATTGGACCCATACTCATTTTGTCCCCTGCTCCGTTGCTGAAACCAAACTCAAGGGCTCACTCCCCGCCGCCCTGTGACGTTCCAGGGCACACAGAGCCATGACGCCACGGACGCAGACACGGACACGAGTAGCGAGTACAGTTTCCCATGGACCGCTGTACGGCTAGCGCTCCTTCGTGTGATGCCACAGCCGGCCAATCGCTTGGAGTAGCAACCCAACGTGGAATCCTCCAGGTCTTGAACACGAGGTCTGACATCCGTCACATCTGTAAAACTCGCAAAGGATGTATCCCATTCCGTCTTGCTGCTCTTGGTCTTTTCTTTTTCTGCTGGAGTTGAAGTTGTCAGACATATCGACCGAGATGAGTACTTCTTTCTCCTCTCGCCGTGCCCCGTGTCTCAGGAGTGAAAAGACGATGTAAAAATCTCACAGTCTTTTTCACAAGTTTCCTCTCCGAGTTGGTAGTGATCATCGGGCGAAGCGGGACTGTGGTACCCCGAAGTACCTTTCGACGCCTCATTGGACAATTTTCATGCTTCGTACAAGTACAACTTAGCCAGGGGAGACAAGGTGGGCCAGCGATATCAGCGCAGCGCGATCAAAGTCAATGCTCGGGAAAGGGAGGGCGGGAGAAGAAGAAAAATCAATGGAACTTTGAACTAGGTTGCTGGGAATAGGGGAGTGAGAGGGGTTAAAAGCAATAGTGGCGCTTTTATGTCCTAATCAACCAACAGCCACCTCAACTCGGTCCTTGGACATTTCTCGGGTTGGAATGTGCTATATTCAGTATACTCCGCACCCTCGCCCTGGCCAGCCGGCTCCATACTTGGGAGTTGACCGGCAATCTTGAGACGGGACAGGTTGTGTATTATTAGCATCGACAGGGCTGTTTCAACCATTGCTCGAATCTCCCCACCTGGCCCACCCGTTGGTTGAAGATAAGGGGAGGAGCTCAATGGAACCAACTTCCTGGACTTGTAGCGTGAGGTCGCCCGTCCCCCTTTCGGATTGCGCTGGACTCCCAAACCCCCACTGTCGAGAAAACGAACCTTATTCGTGATGTTGCGATTGACAAGGGCCCCCTTTTCGTTACGCGCTTCGTAATACCGGGATAGGGCAAGAGGCACATGCTCGGAAACAATTTTCCGTCTTTTTGTTCAGCCCAAAGACTTCGGACGGCGTGTTCTCCTGAATCCAGATACGAACTATTCCTGTTTGCTCAGAGTCTAACTTTTGTTCCTGCAGATCGGAGACCCTTCCGCGCACGATACCATTTGGGTGGCTTTCTTTCAATCGATTTTGCTCTAGATCTTGCTGGAACGAGTTTGAGAGATTCGGGGTTGTCTCCATTCGTACCTCCTTGTCACTTCTCGTGTCTAAGCCAGAGTTCCGCAGCACGCAAACTCTAAACAGGGAAGATGACCTGTCCTGAAGAAAACGCAAATCAAGCTGGGAAAACAGGGGCTAGACAAGAGAAGAAAGGTGAAAAAAAAAAAAAAAATAAAAAATAAATAAAAAGGGCCCCTTTTGGACCAGGCTAGCACAGCCCCGCCTATAGTTCGTATTGGCTCTCAAGATGGATCGAGTGCTCGCCCAATGTTGCGTTTGCTGATCAAGGGTAGTGTCGCCCTTCTTGCCTGTCGCCGCTGACCTTTGACCTTGGTGCTCAGCAAGCTCTGTTCCCGCTGTGCAGATGTCCATTTTCTCCTCACTGCTCCAACACACCGCCAGTGGAGGGAACGGATGATGATGTTGCTTCAAGCTTCAAGGAGTGAACCTGGCGTGGCCTAGATCCCTGTTGTTGTTGCTTGCTTGTGCTGCGTGTCGATGTCAATGGTACACCAGTGTTGGTGTTGTCGATCGTATTCCGTTGATCGCGCAACTTCATATCTCACAGCTTGCATTTGATTTCATTTCATTTGCCCCCTTCCCTTTTGGCCCGCCGCTTGTCTCCTGGCTAGGGCCATTTCCGCTTTTGATACCTCACCCTCCATGGACATGGCCGCTGTTCAGCTGCCAAATATAATGCTGAGCTTCATTTCAAAACAGAAGGTGCGGGGGCAACGCATGGAATGGACTTCTCCGTGTAGTCCAGAGATGGATCTCTCGAGCTTTGGTGGAAGTTAGCAGCCACCCACCCACCCACGTAGCATCCCCTCGACCTTGATGGTAGCTGATAGGCAGTGGCATTTGCATTAAATATTGGATTTGATCAAGGAGGCAGGGCCAAACCAGCTTGTCTAACTTAGGCCGCTGTGTGTTCCCCTTTCTTTCTTTTGTTTCACTCCCTCCTGTCCTTCGTCCACCTCCAAGCTAGAGAAGAGAGAAAAAAAAAAAGAAGAAAAGAAAAGAAAAAAGGAAAGGAAAAAGAAGCATCTTCCTTGATCTGATTCATTGAGCTTCGGAAGCCCCCAACCCTCCAAAGCACCGCTGATCTGTGCTCCTTCTATCATAGCCCCACATACCCTGGGCCCGTTTCGACACCGCTGCTGTGACCTTTCCCCTCCAGCTTTTTTCTTCCCCTCACTCTCCATTCTTTCTCTTCGATCCTCTCCCAGGACCAATTCTGCATCGCACGATTCCTGGTGACAAGTTGAATTAGCCTTGTTGTGCCAAGTTTGCATACCATTTCGAGTTTCCCTCGATCTAGTCACCTTACCTCCCTTTGCGCCGTCGACCCTCGAGCATACCCAACCTTCACAATGGCCCAATCTAATGGCAACGGCAGTGGCGCCAATGGCGGTGGTATGCAGTCCTCTCCCCTCCCCTTTCAATGCCCCGAAATCGCACGTCTTGGATACTAATCATGGATCCCTTTTACAGCCAACAGCCATGCCCGGTTCTTCGAAGACTTTGGCGTTTGGAAGGAGTCGCCTGTCCTCAAAGGCAACACGCAGTTCGAACCTCTCCCTGATGTCAAGAACATTATGATTACTGGCGGAGCCGGCTTTATGTACGTTCATGACCCATTCCCAAGCCGAGCTTGATCACTCCTGAAAGGTCGTCTGGGACGAAAACGCCAACGCGCCGCTGACACGGACCCTGTTAGTGCTTGCTGGCTTGTTCGTCACCTTACTCTCACATATCCCAATGCATACAACATTGTGTCCTTCGACAAGCTTGACTACTGCTCGTCTCTCAACAACACGCGCGCGCTCAACGATAAGCACAACTTCACTTTCTACCATGGAGACATCACCAACCCCTCCGAGGTGGTCAGCTGCATGGAGCGCCACAACATTGACACCGTCTTCCACTTTGCCGCCCAGTCTCACGTCGACTTGAGCTTCGGCAACTCGTACAGCTTCACCTACACCAACGTCTACGGCACCCACGTGATGCTGGAGAGCGCGAAGAAGTGCGCCATCAAGCGCTTCATCCACGTCTCCACTGACGAGGTGTACGGCGAGGTCATGGATGATGCCGATGACTTGCTCGAGTCCAGCATTCTCGCCCCTACGAACCCTTACGCCGCTTCCAAGGCTGCTGCTGAGATGATGGTGCACTCGTACCAGAAGAGCTTCAAGCTCCCCGTCATCATTGTCCGCAGTAACAACGTCTACGGTCCCCACCAGTTCCCCGAGAGTGAGTTTGCGGGTCCTTTTTCCCCTCGGCGCACTTGGGCGTTTGCCGCGCAAGCGGAGTCGCCTGGGCCAGCGCGAGGAGATGTTGTACTGAAGCCCATGCTAACTAAATTTGCGCAGAGATCATCCCCAAGTTTACCTGCCTGTTGAACCGCGGCAAGCCTCTGGTGCTTCACGGAGACGGAAGCCCCACCCGACGTTACCTCTTCGCTGGTGACGCTGCCGATGCGTTTGACACCATTCTCCACAAGGGCGAGCTGGGCCACATCTACAACGTTGGCTCTTACGACGAGATTGCCAACATTGACATCTGCGGCAAGCTGTTGACCGAGTTGAAGATCCCCCACGATAATGAGGACGAGTTCCGCAAGTGGGTCAAGTACACGCACGACCGTCCTTTCAACGACCACCGCTACGCTGTCGACGGGACGAAGCTTCGAAACCTTGGCTGGGAGCAAAAGACGAGCTTTGCCGAGGGTCTCGCCATCACAGTGGACTGGTACAAGAGGTTCGGCGAGAAGTGGTGGGGTGACATTAGCCACGTGCTTACCCCCTTCCCTATGGTCAACGGTGTAAACGTCGTCCCCGATACCGATGAAATGATCACCGACAGCCCTCAAGTCGATGCGTCTGCCCTGAAGAAGCGCAAGATCGATGGTGAGCCGGTTGCCACTGCCTAAGCGCGCTCACGCGGTTTAGATGTGGCTGCTTGGATCAGATCTCGGGGCGCTTATAACGAATTTCTTTTTTCCCAGTTTTGCCTCCTTCTATATACCCGACCTTTTGGGTTTGGTCACGACAAAGAAACGACTGGGGTTTCTTGGCATACATGTATACACTTTTGTAATTCATTTGACGGCAAAAAAAGAAAGGTTTGAGCAAAAGGAGTCATAGATGGGTAGCCGAGATGGACGCGGCCCCTGGAAGTTAAAAACAAAGCGGAAGTTTGTTTCGGAATGGGCTATTATTGAAAGGGGCGGGCGGTTGGCGGGTGGCGAAGGGGATGGATGGATCTAGGAGCGGGCAGTCTTTGTTTTCATGTTCGGGTTGAGGTCTTGGTTGCTCCTCAGCATCTACGAAATTTATACTATTTCAGAGTCTGCTGGGCGCTACAGGAATGCGAATGTGGCGTTCGACCTACGAGATGAATCCATCTCCATAGATGATCAAACAAGGCATCCTTGCTAGCTACATTCCACTGCTTGGTGCAATTCGTGAATGCCCATCTACTGCCAGCGAAACGCGGCTCGCCCTAAAATTGAGGCCTGTCTCGTCTCATGGCATCAAAGTAGGACACAGGGAACCTGGGCTACAACCGATCTGTCACACGAGTTAAAATCACTACCACGCTTGGAATGCAGCCCTTGGTGGGCGGTATGAGCGTGATTAGGCCAATGGAGACACGTGCTACTGTGGAATGTGTAGTATTCTACCCTTCACATCTGGCACGTTAAGAGGTTGAGAGGCCCAAACCAGAATCTACAAGTATCAGTCGTAACAGAAGAACACAAGCCCCCCCCCCAAAAAAAACCCCCCTGCTTGAGGCTTGGTAGAGTGACCGAATGTCTAGACTTTGAGGACGAAAAACATTCCGAGCATGCAAGCAGGTTCGGCTCGAGGGTCTCGGGGCACCCGTTCTATATGACGGGGATTTTGGTTGAAACGAACTCTGGCTTGGGAGCGGGAGCGGCAACGGCGGCGGGAATTTCCTCGTGCTTTCGAAACCCGGTAAATAGTGTCCGCTATTGGACCTTTGGTTTCTTCAAGCGTGCAAAGGCAAGAATGGTAAAGGTGAAAGGGGAGCCGGAGACCACCTTTGATATCCCCAAAGAAGTGTCTTGCATGTCGACAACGGCTAGCAAAAGGGTTTTACCTCCACAAAACATACGAGGCAGGCAGATTTTAGCGTGGACACGTTGTTTAGATGGGGCGGGAAGGGGTTCCGTAGCGGGGACAGCCCCGTGTCGAGTTGATAAGAAAGCAGGCTGACACGAGGCGCATTCCGTTCTCGATGACGAGTCAAAGGTGATGGTCGTTGCCAAGGCACGTTCGAGAAGACTTGCCTTCCTGTCAAGGTCTCCCCTTTCGGGGCCTGTGAACGACATCTCGTCCCCCTCCCCCTGGATGCCGACTCGGCAAGGTCGCAACTGACGCAGGTCAACGTCAAGAAGGAAATGCTGTCGTGCACACCGCCCGATGGGGGATCTGCAGTCATCAACTCGGAGCGAATGGAGTCACGAACCGTTCTGGCGGGATACCGGCCAAAGAAGGAGGGGAAAAGGGGCAAAGAGGGCAAGGGGAAGGGGAGAGCAAGAAAAGGAAGCGGCGTAAAAGAAGGATGAGGAAGGGATCGACAGCGCGAGTTCCCATTGTGGCTCTATTCGCGTGAGACCGGCTCTTCACTTTGTCTAAAACGTCTCTCTCTCTCTCTCTCTCTCTCTCTTTAATTGACGAAAAGCGGCCATCGCCCCATTCGAAGAAGTTTGGCCGGCAAAGAGAGGGCAAAGGACTAGACTAGACTAGGGGGAACTGTTATTCCCGACTCGCGTCCTCTCGCTAAAGCTACGGGGCAAGGCCTCCCCTTCCCCATCGGCGTTTACAACGGTTTTCTTACAAAGGTCGGATGACAAGGGACTTGGTCAGAGTCACAGCGCTGGCACAAGGAGCAAAAGTTGAGGTGAAGAAGGGAAGGGGGAAGGCAGAAGTGGAATATCCGCCCCCGTCCAAACCAAACGTCCAAAAAGGAGCAGCATCCTGAGCGTTTTCCCTCTGCGCCTGGCGCAAAAGAAAAAGATGTGAGCAAGGTAGGTAGGGGGAAGCGTTACATTCCGGCCAATATTCTGGCTAGGGCGACCTTGAAGGACGAGGGTCTTCCAATGGGAGGCTCTCGGATCGCACACCCGGTGGAGGCACTTGGTGCGAGCCCAGGCCTTTTGTGCGGCCCGCGCCAGCGTCTTGATGCGGAAAGCGGAGCACAATTCTGGCTGGCCAGTGCTTCATTATTATTCCCTTGTGGAATTAATATTACGACGCTTGTTGAGGGCTCAAGTACATTGTGCTGGGAGTCGAGCGTGGAAGGGTATTACAGTCAAAAGTCGCGAAAGAAGAGAGTTGGCGAAGAGGAGGGCCGCTCGCTCTTTGTATATGTGGCACTAGTCTACCAAATGATTAACATCATATCCCATGCAAGACCCTATCTATTCTGTCACTTCCTCGCAATACCTGGAAAGTAGTAACCGTCAATCCCATCTCTCCCAGAAACGTCGCGTTGAACACTCGCCCGCTGTCAAGAGATGCATGAAGGCGCCCAAAGCTTCAGCGTCGGGTCAGGGTTTTTACCCTTTGGGAGGGATATAATCCGCTTTTATTATGCATCGGCCGACGAGGATGTCCTCCCGGCGGTGCGCTCCTGGAAGCCAATACAACATGGGTCTCTGTGTTTTTCATTGCCTTGACTGTTCCTGCTCTCAGCCGGTCTTTGGACACGCTGCCGGCCTCAAAACAAGAGAAAAATAAAATAAAAGAATAATATTGAAGGACTGGATCCGTCTTCCGCGGCTTCAGCGTTCGTCCACACAAGGGGGACGGTCCCCTCGAACCCCGTACAAAGAGGCTGGCGCAAGCCGCACGCCCATCTTGCATCTGCGCTTCCCGCAAAGGACGGGAATAGGCCAAACGTTTGCCAATTGACTCTTCGTCTTCATGCTGCCATTTCTTGGTTGGTTCGGCCGACCGTTGACTAGCGCAGTGCCCGACTCCCATCCCCTCGGCTCTTCTCTTACCTCGTTTTTTGTATTTGATTTAATCGATGCTCCGTGGGAAGCCCACGGGTTCTCGATTCTTGGTTCGGTGGAGCAAAGCACTATCGACGTTCGCTTTTGCGACAACGCGCCGGCTGCCGAACCGCGGTAGGATCGAAGAGTATAAATTCTCGCCTATTCAACGGTGATTGGGGGTACTGGACATGAGTACTGGGTCTCGTGAGGTGAGATGAGGAGGAGGGGGAGGGAAAGGCAGCCACACGTTCTGAACATCCCGTCCAAGTACGAAGTACCCTCCACTCACCACCCAATTCCTCAGGGTCCCCGCCAAGTATTTCTGGGCTTGCATCGACATGGATGGGAAGAGGCTGTCAGTTCTCCCTCAAGCCTTTGAGGGTCAGGTTCATCCTTCGCCGATCATGGAAGCTATGTGATCGGTCTAGCATTTTCAAAAAGACGTTGTATCGCGCTGCTTGACAGCAGGCAGGCTTCTCGCGTGTATGAGCGGCCACGAGGGGGACCCCGACTCCCCGTTCCCTCTCCTGCATGAGGTCGCATCCATAGCGTACTCTCGGCCAATCCAAGACTCGGGGTCGGGACACTGACTGCAGCGCCTGCCTACGAGTTAGAACCATCGGAATCGTTCCTCGTCAACCCGGTCCGGCGAATTGGGCCACGATTGGACTCTGTTTCCACGTCTCCTATTTGTCTTGTGAAGTGATTACCCCATGATCCGCACGCGTCAAGAGTCTGCTGCAGGAGTGTACACTACTTGGGATGGGATTTTTCCTTTGCACGCCCTCCTACTCCTCTTCCTTTTTCTTTTCTCTTCCTTTGACTCCTTCCTCTGTGTCCTGTTCCCCTTCTCGCGCTCCCGTTCTTCCTTGCCTCAAGGGCGCGGTCGATGTTCTGGATTCACCCTAGCCCCGCCCCGCCCGCTAAAAGGCCCTGGTCCTTGCCTAGACTAGTGGTGGTCGAGGCGCCGCCCCTGCCCCAACATCTTTAACATCGTGCACGAGCCAGCTCTTGTCATTTCGTCCTGGCCCTGTCCGCATTCCTCGAGACGTCTCCCCTTCCGCTTTGCCTCGCTGGCAGCGTCCCCCTCTCCACACAAGTTGTGTTTGGTTCTTCATGGAATTCTTGCCCGTTTGAAGATTCCCCAGTCTCCAAGAAGGAAAAGAAAAAGAAAGAAAAAAATACCCCCAGACGGCTTGCTAAGCCGCCACAACTTGACCTGTCAACTCACCAACCCTTCTTTCTCCCCTTCCCTTCATACCACCCACTTTCTCTTCCATGATCACCGCACCTCGCCCAAGATTACGTGCCCAGACGAACACCCATTTCCCATCCCTCTCCTACGCGCAACCGTCCGAACTTTTCTCTCACCAAGAACGCAAGATCTAGGGGTCTCGCAACCTGTTCACGGGTCCCCTCCTTCCTGACACGCTTCATCCCGTCGATCGACCCTGCATGAGGCTCGCAGCTCAGCAAAGCATAACCGCCCGGTTAATTTGAGGCGCTGTCCATCTGACATGAATCAGACAAGGAATAAACTCCCCAGATCTCCAATAATAGGAACCAAGTAGAGATTGCAAAACAGAAAGGAAACTCGGGCGACCAAGAGAACCGAAGGAGACGGCTGGCTCTTGCCACGAAAAATCCTCTCAATCCGAACGGCGCCGCGCCGAATTGAACGGGCGTGAGGAGAGCTCACCCCAGCCAGTTCCCAGGCATGGTCGCCGCCATCGAACAGGAAGAGAGTGCGTGGCGGCCCTGGAGCCTACCGACAACGGCGTCCCGACGAAATCATCCGCCATGACGACCGTAGATGCGACCCAGGCAGCCGACGAACAGTTGCATCCCACCACGGCCGCAGGACCCGTGGATGTGGATGGGAATGTGGAGGTTGAAATCGAGATCGAGGCCGAGGATGACAGTGCTTCCGAATTCAACGCGCAGTCGAGAGACGTATCTCGGTCCCCTGATTATGGGCGGGATGGAGGCTCGCTCTACGCGCCGTCTAGATTCACCAAACGCCTCGACCTGGGCGTGAAGCCGAAATTTACCGTGATTGGGGACAGCATCATGGAGGAAGAGAGTATAGACTTGTGAGTTGTTTCCTCGTCCGAACCCCCTAATTATGTCTCCTCCTTCTCCTGTCTTCAGTCTAATGTCTCGTTTTGTTCTTTGCAGAGCTGCATCCACAAGATCCCTAGTCGAGCGCTATCTAGATTACAATGAAGAGAACGGCCGGCGATACTGCGGCACCTACTACATGCCCAATGATGAGATTGAGCAAACCCGGTTATACCTCTCGCACCAAGTCCTGCTCCACATGTTGGACGGCGAGCCGAGCACGGTCCCCCTCGTGAACCCCAAGCTCATCCTCGACATTGGCACGGGCACGGGCGACTGGGCCACACATATGGGCGAAAAGTTCCTCCTGCGAAGTCATCGGCACCGATATCTCCGCTATACAATCCGCATGCCCTCCCTACAACGTGTTTTTCGAGATTGAGGACGCCGAGCTACCGTGGCTGCGCCAGCCCGACTCCATCGACCTTGTCCACATGAGACACCTCGGGGGCGCGTTTCGAGACTGGCGCTTCATCTACGAACAGGCCTTTGAGTGTATTCGGCCGGGAGGTTGGATCGAAATGCAAGAATTCAACGATGAAGACAGCTGGAAAAACTTCATCTCCGATTTCCCGCTGACGCGAGTATCCACAGCCTCGTACGGGACTTTTACCTCGCGGGTATCAAGTGCGGACGACCGCGAGGGATAGCCCATATCGACACCAAGTATTTGTTGGAGGCGGGCTTTGTTGACGTGCGGATCACAGACCACTCCATCCCCATCTCCGCCTCAACCGGCTCAGCGGGTCGTATCTGGCTCATGACCATCGTCGACGGTCTCGAAGCCTCCTGCCTGCGCCCCTTGACCACGCACATGGGCTGGGACCCGGAATACGCCAAGAAATGCTGCGAAGAGACGGCACACCTCATTGCCAAGTACGCCAAAGACCCCGAACGAGCCGAGAGCCTAGCCATCAAGGTACGCACCGTCACGGCAAGGAAGCCCGATGTCGGTCCCGGCTGGGATCTAGAGGTGGACGCGGGCGACATGTACCTGCAGAATGACATCTACATGCAGGCAGGTGGTGATGCCTCGGCGGAGCAATTTAGCATCCTCACCGGGGACACGACGAAAACATCGGTACCCGAGGAAAAGACGCCTGTCGAATCCATCATTGATCATAACGAGACGGCGAATCCTGCGCAGCACTCAGAGAACGGAATCGGGGAAAATGGCGTCGATACGCACCCGCTTGGTAACGGACATGAGTCGATGGCAAGGCGGACAACGATTACGGCATCGGACGTCATGGATATTGATGGGCCTGAGCCTACAAGACTAGCACAATAGCCAGAGAAGAGCTGGTTGACTGCTTTATATACCACACCAAGGCCACGATCTAGTCCTCGAGACGATTTGTTCCTTTTTCACCAGCGACTACCCTATTTCCTTGGCAGGGGATAGAACCTAAACGACGGCGGTCTTGCCTCCGTACACCCATTTTTTCTGGCAGTCGTTTTCTTCTTCTCTGATCTCGGGATGACGCATACACCAACTACCTCATGAGATGCTTTACATTGACGGCGTCCTGTTCATTACTTGGTGGTGACACCAATGCTTTTCGCATATCACTACCGCTCTTCACCTCCTCAATCCTTGCGATTCCTTCTTTCTTTCCTTCCGTCACCTTTCCCCCTCTGATCGCAGCATGATAATTCTCTCTGAGATTATGTCTTTTATGGCTCAAGAGCTTAACGGCCTCATTTCTGGACATCAATACCCTTGTTCCCATGACTTTCTCCAAGGCAACAACCGATTGCCCCTTCCATTTTTCATCATATTTTTATTTTTCATTTTGCGACGTCCTCGTCGCCTTATTTCCTTCTTCGTCAGAGCATCACATTCATCATCATCTTCTTCTTCTCCTTTCTATCTTTCTCATTTTTATCATATGGGCACGTTGGCTTTCGAGGCAACCTTGAAGCGCAGGAGGTCATAGATGTGATTCCAGGGTCAAGGCGGATGACTCCGAATGGCTTCAGTGAGGATATTCGAACAAACAAAGAGGCATTGGATGGGGTTATTATATATTGGGGCATGCTGGATTCTGTCGGTGCAGTCAAGGGCAGTCCATCAGACGTCCGGTAGGAGTACATGTACATAGATATACCGGAGGATTTCTTGCACAATGAAAGCCGAAGAAAAATAAAATACAAAAACACTTTTTAAAATGAAATTGCAGACTGCGTCTTGTGCGCTCCTCCATTATATTATGCTCTGTAATTAATACAAGTCGTCCCCGTTCAATCTGAGCTTGATGTGAAGTTTCTCAGGAACACAAAGTGGCTGATTGGTGTGGCTACGAGGCTGAAGTCCGGAGCTTGGGTGCCTGCCCAGCGGGTGCATGCGTCACTTGCTGGAAGCTTGAGCCAATGCAGCGAGGACCAGTTCTTTTGTGCCTTGACTCTCCGCCCCCACCAGCAAGCACCAGTCTCAATCAGCGATCCCAACCACATCCCGACCCAGCGACGAGGGCTCCGTTCCGCCAACTTTTTGAACGTTGCTAGGCTCCCTGGTTCCGGAAAATAAACCTCCGGCTTTGCATCAGCACCACCCTCGACCACGTTGCCTCCCCGCCCGCCATGACCGGATGAGCCTGCGTCGACATTGAGAGACCTCGGAATCAACAAGGCGGGCGATAGCCGGACCCGAAGAGATTGGGCACGCACGAAAGAAAGGGAGCGGCACAAAAGAAAGAAAGAAAGAAAAACGAGAGGAAGGAGGGGAATGGCTTTCACCGGCCTTGACGACGGGGGCTTCGTGGCGACCACGGGGGCCATGGATGAGCTCCACCTCGGCAACGGGGACAGCGGGCTGCCCATGTTCGTGGTGGAACAGGTCCAGCTCCAGTTCTCCGTCGCTGCTGACTTTATCGCGGCGCAGGTGGCGAACAACGTGCTCGTCATTGCGCTGTCTAATGGCCGGATATTGAGGATCGACCTCAACAGACCCGAGGACATCGATGGTAAGAAGAAGCACTCGCTCCTCGATCACTCCACCTACCTAGTTCGAGCGTAGGCACTCATGCCGAATAGGCAGATGATTTGAGCATGATGAAGCTGACATGTATATTGCAAAACCTCTAGATATCGATCTGCCTCGAAAAGCTTCCGAAATTGGCTCCATCCGTCGCATGTTCCTCGATCCCACAGCGTCCCACCTGCTCGTCTGCACCTCGTCGGGTGAAAACTACTACCTCCACTCGCAATCGCACCAGCCTCGGCCTTTGGGAAGGCTCAAGGGCGTCTTGATTGAGAGCGTGGCCTGGAATCCGGCGCTGCCCACGGCGTCGACTCGCGAGATCCTCCTCGGCGCCTCGGACGGCAACATCTACGAGACCTTTATCGAGACGTCGCACGAAATATACAAGAGAGATGTGAAGCACTTCAAGAACCTCCTCAAGCTCCCCGACGAGCCCATCACGGGCCTCTGGGCCGATAATCTAGGGGGCGGTCCGACGTAAGGCGCGTCATGGTCGCCACGCCTCAGAGGCTGTTCCACCTGTCGGGCAAGGTTTCGCCCCACGATAGTTCTGGCTCGGTGTACTCGGTCCTCTTCGAGTCGCAGGAGCCCGTGGTCCACGAGCTCGAGGACGGCGGCGGCGGCGGCCTCGGCGCTGGTGGTCTCGCCTGATCTGCCCGAGGAGGAAGGCTTTAGGGAAGATACCCGCGAGCGGGCGTTTGCCTGGCTTTCTTCGCACGGCGTTTACCATGGGAAACTTCTCACCACGCCGACGGACGAGACGCTTGGGACCAAGGTGTTTGCGGATTCCAAGATGCTCTCCCGAAGTCAGTTTACGGCTTCCGAGGTGTCGGGGAAGAGGAAGGCCTCGGCCGAGCTCGTGGAGGCCATTGCCCTGACGCAGTGGCACATCGTCGCCCTGGTGGGGCGTCGGGTCGTGGCGGCTAACCGGCTGACGGGGAAGTGGTGTACGACCAGCTCGTGCTCAACGACGGCCAAAAGGCGGTTGGGTTTTCCGTGGATCTGCAAAAGAATACATTTTGGCTGTTTGCCTCGGATGAGATTTTCGAGATTGTGGTTCGGGATGAGGACCGCTCGATCTGGCACGTTATGCTAGGGATGAAGCAGTTCGACACGGCGATGCAGTACGCGCGCACGCAGACGCAGAGGGAGACGGTGGCCTCGGCCTACGCGGACCACCTTGCCGAGAAGGGGCTCTATAACGAGGCCGCGGCCATGTACGGACGCAGCAACAAGCCGTTTGAGCACGTCGCGCTCTCCCTCATCGATAGCGACCAGCCCGACGCGCTCAGGAAGTACCTGTTGACGAAGCTAGCGCTGTCCAAGCGGACGGCGGTGATGCAGAGGATGATGATTGCGAGCTGGCTCGTGGAGGTGTTCATGGCCAAGCTCAACTCTCTGGACGACACCATCATGACGCAGGCGGAGCTCGCGGAAGATCTCAACCCGGCCCAGTCCCGGGAGCTGCTAAAGGCGGTACGCAACGAGTACCAAGAGTTTGTCAATCGATACAAGGACGACCTAGACCGCAAGACGGTGTACGACATCGCGGGCAGCCACGGCAGGGAGGCGGAGCTGCTCTACTTTGCCAACGCCATTAACGACTACAACTACGTGCTGTCATACTGGGTGCAGCGGGAGAGGTGGGCGGAGGCGCTCAACGTGCTCAAGAAGCAAAAGGACCCCACCATATTCTACCGGTACAGCACCGTGTTGATGCTCCACACGGCTACGGAGTTGGTGGAGATACTGATGCGGCACGCGGATCTGCGGCCGCGGAACCTCATCCCCGCGCTGCTGGGCTACAACCGGCAGTTCTCGGGCTCGCTCGCGCAGAACCAGGCGGTGCGCTACCTCCAGTACGTGGTGATCCAGCTCAAATCCAAGGACTCGGCGGTGCACAACACGCTAGTATCCATTTACGCGTCGCACAAGTCCAAGGACGAGTCCGGGCTCATGTCATACCTCGAATCCCAGGGGAGGAGCCCAGCTTCGACCCCGACTTTGCGCTGCGGCTGTGCATCGAGCACCACCGGACGTTGTCGTGCGTGCACATCTACACGAGCATGGGCCAGTACCTGCAGGCGGTGGACCTCGCGCTCTCGCACAACGAGGTGGAGCTCGCGGCCATCATCGCGGACCGGCCGCAGTCGAACCCGGGCTTGCGCAAGCGGCTCTGGCTAGCGGTGGCGCGCAAGGTGGTGACGCAGTCGGACAGCATCAAGTCGGCCATTGACTTCTTGAAGCGGTGCGACCTCTTGCGCATCGAGGACCTGATTCCCTTTTTCCCCGACTTTGTCGTCATCGACGACTTCAAGGAGGAGATTTGCGCGGCGCTCGAGGACTACGGGCGCAGCATCGACGGGCTCCGGCGCGAGATGGACGAGTCGTCGCAGACGGCGGCGCACATCAAGCTCGACATCGCGGCGCTGGACCACCGCTACGCCGTGGTGGAACCCGGGAGCGCTGCTACGAGTGCGGGCTCCCGCTGCTGAGTCGGCAGTTCTTCGTGTTCCCTTGCCAGCACAGTTTCCACTCGGACTGCCTGGGGCGTAAAGTGCTGGAGCAGCAGGGGCAGGCCAAGGGCCGGCGGATCCGCGAGCTGCAGGTCAAGATTAGCAAGGGGCTGGTGAGCGGGGAGAAGAGGGATACGATGATTGCGGAGTTGGATGCGCTGGTGGCGTCTGCGTGGTAAGTTTAGTTCATTTGCTGCGTCCTCCTCCTTAACATCGAGGGACAGTCCTACGAGCCTCTCTCAGGCCATTCTTATGTTTGCTTTACTAACCGCACCTCTGAATTACAGCATTCTTTGCAGCGACCACGCGATTAAGAGGATAGACGAGCCGTTTATCGGCAAGGACGATGATTTGACGGAATGGGCCTTGTAATGATGAGGTGGATGGGGAGGGAGAGGAGAGACGAAAGAGTTTGGTTCCGTTGTTCGGGTGCGAGCATCATATATATACCTCTGACTTGTTGAATCGCATGTTTTAATGTATATTCCTGCCTTTTTTGGTATTCTTTCTATTCGCTTTGATTATTGTCCAAGCTAGCGGTGTAAATGCATACATATGATTCCTTGAAACTACTGCTGAAGCGTATTGTTACAACTCCCCTCTTCGACGCCGTGACTTGTATACTATCTTAGTCCATCCCCCTCTTCCCACACGCGCTCTCTCGCCCTCCATTAACCCGCCCTTGCGTCCCCATAAGAAGATGACAACAAAACGATGGAGAACGGTGAAGGCCGAGGGTCGAGTCCCGGCTCGATTTAGTATTTGCACTGCGTGACGTTCAGGGTGGAGCTAGAAAGCATGAGAATCGTGACAATGAGTCCGTAAAGCGCAAGAACCTCGGCGAAGATGAGGATGAGGACCATTCCAAAGTAGAGTCGGGGCTGCTGGGTGCTCGCTCGAACTGTATAATCCTCTTTGTTAGCAAGTTTGTTCATATCCCCCACACCTTGCGTTCGAAAACCAGCCGTTCGGTCCCTTTCGTAAAAGAAACCAAGTCTCGAAAGGGGAAAGAAGGAAGACTCACCACCCGCGTCGCCCACGACGCCAATAGCAAACCCAGCAGCCAAGCCGCACAAACCAACGGACAAACCGGCGCCCATCTGCAGGAACGCGGTGTGCAGGGCCATGCGCTCGCGGATATCGCCGGAGATGATGACGGAGGAGACGACGCCGTAGATGGCGAGGATCTGGGCCATGACGGCGCACAGGGTGTTTTGCATCATGCGATCGGGGCGGGTGATGCCGGAGGCGAAGATGGCGGGGGCGGAGCGGGCGGTGCCGTAGGCGGCGCCGAGGACGGTGAGGACGATGGAAAAGGTGCAGCCTAGGGCGCCGAAGAAGGACTGTTGAGGAAGGTGTTAGCGGAGTGGAGCTTTTAGGGGAGCTGGCTTTTTCTTTTCTTTCTAATATCCTCTTTTTACGCACGTCGTGGTCGTGGCTATGAGGCATTGGGGAAGGGATGGGGGGGTCTAGTAGGAACGGGGTGGTTTCGTACGGCGTAGACTGGGCTGTGTGAGGTGTCATTGTGTTAGTCCTGAGTTCTGCTTTCTCGAGGGGGAAAAGAAAAAGAGATGCCCCTGGGGAGAAGGGCGCGTTGGCTAGGCTGGAGAAGACTTGCCATCTATCTGGGTTGTACTCCATCGTGATGAGTGGGCGGCGGGCAGCCGGGTTGATATGAGAGTGTTCGAGAGGAGAACAAGGCCACACGGCAATAGGGCACGAGAGAAGGCTAACCCGCACGTTTGATATGAGAAGGAGAAGAAAGGAGAGAAAGATTCAGTCAGCTATCGAGATTGTTTCGGGGGTAGAAGAAGAGCAAACAAGGAAAACCTCCAGCTTCAAGATTGTTTAAAAAGCTTAAGTCAACAGCTGCTCAACCAGGATCTACCACTCCCGTGACAACACTGCATTGCATGTATCGTCCGTCTTGCCCTTCCGGTTTCCCTCCCCCTGGTTTTACCGCTCCTCCATCCCTCAGTGTCTCCCAAATTAAGGTAGCCCCAAAGCTGAAAGAGGTCCCCAGGCATCCAAATAGAAATAGGCGAGGAGGTATCAGCGACATGGAAAGTAAGCAACGCCGCACCCTCAAAGGGGGGCAGCTCGTCGACTTGTGGCTGCTGGCGATGCTGGGGCCGGTTTGCGGGTGCTGCTTTGCTGCGTGTAGGCAGACGAATAAAGTGGGCCGTGATTGGCCGAGCGTAGTAGCACGGCCGGCGACATGTCCGTCCGACACACGGTCAGCCATTCTGACCCTCAAAGGGGAACAATAAAGGGCCTCTCCCCAGGCTAAAAACATCAATTTGTGGCTGGCGAGAAAAACTCAAAAGTTTGAGGTTTTCTTCTTTTTCTATTGAGGGGTTTCTTTTCTTCTCCGTGACGAGAAATGTGGTAGGTTTTAAGGCGCGCGTCTCGCCCGGCGACGGCGAGTCGTGATACATATCGTGAAGAACGGCGATTTCCCGTCAAAGGCTGCGCGGGCCAAACAGACACGGAAAACAAAATGGGTTCAGAGGTATCAAACCTATAGGCATGAGTGAGCCTCGTATCGAACCAAAGAATGAAAGGGGAGAAAGTAACCCTTGCATTCTCAGGAATGGACACATCTTGCTCGTAGCTGCGTGAGGGTCGAAGGGTTGGTAGGTGCTCCTCGCGAGGACGGGGACAAGCTCTGCAGCGTAAATCGGAACATCACAATATGTAATTCACGTTTTCCGACAAGTCTGGTTGTACTGAATTGCTCCGTCAAATGAAGTGAGATAGAAAAGGTCGACTTTATCTCGGGAGGGGACGGTCATATAGCCGCATCCGTGTTGGATGGAAACTTTACCATAGGGCAAGAGCCAAAAGACAATCAGGGCATCCAGATCTATAGTTGATTGATCCCTAGAGCATTTCCATGGTCGGCGAGAGAGAGCTTTGCCCCTTGCCGGCCGTTATTTCCGCCTCCGTGATTTGTATGGACACCCTGCCATCGCATCCTCCGAAGATCCGGTGCGCTGGGGCGGAAGGCTACGCCGCATCAGCGCAGGAGTGAGCGGCCCGGGATTGAGCGCAGAGCCCTCTCCGAATCCGTTCATCACAAACCGGAGCAGAGACGAGGGCTTCCCGGGCCCCCGGCTGCTCCTCCCGGAAGACCTTACACCTTGGATATCCCTCGCCCGTGGGCCCCATTTTCCGGGGTCTCTCCGTCGACCGAAAGGGACGGAAGGCTTTTGAACGCCGGACCTGCTCGCTGTCAGGGTCGCCCGCGCGGGCTTTCCGCATCGTCCCCCGCATCTCCCACGATCCTGGGCCTCGTCTCTTAGCACCAAAGGTGGACTAGCGGGCGCCACGAAAGGGAAACCCTACTTTCACTTCGGCTCGCTCCTCCCCCCGCCTTGCAATTTGAGCTACTACGAAAGAGAGTATTATCATCCTTTTCCCGCGCGTGAATCCGTCCATCATCTCTGCGTTGGCCTCACGTCTACCCATTCGCGGCCTCACACCGACATGGCACTGGCAGGATGTGGCCGAAGCTCGTTTTGTGGCGCCTGCACCGCACTGATGAATATCCTCCCCGTCATCCACCTGACTGACGGATCGATCGGACGAGTGAAAGGAGCCAATCTCTCAAGCCCCGTCGAAGCGAAAAAGACTTTTCTTCTTCAGGAGGGTCTAGTGCTGTGCTGTGCTGGGCTGGTGATGGAAGCCCCCATTTCTTTTTTTCTTTGGTGTCATTTGCTGCCCATGAATACGTCCCCACCGAGCTCCGAAACGCGGCCCATCTTGACCGCGGACTCGGTGAATTGCTGAAAACAAGAAATGAAGAGATAAAACAGCTCAATCCTGACCCGCCGTTATTTTACGATGAACGAGCGGGGGTCCATCTCCATAGCATGAAGTAGTTTTCTGAATCAATGTTGAGGATCTTCCACATGTTCAAACTGCATATCGAAGTCGTCTGTTTTGATGGCGGGTCATATTATGGAGACGAGAGGAGCCTCCGATTCATGCCGGAGATGAACAAGAACGGGCGAGGTGGGGTTGTCGGTCGCTAGTTTGGCGCGAGAGTCAATACGTGTGATGTTCGTCTCGAGGGGGCATTTTGTTAGCAGACGAGGTGATGTCAAACTATTTGTTCTTGGATCCCGAGGCATGCGTCCCATCAATCCTTTCATGCTGCTTCCAGATGGACAGAGGGGCCCAGACCAGCAAGGATCAATAAACTAGCTTGGCTCGGATTCCCAATTGATGTTCTCTCCCACCCTCCTTGAGCGGCGGTTGGGGGCTGCGAATGGTGTGGGAGAGCTCGTTGACAGTCAAGGTTGCATCGAATTGAGAAATCTTGCAGGTTTTCCAGCTCTGGTCTCCATCATGGCCAACGCTGTCGTCATCACTCGAGAACCCAACCTGCCACCACCTCAGCTTCCCAGTTTTTCTCCCTCGACTTTGCCCGGCTTCAGCTTGTATGTTCATTATTACAGGTTTGTTATGGAATCAAAAGAGAAGTTGTTTACCCCTTCTCGTCCTCGATCCAGCCAGGTAGGAGAAGAGCTGGGCCACACCCAGCCCAAATTCACGGATGCAGAAAGCCGCAAGTCAATACGAAGATCGAGGTGATGCATGGCGATGCATGGCGAAGCTAAAAGGTGACTTGAGAATTAAAAATGGGACGACGAAGAGCAGAATCGAGGTGGGCACAGGACGCCTCAGCCGTGAGCTGGGCTGGGCTGGCGTAGCCGTAGCCGAGATGGCTGGGGTGGGGCGAGGCCATGCGAAAAGCGAAAAGCGAAGGGCAAAGTGCTATTATTACAAGGGGGCAAGCCCACTCTTCGTGATGGGGTTTTGCTGAAGTGGTCCACTTCTATTAGGGTGATGAAGAAAGCGTAAAAGAAAAGGAAGAAAAAAGAGAAAAAAGGAAGCAAGTCGTCGGTTGGTGGCGTTCCGTCAACCCTGGCATCGTCCTCCCCTTGGGCCAGGTCTCGCCCTCAACGACCAGGGTGTAAAGTGTCAGGAGGCGTTGATAAGATGAGATGGGTGAGATGGGCTGTCTTCCCCCCTCTTACGAAGACCCCGAACTTGGTGCGAGCCTCGTCATCCGGGTCACTTTTCAAACAACCCAAGGGATCCCTTTTTTTTTTCCCCAGAGAGATCCGGATGTTCCAGTCATATGGAGCCCTCAACGAAGGGACTGATACGATCCCTCTTTTCCATCGTTGATAGCTGGGTCAGACGAGGAGGAAAGGTTGCAAGATCAACGCTGCAAGATTACAGGATATCCATCCAGATGGAGCTTCTCTTCTAGGGATTACGTACGACTGTTCCCGTAGTCTCCGAACGAAAGAAGATCGATACGTAATGATTCCAGATGGGTCCCATCTGCCCAATCCAATCGACATCTAATGTCCTCCAGTGTCTGCTGTGCTGCCCGAGCTTCCCACCCACCTGCAAAGCCCTGTTCTCCGGGCCTGGCCTGCGCGGGCCCTGGTCCGTCAATAGATTGATCCTTCAGTCCCTTCCCAGCCATCAATGCTCTTCGCGGACTTGCGCACAGCTGGGTATGTATTAGTGCAAGCGCAAGCAAACTTCAAGGCTTGCTCTGCTGCATCCGTCACAGTACACACCAGTATTATCACCGCGCACGAGAGAAAAAGAAGGAATAGCGGCTGCGCCAAGCCGAGGCCCGGCTCCGACGGCGGATTCGTCTGGTTGTGCCCTTCCCCCTTCCCCCTAACAGCGCGCGTCAACCCTCAAGGAGCTTCTTTAGTGTGATTTTTTTGCATTGGCTTCAGGCGCTCTGTTCGCATGCCGCCACGACGGGGTGTTGCCAGCTCACCTGAACTCAACACTCCCTGTCCTGTCCTGTTCCCCCTCTCCCCGCCCCATCCAACCTTCAGACGCTCTCATTGATGGTCACTTGGCCTGGCCAACTGCGCCAGAGGGCTGGAAAGCAGGAGTGTGCAGCAAAAGAGAAGGCCGCTGTGCTATAGCACTGGCCTATCCCTCTCCTTCCACTGGCGAGGGACACGACTCGTACGCACCCTCGTACCTGCATCAGCTGGGATGGCGAGAAATCTCCCCACATCGCCCAGCGCTAACTTTGGTCAATGGCACCCCGGCCCCCTTCCTTCATCTCTCTGTTCAATTCAGAGCACGCAAAGCCCGCAGGCTTTCTCTTTTGGCTGACCTAACACTGCACACTCGTACTTGTCGCTGGCTATGAGCTGGCCGTCTTCTATTAGCGTACATGGATTGGTCTTGAGAGGAAGCTGGACTGGGGGCCTCGGATGGCGGATGGCGGATGGCGTGGATGGCGTGGATGCAAGACAGCCGATTTGTTCCCGCTGCCACAAGCACACGCACACACGCACACACGCACACACGCACAAGCGAGACGCAGAAGATGTATGACCTCAACTACCCTACTCAACCAAACCCACCCAAGCTTCCAGCCTCTCTCTCCCTCTCTCTCGCCTCTGGTGTGTGTGTGTTCCTTCCCGCTTTCCCGATTCCGGGAAAGGTCTCCACCCACCGCACTCCCCACAGTCCCAGTCCCAGTCCCAGTCCCAGTCCCAGTCCCAGTCCCAATCCCAATTGATGCCAATCCCTGACCAGCTTCCACGCCCCCTTTACCCTTTAGCTTGGATGCGGCGTCATCGTGGGAAAAGAAAAGAGGACCAGGCCAAGGAGGTGGGACCTGGCCAGCGGTTTCTTCATCATCATTTCTTCCTTTCTTTTTTTTTCTTGGCCATGCATGGCCTTGTTCTTGTTTCTTGTTTAATATAGCATAATGAACTAAGCCCTGCATTTCTTGCGTACCTCGAATGCTCTTCTATGTTCTCAAAGATCGTGCATTATTATAATCCTCAAGTCCCCCACCTATGCATCGCATCGAAGTCTAGCATTCTGTTCGTCTCTTCAATCCCCTTTCTCTATCTCTTTCTTCGGACCCGTTCCTACTACTCCGTGCCCTTGTCTCTCACTTTCCTCCCTTGCCGCCCTTTTTCGCTGTTAGTGCGTGGTGGACATCCAACCGGGGTCCCCGAAATCGTGCGTCTCGTGTCTTGCCGAGTTGTCCGAACGAAAGGACCGCTTCTCACCCCCAACCGTCCTCAACTTCACTCTAAACCCCACAAAGCAGAGCCCCTAATAAGTCCGTTCCTCAATTTCCTCTCTTCCACACAGAAAAACTCTTCCGGAAACTCGATTCTTTTCGCCTGAGACGGTTGCACCAAGATCGAAAATAAAAATCCGGTGTCAAGCTCTCTCGCAACGCGGGCTGGCGTCGTCACCGAAACCTGGCTCCGTGACATCTGAAACCCCGGCTCTTTTGCCTTTTTGCAACTGATTCTCCCTGCTCCCGCGACCTGCGACGTCGAAAACCTGCCGAACAAGGGGAGCATCAATGCCGGACTTTCGAAGAGTAAAAGAAAAAGTTTGGACGAAAAAGAAAAGAAAACAAAAAGAAATCGACTGGGCAGAGGAGAGACGAAAAGAGGGAAAAGGAAAACGGCATCCCCTTTAAGTCTTCTTGAAACCAATCTCCTTTGGTTCGACATACACTTATATGAGCATACACATATTAACCTTTTTCAAGCCCGGTGCTCCGTCCTCCAACAACCACACGATCGACTCAGTTCCCGGGATCACCTTGAAGTTTGAAGAGAAAGCCAGGGTTGGCTCTTCTTGGGGAGGATTAACACACCCAACGACACAATAGGATATTTCCGACCTCACCGCAACGCAGTTTGAGAAGGAGCGCCGCTGCCCTGAAGTGGTACAAACGAGTCCGCCACTTTGCTTCCATCACTCCCCCGATATCCGATTCACTTGCTTCTCTCTCCACACTTTCGAAATTCTTCTCTCATTCCTTGAGCCCTGCCTCACCACCCAACTTCCTTCACCAAAACACCCGCGAACATGAAGCTCAGCTCCATAGCCGCCTCCCTGCTCGGTCGCAGCATCGCTGGAGTCCAAGCGAATTCCCCACGGTCCGGAGATGCCCTCGACACAAGACTCACACCGTCGCTTCGCGATGAACCCTCCAGCATACTCAAGCCCAAAGCCGCATCCCAAAACGTCGTAAGCCTCAACATGTGGCGGGACGAAATAGACCCCATAGCGAGCCACCTCCGCTTCACCAAGAGGAACATCCTCCAAACAACCATTGACAACATGGTGCGTCTCTCCCTTTTAACCCCCTCCCTTCACGAGGATTTGCTATTTCAAGGCTAACACTGCCATCTCTCTCTCTCTCGCCAACAGATCACCTTCTACTTCGTCAACATCACCGTCGGCACCCCCGCAACAAATCCGCCTACACGTCGACACCGGCAGCAGCGACATGTGGGTCAACACCCTCGAGTCCGAGTACTGCGGCGCCGCCCGCCGCCCCTGCCTCCGCGCCGGCACCTACAACGCCTCCCGCTCCTCCACGCACGCCCCCGTCGAGGACCAACCCTTCGACATCACCTACGCCGACGGCACCGAAGCCTCGGGCGACTTCGTCACCGACACCCTCGCCCTCGGCGACGCCGACGTCGCCGACTTCCAGTTCGGCGTCGCCCTGCGCTCCAGCTCCGCCCACGGCGTCCTCGGCATCGGCTACCCCCAGAACCAGGCCAACGTCATCGTCTACGACGAGGAGCCCTACGAGAACCTGCCCGCCCGCCTCACCTCCCAGGGCGTCATCCAGTCCCCGTCTTCAGCATGTACCTCAACGCCTTCGAGGCCCACGGCGGCACCGTCCTCTTTGGCGGCCTCGACCGCGCCCGCTACACCGGGCCCCTCGTCACCGTCCCCATCCAGCCCGAAAACGACCGCTACCGCCGCCTGCTCGTCACCCTCGACCGCCTCGCTCTCGACGACGACGGCGATGACGACCTCGTCGCCGACGACATGGCCCTCGCCGTCCTCCTCGACTCCGGCTCCACCCTCTCCTACCTCCCCGAGGCCGTCTGCCAGCCCATCTACGCCGCCCTCGGCGCCACCTACGTCGACGACCTCGGCCTCGCCTTCGTCCCCTGCACCGACCCGGACCGCCCGGACCGCAACCTCACCTTCTTCTTCGACGACCCCCTCTCCATCGTCGTCCCCTCCCGCGAGCTCATCCTCGACCTCGCCACCAGCTCCCTCGGCGACGTCCCCGATTTCGGTGACGGCGTCGACGCCTGCCTCGTCGGCATCGCCCCCGCCGTGCGCCGCACCAGCGTCCTCGGCGACACCTTTATGCGCTCCGCCTACATCGTCTTCGACCTCGCCAACAACGAAATCTCCATGGCCCAGTCCGCCGTCGCCGACGGCAACGTCGCCGACCTCGAGTCCGATATCGTGGAGATTGGCGACGGCGCCGACGCGATCCCCGGTGCCATGCGGGTCGACAATCCCGTCGCGGCCAAGCAGGGGCTCAATGTCGCCGACCCCACCGAGGACGATGCCGCTACGACTGAGGGCTTCTTGGGGAGTGCTGCGCCGGTGCGGAACCTTGGCGGTGCGTCGACGACGATGGCCGCGGTGCTTGCGCTGGTTGCGGCGGCGGCGGCGGCTCTCTGATCATTGGTGGAGGGCGAAGTTGGGGGATGGTGAGACAACCGGGGAAGGGGGCTTGGCGGACATGACTCGCAGAGGTGGGGCTTTTTGTCCCCTCTTGCCCTTCCTCCGGTCCTCCTGGCTTTCTTCACCGTCTCCGATGTTCATAACACACATGGCGTTGTCTTTTTCTTTCTTCCTTTCGCTTGGGCTTTCTTTTTTTTTTTTTTTGCTTTTTGTCCTCCCTGGGACCTCTTCCCTAGGAGGTAGGCATTGCGGTGGCGTTTAGAGAGATGATTCCCAGCCATCCTCTGGCTTGTTATGATTTGTTTTTTTTTTTTTTTGATGCTCTCGAGAGGGTATTGGGATACACTACCGTTTGAACGGCACGAATGATAATACGGGTGAGCATCCCGAGCATGTATGAACGAATAAATGGGAAAGAGGTGGACACCTGATTGGATCTCCCTCCCCACGAACATAGAACGCCCCGTCGATCGGGTCTCTATAGATTTTCCCTTCTCTCCATTTTATTTTTGCCCTAGATGATCTAGACGGTAGAAATAGGAGAAAAGGCATGATAGAATAAACCACATTGATGCTAATTTCGCTTCCCTTTTTTTCTTTGCATTGCGGGACGAGTTGTGGAAGAGAGCACAATTTAGTGGTGCCATATTGATGCTTTCATCGCTTGAGGAACATCCATGGAAGAGAGCATGACTTACGAAGATTGCTGCTGAGTGCGAGGGGAATCACAATGGTGAAAGCAAGGTGAAAAGAAACAAAACCTGCTTCCACTGCTAGGACGCCTGTCCACTCCACCTTCCAGTCAGACGCCGAGGGTGGTCCGTTCTTCTTTTCGTTTTTCCCCCTCACAAATAAGCGCGAGTGATAGGACCCGACTCGGGGCGCTACGCCGTCTCCCAGCCGGAAGCAGCGAACGGAGGTTGCGTTCGGAGGGCCCCTGCACGACCCTAGCCTCGCCCAACCAGAAACAGCGATGGAGCTATTACTTGTGCATACACATAATAGAGACAGAGAGATAAAGACAAGAGAAAAAGAACCGAGGAGTCCCTATTGTATATTATTTAAAGAAAAGTCAAGAAAGAAAGGGTTGAGGTCTTTTTTTTTTTTTCTGGACTGTTTTTCAAGAAGATTCCTTCAGGCGGGAACAAAGGTCGGGAGGGGGAAAGGCAACAAAAGAACAGAGGGCGGGAGTTGAATCTCGCCCTGTTCATGTTGCTGGCGCGCGGTGTAAGTGGCCGCGTCGCCAAAACGGCAAAAACAATTGCCCACTCGAATCGTCCATCCTCCACCACCATCCAAGGTTGAAGGTGGGAATCATGAGCCATCAGGGCGTAGGATACAAAGGGAAAAAAAACGTAGGGAAGAGAAGAAAAAAATAAAGAAAAAAAGGGTTCGACAAAGAAAGCGGAAAGCGGGTAGCCAAAAAGGAAAGAAAAGAAGAGAAGAAAAAGACACGGGAGAAAGCAACAGCCAACGCCAAAGCTCCACGAGGTTTCTCCACCACTAAACTCCAAAGTCGTCATCTCTCGGGTGGGAGAAAGGGCGAGAAATGTAAGGGGAGAAGTGTCATGTCTCCATCCCTACACCCTCATCCTCGTCACCTTCCTCGGGCACATATCTCCGCAGCACGCCGTCAACGTACCACCCGGGCATGCCCCAATCCCTGACCGCCTCCCGGATACCGCGGTTCATCCACCCCACGAACCCGGCCGCAGGCCTACCCGCGCCGTCGGCATCGTGATCTACGTAGACGAGCGCCCTCACCACTTGCACCCGCACCGCTGCCGCCGCTGTCGCGTCCGCCGCGGAGGATGAAGAGGCGGTAGATGGCGAGCAAGGACCCGATTCGATGGCGACATCGTCCTCACAACCCCCGTGCCGGCCTCGCCGCTCGCGTATCCGGTCCGTCCCGCATCGGAGTTTGGTGGCGTCGGCGTCGCGATTTCTACTTCTAAAACGGCCTTGTCAAAGCCCTCACCCACGCCCTCGATGATATCCAAGGCAGCTTCATCACGCTCGGGGAGGAGGTACAGGACGCCGTACACGCCATCTTCGCCCTGCAGAATCTCCTTTTGTGCCGCTGCCGCCGCTGCTGCCGCGGCAGCGGACGAGTCAGATCCGGACGTTCTCGAGGAAGAAGAAGAGTATGGCGAGGAAGAGGTGGCGGCCGTGCGAGTGGCGTGGTAGGTGTCGAGGGCGGAAGGAAGGAGCGGCGCGATGCTGGCCTGGCTGCGGGGATTGACGAACCACCGCCAGCCGGGGAGGTAGGCTAGGGCGACTGGTACGGCACCCGGGCAGTGGTGTAGCATGGCGGCGGAAGACATGGTGGGGCCATAGGCAAAGTAGAGAATCTCATCGTGGGCTGGGGAGGCCGTCAAGACGCTCGATTGCGAAATGGAGCTATCTTGTGACATTTTGATTATTTTTTTCTTCTTAGACCTCTTTGATGAGTTGGCTAGGCTAAGATAGAGAGAGAGTGAATTGAGGGAGAAAGAAGAGAGAAAGGGAGAGCGAGAGGCTCCGAAAACCCTCCTTTCCGTGGTGGTGTACGCTTCCCTCCTTGTAAGTCGTTTCTCTTCCTCCCCTGTGTTGAACTTTTTGTTTTTGTGGCCTCTTAACTGTCTCCTCCCTTATCCCGGGTTTTTGTTCCTCAGGAATTTCTTGAAGGTATTTTTCTTTCTTTTCGTGTGAGTCGAGTCCTTGTCGGGGTGTTGAGCAAGATAGAGCGGGTGTCTGCCTAGATCTGCAGGAAGAATCAGATATTGGGGATGAAAATGGGATTTAGCGGTAGCCGGAGGGGGTGTTCTAATAGGGCTGGCCAACGAGAAGGCGCGCTTAGCGAATCGGGGGGATGGCGGGTTCGATGTCCAGAACTAGTCCTCAAAACCGGCAGAAAAGCAGATGGCAGAGATAGAAAAAGAGAAGGAGATAAAAGGCAAGTCAGAGCGTGGAAACTTGGTCGAGGAAGATATAAGACGAAGATGAACAAAGTGGATAAGCAGAAAGCATAACCAAGAAGGAGAGAGAGAAAAAGTGTAGAAACCGGCCGGGAAGAACGGTCCTTGGCCGGATCCTTATATCCTAAGGGTAGTCAGTCCTTGGTCACTACATGTAGTGTTGCTCCCAGGGCAAGGCGAATAAGACTTCAAGCATCAAGTTACCTATTTACCTTGTCCGCGGCGAAATAACAAAAGAGAAAAGAAAAAGAAAAAGAATAGAATTCAAGGTCCCCTGCTCGAAGAAAACAAAAGGATGGAAACATTAGGTCACGAACAAGAGGCCAAAAAGAATATGCAGCCTTCGCCCTACCCACCTCTTCCCCTTGTCAACTTTGCGCGCCTTTGCGGCGTCTCTGCGCTGAGCGCATCCTGGGTCGCGCTTTCCCCATTCAGAACTTGTGCGTCTCTGCGCTCTCTGCGCATTCTAGGTCGCGCTTCCCCTATCCAGATCTTGTGCGTCTTTGCGCTCTGCGCATCTTTTGCCTCCCCCTTCCCTCCCCGCCACCGGACTGGGTGTGTATCCTCCTGTTATCCCTCCCTCCTTTGCCAGCGTACTGGTAGTGAGAGGGCTGCAGAGTAGTCAATGCACCTGTCAGATTCCTATTGTCCTAGGCCCCGCGGACTGGGGGCGCGGAGGGCAAATGGTGGGAAAGTGGGTGTTCCTGCGGTTTAGGCGAGTCACAGCCCTGCCCCGCCAACTCGGCTCGACTTTGTCTGTTTCTCATTGAGTTGTATTACTGAGGCAAGTGAGGTAGGGGAAGAAAAGAGAAAAAAACACAAGAGCAAAAGATGAGTGGAAGATGAGCCCCACCCTCTCAAACACTTTGGGCGGGAGACTATCCTGGTCCGGCATACCCCGAATTATGTCATTGGCGGGCGGTGCAGCAAGGGTGGGTCGCGCAGGGGTTCCCGCAACCCATCAATCGAGCAGACCCTGAACGCTCTTCTCTGCCCACTGCAAAAACCCATCCCCGGGCACTGGTGAGGCGCGGTTAAACTGTGCCATCTCGCCCTCTTCCTTTCAGCCAACCCTCCTATCTTTTGGGTCCTAAGGAAGAGGGTTTCCCCTTGCACCTCCTCCTTTTGTGCGATGCGTGTAACCCTCGGAGAGGAACAGAGGCAGGGGAGCATGGGGAATGTGCCCCATTTTCCTCAAACGCGCGCCTGCCAATTTCCCCTCCCTTCGTTAGCCGCGCCGTCACTGCCATTCCTCGTGCAATGTGCGACGTTGGAGGGAGCCAAGAGGCTGGTGAACCAAGTTTCTACAGACGAGAGTCCACCTCGACTCACGACGCAACTCCCGCCCACAAACGCCCTCACCTAAAATTGGCGAGGCTTATCAAATTTTTGAAAAGCCAAAGGCTCAACTAATTCGAAGGATTCGAAAGCTCGCCACTTTTACCTTTGTTGTAGTTGTAGTTTTCCTCTCCTTCTCTCGATTTCGCTCTCGATTTCGCACTCGTCAATACGTCCGTCTGGCGTCACACCAGCCTCTCTCTTTACTCTAGGCAGAGTCCGCAGAGTCGGCACGATCCTTCAAAGGAATAGAACTCGATCACGAGGGAAGAGGGAGCCCACTGGAAACTTGATCATAGGTAGACGACCATCAACGCCAGATCAGATAATAGGTGGCCTCGAACATTCATCACGTCAACTCGAGAGGCGGGAAGGATCAATTGATCAGTGGTGGAGGGGTTGTTGGCCCCTCGGTTAGGCCCGCATACTTCATGCTAATGGTCGCCCGACACACTAAATTCAACGCCGGCCACCCTCCAGAGCGTTGAAGGCCTTTGGGCCCTCTTGCTGATCCCAATAACTGCCCGACATAATGGATCAATTAGTTGGGTGGATCAAATTGATCAATGCTTTCACTGTTGAGTGCCATGTATCCACACATGTACAAATTGCGCTATGGATCCAACGTAGATGCTAAATGTGAATTTACACTTCCAGCACCTCCTACGCCAGCGGCCGACTCTTGATTTAGCATCAGAGCTGCATCAGTGTCCAATAAAATTGAAAATGACATACGCTGATTGATAAAGTCCCCAATTTGCCACTCGGGTGGCTTCAGCCTCGCAGGATGCTATCGAGTTTCTAATTTCCACGGCTCTTGCAATGGGTATCATGTTCTTGCGTCTTGGTGTTTGTAACGGACTCGACGAGAACGACTGTGGCGAGAAATAAACAGAACAAGGATTGAGACACAACTATTGTTTACATGTTACCTGTGAGGCATAACGAATCGTTCCATTTCATACATATAATTCTATCAAAATAAAAAAAGGACAAATGAAGAGACGGAACAAATCCCAAAAAGGACCACGCTTCCATGCTCGCTATCATAAAACGCAAGCTACCCTCGGCTTTGCCATGTTTCGCCAGCACTGAGCAACAGGAAAACAAAACAAGGTATAGAATAATTGGAAGCAAAAGGGAAAGAAAGATAAAGGACAGGCATCGTAGTGTGCGGGGCTATAGAGTCCTTCATTCTCTCATTCCTTTTTATACTTGCTTTCCACATTTTTCTCAACATTAACACAACCAAATAAACCGGAGAATAGGAAGAAGAAGAACGCCAGGAGGGGAAATGTGACTCCCAAACTGCCAAGATGAGGGATGCCGGCCCAGAGTTCTGGAGTAAAAGTGGCGATCGAAATCCGATTTCAAGTTCGGGGTATAGAAAAGAGAAGGCACATAAGAAGCCAAGTAAAAGGGCCGAGACGGAGAGAGACAGGGGAGTGTGTCATCTGCTACGGTCACCAACGCCACTCGTCTGAAGGGGCTATCGGATGGCCATGCCCCACCGTCGCCAGGTGACGGTCCCAGTTCCCCTCTCAGCCTCAATGTAAGAAAAAGATCCCTGGGGGTATCCTGCCTTGCCGGGGGGGTTCTGTTTTGAGAGATATAGTTGTGGAGAAAAAAAGAAAAAAAAGTCATGCAGTTGCCAAGTTGTAAAGTTCTCTAGGGTGGAGGAAATCGTAGAAGCAAGGTGAAGAGAAGAAGGGAGACAACGAGCAAGGGTGGGGAAGAAGGGCGCGCGCGCGCATGAGCCGAAGCTCAGAGTGGGCGGATTCTCTGTTTGCCCCCGACCCGACTTCACGCCCGTTTAGACCAGACAATATGTCGAGATCAAGTAATGGGAACCAAAAGGGGCTGAGCATGAGCTCATCCGCGCCGGGACGCTTCTCATGATCCATCTCAAACGTCATGGCTAAAAAGTCCTTGGCCTCTTGGCTGGCGTGCTCGGGAATCGTCGGGCTCGCCTTGGCCCCGCCAATCTTAAAGATGGCCTGAAGCTGCGTGCAGTCGGGGAACGGATGCGTACCCGTCATCATCTCCACAACCAGGCACCCGAGAGACCAGATGTCTGCCTTGCGTGTGTGCGACGTTTGCTTCACCACCTCGGGCGCCATCCAGAAGACGGATCCTTGCAACGAAGGTCGGTGCTTGTTGTTATTAGCACCGCTGAGTATGTTGGAAGCCTCCAGCTTCTTGGAGATGCCGAAATCGGAAATCTTGATGGTGCCCTTATTATCCACAAGAATGTTGGCACCCTTGATGTCTCGATGGATGATATCCTGACCGTGAAGGTACGACAATCCCGTGATGATCTGTCGTACGAACGACCGCACGAGCGGCTCTGGCAGCGCTCCATACGAGTTCAGCATCGTCTGGACCGAGCCGCCGGGAACGTACTCGAGGAAAATATTGAGATAGTCCGAGGATGAGCCACAGCCGAGGTACTGCACAATGTTGGGGTGCTTGAGATCCCGCAAAGGCTAATTTCGCGCTTCAGGGCTTCAATCATGCTCTTCTTGCGGTTGTCGTTCTGGCTGTTGGCGCCTGGCGCGGGCGTCTCTACCTGCTTCACAGCGAGCAGCTCGCCAGTGATGGCGTGGAGGGCGAGGTACACACTACCAAACGAACCTTGCCCAATCAGAGCGCCCTTCATCCACTTGTTGTCGTCCCAGGACTCGCCCGCAAGGAAGCTCTGCAGCTCCTCATCCACATCCTCTCCGTCCTCGTTGAGCGCTTCTTTGATGTCTTGGAAGGAGCCCGATCCCGTCGAGTCAGCACTGCCGTCGAAGAACCCGCGGCGCATGACAGTGTTCCCTTCGGGGTCCGTCACGCTGAGGCTGGCTCCATCTGAGCTGCTGTCGGCGAATGAGGTGAACGACTTGCGCGTCGAGTCAATAGGAGACTCTTCCTGAAGGGTATCGAGCATCGACGATGCTACCGAGTCGCGGAACTGCAGACGGCCCATGGCATTCTGAGGGCGGTTTTTGGACTGATTTGTTGCATTCAACCACGAGTCTGCAATCGTGGGGATGGGGGCGCGTCCTGGATGCTAGACGCGAAGCTGACGCTGCTAGCTACGCTTAGACGATGGTTGACTCGGCTAAGGCGCGTCGATCGGCGTAGTGACATGCGAGCCGTGCGGTCAATGTCCTCGCGAGGATGGTCGGGGAAATACGAGGTAAGATCAGACGTGATGAGCTCGCTGGGCGGACGAAGCCCGCCAAACTGCCGTAGAAGGCGGTTCCTGGCCCTTGGCCGACTCTCCTCCACAGGGGAATGGTCATAACCCTGGGCGCTAGACGACGAATACCCACCACGGCCTGCTGAGCCAGGTTGACGAAGGCCTTCGTCCCAACCCTCGCCCAAGAGTTTCTGCAACTTTACCTGGCTGCGTTTGTCCGTGTTCTCGAGCGCACGCGCGCGGGTTTGCTGTGCCTCCTCCATGGCGATGGCCGCAGCGCGCTGGAGCTCCGCGTCACCGGGTGCGCCGGCGGGCACCCGTCGTAAGATGAGGCGGTTCCTCTCGAGACGCTTCTGGTCTTTTATTATGCGCCAAAGTTCGGTATCGCCCAGCCGCCGGCACGAGTGAGGGTCGGGCTCGAGGCCATCCAAGACCCAGAAGCAGTAATTTCTTTCGTGGTCTTCGCGGAGAGCGAATTTTCGTAACGTGACTCGCATCACTTCCTCGCAGGTGCTGCAGTCGGCGATCTTGACTACCTTGGTCACACCGTTCGTGCAAATTACGCGGATGACGTCTTGACCCTGTGGTAAGCCAGCCATCAGTGAACCATCCATACTGGAGTTATTCCTGGTATGGCTAGTTACCAGACGCGCCGACTGCGGCTCGGCAGGCGAGCCGGGGTGTCTCGAGGCCCCATGGTTGAGACGCTGCCGTCGAGGGTCCGCAGTGTAAGACGGGGATTCGGATCTCGCAATATCCATCGAGCCATCGTACGGCCTTGAGCCGTATGGTTGTCGGCTGGAAGGGCCCATGTTTCGACCGGGGCGAGGCGAGCCGCTACTCGGGATATACTGGATATCAAGTCCGCCGAAGGAATCCTACAAGGGTGATTGTGGGTTAGTACGGGCTCCAAAGGAGGCGTAGGCATGAAAAAGCCGGATAGCATAAGAGGAGCGAAGAGAGAGGGGCGAGAAAGATCTAGATACCCTATTGCGTTTCTTCTGGTTGGCGTAGGCGCGCGTCCTCAGCTTCTTAATGCCGAGGAACAAGCGAACGCGATCGCCGACCTTCTCGATGCCCATCTCCTTTAGGACCTCTTTGTCCATCTCGAGGAGGTTCTCTCCATTGATGTGGTTTTTCCTAAAAATCTTCTCGTACTCTCCGCACTTGACAGTTCGAAGATAATCGCAGACTTGGTCGACGCCCCAGTTCTTGACTGCATCGGGGCTATCGCCGTCGGAAAACTCGGACTGTGTCGGGCTTGCGAGATTGGCGCTGGGTGTCGGCAGAGTCGGAGCTCTCCTTGGGGGAGCCATGTTGGAGGACTGGGCACTGGGGACGATGGCCGCGCCAGAGCCGAGCGAGCCGGCAAAGGGCGTTTTGGGGGCGAGCATCGCCATGGTGTTTGAATGCCCTGTGGCCAGACTATAATGGTCGTGGATGAAATTCGTTACGGTAAAAAGAGTTGTTTCAATCGGAGCCTGACACCGTTTGTCTGGGATTCTCGGTGAGTTGGACGATGTTGAGTCGGATTGTTGGGCTCGCAGCAGTCGACGGGACGTTGAGAGTTGGTTGGGTTGTGAGAGCAAGGTCGTCGGAACTAAAAGTAAGGATGAGAGACCGCGAGCTAAAGGCGTTCAACACGACGCGAAAAGAAAGAAACCAGGTTCGGATTCTTGTTCAACAAGCACGATCGCTCTGCTGTTCGCTTTGGCCCCGTTGCAGGGTACGGTCGTGGTCAGATATGCAGAAGGGGGTGGGATGATGGGAAGGGAGGAATGGTGTGGTGGAAGGCTGTTGAATGTTATTTAGGATTTTGGGCAGAGGTGGAGGGGAGCACTCGGCTGGCTAGGCAAGGGGGAAAGAGTCGGCGCTTGGCACGACACAGCATGGGAGGAGGGGCGAAATCAAATGATTGAGGGTCGTCGGCTTGGTGGGTGGGGC
The DNA here is from genome assembly GCA_949357655.1 of Parascedosporium putredinis. Taxonomy (NCBI): domain Eukaryota; kingdom Fungi; phylum Ascomycota; class Sordariomycetes; order Microascales; family Microascaceae; genus Parascedosporium; species Parascedosporium putredinis. The sequence goes on along the minus strand of CASHTG010000020.1, from coordinate 508,305 downwards.
CAAGATGCGATGCTTGGGGAAACAGAACGGAGGGCAAGTGCAAGTTGACGGTAAAAAGAAAAGGGGTGTGTGAATGTGGTAAATGTGGTAAAAATCGAGCAGCAGGAGAACCAGACGTTGGATTTCTCCGTTCCTGCTTTCTCCAAGGAATGGATGGGTTGTCAATCTGGAAGAATTGGGCAGTTGTTCTTCACTGGTCGTCGCTGGGTTCCACACTCTAACGTTCCACCTCGTTTCGATCTTGGCCCGGGGCCGACGCTGATTGGCCAGTCTCTTCTTGGGGGAAGGCGCGATTGCGATTCTGGTTGGTAGCTCCGTTTGAAATCAATGCGGAAGACAGGGGGAGGCGGGGACTTCAGGGACTTCAGATCCCCGTTCAGACAGTTCAGCGCTGATGAGCACAGCATAGGCTACTCGGCCCTCGGTTTTCTAGGTTCTTACGGCCAAGTAAAACGGAGGCGCTCGCAAGTAGCCGGAGCCCTGAGCCCCTTCCTTAGCGCATGGTTAAGGGGATGAGGGGAAATGGATGCACGGCGAATGGGAAGTTATTACCCTCGTGTCGTGAATTCTCTGGCGTCAAATCAGAGCGTATCAGCTCGCGTAACGAACGGTACCGAGCATGTACCTGAATTGCCAACACGATCAGATGGGGTCAGAGGGATCGTGCAATTTGTTGACTCGACGATGGGATATATTCCACAAGGCACGATTCATCACGGACGTTCCAGCCGATGGGCAACGGTGAGTCGTCATCGGTAACGTGTGGCCGAGCATGAACGTCATTGAAGGTCGAAACTCGTCCGTCTGAAGTTCGCTCTTGCTCTTCTCGGAGGAGGCTCGGCGGAGGACGAGATAGGCGGGTGGTAATCCGCCATCGGGCCATGCTTGAAAACAAAAGAGTACGATATCACCAAAAAGAGGTTACTAGTGCTACCCGACTTCGTATCCTCGCCCTCGTGCATCAGTGGTGCTCACGGCTCATGCTAGGGCCCTTGTGGAGCCTATCCCCGAGCCCCCGGGAAATGCCCCATTCGTGGGCTTCCGTTCGCAAACTCCGCACGATAGAAGAGGAGTGATCGAGAAGGGCTCGTAGACAACCTGACAACCTCTTCATTTTCCTTTCGCCCCCGTCATCATCTCACTTGGCAGTTGTGGACGATCCCTCCAGCGATCGCGAAAAACTTATCCGTAATCGTCGGTGAAGGGGCGAATTGGTTTCGGCCCAAGGAAGAAGATCTGCAGATTCCCTCATCGGCGAGAATCCCGCACACTGCAGAGGGAGCTGAGCCGATGGAGGGAGGTCTCGGGAAACGCAAAGTAACTTTTCATGGCAGGTTTGGTTTGGGCTTCCTAGCCCTGGCACCTCGGCTTGTTGCCACAGCACAAACGGGAACCGGAATCGAGGCCAGACGAGCCGTTGAGTATTCCAAGCCGAGCCCTCCGTTTTGCCCCAGAGCGAGCGCTAACCTGGAGCCATTTCTTTTAATAGTTGCAGACGAAAAAGGAAAATGTTACGGAGCAGAGAGAAAGCTGGTTAACGTGGCCCAAGCCCTCCAATCTCTTTTTGCCTTCCTTCATTGACTCGAAACATGTTTGACGACGTGAGGGATCTGGGTCCATTGTTGCCTCTCGACGAAGCCGCCGCGCCGTTTCTACAAGTGGTCCTGTTTCCAAAGCTAATTGCAGGAGTGGATGTCCTTGTGGGGGCCATGGCTTCCGTCAGTCGAGTCCACGCTAGATCAGCTCTCTTTCGCCGCGGACCCAGAAAGACGGTTTGGGCGCTGCGATGAAAGGTGAGGATTAAAAGGGACTAGAAGGTCGTCTCGATGCCAGGCTGGAACACGCTCATGCACAGTTGGCAGGCCGCCCTGAATGCAACGTCGATGGTGGATGTGGGACGCTCCACGAGGCGCTGGGCGAATCCCAGGGTTTGAAAAGGGTGGCGTTCCAGTCGCAACGAGGGAATCCGCAATGCAAAAGACGCTAAGGCAAGCTGACGAAGAAGTAAGTGTTTCAAATGGGATCGGCTCGTGATCAAACGGTCAACACGTCGCCAACGGAAGAGACGAGCAATGCTCCTCTCAGGATCGGCCTCGAATTGTGGCAATTGACTGAGCTCATGGTTTTCAAGGCGCTCTGGTGAACCAAGAGCACGAGTGCGCAGCACCTGTGAACGCTTGATCACCCGGCTTCCAATCGTGCTAGCTATCCTTTTTGCCCCCTCTCCCCCTCTCCCCCTCTCCCCTCCCTTAGAAAACCCCCAAGAAAACCCCCGCCCTTTCCACATTGACCTCTTCTTGGCAGAGCGCATCGAGAGCGGGCCCCATGCGTGAAATATTGGCCTCTTGTCGACTTGAGATAAAAAGCGCGACATCGCTCAACACCAGACATCGAGTAGGTGCACGGGCCTTTGGCAGACTGGCTACGCAAAAGAAAGGAAAGGTAACGGCCGAAAGGCTTCACCATTTTCGCCTCTGTACAAGTAGGTCTATGGGTTGTTGCCCTGCTAGATCATCCCTCCCGTCCGTCCGTTGTTCAATTCTGGAATCCAATGTGTAGTGTATTCGAATCGGCCGGGGGTCAACCTGGACGAGCCAAGGATGCATGAAGCCGGCAAAATTGGCCGGTAGCATCAATGTGATTGGGCGGCATGACGACTAACATGAAACCAGCCGTGTTTCGAGCCATTTCCTAACCCAGAAATAAGAACCACCACCCTTCTCCTGATTGGATCACGCCTCTTTGCCTTGCTTCTTTTGATGCATCCGATCACAATGAGAGAAAAATAGAAGTCGAGGATGACGAGAAAAGAAGAGGCGACGTGACAAAGGGAAGGAGGCGAGAGAGAGTGCGCCATCGACTTAAATCGGAAAGGGACGGCGATCTAATGACGTCGAGGCAGCCGGGCCCTACGAGGCCTGAACGTCGGTCCATTACGGTAGTCTGGATTCGCATCTACACTATTGCGGCGGGATAATAGTTTCGATCCTTTTGGGAGAAGGTCTATGTCTTTGCATGATCCTCCGACGATGGCATCGCATCATCCCGAGGCACCCATCTGACAACTTCCAACATTGCGGTACGATCTCGGACTTTCTTAATCGTTCGAGGATCCTCATCCAGTGTGGGCACAGCTGAGATATCTTCTCAACTGGTGCCATCCCTTATGCCTAGAGATAAATGTCATGGCGCCTCCGAGAATGGGGCCGCGCTGACGTGGAGCGGCGAAACCTCGTCAGCTCGATTCCTACCCCCTCGCGAATTGAGGTTTGAATTGAATCCAGCGACAAATCAACAAATGGTTCAGCAGACGTTCCATCAACCGCGGGCAGGCTGACCGAAATCATGCTCTGTGGCTGGATGCTTTTCCGTTTTCACCTCGGTTTTCTTCATCCCACATCTTCAAGCCCTGGTCCGTCCAGGCATGCGAGTGAAGGTGGGGGCTTATTACACGAATAGCGAGTTGATGTTTCCTTTGTTCATGCAACACCGTGGTTTTTTCTTCTTTTGTCCTTTTTCGTCTTGTTGCTGTACCTGCCTTCTGCTGCGCTCCGTCCCGTACTCCGTTGTTGTTTTGTTAATTCGCTCTTACTACTACCCTTGGCTTAAATGAGCGGATATGATTCCAGGACCGCGACTCCGCCCGCCCAAAACAAATGGTTGCCCGTCTCCGTTTATCTCAGCAGCTCCCCTTCCATTTCCTTGATGTAAATGCCGCTGCGCAAGGCATCCCTTCTTTCGGCGATGCCAACCGAATGGGCCTTGAAAGTTCACTGGCGTTGCATCGCAGCTGAGCCGGGCGATAGGGCCGGAGTACAAGGGCAGATGGGACGAGCAGTTCACATGTCGGCATCTTTCGATGGGATGGGGGAAGGGACACCAAAGGCTGCGCTTCCGTCCGGTAATGGTAACCCCCATGTAAAGTGCCGTCAAAAGAACGGCTCTTTTCCCGTCTTCGTTTCTTTGCTCTAACCTTTCTCCCTCTCTCCCGGTTGCGAGAGAAAGAGTACCTTCCTATGGGAATCAAGTGTTATCGCTTGCAGAAGCACGACTTCACTCGACACGGAGCATTCACCTGAGGATAATAGCCATGACACCCTCAATATTCCTTCACCTTCCGACCCAATTTACTTTGTCGGTCATGGCTCGCCGCCCATCTCTTTACCCTTCCCCTTTTCATGTGTATGTGTGTGTATGGATGCTGGTGGTTCTATTTTAAAATCCACCCTCGAAGACTGATCACCTGCATCACCCTCCGCGCATACCTGCATACAATCTGTTTTGCTGTGCTGGCGTAGATTATTGCCCTTTACGGCACTGTGCCTCCGATACCCACCCCAGAGGCATTGCCGCGAGAGAAGAGGCGAGAGAAGGGAAGAAGATGTATAGAAGAAGAAGTGAAAGCGAGAAAAAAAAAAAAGAAAAGATTGGTTCTTGCTATGTGAAAAAGCGAGCTAGGTCTCCCTATCATAGTCATGGTGATCCTCTACACTATTCTCAATCACCCATTAGTTTCTGCCGAATATTTCAACCCGATTTGTTTACCAATCTTCGTGGTTGGCCTCTCATATTGTTGTCAAAATAGAATGTTGAAACGTCCCTATCGAGGCATTTCCCCTCTTCGTCATGACCATAATAACACCACCCACTATCATTAGTTTTCCTAGAGGGGAGCAATATCAGAGCTGCTTGGGAATCTTGGCTAACACGACAGACAGCGCGAAACCACAGCAATGAATGGCTCTGTGCCTGGGGAGAAGGACGAAACCCCGCGCGTTAGCTCCAGTCACCGTCATTTCGCTAGGGAATAAGATATACTGCAATCAATACCGTCGCAACCCGTTCCCCCTCTCTCAGCATTCAATGTTCTTTTTCGCGTGGCGTCTTCTCCGGCACCCGTCGATGCATCCCACCCTCTAGCCAGGCCCTTTCTTCTCCGCCACCTGCTTTTGCCATTGCCATTTCTTCACGCCTCTTCCGCTCCCTCTTTCCCTCTTTCCTGCTCCCGTGCTGTATCTTGGGGTTCAACCATGACCCCACACACCCTCATATCGCACGTGGTCCACGTTCACCACCTCCGCTCCCGCTCGAAAAGAGGTCTTGATGTCCTCGAAGCGTCTGCTCGTTCTTGAACCCCCGCCTCCGAGTTCATCAAACAAAGAAGAATAAAAACCGGCAAAATTACGCGGAGAGTGGGACGCGGGACGCAGACCCATCTGGCCTGCTCTTGCTTTAACCCACCGTTTTCTTGCCCTCGATACAGCATACCAGGTAATATTTGCGCATGGGTCCAAGCAGAGCGCGCGCCCGCGCAGTGGACGCGAGCAATGGCCAAGATGAGATGAAATCCCACCCCCACCTCTTCGCCCTCGCTGAAGCAGAGGATCAAGGTGAAAAGCAAGCTCTCCTCCTGCCCCCTCGCGAGTTTTTCCTGGCCAGTCCCGGGCGCAAATGCAAAGGTTTTCCGAACGTGCGTCGCAAGGCCTGCGCTGCACATTGTCCCGTCGTGCCTCCCTGCCCGACAAAAAGGAGGGAGAGAGGGGAGAGGGATGACTTTGCTAAAAAGCGCCGTTATTCGTTTTATATTAACGGGGCTGTTCTTCCCTGCCGTATAAGCCTGTGCCCCCTCGCTTTGCTCACCGATTCTTCTCTTTATCCCTCCCCCTCCCGGTCTTTGATTGAGATTCACGATAAGGCACGGGATGTTCTGATTCGTGGAATAAACCAACATGTAGTGAGAGTTGTCCGCAAGTGACGTTTTTATTCTTTTCTTCTGCTTTTCTTTCCTCATTCTCCCATATCGTGGGGAGCAGGTGAAGTGCGTTGGGGGGGAATGACCGCAACCCACACCCCAAAGCCTTGCGTTCGCCCCTCCGCCCGATTGTCTCCGCTTCCCCCCTTCTCCCCGCCTCGAAGCCGGCAGTGCCTTTTCAAGGCGGCCACGGGTATTGGGCGTCGGTGCCAAGAAACCCGCACTCCCTCTCCTGTGTTTACCAATCTGCTCTTCTTCCTCGAGACGGTGACGCTCTCGGATACGCCTACTTGATACCTCTTGCCTTCAGCTAACACGAGAACGCAATCGGGTATGCATAGAGACCAAAGCGGCTGTTGTACGAAAGGAGAGAGGCGAGGGAAGGAAAAACAGAAAAGAGGGCCGCCCCAAAAAAGTAATTTGAAGCTTGTGCGGAGCGACGCCGTGAAGCTCCGTAGACCTCCTCCTCCAACATCTTTCGTTGGCCGGTATTTTTTTCGTTCACGTCAATGGGACGTTGGACGCGGGACGTTGAAAACTGGGGCAAGCTAAGTGAGGCTTTTGTCTCAGGTAGCGCCTAGCTCAGCCTGGTGGACCAGCAAGAGCTTCGCCCAGGTTATGCCGCTTTCGAAGCATTGAGACAGCAAGAGAAAAAAGAGGGCGGTGCAAGGGACCCTTGTCCGCCTTGTCCATTCTCCTCCTCGGGATTGAAGGGCCGACAATCACCAGAAACCAAAAATCGACGCGCGTTGGCTAGACCAGGGTAGATGATGAGAATCTCCCAAGGTCGTTGTGAGGGCAAAACAGTCTCTTAAAAGAACGAAAAAAACTCTTAACAGTCATGCTCCCATCAACATGTGTCAGGTCGGTATACGCCATTTCTGGTGACTTTTGTGTCCTTGGCTCGGGGTTGGCGCAATATTCTTCAATCCTGTCCAGTTCCTCTTGCCAACTTGCACCAGTACAGGTCCGTGCTCCGGAAACGCGATGGTGATCTACGCCGAAGGGGTCCGGAAGACGGGTTTGTTTTGTGTTTTGCGACCCGGAAATGTCATACCATCTCCCCGTAGTGTAGGCACTCAGCTGAATCGTCGTCGAAGGTGATATACACAGGAAGCGACGGTTGGGGCCGTTAAGTGTAGGCTCTCGGTCTGAAATGCGATACCGGTTGCGCTTCACCTCCCGGCTCCTCCCAAGAGGAACTGATAGTCTTGGATCATGTATACCGGATATATGGAGATGGGAGATATCCAGGTTCCTCATGTCGTGCAACATCGACGGTTCCTTGGCAGATATAGATGTTGACGCGCCCAATCTCTTGGACGAGACGCCGTACATTTCTACAAATTTGATCCCGGCCTCCAAGGGCAGTCAAACCTTGGTATTTTCCTCCAATGTTGGGCTTTCTCACCCGCAGCGGAACTATGTCTGGCCTTTGAAAAGATTCCAAGTTTAGGGGCGGCCCGCCAGAGTTGGAAGCAAGCGAGCTCATCCGATTATGATCTTGCAGATGGGTTTTATATGCGCCGCGGCCTCGTGGAGCTCGCTCTTGGCGTGTTCTCTTGATGTGGGTATCATTCCTCATATACGAAAGTTGACATCTAGGCTAGGTAGGCGCTCGCCATGGAGACGAGGTGGATGACGGCGTAGTCCAAAGGTCATCTATGCACCATGTATTTGCGCCCTCCACTTTCCCAAGATCCTGCGTTATCAATATATTCGATCGGCCTCAAGGATACGAGAGGCTCTTGGTTAGGCACCGAAGGAGTCCTTCCCATCCTACAATCTCCTTCCGTTGAGCATGATAGACTCAAGTTCCCCTTCAACTCTCCTTGCCTGATGACATCTTGGGCCTCACTCGCTGGGATGGGCCGGGGGATGATTATAGAACCACATAAGGTCTACGATGATGGACACGGCTGGGAAAGATTAGAAAGCCAGCAATTACTATTGCAGAGGGGGCCCAAGCAACTACCTATGATGAGATTACCATCAATATACTAAATTTCAGTTATGTAGCCTAGCCTTGATTTTGAACAAGATCTCTACTTGCCCATCTTGTCGCAGGCAAATGTTTCCACATGGATATGTCGCAAAGCATATTCTTAGAAACGGACAAGGAAAAAGTCGGCGGCTGCCATAGTATGCGCAGCCTAGCACATATCTATGCGGCTTACAAGAAAAAGAAAAAAAGAACGTGAAGCAGCAGAGGGATAAAAAGAGTGCTCGATGTGCCGTTCGATGGCCTCATAAACGGTGATCTTATCCTCGTTTCACCTTTGGGAACAGGCGCCCAGCACCCTCGTAAACCCGGAGAAAAGAAAGCATGACGGGAATGGCCGATCATTAAACGAAAATCCCCAAAAATTATCATTAGCCTTAATTACCATTCCCATCTTCCGTCGGTGTGTTTCCTGTACCATGCACGGAGCGGAAGAGGCGTATTGCGGAATCTCGATCCTCCTCTTCTTGTTCAGATCTGGTTTATATAGATGTCATCATCGTGAGCCGCATCATATGGGTGGAGCAAGGAATCTCATGCAAAGAAACCGGCGAGAGGACTACCAGTGCCTACATATAGCTTGAAAAGAGGGGGCCGAATGTCGCCTTGGATGGAAGGGCCGTCGCAACCGCAGAACCAAGCTCCGAGCCCACCGTTGCCCTTTTCCTTCTTTCTTTCCTTCTTTCTTTCCTTCTTTCTTTCCTTCTTTCTTTCCTTCTTTCTTTCCTTCTTTCTGCTCGTCCTATTTTCCCTCATTTCGTTATCTGGTTCTCCTAGGGCCTGTCTTTTAGACTGTTTTAGAAAAAGTGTGGTAAGGGCTTTGGGCACCGGATTCGGAGAAGCCGGGAGGGCGAGTTAATAAATCCGAGGGAGGAACGGAGGCGCTTTGGGGGTGGCGAGTCTACGGATCAATTCGAGGCTCTGTATCTCTCTATGCCTGGCCATTCTCCGCTCCGCACCCGGCGCGATGGCACGTTAGGGTAGAACACATTGAATGCCTGTTCGAGACGAGGATTGTTCACATCCCGTCAACAAGTTCCAATGCGAAACGGGGGATGGGGACTAACTTGGCCCACCGACCTACCGGATCGCATCAACCTCGAGCTGGCGAGGCCGGAAGAATTGAAAATAGGCTTGGGGTTGGAGGTCAGGTCAGCTCGGATCATGGATCAGGCCTTCCCGTACCCTACCAGATCTATTTCGAGGGACCGAGGGTCGACCAAGCCGATGCCAACACGCCATGGCTGTTTTCGATCCGGTGCGGCTAGGAAAAGGGAAGCGGGGACGAGATCTTCGAAACTCTTTTCCCCTCTAGGGTCTATCTCTTGGGTGCTCATGAATGATTTGGGATATGGCCATGACCCCTTCTTTTAAGAATGCCTCTTGGTTGATTCATCGTTCCACGGCTTTTCAACTCTATGCAAGCCGCCATCGTTGCGCTCAATCGCCTGCGGACTCTGAGAATGTGGGTGGGCAGAGTTGGTATCACCTTTGTCTCCATTGGTCAGATTTCCCCAGCCTTGAATGACCTCACAGGGCAGCAAAAAAGAGAAAGGAAGAAAATAAAGGGATACTCATTCAGTGATGCTCAATAGCTTCTTTTCGCTCCTTTCCCCCATTGAGAATCGCCAATTGCTCTCCCTGTTTTGGCATTTAGCTTCCCACCTCCGCGGTAGTCCTAGACACCGAAAAATAGGGTCCACGTAGCAGCCTATCGTAAGACAACCGGCGGAAGCACGACATCTTGTTAGTCATGTACCACGCTAATAGGCTCCCGAGTGAGGGGAGAAGATCAGATCCGGAGTCGGTAGCTTCCCGATGGGTGATTTTTTCTCTCTTGACCTCGCCAAATTGCGCATTGCGGCTACACATTGAGGAAGGAGAGCCCTCGACCCGCGCACCACGTTTCCACAGGACTCTCAAGCACCCCAACTTCCCAGGGACGAGATCGAAGGAAAAGGGCGGTTCCATCCTGGTGGCCTTGCCGGCGCATTTCGGACGAGATCGGGAGCCTCGTCCCGATAAGTTGACGACAACCAAAGCCTGCAAGAACCGCAGGGTTCTGAGCGCTTCTTGTCTGTCAGTTCGCTGTCGGTTAAACCTCTACTCATTTTCATGGGACCACTGGTCCAAACATGTTCTAAGCTTGGCTGGCTAACTGCGCTGGAGAATAGCTGTGTATAGTATTGGCGAGCCTCGGGGGTAGACTTCTGAGCGCTTCGCCCCTCTGCCATCCTTCTTTCTACGCGTGTGTGTCTGTTTGTGCTTGGCGCCGTGTAGCAGCCCGTTGATGACTTGAAATAATTCAAACCTCACACCTGCTTCCATCCATATTGTCTTTTCTTTTGCCGCCTCTCCAGTTAGCTTTAGAGCGCCTCTAGCTATGGGTGGTGGGCAAGCTGTTGCCGCCGACACGATGCACGCGGCCGAGAACGGAATCGCATGCACACCCATTGTCACGTTCTTGGGACCCATTTCCTCCTATACCCACCAGGTCAGCCTCGATCTCTCTCTCGATCTCTCCTTTCTCTATCTCCTGTCTCCGTGGTTTCCCTCGGCATGCTCCCATCACCATACACACCATGCAGCTCTAGGGTGAGGCTAAGTGACTGATATCTTCCTTCTACATCTAGGCCGCTCTTCAGTCCTTTTCAGACGACAAGTATGACTTGAGGCCTTCGACAAATATCGATGGTAAGTTGGTTGAGAAACAGCGGTTGCCACCACGGCCCTTGTATGAGCTAGGCCCTCATATCACCCTTTCATCAAACTCACTTTCCCCTAAGATCTCGACCTTCACCCCAAAAGCTAGGCGGGGTTGATCAAGAATGTCTGGGGCTATTTCTTTTTTCATGCGTTTGCTGACCGCTCTTCAACCGTATAGAGGTCTTCGAGGTAGTGCAAAGAGGAGAGGCCGATTTCGGCGTGGTCCCCTTTGAAAACTCCACCAACGGACCCGTCATCTTCACCCTAGACAACCTCGCCAACCGCCTCCAGACCTGCCCCGACATCACCGTCTGCGGCGAGGCCTACGTCGACGTGCACCACTTCCTCCTCGGACACCGGAACCCCGCCCTGCAGCTCGACGACGGCGGCGGCTCCGGCACCTGCACGCCCACCGCCGCGGACCCGAACCCGCTCAAGCCCCGGTCCAAGCCGCTCGGGAGCCTCAAGCACGTCACCCGGCTGTACTCGCACCCGCAAGCCTGGGGCCAGTGCTCCGTCTTCCTCTCCACCTACCTCAAGGGCGTCGAGACCATCGACGTGAGCTCCACCAGCCGCGCGGCCGAGATGGTCAAGGAGGACAAGACGGGGACCTCGGCCGCCATCTCGAGCGAGATCGCGGCCAAGGTCTACGGCGTCGACGTGCTCGCCAAGTCTATCGAGGACCGCGAGGACAACACCACGCGCTTCTTCATCATCAAGAAGACGGGGCGGCCCGAGCTCAAGGTGCCTCGGCAGGGCCAGGGCGACGGCGAAAAGGTGCCCCGGTCGGAGACCAAGTCCCTCGTGTCCTTGACGGTCCCGCATCACGAGCCCGGTGCTTTGGCCGACGTGCTGGACTGTTTCCGCAAGGCGAGGCTGAACCTCACGACCATTAATAGCCGGCCTAGCCTCATCACGGCGTTTCAGTACCTCTTCTTCATCGAGATAGAAGGCCACTATGACCTCGATGCCGAGGTGAGGGATGCCCTCGTTGAGGTGGAACGCGTGGCACAGAGCTCGAGGTGGTTAGGAAGCTGGTATAGCCAGAGGAGAAGAAGCTCTAAATCGTAGTTTGGTGTCTTTCCTCTCCCCGCTTCTCATTTGCCCCTCTCACTTCATCTCTTTTTAAAAGCATCAATGAAGGGAAAGGAAAAAAGAAAATACTATATCTAGAGATTCGAGAATGGTAAAAAGCTAGATGTTTGAAACACGGCGCAGTGACTGGCTCCTTCCTCTCAAGACGGCGATATCTTCCCAAAGGATACAAGAAATAAAGAAACATCACAAATATAGAAGCCATGAACAACTCTGTAGCTCCTTTTCTTTTTTCTTTTCCCCTTTCCCATTTTGTGACAAGTGCATCGCCGAGATCCTCAAAACCTCGGGTAATCCCGTTGAATGGATGAAAATTTGACAAAGTACACCAAGGCAATGGAGACGGAGCTAACCCCCATGCCCTCGAGCTCCGATGCCCTGGACACCTATCATCATCGCCACCATGAACTGACCACCGGTTCCACCCTCACATGCACACGAGTCTCCCTAAAGCTGTACCGCACCCTCAAAGTAAAGGGAGAATAAAAAAAAAAACTTTAAAAGGACAGGAAAGTGGGCCGGGGAAAAGGAAGTGCATAATCCCTCTCAGGCGCCCCTGTGGACCTACAGAACGCAGGAAGCTATAGAAAATGCACCCTGCAAGTGGGATGGGGCAGGCTCGGAGTCCCTCAGCTTTCTCATGTAGAAGGAATAGATTGCTCAATGTGATGCTACGCGAATCCATCACCTGCAAGCGTCGCGAATAGGAGATTTCTCATGCTGGTTAGCTCCCCGTTCCACCCTTTAGCTTCCCGACCACCGATGTTGTCCTTGCCGTAATGGACAGCCCCGCCGATCCGCCTCACTCCCTTCATCTCTCTCTCTCTCAGATGCGCTTCTCCGCTATCCGTCCTTGTCCGGGTCTCGGAGGCCCGACTTCAGGGCCCTCGTAGTGGGGCGCGGTCGGCCAACGAAAAAGAAAAAGGCGAGCGTGTCTCAAGAAGAGGCTAAGGGGCAATAGTAGATAATATGAGCTAAAGAGACCGGCGCCCCTCGGTCAATTAACTCGACTGTTAGCAGCATCAGAAAATTGCCATTCCAGCCTTGTCCGACGCACGAAGGCATCAGGCGGCCACCGACCCGTGGCCCCTGGGTGAGATCTCCCCGCCACATCTCGATGCCAGCACTGCCAGAACGGGCAAGTGTTTCCCTTTCTAGAGCCCCCGCCTCGACACTGACAACTGGCCCCGTTAATACCCCCACCGATGTCAGCAAAGAACGGCAGGAACCTCCGCGTACGTTTGACTTGTGATGGAATCCCCGACATGAACCCCCATTCCCTTTGCGCGCCGCACCCCGCGTATCCAGCATGAGCGACCGGCGTCGGTCCTCGAGGGTACGGGCGGGGCCGGGCGGGTCCGACGGGGATGCAGAAGCGAATATCTAATCCTTACCCCCAGCCAGGGGGAGCGACTCCGAGAAACTAATACGAGAGAGCATTCCGTGGGTACTTTGGTTGGTTTCCCTCACAGGAGAAGGATGGGGGACTAATTAACAAAGTGGGATCTTGGTGGTGTCCAACAGTGAGATATGACGCAGATGCCGTGGGGTGACGGGAGGACAGGACACAAGAGGCACGCGACGCAAAGCTTGCTTGGTAGACCAAACCCTCCATGATCCCAGCGAACATCCCCCTTGCAGAGTCATCAATGTTCTGGGCCCGTGGGTGTCATTTTGCTCAGCTCACCGGCCAGTTCTGAAGGGTGCGGAGCGCGGTGATGAGTGATCGATTAGTGTCAATAGAAAGGATGTATTGGCATCAAATTGCCTCCAAGTGTCTCTACTTGCTGGCAAAGAACAACACACCATGGTGACGGGCGAGCCATTCTAATCCAAGAGGACTCCCTCACTGTTCTCCCTCGCTCTTTGCGGAATACCTTCGGCATCGGCACGAGTACAGGCATCGCCAAGTACAAGGAACTCACCGATGGCACTGAGCCAAGGCTGAGGCTCTTGCTCTCATTGGCTCCCAAGCCCGTGGGGGCCAGTTTCGCTACTTCCCCATGTACCGTGCAACTTGAGGTTGCCAGGCTTGCACTGCACTGGCTAACATCTGCTGCCCAGTGCAGTGGAGAAGGCGCATCAAGTCCGAGCGGGCGGCCTTGGGCCCCTCATCCGCTGGCAGGGCCGCCACCGATGACGTACCAGCACTGAACCTGGACTCCGGGGCCAGGACGGCACTCAAAAAAGCTAGTCAGATGTAAATCTCTCTTCTCCCGTTCCAGTCCCGCAACTGATGGAGGGGGTGATGGAGGGTTTGCTCTGTTTTTCCTTTGCGTGGTATCAATTACTGATCAAATCATGAGTTTGAGATATCATTGGCAAATTAAGGATCCAGTCTGTCTTGAAAAAGCTGAGGGTTCGCAAAATGAAGTTGAACGACAAAAATCGAAAGAAGCCGGATACTTCTTTATCCATCTTGACTCCATCTACATGGATGTAGCATCTAGCTAGCTTTCCAGTAAGGGAACCTAGGGAGAACGATCTGTGGGCTTTTTCCCTCCTTCACCCAATTGAACCCCATTTCCGCCCATTCAAATGGAAACGGGGGCCAAAGAAGAGTTTTTCCAGAGGAAAGAGGAACTCGAGAGGAAAGAGCCAAAGAGCACTCAGAGGACCCGGTTTTTCTTCTTTCTTTTTGTCTCCTAAAAAAATTCAAAAGAGTACATCGATGGAAGGATGACATTGTATCCCTGTTCTCGTTTTCGCCTTTAGCTTTTTTTCTCTTCCACTCGTCGGCTCAGGGAATCATGTCCTTCTTTTGCCGCTTTCGTCGCGTCACCCACTCCGCTCGATGTCGTCCTTAGCTTCGTTTTTCTCGACTCGAACTGGAGACTACGCCGGCGGCCCCCGCAGGCTCTGAAAGCTGATGGATGTCGCGCGCCGCACTTGGCATCCATGTTCCTGTTTGACCCGCCATCCTTGATGGTTAGTCGATGCATGCATCCATCATATATACATTGTTACGAGCAGGCATGTAGCTTCGTCCACCCCCGCGCACCCTTTCTTCCTGTGGCCGGGAGACCCTCAAAAAGGAACATTGTGAACCAAGAGTAACTCATATTTAAACATCTCCGTATGCCCTGACCTGGACTCGATCCCGAAGAGTCCAAGTCCCTGGAGATCCAATCTAGAATCTTGCACTGAACCCCTCATTCCGGAACCATCTCACGCGCATCACCTTCCCGCTTGAGAGCTCTTCGTCCTACGCCGCCTCCCTCGACGCAGTAGTGTGAAGAGGTACCTTGCTTTCACCCTCACTCCTTGCCAATTCTCACACTTGCTCCCTCATCTACTTTTACCTTCTCCTTCTCTCTTCCTCTTTTCTACTTTACTTCCGCCTTCCATTCTTCTCCTTCTTCTCCTTCTCTCTCTCTTCTTCTCTTCTTGCTCATCCCCTCCTCATACTGTTCGATTTGACGTTGCTGGTGTCTTGCCCATCCACCTCAATCGTTGTTTAATAATCACCTCTCAGATCAACATTTACTGGGTCCCTTTTTTCTCTAAATCCTTTGGCATTTACTGATCATCACTGGGATTTCTTGATTACTCTTCATTTTGTTCGGTGCCTGAGTTCCCAGATACCCCTCCACCCTAACCGCAGCTCCATCTTGGCTTCCCAGGAAACCCGCACACCTTCCAACATGGCTTCGGTAAAACCCATCTTCACGGCCACCCACCCACGTGCCTGCTCTACAGCTTTTGAAAGGGTATGTGACGAGCTCATCCCCTCTACCCCTTCCCACTCCTGCTAGTCTTGACTCCGCTAACATCTAGGGGGCAAAACGCAGGTTTTCATGACCCGCAGGGACTCGCTTGAGTGCGTTCATGAGCCCTTTGGCGAACCTTTTTATTACGGACCCGAGCGCATGAGCGAGCGCTGGATGAACGACAATGAATACCGCCTAAAATCTGGTTACGCCAACACTACCTACAAAGATGTGCTCGATACCATCTTGAAGGTGGCCGATGAGGTTCGAAACTTTCTATTATTATTTTTCATTCTTCCCTCAATTATATTTTTCTCGTTCTTTCAATTCTAAGGGAATTTTTGGGGCGTTTTCTTGTCAATCCAATGCCCCCGATGCGGTTTTGTTGATTGGTTAAACTGTTGCGCTACGTCCGCTTGGCTGGAGGCCAAATGCCGCAGGCGCATTCGAGCATCGTGAAAGCCGCTGCCGGTAATACGGCGCGCGGTCGGCGATGCTCGCTGGCGATCACCGAACCCGTCAACGAAGCCTTCGTTTGCCAATCAGTCTTAGAGGTCGCGATTTCAGCCCTCCAGACTGGTTATCTCTCTCCTCAATCTTTTTCTCCTCTTTTTTCTGGTCTCCTTTTGTTTTTTTCCCTTTATCAGTCTGCCCCAAGGTCCGCTGCACATTGCGATTTCCGCGCCGTTCCTACACGGGCTGGAACCCCAGCGCTGGCAGTCCGATGCGCCGACCGATCGAATGCCCAACCCGCCAAAATTCGCCCTCTTTTTTCCCCGTGCCTCACTAACACAAACAATCCGTCCTAGGAAAACAAGCGCGTGTTCATCAAGGATATGGCCTACTACCTCTTCCCCCGGACCGCAAGCCCGCCCGCATCCCCCTTCCCTCGGCGCCGAGCAGGACCCGAACAACCCCACCATCTTCCCCTCGACCAGCTCCGCCGCTTCCAGTTCACATTCCTCATCCGCCACCCCCGCCGCAGCATACCTTCCTATTACCGCTGCACCGTTCCCCCCTCGACTCCATTACCAACTTTGACCATTTCCTCCCCAACGAGGCCGGCTACGACGAGCTGCGTCGCCTCTTTGACTACCTCATCTCCGAGGGCGTTGTCGATCGCGACAGCCTAGTCGTCCTCGACGCCGATGACATGCTCGACAACCCCGAAGCCGCCATCCGTGCGTATTGCGAAAAGGTCGGCATCGACTTCCGGTCAGACATGCTCAACTGGAGCCAGGACGACGCCACCCATGCGTCCGAGGCCTTTGAAAAGTGGAATGGCTTTCACAATGATGCCATCAAGAGCTCATCACTAAGACCGCGTTCCCATGCCCAAGTGAGTCTATCTGCTCCCCTCCCTGCGATTTCATTCTTCCCCACGCTCTCCACATCCATACTAACAAAACGGAGAAGAAATCTTGCACCTCTGAATCAGAGGATGAAGAATGGAAGCAAAAATACGGTGAAGATGCCCAGCGCGTCATTCGCAAGACCGTCGAGGACAACATCGCCGACTACGAGTATCTCAAGCAGTTTGCGCTAAAGATTCCCGCGCGGACCAACTAAAAGACGGAATGGAAGCGCTCTCATCCTCTGGTGTTTTTTTATGGTATCCTCTTATGTCGTTTTTGTTTCCTTGGTCTGGGCATCGTAGTTCTTAACCCTCCTAGGGTTTGGTGTGAAGGGTGTTTGGAATAAGTGGGAAGACGGTACGAAGAAATAACAATCTTCGCCGATCTATCTTTGTAGTAAAGTAGCATGAAGGTTATACATGCAGTTCACCCTCATTCCCCCGCGTCTTAACCAGCTTCTAGATGCGAATCACAATCAAGTGAAAGGGAGACCTAAGATAAGGGAAAGGAAAAAAAAAAAGAAATAGGGTAAAACAGCATGCCGACAAGGCATGAAGATGCTTTATGCTCTTATACATTGGTTTTTTCTAGTCATACATGTACAGTAGTATATCCTCAGTCCCTCCCTAACTTCTTCTCGCAAGGCTTTTACAAGGCACAGCTCAGTCGCACCCTGCAACAAAGATCTATGGATGCTGTCGGTTATACAATCCCAATAACGTAGGGTAAAATGGGGCGGTTGCTATTTTAACCCGCAAATGGTCAATAGGTCCGGGGAATGTCGAAAAATTGGTCATAGCGCGCGCGCTCGGGGAAATAGATTTCGTGAGGTAAAGTCTAGACGGTGGCCTCAGCGACCTTGCCCTCGTTTTCGCCGACGGGATCTGCTCCATGACTGGTGGCGAGCCGGCAGCCTCCGCTCCCCCAGCCACGACGGCCTAATCCTTCATAGTATCATCCATGGCGCCATGAATGACATTGGGGGTCCAATCCCTCGCGTGGTGCTTGAAGATGCCGTTGGACCAGAAGATGGTGGCCTGGCAGAGCTTGCCCTCGCTCGTCTCCGCGGCACTTTCCGAACCCTCGCCCGCCGCGTCTCCAGCCTCGGTTGCGGCCTCTTTCGTGGGGGCGCTTCGAGCCACATCTTGTTTGACTTTCCGATGCCGCTCAGAACCGCCGCCATATCAGCGACCGCGTTGGGCAGCTGCTCGTGGATCTTGAGGCCTCTTTGCTGTCGCGTCAGGACTCTCCTGTTGCCGTCGGGCCGCATCTCAAAGTATACGTCGTCCTCCCATTCGAGTTCGTGGCGTCTGCGAAACTCGCGCAGTTTGGCAAAGACTGAGCGTCCGACGGCACCCATTCCCTTGGGGAACTCGAGGACGGCGAGCGGTCGCCACAGATCCTTCCGGATCTTGGCCGGTCGGGTCTTCTTTCCCGCAAAGGGGATTTGCTTCAACGCTTTGTGGGCCTAGATAAAGAAAGGAATTCACAGATTAGTCTCCTGGTTTCTTGCCCCAACATCGAGTTCCATAGCATCTTGCTATTCCTGCAGCCTTCAGACGGATTGTCTCGTGACACATACATCAAGGACATGGGAGTGAGAATAGACAATTTGGTGAGTTCGAACTTGGTGAAACACCCAGATCCTCTCGCCGTGGCCCTCGGCGTACCCTGAGAGCTCGGGTTGGGGCTGTCGGAATCGCGACTTGTAGTGGCCTTGCCGTATGCTCATTCGTGATACGCCAAAAGCTAACTGGGAGAGCTGGGAGACCAGCGATGGCCTCGTCAATGGTACCGCGCTCATCGTGTATGTGTGTGTGCGTGTCTAGTAGCGCCGCGCGTCGAGGTGCTGCAGCCCGGGTCGAATGCCAATGGTTGTATGAAGCTTTCAGTTCTCCTGGCTCCTAAACGCGATGCAGCTCAAAAAACTTCCTCTCACGACCGCCAAGGCGGGACTTGCCGGCGATTTAAAATGGTATCACGTGATTACGCAACACGGCCGGGACGGGATGTTGCAGGGTCCGCCGTACCAGCTGGCCCATCGCATCTCGAAGGTTTTTGGTTTGCTTAGTCATTAACTCTTCATGCGAGATGACTGATGTCTGTCGTCGCCCCACCTGGGCCAACTCCAGAGCAATCTAGACCCTTTTCCCGTCTAAATTCCCTTTGCCTGCCTTGCCTGTCCGCTCAAGCCAGAATTTCAAGGAGGTCTAATATCAGGGTGGCGCACTGTTAACCATGAATCGCCACGCATCCGAGACTCTCCCTGAAATCGGAGGGAGAGCTTTTAAGTTTGTAGCTTCAATGATACTCCACCAATACCGAGGTAGTGAGTATCTGCACTGCTCGCATGAAGAGCAGGTGGCAGCAAATTAGGACGCCGTCAACTCGCCCGAAGCTTTCGAGGAATAAAGTTGAGCTCTAGCCATGACTCGTCAGGACTGGGTCAGGAAGAACACCAGCCGAACCTGCAGCCATGTCAGAAGCAAGCCATCCGCGAACGCCATTGAGCGATGAAGGAGGCATGCAGGACCCTCTTTGACGGAGCCCGACATCGACTCTCGTTCATTGTCTGCGTTGAGATCTTACATATCATCTTTCGGGCTTCTGCCCCATCGCCGCCTCAACTGACATTTTCCCTAAAGTGCAACAGTATTGATTCCACGATTATTGAGGCTTGCCCTCTGACGAGGCGGGTTGAGTGGTGGGAGAGAAGCCACACAGAGACGGGAGGCGTTGAAAGGGAAGGAGCTGTTGCGGGGACAGCCTGAAGCGGGGTTCGCCGAGCCAGAGCTCCCGCCCCACCAAATAATACTGACATCACTCATTCTGGGAGCTTCTGGTAGGTTCGCGCCTGATCAAGGATCTTCCCATACTTGCAAGAGCCCACCCACAAATGCCAGGCCGTTCTCGTACCAACGTCAGCCCACCACCAGCTTCGAGAACCTTGGAAGTGTATTTCTGTCGATTAAGTTTCAAGCCTGCTTTACGGTAGATAAATAAATTCCTTGCTTCCGTCAATCCCGGAGACGCATCTCTTCCTTCCCACCTCACTGATCGGAGAGAACACGAAGTTAAGACACGAAAGTGCCCGACAGCAACAAGCGCAAAAGGTCACAATTGCCTTTCTGCTAGGCAGCAAAGGAAACAGCTCCACGATTCAGCTTTTTTTTCTTCCTTTCCCCCCTTTCCCACATTAATACCAAACCCTTTTACCCTCTCTCTCGCTTTGATTATCTACGCAGAACTTGAAGCACGGACGGACGTGCCTTGCCCTGCAAGCACTCGAAGCGACACAAACTACCAATTCATTACCACTTTTCGGCATAATGGCGGCGCGCATGGAATTCACGGATAGGGGCCAAAAGGCCGTGGAGGATGCCATGGCCTTGGCCGAGCAATATGCTCATGCCCAGCTTCTTCCCGTTCACCTCGCAGTCTCTCTCCTCGACCCTCCGCCAGACCCGTCCAAGGATCAGCAAAACGCCGTCCCTGGGGCTTCCACCACAATGTTCCGACAGGTCATCGAGCGGGCTCATGGCGACCCCCAAGCGTTTGACCGGTCGCTCAAAAAGATGCTTGTTCGGCTTCCCAGCCAGGACCCTCCCCGGAGAACGTCAGCTTGGCTCCCTCTTTCCACGCAGTGCTCAAGAAGGCCCAGGACCTCCAGAAGCTCCAAAAGGACACTTACATAGGCGTGGACCACCTCTTGGTGGCTCTTTCCGAAGACCACAACATCCAGACAGCTCTAAAGGAGAGCAATATCCCCAAGCCCAAGCTCGTTGCGGATGCAGTTCGGGAAATACGGGGCACCAAGAGAGTAGATTCCAAGACAGCAGATACCGAGGAGGAGCATGAAAACCTTGCCAAATTCACCATTGACATGACCGCAATGGCCAAGGACAAGAAGATCGACCCCGTCATCGGAAGAGAGGAGGAGATCCGCAGGGTCGTCCGTATTCTCAGTCGCCGGACGAAGAACAACCCTGTCCTCATCGGAGAACCTGGTGTCGGTAAGACAACCGTCGTCGAAGGCTTAGCGCAGCGCATCGCGAACCGTGATGTGCCCGACAACCTCAAGCACTGCAAGCTCTTGTCCCTCGATGTCGGTGCCCTCGTTGCAGGTAGCAAGTACCGAGGTGAATTCGAGGAACGCATGAAGGGCGTTTTGAAGGAAATTGAGTCCTCCAAGGAAACCATTGTGCTCTTCGTCGACGAAATCCATCTTCTCATGGGGGCTGGCTCATCTGGCGAAGGCGGCATGGACGCAGCCAATTTGTTGAAGCCCATGCTCGCCCGCGGTCAGCTTCATTGTATCGGCGCCACTACACTCGCCGAGTACCGCAAGTACGTCGAGAAGGACGCCGCGTTCGAGCGACGTTTCCAGCAGGTGCTTGTCAAGGAGCCCACCGTACCCGAGACCATTTCCATCCTTCGAGGCCTCAAGGAGCGATACGACCGTCACCACCGCGTCACCATTCTCGACTCCGCCCTTGTAGCGTCGGCCAACCTCGCGGCTAGGTACCTCACCACACGACGCCTTCCCGATTCGGCCATTGATCTAGTGGATGAGGCCGCGGCTGCCGTCCGGGTTGCCCGCGAGTCACAGCCCGAAATCATTGACTCACTGGAACGTAAGCTGAGGCAACTGCTTATCGAAATCAAGGCTCTCGAGAAAGAAAAGGATGAGGCATCGCAAGTTCGTCTCGCCCAGGCTCGTAAGGACGCCAAGAACGTCGAGGAGGAGCTAGCTCCTCTGAAAGAAAAGTACGATAGCGAGATCAAGCGCGGCGAGGAAATTCACTTGGCCAAGGTCAAGCTAGACGAGTATATCAAACGACTCGAGGATGCCGAGAATGAGGCAGACCACGCACGGGCAGCCGATCTCAAGTATGGCGCTATTCCCGAGCAAAGGATGCTCATCAAGAACCTCGAAGCCAAGAAGGCGGCCGCAGATGCGTCGTTGAGCCTGAACCCCGACAATGCCGAGGGCCCTATGGTAACGGACGTGGTCACAGTTGATAACATCAATGAAATCGTGGCGCGGTGGACTGGCATTCCGGTTACGAGGCTGAAGACGACGGAAAAGGACAAGCTCGTGCACATGGAGAGGGAGCTTGGCAAGATTGTGGTGGGACAGAAGGAGGCGGTCCAGTCGGTGGCCAACGCCATTCGCCTGCAGCGATCCGGGCTTAGCAACCCCAACCAGCCGCCCAGCTTCCTCTTCTGCGGCCCGTCAGGCACGGGTAAAACACTGCTCACCAAGGCGCTCGCCGAATTCCTCTTTGACGACCCCAAGGCTATGATCCGGTTTGACATGTCGGAGTACCAAGAGCGCCACGCCCTGAGCCGTCTCATCGGAGCCCCTCCCGGCTATGTCGGTCACGATGCGGGTGGCCAACTTACCGAGGCGCTGCGGCGCAAGCCCTTCTCCATTCTCCTGTTCGACGAGGTAGAGAAGGCGGCCAAGGAAATTCTTACCGTCCTCCTTCAACTCATGGATGACGGTCGCATCACCGACGGCCAAGGTCGTGTCATAGACGCCAAGAACTGCATCGTGGTCATGACATCCAACCTTGGCGCCGAGTACCTGACAAGGTCGACGAACCGCAGCCGCAAGATTGATGCAACCACGCGGGAGCTCGTGATGAATTCGCTCCGAAACTATTTCCTCCCCGAGTTCCTCAACCGCATCAGCTCCACCGTCATTTTCAACCGGCTTAGCCGGAGCGAGATCCGCAAGATTGTCGACCTGCGCATCAGCGAGGTGCAGCACCGCCTCGACAACAACAACCGCAAAGTCACCATCGACGTGGATGAGGAAACCAAAGATTTCTTGGCCAGCGCGGGCTATTCCCCAGCATACGGCGCCCGTCCTCTGGCCCGGCTCATCGAGAAGGAAGTTCTCAATAAGCTGGCCATCCACATCCTTCGCGGAACCATCAAAGATGGCGAGACGGCGCAGGTGCGCATGGACAATGGTAAAATCGTTGTGAACGCGAACCACAGAGAAACGAGCCTAGAGCCCGACTACGACGAGATGACAGACGATGAAGAGGACGCGCTAGACGAGGTGATGGGAGACGATAGCGAGATGGCAGAGGACATTTATGATTAAAGGGTGTTCCTCCGGGCTCCCTTATCGCCTCCATCTTTTCACTCTCCTTGTTTCGTTTTTTTCTTTTAATTAGAAGGGTGGCCGGGATGTGTTGATTCCAGCGGCAGAGATGTCCGAAGCGATGATGATGCTTTGGAGGCGTTCTCGGCGTTTTCGACTTTTGTATCTTGGCATCATAGCAGGCTTTTGGGTGTCTCTTTTTTTCTTTTTTTTTCTTTTCCCCAAGAGCTAGCCACTAGATCGCTTTCTTCTACTCTCAAGCCTTGAATAGTTTGTCCACCCAATATATCAATAGAAGAACAATAAAAGTCTTATAACATCAGATTTCATTGACTGACTAGTCTCGCCTCGGAATAACGACTGTGACATGCCCAATTTTCTAAACTACATATCTATGATTTCGTTAATAGCAGCCATCCCCTTCTCGCAGCGTGCCCCTACCTCCCTCTTCGCCCTTCGCCGTATCAAGTTCCTTTGGGAGGGAAAAAAGGTAAACCCGCAAGGTCTGCAAGCCCACACCAAAGTGCGGTTGCAGCCGATGCTACGTCCGATATCTTATGCTTACACCGAAGATGCTTATCCTCCACCTCCCTCTCCGCGGACAAGAACGGCCGGGCAAGGGGATTTCAAACCCAGACCATTCCGCATTCAACTCGCGCAAGAAACTTGAGGCTTCTTCCATGCCATGCGCTAGCGCCGAAAAAAAGGAATGAAAATGAGAGAAATAGTCGATAACGAGCCCGCCTGTTCGGCACAGTCAGGGGACTCAAGCTTGTGTCAAGATGGGGTCATGGGGTGGCACTCTGCCTGGCGTTCTGGAGGTAGGTGTGTATCAGGTTCTCGTTGGTCCCAGTCCTGCGCTTGCATGACGACAGCCGACGATGGCCCCCATCCTCTTACTCTCTCTCTCTCTCTCTCTCTCCCACCCTCCATTTTCTTCCTTCTCGCTGGGCCGGGGGAGAAACGAAAAGACCGATAGAGAGAGAAAGGCGAAAAAGAAAAGAACGAGATGAAGGGAGGCCGTGTCTCTTCTTGGCGCCCGATCATCAATGACCCGCCTAGCTCCCAGGTCCTGGGTTCATGATCGCCAGTCATATATCGACATCCTCGCCAGCGCTCTTTTTCGACCGGTTTTATCCTAGACGGCAATCTAATCTCGGGTGGTCTTGCAAAGGCTCTAGGAAGGGAAAATCGCACTCACAGGCTGAACCCGCCCCGTGCCCTGCCTCTTTTTCCTCGTTCGTTCTTCTTGTGCCGCTGGCGTTCCTGTCACAGAATGTCATGCCGCGAATGGCAGGTCTTGGCGAGGGACGGCTTCCCGGCCTTGTTCTCCATTCATTAATTCAATTTTTTTTTTTGCTTGCTGGTGAAAGATAGCGTGAGCAAGTGGCTCCAAGTGCCTTTGGTGGTGGGTGGTAGAGAGGGTATTCGGGGCCGAAGATGTTTCAGATGGCGTCTCAGCTCATCCACACCACGAAATGCGATATCTTTCTTCTTTCCTTTTCTCCTTTGCCGAGCTCTTCTCGTCCATTCGTCCCTGGTTTTTCTTATCAATTAATTCATCAAGAGATGTCGAAGAAAGAAAAGTGGAAATGGCGCAGAGTAAAAATTTAGAAAATGTTTGACTATCAAAAGATGAAGTATGCGCCAGAAGAAGCGCCTTGGAGCGTGGTTGCGAGGGGTCTAAGTCGATCAATTTGGTGGTCCGACTCGACCCAAGCCCAAGCCCAAGCTCAGGCTCATCCCAAGAATGTCATCTCCACTCGTCCCGCGATGGCCTGTCACTCCTCCGCCGCACGACCGCATACGTCGGCCTCGTCCATCTTGCACACCAGGAATCTGGGGAATTCTACAAGTCAATAGAGGGGTGGGTTTGAGAAATCGCTGGCCCTTTCCAGAAGCGGACTTCTTTTTTCTTTTCAGAACATGGCCATTGCTTCAGCACTTTCATCCACCAGACACCACATGCCGTCTCGTTTTTGGTGCTGCTCTCAAGGGGACGGCTTCGTCACACCCCCTTCCCGAACAAAAAGCGGTGGCTGCCGGCCTGGAGCCTGGATAAATCGGCACTTGCGGTTGAGGTCACCGCTGCAACAGATGTCACCTTGGCATCTGTGCGGCTCGGTGGTCACCCCATCCAAGACACTTACACCGTCAACCTGTCGTTGTTGCGCGCGCGCTCTCACACGACAGACCCCGCGACGACCTCTTGGTCCAAGCCCAGCCCTTTTTTCCTTCTTGCGCAAAAGCGTCACGCCAAGGCTCAGGGTCACGGCGAATGCGGTTATATTGAAAAGGCTTTTATTTTTGAGGCGACAGCCCACCCACCCATCTGCCGGCAGAGCCAGGGCAGGGGTTACAGTCCCCTTCCCGACTCTAGCATCCCCTTACATCTCTCCACCCCTTCTCAGATTCTATGCGATCTTGGGCCAACTTGGCTAGAAGAAAGCCACCTTGACAAAAGAAAAGAAAGAAGAAAAATAATGAAGAAAGGCAATATTTGCGGTGCCGCGGGGTGAGTTTGGGTCAACGCTCCTCTATCCCTCGAAGGACGTAGGATAACCCTCCCGGGAGGTGGGGGAGGGGGTTTCTTTTCTTCATCGCCTTCCACACCTTTCCCGCCCTTAGTCTCTTTTCGTCGACAGGGGTCCGTAGCCATCCTGCGTGAAATCGAGCAAGTCATGTTTGAGATGGCAGTCGTCGGTGGCGTGCGCGCGCTCGCTCGTCTTGGTTCCAAGGGGAGAAGAAGGACATTCACATTCAGCCGCCTAAACCCCATCCCCTGGCCGCGAGATTACACCCCTTTGGACCTGGGGAACCTGGAGATGTGCAGAGGGGGCAGGGGAAGGGAAGGGGGTTCCTGCTCGCTTGCAACGCAGTGTAGGATCTTATATATCCTGCCTCGTCCTCGCCGTGACATATAGATCATAAGATGCGAGCTGTATAACAGATCATGGTCGCCTAGACTTTCCGGTGGACAGGTCACTCTTTCTCTCGCTATCTTTCCTACTTGCCTTCTTTCACTCATTACCCTCACTTATAATATTCACCTCATACCTACTCGTCGTCTGGACGATACGAGTCTCTCTTCTTTCTTCCTCCAAGCAGGCTTGTAATCCCTTTTTGGTTTTCATCATTCTTCCTCTTCTTCCACTCTTTTACTTTCATTATTCTCCTTCACCATGCATATCTCCTTCTTCATGACGGCCCTGGCTGGCCTTGCCTCCATGGTCGCGGCTGGTAAGTCCTCACATCCTTGAAGCGAAAAAAACGAACATCATCAATATGTTCTTTTGCTTCTACTCTCGAACCGGTCCACTAAACCAAACGCCTTTAGTGCCACGCCATCTGGACGAGCGCTCGGTCGTTCGCGCCGCGGGTCCCTCGGAGAAGAAGATTCAGAGGCGTCAGTTCCTCGATCCCTTCACCGGCGGACTCACCCAGCCCTTGCTCTTGGGCCCCCATTCAGCAGACGACCATCACCGTTATCCAAAACAACAACCTTGATGTCATCGACCAGCTGACCCAGCTCGCCGAGAGCCAGTTTGGCGCTCTCATCCAGTCCCAAATCGCCTTGGTTAGCCAGCTGCAGACCATCAAGGACAACATCCGCGTCAACCACTTCAGGTCTCGGTTCAGCCAGGCGGTAAGATACAGTCTCCCTCTTTAGTTCACCCATCTTTACATGCGCAAAACGGCTAACAAGGGTTCTTCCATTCTCCGTAGAACACCGTCATCGTGACCGTGACCTGCGTCTTGGATCGCCGCAACGGAGGTGCCGGCACGAACCGCTACCTCGTCAACCAGCTGCTGGCCGACAACGGGGCCGGCAGCCGCAACATCGCCGTCATGGTCTCCGACGCCGAGACCATGACCATCCTGCCCACCGCTACGGGCTCCTCCTTTGCGAGCCAGTTCACCGGTCTCCCCTCGTTCAACCTGCAAACTTTTAACCCTCTCGCTCCCTTTGGCAGCTTCAACGGCAGCGTCATCCTCCTCCCAACACCGACCCCCGACCCTGAACCTCATCTTCCCGGACCCCGCCGCCATCATCTTCCCCAACCAGGCTGCCTTCATCGAGAGCCCAAACACCTTCTTCCAGAGCTGCGCAAACTTCGCTTCCAACGGTAATAGCTTCGTCAACCTCGGAGGGGCCTTCCTCAACGGCTTCCAGCAGATCGCCGCCGCTCAGCTTGCCGGCCTGCGCGCTCAGTGGCTCGTCCGCTTCGGTGCGCAGCCGCTTGGTTTTGGGTTCGGGTTCGCGACGAGCACGTCGACATCCACCGCCGCAGCTGCTACCTCGACATCATAAGAAATTTAAAGCCCTGCTGTGAAATACTCAAATTCGCTCTTGTTTAGCTTTGACTTTCCTATTCTAGTATAGCATAGCTCTTGTTTTCCTTGATGCAAGGGCGGCGATTCGCGTGAAAAGCTGTGTACCATCATAGGATGATGAGATCTATGATCTGACGCCGGTGGCGCTGTTTATGAGGGGCGTTCTAGAGGGAGTGAGGTGTTGCAGGACTGTAGACAGTCCTCCGTCTGTTTTGCGTAGGCAATGACGGCTGGTATTCTTTGTCCTTTTATTTCATTTTTCTTCTTCTTCTTTTACATGATTTCATAATATATACCCGAGTTTATTCTGGAAAACTCTCTCTATAGTAATGTGACGACGGCGAGGCGGTAGACTAGCCGCAAGTGAGTGCCCGTGTAAGTCGATGGTAGATCTCATGTGGGAATGATCAATTGATGAAACCCCAAGCTAAATCAATAGATTTCGCACAGTGGGATATACCACCTGTTGAGAGTCGAGAGTGTCTTGAGCATCCAAAGTCGACCATATGCTGCTGACTAATATTATGGAGAAGACTGCTCGAGGTACTCCTCATTGGCGAGTAGGTATTTTGCGCGGTCGAAAAACGGGGTCGGCCTGTGGCACAAGAATCTGGCACCAACCAAGGAGCCTGGAGACAAAAAAGCTACGGCACGTGATGACTGCCCTAGTGCCCACATCGCAGCCCGCATCCCTCCCAAAACCACAGCCTCTCCACACGTCCTGAGATTTCTTCACGACAGCTTCATACAACCAACCACACAACTAGGCGACACTCTCCGAGAGACCAGTTGCCCATCATGTCGCTCGTATCAGGCGAGAAGTCGAACTTCCAGTTCATCCTGCGTCTCCTCAACACCAATGTCGACGGAAGTGAGTGTTTCTGAGCCGCCCATCCCCTCGTCGCCCGCATCGCGAACCCTCTGGACGCAAAATTTTGATGAAGCATCGCCGATGTATAAAGTCTTGGCCGAGGGTCGGGATGGGGAGATTGGGGACAAGATGCCTTTATGGGCATCTTTAAACAGTCTGGATGGTTTACTGACTATTTCCCAACAGAGCAAAAGACCATGTTTGCCCTGACCAAGATCAAGGGTGTCGGTCGTCGCGTAAGTTTGCCCGACGCCCTCTCATTTCTTCGCCAACTTGGTCCGAACTTTCTATCGTTGGGAAGATTACAACTAACAATCAGCCATAGTACTCCAACCTTGTCCTCAAGAAGGCCGATGTCGACCTTTCCAAGCGGTACGAAACCTAAGCGATCGAATTCGAAAACTACCAGAAAACCAGAAGGAATACTAATATACTCTGTAGTGCCGGTGAGCTCACCTCCGAAGAGCTTGAGCGTATCGTCACCATCCTCGTAAGATAGCCCCCTCCCAGTCATCGTCGTTTAGCCCGCTCTGGATACCCAAGCAGTTTTTATTTTCTTTTCTTTGGTCGGTGGCGATTAAGGAAGGCGTTGCTAACCCGGTTTTTTTCACCAACAACAGCAAAACCCCACCCAGTACAAGATCCCCGCCTGGTTCCTTAACAGACAAAAGGATATCGTCGATGGCAAGGACAGCCAGATCGTTTCCAACGGTGTCGACTCCAAGCTCCGTGAGGATCTCGAGCGATTGAAGAAGATCCGTGCCCACCGTGGTCTCCGACACTACTGGGGCCTCCGTGTCCGTGGTCAGCACACCAAGACCACCGGTCGTCGTGGACGTACCGTCGGTGTCTCCAAGAAGAGGGGTGGTTAGAGGATTGGTCTTTCTCGGTTATCGGGGGATAGGCGTCATGACTGCTTGCATTACGATCGGATTCCTCCACTGCATCGCAATGGATTTTGTCGTCTAGATTTTACGTCCTTTGCGCAAACAAAAAATAGGGAACATATTACGCACACTTCTCCCGCACGGCAAGTGATGTGCATCACCAAAGTTGCACGTGTCTCGAGAGAGGAATACGGGGGTTCCGGCGTAAGGTTACATAGGATGTCTCTAAAAGAAATGTGTGCGGTGGCTCTCTCTCTTTGCCCGTTACCCCCTCTTACAAGATTGGCTGGCCGCGATGAGAACAAAGGACTTGATGCCCAGTGTGTACGGAGAGCATCAGTCGGTTGAGTGGGCAGCAGTAGGGGTTTGCATTCTGGCTCTAGCTGAAAATGAAAGGGTATCAAAACTGTCATATTAATCCTGATCTTCGTGGGTGACGGCCATGTCCAGAACCTCCACTCTACCTTGACCTCTTGTTTCGTTGCCGATGAAGTCAGACAAGGCCTTGAACGCTCCCGGTTCAACGAAGCCAACAACCTCCCACTCCGAAGATCCAACGGCTTCTTGTGACTCGACCTGCTCTATGTAACTCAGAATTTGGTCCTTGACAGTACCTGGGGCCTTCTTCTCACTCCCGTCCTCAGATTCCTTGGGCTTCCCGGCCGACTTGACGCCCTGCTTGAGAACATTCGTAGGACAGTTTATCCTAAGCTTCATCCTCGCCCGCGCCACAGGAATGGGTTGGTGGGCAATGAGAGCCCTCATAGCCTCAAGGGCCTGGCTCTTTGCGCTCTTCGTCGTCACCACCCCACGCCACACGGGCTTGGGCTTCGCCGGCGGCTGGTTCTCCTCCGCAGGAGCCGCCGTCTCCTCCGCCGCCGGCGCAGCCCCGGAGCAGGGCCCGGGGCAGGGCCCGCCTCCTCGTGAGCCTTGGAGGTGAGCATGTCCAGCGCCTTCTCAATCATACCCGTCGTGTAGACCCTCTTCGTCCTCGGATCCACCAACTTACTCGCCACGATGCCCACCACCTCGCTATGCACCCTCTCCAGCTGCGCTGCTCTCTCCTTCTCCCCGACCTGCAGCTCTCCCTTTTCAGAATCTCGAGCACGATGTCGTCGACGGATTTCCCTTTGCCAAAGGCCTTGTCCAAGTCGTCCCGCGGCGCCGTCTGGCCCTTGGACACATTGAGAAAGACATTGGGGATCTGCAGAACGTTGTCCAGGTCCGTCTCGATGCCGGAGCGGTACTCAAGGACCTTGTTCTTGTAGCAGGCAATCTCGAAACGCTTCTTCCCCTTCTTGAGGCGTACGAGGGACACGTTGGTCAGCTTGATTTGATTGGAGGGTTGGTTGATCTGGCGCGACATGGTGGGTGGTGGAAGGGGAGGGGTGATGCTTCTCCAGGCTCTTGAAGGGGAGTTGAGTGGTTTGCTAGTTCTCCAATGGAGAAAGGCGGGAAAGAGGGAAATGTGTCACAGAGTCAGGGAAAATAGAAAGAAAGACACAATGGAGGATGATGTAAAGGTGCAAACATTAAGGAAGAAAAAGTGGGAGAAGGAGGGGTAGTGAACACCCCGCAAAAATTTATCGTTGTCCGCAGTACAGGAAGCTATGCAACTACCTCATCGCCCCACGGTCCTGCATTGCTGCCTCGAGCAGTGTAAACCGAGCTATCTCAATCCAGTGACTTGCTCTCTCTCCTTTAGAAAGATAAAAAATAAGAATAAAGACAAAAAGAAGTAAAATACGTTGGTTCATCCTGAGGCGAAAGTGCATCGCGAAGCATGAAAAGCGGGCAGTCGTGACGAACTCGTTGATAACCACCAGGTGTCCAATATCACAGCGACTTTCGCCACTTCTAATGGCCCTTTTCCTTCTTGGATCCTCATTCCTCTTGGCATTTACTTAAATAGCGGTCCGGGTGACTCACGAGGGAGCTTTCCTCATCCAGGCCGTTATATTCAACACCGCCACCTGACTCATAGTAGGGGACGTCCAAGGTGAGCACAACATAGACCGGATGAGTGGACCACGATCCTTTCCGGAACGTCTTCCAAGAGTCTAGTCCGGGTTCTTCGTTCGAAGTTCCATCCCCCAAAGGCCGTGTTGAAGATGTGGGGGCAGTATCTTTGCCTCCTCGGCATCGCATCCTTCATAGTAGAATTCCAAGTTGGCCAAGACGCCGTATCGCGTGGATTACGAGCATGGAAACCAGAAAGTATAAACGATACTGGGAAGATAGGATAGATCCAGCCTCAAGTTATTCATTTATGAAAAGATCCCCTGTGCTCTCCCTCGCTCAGCCTATTCCTCTGTAACAGGCTCCGCGAGGCAACTCTCAAAAACACGCCCGGACAACTAAACCTTGAGACTAAACCTCAGATATTCATGTAATTCTTTTTCCCTTCGGGTCCCGTTCCCTCTCAGTTATCATTTATCGTCAGTCGTGGAGCCAAATCGAGCTTCAGTTGCGATAGATATCCCCGGCACATGTCCATATCAAGGCCTCAGCAAGATATAACAACAGCATTCGAAAGAGGAGGACAATATTAGATTAGTTGTTGACGGCGATCTAGCACTGCATAAAAACACATTTATGTCTGGAAACACTCTCCTCGAACATAAACCCAACGAACATACGAAACTTCCAGGTCTTGTTTCCACTTATGTAGGATCCAGTATGAAGCCCCCAATGGGGCAGGCTACATTATTCGTCAGCGAAAGAGTTTGATTGATGAATATAGCATTCCATGGACGACGAATGGCTGGGTCTCTCTAGGAGGAATTCTACTTATCATCTACCAAACAATGTCGAGGGAGAGACACCGGAGCCGAGCCGAGTTCCGTGAGAGGATGCGGTGACCATCCTCGAACCAGAACTACAAGTGAGAGTCACTCCGACATAGACATCCCATTAAGACATGTTGTAGGATCAGGGGAGGACGTTCAAGGCAGTGGATAGCGGTCATCGAACGGGCTCGTGTTCTAAGGACGTTCAAGTCGAACCGAACGATAGCCTCATATATGATCTTATGACCCGCAGGGAAACGTCTGATATGGGGATCAGAGCCAGGCCAGTCGCACAATGGCCGAGACTTGAATCCTCGAAGATTCGGGAATCCGGCAAGCTCTCCCAGGAAACGGACGTAGAGGTGCACAATATCTGGGCGTTAAACCACGGGATGAAGCGGTGACGTGTTAATTTGGCAAGACGAGGGGATGATGGAAAGCATAGAAGCGCCTAAATAACGTGGGAACTGGCGCATAGGGCGGTCGGCTATCGTTGCCAACTATGCCCACATCACAAAGCCGATGAGTCTAATCTCTTCGCCCTCGCTTCTGTATAATAACAGTGGCCATAATAGAAGACATTATGGAAACGTAGCCGTTGAGCTATCAGCAGGGTCGCCGGGCGCAATCCCTCCGAAGCTGTATTGAAACAAAGTATGTCAAGCCTCACAGGGCGAAGCGGCGATTGCGTTTGAAACGGAAACTAGCCCCGCTCCTTTCTGCTTCTTCTTCTTCTTCTTCTCCGTCCTCCTTGTTCTCTCATTCATTGAAAACAGTGGCACAAGCCAGGCTCGTTGATGAGACCCTTTGGTGATCATGTTTGGGTCTATATCTAGATCTTCATCACAGCTTGAAGAACAAGGGTTCTTTCACGTCGCCGCAGGCCTGTACGCCTGTGCTTAGGCGTACGCGAATATCCGCAGGCACTAACTTCGCGTGCTTGCCGTGATCCCCTGACTTCGGTACTTTAAGAATCGTGGAAGGGGGTTTACAAGCCAGCAAGGAGTACGAGAGGGGCGAAGAAGGCCCCCGCTGATGTTCCTGTTCGCTTTAACGGCATAACATTTTGTCGGGACTTGCGTGATGATCACTCGGGGTCTTTCTCTCGCAAAGGCTACACGGGCCAAAAGCCATCCAACCTCACAAGCCATGCAAAAGAGGGAAGGAGAAGGATGGGGAAGGTAGCATAGGGCACACACGTCAGGCGAGGTTACTACCGCTGTCACCTATATCTCGGACGTCTTATAGGCCCTTGCCAAGTTGTCGAGACTTTCTTTTCAAGACTGAAAAGAAAGAGGAGGGTGCAGAGGACCCTGGCGGAAACAAGACTGGTGTATGATCGGATGCATCATCCAAATTTCAAGACTCCAAAAGGCATGCGTCGGGCACGGACACACCAAGTCAAACGGAGACACACCAGGAGCGTGACAACGACGAAGAGGAAAGGGTTAGCTATCTTGATAGATCTGGGGGAGGTAGATGAGAAAAATAAAAGAAAGGGGGAACAGTTCAGATGCCTACATGCATCTATTCGGGACCATTTTCAATGTGAACCCTCGAATGAATTGGGGTGTGGCAGCGAGAGCCGAGGGCGCACCTTCAACACCCACGCGGCATGCATTAAACTTGTCCACATCGCGTGAAGTCTCCCACGAGGCCCATTTTCACCATCTTCAAAGAACCAAGAAGGAAACCACCCCATAATTTGACGATTTGACGAGTTGCAACTCTAAATTTGCGTAACTCGGTTGAGGATGACGAGTCTCATACGAGCTGAGGCCTCATGTATCGTTCTGGGGCCGGCACGGGAAAGGCCGAAGGCAAGGATCGGCAGGGCTGAAACTAACAGAGAGCAACTTCCAGGTCCTCGACCCTCCCCACCTTGGTAGCCGCTTCGGCGGGCCTCGCTTGCTCGCAAGCCAGGATTCCTGACCATCGAATAAATGTACCGCCACATTCCTCCGATGGTCCTACGGATGCACTTTCAGAGCGATCGAGAGCGATCCTGACCTCGAGGGTTGAATTGTTCTTGACAGGTGGAGCGGTCGCTGGTGACGGCTCGAGACTTGGACGTAGGATCTCAACCTCGGCGTAACTGTTCAGGTCCCCACTCCGTCCGGAGAGGGTAAGGGGGAGAGGGTTTTTTCTTGCTCTGCTCGTTCTGACGTGGTCCCCTGTTTAGCTGAATCTTCTGAGAGAGAACATGTTCGCGGGGCTCAGCAGCGATGAGGTGATGGCCGATCTCATCCGTCTACGGCCGCATCTGCACACGAGTCCCACGGGAGCTAGACCCGCCTCTCTCATTTAGTTCTAGTTGACACATCTGGGAACTCACAACTTGGCCAGCTCGCCAGGCTCGCTGCCTGTTTAATATCTATGAGAGATTGGCACCACTTCCGGCTTTGTCATGGGGGAGAGTTCATTCGAAAGCTATCCTGGAATATGCGTGGGTCTCTGCGCATCCGAGTGCCGAGCCTGTGAGCTGTGGCACAGTCATTCCAGTCCTCGACCGTCGAGTCCTTGAACACGAGGACTCAATCAATTCCCGATATACTGCCTAGACTTGCCCTGAAGGCAGCAGGATACCGCAATGAATCCACTTGCAGTGCATGGACGGCGTGGCTCAAGAGGTGGAAAAACCAATATGCTTCGAGTGCCTACAGCCACCAAATTTGATCGCTCACCCCCAACAATCGAGTCTTGTTGACAAGCGGCCAAAAGTCTGTGCCAGCACTTTGGGGCGAGCTGTCACATCGGGGAATATTGTTGAAGTCAATGACGCCCTTTTTGCTTTTGGCTTTTGAATCTTGCGAGTGACCTATGCGTTCCAAAATGAACAGCTCAGATAGGGTGGAGATGGGATCAAAGGGAAGGCGCGAAGCGTGCAACTCGGCAAGCCAGTGATGGTGGTGGTGGTGGTGCACCGACCTGCCCGCCGCTCATCGGCCACTGATGACCACCTTCCGTATCTTCTCCTGCAGCGGGCTGGGATTATTCCTTGGGCGGAAGGTGGGGTGTGGGAGAAGCCCACAAAGACAAGGAAGGGCCAAACATGTCTATCGATACCTGGGGCTCAGAGCCCTTGGAGGTTCCGGTCTCAAAGAGGAAGAGACGTGGAACACACGAGAAAATGGATCCATTGGACCCTTTTTTCTTTCCATTTGCTGTGGCTTACTTGTACATGTCGAAGGCACCTCGAGATGCACTGCAGAGTCCCGAGGGCGGGACGAGAGGACAGGCCTTCCGTTTCGCCCGCTGCTTTGCGGCCGCTTGCCCAACTCCAACCACACCGGGAATTGAAGAGGGTGATCGATGTGAGTCCCGAGAGCACTGGCACAAGAAACACAGATCGAAGGGACACGGGAAATGAACACATCTGGGAATTTTGTGTGTTCCAAGATCAACTTGAAAGACCGACCATGGTGCGTCCATCAATCGTCCTTGCCCGAAGCCGCCCGTGCTGGCAATTGCAACACCAAACGTAAGCCTCTCTGGAAATTTGATTAATACTAGGGTGCCCGTCTCGTCTAACTCCTTCACCGCACATCTGAGCCAGCCTCGGCGATGTCTGTGAAGGGAAGACGAAGTATCCTGCGGTGGGATACCGAAAAGAAGCCCAAAGGAAGATGGGAAAGATTGCTTGCAAATGAAAGGATGTATGCATTGCAACCTCGCAATAGACCAAGGGCTGTTGTGCTGTGGTCGGCTGTGTTCCCGAAGGATGACGTTTCCGGTTCGAGAAGACATCAGTGCCAGTGGGACATGGCGCGAAATGACTGCGTCTGCTGGCTCCATCTAGATGGGCGCATGTGCGCTCTCGCTACTGCTGGTTTGGTTGTTTCTCAGCGCCCTAAGAATAGGCAATCTTGATCGCAAATCTATCGATCCCTGGATCCATTTATTTTTACGGAGGAAGCCGTGGCATGCTTGGGGGTGAGGCTACCGTCTTGCCCTACTGGTGGGTCGTTTGAACACAGGGCTGTCCTTTCGAGCCAATGTCTCCCATTGAGAACAATATCAAGCGTGTTCGATCTCGACTGTCCCCGCAGGCTTGAGGTTCAATGGGTGTCTTCGTTGTGGGGCATTGATTGCCACTTGAAGCTATTTGTACTATGATGTATGGCGAGTGGTGACCCGATCTTTTCGTCTCTGCCTCCGCCCCCTTTGTTTTTTTTTTCTTTTCTTTTTTCTCTTCCCTTCTCCCTCGGCATGCACAACAAACTAACTTCATCGTCTAACGAACACTAGGACAACGTGATGGTACTTGTTGGATGGTCAAGCAATGTGGTTGGGAGTAGCAAAGAGCAACAACTGGCTACGAGGGAGTGATGTTCCTTCCCCGCCCACCAAATTTACCCTGTCCACACAGAGACACCCACTTCGTTAAGCTTCGTTACCCGATTCCTCTCTCGAACGCTGTTCGCTTCTGTCAATCCACAGTATTTATTTTCCGCCAGACCCACGAGGCGAACTCGGCGGCCCCATCGCTGCTGCTTTCGTTGCATCAAGGATGATATCATGGCGGCTAAAATCTCCTGCCGCTTGGGGTGTGTGGTTGGCTGTCTGATATCACCTGCCCGGCAAGACTGGTTGGTTCTCAATATTTGCTAATATAAACGCGCGACGTGATAATAGTTTTGAATCTAAAGTGCTTCGGATTCAAACGCAAGGAAGCCCATTTGTTCTATTATAGTGTAAACCACCCAAACCCGGCAAGACGCATGTCTCCCAACCAGCCCACTCTCTCGGTGGAAGATGGAAGTACCGGATTCTAGCGAGTTCTGGAAAAATGGCAGGCGAGGAATGACAAGTGTGGGCTGACGCCTGAATGGATGACCCAAACCGAGATGCTCCCGGGTGACTGACTTTCGATGAGCCCAGCAGGTATATGCGAATGCGATCCCCCTGCGCTTTCAGGCTCAGCTCAACACAAGATTTGAACCCTCGATGCTGGATGGGTGGGAGGTGGCTGGATCATGTGGTTTTGCTTCTTTGAAGAGCCGTCCTCTTCGCGCGACACATACTTTGTACCAACATACCATCGCTCACCTGCACCAATTGTATTTGTCTTCTTTTTCTTTTTTTTTTCCCTTCTTTTTCTCTCTTTTTCTCTTTCTTTTTCTCCCTCTTTTTTTTTCCCCTTTTCTTCTTCTTCTTCTTCCTCATTTTCCTCCTCAGCTCTAGCTGGGGCCTCGTCTAACTGGCTGGAAGGGGCTGGCCGTACGTTGGCTTGGTTGGCCTTTCCGCAAACCCGCACCGTGCTCCCATCTGACCCGGAACCACGTATCATTGGAGTACTACATCTCCCAGAGGGATTAGACTTGTTAGCGCGAAACTCGCGAGGCAACGCTGACCAGGGTCCCTGAACAGTGTATCGTTTCCTATTAAAATTGGTGGGAGATACAATTGCCCGCAGCCTCGTGCCCCCGGCCGATTATGTCATGAGCTAACAAGTCTGATCCTTGAATAGGTGTAGTTGACATTTTAGGTTCTGATCGCCACTCCACTTCGGGGAATCATTCCTGGAACTGGAAATACCAGCAATTCAAGATGCCCAAGGCGCCCTCTTTTGGTCTCGCGTCGAATCTGAATGGGTATGGTGGGATGCGCTGCGCAAGGGAGCAAGGAGCAGGGCAACAATGGGACCGGAGCCAGCACCTTCTTGCATCCTTATTTTTCTTCTTCCTCTTCTAAAGCGAGACGAAGAAGGAGGAAACCGCGAACATTGATCCCCCTTTCCCTCTTCTTCTTCCAATTTTTTTCTTTCTTTCGGTACGTCTGGGGTACCGACATCGTCTTGCCATTAGGTGGGCCTGGGCTGAGAGGGCATAGACTGCCTTTTTCTTCTTTTTTTTTTTTTTTCATCGTTGCCTCGGAAGAAGGCTATTCCCTTCGGGCCAGTCTTCTGCCTAAGTAAGCTCCGTCAATTGAATAGATGGCTCGGTGTTCATCCCCCGCCGGGGCGCTGCGTAAGAAGAACCACTAATAACCTTCCATTGACGAAATTCTTTTCGGAGACGGAGTAGCCGATTTTTGGTCTTTGGCAGCAAGCTTTTGGAGCTCACCTAACGAGCTGGTAGTCTTGGAATGTGGGCCATGCTTTCACTAGCAAGCTCGGAGTCCCCTAAAATAGCTCTGCAACGAGGGGAGCTAATAGGCGCCACGCCCGCGCATCTGATGGCTGGCCAAGCTCTCAGGTTGGAGCTGCCGAGTGAGGCGTCCAAGGGATGAGCGTTGGGTGGTGGCTGGTTGGCTGGGTGGGACGGGACTCGTCCAGGAGCTGGCTTCCCTTGGTTTCTTTCGCACTGAACCAATGGTGGATAACGGTACCAGCAAGCTTGTACCCGTGGTCTGGCGCTGGTCTGGCGCTGGTGTGTTGCTGGTCTGCTGGTGTTGACACTACCACACCACCAGGGCTCGGAAGTTTGCCAAGCGACAGTGGCGATTTGGCAGCAAATGAAATGCATCTGTGGGGAAGGGCGCATTTAGAAGGTTCGAAGAAGGGTTAGAAAGGTGGGTTAGATTGACCCTGATGCCTCTTTGAGGCCGGTTCCGAGGTACATTCGATTGATCGAAACGCCACTAGTACTTTCTGGGCTGAACAGGACCATGGAGCGAGTTTGGTTTGGTTGCAAGGGTGCTTAGGGTGCTTCACTGATTGAACCCTCAGGCTTTCAAAGTACCCGAAGCATAAAGGCCGCAAGGGCCGCAAGGAGGTACTCTCCCCCATCCTCTGGCAGTAGTTGTACAAATCAATACTTTTGGTCCTTCGACTTGACAAAATTCGCAAGTAATAGAAACCTGTCGGACTTGCGGACCAGACGGAGCTTACTTTGCATGGTACATTCTTTGCTCAGCAGTGAGTAAAAGGAAAGACGAAGCTGACGAATTCCATCGCGCAGAGTAGAGATGCTGACATCACGACGATGAGCGAACGCTGATATCTCCCGGCTGGGAGTTCGTGAGAGGCAAGGAAGGAGCGTGTTGGGTATCCTTGTATAGACTATAGACGGGGCGGGTCTCGTTCTCCCCTTCCGACGGGTTTGGTGTTTCTCTTGAGTTCCGGAACGGGCTTTTCCTTGACACACCAAGCTATCGTTTTGAAAACGAAAAGAAAGGCCTGATAAGAAAGAAAAAGAAAAAGAAAAACCGGACAAGCCCTGTTCGGTCCGGCAAGACGGACCAACATTTCCCTCAGGTTTCTAGAAGGAATACCACCGAGACCCTCGTACATTGGTTACGGTTTACTCGCTTTACCGGAGAAGAAAAAGCATGGAAGACCTGTTCAACAGTGTGATCTGGTTGGGAGAATAAAGAGGTGGTTCACATCGGCAAAAGCGCAACGAGGGCCCGCCTGCGGTTGGGGACATTGCAGATGCTGGTGAACACAGACACGGGACCCTGTGGCGGGCGTCTCGTCGCGCGTCCGCAACAGGGAGTTACAAAATTTCTCCACCCGTAATCGAGCGACCCGAATTCCATCAATCCTCGCCAATTATCCTTGGCTGGCTCCTTTGAATGCCTGGGAAACACTCCATGGCCGGTGCCTGTCTGGTGACATCCACAAGTACAAGTCGTCACGGAATCACAGCCCCAAAGACGCGCATTACTGCCACGAGGTTCTCCTTTTCACCCAGTATGTTTGAACTGCCCTTGTCTGGTATAATACCACATATTATTACTCCGTATGATAATCGCTCACAAAGTGGTGAAGGTGACTCCAGGCAGGGAGTCCCGAGGGGCCCTATCATTGGCTTCTTATCTGGCCCCCTAAAACTTTTGGCTGGCCACCTTGACTCCTCCCTTGTCGATCGAGGGTTCCTCGACTTCCCGTCGGGTAAAACTGCACTGTCTTCCCAAGCAGGTACCCTCGTATCGCTTGTACCAATACATTGGCGGATGGGGAGTGGAATATTATTGCATCGAGCCATTCAACCCTTGCCTTCCGCGCGTGGAAATGGCAAATGAGTTGCACCCTCCACAAAGCCTCCGTACTCCAGACTTTTGTGCAGTGCGGGAGACAGATTGCAGGCTTCGACGAGTTTTCGAGAAGGGCACAGGAATCAACCAAGACCCACCAGCGGGCCTCCACATGCTGACCAGGTGCTGATAGTCCAACCGAAGGTGTTCGAATCCTTCGCTTGCTTGGAGCATGTCTGAAGAAGTAATATTGGCGAGCGCAGCTTGGTGGGATTGGCAATCCCTCGAATGGGAGGGAACAGTGAGTTTTTGGATGACGACCTATTATGACAAGTAGGGCTTCGCTCATACTCGCGACGTCAATATCGGCAACGGGGATGGGTGTGATAAGTCAATTCATCCATCGTGTTCGCGTGCTCGCCTCATTGAATGGCTGGAGTAAGAATGGTTGCTTGAGCTCAGCTTCTCGCAGCTTCGTATGCGAGACCCTAAAAATTTCCGATTTACAGGTCTATTCGGGCGATCATGTAATGACAATATTATCAGTTAGATTGGTCTTGAGGGTTCCTCCGAGCTTCTGTTCTTCATTTTGTTCTTCCTTTCAACAATTGCCACTATATTGTTCTTCTTCTTCTTCTCCTCTCTTACCTCAATCCCGAGGATCACGATATTTATTCTTCTTTTCTTTCATTGATGAACAAGGCTAAGCATCG
Source organism: Parascedosporium putredinis (assembly GCA_949357655.1). NCBI lineage: Eukaryota > Fungi > Ascomycota > Sordariomycetes > Microascales > Microascaceae > Parascedosporium > Parascedosporium putredinis. The sequence goes on along the minus strand of CASHTG010000020.1, from coordinate 468,052 downwards.
CCAACTTGATTGTGCGTTTCGCTTGAGATTATTACTTATCTACGATTTCACTGAGGCTGACTCGTTGCTTTTCTCTGTTGGATAGTCGCCGTCCTCCTCAACATGGGAGCGTCAAGGGAGCTGGCGAGTCCCGCATGCAATCAAGGGGTGAGGGTGTGGTACGTACCATGTCGAATGTGCTTGGTGCCCATGGAAGTACCACCCTGCTTTCGATTTCTCGCCCCAAACTGCATTTACTTGTACTTCCTTCCGCCTCTGTAATAATACATTGATCTATCGAGAGGTGGACGGACTGAACCGATGCGGGCACCGACACTTTGACCTCTTTTCTTAATCTTCCACCCCTTGTCCCTCTTTCTTGCAGGCCCCCGCTTCCCCTTTGTCACTGACGAGCGAGTTTTTTTCTTTTTTTTTTTTTTTTCTCTCTTCTTTTTTTTCTTCTTTTTTTCTTTTTCTCTTTCCGTTTATCGTCCTCCCCTTTCTTTGCCTTCTCCTCCTGCCCTTAGCGTGTTGGCTAAGTCCCTGAGTCCTGTCACTAGTTTATACTCTAAGGCTCTCTTTTCCTCGCCCAATGCGCCGAGGAGCACTCTTTTCCCTCGTTGTCTTTCACCAAAGCCACAAAATACAGCAAGGGAACCTTGGGAGTTCTTGACGCTCCACAACCCTGTGCTAACAAGGGGTGCCCAAGTATCTTGGACCCACTCTGACTTCCCACCGTGCGATTTCGACTGGTCCCTTTTGATCTCTCCACTTTCCACTCCCCACTGAAAATTTTGTGCGCTGTCGGGCACTTTCACTTTCTGACAAAGACGGAAATCAAGACCAGCTTTCCCCATTGTTCTTGTCTTCTAGAATGTCACATCTCCTATAACAAGACAATGGAGGTCGCTCCGACCCCTTACTTCTGCAACCACTAGACTTGGCATCCGGTAATTATTACTGGATCCATTCCGACATCGACTCCACTTCCGCGACTATTCTCCATCGTTCCCCTCCCGCCTACAACCAAGAGGCAGGACCATTCCCTGCAACTTCTAGACTGGATCCCGTCACCTTCGTCGACCTTCTTTGCCCTTTCTTCGAGTCCTGGAACAGACTCGATTCTCCTGGGGCTTTTTCTTCTTTGCGATCCCACCTTCTGCCATTCCCCGCTAGTCAATCACAGCATCGGTTTCGTCGTCTCTGTTCCCTATTCACTTTTTTCTAATTTTTTTTTTTCCCTTTCCCCCGGGCCACTTCTCTCACTCTCTTCTTCCTCCTTTGAGATCAGCTTCGACTTTGGGTTTCGTCCACATACGCCCGCTTTCGCTTTCCTTCCTCCTGTTTTTTTTTCTTCTTCTTTTTGTTTTTCCTTTCCTTCCTGTCTCTCTTTTTGGTCTGAGAAAGGTGAAGACGGCAGAAGCCCAGACCCCAATTTTTATTGATCGTCAAGTGAGTCGCTCTTCTGAAGCAGTCATTGAATGCTTGTCCCTTTTATCCTACGTGCTTCCTCCCCCACCCCCTTCCGGCCCTTGTCACCTTTAGTGGTAAATCTTCGACCCGTCTCGCTTCCCACGCCCGTTTCTCCGCTCGACCCTCAGCTCCAGCCATCAACTTCATCTGTGTCTTCCCGGTATCCTACCCTTTCCCCTCCCAGTTTCCCGCCCTTGTCGTTGGAATTGATTCCCAGTGCTGTAACCCTGCTTGTTATTCAGCTGCTGTGAGTGGGTTTATCCGACCCAAATTGCCCACCACTTCCCTCTTGACACACTCGCACTGCCGATTCACATACTCTCTTGTTTTCCTGCTCTGGTCGCTCTCCTCAACCCAACAATAGCACAGCACCTTCCATCGCGTCCGTTTAACGACACCACAGGGGCTACATCTTTGGTTTACCACGATCCCATCCATCGATCTTCCACCACGGAGTCCTTTCACGCCGTGAATTCATCTTTTGAAGTGTCGTCGCTCCCGACAAGGCTAATTTCCAAACGTCCTAGGCGTGCACGAACGTCTTCGCGATCTTGCGACCTCTCTCTCCTCAGCCTTCCATCACGAACTCGATCCGGACTCTTGAGCTGGTTATCTGCCGCTTTCTATAGCAAAGCGCCCCCTTGGACTGGCCTTGTTCAGCACGAATGAGTTGCAGAACCTCGTCGGACCCTCGAGCTTGATAATCTTTTGTCCCGGAGCGGCCGCGCGCGTTCTGCCTGATACCCAGTCTCTGGTCTTCTTTTTTTCTCTCGCCCGATACATCACACCAACCCTTCGTATACACCTGACAAGGCGACTAAACTGGCGGCATCTCGATTCGCGGATACCCTTGTCCGTTTTCTTTTCGTTAACCCGACGCATCTTGCCAGCGGTGAGAATCGAACCAAGTAACCGAGTTGACTCGGGTTACGTTGCGTGTGTGGCCTTAATGCTCCAGTCGTGAGACTGGATGCTGTAGGACCCACGATGGACAAGCTAAAATATAATATCATCTATGTCAATCGGGACGTCGTGACGGACGGGCTCGTGCCAACATCGCTAGCTAGATCCGAAAGTGGATTGGTTAACGTGGTTGGCGAGGGTAGCTCGGGGACTTCGAACGAAACCTACGGTTCCTCCTTGAGTTTAGCGATGGTGCGTCGAAAACCGAGTCTCTTCGTACTCCACTCTTTCCGTGGCCTCGTATCACTAATCCTGGCGTTGCCTTAGTCTATGCCTGTGCGACTGGCGCATCTTGCCTCTCTTACCTTTTCCAGCTTCACGACCCTTCCATGATTGATCTAAAGCCAACAATCCTTTTAATCGATACACCACACGATGAGCGCATACCCGAACCCCGTCCGAGAACCCGCTCCGCTTCTCCCCACTCTAGATCACCGCTTGTCGAGAACGAAATCAACACTCCCGAGGAGGAGGTTTATGGCCTAGCACTTTTGCAGAGGGTCATCACTGAGGTCCACATGAGAAACATGGCGAAATTGGTCGTGCCCGTACCACTCATTAGCGTTTCCCTAGCACACGATGCACCTGCGGACCTCGCTATTCCTACTGATCTCATCCCCAGTCCGGCGCTGCTCAAACGATGCGTAGATTTGGGCGCGGCGGACGTAATAGTGAGCCCCTAGACGTCAAATGTGTAACAAATCTTGCGGTACAGGCATACAAAGCCCACAAAGAGGCAGCCAAGGAGCAGCAAGCTATGCTGGAGCTTCGTAGGGGCCGCAAGTTGTCATGGGTTGGCATGCATGAGGAAAAGCCGTTTGCCTACCTTCGTGAGGCTATGGTATCCGACCTGATGAAGGGCATCTGTCGCCTCGGCTGGGACGCGGATGATCTTATCGGAAGCGCCAAAATCTCCGTTTCTCATGAGCGGCGGGCATCGATCACTGCTGCGGTCGGCTGCTGGCACTTTCCTGCCCACGACTTTGCCGACGATGAGTTGCTTCTTGCAGCCATGCTCATGTTTAAGCATGCTTTTAGTATCCCTGAGCTGGAAAAGTGGCGGATACCAACAGGTTAGTTCCACCTCACCGTCTGGAGCCCCAGATACCACCACACCCGGACACGCTTTCTTTAATCATTTCGCAATAATGCTGACCAAGTCATCCCAGACCAACTTATCGGTTTCCTCATCGCTTGCCGCGGGGCGTATAATCCCTTTGTTCCCTACCACAACTTCCGCCATGTCGTCGACGTCCTGCAAGCTACCTTTCACTTTCTTGTCAGCATTGGCGCATTCCTCCTTACTCAACCGCAGGCTCTCCTCCTGCACAGCCAAAGTCACCCATGGCTAATCTCATCAGTCCTTTTGATGGACTTACGCTTCTCATCACCGCGATCGGTCATGATGTCGGTCATCCCGGTGTGAACAATAATTTCTTGATAACGCTCAACGCGCCTCTTGCCCAGCTCTACAACGACCGCTCAGTTTTGGAGTCCTTCCACTGCGCCGCATTTTCCCAGATCCTCCGTCGCTATTGGCCCGTTGCCTTTGAAGAAATAAAGATGCGCAAATTAATCATCAGCTCCATATTGGCCACGGATATGGGCCTGCATTTCGATTATATGAAGAAGCTAGCTGATGCCCAAACCACGCCGGACGCCGTTCTTTCAGATGAGCGTGTTGCAGAGGAGCAAAGGTCTCTTGCATGTGCCTTGCTAATCAAATGCGCCGATATCAGCAACGTGGTAAGTCTCACAAATGTTTTTCTGCCACCACCTATCTTTTTAGAATGCGAAGCAACTCGCCTTTGTAGCTTGCTTTGAGCAATTTAGCTAACGTAGCCACACTAGGCGCGGCATTACGATACAGCGAAGCAGTGGATGCATATCTTGTCGGACGAATTTTCTAGGCAAGCCTCTATGGAAAGCGAGCTTGGTATTCCTTCGGCGTTGCTCTCGCCTCCGAAAAGGACATTGAGTCACTTACTAAGGCCCAGTTGGGCTTCATGAAGCTTTTGCCCTGCCACTCTTCCAAGGGGTCGTGGACCTGATGCCCGCGCTCAAGTACACGGTTGACGAACTTCAGATCAACCGTGCCTTGTTCGAGTCTGGCGCTGTTGCTGCGCCGGTCAACGGTGACGGAGCCTCTGCGGCAAATCACACTACCAATGGTTTTGCAAGCTCTGTTTCGACAACCGAGAGCAGTCTTGGTGACGGCCCAGCACCCTCGGATAGCGACGTTGATGGCTGTAGTCCAGCGACTGCGATTCTTACTAGCCCACCATTGGCAGCTCCTATAACGCCTGTGACCCCGTTGGATGCAGCGCGGCCAGATGGGGTGAGCTATTTCTCGACGACAACGATAGATCACCTAGCGGATGCCCCGCGTGGAGGGCCAGATGTGGCGGCGGAAGAGCTCCAAAAGATTAATGGTGTAGTGACAACGTTCGACAGTGTTGCTGATTTCGCGACGAGCGACCCCTTCAACATGCGGTACAGGCTTGATAGCTTTGGGGATGCAAGGGGTCTCGCGTCGGCGAAACAGCGATATAGCGAAGCCACCAACGGCAGCAATTGCCCGTCTCAAGCAACAAGTGCGACGACGGGGAAAATGCCGCTCTCCCCAAGCACGCAAGGCACCAGCATCGCCAGCAGGGATTCCATGGATCGGTCCATGAGCGTACCACGACCAGTTTCCTCGGTAGCCTACGACCCCAGTTGCCTAGGAACTTGTAACTCGAGCAAGCTGGAGACTCCAATTCTGGTGACACCAGATTCCGACCTGCCTCCCGAGGTCCTTGTAACGGAGTCTAGCCGTGACGACGACTCCGGCTCCAACGGTAGCATGGGAAAGCCCGAGAATACCACGCTTAGGAAAAGGCCGAGTCGGTTCAGGATGAATGCCTTGAATCTTTTAGGAGAAACAAGACTCCTACCGGGGCGCAAGTGGCGGCAGCAGCAGACGCCAGTTCGTGATGATGGCTCATCTCATTACCGCGCTCAAGACCGCGTTGCCTTGCCACTATGCTTTCGAGGCCCATTTCTCACCTCCAACAGTGGGCTCCACGGGCAAGGATGACGGGCTGTCCAGTCGCATGATCTTGGGCGGCGGCATGATTCTTCACGCGCCCATCCTACCTTCCCCTTTTCGCACTTTGTTTCTTCTTCATCGCATTACCCGGTGGGAAATGTATCAATGGCGTTTTGGGCTTTGATACTTATTATTGCATTATCGCGTTTCCTCTCTATATACTTGGCATCCCTTGTTTCTCCTCGGTGTTGGACGGCGGAGAAAAGCATGGTTTTTTTCTCCTTCTCTCTCTCTCTCACTCTGTTTTTTTCCTTCTTTTTTTCCCTGAACATTACGATGTATACAATAATGAGAGCCCGACAAAAACCGCAAGGGATGAGACCTAGTAACGAACACTGGACCCTCCGGCAGACACCTTGGCCACATTACTCCTTCCCAAGCGAACGGTTGATGGCGGCGTTTTTGACCCAACACAATCTCCGGCTGCTTAGCTATCTCGAGATAAAACCCCGGCCCACCAGAGCGACGTCATATCGTCTAGGATGGTGGATGAGCGAGGTAGAATATCGTGCACCGCCAAGGGAGCATGGGAAAGCGTGGCGGCCCCTAGATACCGATGATGTTTGGAGGCGCTTTAGGGACTGGATGTCCGGTGTGGATCATGTATAGAATGGAATAGGTCTGGACGGGAGGGACTTTTATAGTGGGAATGGACGGGGGAACGGCATATCCAGCGTACTTGGAACGGGCGTGGACGGAGGAGACGAGTCTCAACATATCGATATATATATATATATATATCTTGTCTATATGTGAGTGTATATTATAAATGCTTATTGGTACTAGACTGGTTGTCTTTATCTCTCTCTCTCTCTCTTCTCTCTCCCTGCGTGCATGCGTGCTGTGGAAGCTTCACGAAATAGCTCTTATTTCTTTTTTCTTTTTTCTTTTTTTCTTTCTCAAGCTTTCCTCGACATATCCGGTACCTGGCGGTTGGCCAAAGCCGGAGTGCGGAAGAAGGGACGGAGGAGATTTGATTGATCGTAATTGCCCGCGGATATCTTTAGGGCTGTCCAACGCAGGTGACTGGTGGGGTTTCAAAATTTCGGCCCCTCCTTCAATGTTCCTTCCCTGTTGGCTGTTTGCGCTGGATGTCGTGTGACGTCTAGACGAAGCCGAAGTCATCCGCCCAATCCAAACAACATTGACCACCTTGCTTTGATAAATACAGGCTTGTTGTTGGGACCGTTGACTTTGATTGTGGAAATTTGCCCTTTTGATTCGAAGTACTTGAATGTTGAAACTATTCTTGAGGTGGAAACCTCATTCAAACTATTTCTCGAAGGTGGGTGGAAATCCTACATTTAGCTTTACGATACAGGCAGCAGATGGCGTTTAGTTCTCTTTAAACACCGAGATACAGAGTTAGCCCTGCTGAAAGCCCTCAATTAGGCATCTGTGGAGGCATGGCACCAACAGAACTTGAAGCCGAACTAGAAACAAGGCTTAGACGAGGAGGTTGGGGCTGGAGGCATAGGCTCACGACTTTGATGACATCTACATCTATGGATGTATGAACTGGCAGAACTTCATCCGTTTATTAGACGTTACCCCACAAGGGATTGAGCTTTGGATTCGATGGCACTCCCACAAATCTTGGGCTTTTCTTTGGTCAGCGGAGCGTAGCGGGGGTCAATGAGGGAAGAAAAATGGTAACGAGGGTAGGAAACCAATTTTTTTTTTTTTTTTTTTCGTTATACCCAGATAGCAAGTATGCTGCCGCTCGACCAGGGACATACTAAAAAATTTTCCCCTCGGTTCCTTCTTTTTTTTTTTTTTTTTTTCCACTTCCTACAGTTAGATGCAGACTTGAGGTCTATTTCTCTCTCTTATTCTTTCTTGCTGAGAAGAAAACATCACTCTTTACCTTTCTCTCATCTTCCCTTTGGTTCTCCTCTCTCTCTATCTCCTCCTCTCACCAATTTTGGTTGACTGAGGTTAACAAAATTGAGCGGTGTAAATCACTGCTGTCTCCCGAGGCCTGGGGCATAACTTTTCTTGTCTTCTTTGTCAGTCAGGTAGTGCCCAGCTCCTGCCTTGTATAAGGGATAAGATAAGAGAAAGTATTGAGAGGTATGTGCATTTTATCCATCTATTGAGGGATCCATCCATCCATGGTGGATGGATCCATTGTCTGAGCACTCTTCAATGCCGAGCTGGAAGCCCTCTGAAGCTGCTCTTCACCACCTGAACAGAAAAGAAAAAAATATTGCCACTGAAACCTCAATCCAGCTCGGTCAGCTCAACCTGCCTTGCACCCTAGGCTTATTAAGGCACTTTCTCCAAGGCCCTCTCCACTCCACTCCACTACTCCCAGAAACTGGAAGTTTTGAAGCCCCTCAATCCTCTTGCCCCCTTGAAAAAAAAAAGAGCACCCACCACACCCACCACCCCCTTGACCAAGTTTGAATGTGGTCAGGCCTGCCTGGGCTGAACTAGACCGTGCAAACCCGCTTCACAGCACTCCCCTTCTGACTCGCCGAATCCCCATCAGCCTCCCCTACCGGACCAACCTGTCCTTTCCCTTCCAGTTTGTTTTCCTGAGTGAAATCACTGTGAAATATTAATTCTTTGTGGTGTGGGCTCTGGAACAGGACCAGGCCTCGCAGATCGGTTAGGCGAATATTTTCTTCTCCTCGGAATTTGGACGCGATAAACGAGCCAATCTCACGATTCGCAACGTGCTGCTGATGACACCGCCCCGTCCGCCGCCCGCCTCCCTCTCAGCCCCAACCGACCTTAGTTCTCCTCGAGCTGCCCGAGCAGCTCGTCGTCATCACGTCTTCCTCCAAGAAAAGAAAGGTCACCCGCAACTCGGCTCGCGATAGAGACGCTGAACAGTCTCCTTCGCCTCAGGCCGCCTCTGCCGAGAGCATTCTCCCCTCGTGCGAATCCAACGACGAAGACGACCAAGCCGCCTTCTCCTTCTCCGTCGCCTCCCAGTCGAGCTTCTCTACAACGACACATCCTCAAGACTCCATATCGAGTCTCCCTTCCCGCCTACAGACCCGCCATTCCTCTCTCGTCTCTGCCGGCTACCCTTCGTCGACCGCCTCGTCACCCTGCGCAGCCTACGCCGACCTCTCCCTCGAAGGCGAACCCTCGTCCGCCACAACCGAGACTGGCCCTGCGTTGCACCCTGCCTCAGCCAGAAGCCGGTCTCCTATCCGATACACTCGCCGGGGAATCATGTCAGGGAATGGAGATTCCATACGCTCATCTTCGCCTTTAAAACGACGCGCCTCGAGTATGGATCCCGAACCGAACGAGTCCGGCGGACAGCCTCCCACCGATTTCTCCCGAGCCATGAGCGTCGACGCTCCCGATTCTGGTCCGGGCTACGCTCAGAATCCTGATGCCAGTGAGTTTTTTGAACTGCCATATGCATTCCCTCTACCAGTCTTTGTGGAGTTTCTGAGAGGGGGCGTTTCAACGCTCTATGTTTCCCTCCCTCGGGACTTGGCCTGCTTTTTTTTCTCCCTTCGCCTCGCATTAGCACCTGCCCAGGCTGCTGTTTTTGCCCCAAGTACAGGTCAAGCTAATATCTCAAGTAGTGCCCCCTCTTCCCGAACAGCTCAAAACCATCCAGACCCTCCAGCGAGCGTTCAACGAAACCCCTGTCCAAGAAAACGACGTCGCTTTCGTCGTGACCAAGACCTGGGTCAGCAAAGCCTTGGCTGCGGGAGGAGACCCTAAATATGCAAAGGAGAGTAGTTCTGATGAGCCCCTCGGCCCGGTGGACAACTCCAACATCATCCAAGAGGTCATCGAGTTACCCTCGGGCGACCACTTTGTCCGTTTGAAGCCCGGGACGGACCTGGAGACCTCTGAGCTTTTCTCGGAAGATGCATGGAGCCTCATCCAGAAGTGGTATGGTTTGAAGGATGGGCAATACCCAATTCGCCGCGTCGCCCTCAACACCCAGGCTGATGCCTCCTCACCTCCCAACATTATTTACGAGATGCACCCCCGTCTTTACCATCTATCGGCTGTGGTCTGATGTTAGCGGCATCAATATTCCTCAATCTATCAAGGCGGCCAACCCCCGCCCGTCGTCATGGTCAGGAGCGCGGGTTACGCGTACCAGCAATTTATAAAGGATATCAAGGTTGCCCTCAAAATTCCTCAGGAGCGCAAGATTCGCCTGTGGGAAGTCGACCGTACCGTTCCGGAGGTCACCTCTCGCCCTGCACCTTCGGCGTCAGCCATGACGCCCCCGACCACACCCCCGAGTCAGGCGAGCTCCCAGACTTTTGGGGCTCTCTCCTCGTGGATGTACCCAGCTGGTCGCAGGTTGAGCGCAGCAAGAGGATCAAGATTGAGGGCGAGGACCAGACGGCAAACCCCAAGTACAACGGTAAAGCGACCCTCAACCTTTACAACCTAGTCATGGACAAGACCATCGTTGTCGAAGAATCTGCCGAGGGAGGCGGCTGGGTCTCCACCCGGATCACCAAGGCCAACGGCAAGAGCCGGCCAGCCAATATCTCTACTCAATCTCGGGCTAGCAGTGGCCGAAGCAGTCCCGCCCTCGGGCCCGTCACTCGTGGCAGGGCACAAAAGAAGAAGGGGTGGAGGGGCACTGGGGCCGTCGGCCTTGGGAACCTAGGAAATACATGCTACATGAATTCTGCCCTTCAATGCGTGCGGAGCGTGGAAGAGCTCACCAAGTATTTCCTGACGAACGAGTATGCCGAGGAAATCAACACCGATAATCCCCTCGCGTTCAAAGGCAAGATGGCATTGGCGTACGGGAACCTGCTGAGGGAGATGTACCACTGCAGTGATCATCTCCGCCCCTCGAGCTTCAAGAGCGTTGCTGGACAGTGCCGGCCGACTTTTGCTTCCTGGGGCCAGCAGGACTCGCAAGAGTTTCTCGGCTTCCTCCTGGACGCCTTGCAGGAAGACCTTAGCAGGGTCAAACGCAAGCCGTACATTGAGAAGCCTGATTCCACTGATGACATGGTTAACGACCAGGCCGCCATCGCGAAGATGGCCGATGAAGTCTGGGACATCACCAAGCGAAGGGACGACTCTGTTATCGCTGATCTATTCACTGGCCTCTACAAAAGCACCCTCAAGTGCCCCGTGTGCCACAAGATTAGTATAACGTTTGATCCTTTCAACAACCTCACCCTCCCCTGCCTGTTGAGAACCTGTGGTCCAAGGTCGTCAAGTTCTACCCCCTTAGCGACACACCTGTGGCGCTCGAAGTCGACATTCCCCAGCACAGCTCCATCGAAGTCCTCAAGCACTTCATATCCGAGCGCACAGGCATCCCTGCTGATCGTCTTATCGGCGCGGAAGAGTTCAAGGGAAAGTTCTTCAGGATCTATGATGACTCGATGGATGTCTCGGAAGAAATTCAGGATAGCGACACCCCTGCCGTCCACGAGCTCGAAAAGGTCCCCTCGAACTGGCCCCCGCGTCCGGTCTCGATGCAGAAGAGGCCCCGCAGCCGCAAACCCGACGACGATAGCCCCGAAAGCGATGATGATGGCTGGGATGACCCTCGTTGCGACCAGATGGCCATTGCCGTTCTCCATCGTCGGGGTCTCGATTTAACCGTTCATCTTATAAGAAGGATGACAACATCCCACCTCATTTTATCCTTGTCACTCGCGAGGAGGTAATTATTTTTTTCCCCATCTTATCCATCTACCCAGTGCCCCTCTTAGTGGAATATTCTAATTTGGTACGGAACAGGCCCGCAGCGAGGACGCAATTCGTCGCAAGATCCTCGAGAAGATGGCTACCCTCTCAACATGGTCCGTCCTCCATAACGATGAGGGAGAAACCACAGATGCTGAGATGACGCTCAATTCGGATGGCGACTCGGGCGACTCTAAAATCATCGCCAAGTCTGTCGAAGGAGAAGAGGACATTGTCGATGTCACTATGAAGGATGTCGCCAAGCCTCCCTCTAAGCTGGGCAAGAAGTATGTTGTTCCCCTTCCAATATCCTCGATACCCCCTCGCCAACGCCTCCTTGCCAACGCCTCTAACACTCTTCTCCTTAATAGCCCTCCCGTTTCCATTCTCAAAAGTTTAGCACGCAACGCCCCAGATGGGTGGACCCAGAGGAGTTCCTTGACCCTCGTTTGCAAAATCTTTTGAGATGGGCTACTTCACCGACCTTCGTAGTGGAGATGGTGCGATGGCGACTGGGTGGAGCGGCGTGGAGGATAATAAGATGTATCCTAAGCTGTCGTCCCGCCTTCCCGAGCCTGAGACGCCCATTGACGACGACGCCCAGAGCACCGGCGAGTGGACCAATGGCAATGCCTCAGACAACGAGAGCGTGAGCGAGGAGGGATCCACCGATGCGCCTACCCAAACCCGCATGGCCGACGAGTCTTCTGAAGACGAGGTGGCTGTCTCGTTCAAGGTATGTTGTTCCCCATGGTTCTTTGCTTGTGTCTCTTTCTCCCTCTCCCTCTTATAGCCCTACTAACGGTGTTATACCCAAAGAACCCAAACCGCTTGAATGGTCGTGCAAAGGCGAAACACAAGGTTGGGGCCGGACGCGGCCGTCCTAGCAAGCAGAAGAAGACGTACTCGAAGAAGGAGCGACGTGCGGCGAAGGCGAAGAGGAACAGACAATCAGCCAACAATTTCCAAAGTTCGGATGTTGCCCCGCAGCCCGCCCTTCCCTCGCTTATCGATGACGGATCTCTTATTCACCTCGGCGAGGGCATCGTTGTAGATTGGACCGAGGAGGCTTGGGATACTGTCTTTGGCCAAGATACGTCGGAGTATGGCGATAAGCGCGGAGCCAAAACCTTTGCAGACCTTGAGCAGCTCAAGGACGTCGGCCTGGAGATGAAGCGCAAAGCCCGCGTTTCCCGCCGTAGCACCGGCATCACCCTCGACGACTGTCTCGACGAGTTTGAGCGGGCCGAGGTCCTCTCCGAGCAAGATATGTGGTACTGTCCACGGTGCAAAGAGCACAGGCGCGCTAGCAAGAAGTTTGATCTCTGGAAGACGCCTGATATCCTCGTGTGCCATCTAAAGCGGTTCAGCTCATCGCACTACCGCCGAGACAAGATTGACATCAAGGTTACCTTCCCCGTGGAGGGGCTAGATCTTGAGAGTAGAGTTTTGCACAAGGAGGACGGCAAGGTCGAGATCTACGACCTCATCGGTGTGGACGAGCATTACGGTGGGCTTGGCGGTGGCCACTACACGGCGAGCGCCAGGAACTTCTTGGATGGGGCTTGGTACCACTATAACGGTAAGTTTCGCAGAGGCCCTTTTTTTTTTTCTCCCATTCAAAATCTTCGAGTATCCTTTAAGCCTCCCGGAGCTTCACAAGCCGGACGACACTAACAATGGTTTTTGTTCCCCAATACAGACAGCTCCGTGAGCAAGGTTAAGGACCCCTCACAGGTTGTTACCAGTGCCGCGTACCTACTCTTCTACCGACGGCGCTCCTCGGTCCCTCTCGGCGGACCGCGTTTTGCAGAAATCGAAACCAAGTTTCAAGGCCGATCATCCGACGAGGACTCCGACGACGCCGGGTCGGGGGACGAGCGGCGGGTTGGCGTGTCATCCCAGTATGGCTCGTCGACCGCTGGCAAGGGAACGGGAGCAGGGATGGGTCTCCTACGGGGAGTGGCAAATCGGGGTGGTTCTGAGCCGATGGACGAGCTCCCGTCGTACACATCTTTACACCCGAGCATCGAGGACGAGGGGATCGAAATGGGTGAGTCCAGTAATACGGCGGCGGCCGGGGCGTACTCGACGGGTTGGAGCTTTGGCCAGCTGAGCGGCGCGGAAGGCAGCAGCGAGGAAGCCGGAAAGATATCACTTGTTGACTATGCCAGCGATGACGCGCAGCTCGACTCGGCCAGTGAAGGCCCCGATACCCTCATGGATTCCGACCACGCTCTCCCTGACGCGTCAGGAGCGTACTTTGAGTCGGTTACTCAAGGCGAGGAGCTCCCGGACTACGAGTACACGGAAGCAGCACCTGCGGTTGTTCAGGAAGGCGGAGCGGCTCAGGTTCCTGGGACCACCACCTGGGCGGTGGCGGCACAGGCTGGAGCCGGACGCAAGACCAGGACTCTGACACTGTTGCGGAAATTCGACTGGAGGACGAAACGAAGGAATAGCCAGCACAATACTCGCGACAAGTCTAGCCCTAGTGCTAGAAACCCCGACGGCAAGCGCCCCGATAAGGCTCGACGGACGCCATTCAAGTTTTAAAGGCGTCATTCACACTACGCCTCCCCCTCGCCCCCGGTTTCTGTTGGGTTCCTACTACCAGAAACAGCCAAATGAGAGGTGGGCTGGATTCACATTTCAGCCCTGGGCTTGGAAGCATCGTAGATACGCTCGTTCATAGCTTAGGACATGACGGGCTTGGATGTTGATGATAATGATGATGATGACAACCGAGGTGGAGAGGGGGAGGGAAACAGGCGAAATTAAAACATGGCGGAACAGGATGCATGTCGCTTTATGAGAGAATGAATGAGGAAACAGAGTAGGAGGTAGAGAAGGAAGGGAGCTAGGAAGAAAGAGAAGAGGGAAACGAAGCAGTAGAGGTGCATGGCAAGGGGACCAAGGATTGGAAGAGTATGGGGTTACTGCATAGACACTCGCACACGCGCGCACACACGCGCATCCTTTTAGACGTCGGATGTCCTCGAGTGGTCCAACCTTTGTGTTTCTCATTGTCTTCAACCGCAGCGAGGCATCGACTGGTTCATGTTATCTGGAGTTCAGGGTTCTGCATGCCGTCGTCAAGGAAAGAAATACAACAGTCATATAAAGCATGGTATTACAAACAATTTGTTCCACAAAAGAGGTGTAGATGTAGATGGGAATGACAAGAGGAAGCGCCCCAAATCACTGTTCTCACGAGATCCGATGAAACCTGCCTTGTTAGGAGTCGAAGGAGGGCTCGTACCCACAGCTGCCCCCTCAAGCACTGGTTACCCGTTCTACAGCGAGTTGTTAGGCGCAGGCGGATAACACAAGACGTGCGACTAGAACAGGCTTCTTGAGTTGGTGAGTCCGAATGGCTTAAGCTTCTCAACCTAGGACATTGATCTACGTTTAAGATTTCTTCACGACGATGTAATATGCGGTTGGCAGAAGAGAGAGGGAGCTTGGGGCACAGGACAAATCGGGAAGCAAGCACGAGGTTTCTCTCAAAAAGGGCGTCAAGAAGAGGGGGGCCAAGGTTGCGTCCTTTTTCGCAGCGAACTAAACAAAGGACTATTGAAAGTCTTTGGACGGGCGGTGACGTGTGACGTGGGCATCAATCCCACCCAACCGAAAGCGGAAGCAGAGGGGCGGAGGTTTTTGTTTTTTTGCGAGGCCAACCAACCAGGGTGGTGTGGGAGGAGCTTGGAAGAGGACGGAGCTGTGCCTGCGAGGGACAGGCAACCAGTTTGCTGGCGTAATGTGGGGAAAGCTGTGATACGGGTTCATGTTGGGGCTTTTGGGAAGAGGAGAAGGCGGAAAGGTGCAAGTTCGAGAGGGGGCGTTGGGATACAACATGGGTAGAGGTATCTTTCACATCTTCTCTCGCCATGGCAGACCATGGCCTGCATGGGCCAATTCCGATTCCAAGAAATCCGCTTTTGTTCTTTTCCCTTTTTCCCTTCCCGTGCTTTTACCTCAATTAGTACAGGGCTTCTCGTTGCGCCAAAGGCAAGCTTCAATCGGCCCCCAACCCGGATTCTCCCCTTCTCTTTCCTTTTCCCCTCTTTTGTCTTACAAAATAAAAACGAGGCGACAATGAGCAAGTATCAATCCTGTTCAAGTGTGATTGACGGGGAGTGGCCGAGGCGCGGTCGATTAAGTTGTTCCTGATGGTCTCATTCTGCTTCGTGGAAGCTCAAGCTTTACGGATCCTTTGAGGGCGGCCAGCCATCCAGGTACCAAGAGCTCTCCTGGCAGGGAAGAAGTGGAAGAGATGGCTGTGTACCTGCAGTGTCGCATGACTGGCCAGGCCCGCTGCTGGTGCTGGGCAGAGGGGGAGGAGGTGGAGTTCCCGAGAAACGAGGATTGTGCCCTTTTTCGTCCGAAGCAGAGGCTGCCCTGGTCAATTCTTTTGGCGAGTGATGTGCTGTCAAGCGAACGCCTCTGGCTGTCTGTATCGATCACCTCTCTGACGAGATGGCGGGCGACGGGAGGAGCCAGCAGGCTTCAACGGCTTTCTTGCTTGGGGCACCTGGAAAAAGAGTCATGCCACGGATCGATGCAGAGCACTGGGCTTCTCCCCGTCAGTGGTTCGGCGGCAGCGGACCAGCCCAGGAGCGATTGCTAGCGAATGCATTGTGTTGTGAAGAATTCGGTGCCTGAAGGACGAGCAAGGTTCGAGATTGGCGATAACAAGTACCTTTTACTTTTCCTCGGTGACGACTATTGCCTCCTCTTGGGGTGGTGGGTGGCGAGTGCCACTCGCCTGCCATTGTGGAGACGTCGAAACATGACGAAGCCACTGAGAAGGCAATAGTAAACAGAAGAGAAAATGGTAAACGCCAGCGGAGGGCGACAAGGAAGAGCCCAAGGTCGCATGGGACACAAGTACCAGGTACTCGTGTCCGGCAACGCAGTACTTTGTCCCTCTGTCGGAGGGGGTTCTTTCCCAGTTTCAGCTCCACCCTCCAATGCCGTGCCCCTTCCCTCAACAGGACCGACCTGGTCCGTGTGCTCTGTTGCTCTGTCGGCCGTCGTCATGGGGGAAGAAGCCCGCCCACCGAGCACCTCCGCCTCGGATCACCTGGTAAACGAAGCTGCCTGTTTCGTCACTGATACTTGATACTTGGGACCTACCTCCCGGCTGCACCCATCTCTGGCTGACGATCCCCTTGCTTTCCTCCCCCAAATAACAATACCTTCTCCCTCCTGTTTCTTTCCCTCTTCACAAACCCTTTCTCTCTCTCTCCTCCATACCACTTCCATCCCCTCTTGCCATAAGATCCAATCTCCATTTTCGGCAGGACCGTTTCAACAGCGAGCCAACGCTTCTGTGTGACCTAGACGGCGAGAGTAGTTGATTTCCCCCACCTCATTCCGCACCTCACTCCCAACTCCTCCCTTCCTCCCTCAAAAGAGCCGTAACCATGAAGCTTGCCACCTCGCTCGTGCTGGGCGCCGCCTCGTCGGCGCTCGCCCTCGACAGCCAGGTTCGCCTGGGCGCTGGCGACGCTCCCGCCGTGGAGAAGAAGCCCCTCAACACCTGGGACGCGATCCAGCAGGCCATGACCAAGGCCGGCTCCGAGGCCAAGGCCATCTGGGACGAGGTGTCGCTGCTCGCGCCCGATGCCGTCGAGGCCTTCAAGGCGTCGGCGCTCGCTCACAAGCCTAAGCCCGCGAACCGCAGGCCCGACCGCGAGTGGGACCACGTTGTCAAGGGTGCTGACGTTGAGGCTCTCTGGACCTCGGGTGGCGAGAGGACCGTCGGTGGACAGCTCGGTACCTACAACCTCAGGGCGAGGAAGGTTGATCCTTCGTCGCTCGGTGTTGATAGCGTGAAGCAGTACAGCGGTTACCTCGATGATGAGGAAAATGACAAGCATCTATTCTACTGTAAGCAGCGTTCCCTTTTGTGAGGCCTCGCCTCGTATGACGGGTCCCCCATCCAAATCTCCCACACTTTTCTTTGCAAAGAGCTCATCGCTAATTCCGGGTCAATTGCTATAGGGTTCTTCGAGTCTAGGAATGACCCCGAGAATGACCCCGTCGTTCTCTGGCTCAACGGCGGCCCCGGCTGCTCTCTGACCGGTCTCTTCCTCGAGCTCGGACCCTCGAGCATCGACAAGAACATCAAGGTCGTCAACAACCCCTTCTCGTGGAACAACAACGCCTCCGTCATCTTCCTCGACCAGCCCGTCAACGCTGGATACTCGTACAGCGGCTCGTCCGTCACAGACAGCGTCGCCGCCGGCAAGGATGTCTATGCGCTCCTCAGCCTCTTCTTCCACCAGTTCCCCCAATATGCCAGCCAGGACTTCCATATCGCTGGCGAGTCGTATGCTGGACACTACATCCCCGTCTTCGCCTCGGAGATTCTCGAGCACAAGAACCGCAACATCAACCTTAAGAGCGTGCTTATCGGCAACGGTCTGACTGACGGCTACACCCAATACGAGCACTATCGCCCCATGGCTTGCGGTGAGGGTGGTTACCCCGCCGTTCTTAGTGAGAGCGAATGCCGCTCCATGGACAACGCCCTGCCCAGGTGCCAGTCCATGATCAACAGCTGCTACAACTCGGGCAGTGCCTGGTCATGCGTCCCTGCCAGCATCTACTGCAACAACGCTCTCATCGGCCCTTACCAGAGGACTGGCAAGAACGTCTACGACATCCGCGGCGAGTGCGAGGACAACTCCAACCTTTGCTACAAGGGTCTCGGTTACGTCTCCGACTACCTCAACAGGCCCGACGTGATGGAAGCCCTCGGTGCCGAGGTCTCGAGCTACGACAGCTGCAACTTTGATGTCAACCGCGGCTTCCTCTTCGCGGGTGACTGGTTCCAGCCTT
Source organism: Parascedosporium putredinis (assembly GCA_949357655.1). NCBI lineage: Eukaryota > Fungi > Ascomycota > Sordariomycetes > Microascales > Microascaceae > Parascedosporium > Parascedosporium putredinis. The sequence goes on along the minus strand of CASHTG010000020.1, from coordinate 450,045 downwards.
ACCACCGTCTCGTGCCCGATCTCCTCAAAGAGATCCCCGTCTTGATCTACGCCGGTGACGCCGACTACATTTGCAACTGGCTCGGTAACCAGGCGTGGACTGAGGCGCTGGAGTGGTCCGGCAAGAAGGGCTTCAACGATGCCAAGCTTGAGGACCTCCACGTTTTGGGCGCCGACGCCGAGACCAAGGGAGACTCGTACGGCAAGGTCAAGACGAGCGGCAACTTCACCTTTATGCAGCTCTACCAGGCCGGTCACATGGTGCCCATGGACCAGCCCGAGGCCTCTCTCGACTTCTTCAACCGCTGGCTCGGCGGCGAGTGGAACGCTTAAAGCTTCCCGGGGGCGAGTAGGTGTGTGTCTGTTTGTGATTGTGTCTGCGTACTAGAGCAAGCATCCACAGTCAAAGTGAAAGATGGCGGGGTGAAATCGCATACATAACGGAGCGTAACATGTGTAATTGTAGGTACTCGATATTCTACGGGCACCTCGTTCGTGCCGCGCTAGCGCCGACTGCCAGAACCAGCGGCATCTGTTTTTTTCTCTTACTTTTTCTGGGATGAATACGTTTTTGCACCGTTCCTCGCCTTTCGGTTTTCATTCTTTTTCTCCTTTTGGTTTTTTCGGGGAGCAACGGGGATTCGAACTCGGCAAGGATTTTGAGAACGTCCATTTGATGAATGCATTAGTTAGATTGATAGGAACCAATGCATTTGATTCTCCATGACGATAAGTTGACTTGATAGCTTGACTCTTCCCAAGCTGGTCTTCGCTACAGGTTTGGGGTAGCTTTGTGACAATGATAGATGCTAGGTACTCCGTTGCGCCCACCACAACACATGCTCGGCGTGGAACGTTTCAAGGCTTACATCCAACCAAGTCATCTATTATGAAGAATGGTAGGTCAGAGACAAGGCCCATTTGTGGAAGCACACTACAACTATAGCAAGCTTAAATAGTCCAATGAACATAAGTGAGGATGATATAGTTGCCATTTGTCAAAGAGAATGCAAAAGAAAAAGTGGAAAAATACAAAATATGCTAGTTATAGTATGAGGCTGTCGCTCTCGCAAGTTCAAGGCTAGCAATACTGCACAGTTGTTCACCACTTTATAATTCAAGTAGAGATCACAATTATCTACCGAGGTATAGCTCCAATGGATCAATTGATGGATCTATTAGTTCTCGTATGCTTAGGCTGTTTGGAGGGTGACCCTAAGAAACAGAAACAGGGCCAATCTCCCTATCTGATAAGTTGCAAGAGTATAGCACATTGATTAATTATGGTATCTTAAGGTATTATAAAATAGAGAGTGTATGTGTATATGTGAATATCAAAATCAGTGTGGCAAGTGTAAGTAAAGCCTTCTCTGGTGCTGCCCACTGCTCCAACGTGTGGAGACGAGGCTGAAGGACCTGCCAAATACCAATTAAGTGCAGCACCACCCACTCCCCTCCTTGATTGATCCCACCGCCCACCTTCTCGTCCCGCTCTTCCCTGGGCAACATAACCAAAACTAACCGTGACCAACAACCCCGACAAAAGTTTCTTTAATACGCCCCCTTCCGCCTAGAACCAAACAATACGGGTTTGTCCTTTATTCCTCCAGGGTACCCGTCTCTCGACTTCCCTTAGCTCCTCTCAAATCTCTCCACCCACCCCAATTTGAGAAATGTCCACCATCCCGCCCGAGGTGCTCCAGAGCTCCAAGCCGCCCATCATCCCCCTCTCCTTCAACGCCAACCAGCCGCAGACGATCCGGCTGTACCCGCTGTCCAATTACACCTTTGGCGTCAAGGAAACGCAGCCCGAGGAGGACCCGAGCGTGATTGCGCGGCTCAAGCGCCTCGAGGAGCACTATGGCGAGCACGGCATGCGACGCACCTGCGAGGGCATCCTCGTGTGCCACGAGCACAACCACCCGCACATTTTGATGCTGCAAATCGCCAACGCCTTCTTCAAGCTGCCCGGCGACTACCTACGGCCCGAGGATGACGAGCTCACCGGCTTCCGGTCGCGCCTGGACGAGAGGCTGGCCCCCGTCGGTAGGCTGGGCGAGGGCGAGGAGGCGGGCGACTGGGACGTGGGCGACTGCCTCGCGCAGTGGTGGAGGCCCAACTTTGAGACTTTTATGTATCCCTTTATTCCTGCGCATGTTACTCGGCCCAAGGAATGCAAGAAGCTCTACTTTATTCAGCTTCCTAAGAGCAGTAAGTTTTTCCTGTCCTCTTCGTTTCTCTCTTGTTTTTTCTTCACCCTCTGGGGCACCTCTGGGAGGGTGGTTGGGTGCTATGACTTGTCCTTTTCTACAATTTTGCCCCTTACCTTTTACCGTGTCCGGTTTTGTTCTCGAAAGAAACGAGATCCGTTCTTCCTTGATTTTCTTTTTCACATTTTTCTACTTCCTCGATCTCTACCTTGTTCTGCTTCAATTTTGATGCTAACCAGTGCCTTTTGCGGCTTTCTATAGAGGTCCTTAGTGTTCCTAAAAACATGAAGCTGCTCGCCGTTCCCCTGTTCGAGCTCTACGATAACACCGCGCGCTACGGACCGCAACTCTCCGCGATCCCCCACCTCCTAAGCCGATACAACTTTGAGTTCGTCGATGAGAACGATAATACCGCTGCCATGACCCCCGGATCTGCTCCTCCCGAGGGCTACGTCCCCAAGACCAAGGTCCTCGCTGGCGGCGATGATACCGAGATGAACGAGAATGGCACGAATTGAGGTGGGGCGGAGTGAGTGAGTCGTGGACACGGCGATGCAGGACGGGCTTTGACGAAGCTCACCCCATGTCATTACAAGGCGTGGGTTCCAGGCGTGGGCGAAGGAAGCCGGGGAGGAGGCAAGAAATAAGGCGGATACTGAGCCAAGGAACCGGGTACTGCAGTATTGCTAGGTGCTGGGGCTCAGCGCAGAGAGAGTGTGCACGCAAGAAAACAAAAAGCAAGAGAATAAAGAGCCTAGGAGTTTTTGGCGCAAACTGGGGTGTGTATTTGCAGCATCAAGCACTATGCATGTATGATAGAGCCTAATCTGGGGGAAGGACGATAGCAAAGAGGAGCTTCTTTTCCACAAGCAGATATCCTCATCTCCTCTCCCTCCACTATACGGGCTAGCATATGTTTGTAATTTTTCCACCTTTTCCCTTTTTTTCTGTTTTAATCGTCATGCAAAAAGGGCAAAAGGAAGCCTTCCTATCCGGGTCTTGTGCTCCCTTTTATTGTTACACTAGTGTCCCTTTGCAGCTCCTCGGTCCTCGAGTTGCCTTGGGAGAGAGGGGCTGTGGTATGCGGTCACGAACCCACGGGTCGGTCGACTTTTATCCTTTGTGCCATACCTGTCCCCCTTACCGTGTACTAAGAGGCAAAGGGTGTTGGAGAAGCGCGAATCTCACATCCTGGGAGTCGGCGCATCGACTGCATCTCATTGGTACTTCTCGCCTTGGATGGTGGCGACGACCTTTCGCGTGTGCTTCATGGCGCGGAATTCGAGGTACCAGATGCCTTGCCATGTTCCGGTTGCCTAGCGCAAGAAACCAACGTGTGAGCTTCGTACGTTCTCTTCTCTTCTTCTTCTCATCTTCTTCTCTCTCTCTCTCTCGCTCTTCACCTCTTATCCGTTGCTTTGGTGCTCGTAAAGGCAGGGGAAAGGGATAGTGGTGTTGAGGTGGGAAGGTAGGATTCGAGAGTAGCTTACCAGCTTGCCATCCTTGATGGGGATCGTTACGCTAGCGCCGATAAGGGAGCTCTTGATGTGTGCCTATGCAATCGATCAGTCATATTCAAGGTTCAGGAGCTTGCACGCGAGAGGTAGAGAAGTGGAAGAGAGTAAGCTAAGAAACGATCGAGATGGAAGGAGGAAAGAAAAGAGGGACATTGATAAAGAAAGAAAAAGGCAGCTAAAGAGAAAGAAAAAAACGTACAGGCATGTCGTCCCTGCCCTCAGCGTTGTGTCTGTAGATTTCCTCGCCCTTCTTGCCCTCGTAGGGCGCGATGCGCTCCAGCGCATCCGTCATGTCGTGCCGGACATCCTCGTCCCAGTTCTCGTTGAGGCTGAGGGCGCAGCTAGTGTGCTGGACGAACAAGTTGAGCAGGCCGACCTTGTAGTCGCCAATCTCGGGGAGCTGCTGGACGACGAGGTCGGTGACGAGGTAGGAGCCGCGCGCGCGCGGGCAGGGCGAACTGTTTCTGGAACCACATCGGGCTGGCGGGTCGGTTGGCGGTGGGCGCGGGGAAGACGGCGCGGGAGAGCAAGGTCAGCGGGAGGGTGGTGACGGCGTGGAAGGCGCTGGGGAAGAAGGCGAGCAGGAGGAGGAATACGATGGCGACGGTGGTGATGGCGGAAGAGGACGTGGTGGAGGAGGGCGGCGATGATGGCATTTTCGCCGGAGGGGCGGGGCGGGGTGGGGGTTTGGTGACATGGGCACTTGGGGCCGTTTCTTCCCACGTTTTTCTCTCTTTCTTCCTGACCTTTTTTTTTTCCTTTCTCTCAATGGGCGGGGAGAAGGGGGTGGGGGTGGAGAGGGGTGGGAAACGGGAAAGCTTTGTTAACTACGTAAGACGACGTGCAGGGCCGTCATCAAACCTTACTATGGGTTTGGTGGGTGTCGCTCCTCGGAGAGGGCACTGGTTAGATAGATCAATGGTCGTTTGCGCCCTTGGCGGGGTGCTTTCTTGAGAGGATGTTTCGAATGTTCAAGATAATCAGTCATTATGAGAAGGGTTCGGTGTCCAGTGCTTTCCACATTGTGAATTCTGGCCTGGATTTATAGGAGCATACATGTATGATTTATTAGTCGTATATGTGTGAGTAGAGAGCATAAAGACACATCCATCTACATAGATCCATGGATCTACATATATCAAGGGGTCAATTGAGCGATGATTACACAGTCTCATAGACCACTCAGTCCCCAGTCGGCATTTATACTTATCTTGTCCTTCAGGGATGCTCCGGCCCAAAGGTTTACCGGAGCCTCAAGCCTGGCCGTTGGGGCCCCATGAATCTTCTGTATACGACGGGGGCATTGTTGGTTAAAACTGGAATTCTTTGAAATTTTGATATTTACACAAGAGTGCGACCTGTGTCATTCTATACCACATGCAACTGAACGGCATCGGCACAGCGCACATCTATTTTCCCTCGGCGTCTAGCTATACAGCCCACACATCCTATATCCCACGCACCCCACCCACACCCTTCCCTACACATAAGATTCATAGATTTGTTTATTTCAGGGGTAGGATGTCTCAGGGAGGGCCTCGAGGTGCTTCCTGTGGTGCTCGTTGGCCTATCAAGTTTTTGGTTAGGGTCGATTGTCCAAAACGTATACCTGGGCGCCCTGCCCACAGAGACGAGGGTCTACTCACAAAGGGGTTTCCGCAGTAGCCGCAGGTGGCAATCTCGGCCTTGTCTGTGTTGATAAAGATCCTGGGGTGGCCAGCAGGGCCGCCGCCGCCGTCGCAGGCCACCATCCTGTCGTGCGTCCACTTGACAGGCTGCTGGTGGATGAGCTCGATAGCAGCGTAGGGTTGAGGCTATAGCAAAAGTATCCCAACGTTAGTCTTTGCTCAATTGATCCCTATTTCTCCGGCAGCCTTCCGTCCTCGCGCCCCCTCTCAATGGGCCGTTTCCCAGAATCTCCTGCTCGGTTTCCTCAACTCACCTGGACGGCAAAGTCGGTCTGCTCGAAACGGGGACCCGTCATGGCCTGGGCCCTCGCCCTCTGTCCGCGGGCCCAGATTCCGACCCTGTTGGGTGCCTGCTGGGAAATGGCCTTGGAGTCCGCCTCGGCCTCGACGGGAACGCTGTTCTGGGTGGCCGCCTCGAATTGCCGCGCCGTCGTTGTGAAGGCCCGCGCAGGCACGCGCACGCGGCGAGTGAGCCCGCCCAGCGTCCTTAGCGAAGCGGTCGACATGGTTTTCTATTCCTCTTCGGGTCCTTGTAGAGGCGTGTCTCGAATGATGTGCGGTATACGTCGGGTCGTCGAAGCTCGAGGGGGTCGTCGGCTTTCTGACTTGCTCAATTGCAAAGTTGGCTGAGGAATTTCGAGTTCGATTGGGGTGTCGAATAAGGAGTGCTCTGATTGGCGGACGGGACAACGAGGCCGTGATTATGTAATTTAACATGGGATACCGTCACAAGGCCCTTTTGGGCGTGCTTTCCCTAATAATACTTGGTTAATAATTTTTTTGGGAAGGAGCTCACGGAAAATAATTCTTGGTAACGCTTGGTGAGCCGAGCTTGATGACTTTTATCGTCTCTCTCCCTTTGTTTTTTTCTTTCTTTTCGTAACCTCCCAACCTTTAGTCGCCGCAATTCCCTGCTAGATTCCTGGAATAAGGACTTCACGAATATTTCAAGTTACGACGGCCCTCTAGACATTATCCCTTCCCCTGCATTTCTCTAACCCATCATGGCACCCTCAACACCGACAACGGGGCCTTCGTCCCGACTTCTCTCCATGAAATTCATGCAGCGAGGTGCCGCGACCGCCGATTCTGTTCCCTCCTCCGAAGACGGCTCTTCGAAGCGTCGCAAGCTCTCCCACCAGGCGAGCAAGACCCCGACCCGCGGTGCCGCTGCCGATACCGAAGTCGACCTCTTCTCCCAAGACAAGATCAAGGCTGCCGTCGAGGAGCTCGAGGCGAAGCGCAAGGCTGCCGTTGAGAAGCGCGCGGCCGAGCTATCAGACTCCCACTGGGTTCTCGATATGCCGACGGGGACAAAGGGCGGCGCAGCGGCCGGCGCGGGGGCCAAGGCACCGCTGAGGGTGGTTTACGTAGGGTATGGCGAGATTGACCGGGCAGGTGGAGACTCGGATGAGGAGGAGGCTCAGGATGACGTGCAAACTGGGCGCAGAATCACGGGGAACTACAAGCGCAAGGAAGACAAAGCGCCGCCCAAGGTGAGTGCATGACGCTTTCGCGAGCCTTTTTTTTTTTTTTTTTTCCCTTCATTTCCTCTTTTCTTTTGCTATTGCCTTTCTTGAGGCATTCGAATATTCCTCTATGCGACGGCAATCGCGTTTCGAGGGGGTAACTAATACGTCTGGATTAGCAGGACGCGCAAAGTGGCTCATCGGGAGGTGACAGTGATTCTGACGAGGAAGGAGAAATATCAGACGATTCGGATGAATCGCAGAGTCCAGCTCCCAAAGCGAAGGACGTAAAGAAGAAGAATGGTAAATTTGGCAAAACGGCCGGGCAGTCAGAGAAGAAGAAGAAGCCAGCTAAGCCGGGAAGGTTAGTGTCCATCTCCGCCGGCGGTGGGATCTCGCAAGGCGGTGGCGGTGGTGCCCTTTCCCGGCAGGCCATGGAGTGCTATTCGTGCAATGGACTAGGCCACAGGTCGTCCAATTGCCCTAACAAAGGGCGCAAACGTCGTGCCGCTCCCTACTAAGCGTCAACGCGCAGCATTCCTCGGGGTTTTAAGTCCTTACAACTAAGCCGAAAAGGAAAAGAAAAGAGCAATATCAAACGAGGAAGGGTAGGAGGCAAAGATAGAGAGCTTTGTTTGTGGGAGTCGTGCGTGCGGCCGGTTGGCAGGCCTTATATCCACCAACCCCCGTGTGCCCTCCCCTCTGACCCCTTCTCCCTACCCACTGTCTGCTCTATATGTCTAGCCGATGAAGGCACGGCGCCCCGTCAACGAGGCAGAGACCGTTCCCGTCACTAGATTCGGGTTGCTCTAGATTCAAGGAAGGATGTGGGTGTCTTTGCCTTCACGCGTTCACACTTGCTCATCACGTCAAACTTTCTCCGTCATTTCAACGTCGGGCTTCAAGCGTCGACGGTTTCCGTGGTGGCCGTAAACCATAGGTATTGGCAGGTGAGACGGATGATATCCCGTCTGTAGCCAGTCGATACGGCGAGACTCCTTCTGGATAAGATGGGAGGTTCACTGGACTCGAGCATCTCAATCATCGCCGTGTCTAGTGTCACCTAACAGTGCCATCTTCTGGTGTCCCAAGTCTCACCGATATCACCTTAAACATACCAAGAACACTAGAGAAGTAAAACGTCTTTCTCGGGTCCTATCTACCAGTGGTTGGCTAGACCTTGTCCCCTGCCTACAGACGAAGACGAGGAACCGCCAGCAGCTGGAACAGGAAACGATCTCCGTACAGGCTGTGACTATTCGGGGAGGAGGTAGTAACACCTCGAGGACGCCCATCTTCGATGGGGTCCGACGGCGGAAGAAGAGAACCCCGCTAAGTCGAGCGTCGGCCGGCCAAGAAGAAACCCCGACTAACGATTCCATCCTGGAAGAACTCGCGAGAGGACAGACAACCTCCCAGCGAGAGGCCACAGAAGTAGGGGAGGTAGACAGGCCTCTCCAACTAGATAGAACTGACAAGTTCACTAGTAGGTTACAGGCTCTACAAGACATAGACCCATACTGCCAAAAGACCCGGCAACGCATCCGGAGAGAACCCGGAGGGGAATCCCGTACTAAGAGGACGGCGGACTCCTAGTATACAGGGGAGGGCAGTAGTCCCGAACCAAGGAGCGCTGCGCTGCGAGCTTGTACAGCGGCACCACGACGACCCAAGAGCGGGCCACCTAGGGGTGAACCGAACCGTCGAGCTCCTGAAAAGGAAATTCCACTAGGAAAACCTAGAAGACGACGTCCGCAGTTATGTCGGAACTTGTACGGCATGCCAAGGCGCGCAAAGGCCAAGGCACAAGCCGTACGGAAAATTAAATCCCTTGCCACTTCCCGAGCACCCATTTCAGGAAATCAGCCTAGATTTCATCACAGGGCTCCCCGGAGCCAGACTCGGACCGGAGAGTGGTTATCATCGGGAAGATTTCTACTACCGCCGTTCATAACGGCGACCACTCAGCCGGTCAGATGTGCTCCCAAAGAAGCCAAGAGCACACAAACTACTTGCCATACCCCTAGAAGGTCTAGACACAAGTTCACCTCGATTGCTCGTATCCGCAATGCCTGAGAGCAGGTAGATGCCTCGAACAGAATGGCAGCAGTCAGCATCGGCCACCTGGATTTGGCTAACGTATGCTATCAATGGCAGCCATGAGGTATGAAAGAGAAGCAATCGGGGAACTGGCTTGCGCCAGCGATGTGATGTGGTTCTAGCCATATCGTGCCGTAATGAATATGTAGAAACGGGTCGCGTGGTGACGAACAAGCAAGGATAGAGTCACGGCTAATCAGCCCACAATCAAGAGACATGAATGCAAAGCTAGGCCCAGTAACTACTCCATAATTCCCAAAGCTGTGATATCACGATCAAAAGAAGAAGTGCAAGCCACAAGCAAGACGATGGTCACAATAGTAGAGTCGCGGCGTGGCTTGCCCCTTCCGACTACTTCCTCAGATGCACGCAAGCCTTTTAGACACTGTATCTGACACCAATAGCAAGTTCTCTCCTACTTAGACGAGCCAGCCGATAGACAGAGGAAGTGTAAAATCTGTGAAGGCTCGTGCCAGAGGTCTACGGAAACGGGCCAACCTCCTAGAGCACTAAACGACGCCCAATCGTGATACAACCGGCCCAGCATGCTCGCCATGCCGGCCGGAGAATGCTTTAGACAGCGAATCTCGTCTTGCCGTCCCTTCTTTGACGCACCCGCCTCAAGCGGTCCTTCTTCACGTCTGCCCAACAGCGAGCACTTCCAACGACACCCCTAAACCACCAGCCCAAAGTGGCTAATCTCGCGGAGACGGTCTAACGGGGACACAACATTTACACATGGCCACTTTTGAGCCGACACGTTGGTCCACGCCTCGGGCTTGCATGAGGGGGACGTTGTAAACCTTTTCTCCTGACTGGGCCAGGCCTAAGAGGGTTTGGGTGCCTGAATCTGACATCACATCGAGTGCCGTTGCCCGCGTCTGTGCTTGGATTTTCTTTTCCAACCGAGAGGCGGCCACGGACGGGGCGTGCCAATCCCAACGTGCAGCCAAGGCGAAAGATGCCACCATCTGCGTGCGAAGGTGGCCACTGCGAAGACAGAAAAGAGAGAGGACGACGCCTTGAGGCCTCATTCGGGCTGCAAGATCTGCGTCATAGACTTGCCCAAGGTGGAATGGGCACCATGACTGCCGCTTTACTCTTTCCTCATTTTTCAGGCTTTTTTCCCCTTGGTTTTTCCTTTCTCTTTTTTTCTTGCCGTCACTGCTGTTCTTTTTTCTCCCTCTACTTTTCGATCTCCCTTCTAATCACCTCACTGGTCTTTGCCATCTTAGAAGGGTCGCTATAGCCGTGGCCAAGGAACGTCGCGGCCTCTCAGTAAAACGCCTCCAAGCTTCCTTCGCCCGGCGGATGGGTATCCTTCCTGGGCCCACTGCTCCGGGGGTGCGTCGCAGAAAGATATACATTGTCTCTTCGAGGTTGGTTGGTATTACAACGTCGGTGTCGCATCCATTTCAACACTCAACCAACTTGCCCCTTTGACCATTAGTGATAGTGTCTTTGTTAATTCTGCCAGCTACCACCTTCCGCCTATAAGACCAAAGTGATACCTTGAGTAAACCCACGCCTTCATATCGTGATGCGACATACATAGGTTCCGTAGACACGGCAGGATGCCATGGGACCTCAACAGAGAGATGACACACAGTTGAACCCTGACTTTCCTTCCCTAATGGGCAGAAGCGGAAGAAGGTTCTAGATATTTTTATTTTTCATTTTTCGGGCCCATCGGGCAACAGGAAGGCTCGGGATCCGAACCCGCCCCAGCATTTCCCGGGTGCTGTGTGCTGTGTGTTGTGTGCTGCGGTCATCTAGTGTTTCGACTATCCCCGACCTACAGGCGTAGAGAGCAAACAGCCCTTCCCGCACCCCTCTTACTACAAAGAAAAAAACAAAGGGTTGAGGGTAGGATGAGCGATGTTTGAGCGGGGACGGCCGCAGCGGCAGGATCAACGTACGCCGCTTTCATGCGTTATCGCTGTATTGCCCAGGGGCCTCTTCCTCATCCTCATCCTATTTTTCTTTTCCAGATCGAAGCATGCACACTAACAGACCCCCTCCGCCATTGCCGTTGAGCAAACGGGAAGGATTCGATTCACGGGGCATGAGATCATGTTTCGACCCGTGCGAGAGAAGGGGCCCATCGGCCCGAGCCCTTGGAAGAATGGGTTGCTTGTTATGGGCTAGTGAATGATTCTTATTCGGTGCGGACTACGAGCTTCACGGCTGTGCCGGGAACAAACTGAGGGTCCTACTCCTCTTGATGCGGTTTGATGTTGTGAAGATGGAATAAGCATGGCAGGGGAGGCCAAGAAGGAGGAGGGTGGTTTCATTCCTACCCCTCTTCATGCCACAAAACTCATGCGAATCAGATGTTTCTACCATTTGCCTCGTCAGTGTGAGAAGGACAAAGCCCAGGTGTGTATGTTTCCAAAAAGGGTGATTTGCTGTATTAGGGTGGTTTTTTCATGTGGCCGGTTGCCCGGCAGGAGGGAATGCTTGAATTCCGCTCGAGTTCCGGTGGCTTGGATCCGTTGTGGGGTCCGCGGGAGTTGAAACCAACGAGGGCCCAGCCCATGGTCGACTGGCAAGCTGGCTCCGGATGCGACACTGGTTCTCACCATGGTTCGGACGCGCGGCGACGACCGCTTCCGTCGCCGACGCGGGATGCCAGGCTGGCTGTAGTGGGAGAGAGAGAGGGAATGAGGGTGGATTTGAAAAAAAGACAAGGCAAGTTTTCCGAGAGGCATCAACCCGAACCGGAAGCTGAAAATGTAGTAAATGGCACAGTAATAATGAATTTGTTGTTGATGTACACTCCTCGGCAGTGGTATTTACATTGTCTCGGGGATTCGTCTCTCACAGTCAACATTGAATCATTTTAGGGAGTCTGATGCACAACATCGTTGGGTTGGGTTAGAGACACTCCCCGACAACCCTATCGTTTATCATCTTCCCTGATCTGACCCCGGATCCGGAGATTCCGTTGAAAACAATCGAAAAAAACAGAGTCCCCCTTTTCATTCCCTTTGGGGAGAAGCTCTTTTGCCCATTCTAGAATTCACTGGATGAAACCTCGCCAATACGACGGGGCAATGAGGTGTCAATCGGATCCCTGGTCCCTGATATGAAGATCATCGTTGAGCCTGCTGGGTACAAGCATCGTTGGGTATGTTGAGGATGGATGGAAAGAATTCTCGAGAAATGCCAAGGTAGATCCCCGTCCTTCTGCGCTTCTTCTTCGTTCCTTTCTTCCTCGCCCTTCCTGCCTGCTAATATCATCCTTCGCTCCTTTGAGTGCCGTGTCGTTGCTCTTTTACCCTTTGCGGAGCCATTGATCTATAAATGGAAAAAGGAGAGAGGAAGGAAAGAGAAAACCCGAGACAAAGAAACAAGTATCTTTCCTCCCAACTCTTAAGATGGCAGGGTGAGTTTCAATGCATGTTGGTTTGTCGTCACTTCATCCCAAGCGCTTGCTGATCCAAAAGATTGGACGGAATGTCGGGGATGTGTAGATCACCGTCACCGCCGTCTTTGATTGTACATTCGGCGTTCAACCAACGTCCAAGTGCATGTAGTTCAATGTTGGCGGTCACACAACATCCTACTGCCCTCGTTTGATAAGTTCGCCGCAAGCTCCTAGAAAAGTGCTTTATTTTTTTCCGCCTCACCTATTGCATGCATGCATACCCGAGGGTGTTGAATCCCCGTTCGAGTGCAGTCTTCCTCCATTCCCATCTCACCCGATCGTTTATGCGCCGGCTTACTTTTTTCTCCCTCCCCCACTCCTTTGCGAGCGACCTGGTCTAATAGCTCTTTTCCGTATCAATCAATGCTCTCGAGATCCTTCCCAAGAATCGTCAAAAATCCGCCGGGTTGGCGCTTGGTCCTGAGAAGGAAGTGCTTGCGCGCCAAGGAGGCCCGGCCGCTAGGGTAACATCTTAAATAGGAGGATGAGAGCCAATAATGTTTTCCAGCGTCGACAGGGCTGGGAGGGGAGACTGGTTGAGGCGATCGCATCAATAGTACAAGACAACGCATGCCGATAGCACATGTGCAATGTAAACGCACCCTCCCCTGCTCGCCATGCGGCGCCGCTCCCCACACCACACGCTCAGAGCTTGGAGCGACAGCAAGAACTAAAAATCCTGGAAGGATCTAGGAAGGAATCGGCACCTTTGTGCAGCTGTCAGTGTGTCACTGGCTGGCCAGACGCCCATGTGTGCAAAACGCACAAGCAAAGGGGAACAGGACCTGTTCCGGGTACCGCAATGCTCGTAGACTGGACGAATCAAGAAGAATATCGATTGCTTGGACGGATCGATTTGCAGATGGTTCACCGTGTTATTAGGACTCATGAGAAGTCTCATAAAAAAACCTAGACCGGCTCGGAATCTTGTCTTGCCTCTTTTCGAAGCTGTTGCTATTTGCCCGCCCTCATGCCCTCATGCCTCCTCGCCCGCCCTCCCTTCTCCCCTCCCGTTCCCCCAGAGACCAAGAAAGCACTATTGCATGGATCCCGGGACTATTTCCCGGACTGCCTCGCGAGTAGGCCCCGTTATTCCTGCTACGGTGTCCGTTGGAAGGAGATCAATGTACTGCACGACGCACAACGCGCAAGGTGTTGGTTGGTGGTGTGGCGAGCTGGAAAGCAACGCTGCGCCCTCCCCTTTCCGACGGCACGCCGAGGAAACTTACCACTATTAATCTAGTGTAATTGCGCTCACTTATCGATGGCTCGCCATAACAAGTTCATCTTGTGCGTCCTGAGGAGGTGGATGGATTGGATCCATGGGCGGGCGTCTTTATTACACCTGCTCATCCATCTGACTGAGATCATCATCCGAGGGAGAAGGCTCTCGCCCTGGTCGTTCGTATTGAGCTGTCACATGTAATCTTACGCCATCTCCGCCGGCCTCCTTCAAGCAACCCATCGATGCGACCAGGGAAATAGATTCGTGAAAAAGGATCAATATACCACCAACGCAAGCGTCTCGGGTGATTCAACAAATCAAAATTCCCTGCTCCTGTCTGGCCACGCTAAAGAGGCCAGAAGGGAGACGGAGAAGGGGAGCAGGGTACCGACAGCATGGATCTGTCAGGATTGTGTATTTTTAGAGCACAGCGCTCATTGTCGAGTCTTCCCCCATCCATTCAAGTTGCAACACAGCCAAGCCCGGTCCCAGGCCCGGCATGCAACTTGACTTACCTCTCCGTGCACGGATGAACCAACAGCTCGCCGCCGCTCAGGGTCATGCAGGTGCCTCCATCACAGAATCATGACTGGGAGTCACATCTCAACAATGGAGAAATAAAGGAAAAAGATTGATCGTTGTGACACCTTGCTAGGCGCCAACAGGCCCGGACAACGCATCCGCGCAGCCGGCCCGGGCCCGCATACGTGCGTGCGGATCCTTACCGCCCGGGAGGTGAGAAGCTCACGGTATCGCTGTGGCGGTTCGTTCCAATGGAGATGGAAGCACAAGGTATAGCTGTGGAACGCCGGCGGCTTACATGCTTACAATCCTAGAGCCTATGTATTCACCGAACTTCGGCGTTTGAGACGGAGGGGCATCATGCCACCCCCTATGCCGATATCTGGGGTGGGCTGGACTGAGGAGCGGAAGGGCAATTTGTCACGCACCTGCGCCCGCCCGCTCCCGCCCGTCCCCCGCAGATTTTGCTGGAGGTCGCTTCTCGATAGCCTCTACAATGAGGGCACCAGCGGGAATCAACGAGAATGATTGTTCCTTGCAGGGTTGGCGCCTTCTTTCTTTGCCCGCTTGTACTATTTTGGCGCGGAGGGGTGTCGAAGATGACATGTTCGACATGTAGAGATCCATGGATCTATCCCATCAAACTAGATCTGTCGATTGGCCTGAGAAGCCCTCAAGGCTGCTAACTGCAGTTCTTGGTAATACTGCTGTGCCCAGCTCGGATTTGTCTGACCCTGCGCCAGGTTTGATTTGTTACCCAACCCAAGCACACCTTTTGAGGCAAAGGGATCCATCCATTGAATAGAGGGTTGAGTGAGCCCCGTTGCCCACCAGCTTGGAGCTTGGAGACCAAGCGACTAGCAGATCCCGCTCCTTCGCGCCGCCATGTGGTTTCCGTGCGGTTATCAGGCCAAGTACCTCGGTATCGGCTTCCACGCCAGGACTACCTTAGCGACGGCTCCCCATTAATACAACTTTGAAGTACTTGGCCGCTGACGGCCCCACCAGCAATCGGGGCTGCAGGTGTCGAGAGTCACGCTTTGGAAAAATAACAAGTGTCCCCTCCAAGTAAGTGCGCCAGCGGGGCCCGAGACTCATTAGAATCAGGCCCTTTGCTAATTATTATTGTGAGGACACCCGAGAATGGGGCAGGTAGAGGAACGCTACTCCACCCCCACCAGGCTGAAGTCAGATGGCGTGGTCCTCTCATCGTCATCTCCTCATCAGGACCCCCATCTCGGGGCTGAGCAACCTTCCCCTTGGCGATAGACCATTACGATATAGCCAATGTCCACGAGGTGTCTTCTCGTATTATCAGATACATTTGGCCGTTTGTCTTTTTAACAAAGGAACAAGGGGAGGGATCCTCGTCGTTGTCCTACCCTACAGGCAACGGCCGGAGAAGACGGCTGCGGTGCCTAGTCGTGTCATCTGCCTCAATATGATGGTGGTGGTGGCGCCTGTTTTCGATAATGGCTGGCTCGCCTCGCCATGTTAGCGGCCTATCCTCTTCCGAAAAATGGACCTTGTTCTGCGAGGAGCGCTCAGACTTCCTTCCGCGGCCACCCCCTCTTTCTTTCTTCCTTTCTCTCTGGTTTTCTCGCTCTTGTTTGTAGAGAAGGGTGGGTCTCGGATTTACTTCGTATCCCATATCCATCGCTTGGAGAGGGAAGGGAGGGGGACAAGGGAGAAATTCGAAGAAGAAAGGGGAACGTTGAAAAGGTGAGGTGGAACAGCCGGCTTGTCATTCCCGGCTCATCTCCTGGGGGTCTCCATAAATGGAGGTGAGATCGACCGGGCCCTTCATCCAGTTTGATGTGACGGTGCCGGTCAAGTCAGTCGTGGTGGTCGCTAGGCATGAGGCACGCGGCACAGGGGAGGGGCTACCCTGCACTGCATCCAATGCCTGCCGACAAAGAAGTGCGAGAGACTGGAGGGTTATCGTTAATATTTTCCTTAGTGTTTTGTGGGGAAGCTCCCTGTCGCCCATGATGGTTGAATTTGGCCCATGACCCTGATCCTAACCCCGGCCCTAGCTCATCTCGCCCGCATCATTGGGGCCAAGGCCGTTCGTTCTTTGACTCCCTCTCATCGTCCTGCATTCTATGGGTCAACAATGAGCGCGACGATACCACGGTATTCGAAGCTGGTAACATTCAAGTTGAACAAGACGGGGGCTGCTTTTCAGGTGTAGAATTGGCCGTTCCCCCTGATTGATCCATGCCCCGGTTTGATGGTCTGCTGGGCCATCATTGATCTTCCGTGGAATTTTAGAGCGGGGCGCACCAAAGGAAGGCGGAAGGCTGCTAGAGCTCAGGGAAGCGACGGTGGCGGCTTTGGTGGAGGCCACCTCGGAATTGCGATAGATGTCTCATTATTCTACACTCTGGCGCCGTTCAATGTTCAGTTCTAGCCATGATGTACGAAGTAGCTTGAGATGGAATGTATTGCCCTTAGAGCCCTAGTGGGCACACTCCTCCCAGTGACGAAGCCAGGCCCTTTGGGCAACCAATCAGGAATAGATCACCCCCAACACACCCCCTCCTTTGCACCTTCCATTGCAACCATCTATGGATCAGTCCCAAGAATTCTGCCATCCCATATCCCAAGAGGTCCCATCAAATTGATCTAGCCAAGGGTGTTGCTGAACAGACCCGAGGCCTCTTTGGGTGGGTGTGGAGTGAGGGAGCTTTCTAGCATCACACCCTGGCGTTCTCGATCATTTCTACTTGCAGAGGCGAGTGGTACACGATTCACCTGTCCCACTGCCTTGCCTAGCTACTATAGCTCCTTCCTTGGAGAGCAAGCCCAATTGCTTTCTTTCCCCTACATACTCTTGCTTGGAGATTCAAGAACCTTCTTCAATTTGGCCTTTCAATGTTCCTTGCTCCAAGTGGCTGCAGCTAAGTACCAGTCAATAGCTGCACATGCCCAAACTGTCTTCTCCACAACACTGCCCACATTTGAAGTCACCCAACTTGAACCTACTAGAGCTTTGAGCTCCCTTCACCCCGCCACGATTTTTTTCTCTCTGGCTTGTCCGCCAACCCATTGTTCTTTTTCGGTGCCCTCGACCTTATTTTTTTCCCTCCCCTCCATCCCTTTTCCTCAACGAACCGTTTACGAACATTTCTTGGTTTTGGTTTTGGTTTTGGACGACAATCCAGCCTGGTCGGACTACTCTCTGGCTCGTTTCATGCGGCCGACTCACCAGGAGCCATAGTGTACACCGCACTCCTATCTCGGACCACTTTCCTTTGACGACATCTTCCTAGGATTGTCATCCCATGCCGACGAAACCTTACTATCTCTTCCTTAGATCGATTACGTTTCTCTAACCCCGGGCCTTCCCGTGTTGGCTAGTGCGAGTAACCTTCTTAATCAGTCACCACCCCCGAAATCTGTACCTCTTCTGGCCCTGCACTGCATCGACATATCCTTTTCATTGAGCTGCGTAGCAAGTCGTTCTCTTGCTGTGTCCTGACGAAACCCGCCCTTCTAACAATATCCTGTTGCTGAGGCGACTATCAACCTCTCTAGTTGATTACTTTGGAATACGCTGTCCTTTGAAGCTCCCCTTGCGGCCTTTTGGCTGGAATCGCGAGCTAAGACTGTCTCACCTTGCTTCGACTCGTCGCATAGCTAAGCCGACCCGAACAGAACAAGCGCAACTCCCCTCCTGCGCTTCTCGTGCGAGTCTGGCTTCTGTTCGTCTTCCTCTCTCTTCGTTTCGGCAACGGTGCCCACCGCATAGAGTCTCAGTTACTCGTGGCCGCCGCCTCAGCCTTGCCCACTCTCCCCTCACTTTCCCCGCCCTGGTTTCGCAGCTCAACCTTCGATTGCAATCGACCCCTACTGCAAGCCCCGCCGGCACACCTCATTCGCCTTCCCACCTGGCCGCCTTGCTGCCCCGCCCTCGACTTTCCACACAATGGCGCCCTCTGATACTCGGCAAGCGCCTGCGGCGCAGGGCAAAGCCCGCCTAGTTACAGAAGATCTTGAGAAGCCTCTGCTAGATGACCGCTCCTATCGGGTCATCAAGTTGGCGAACGAGATGGAGGTGGCTCTGGTTCATGACCCCAAGGCCGATAAGGCGAGCGCCTCCATGGATGTTAATGTCGGCAACTTCAGCGATGAGGCGGACATGCCCGGAATGGCCCATGCGGTCGAACATGTAAGCAATGATCACTTTGAGCGTCACGCACGTGGGCTGTGCCCGCAGTCCCATACATTTGCTCCCTTTCCCTACTTCTTCCCCTCCCCTCCCCCACGCCATCTCCAATAGAGTCAATATTGACTGTGACTTAGCTTCTTTTCATGGGAACCAAGAAATATCCTGGTGAAAACGACTACTCTCAGTACCTGTCGTCGAACTCGGGCCACTCCAACGCTTATACGGCGTCAACATCGACCAACTACTACTTTGATATTTCTGCCAAACCCGCTAATGACGAGGACCCGACCGAGGCGAATCCATCGCCACTTCTCGGCGCTCTGGATCGCTTCTCTCAGTTTTTGTGGAACCGCTCTTCCTTGAATCTACCCTTGACCGCGAGCTCAAGGCCGTAGATTCGGAGAATAAGAAGAATCTCCAGAACGACTCGTGGCGCCTTTATCAACTAGAAAAGTCATTGTCCAACCCGAATCACCCCTACTGCCATTTCTCTACGGGTAACCTGGAAGTTCTCAAGCATGAGCCCGAAGCGCGAGGTGTCAATGTCCGCGCCAAGTTTATCGAGTTTTACGAGAAGCATTACTCTGCAAACCGAATGAAGCTCTGCGTACTAGGAAAGGAGCCCTTGGACCTCTTGGAGAAGTGGGTCGTTGAACTGTTTACGCCCGTACCGAACAAGAATCTCCCCATCAACCGATGGGATGACGAGGCTCCTTTGCGCCCTAGCGAGCTCGGCATGCTGTGTTTCGCGAAGCCTGTCATGGATTCAAGGGAACTCAACCTCTACTTCCCATTCCTCGACGAAGAAGAGCTGTACATGAGCCAACCGAGTCGGTACGTTGGGCACCTCATCGGTCACGAGGGGCCCGGCAGCATCATGTCGTATATCAAGGCCAAGGGCTGGGCCAACGGCCTTAGCGCAGGAACCTATCCCGTGTGCCCCGGGACACCTGGTATCTTTGACTGCCAGATCAGATTAACAGAAGAGGTATGAGCGTCAGGTTTCTTTTCTTTTCGAAGTTTTTTCTTTTCCTTTTTTATCTATTTATCTTATTACCTAACCGGGTATGGCAATTAACCTATGTTGTGTAGGGTCTCAAAAACTACAAGGAGGTCGTCAAGGTATTTTTCCAGTACGTCTCTCTTCTAAGGGAAGCGTCCCCGCAACAGTGGATCTTTGACGAGCAGAAGGGAATCGCCGAGGTGGGCTTCAAGTTTAAGCAAAAGAGTCCCGCGAGTAGGTTCACGATGAAGACTAGCTCCTTGATGCAGAAACCCATTCCTCGTGAATGGCTCCTGAGCGGCTTCAGTCGACTCCGCCAATTCGATCCCGCGCTCATCCAAAAGACTATCGACAGCCTCCGAACTGACAACTTCCGCATGACAATCATCTCGCAGCGCTTCCCAGGGGATTGGGACCAGAAGGAGAAGTGGTACGGAACCGAATACAAGGTCGGAAAGATTCCCGAGGATTTTATGCGCGAGCTCCGTGAGGCCGAGGCGAGCAGCGCGAGCAACCGTCTCACTGCTCTTCACCTGCCGCACAAGAATAATTTTATCCCGACCAAGCTAGATGTAGAGAAGAAGGATGTCAAGGAGCCCGCCACCGCACCCGCCGTTGTGCGAAACGATGATCTGGTTCGCACATGGTGGAAGAAGGACGATACCTTTTGGGTACCGAGGGCCAATCTCATCATCAGTTGCAAGAATCCCGTGCTATTCGCCTCTGTCGAAAATACTGTCAAAACGAGACTATACGCCGACCTTGTTCGAGACGCGCTCGAAGAGTTTTCGTACGACGCCGAGCTCGCTGGACTGGACTATAATGTGGGCTTGGATTCTAGGGGTCTGTGTTTTGATCTGAGTGGCTACAATGATAAGCTTCCCGTGTTGCTAGAGCAAGTGCTGAAGACGGTACGAGATCTCGAAATCAAGGACGACAGGTTCGACATTATCAAGGAGCGTCTAAAGCGTGGTTACAACAACTGGGAGCTGCAATCCTCGTACCACCAGATCGGTGACTATCTTTACTGGCTCAACTCGGAAAATGGCTTCATCATTGAAGAATATGCGACCGAACTTCCCAACATCACGTCCGAGGCCCTGAGATTCTTCAAGCCTCAGCTACTAGGTCAGATGCATATCGAAGTCTACGTCCACGGGAATATGTACAAGGAGGATGCCCTACAGTTGACGGATATGGTGCAATCCATTCTCCAGCCGCGCCTGCTTCCCCGCACGCAGTGGCCCGTGAGGCGGTCTCTCGTCCTCCCCCAGGATCCAATTACGTGTACAGGAAGACGCTCAAAGATCCCGCCAATGTCAACCACTGCATTGAGTACTGGCTCTACACGGGTGACCGTGGTGACCCTCTCACTCGGGCTCGAACGCTGTTCCTAGAGCAGGTGATGCACGAGCCCGCTTTCGACCAGCTGAGGACGAAGGAGCAGCTGGGATATATCGTGTTCTGCGGTGCTCGCGTTTTTGCGACTACGTACGGCTTCAGGTGGCTCGTCCAGAGCGAGCGCACGCCGCAGTACCTCGAGGCCCGCGTAGAGGCTTTTATCAACTCGTTTGGTGAAATCTTGGATAAGATGAGTGATGCCGACTTTGAAAATCACAAGCGTAGTCTCGTGGTTAGGCTCCTCAAGAAATTGGAGAACTTGGATTCCGAGAGCAGCAGGCACTGGAATCAAATTTCGGCAGAATACTACAACTTTGGAGCTGGTAAGTTATATTGCACCGAAGCACACGCGATTCAGAGTTGCGTTTGACGTCATGGGGATGAACCTTGCCTTGTACTGACACGAAACTTTTTTTTTCCTTTTAGCGCAAGAAAACGCCGAGCATGTCAAGGCATTGACCAAGGAGGAAGTCGTAGAGTACTACAAGAAGTATATCGACGTCGCCTCGCCCACGCGCGCCAAGCTCATTGTCCAGCTCTTTGCTCAGGGCAATGCCAAGTCCAAGGCGAAGATTGATGCTCTCATCAATACCAACCTCTCGGGCGAAACTGCCGAGACCAAGGAAGCTGTGCGGTCCGCCATTATGCAACCCGAGTTGAGGGGTGATGCTGCGGCGCTACGCAAGTACCTTGGGTCGGATCTCAAGCTCGCGGAGGACAAGATTGAGGCGATCCTTGCCGTCGCGGGTGACCCTGCAACGGAGCCCAAGGAGACGGAGGAAGGTGAGGCTGTCCATGGCGAGGAGAAGGAGGGCGACCTCACGAGTAACGGTACGGAAAATGCCGCGAAGCAACAACCAACTCTTATCACGGACGTGCGGGCATTCAAGGCGTCGTTAGTGGCGAGTGCGGGCGCGCGGCCGGCGAGAGATATTACCGAGTATGAGGAGATGAACGGAAAGCTATGAGTATCATCACCCGAGTAAAAAGTAAGAAGGAAAAGAATTCAAGGCACAAAGAGTAACATTGAAGACTACGGAAGCGAGGCAACAGCGTGTCCACGTGTAAGCGCGGTGACTGGGATTAGGTTGCTAGCGGGCAAGACATGTGAGGTTTGTAGATGAGAAGCGGACCTGGCTACAGCAGACCCGGTGGGATTATCATATTTCTGCTTTTGACTCGGCCGGCTTTTATCGCATCACCTTGGCGAACCAGATTTTATCGAGAGTCCCTCGCTTCTGTATCACCATTGCACTCTCGTTGAAGCTACTCATACAGCGGCAGAATACGTTGCGTTTCATAGGCATGAATAAGTATATATCAGAATGCGTCTCTCTCTGTATGTTTGTGCGCGTGTGCGTAGTCTCCTGACCAGACCAGGTTCAGGGCTGGGTGAATCCTGTGTTATATCGACGTTGGACGTGTCGCTGTTCCTCAAGGTATTTCTTCTGTGGAAGATTCACGATTTGATGGTGGCCGAGTCATTCCTTTATGAATTCTTTTGCTATTTTCTCCTATTCATTTCTAATGTGAAACAGTCCTCTTTCTTCTATGATGAAAAGATAATATATAACGATAAAAAAGTAGATGGGTTTCCGCCCCCTATCAAGATCCACGCACGATGGTCACCCCATTTTTGGTGTATTTGTAACGGTAAAGCAGTAAAGCGCGGCGAGGCTGGTCCATGACCTGTGGAGAGACCAGAGGCAAACAGCGAGCAGAGCAAGGATAGAACAAAAAAATGAACAAAAACAAAAAAGACTGAAAAGGAAAAGAAAACTTAAAAAGACACGACTCGTCTACGCCCTCTTGAAAGAGTTGAGAAGAACAACGCCCTCGGCGCCCTCGGCCCTCTTGACCAACCTGCCGACGGTGAAGACGGACTCGCCGGCGTCGGCGAGGACCTGGGACGCCTGGGGGCGAGGTCGGCGGCGACGACGATGAGCATGCCGATGCCGGAGTTGAAGGCGCGGCACATTTCGCGGTCGGAGACGGCGCCGGCGTCCTGGAGCCAGGCGAAGACGGGGGTAGGGGCCAGGAGGAGAGGTCGATCTCGGCGGCGAGGTGGGGGCAGCATGCGGGGGTTTTCGACGAGGCCGCCGCCGGTGATGTGGGCGAGGCCCTTGGCGAGGGGGTGCCGGGGGTGGTAGTAGTAGTAGTGGAAGAAGAGGAGGATAGAAGCTTGAGGAGGGAGCGGACGTAGATGCGGGTGGGGGTGAGGAGGGATTCGCCGGCGGATAGGGAGGGGTTCCAGGGGGCGGGGGCGGAGAAGGCGACGTCGGCGCGGGAGAGGATCTTGCGGACGAGGGAGAAGCCGTTGGAGTGGACGCCGGTGGAGGCGAGGCCGAGGAGGACGTCGCCCTCGAGCATGGCGTCCTTGCGGGGAGGCGGGACGCGGGGGTGACGATGCCGATGGCGGCGCCGGCGGCGTCGTAGTCCTTGCCGTGGTAGAGGCCGGGCATCTCGGCGGTCTCGCCGCCGACGAGGGCGCAGCCGGCCTGGATGCAGCCGTCGGCGACGCCCTCGACGAAGGAGGCGGCGGCGGCGACGTCGAGCTTGCTGCAGCCGTAGTAGTCGAGGAACATGAGGGGCTGGGCGCCCTGGACGACGAGGTCGTTGACGTTCATGGCGACGAGGTCGATGCCGACGGTGTCGTGCTTGTCGATGGCCTGGGCGACCATGAGCTTGGTGCCGACGCCGTCGATGGCGCCGACGAGGACGGGGGCGCCGGGGAACCCGCACTGGGCGAGGTCGAGCTCGCCGCCGAAGCCGCCGATTTCGGCGTCGGCGCCGGCGCGTTTGGTGGAGGAGACGGCGGCGCGGATGCGCTCGACGAGGGCGTTGCCGGCCTCGATGCTGACGCCGGCCTGGGCGTAGGTGAGGCCGGTGTCTTGGGGTTGGGCATCGGCGGCGGCGGGAGCTTCGGCGGGGCGCAGGGCGCGGTGGGCAATGTCCTTGCGGAAGAACATGCCGTCGAACTGGATGAGCTGGACGCCCTCGTAGGCGAGGTCGACGGCGGCTTGGAGGAGTCGGCGGTGGCGTTGGCGGCGATGACGCGGCCGCCGGCGGTCTTGAGTTGCTGCTGGCCGTCGAGGGCGGTGCCGGCGTGGAAGATGTTGACGGAGGCGGGGCCTGGTCGGCGGAGACGGTCATGGGGTGCCCTTGGCGTAGGAGCCCGGGTAGCCGCCGGAGGCGACGACGACGGTGGCGCTGAAGCGGTCGTCAATCTTGAGATCGATGCCGTCGAGGCAGCCGTCGACGCAGTGCAGCATGACGTCGGCCAGGTCGGTGTCGGCGGAGACGAGGGGAAGCACGGTCTGGGTTTCCGGGTCGCCGAAGCGCACGTTGTACTCGAGGACCTTGGGCCCGTCCTTGGTGATCATGAGGCCGGTGAAGAGGACGCCGACGAAGCGATTGCCCTCGCGGCGCATGCCTCGGAACGTGGGCTCGAGGATGTCGCGGTTGACGATGTCCATGAGCGCCGGGGTGGCGATGGGGGTGGGGGCGTAGCAGCCCATGCCGCCCGTGTTGGGGCCCTGGTCGCCGTCAAAGATGCGCTTGTGGTCCTGGGCGGCGGGGAGGGACTGGAAGTTGGTGCCATCGGAAAAGGTGAGGATGCTGAGCTCCTGGCCGTCGAGGTACTCTTCGATGACGATCTCGTCGCCGGCGGCGCCGAACGCGCGGTCGACCATGATTTCTTGGACGGCGGCGCGGGCCTCCTCCTTGGTGGTGGGGATGATGACGCCCTTGCCGGCGGCGATGCCGGTGGCCTTGATGACGACGTCGTGGGAGATGGTGTCGAGGTAGGCCAGGGCCTGGGCCGGGTCGGAAAAGTTTTCGTAGGCGGCGGTGGGGATGTTGTGCCTCTTCATGAAATCCTTGAGTACGTCTTGCTGCCCTCCAGCTGGGCGGCCTCGAGGGACGGGCCGAAGCAGCGGATGTTGGCGGCGCGGAAGTGCTCCGACACGCCGGCGACGAGGGGCGCCTCGGGCCCGGGGACGACGAGGTTGACGCCGCGGGCGCGGGCGAACTCGACGAGGGCGGCGAAGTCGTCCGGGTCGACGTCGGTCACGTTGGTGACCTTGGGGCAGAGGGCGGTGCCGCCATTGCCGGGGACGACGAGGATGGACTCGACGCGGGGGACTGGGCGAGCTTCCAGGCGAGGGCGTGCTCGCGGCCTCCGTTGCCGATGAGGAGGACTCGGATGGGGCCTTTGAGGACGGCGGCCATGGTTTTGTGTGTGTGTGTGTGTTTGTTCTTAGTATTGTTTTCCGGCGGGGGAAAGGTTTTCGGCGCAAGAAGGGAGGAGGAGGAGGCTTTCTATGAGGAGAATTGGCCGAGTGTTAGTACGCTCTGCCGGGGTGATTCTTTTTGGGCCAATTCTTAAGAAAAGAAGAGGTCAAGGGAGGGGGAGAGAGAGAGGGCCAGAAAAGAGCTCGTTGAGGCCGTCGCGGGCGCAAACATGTGGTTCAACTTTTTTCTTCTTTCCCTTTTCGTATGGTGGGGTTGCAAAATATTTCCCGGGAGGAGGGGCAACTCTTGGAGGGGAGGCGCCGGCACCGGGGGAACAAGACTTGACGTTTACGAAAAAAACATACCTTGGAGGCTTGAGAGACTGGGAGCTCTCTAGAATTCGAAACCCAATGCAATGGGTTGTTCGAGCCTTGCCAGATATCTGTGTGGGCTAATGAAGATGTTCAATTCCTTCTTTATTCTTCCCTTCACAAGACGAAGCCTCAGCGAGACGAAGAAAAAAAAAAGTTTCGTTTTGAAATAAGAGCCATTTGTTAGCCCGTCGCAAGCTCAAGACTGTTAACAAGTTCAATGTTCTCTCCAGTCACTTGAAGCTAGAACACAGGCAGGACGTGACTTGGAGGGTACCTCGTCCGTCGCTTCAATTTTCTTCTTGAACCCCGCGGTTGCATGTATAAAAGCGCATACCAACCAAATGCTTCCTTTCCTGTTCTTTTTTCCCACCACCCGATTCGCCCGCTGGCTAGTTTCCATCCTAAGGATTTCAGAAAATTCAGCGAGTCAGAGGGAGAAAAAAGCGTTGACGAACCGCAGCGGGAGCACAAGAATCAAGGTTGCTCTTCGTACGACCTACGGACTCCAGCGTAAGCCCCGTCTGAGTGGCCCGCGTTGATTCTTTTGTGCTCTCCGTGACCGATTCCGCCTCGATATTATTACTTGGCCGTACCACGCACCGGATGGGCTGGTAAAACTCCAGCCATGATAGGTGTCTCCACGACGCGTTATGGTCTACTACATGCGGCTGGCTTTACGAGGTTCGTCGGCGGGCGTAGTGAAACTCGACGAGGCACCCTGATCCATTCTAGAAATGAGGGTGCCGGCGCACAGTCTTTGATGATTGGAACACAAGGGATGAACAGGTTGCTTAGATGACGAGCGCGGGGAGCAAGGGGGGGAAGGACAACGTCGAAGAATGAAAAGAAAAGGAAAAGAGGGGAGGCAGGCATATTTCTCAAAGCTTTTCGGTACATATGGGGGAGATGATGCCGCACTTTGGTCTCTGCTGCTCATATTATCTCATAGTCCGGCGCAAAGAACAAGGCAGAAGGAAACGGGGTGAGAGTCCCGAGCCTGGGCCTATCCCATCACGGGCCGACGCACAAGGACTGATTACTCGCAGGCAAGATGCCGCGCATCTGTTTTTCCTGTTCGCCGCGTGCTGCGTATACTGTTCGCGACCTTCCGGAATCTGCTGCGGAGCACCGCAACCCCTCCTCTCCCCCGCGGGAGGAGTAAAGGAGGAGGCGGAATATCCAATGTGCTCACGTGTGAACCTGTGGGCTCGTTTGAAACTAGACGAAGCTGGGTGCCGAGCACTTTGAAGAGTGGGGGAAAAAGGTAGGGGTGAGAAGGGGAAACAAGGGGAAGCGGGGGAAGGGAAACAAGGCGCCCCGAAGCTCTCTTTCACGTTGCTCGTGAACGATAGGTTCTCCCGCGTTGGAGATCGGCGTCCAGCGGAACAAGCAGAGACTCTGTTCGGCCGCAAGGCTTTTGGTTTTTCGCAGGCAAGGGGGCAAGCGGGGGTTGCTCCAACCTTTTTCGCCACCTTATATTATTCTCTTTTTGTTTTCCCCACTTCCTCGATGCATCTATAGATCTACCCAAAGTTTCC
The DNA here is from genome assembly GCA_949357655.1 of Parascedosporium putredinis. NCBI lineage: Eukaryota > Fungi > Ascomycota > Sordariomycetes > Microascales > Microascaceae > Parascedosporium > Parascedosporium putredinis. Next base: position 423,162 of record CASHTG010000020.1, on the reverse strand, counting down.
AAGACATATATACACGCCGCGGCTGCCTCCCGGACCGGTGCGTTGTCTAACGGCCCGACTTTTACGACAAGCTCTCAAAAGAAGGGACACCCCCTTCTCACGGGAAGAAAGAAAAAAGAGACAAAAAAGAAAACAAAAACTAGGAAACCGGCGGTTGTGGGACAGGCAATTGATGGCTTCCAAGGCGGGCGGGCGGAGCCGCACAAGGGACAAAAAACGACAAGAAAAAGGCCCCCGTTCCGTCCAATACCTGTTCTCCTCGCCATGTGAGTTGTAGGGGGTTCAAGGTTGATGTTCACACCTCTGCTCTGCTGCACGTGCAGGGCTGTGGTCGACAAAATTTGTCCTCGTGATCAAGCCTCCGCCTGGCGAGGGGAGGGCAACCCGGAATAACAAGGCTCCTCGCTCCAAGCGAACGAAACGTGGGATGAACCTCACCCGCTCTTTTGTCCGAAGGGCGGTTGGCAACGTTGGCGGCTGCTGCCTCCCTTCCCCTCCTCTCTCTTCCTTTTGTTTTCTTCTTTTCTTTCTTTTTCTAGTACCCGCCCGGGAACGAACTAGTCGATAAGAGCAAAGGGGCGGCGACGGCGGCGGCGGTGGTGGTGGTGGGGGAGGGACGCACCCAGTTTCAAGAAAAGAGGATGGGAAAGAAGCGTGATACTTGGTCTTGTTCGATATCAGAGTCTTCAATTGTTGGAGCACCAATTGTCAAGCGGGAGTCCACTCTTCCACCACGCACCACATCCTCTCTTGCTTTCCTTTCCTGATGTTCTTTGATCAAGTTGGTACATATCGTCTATCGGTCGGTCCCCCACACCGCCGTCCAAGTCCCAGTCCGGGCCCTACCATATCCTTCCCTTCACCTTGTGGGTAAGGTCGGACTGCCCGAGATCGGTTGTGGGGACGTGTGGCTGTGGTTTTTTGGAGGGTTTTTTTCTTCGGGGTCTTCCTCCACTGACATGACCTCCTTTTTCTCGGTGATGGATCGGGAGCCACAACGGAGCTGGGCTTGATAATGGTATCCCAGTTATAATAATAGAAACATCTATGGCTCCTTTCCACCCGACGAAAAACTTTCTTTCCACGATTACGACTGCTAAGCTAAAGCCTAATCCACTGCCAGGTATATTTCTTTTTCTCTCTCTTTGGTTTTTTTTTCCTTCTCCTCATCCAAACCCCTTGCTCTTTGCACATGCAGTTTCCCACCCTACCAACTCATGAGTGAGGTGGGCGGGAGGCAGATGTGTGCTTCGCAACCAAGGTAACGGAGGGAAATCCGCTGGGCGGCGGGAGGCGGAAGGGAAACATGGATGCAGGGCATACATCATAAGACCAGATTAAAACCCCCTTCCCCCAAACAAGAAACGCCCCAAAAGGGAGAGAAAGGAGAGATAGTGTAGATAGCGTAGATGACGCAGACGCAGATGACGAGCTCAAGGGTGGGAAAAAAAGAAGAGGGTGGGAAGAAAGAGGGGAGGGACTTCAGCAACCCTCCCTGTTTCGCGAGTCTGGCGCTCTCAGATATCTAGAGATGGGGAGATGGGGAGATGGGAAGGTGATTGATTTGATATCCGGCCAGAAGCCGCTGCTATCCGAGCGCGGCGTGCTCTCGATATCAACATGATAAATTGCGATAGAGTACAAACTTCGGTTTGCGACGCACCAAGGGAACACAAAGTGCGGAAAGGAGCCCTGCTCCTCCTCTTCCGAGGGTTTCAACTCTGGCTATTACAAGTCATTTTCTACAACGTTGTCTTGGGGGACCAAGGTCGCTTATGTGGAGTTTGCTATGATTTGGAGATACCTGGCTCCTGGGAATCGCAATTGACCTGTCAGGTCTTATCTGAGCCGTTGCAATGCCAGAGCTGCTGGGACGCGATATGCGGGAGGGGCTAATAATACTATTGTTCTTAGTGGACAAAAGCCATCAAATTTGGAGAAGGAACATTTGAAGACAAGCTAGGTATAATAGTACGGTGGGGAAGCTGAGGCCCCCAGCTGGGAATCCTCGGCCGGTTCCACCCTGAACCAAAGGGGAGATCCTTGATCTTATCAGGCATCGAAATGCCTAAATGAGGGAAATGGATAGTAGGGAGGACAAGGAGGGGCGGGAGAGAAAGAGAGGGAGAGAGCGAGAGAAGGAGAGGGTGGGAGAGGGAGCAGCCATCGGTAATATCAGAAAAGCACGAAACCATAAATGAAGTGGAAGGAGAAGAAGAAGAAGAAGAAGGAGAACGAGGTGGTGCGGTGCAGATCCGGTGATCTGGCGTGGCGTGTGTTTCGCTTGATACCAGCGTGCTGGGATTCCTTCATTTTCGCTCTTCCTTTTCCACGTCGGGCTCGCTCTTCCATGACGCGCCCACGCGAGCTTGGGAGGAAAGAAGACGGAACCCGTGAACGTCGGACAAGGGTTGCCGTGCGCCAGACGGAGGAGCCGCCGGGAACGAGGGGGATCCACGAAGCTGGATGGGCCACACTTTCTTTTTCCAATCCCCATGTGCATCATTTCGCTCTTGGTGGTGGTTTTTCGGTTTGTGTGTGTGCCAAACTCGACATTCAGACCTCGACAGACTCGGCACTCGGTTTTCAGACGACACATCGCCGCTGGCCCAGGATGGGATGCGAGGGCAGTAACACTGAATTGATGGAAAGGTTCCCCTCCCCCACTCCACCTTCCCAAGAGGAATTGCTTCTTTTGGTGGTGGGTGGCCTTGGGGCTGGCCAGCCAAGACTAGCCAAGCCAATGGAAGGATGGTGGAATTGGTCGACTGCCCCCGCCACACTGGCTTCGTGAGAAAGGTTCCCCGACTCCGAGAGGAAGGGGGCAGTGGAGGGGGAGCATCCCTGTCCACTTATCGACCTTTCTGCCCCTCGAGGATGGGTTGCAAGATTGCACCGTAGGAGTGGGCTGCAGACTAAAAGTCCCTAGCGACCGTCCTCAGTCTTGGGACCCAATTACTGCAGGCCCCATCGATTTCGAACCCCGGAAGCTTAGCGCAAAAGTCTTCACTGCATGCTGCCATTCATTTCACCCAATCCCTGTCCCCCATTGTCGTGAAGACTACCAGACATCATCATCGAGATCTCGGCTTCTTCTCTTCGAGGCATGATTCCATGAACTTTGTGCGGTTTGAAGCTCAGCCCACCAAATTCGAGAACATGATATTCCCCCTCTCCTAAAATGCCAACTCCCGGCATTGAAGATGCGCCAACCCGCATCTCTTCACTCGGATCCGAAGCTGGGAGACAGGGTCGCTGATCTCGGATCGTGAGACATTCGATGTCTACCCTCTTCTTTGAGGACCTGGATACAAAAAGAAGAGAGATGAGGGGGCGGCCTGCTCTACGCGACGGTCTCAATGCGCAACCACCCATTTTCCTTGGCCGCCTGGGGATGGGATGCTCTAACCTTGTCCTTTTTGCTTATTCTTTTTTCTTCTTTTTCTTTTGCTCCCTTGCACAGCGAGACCATGCGGCCGTCGTTAAGAAAGCGGAATGGACTTCTCCATCTCTACTATACTCTCACCGTTTCTTCCTCTCTCGCTCGCGCTCTCGCTCTCTCGCCATACGGACGACATGTCGCGTTGGTTGTTCCTGATGCTCGCCTTTTCCGGCGACCGCCTAATAGTCCGGTTCGGCTCCTGTCGTCCTCGGTACGCAATTCCAGTTAGCGTGGAGCTGTGTCTCCACCCTATCGACCAGAAGACAGACATTTGATCTTCCAGCCAAAGTCCTCACTGTCCTCGGTGCTTTTAGCCTTGTTCGAGTGATTATCAACGGGAGGGCCACAAGAGTTTGACTGGCTCGGAGGACCTATTGACAACCCGGCACTGGGCGCTAAGGAGTAGCAAACACAACGCTTGCACAATGACTTGATTGAGCCTGGGTACCGAATAGATGAGTTTGTGTGGAGAAGAAAATCAGGAATTGATTAACCCCAATCGGCCAGATCGAACAAGTTGCCAGGTTCTGTCCTTCTGTCTTTGTGTCTACTGAATAGCACCCCCGTTCCGCCTTCCCCCAATTGCGACAGAACAAGGGCATAGACTAGACATGGACAAGGGCAGGGACAATCCATCCAGCGCTCGGTCCCGGACGCGCTTTCTTCGTTGTTATGTTGCCCGAAAGACTTTGTAAACAAATTTGTCCAAGGCTTTGGTCACAGGTACCTGGCTATAGCTTGCTGAGAGCTTCTATCGCCTTCGCAGCCTGCATTCAATTACATAGCGTACATAGCGGATGGATCGGTCTTACGAAGTAGTTGGGTTGGGTTGGATTTTTTTTTTTTCTCTCTCGGTTTCCCCATCCCCCTCTCTCCTTCTTTCGTGGCTGGGACTGAGCCAGGGTCGCAGCAAAGAGCTTCCCCCATCCAACCTTTTCTGGCTCTCACATCCCGCATCCCGCATCCCGCACCTATTATCCAAATCTCCTCCCGTCAAGGCCTTCACCGCTTGGTCTTTTTTTCTTTCTTTTTCTCTTCTTCTTCATCCCACGGGACTGTGCATTGAATATCCCTCGCACACCCGCGATTGGGCAGACTAAGAGATTGTGAGCTAAGAGAGAAGGAGAAGTGAAGAAGCCGGTCATCAAATAAAGAACCTCTTGTTCAGCCCTGAGTCACCACCAATTGCTTGTACCTTGTGCTTGCCTGTCGCATTTTTGTGTGCGCCGCCCATGCGCCTTGCCTCATTACTCCCTGGGAGTCCACCACTTGACCATTGTTCGGGGGTGGGTGGGTTTCCTTCTTTTTTTTTTTTTTTTCCTTGGACTAGTGTGTATTTTTTTCTCTCCCCATCTTCACTATTGTAGATCTTTTTCTCTTCTTCTTTCTCGTTGGTCTTGATAGATCTCGCCTCTTTCTCTTATTACCTTCCTCCCTTTCAACTCCTACCTTTCTCTGGAATTTGTGCCCCATCTGACGCCCTTCGCTTGCACTCCATTTCGATTTTTTCCCCTCCGTCCTCTCACTCCCTGCTGTCGGCGCACGCGTTGGCCCCCACAATTGGGACGCATGTACAAGTAGGACACGGACACAGCATCCTCTTTTTAATTTTCTCGAAACAAAGAGAAGCAGAAGGGGGAACCGCTTTGTACGGGCGCGCGCAAATCGAACAGGGAGGGACAAAAACATCGCCTGATTTCGTGCGACAACTCCTTCACCCCCAGGTCAGATCATCACGAGAGAGAGAGAGAGAGAGAGTGCGAGGAAAGAGAGGCACAGACAGCCTGCCAGAGCCAGAGTGGGTGGGCGCAGTGCGAGTGTGTGCGCGTGTGAGTGGGTGCGTGAGAGTAAGTGTGCTCGTGTGCTCGACGAAAAAAAAAGAGACTCCCATGCGCCATGCGCATACCGATCAAACTCTGTTCGCCTCTTTGTCCACTCCGCTCCACCCTGGCTGTAATCCGACACGGTTAAAATAGCGATGGATGACGCCACGAGGCTGATCTCCGAACTTCAAGCACAGTTGGCAGAGCTGGACCACAAAGTGACTACTTACCGCCAGGACCTCGCCGACGGATTCTTGCGACATTCGCGCCAGCTTCTCTCCGATCTCGATCCCAGCCTGTCTGCTCGCGTCCAGGACGCCCTCGCCCACTGCCTTGGCTCATACCCGGCCATCAGCCCTGCACTAATAACCGGATCCGCCGCAGACCTAGAGGCGCCCATTTTCGGCACGGCGGCACTGGTTACTGGCTCGCCAGCGCTGACATTTCAGGCCCCAGGCCCCCTAGGTGCCTTAGCCAACCCCGACATCCACTTGAAGTCGTTGAAGCCAAGAACTGCTCAGGCTGCAGCGCCCATGGAGACTGCAACTGCAACCGCGACAGGGCCTCTGGCCACAGCCCCAGCGCAGGCATCAGCGCCAGCATCAACGCCAGCACCGGCACCAGCACCAGCACCAGCACCAGCCTCAGCACGGGCACCGAACCCAAATTCCAGTCCCACACAGCAGCGGCCAGCGCCAACGCCGACCGCCCCTGGTCCCACTTCAGCGACCACAACCAGAATAACCCCAACCCCAACCCCAACCGGCCTCGACCGAGCTGAGTCACCAAGCATAGCGACGCCTGCTACTCCTGGCGATTACCCCCTGTTCCTGCCGCTCCTGCCTCGTGCTCAGTCCCCACCACTCCCACTTCCCACTCCACAACCAGTAATAATAGCACCTTTGACTCCACCAACTCCATTGCTACGACGGCCAGCGCCGCCGCTGCTCCTGTTGCTGCCGCATCCCCTTCTGCCGATCACGAGGGCTCGCCTCCCACCTCCCGGTTCCCTCGCTCCTCGACGCCACCCTCTCTTCCACCCTCATCGACAGCCCTTCCTCCACCCTCTCAGTCTGTCGGCGCCACTGATTCCATGTCCGATTCGCCAGACGACCGAGAAGCCGAGCTTCGCGGGGTTTTCACCCCTACTTACCTCCCCTTGTCGACGGTTCCATCGACCGCCTTCGATCACCACCCACACCCCCGAGGTCGTCGAGGTCCTCCACTAAACAACCCCCTTCCAGAATCACAAACCTTCCGACAATGGACGTCGCCGCAGCAGCTTCCGCCGGTGCCGCGGCCACCACAGCCTCCTCGACCTCGCCAACTTCTCCCCAACTCTCCTCGCCTCTCTCCCCACGTCTGCAGCTATTGATGCAGAGATCCTCAGCGCTGCGTCGAGCTCGCCAGCCTCGATTCACTTGCCCACGAGACCTTCCACCACCCGCCGTGCCACGGACGACGTGTCGACCTCTTCGGTTCTCTCGGATAAGAGCGACTCCAAATCTCGGCGGAGCGCCCTGCGCCGCTCTTCCAGCTCGTCAAAGCCCCAGAGCCCCGGCGGGTGCGTTTCGATGTTGGAGGTAACCAGGTCTTACCCACCTCGTCCCCCTCAACTAGTCTCCAGGATGTCAGGCAGCAGCCCGGCACGAGTAATTTATACACGATCCCCGTGCTAAGGGAGGACCCCGATCACTCGACGGCGACATTGAGTGCGGCCGTGATTCTCGGCCTGTCGGATCTGGAAGAGAACGAAGGGCCCCGGCCTAAAAGGTGACATCGTCCCAGGCCCTGAGGATGCTCTCGAAATTACCGCTCGATTCGAGCACCGTCTGGATACCCGTTACGCAGGACCCCGACCCGGAAGCGGACGAGGGCGACGTAATAATACCGCCAGTAGCGCTAACCAAGGCCAAGAATTCCCTCACCTCGTTGAGGGACGCTGAGAGGGCAAAGCGAGGGCCTGATCGCGTGCGCATGTTGTTGGGGGCACCGGCGCAGCAATTAGATCGGCAGGAAGAAGTGGACGAGGAAGAACAGGACGGGCAGGAGGATGACGCCGACGACGACAGCTCCTCGGACGACGACTTTTTGTCCATGGGAAGGTCGAGGGCGCCCCGGCCAAGAGACCCCGCCGGCCCCGCGGTCCAAGACTCACCCAGCACCCTCGTCGGGATCCGGTACTGGCGGGAATACTTTGGCGGGGGCGGAATCGTCGAAGCCGAAGCCTAGCCGCTCACAAAGCGCGGAGGATACTGTGATTACTCAACCTTTGCCGGCGAAAACGAAGGCTCCCGAGCGGACGCACACCGATGCTGACGGGGAGACGTGTTCGATTTCGAAATATCCGAGGGCATGGTGAAGGCTACCGCTCCCGCGCAACCTCCGGCACCCGAGGAGGAGTCTGAGTCGGAAGTCGAGGAGAGCTCCTTGCAGCAGCACCCCGGCCCACTCAATCTTTATTCAACATCACCCGCTGTCAACATACTCGCCCCTGCGCGAGCGGCGGCATCAGCTCCAGCGCCAGCGGCACCCAAGTTCCAGACGCCCACCGTCGGGTCATATATGGGCCGCTCCATCACGATGCCTGTCGTGATCGACCCCGAGGTACATGAGCGAGCAGCGGCCTTGGGCGACTTCAACACGTTTGTCGGTGGACTAGATGGCCGCAGCGGCATGGACGACGGCGACCTGAGCAGCTTCCGAGCTAGCCTCACGACGGCGGGCGTCTTTTCGGGAACGCCCAGAAGCCTGACGGAGAGGATGTTGATGGAGGAAGCGATGGGTCTTGGAGAGAGGGACAACAGTCCGGTCACATCGAAATAATCAATAATGGCCCCCTCCCTTTTCGCATGTGGCCTCGCCTCGCCTCGCAGCTGAACGGACCATGGGCCCCCGTTCAAAAGAGATTTCTTGTTTTCAACACACGCATCTACTTCTCTTTTGTTTTACTCTATATTTCACCCCGCACATGCCTCATATTTCTTCTGGTGTGCTTTGCGGGTTCGGGTTCTTGTTAGCAGGGAGTGGTCGCGCTCGGTATCATATCCGGCTTGCTGTCCCTTTCCTTTCCTTTTTCCTTATTTTTTTCTTTTACTTTTTCACTCGACGCATAAGGCCATCTAAACCGGGCCCATCACTGGGCGAAAGGCAGGGAAGTGTTGCGCTCCATCATTCTTGATTTTCTTCTTCATCTCTTGATTCGACCTTTTACCACCTAACTACCTAACTCTACGATCCATATTCTCCCTTCTTCTCGTGTCTCCTCCCCGCTCTTGCCCCCGACGCAAGGGATGGGGACGGGTTTGGTCATCGGCGCATATTTTCGAAGAGGGAGGGATTCTCTCATCATTTCTTTTCTTGCTTTTATTATATAAATAAATCTCATTCCCCTTTTTTTTTTTTTTTATTCAGCTGTGTTCCAACTTCCATTCCTTTTTTTTTTCCCCTTCTTCTTGTTTTTCTTTTTCCTCTTCACCCTTGCGTATACTTTTTTTTTCGACTATCCTCATATTTTTACGGTATTGTCATCCGGAACAAAGAACCGGGCTTAAAGATGGTGGAAACGGAGGGAGGGCATATCATTGATTACTTTACTACATACACAATGGTCAGAATAACGGGTTTGGGAGGAGTCTCTTTTTTCCTCCCTGGATTCTCATTTTCACTCTAATACCTCTTGCTCATGTGTGTGTGTGTGTGTGTGTGTCTACATTTGTTTATGTGTATCTGTGAGTTGGAATTCAGGGTTCTCTGTCTTTGGCGCCTGCGCACCGCCCTTGCTTTCCGCTCATGATCACGTTGTTCAATGGAGGTAATATTCCTTCTAGTCTCTCTATATGCACTTTTGGAATCTCTCGAGTCAGTCCATGACTGTAGAGCAAGAAATGCACATGTATCCCATCAAGGGCAACGAATGCATCATCCGTGATCCTCTCCGCGCTTCCATTAAGCCTCTCCCCCACCGGGCCCCTCTGAGGTGACGTATATGGCCTGCAGCATGCTCCGCGTGCAGCAGAGGAAGCCGGAAATATACGCCTTTCGTCCGAAGATTTCATCTGCCGAGTTCGACGAGAGAGCGTAAAGTGAGGCAAACAGATATTTGGGGTCACGGTTCCTTCGGCTGCCTCGTTTTGGGGAGGGGGCCTTCCTCTTTGGGAACGTTCGCTTTGGCCCGACCCCTTATACGTCGTGCGATATAGGACGACGATCACCTGGGGATTTAATAGAAACAAGTGCACCATCGTGTTGGGCGGCAACTTTGGCGAAGCGCATCAGGCTGCTGCCTCCGTGCTGGGGGCTGGCAAGGCTAGGCAACCCCTGCGAGAAGCTTCGTCATGGTTCGTGGAAGGAATGATAACTTGGGAGGGCTATATGTGTGATGACGCCGAATCCCTTTGTTCTTTGTTTTTTTTTTTCTTCTTCCTTTTTCTTGCCGGGTTAGTTGTGAATTTCCCTCCTTTCCTTTACTTGGGGTCGGCAGCTCCGGCCTCTCTATTGAGATCGGCAACAATCTACAAGGTCACGGAACACACTATCGACCCAACCCAGCTTTTCTTTTCTTTTCTTCGATGCCCAACCTGTCCGCAGTGATCGTCCGGGAGCCCGAGCTCAGCGGGTCTCGTCACCTGTCTGTTGCGGGTGATGATATTGCCTAAAATGGTTCTTGTGACCGGTCGTTTACCGGGGCGGTTTTATTGCTATTACACTGTTCTTATTATTGTTGAGGTGAGAGATTTTATACGATGCGAGAGGGGCAAATGGGAGGAGCTATGCAGTGGTGGATAGATGATCCGCGCCGGCGCTCAAAGGGAGGGAGAAAGGGGGAAGAAACATCGCTTCCCCGGAGACTCGGAAGAAGCCGACCTGCGGGAGAGCTGCGCATCATCCCGATAACTTTTTTCTTCTGTTTCGGTATGAAATATGCGTGCGTCCACGGAGGGCACCCTTCCCCCGCAAAACCCGATTTTTGGTTATGAAAAATCCCCGGATCAGTGGCCCTCCTCTATTTGGGATCTTGTCAAGTTGTGCGGCTTAATTATTCCCGGGAATCTGGGAAGCTTGTTCCTTGGGTTTGGTTTTTGTCTGGCGCCCGCAGCAGAGGAAGGGAGGGGAGGGGGGCGTGAAAAGCGTAACGGGGAATAGAAACAAAACTCGGAGCAGATAGAAAAGGGGTAAAAACCAAGAGGGACGGATGGGGGTGGGTTGAGAAGAGGTGAGAGGTGATATCAGTTCCCGAGTCTTTGTTTGCTTCGGGGTTTGAAATGTGATAGAAATTCTGGGGCAGGGTGCAGCCGGCGATGCAGCCAGCGTGCGGTGCAGTGCCGTTGAGGGTGGGGGACTATGGAGTTTGAGGACTGAGGTACGATTGAGGTCCAAGGTTTTTGATTCGGGATGCATTCACAGTATTATTCATGGGTTCCTTTCAGTGGCTTGTGCTACTATGTATGTGTGGTGGAACAGCAGGTGCGCCACATGTTGAAGGGCCGCCTCACCGTTTGGTGATGGCTGGGCCTAGGCCTCAGTAGAAGTTGCCTTGTCGCAGTCTTCAATGTTGGTTTCTTTGTACGATTCTGCTATTGATCCATTCTGGTCAATTCTTAGTGGGTGAATTGTCCAGTTGTCAAGTGGCAGGCGGGACGGGACTGAGCCGAGTGGATTAGAAACGTACGGTTTTCCTGAGCGCTGGTTGGTCACTTTCTTTTCTCTTTTTTCTCCACCAGCGCAATCAACATCGGCTGAGCCGCAATTATTTTCTGGCCTGACGAAGAAACAGAGCACGCGGAAATCGACGGCCACAAACGAACGAGCGAACAAAGACCACGACGAGCAACTCTCTGTTGAAGCAGCAAGATTCACGCGCGCGCGGACGACGATACCCGAGATAGACACATCCATAGTTTTCGCATGCGACTCAATTGAACTACATATCTTGTACCACTGAGGAAAACGGCACAATGGGCGGACTTAACCTCGAAGTTTTCAAGGTACGTTCCCACCACTCCACCTCCCAGCCTATAGCCCTCGCAGCACCCCTTGTTTTGCCCGGTTCATCGCCGTGAACGTGGCGGAAGGGCCGGGGAAAGGGAAAGACAGGGAAGGGGAAAGGAAACATAAAAAACTGCCCGGGCCCCAAAGCCACTTGACATCGGACCCTCGCTCACACTACAGCGTCACAGTTCGGGATGTACCTGCTCTTCCCCATCGGCATCATGTACCACTTTGGCACGAACCTCGACAGCCGATTCGCAGTAGAGGGCTTCTGGCCCAAGCCCGAGGAGACGAACAAGGTGCCGCACTCCAAGGAGGAGATCAAGGCCGAGTACGAAAAGATTGTCGCGCGGCAGCGGGTATTGATGGAGAGGAGGGCGATGCAGGAGGCGTCGAGGCCGGAGGGCGGCGCGTCCACGACGCAGGAATAGACGGGCGGAAAGAACAAGAATAATGGGCCTCTTCACCCTCATGCCGCTGGGTCGGTTCCGCCTTGCGCCCTCTGGGGATCCCTCCTTACCGGTTCAGCGGCGAAACGACGCTTTCGATAAGCAACGAGCGGTCTTTGACGTGCTAGACCACTCTTGAGAAATGGGGCCTAGGAACAAACGGGACAATCACGTGCCGGACGCTGGCGATCTTGGGAGAACTCTGGGCTGCGCGAGGATGGAGCATCGGCAGGTGGCAGTGTACGAATATGATGGGGAGGGAAAGAGAAGGATGGCCACGACCAGGCTCGGGTCTAGGTGGACATCTTCATTTTGATTCTGCGTCACGCTGGAACATTCTCCTCTCTTCACGCGGCGGACCCGCGGGGTTTAGCTTTGCTTGTACAATAAATGTCATGTGAATATGTATACATAGGGGAAAGACATGCCATCATTTCTCTAGCATGGAGCCCGGTCTAGAAGCAGAACCCCACAGGGGCAAACACGCCTAACAATAAACCAAAAGGCAACAAAAAAGAAAAAGAATCTAAGCTTATTGTACAATGATCATATACACATCCGGGTGCCGGGGAGGGGGATAGAGGAAAGGGAAGAGTCCAAGCTATGCCCAGTTTCTACGGCAGGATCAAGTTGTCTTGAATCCTAGCCCACAGCTCCTCAGGGATATCGCCCTTTTCCGCATTGATATACGAGGCCGTCACCTCGGAAAAGTCATCGAGCGCCTCAAAAACTTGGCAAGCTCCTCCCCGTCACCTTGCTATCGACCGCGACCTTGAGATCCTCCTTGGGCCGCCACACGAGATCCACGCTCCGTGGCTCCACGCCCAAGGCCTCCTTGGCAACGGCCACGACGGCGCCCGTGGCCGCGGCCTCGGTCCAGACCGTCGCCTCGCGGCCCTCGACGTCGACGTCGAGCACGCCCTCCTCGCCCAGCACGGCGGCCATGACCTCCTCCTCCCACTCGGCGCACGTCTTGGCGCCGCCCGCGCCCGCGGCGTCGTCGAGCTCCAGCACCACGCGGCCGCGGTGCTCAAAGTAGAAGAGCGTCGAGCCGGGCTTGCCCCGTTCTTGCGCACCAGCGAGTTGAGGTCCTGCAGGCTCCGGAGCCGGCTGTCCGTCTCCACGTCCAGCACGAGCGCGACGCTGCCGGGGAGCACGGCCTCGACGGTGACTTTTCCAGGGCGGCGCCGGATTGGGAGCGGGCTTGGCCGCGGGCGATGGCGCGCTCGATGAAGGCCGAGGTTACGTTGGCGGCCTTGGCGGCGGCGACGGCGGCGGCGAGGGCGGGGTTGCCGTCTTTGTATTTGGGGCCTCCTTCTGTTGGGGTGGAGGGGCCCGCAGGGCGAGTTTGTCAGTGCTGCTATGGTTTGGGTCATGCGGGAGTGCAAAGGGGGGTGCATCTTTTGACAAGAATCAGGTGTGGGATGGGAACATGGTGCATGTGCATGGCCGGGACAGCATAAAAGGAAGATGAAAGGGGGTAGCTAGACAGTGACAAAGGGAGAAAGGGAGGACAAAGGGTAACCTATGCTCGCGTGGGAGGTGAAGGGTGCCGAGTGGAGTGTTGACAAGGAAAAAGAATTCTTACTTCTAGAAGCATCCGCGATGGCCTTGGCGAAGGCAATGTTCTGCACGCTGCGCTTGCGGTCCGCGGCGCCCTTTTCGTGGCGGATCTTGGACCATTTGTTGTGCCCGGCGCCGAGGCGCGCCGAGGCCGTAAAGCTTCGGGAGGACAGTGTCGCCGCCGTGCTCGATGGGAGGGCTTGGCCGAGGAGGGCCCAGGGCCGGCACCGCACCACGGAAAGGTGGAGCGGGGCCATTTTTTCATACGAGGAAGAACAGGCGAGGTGTTTGGGAGTCTACGTTGAAATGAGGCCTTCTTTTGGCTAGGATGGGGAAATGGGCGCATTTCTCCTGCGAAGCAACATCATCAATTGATCGTCGTAAAATGCACTTTGGGGAAAACTAGGGTGGAGACTTGGGCGGCAGGTCCTCGGCTAAACCTTATAAGCGCTCTCAGGCTTGACGACCACCCTATCCTCGTAGGCACCAGGTGAATGGCGAGACAACTAACACGCCGGAATGCCGCTGGACGTTTTTCCTCGAGAACTGTCAGGATGCGTTGAAAAGTTAGAGCAAGTTAAAAGTAGCGAAGAAGAAAGATCCCGGGGCGCGCTCTAGTCCTCTATCCACTCTGTACACTAGCCCCTACTATCGATCACATCGACGCACTGCTCCCAGGCTTTGGATTCTTGTCTCAATACATGTATTCATTGATGTCGGGGAGGTAGGCTGCGAGACCACCACCGAGCTACATTAATCAACCCTCTATTTACTCACGCCTTCTTCACCTCAATCCCGCACTCCTCGCTAATCTAATGTTCACCAGGCTCGCTCTCTCCTATCAGCTCCGGCCACTCTGTGTACTGAATCTGGGCGATAAGCTGATTCCGAAGCTGCCATACTTTGTCAAGCCTGTCCCCGAGCACCTGGCGAATGGGTTCCATGGCCAAGTCATCGCCAATCATGTCTGTAACCTCGAGAGCCTTCTCCACGGCTTCCAAAGAAAACCAATCACACACATCAAGCAGAAACATAACTGCACCATAACCAAGGTGGACCGCACCATCCAAGCACGTCATACCATCCTTCCACCGCTCATTTACATCCATCCGGCATTCTCTGCTTAATAATTCGCGAAGAAGCTCAAAATTGCCCCGACTAAGTAGGTCATGGACGAGGCCTCTCTCAGCAGAGGCTAGTGTCGATACTTCGACCCTCTTGTCATCAAGAAGCTCATACAGCGTCCGAGGCCTACTCTGTTGCAGAGGTTCTAGGCAAAAATACAGGATGTACTGGACCGGGGTTATTTCCAGGTCGCTCGGCAGTGGGTGCTTTAATTCGATAGCTTTGAGCACACATAGCTGCCATGGACTCAACGAGGACAGTTGGGTATTGGGGTCAATGCCGTCATATCGTAGGACTGTCCCAATAGATCTTTTGTCCCAGGATATGGTGTTAGTCGTGATTGTGAACCACAACAACAAGGCGCCGTGGCTCGCATCGACGATGGCATCCTGAAGGAAAGGAAGAGAACTTTTCTGATCTAAGTTTTCGGCTACTTGCCTCAATATGCCCGCCATGGCCAAGGGCTCAACCTCTTGCAGTAAACGAGCAAAGTTGAAATCAAGGCATAATTTTTCCACCGCCTGATCCAAGCCCTCCAAGAAATAGATATTCCCGAACCCACGGCCTGCGATAATATTCTCCTTCATAGAAGCCGACATGATGGATCGAAATCTAGAATCGTCGCTTTCAAGGATAACTGCAAGGACCTCGGGCCAGTAGCCATCGATGTTGGCTCCGTAACGTATTAGGATGTTCACTATCTCATGATGTTTACCAATTATGGCTGCTCGGAGGGGTGAATAGGGGAGTCCTCATGGTTCGCACTCGCCAATGGATGTCGAAGCAGATGCAACACAGATTCTTTGTCTCCTGCGAAACAGGCCTTCTCCAAAACATTATTTATCTCATCAGCGTCGTCTTTCTTGATGACTCCCTCGACGCCGGCGGTGATGTCAACAAGGAACGTAAGGGTGGAATAGTTACGCAGAGACACAGCTTTCCTTATAGCTAGCAATAGACAGCGACCCATCTTGGCTTCATCTTGCTGCAAGAGGAAGCTCGGGATATCGAAACAGTCGCCCTTAATTGCAGCTGCAGTCAATTCCATCCATAATGAAATCCTCATCTTAGAGAAAATGTTCATAGGTCGCATAGTATCGAACAAAAGTTTGAATATGGGGTAGTCCCCATTACGGGCGGCAATTTCGAGCAAGCCGCAGGCGAATGCCACTTGGCCAACAACATGCCGCCTTTCGGATGTCAAGAGGGTAACCGCACGGTTGTAATGACTTCCCACACAGGCCGCCTTAAGAGCTCGTCGGAAAGTGGTATCGTTAACTTCGCTCAGCGGACGAAAACGTGGTCTATCGTCAAGAGACTGAGGGGCGTGATGCACTTTATTATGAGACTCTAGACTCACGCCCGTCTCGAATCCGACGGTCGCGCCAAAGCAATCCTCTTTGGCACACCGAAATGACCTTTCATGCCGGTGTCTGTGCTTGTCACGGGCGCTGGCATTTACGAACCCGTGCTCCGAGGAGAAGCCATCGCACCAGGGCCTAGGACATCTAAAGGGCCGATGTGTCCCCTGAAGATTCTCCAGCGCAGTTTGAGTTGGTACTTTGGTTCTGATTGCACCCTCGATAGCGCGATGAATACGCTCGATCCGAACCTCTAAGTTGAGAAATTCGTACCGTTTCGAGGGGTCAGCCGGCAGGAGTCTAAACAACTCCTCTAGAGATCCAGGGTCAACACTTGGCTGCGGATCCGTCAACCCATCATACGTTGTTATAAGATGCTGTCTTGATATCCCTCCGTATAGCCGAAAAAAGACGCAAGTGCCTTCTCGCAGGCAATGCGAAGGCAGCTAATGTCACTGCGCTCTCGCTTTTGAGCATTTCGTACCGCTTCCGCTGGACCTAGATCCGACACTAGGCGATCAAGGTGCTCGTACCACATCGCCACGGCATAATCGTGCAAAGCGTAATACCCAGATTCCACGTTTATTCTGAGCTCCGCGTCGGATAGGTTCGGCTTGAACGGGTCAGTGCTAAGATACCGCAAACAGTACAATGTGATGTGGGCATTTTGTAATTCTGGCTGGATCAACTTGCGGCGGGAGAGAAAGCTGTTGACAAGACACTATTAGTAAATAACTATACTGATTTCCCCTCACGAGTTTGTGCTTGGCCAGACATTGCAGACGGTGTAGATGTGCGGAAGATGGGAGGCGCGTGCAGGCCTCTATAAGAAGTCGACATACCCTCTCGCAGACTCGTGGACGAGTTGCACCAGCATCTCTGACTCGGGGGCATCTGGTGGTTGCCGTAAGTCAATCAAGGATCCACAGAGCTCTTTACATGATGCAAGAAGTCTCCGCTCTTTGTAGAAGGCTTCCTGCTTGTCGAGGTCGATGCAAAAGACCGCCTGGATCTCCCTCCAGTAAAGGAGCCTTTTGGCGCTGGCAACCCACTCGAGAATCTTTCCCACGTCGGCTTTCACATGCGGCTTAACTTCGTCGTAGATGCGGGAAACCACCCGTTGGTACGCCTTGTCAAGCCCGGTTGGAAATGTTCCATCTTGAAGTTCCTCGTGTAACTGGTCAAGACTATTGATGCTTAGAAGGTTGTCTAGGACGATCTTGGCGAAGAGGAACATGCCTAAAACGGGTCAATAAGTTAATAAATAATAAGGGTAGCGCATCTATTGGGGGTAGCTATCTTCCTGGGAATGGAGTCGTGGGTACGTGCGTTGTCTTACCTGCCGCTTCGTTCTCAACTTTGTTCACGACAGCTGTTGCCTCCGCCTGTGAGAAGGGAAACTTCTCACAGAACTCATCCCGTCGAGAGAGGCAATACCGTTTTAAATCCCTTAGATGCGGAGAAAATTCCAGGGCTATCGAAGGGTAGCCGGAAAGTTTCTCAAAAAGCTCAACGCTTCTTTGACCTGAAAACAAGACACGAACGGCGTGATCGGTTCCACCTTTCTCTAGCGAGAGACACCAGTCCAGTGCTTTTCGAGCCTCCAGATCCGTGCATTCGTCGAGGCCATCAATCAGGAGGTAGGATTTGCTGTACATTGGCAATATCTCTTTTAGGTACGCCGAGAGCCAAGCCGTCGAGCGGAGCTTGACCGCATCAAAAGCCTGGAGCTCCTCATAGGCAGTGTCGCACAGGGCAGCATCCTGGCTTAGGAGTTGGTGTAGCATACTCCGAAGAATTCCGCGGAACGTTCGCTTATTCTCTTGATTGTGCCTGCAATAAAAGTAAAGAATTGGTTTCCAACAGCCGCTGGGAGACCGAAGCGCTTTGTCGAGGATACTATTCAGGATAGTGGTCACGAGCATGGATTTCCCTGTTGTGTATAGTGGTAAGCTTCGTTGTACTTGACGTGACTAACAAAAAGTCTATGAAGAGATTTCGGGCCTTTTCCACTGGGAAAGGGAATAAAGGAGATGTCTCATCTTACCTGCTCCAGGAACGGCGTTTATATAGAGTGTTCGATGATCACTTCCCTCCGGGTCCCACCATGCCTTGAAGCTGGGGTCCTCAAACACCCAAAGACCCGATGACCCGGCACCTAGCTCTTCTGTATAAGCCTCACGTTCATACTCATATGTTGGGGGCTGAAGCTGTTGCTTAAGCCAGTCCATCCGCTTTGCGCGCTTTTGTCTCGCCTTCTCAGCCTCCCTTGCCTCACTATCCTTCCTAACGCGAGCGATGTCGTCCATCACGGTCTTTATTTTTCCCTCATCTCCATTACGGCCTCGGCCGTAGCTAAAGTCTTTATTTTTCTCCCATCTCCATTAGGGCCTTGGCCGTAGCTAGAGTCTTTAGGCTTTCAAGCAGTTCAGCGCGGCGCTTCATGCGATTTAGGATCGAGTCAAACTGGGAGTGGAAGGTCTTCCAAAACAAGTCGCGGACCTTCTGTCTCTCTTTGATAATTAAAAGAAGGAAATCCGAAAATTAGTCTCCCTGAAATGAAAATGGGTATCTGTACGAGCAGGTAACAGGGGACTCTTAGACTGGGCTAGTATCTACTCTACCTAAACGATCCCCTTCCCTCGGTAGAAGTACTTACTTGTCCGATCGAGGAATACAAGCGCCTCCTGATAAAATTCAAGGATATCATCAATCATTTTCTCTAAGACGACATGGGCGCCAAGTGTAGGTAGCTTGTCAATGAAGCTGTGGTATATCACGAGCCCGGGTATTGTCTCGCCAATTTTCGCAAGGGCGTCGAGGATGGTATCTAGCGAGTCGTGCCACACCCTTGTCATCTATCCCCACGTCGGATTAGCAAATGTCACCGAGCGTTCAAGTAAACGCCCAATGTCGAGTGTTCCATCTAAGAACCGGCACGAGAGACTCTGTAGACATACACCAAGGATGAGCTTGATAGGTCCCTAGAGATAAACGGATGGATATTTTAGTATGAGCCAGCAACAGAGGTTCATGATTCTGTTGACTATGGGCCACCCCCGCGTTTCTTGAGAATTTTGCCTGGACACCGCGGTATACTCACCCATATAAAGCAAACCAAGTTATGGGCATTCAGGAAAACCTCGACTGTCTTTGAGAGATGCTCCAGGCCCTCTAGAAACGGGGTTATGCGGTTCAAATCGTGGAGCTTCCCGTTCTTTTCATGTTCTTGTTGAATCCTTTCAATATCTTTCTGGACGTCTTCGAGGGTACAGATTTTACGGCACAGGGACTCGAGCTCAGTAGGCGTCAAGATTTTTCGAATACGGCCACGGCCGAGTGGAGGCAGGATCCGTCAGTCATCTCTGCGCCTTGGACATTGACCTCGAAGTTGTAAACGTCAACCTTGTGCAAGTGGTGATGGGGCGCTTTATCCTCTAGTTGGCAGCTGAACTCCACGATGAACTATGAAAGGTGTAGGGAATCAAAGGGTGCCTTTAAGTGTCAAGGAAAAGATGGGATGTGAGGCGAACTGTTGGGCTGAGGAAACGGCCAAACACCTGTTGGCTTCCCTTGCTAGAAGACAGCCAGCGTTTTTACATTTTGGGCCGCGGCCTTCATGCAAGAGTTTCCCAATCAACGTGCGTGCCCTATTTGGCGCCGTAAGTTCGACGTGGAAGGTCGCCGTTGGATGTAGCTCTGGCAAGGCAACCAAACGGACCTTGCTAAGCCGCTGTGAAATGGACGGGCTACAGAACGGCTGAATATCCGGGATGCGATGGACCTTGAATCTGTCGATTAAATAAATCCATTTTCGAATCACGGTGCATGCATCCTTGACGGCCTGGTCTGTAACGGGGCTTGGATGTTCGGGGATTGGGTCCTTGCATTAGATTTGAAGTCGGACACCTCGTGTCGAATTCCTGGTGGGAAATTCGAGGCTTCAGCTGCTCCTTCCATCTTCAATTTCCGCTCTTAATTTTCTTTCTCTTCAATGCTGAGAATAACAACAAGTCAAATCCTCATGGGAGCTTCCATTCCAGCCGGCTCATCAACCACCGCAACCTAAAAGCACAGTCAGTCGGGAATGGACGTTGACGACACCGTGACTGCGCCAGAAGGGACCGGCGTGCCTTCGAGTCAAGTTGAGCCGGACATATGCTTTGGAGCGGTAATTCATTAATCCCTCTTCCTGTCCCATGACTTTAAAATTCGCAAGGACTTTTTATAACAGAGAGCTTCCTTGCAGATAGATCCAGTTCATGCCCAGCTTGTCTTGGACCAGTGGCCTACGCTTGATGATATCAAAGATGATATCTCCAATGATTACGGCCACTATCATTTCAGAATATATCCCATCAAGAACGAGCTCGACTATCAGTTGCAAGGTGGCAACGGCGTTAATATCGCGGTGTTAGACGTGAAGTCGGCTTCCATTCTCGCGGACTTGCAAGAAATCAACGTGTATTTTGACGGCACTGTTTCCTGCGGCACGATGAACAAGCGGCCAAAGTTTACCAAAAAGACGCCGAACCGGCGATTCTCACTCATGGTGAATATCTGCGGGGCGCCGAGCTTGTCACGGGTTGTATCGTCCAAGCTGCGAGCGAAGTCGATATGCCTGCAGCATCCGCATTCCCTCCTCAGTGGGCAGGACTATGTAAATCCCCAGTACTTTAAGCGTCCCGGAGTGGTTATCGATATGAAACAGTTTGTCGGGGGTAGTGATTTGTGTCCACGGAGGCAGAGAAAAATCGTGGACAGCGGCATTATGGACTTTTAAACTCGGACTGTGGACATGTTGACGGGAGTGTCGATGACCTGGATGGTTTGATTATCCCATTGCATAGGTGAGAGAAAGAACTCGGCCCCTGCGAAACGCCACAGATAATCTTGGATTAATGCTGACTAGAGCCATAGGCACCAGCGGAATGCTCTTCGATTTGTTGTCCAAAGGGAAGATGTCGAGTTTTCTAACAGACTACGGGAGCAAGTCAAAGACACTATCGGGCTATCATCCACGTAAGTCGCTATATCGATCTTAAAGAGAATGGAGAAGATAGACTAACATTAAGAGCTATGGGAACCAAAAGGACATCGGGACGCGCCTTTGGAGGTATAATAGCAGATGTCATGGGTCTCGGAAAAACCCTTACCACTCTTGCATCCATCCTGCACACGCTAACCTTGGCCCGTTCTTGGGCTAGCTTAGGTCGTGTTGGCGATGGTAAAATACGGACCCGGGCAACTTTGGTGCTTGTTCCGTCCTCACGTAGGTAGATTGCCCGTTCGGTGTAGACCCGGAGCAACAGCGGACTAACAAGTGATGGTGTGCCCAGAGGTCTTGGATGTGTGGCACCTGGAGATCACCCGGTGAGTAGATGAAGCGGTTCGAGCCTTGGCTTTTTGCGAGCTAGATTGGGGTTTGGAGGTGATAGGATTGATCTGATTTATTCTTCCTTGCGCAGACGATTCCGGGCCGGTTCCTTCGCTGTTCTTCGCTTGCACGGCGCACAACGGCGTCGAGAGCTGGCACAGATTACGGACCATGACATAGTATTAACAACCTATCACACGCTGCGATCAGATACTGAAAGGGAGAAGCTTCTCAGCCAAGTGATTTGGTATAGGGTTGTACTTGACGAAGGTAGGCTCTTCCTCTATGCTTGTTTTGACTGTTCTTGTCGAGGCACGTAGCGTTTCGGGGCTAATGCTGTCTGCGATGTAGCTCACTCTATAAGGAATCTTTCCTCAAAACAGGGTCAAGCCACCCTCAAGCTGGAAGCCCGAAGCAGGTGGTGTCTCACGGGGACACCGATCCAGAACAAGATCGAGGATCTCGGCGCCTTAGCCACCTTTTGCGGCTACCGCCCTTTGACAAAAGGGGAATTTCGAAAGCGCATTCTAGGGCCTCTCTACTTGGCCAGCAGCCAGGCCCCCGAAGAGTTGCGCACCTACCTCCGAGCCTTTTGCCTTCGCAGGCATCATGACATCCTGGACCTTCCGCTGCCCGAGGAGGTGGAGGTGAGTCTGGCGCTTTCGGAAGCTGAGCGGAGGCTCCAGATACAGATCAAAACCGAGTTGAATAGCGCGCTAGACTTGGCGGTGAGCAAGAAGGCATCGGCGAAGAAGTATAGTCTTCTGTTCACTGCCATCCTCAGAATGCGTAGACTTTGTGATCTTGGTACCCATCTGTCTATGCGTGGGGTGGTCCAATCCGAGTGCGAAGACTGCACCACTGATAATATAGACTTGTTGGACAACCGTACTTTTGTCCTACGTGTGGTAGGAACCTCAGGAAGCCAATGGATGATCCAACACCAGCCCAACTGTCGCCCACCAGCGGGATATCCTCGACCTCAGAAATGACGCCGGAGGTTGACGGTCTTGGCGGAATCCCGGGTTGGGCGGGAGGAGAGGATGTGCAGATGGATGACGTCTATCTTCAATCGTCGACTAAGATAACCGCAGTGGTTGAACGTATCGCAGGTGCGCAGGCGGACAGCAAACAGTTGAGTCACTAGACATCGGGGACGACGTTATCGTATAAATGAACGACGAAGCGGCTAACATCTAAAACGCGACGCAGTATTGTATTCTCGGCGTGGACGGCTAGCCTTGATCTCTGCGCAACACATCTCCAGGCTCGGGGATCGGTTGCGAGAAGTATGATGGCCGGGTCAAATTCTCGGACCGGCAGCGGCGGCTAGACATGTTCTACGCGGACCCGCTAGTGCGAGTGCTCTTGCTCACTATTCAGAGCGGAGCGGTTGGGTAAGTCTTGTCATCAAATCCGCTTAGAGAACAGAGTTGGTTAGGGCCTCGATAGCTCACACGTCTGTTCTTTACCGGGCTGGTTTGCAGTCTTAATATCACTGCGGCCAACTACGTCCATATGATGGAGCCTCAGTGGAACCCGGCCGTAGAAGACCAGGCGATTGCGAGGGTTATACGAATGGGCCAAAAGCGAAAGGTCACGATTGTCCGATATGTTGTCAAGGGGACTGTGGAAGAGGTAAGTCGCAATTGGCGCTGCTGTTTTCTTGCCTCGTCTTGATAGCCCCCTGAAGCCCATTGTTTTTACTTGATCGTCACTCTAACTGAGAGCAGAATCTGGTCGCGGTGCAGGGACAGAAAAAGAAGCTTGCCAGGTCAACGATGACTTTTGGTGAGGCTGGAGGCGGCGCAGAGGACGACTTGAACGGCAAGCTGGAGGTAAGTCATCCCCGGATATCTATACGTGCTATAATTGAAGGAGGCTAATACTGCGGGATGGGGTAGGAGTTGAAGTTTATTCTTGGCAAGGAATCCTGAGGATGATATGGTGCTGTCCATGGCTTGGATTAAGCCTCTTGTATCGTTCGTCGTCTGACTCTAGGCGAAGTGGTCGGTTCCTCTTTTTCTTAGTATTTTGTTATATTATACAAAACCCAGAACCTACAAGTAGCCTCGCTCTCGTCACTCATGAATGAGAGCCCAAAAGCAATTGCGCAAATGCATGATGTGTGAGCGGCGGAACTAAATTAGCTTGAGAGGCTTGAATTTAAGCCAAGCTTGATTGCAAGGCCGGCAAGGATTCAATGTGATGTTGGTCCAAACACAGTGGCAAAGGAGCAACCAAACGAGCAAGTGGGGACCAACGGACGCTGGGCGAAATTTTGCGCCAGGCAACCTTTGATCCTTCGTGCCTTTTTTCGGGTTTTTCCCCCTTCTCCTTTTTCTTGATCGGTCTCTTCTCCCTCTCCCCTCGATGTAGCGGCGGAAATCCTCCCTCCTTGCGTTTCCCTTCTGCTGTCTGGCACATCATCATGTTGTCCCTTCTCCTTGCCATTCTCCTGGCGCCAGTCCGGCTGCCTTTGCGGATTGCCCGCTACTGGCTCCGGCTTCTGTGGCGCCCGGTCCGCTACCCCTGGATCCTCGTCCCCTGGCGCGTCCTGCTCGTGGCCATCACGCTCATCAGTCTGCCCGCCGCGCTCACGGGTATGGTCGAGGGATTCTTTTACGGCGCGTGGGCGACCAAGTTGTTCCACACGTCCCTCCAGACCTTTGTGGACAACGTAGAAAGCGCGCGGGGAATGGACTGGTATTCTGTCCCCGGCGCGCCGGGCATTCACGATATGCCGGTCCCGCCCCACCACATTGTGGAACTCCGGGACCCGACTAACTGGTGGGAGAGGGTCGGGCTCAAGCGCTTCGACCTCCCCGAGGACCCGGAGGAGCTCGGCCTGATGCCGATAGACCAGTTTGCCAACCTGGACGTGTTGTATCGGCGGGTGCGGTGGAGCGCCAAGCCCAAGCAGCCGTGGCACCACTTCATCTACGTCGTCGCGGGCATCCCTGGCTTCTTGTTCAACGACTGGGACATTGCCTTTGACCAACTGCTACAGTATCACTACAAGAATCCCGCGGTCGGCAACGCGACGTTTCAGCACATTAGCTCTTGGAACTTCCTCTGCCAGATTTGGAAAGTCCGCGGTCCGGCCCTGGTCCACTTGACCACCGAGGTCCCGGTCGACGCGGACGGCAACCCGGATCTCGACGTCGCGGAGAGAATGGAGGTCAAGGGCTACGACCCCGTGTACGCCAGGATCCTCGAGTTCCCCGGCAGGAGGAGTACAACAACCACCCGCACCTCCCCGCGGCGTCTTCCTCCTACTTCGAGCAGCTCCGCAGCGAGACCGAGAACCCGGGCCCGTGGCGCGAAGAGGCCGTGTACAACGTCTTTCAACAGGCCATGCGGCGCGCCTACCAAATCTCCGACGACAAGAAGCGCCAGTACCCCCGCACGTTTGGCAAGGCCAGCGCCGTCGACGATTGGATCTTTGACCGCATCTCCGCGCTGGACCCGGCGGGCGAGGAGTCGCTCGTCAACTACTACCTCGGTTTCGTGCGGTTAATGAGCTTTCTGTCGGTGCATACCGCGTATTCCATGCTTATGCAGACTGGCGAGCTCATCGTGCAGGTTGGCGGGCTCGCGCGGGACGCGTTCCTAGGCTTCTTTGGCGTGCAGCAGCGTCAGGCGGGGAGCGCTACGACGACGAGGAGGAGGCGCCGTACGTGGGGCGCAACTTTATGGAGCAGATGGTTGTGGACTTTTGGGGGTTCGTCGCGGACAAGATCGCCGCGAATGCGACGGCGGCGGCGGCAGCGGCGGCGGCCGAGGCGACGATGAGGGAGGCGCAGGGTAGGCAGGCGACGGCGGCGGCGATATGATGGGCGTGTCTTGTATGAATCGTGAGGGTCCTTATCGGCTGTAACAGAATACCAAACTTGTCTTCTCATTCTGTCTTCTTAATATACATATTGCATTGCACGCACCTCTCTCTCTCTCTCTTTCTCTCTCCCTATAGTTTTAACCGCGCGCTCCCTGTACTAACCGATGGCCACGTTTTCCTGGGCTGTTTGCGGATTCGCAGCCCCAATAAACAGCGAAAATCAAGCGTTTCCCGGGTTGGTGCCCGCCCTCTCACGGGCCGCGGCACCGAGCGGCTCAGGGCTATAGTGTCTAGAATTGAGGCTCGAAACGAGGCGCTGCTTGGCTGGGATATCCGGCAAACCTCGTCTTTCCCGTCTAGTATCTCCATTGTATCCATCGCTCCTGCCTAGTCATTTATTTTCCACCACGCGGGGGCGGCTCAATTCTTTAGGCCCGGGGAAGGAGGGGGTCCTTATCAATCCCTGACATCGCCGGATTGACGCACCAGCCCTCGATCGGGTGTCAGCCAAGCCGTACGCCCAGCCCGCGCCAAGGCAAATCCAGGCCTTGGTTCCCGTTACAGATTGCAGAACCTGGAAGGAGCTAGGGAAAGGAGGCGAAGACAGCATGAAATGCGTGCCCGAAAAGGGAAATCGCCAACCATTGAGTACGCGTCCAAAATAGCTTTTCCATGGCCTTATCCGTATGTTCTTTCCCTTCGTATCCTTTCTTTTTCTCCCGTTCGAACCCATCCTCGTGCACCCCCTCAATTTCTTCAACATCGTGCATTGCGGGGAAGAGAAATAAAAAAGAAACCATCGCCAATTGACAGATTGACTTGCCACTTTACGATGCAGGCGAATTCAAATCGCAACCGCATCCTTGCGGCTCTTTTCGCCCTGGCGACCCCGCGCTCGCGCAGAGCTGTGACGTCGCCGAAATCAAACCCGACTATGACGCACCTGTGGCGCATGGTGGCTGGGAATATCGAATTATCGCCAACGACCTACGCAGACCAAGAGGCATCGTCGTGGACAGCCAGGGAGCCTTGTTGGTGGTGGACTCTGGCGTCGGCATCAAGAGGCTCGTTTTAGACGATAAGGGTGGCACTTGCTTCAGTGTCAAGGAGCAGGAAACCCTCGTCGGAGCTTCAGACGTATGGCTGCCCCTCGCATCTGCACCAACCCCTTATTGATGGCTACACGCATGAAACAAAAACCGATGATATCTGTGCTAACCCGCGCCTTAACAAAAGTTAAATCATGGCATTGCCCTAGATAACGAAAAGGGAATACTCTACGCATCCACCTCGGACAAGGTTTACTCTTGGTCCTACAATGCCGAGAGCGGTACCGTGGATGGGAACCGCCAAACTATTGTAGAAGGCATGGACAACTCTGGCCATACCACCCGCACACTTCTCCTCTCGAGCAGGAGTCCCGGCACTCTTCTAGTCTCCCGCGGGAGCGATGGCAACATTGACGAGGAGGCCAAGAACATTGAATCCGGCCACTGCCAGATCAAGGCTTTCAACGTTAGCGAGGTCGCTGATGCTTACGATTTCACGACGGACGGAAGCATCCTTGGATGGGGACTGAGGAACTCGGTCGGCATCGCCGAAGACCCCGCCTCGGGCGGTATCTGGAGTGTAGAGAACTCTGTTGACCAGCTGCGGAGAGATGGTGAGGACATCCACACGGACAACCCGGGCGAGGAGATGAACTTTCATGGCTCGCTCAACGGATCCGACGAGGAGACGGGAGGCAATTATGGCTACCCCAGCTGCTTCGCCCTCTGGTCTACCGAAGATTTCCCCAACCGCGGGGATCTCACGACGGGGAATCAGTTTGCGCCGTCGGAAAATGACGGCGTGGACGATGAGCAGTGCAACGCTGATTTTGTTGCGCCGAGAATCACGTTCCAGGCGCATACGGCGCCGTTGGATATTGTTTTCGCCAGTGATGGGTCCGAAGCCATTGTCTCGTTCCATGGTAGCTGTGAGTTTTGGCCATGAAACCTTTTTCCCTTTTCCAGTTCCCTTGCTTCTTGAACAACACTAACATTTCTGGCCATGACAAGGGAACCGCAACGAACCTGTGGGATACGCCGTGTCTACAATTTCCTTTGAAAACGGCCAGCCCGTCGCCAAGTCGGATAGCATGGACGCCGCGCAAGAAATCCTCTCCAACCCCAACCTGGGCAACTGTCCCGGCAGCTGTTTCCGCCCCGTTGGTCTCGCCTGGGGCAGCGACGATAGGCTGTTCATGACGTCTGACGCGACGGGCGAGGTGTTTGTCTTGCAAAAACCGGAGCTAGCGGCGGCTCTGGGTCCGGCTCAGAGAGCGGCGATGACGAGAACGGCGCTGGCCGGTTCGAGAAACGATCTTGGTTTGCGCTGATCCCTGTGGGCATCCTGGGGTTGTTCCTGTTGTAAAGATTAAGCTGGCGCTTGTGAGATTGTGCTATTATGGGGGCTGATGTTACGAGTACATGTTTTTACGTTTTTAAGTGGTGCCTTTTACGTGGGGTTCACGCCGAAACCCGTTGATTGATTATCTAGTAAATACTATTATTTTAGTGCAACACGCATGATTATTCCCTTTTATAATGGGCGAACGAGTAAGGAACAGCCCTCGAGGCACTGATGATGCAGTTCCGTGCCTCGCGTACCTCGTGCACGATACATGTGGGCAAAAACAACTCAAGAGCGAATTGCCACGTTTGCGAAGGGGGTTTGTGAAAACGCGGTTCTAGATCTATCGAACCAATGAATCTCTGAGATGAATCAATTCTTCATTGTTGTCGTTGTGGATATCGAGTCCATCATTGATCACTGACGACTAGGCCAGGCACCTAAATTTCCATTCCTCTGAATTGGGACTCCAGGTTTGTGGGCCCAAGTACCTTGTACATCCCGTCGATCCATTCACGATTTGCTGGCAGGTGCCATCCCATCCACATCAATCGAATAAACGAAACGTCGCTCATCTTCCAACACCCCCTTTCGCCCTCTTCGCATTGCACTCCCCTCCCACTCGGCGTCACGAATCACCTCCTACCGACCCGAGTGCGAGGCTTCAATACAATTTCTCAGCATCATACCATACCGCAACGACATCTCTTAATTACATCATCGAGTCCATGACCTCCCCACCCACCGGCAGCCCAGCTCTCGAAACCCTCTAACCCGCCCCTCTCGACACACACGAAACCATCCTCGGCCCCCGTAAATGACGGAACCACCCTCCTCGACGGCCGCTACGGCGGTGGCCGCGACAGCCATGTCGACGACCAACAACCCCGAGCTCGACCTGGCGAAGCTGCAGTCCCTCCCCGCCGAACAGCAGGAGCTCTTTCTGCTCAACTTTGTGACGGAGCTCAGCAAGCACGTCCACTCGCTCTCGGGCGACGACTGCACGGCCCAGCAGTTTTACCTCAAGAAGGAAATCTTCCAGATCCTCAACCTGGCCGCGCCGCAGCCCTCGCGCGTGATACGCAACAACCTGGGCCGGTGCCTAGCCCACGTGTTTGCCAAGGGGGACCGCAAGCTGCTCTTCGAGACCATCAACGAGCTCGTGGCCCTCGTGGCCGGCGGCAAGCCCAAGTCGGACGCGGACCTGCGCGCCAAGCACGCCGCCGTGAGCTGTCTGGGGACGTGTTCGCCGCGGCCGGCGACAGCGCCATTGGCCTGCACCAGCTGGCCTGCACCACGCTCGTCAAGCTGCTCAAGGCGTCCCAGGCTAACGCGGGGCTCCGCGCCGCCGTGCTCGTGGCGCTGGCCAAGATTGCCGGCATGGTGGGCGCCAGCCTGGACGAGAGCATCGCGCGCGACGTGTGGAAGCAGGCGAGGAACCACGCGGCCGGCGACAAGGGCTGGCTCGTCGTCGTGGCCGCGTGCCGCTGCCTCAAGAGCCTGGTGCGCAGCGCGCCCTACTTTCTCAACGCGTCCGATTTCGACAAGCTCGAGACCGTCGTGTTCAAGGCCATCGATTCGCCCTCGTCTCAGGTCCGGCACGCCGCCGCCGACTGCTTCGCCGAGGCCCTCGTGCAGAGCTTCTCCGACTCCCCGAGCGCCGCCGAGGCCCACGCCCAAAAGTCCAAGAAGAAGTCCAAGGCCATCAAGCGCACCCCGACCGGCCTCGTCGACGAAGACGAGATCCCCTCACGGCCTCAGAGCCCCGCCCCCTCGGGCAAGTCGCGCGTCCTGACGCAGAGCTTTTCCGAAATCCTCGAGATCCTGTCCAACCGATACGTGCGCTCCTCGACCACGAACCGCGCTCGTGCCGGTATCGGCGTGTGCTACGGAAAACTCCTGCGGAAGCTTGGGGAAAAGGCCGTCGAGAACAACTACCTCGCTCTGGTAGAGAACCTCGCCATTGAAATCTTGGGTCATACCACGGTGGCCAATAACCGCTATCGCCTGCTCCTCTCCAGGCGCATCGTCACCATCATCCTCCAGGACATTGTAAGCAACAAGGTGCTGGGCGAGGCCGGCCAGATCCAAGCCGCCACCGCCCTCATCAACAACGTGCTCAAGAATTACCCCCAAGCGCTCCCGGAGCGACAGGAACCGGCCAAGAACACCCTCATCACCGCGCTCAGCGCCCTCTCTTCCCTCATCGCCGCCCTGGGTTCTGCTGCCAATGGCTTTGCGGACAATTGCCGTGACGGCCTCCTTCAGGTCCTTCAGCACCCCAGCTACGCCGTGCAGGTCTACGCCTCGTCCTGCATGAAGACTTTTGTTCTTGCTTGTCCCCAGCAGCTCCTCCAGTGCCTCACCATTTGCATGAACACCCTGAGCCGCGAGCTATCCCACCTCGGCACCGGGCGCAGCTCCCCGCCGGTGTGTGGGTTTCGCCCACGGTCTGGCGGCCACCCTGAGCGCGAGCCCCTCGCGTCCACTCTACGGCTCCGTCGACGTCAACAGTCGCGTGCTGACCATGGCCACAAACCTGCTCAAGTCCAGCGGCCAGTCGGAGCTGCGCGTGTCCAGCACCCAGATCCAGGTCGCCTGGATCCTCATCGGGGTCTCATGGCCCTCGGCCCCAACTTTGTCAAGATTCACCTGTCTCAGCTCCTCCTGCTCTGGAAGAACGCCCTCCCCAAGCCCCTCACCAAGGATAACACGTCGTCCCGCAGCCTCCTCGAGGCCTCCTTTCTGGCTCACGTGCGCGAGTCCGCCCTCGGGTCCATTCTCGCTTTTCTCCGGTTCAACCAGCGCCTGCTCACCGTCGACGTGTGCAAGCGCATCGCCACCATGCTGCAAAACACGACGGCGTTCCTGAGGACTTTGCCCTCCAAAAAGACCACCGACGATATCTCGCAGCGCCTCATCCCCGCCCTCCAGCTGCAGGACATTTACATGATGGTGCAGCGCCGCGTCCTCCAGTGCTACGTCAAGCTCGTGACCACCAGTCCCGCCGGTGGTAGCGAAGCGCTGCTGCAGTCTAACCTTCTCACCTTGGCCATCTCGCTGTTTGCGGACCCGGAGAACTATGGCGCGGGCAACTCGCTGAGCTCATCCATCGCCTCGGTCGCAGGTACTTTTGAGACCATTTGGGATATCGGCGACAATAGCGGCTTCGGCGTCGCGGGGCTCGTGCGGGGGTTCAATGTCCGGAGCCTTCCCGGCCAGCACGAGAATGTATCCGACGTCCCGTCTCTGGACGACGGGAGCCCCGAAGAGGCGATTGACAAGATTCTGCTGTCCCCCATCTGCGGGACGCTGGAGCATGACGCCTCACTCCTGTACATTGGTGGCTTGGAGGGTGCGTCGGAGACCTCGCCCGACCCGCCCACGACCGAAGTCGTCAATCTCGCCATCCAGCTCTTCGCCTTTGTCTTCCCCTCACGCCTGCCAAGGTCCAAGAAAGCATTCTAGAGCAAATTAAGACTTTCTCCTCTGCCGGTCCTTTGCAGCGCGATCCCGGTAGAAGGGCTGCCGTCAACGTCAACGTCTCGGCCGCGATCTTGTCCACGCTTCGGGTCGCCGTCAAGGAGACCAATGCGCCGCCGGGCGACATTACCAACGCCGCGGTGGAAAGGCTGATTCAGGACATGATTCGCGACATCGTCATCGACGCTGACCCCTACATTCGCAGCATGGGCTACGCTGCCATGGCGCGCCTGTGCAATGCCTGCGGGAACGCATTCACGAACCACGAGATCAAGTATCTTGTGGACACTATTGTAATTAACCGCGAGCCTAGCGCTCGTGCGGGTTGTGCTATGGCCCTGGGCGCGATCCAGAGCAAGGTCGGCAGCATGGCCTCGGGGTACCAGCTCAAGACGATTCTCGGCATCCTCATGTCGCTGTGTAACGACCCCCACCCGACCGTGCATTATTGGGCCCTCGAGGCCTTGACGTTGGCGTCTGACGCGGCGGGTCTCAGCTTCTCGCCGTACGTGTCCAGCACGCTAGGCATGCTCGCGCAGCTGTACTCCAATGACACACACAATCCCGAGATCGCGTCCGCCGTGTCGATGAACCTCGAGATGGAGGTGTCTACGACGGCGGTCATCGCCCGGTGCGTTGACTCCTTGATCAACGTGCTCGGCCCGGACCTGCAGGACTCGACAAAGTCCCGGGAGCTCATTCTTGGACTCGTTGGGCAGTTCCAGAGCGAGGAGGAGCTTCTCGTGCAGAGGGCGAGCCTCGGGTGCTTGGAACACTTGTCATTGTACGCGCCCGGCTACGTTATTTTCGCAGACTACGTGCGCACGTTGCAAAAGTATCTCAACTGCGAGGATGCCCTCCTCCGTGACGTGGCCGTGGATGGCCTGTACAGCATCATGAAGCGGGATCCGCGCGATGTAATCTTGGCTGCTGAGCCCGGGTTTGTCGAGCAGCTCTGGCTGGTGCTGGACACGGAGCCCTCGCACGACGGGATCCGCAACATTATCCGCAACTGGATGCGTCAAACTTGCCTCACGGAGACGGAGCCTTGGTTGCAGCGGTTCCAGGCCGTCCTCAAGATGACGCGCACCAAGGCCAAGGAGGAGCAGAGCTCCCGTGGCAAGAACAAAACGGCGATGCCCGACCTCCGCGACGAGGAGGTGGCTGGCTTCGCGGCCGCAGGGGCGCGCCGGGCGACGACAAGGGGGTAACGAGAGTGCCGACGTGGAGCCGCTGCGCTGGCAGGTGACGACGTTTGCGGTGAGCATGATGAACGACATGTTCATCATCGTGTCCAGGACGTGGCGACCAACGGCGAGTCGGCGGGCCAGACGGCGCTGCAGGGCAAGCTGGCGGATGTGGTGCGCATGGCGTTTTCGGCTTCGACGTCTGGGGTGCTGGAACTCCGCATCTGGGGCCTCAAGATCATTGGAGGCGTGCTCAAGATGTTTGGCAAGACGCCGGACCCCGACTTTGACGAGGCCATGCTCCTCGAGCAGTACCAGGCGCAAATCAGCTCGGCGCTCACGCCGGCGTTTGCGGCCGACTCGTCGCCCGAGCTCGCGGCGGAGGCGGTCAACGTGTGCGCGAGCTTCATCTCGACGGGCATCGTGACGGACATTGACCGCATGGGCCGCATCCTCAAGACGCTCGTGACGGGGCTGGAGAACTTTGCGCGGGAGTCGGACGGCAACGCCAGCATCGGCGACCTCAAGGGCCTCTCGTCCAACGCGCAGGTCATGGTCAAGATGGCCGTCTTTGCCGCGTGGGCGGAGCTGCAGGTGGCGAGCTCGGAGCAAAAGTACCTGATCGATGTGCTGCGGCCGCACATTGCGACGCTCACGCCGCTCTGGCTCGAGTCGCTGCGCGAGTTCTCGCGGCTGCGGTTCGAGCCCGACATTTCCATGACCCTGGGCCCCCCTCGCTGTCGGGCAGCCTGGACACCATTTACGCGGCCCTCAACCGCGAGACGCTCCTCAAGTTCTACCAGGACTCGTGGCTCAAGCTCGTGGACGCCATCGCCAGCCTCATCGAGCAGGACAGCGAGTTTGTGTTTGACGCGCTCGACGGGAAGGGGGCGGGGGCGCCGGCGACCAACGGCGCGCCGTCGCGCGAGGCCGACATCAACTACCGGGACGAGCCGGTGGCCTTCTTCTTCGTGCTCTTCGGCATCGCGTTCGAGGCGCTCGCGACGAAGCCGTCGCACAGCGATTCGCTGGAGCTGCAGGAACAAACGCTCTCGATCCTCAAGGCGCTCAAAAAGATTCTGCAGCCGAGCGTGTCGGGTCACGCCATCTACCGCGACGCCGTCTTCTCGGAGACGATGGACCTGCTGGACCGGCTGGTGCTCACGGACGGGCTCGACGTGCAGGGCCACATTGTGGAGATTGCGCGGGAGCTGTGCGTCTCGCACCCGTCGGCGCGCAAAAGGGCCAGGCCGAGGACGAGGGCGAGGGCGCGGACCTGTCCGAGGACATTGAGCAGCTGTTTGAGCTCACGCGCATCATCGTCCTCGTCGTCGCGGGCCTGCTGCCCAACCTCGCCGAGGGCAACCAGCCCGTGCGCCACCAGATGACGGAGGAGGCTATCCTCCTCATCGGCACCGCGCTCGATGCCCTCGTCGACGCCGCCGACGTTTTTCCCTCCATCATCAAGACGGACCTGCACGCTTGCATCATACACATCTTTGCTACCGTGCTCGCGAACCCGGCCCGCTCCTGCCAGGAGCTCGTCGTGCCCCAGGCCCTGCCTACCCTCAAGCGTTTCGTCGGCAGCATGACCAGGTCCCGCCAGCGGACCGCCAACGCTAACGCCAACGAGGCGGGCGGCGGCGACGTCTCGCAGACCGACATCCAGCTCCAGGGCTGCCTTCGCAAGTTTTTAACCATTTACCTCATGGCGCAGAGGCGCGAGGAGCAGACCTCCCTCACGTGCGTCAAGAATTGCCTGCTCGCGAGCACCATCCTCTTCACGGGCGGGCAGCAGGGCGGCAACAGGTTGCCGGCCACGGATGCCGTGGTGGCGCGCTATTTGGAGGAGCTTCTCGACTGCCTGACGGATCGAATGGTGAGTTGCATTTATCACTTTTCTTTCCTTAAATTTTGTATCAAAATCCACTTGCATTATTCTTATCTACTAACACGACGACCTATGACCACAGACCGCCAAAATGGCAGCAAACTGCATCCGCTCTCTCCTCCTCCACCCGTCGCCCTCGCCGGCCGACCACTCCATCGCCCGCTACCTCTTCCCGCGCCTCATCACCTTTGTCACCAACACGGAACCCCAAGATCCAGAGGGCGCGCGGGCGCTCGTCGCCCGCACCCTCGCGCAGTACGTCGCCGCCTCCCGCGCCCGCCTCCCCGCCGGCATGGCCGTCATGGTGCCCGCCCTCCTCTCTCGCGCGGCGGGCGAAGGCGGCGAGGAAGCCTACCCCGATACCAAGGCGACGCTGCTCGAGCTCGCGGCGGCGGACCAGACCTGCTTCAAGGCCGTCGTGGGCGGGCTGAGCGAGGGCAAAAGTCCCTGCTCGAATCTGTCATCCGCGGGGGCCACAAGGCCGGGGGTGGCGGTGCGGACCGGGCCGACAGGGACCAGGGACAGCCGACCATTGCACTCAAGATGGACTTTGGGGCGTGAGAGGAGCCGAACCAGGCGAAGTAGAAGGGAGGAGGAGGGGGGCGCCGTGAATTGTTACGGGAAGGGTGTAACCATTTCGCAGAGATGGAGAGGCCGGATAGGTGTGATTGGAGCGAGGCCTGTTTGCTGAACGGAAGGTGGGGCGGGGGTGGTGGGTTGAAGCGCTTCACCAGGAGAGAAGAGAAAGAACGGATAACGTGCTTTGTGCGTGATCTCTAGGAGGGCAAAAAGGCCATAGAGGGGGTTGGTTCACTCGAGAACCGCTAGCCGACGGTGTGCCGGGATGTATTTGGATATATCCGTTGCCAGCATACAGTAGAGGGTTGCAGCCTGTGAGACCCGAGGTGTGATGGGCCAGGAGGAGTGTCTGTGAATGGGTGTCGAGAAAGCGAGGCGCATAATAGAATAGTATATAGAATAGGCAGAGATTGGAAAAGAGAAAAAAGGAAAAATTCAATAACACTATACACCATGCATCAACGTCGTCATCATGCTCATCATCGTCTCGCTCCCCCATCCGTCCAGGTATATCACATTGCGCATGAAGAGGCGGGTGCATCGGGAGATGCCCCTCCATCACTTGCCAGCCATCACACGCCTCGCATGCCAAACATTCACTAGTCTCCAGTATCTATCCGGCATCAAGGTGGGGGAGGATTTCGCGAGAACCAGCTCAAGCCCGCAAGCTCTGTTCCCACCACACAAAGCCAGCGGCAAGGACGTCCTACAGTGAACGAGCTCAGTCACTCCCCCACCCATGGACGTGAAAAGGAGGTCCCTCCCCCGGCGCGGACTCTTGTGGCGCTCTCCCCAATCCCGATACCTATGTCGCCGTCGCCGGCGTTGCGTGCGTCTCCCCTCCCCCTTTACCCCCGGCATTAGCTTTGGTCATTGTCGCCTCGGCCAAAGACCGGGCTTCGAGCGCGGGGCGAGAAAAAGCGGCGGAGAATTCCCACTTCCCTCGAAATATGCGCGGGAAGATGGGTGAACGGAAATCACTGCAACAGGTCCGGCATTGCCTCCTCTTCCTATCACATTCGGGCCGAGGTAAAAGAAACAAAGGACTAAGGGGAGCCTCCCCAAGGGGAAAAGAAAAGAGGAAGGAAGTAGCAAAGAAATACAAGGCGTAAGCCTAGAGAGGTGCGAAATGGAAAATCAATTTCACATCCTTCTCTTCTCCCATCGATGCACCATTTCATGTTGCGAAACCACACCAAGCTCGGTGCGCCAGCATGCCAGCGTGCATACAATCATCATATATTGATGTTGAAAGTCGTAGACCGCGTCCTCGCGGCATGGAAGAAGCCCTCGCCTCTCTCTCACAACAACACAAGGTACTCGTACGTCGAGCAAACCCGCGACGTGCGGAAAAGTTTCGCGGAGGGGCGTACGGCGAGAGGAAGGGAACCTCTAGGGGCCTAGAGAGATACAGGCCAGGAGAAGCGGGCAAGGGAGCTCTGCGTGGTCCCTTCCGGCGGGTGTGGATGGACGCCTCATTGCACCCCAACTTGCAGGTCCCCGCAAGGTTCTGCAGCCCAACCGAAACAATGGATGACAGCGTCAATCTCGAAAATCACACTGGTAATTACCAAATGATGACCCCCGCCCAAAGGTAGTCTGTCCTGCTTCCCTTTTGCGCTCGCGTTCACCTCGAGAACGTGCGCGAACAACGCCCCACGCAGTCACCCGCGGGCGCAAGACGGGGCTGGCAGGACAGGCGACAGGGAAAGCCAAAGGGGTGGTGTGACAATGGGGGTGCCGGACTTACTACATATCCATCGTTGGGCCTTGACCGGCTAAAATCCTCGACACTGACCCAACAGCAGCCGCTGTCGTGCCCCCTGTCAGAGGCTTTCAACCACCAGGAACCCGGAAACCCGCCCAAAACGGTCCAACAATCCACTAACCCATCAGGCCTTCCAAGGCTTTTCATCCGGCGAATGCAGACCGGGGCGCACGGAGGTGGCGCCGCCACGTCCTCGGCCACACCTTGCTACTCTATTCACGGCTAGCTCCAATCGCACAAAGTGCCCCCAAGGCAACGACGCCACCCCGTGCGAGTGTGACGGGAAACAACCCCCTCAATGATATGTCCCCTTTTGGTCAGCCCTGAAGCGACGATGGGGCGACACATTCTCCAAAGGAACAATTAACCACAAGCCCAAAGGACTCGGGTCTTTTTTCGTCGTTCTCTTTTCCTTCCTAACCTGCAGAATGCACAAGACCAAAGAGCGAGGCGGGTCGAGGGTGCTTCCGGGGCCCGGGTTGAGCATTCCGGCGCAGTGGGTGTCTAGCGTCAAGTTCGTATAAGTCGTGCAATGGGAGTAGGAAACAACGAATGCTACTGTACCCTGGAGCATACCGGGCATACCGGCCGTATGTCAGCCCTCCAGCCTTCTCTCCACGTACCGGATTATGGGATATCGTAACCTTGCAAAAGGATGTCGAGTCTATGCCAAAGATCTGAGAGGCATTTAGACGGAAGGCCCCCTACTTTCTTAGACCTAGGCGCCACCACTCCCTGCGAAACTATGCCATCAAATCCAATCACCCCGCAGAACAACCGCCGCCCTCTCCGAAGCTGCGAGGATCCTAAAGAAACATCTCCATGCACGCACATCCAGCCTTGGTTCGAAGTTGCAGTGTGGGCAAGACTGAATGCCAACAGGACGCCCGCCGCTCGCTGCAGATAGATGGTGACCTGCCATCAAATTGTTTTGGGATCTCGCTGCATCCTTATTATTCAGCCGATATCTTCTCCACGTACCTGATTCGTTCATTCTTTGCTGCAATGGCAGACTTCTTACTCGACAAGCTTGTCCAGTCTACTCGGCCCGTCTCATTTTCTGGCCTTCTTGTCCTCTTTCCTTTTGTCCTCCTTCTTCCTGCTCTCCTTCTCCATTGACCCTTTCCGATTACTTGACCCGTTGACGATCACCGGCATATGAGGTGATGCTGCCTTGGACGAAGAAGACATAGTAGTGGCTGTAGTGTCCTTGGCCTTCCTCCGACTATCATGCTTTTGCGCACCTTCCGCCTTGGACTTCCCCTTGTCTTTATCTTTGTCTTTCTCCTTGTCCTTGTCTTTGTCCCTGTCCTTGTCCTTATTCTTGGACTTGGCCTTCGCGTGACTCACAGTGCTATAAGTCCCGGACGACGAGATACCAGGCCCTGGGACTGTAGGCTCACCGGTTAGACAAATGCAATTCGACAGGGGTTTCCATATGGCTGAAAATGGGGAACTTGGCCCTACAAGAGCCGTTGATGGAATCTCACCTTTGACCTTCTTGCTAGACGACTTGGAATTTTTGGCCTTTGCACTCACTGTTCCGGAACCCGGGTCCCCGTAGCCCCATGTGCCATCTTCCAACCTTCCAGTGTGAGTTGACGTATCGTATAGGTTATCTCTGCTCATCAGGCCTTGCCCGCAGTTCCCGCAGACCACCGTGCCAAGGTGTGTGACGGCCCCATAGCCCCCGCATGAGCCACAGCAAACGTAACCAAACGCAGATGGGTCGGCTTCGTACCCTTCTTCCCCATAGTACGAACCTGGGACTGCCATGTTAAGGCTATCCGTGACCAGCTCCTCTGCCGTCCCGAGGAACCCGCTCTCGCTATGTGGGAGAAACGTAGGCCCCCTCTCGTTCATCAAACGTGCATCTTGATCCTGAGTCCGTACTAAAATTAGGAGCTTTTCAACCCAAAATTTTCAACCCGGAACCTGCCTCCATAGAAAACATATCACTTGCCTCGAGATATAAGCCAGCATAATTATAACCAGTGTTGGATCCATGTGACAAAAACGCATTTCCGGGCGGCTGCGATGACGAGGTCGAGGCTTCCGAGGAAACTCGACCTGTTGGGAGGAACGGCTCGCCCACACTCATCGACTGCAATAAAGAGGTCAGGGATGACCTCTTTCCCGAGTCGGCCTGGGTTCGGATTGAGATACGCTCCTTCTCGTTCCTACAGTCGGCGACCAGGTACCTCCCCATGAATAAACCGCCGTTCAGAAGCGCTACTTATCTGTATGAGCATGGAATCCCAGACATGCCGAGCCCATTGACCAAAGGGATACCGTAGCGGCGATCTAGACGAGAGAAGTATATCGGAAATCAACTCACCGAATGCTCTGCGGTACTGTTCGTAGCCTATGACCTTCACCCATGCGTGCGTGCTCGCACTGAAAACCTCGACATGGTCAACCTCGCACACTGTCCGAACATAGTCCTTGAGATCCTTCCACTGAGCGCTGAAAGGAAGCTATAAAAATCCGAGGTTTTCTCGTCAGCGGGTCGAATTTCCATGGGGTTCTAGCTCTGTGACGGAAGAAGGGCATCCTAAAAAAGGTCGCGAAACTTCGCGGCAGGAGTACCTACATTCGATACCGTGATATAATAGACTCCCGTCTTATTCCCCGCCTCCACTTCCAACATTGTGGAATGGTCTGATGTCATGTTGGGGCCTATGTGACAGCTCACAGTTGCAAATTCTCCTCAGCGGCGAGGCAGGAGAGATCACACCGGCGATTATGGATAGCTCTTCTTGGAGATGAGCCGATATCTGAGATCTATCACATTTGTGGGGGTGACTTGGTCCGGAAAGAAGTAGGCCTAACTACACTGTTAATACCTTCGGGGCTTCTAGAGATATATCGGCAAGCAGGTAAGTGAGGTTAGCTGGGTCGAGGAAGTATGTTGCGCCCAACTTCAAAAAGACAGTGTCCAAATAGATAAACTGAAGCCCGGTACCTTGCCCTAGGGAGGTTGGTCAAGTATAATGCAAGGTCGGCACACATTTATATCTTATCCTGCCGCATTCAACGAGGTAATATGGATGCCGCGAGCACACTCCATAGAACTTATACCCATGTCAATGCAGCTGTTCTCCTATAGAGGAGATGCCGCATGAGGCTCGGAGGCAAAGCCTTCATCCTCGAAGCACGTTATCCCAAAGCATTGCTAGGCTTGTATTCTGCAACCCCAAAGTTAAGCGAGATGGTAAAGAGGGTGAATGTAGATGAATGTCGACGAATGCATTTGCTTGATGGAGCAGGAGCCTGTTCGACGCCCCCGGCTATGAATCCCGAACCATCATTCGGCCCAAGGACATGCGTGCAAGGGGAATAGCCGATAGATGGTTACGGGCCGACCCTAGTCTCCGTGTCCGAGGTACATCCGTGGGTGACTTGCCACTACGACCTCTTCCAGAGGCAAGGGACGACGGGACGCGGGGGAGGTACCGAGCCATTGGCTAACGCATCTAGCTGCAAGGTGGCGTGGAAAGGTAGAGTACTAGGTATATGGACTTTGATCCATGCCCACGAATAGTTGGCCAGCATGCTTGCGTGGCGGACTCGAGCTTTGAGCCAGTGCAAGTTGCATATAAAAGCGCCTTAAACCAGCTCGCCACCCAAGTAACCATACCGAAGGTTCCACATTATACCTGGACCAGATAAAAATAGAGTAACAGTCAAGAAACGAAAAGGAAAGAAAGAAAAAGAAAGCGAATTGCGCCTTTCACGGTTTTTAGATACCGGTGGTGAAACGGAGCTGCGACTCTATGTTCAAACTAGATTTTCCGTCCCTGGTCTCTGGGGTAGGTTAGTCCTCGTCAGCCCCAAAGGCGGTCTGATAACTCAGGTGTCGCAGGCAGTTTACTCGGGTTAGTTACTAGGATCCTAACACTGAAAGCACCAATAAGTATTCTAGACGCGGTTCTCGTCCAAGAAAGAAGAACTTCTAGTAGTAACTAACTAGCTTGCGGGAGAGTCCTGTAAGAGACAACGGGGTTATTCTTGAACCCGCTCTCGAAGAATTGGAATCTCTCCTCGAACGCCGCGGTAGTATCACAAAGTCGCGACTAAATGTCCTCGCGCGAATGACTACCGTTCGGTTTGCCATCTTTGACCATGACATGCATCATCCTTTTGTACGGGCACTCTTTATCCACTGGTGTTTGGGCGAGCCGAAACCGGGGATAAGACTGAGCTATATACCCAAGCAGTCCGCAGAATGCTAGGGACCAGATCCCAGTTGTAAGTCTGCCCAATGGCAATGTCGACCGGGAGATTCCCAGTCATGGCATCCCGAATTGGGTGCCACAATTGTGAATGTGGCCAGGAAAGGCCCCTTTCCCGAAACTCTTGGTTGCAGCGTTGCACAAACTAATTTCTCTATGGCTATTTTCCCCATTCCCAGGTTGCCGGAAGCCTGCACTAGCTTGGAAACAGGTTAACCCCAGTTTAGAAGCTTTGCAAGCTATGGTAAGTAGTCGAGAAGAGTGTACGCCCACCTCCGCATCACTTCAGACAAACGCGACGTTTTGCTTTCTCCTTCAGGAGGTGGGCATCTACAATCGTTTGAAATTGAATGTATCGTCAGGCCCTGACAAATTGTCATCCTCAACATCGACTAATGAGCCGTCGATATTCTCGGACAAAACGGTATGGTCAATAGAAGATATATTGCC
The DNA here is from genome assembly GCA_949357655.1 of Parascedosporium putredinis. NCBI lineage: Eukaryota > Fungi > Ascomycota > Sordariomycetes > Microascales > Microascaceae > Parascedosporium > Parascedosporium putredinis. The sequence continues at coordinate 382,206 of CASHTG010000020.1, read as the reverse complement.
ATTAGAGGGGCTCAAATGGACATCGGACCAATTCGGCTGCGCCTCATCTGACTCCACGAGGGAGGCAAGAACATATCGGCTACTATCACCCACATATATCACGCCAGGGTTCGTATCCGACCTGATCCATCTGGCTTGCCACTTGGGTGAGATCTTCTCGTCAGGAAAACGCAGGGTGCAATCCAGAACCTGAGGTCCATCAGAAAGAGGATCCCAAACAAAGACAACTCCATCGGAGTCTCGGCCTTGGCAGGTGACGAGAAGAAGCTCCGGAATTACTGGATGCCAGCGGAATGAGGCAATGTCTGATGAGAATATCAGCACTGCTCGGAGCTCCATAGCAGAAAGATCCCATATCCAAAGGGTTGTTGGCGAATCATCAATCCTTGATGCTAAGAGCGAGGAGGAGGCATCAAAGGAGCAAGAAGAACCCCCTATGGCTGCTTCAACGGAACCCGAGCTCCCGGTAGCCACTGGAGCTGGCGGGGATATGGGCTGATTGACCTTCAGAAAGGTACGAGAAATACGTGTTGACGAAGCCTGACGACTGAGCTGTTCTTGCCATATCTAATGCAGCCTTGTTAGTAAACTGTACAAGCCTCATGCCATAAAGCCAACCCAGCCAATATGAGAGATAACCAGTCTAGGTCTAGCGCCCCCGGAGATTCGCAGAACTAGTCAACTACCAACTACGCAACCAGAAGGAGGGAAATATCTCCGTCCAAGACAACGATTCGTGGCTAGGACAGAAACTAGTTGTCCTGCATCGAGTCACAACCGGGCCATTCCAGGAGCAGCATACGTACCTGGAGTGTATCCTTTGGAGAGATGGCGGCCGCGGGATGATGAAATCTCTTTGTTTCTAATGCGGCAGGCACTTCAAGGAGATATATAAAACGGGTGTGATCGCACACGGCTATCCTTGTAGCATCTGGGCTAAGCTGGCAACGCTTAATTCCTGCGCCCAGTTCGATGTGCTTCAGGTCTGGAACTGGGAGAGCCGTGTTTGGCCCGGTCCACGATCTGAAAAGATGACCGTCCGGCGTGTAGAACAGTAATTTATGGCCCTGAGATGGCGACTCCCAGGTGATGAGCCATCTCCCATCCGCAGACCACACTAAACCTTGACAATCGACAGTGTCAGGATACCAAGACCGCTGAACATCCCAAGTAGAAGGCGCATGTATGCTAATGACATCCCTGCCATTGGTACGGGTGAGCACAGCTAAATGGGAAGACTTAGGTCGAAATGAGAGGGATCTGGTGGCAGAGCTTGGCAGGTAGAATTTTGGATTATTTATTTCAACTACCTTCGACGTGACCAAACTGAAGATTGAGAGTTTGATACCCAAGGGTGAAAAGGCAAACACGGTCCCGTCATCTGGCCCGAACCCAACATGACTTGGCCGTGTGACTCCCGGGCTGGATATTCGAACTGCAGCACGGAACCCTGAGTTGGCAGTATCAAGCACATGAATGTGGCTAGCGGTGGCAAGGAGAACTTTCGACGATGAGGGAGACCAGATGAACGTCGACACAGGTCCAGACAGCTCCGACTGTTGGGGAGGCCTGTCTCGCGTATGGTTTGAAGAGAATGCACCGATCGTATGATGATCTTAGAGGAGAGGAGAGTAGCAACCATCTGCCCGTCCAGGCTAGGGGTCGAATTCGCGGACGCTAGAAAAATGAATATCGACGCGTTCAAGCCCAGCTTATCGCAGAGCCCACTTACACTTGAGTAAAGGAGAGAATATCATCGTGTCGGTCCCCGCAGTGAGAAATAGACTATCAACTTAAACCCTCAGCTTGTGATTGATCAATATTATGCAACGAAGCTACTGGTTTTGGAATGGCGCTGGATTTGTATTCGTCTCGCTGTAAGTCAGCTCAACACCAACAATAAACCGTGGTGAGTGAGCGAGCCTGCACTCCGAGAGAAATTCCGAGGACTAAAGCGGGGTAAAGAGTGCAGGGTAGGAATAGTAATCTTTCAAGGAAGGTATGAAGAAGAGGTGGCCAGGTTATGTTGGCCTTTCCGCAAAAAGGAAGGAATGTGAGGTGCCTAGGCGAGAATTGATAACTTCTGCAAAGTTTGAGCTCGTGAATATGCAGCCTTGGGGACTTGAACAACAAGCAGGAGCTTCCCCATCCAACCTGCCATCGTTGCGCGGACGCAACTACCCCGCGGAGACCTGGTTGCTGTTTACTCCATAGTGGGGCACCAGCCAATCATGTTCAGGCTTACTAACCATGACTGACGTCGGCGACCGCCGTTGACAACCCTTCGACAACTTCTTAGACAAAGGGCGTGGCAAAGATTGCAACATCCATCCTGCTCATCCCCAGGCCATTTCCCCGCCAGCCCTGGGATTTTTCTTTCACAGATACTCTAACCCTCCGGGATCAAACACGGTCCTGCACTTGGACACGGAAGTAGCCTGCTTGTGTGGTCTACGGACGGCTCTTGGCCCAGCGCAATACTCAGCGATTCTTTCCTCTCAAACATGTTTTGAAGTCTGGTCTAGCAAGCTTGTCGTTGAAACCCTTGGACGGGGTGCTCTAGGTCCGGCTCGCGTTTCTATGTTTCGAGCTGCCCTTCGCAGACTACCGGGGAAAGCTCGCAGCGCGCATACCCTCCCCGGTAACCACCATGGTCATGGTAGCGCAGGGCTCATCATTCGAGGGCTTCATGGTTGCAAAACGTTATCGAAGCCAGAGCCAGCTCCGGTTACATCTCCAGCCCCAGCCCCCAAACCTGAACGTCATCTCCAACGGGAGGCCATTCGCTCAGCGAAGCCCTTTTCCGAGTTTCTAACCGATACCTTCAATCGCCAACATGACTACCTTCGCATCTCCGTCACGGAAAGGTGTAATCTGCGCTGTGTCTACTGTATGCCTGAAGAAGGAGTCCCGCTATCGCCCTCTCGGGATGTGTTGACTACCCCAGAGATCGTGCTCTTGTCCTCCGTTTTCGTGTCCCAGGGTGTAACCAAAATTCGCTTGACTGGCGGAGAGCCGACTGTGAGGAAAGATATCGTCCCGTTGATGCATCAAATAGGCTCTTTGCGGCGCCAGGGCCTTCGCGAGCTTTGTCTAACTACGAACGGCCTTTCTCTTCACCGAAAACTTGATAGCATGGTCGAAGCCGGCCTTACCGGTATCAATATGAGCCTCGATACTCTTGACCCCTGGCAATTCCAGATTATGACCCGCCGCAAGGGGTTTGACGCTGTCAAACGGAGCATGGACAAGATCTTTGAGCTCAATCGTCACGGCGCTGGAATCAAGTTCAAGATAAATTGCGTGGTAATGCGCGGCGTCAACGATCGCGAGATTATGTCTTTCGTCGAAATGACTCGCGAAAAGGATGTCGAGGTGCGCTTCATCAGTACATGCCGTTTGATGGAAACAAATGGAACAAGGGGAAGATGTTTAGCTATCAGGAAATGCTGGACCTGATCAAGGACAAGTATCCTACACTCGAAAAGGTCCCGGGCCACCGGAATGACACAAGCAAGACATGGCATATACCGGGTTTCGCTGGCAAACTTGGCTTCATCACCAGCATGACGCACAACTTTTGCGGGACTTGCAACCGCCTTCGGATAACGAGCGATGGGAACCTCAAGGTATGCCTCTTCGGAAACGCGGAAGTGTCCTTGCGCGACATCTTGCGGAAAAGCAACTGCGGCGAGCCCATTGATGAAGAAGCTTTTGAGGCTATGAAGCGGGTTGGCCTAGACCAGAGCCTCGGTCTACTCACCGCGGACAGCGCCCCGGGACACCTTGCGAACCAGGATGAACTCCTACATATAATCGGTATGGCTGTGAAACGAAAAAGGAAAAACATGCCGGAATTGGCGAATTGGAGCACATGAAGAATAGGCCCATGATCCTCATAGGTGGGTAGCGGAGCCCCATTTGTCCCCATTTGCACTCGAACACCTGCTTCTTGCATCGGCTGGCCAATGTGGCAAGAGATTTGGCTGTCATACTGCAGCGTTGGCTGCTCGCGTATTGAGAGTCCCTAAGAATCATCTCTGGCCCCCGAACGTCTGGACTAAGTTCACCACACAGATCCGGCTTCTGCTCAAGGACACCGATCGCCAACCTCCAGCTTCGTGGTGGAGCCACCACTATTGCCCACCTTATGGGCTGGGAATACTGCCAGAAGGGCCCTCTTAACAACAAATATGGTGCCTACAAGCTTACGGCTATATTCGACATCCCCCAGACACTATCGGAAAGATCATAGGACCTCACAGGAAAAGCTCACGCACGTCTCCGAGTCGGGGTCTGCGCACATGGTGTCTATATCGGAAAAGACGGTTACGTCCCGAGTTGCTACTGCCGCTTGTACCGTACGCTTCTCGAACACCACGGCTATCAAGCTTATTGAAGAGAATGGTATGAAGAAGGGAGATGTGTTAGGCGTTGCAAGAGTAGCCGGCATCATGGCTTCCAAAAGAACTCCAGATCTAATACCTCTTTGCCATCCGATTCCGATATCCCACGTCAGCATTGATCTCACCCTCGATCCGGCGGGAAACACTATCGACGTTAAGGCGACAGTAGCGTGCGACGGGAAGACGGGAGTGGAGATGGAGGCATTAACGGCCGCATCGACGGCAGCGCTGACAATCTACGACATGTGCAAGGCCGTCGACAAAGGCATGGCTATCGATGGTTTACGTGTTATTTTGAAAGATGGTGGCAAGAGTGGCAGATGGGAGATGCCATGATCACTCCAATATGCACCATCACACCCAAAGAATATGAAGAGGTCGTTTTTCTATCTCTGGAAGGCGAATTGCTTTCGAGCAACGCAAAGGACTACGGCTTGATTGTTTTTTGCGGCTCCATCACAAGGCAGTGGGCCCTGCATCGTCTGCTCGGTGCACCCTTTGTTTCGAGACAAGGGTTTGGGACGGGCCAAGATGGCCCCTTGCCGCCGTCAACCGGCCATCGCGCCTATCGTCTTCAGTCTCTGAGCCTTTTCTCGAATGTGGGGGTCGAACTTTTTGGTTGGTTGGTGAAGCTCAAACTAGGAGCTGTAGGTCATTCCAAGGTGCATGAGAGGGGGCGGGGAGGGGCAAAAGCGGTCTGATGAACAGAAGCTCGACTAGGACTGGTGATGAAAGGAGGGGCTTTACAGAGTTCTCACGAAACGTTGACATATAGTTGAGGCGAATCTTTCGCGGGGCCCTTTTCTCTCCATTCTCGTTTAAGATGGGAGGTGTGTAGTGGCGGCAAATCGTGCTTGTATGGGCGAAATTTGGATCGAGGGATTGGTTACATCCCGAGAGATCGGGGAGTTGTAAGAATTGCATAATGTCAACGAAAATTTGGGTTGATCACTTTCTTCCCCGCCTAGCTCGTCACTAATCATCACCGACCGAGTGTAAAGATTGTGAAGAACAAGAGGGACAAAGAGGGGCCACGATGCATCTCCGCCTGGTATTCCTAGCAATAGCTCGCGCGGCGTTCACACTGCCCCTCTTTCCTCACCCCGCTAAAGACCCAAAGACCTGTAACGAGGAGGTGGGAGAGAAGTTTGATGCATCACGAACATCATGGAGTCTCGTGACCATGCACGAGGGTGAACGGTGCCGTGACGGCCTGCAAAGAGGATGGGGGAAGGGCTGGGAATTTTCACATCTCAGCCCATCCCCATTTACTACACATGCGCTCCTTGTTTGCCCCTCCATGATTCTATATGTATTATCTCCGAGTCCGAACCGGGAGCCGGACAAGGGACCAGAGGGCGGTGAACAGCGGGGTACTTACCCCGCTGCGGAGGCCGTCTGCGAAATCGCAGGTAAACGGTACCGCCCGACGGCACAATGCCACTCGCCCCTGTGTATGCACAAGTATTTGATCTGAGCGGCCATTTCCGATCTGGCCGCCGTCTTCTTCGATTTGATGGGGGTTTGTCTATTTTTTTCTTGCGCCTTTGCTCTCCTCCCCCTTCTTACTTTCTCTCAGGCAATGGGTTACAAGGGAAGACAGTCTACTACTCTTCTCTTCTTGATCTAGCCTCACCCCTTCAATCAAGTATCGGGAAGCAACTGCTTTTGGTGGGTTGAAAGCAACAAAGTTTTTGGATGTGGGAAATTGGCCGCCGGGTGTGCCCGCCACAAAAAACCATCCATGCAACTGGGAACTGCGCAACACCAATAATGCTAAGTATCGCCAAGTAATTGAATTTGGCTCGGTCGGCGAAGAAGGAAAAGAGGAAAGATGTCGTATGGGCTGACCTCTCTTCGAGGAAGGAGAAGAACGACGAAGAACGATTCTGCGCAAGAGCCTGGCAGCTTCTGGGGAAGCTTCGTTCCTGGGAAGGAGGGGCGAAGCGGGATCGGATGAGGACAATAACCAATCAGACATCAGCGATAAGACAGCTCCCCAATGCGGTTAGAAAGGAAGGGCGCATGTGGGGCGGTTCCACATGCCGCTTTTTTTGACTCGCCTCTGAAGTGAGGAAGGAAGAGATGGGTATTAGATGCAGGTAATAAGTCTGGGCTGCAGCCACTCTATTGTACCCCCAGGGAACGAGCCGTCGCTCTCGAGCGCATTGTCTTGTGCAGCATCAACAATGAATCATGGTTGATGCATTGCTTGTCCAAAGTATCTTTTCGTCCACCGATCATGGGTAACGGCGGCAAGTTTGGGTTCATGGCGCCGCGGCGAAGGACGGGGAAAGAGGGGAGCTCGGGGTATCATATTTCTTTGCTCTTCTTATCGTTAGAAAAGGCCCGGATGGAGGTCTGTCTGGGCCAAGCATAACCTTTTTCTTTCTTTCCATATTCATTCCTGGCACTGTATACTGGACGAGGCGAGGCGAGGCCCAGTTATCCTGCCGCCCGATTGGATACGAGCGAGATGGCCGAGAGGAGGCAAAAGAAAAAGTTGGCAAGCAAGAGGCAAGAGGAGGGATCTACCGTTTGGGTCGAGAGCCTCTTTGCGTGCACCAGTGACAGCCAACAACATCATGATGCATCACATCACGGACAATCGTCGACCTTCCGGCAACGATGAGCGGCCAGGGCCCCTGAAGATTATTGTATCACCTAAAGTCCCCACGATAGGAAAAATGTTCTTTTCTGTCCCCCAGCCAGTGATATAAGATAAAGATAAACGCGGATGTCGATCAGAAGATTCCCCGAGTGCGAGATCCTCGAATCGGAGCGATGGGAGCGATGCGCGCAAGATTCTAAAGGTTTCCTATCTTTGGTTTTCTGTTCAAGGTTCTCGGGATGTGTCTCGCAGTTTGATGGTAGCAAAAGTCGTGCATGGAGGAGAGAGAATCCCGAGATGGTGGTGGGAGCGGTGACTGATGGAAGGATCAATGCATTGAGGAGGACGGGGAGCGGTGGAATAGTAGGAAGCGTTCTGGTCCGCCGAAGTTGGGCTGGCCAGCATCGGCATGAGGAATTCCAACGATAGCCGCCGACCACCCGAGCACTGCTTACAGTTCTTTGCACACCCGAAGACTGATTTACACACTTACATTGATCTTGTGTCCCACACCCTCACGATTCCCGCAGTGCTGAATTTCAGCCCAACAGCGAGGGGCCCTATGAAGGGAAATTTCCGCCTCGTGGGAATCTGGCCATTTGCATCTTTAACCGACATGGAAATCAAGGAAGCCGAGTCCAAGTGTGCAACCTCACATGCTGGAATATCCTAACGATACTCTGTTTCGCTGCCCCTCCCCTCTTCTATCCCACCCTCCTTCTCCGTCGCTCAAGCACATGGCTTCATTCGAAAGTGTCGCGCTTCTGGTCTCCCACCCATCTTCCCATGCACGTTGACTTGTCACCAATTAAAGACCACACCTCCCACATTTTGTGGCACCCACCTTTGTTTTGCAGCAAGGCTGGATAGCGATGGTGTCGTCCAAATATAGTGCCGATGCGTTAAGCTTTCCCTCATCAAACCCAAAAGGCATTTCCTTTAGCACTTCCCCTCCACTAGCACATGGTTCGAGACGGAAATTTCGAGACGAAGTATCTCGGGGGAGGGCAAAGGAAGAAGGGAAAAGAAACACCGAAGCTAGAAGGAAAGGGGAAAAGGGCAGAGAGAGAGAGGGGGCCTGGGCAGGATCCCATAGATTCTGGACCGGCTTCATCTTGGCCGAATTGCGAAGTTGGAGGGGAGAAAAGAGGCCTCGCTGGCTGGACCGGAGGATAACTTCAGGAAAAAGGCACCCGAAAGCCCTCCCGTTCGAACTAGGGCGCCCCGAAGGTGGTCGGTGGCGTTGGTAAAGGGAAAACTCACACAAAAATTGTTGCGTTGTCGCGGGCTCGGGGTGGCTGGCAACGGAGGCGGCGGCGGGGGGACCCTCCTTGCTCGCCCTCTTGCTCCCTTTGGGTTTAGTTTATCCTTCGCGAAGGGCGAGCTTGGGAGATGAAGGGGGAAAGGGATGGCCATTTGCGTCATCACCCGGAATTGAGGGCGTAATCGGGAGCGGTGACCGGAAGAGGGCTGCCAACTCCCTCCCACCAAAACTTCGAGTTATTCGGCATGTGGGAAACGGCGAAGTCCACCCCATCCCCGGAGGCATCCTCTCCGCCATGGGGACAAAACGGCGATCGGATCGGCCGAGAGGCAATGTCAACGTACTATCACCAACGTTTCATCGGTCACTCGTTACAACCATGAACATTCAACATGCGGTGTCATTTACGTCTACAGAGGATATTGTACACAGTTTCTCGAGCGAGGTTGAGGGCTTTGCGAGCTAAAAGTAAAACCAAAAGTCTTCTGAGACTTGGTGAGGTACGGAACAAAAATAGCAGGCTTTCGCAAGCCTCATTATCCCTTGAGGCTGGTTCTGTGACGGATGGTGAGAGTGAGAAACTGCTGATTGCTAGGTCTATTCTCCTGACCAAGAACGCCGCCCTTGAGCGTTCAACCTTGTTTCTGTAACGATGGATGTCAGTTACACTCGAGACTATCGGAGGAGTCTTGAGAAGTCTAACGCCCAGGTGCGAGCGTGAGCTCGAAATAACAGATGTAGCTAATAAAGGTGTCGGAGCAGAGGTGGGAGGGGGTGAGAACCAGCCCAGTGCGAGAGAAATCGCGATGGCCAGCCACGATCAATCCACTAATCCTGTAGCTCCCAAAGGAGCTTTGGAAGCACGTTAATTCGCTCCCAGTAAAATTCTTGCACCCAGTTTCTTGTCGTCCGCCCGTCTTTCTCTCCCCCACCCTTGTCCTTGCTCTCTTGGTTCCGTAGATGTATGTTGTAGCTGTCTAAATGCGGGAAGTGATCTCGTTGGGAGGATCCACTTGGTTGCTCCTAAGCACTCACAGGCTCCATATATATTTTATCCACTCTTCCACTCGCCATCGTTCGTCTTGGCTTTCCTCAGGTCCCCTACATTAGTCTCGATGGGACCCATTTGAATGCTCCCCAAGCTTGTGTCGATGGAGAACCCAGTGGGAACATGGCCCAAAGACCACTGATAGCACGGTGGAGTGACGGCCGCTTGGAGCGAATGAAATAATAGTAACCAAGGAGTCGCGGCCGGAAACATCGATGGATCTCAAAAGCCGGGCGATCGCGTTCTTCGGCCGGCTAAATGCTTCTTGGGAGCCTTATCAGCGGCGCTGTGCAACACGAAGGGGGAGGGATCAAGTCCATAGCTTTGGAGGGGCCTAATATTGCCATTTTCATTCCACCCACATACGCACGCTCTTGGCCGACTTGTCCGGGCACGCATCCCGCCCGATTTCGAGCCGATGTGCCCCAAGGCCGCGGCCGTTCAGCGCCGGAACGTCGCGACCCAGATTCTGTCTCGCAAAGCATAATATTTTAATGAGAAGAACTAATAGAAGAAACAGGCGAAATGATAGGACAAGTCCCTCGGTTCGAGGTCAAGTGGATTCGTGACTGAATGGCCAGCTTAGATCTGACAAACTGCCGTAGCCATGAATAGGGTAAACAACTACTTGCGAACCTGCTTCTGCTGCCGCCCGGGAGGGCCTCCTACCTGAAATCTCTATTTCTTTATCAACCTTTGCTGAAGATCTGGTCACTCTCAGCGCGTCCCTGCCGTAGTCAACGTTTCAGTATGGAACGGTAGGGGCGCCGCGAGAGGCCCAGCCAGTGAATTGGGTTTGCGCGTGTCGCTCTTCTCCCCCTCCCCTACCCCCACCACGGCCCTTCTAAACGAGGGTCGATACCCTTCGGTTTTCCCGTTCCCCATCTGCAGTTTTGTGGGGATCGAGATATCTGATGAATGGGGGATACGTACCCGACCCGAGGCGCATGAGAAGGGGGGAGGGAACGAATCTCCTGAGGAAAAAAAAAAAAAAAAAAAGAACAAGAAAGAAAGCGTTGCGCGTAGACACTCGCTTCGCTTCTTTTTTATATCCTTCTCTCGACAAGTGTCGTGGGAGGCTAAACCCCGTTCAAGAGGGGGCTCCGACGTCGCACGAGGGGTGGATTGTGTCTTGTATGCAAAGTAGGAAACCACCACCACACTACGCTACCCCTAAAAATAATGGAGGGTATTTTTGTCGTCGCTATTGATTCCAAGACCAAGCGGTGGGTGTGAAGAAGACACAGTGAAGACATCGGAAAAAGGAACAAAAATATAATCATAATCAACCACACCATTGATTCGGTCGGCTACACCACATGGAGCCAAAGGAGCCACAAAGCACCGACCACCCCGAACGCCTTTCCATAGCACTAGAGAAAGATTCGGAGCAAACCGAGCGGAATCCCGAAGCTTTGCGGTGAAGAAGGACGAGGATCACCCAGCAACGGCCATGAGAAGCGCCAGTTGGAGTCTTTTCAAAACAAATCCTCCCCGTCTTTCCCCTCTCCAGGGGCTCAAGGAAACCATATTAATACCACCTCTGCTATTTGCTCTCCCTGGAGCGTCTCATTCAAAAGTGGAATTTGGGGGTTTGTTGTTAGTAACAGGAATGCCAGAAAAGTGGCTCCGATCGGAGGACTTGGGCCGTGCTCTGCCAGGGGGGATGGGGTTCCCAGGAGCTGAGGGTCATGGCATATTGGTCTTCAAAGACAGGGTCTGGGCAGGGGTCTCATAATGGTCTGTTCACCCATTGACTTCAAAATCCCCCACGGTTGACCAGAGTAACTATGGCGCAGGCGGCTGACACAGGAAGCTTCGTAATAGGCGCCGGCCGAGTGGGCAGATGAGGCGTTCGCTGCTCCGAGGCGGAAAGAGCGATGGCTAAATGATTGATGGTACGGTCGGCCAAAGACAGGGCACACTGTGCCGAAATACAATAACACAGGATCAAACCAGAAAATTGGATTTTGGGAGAGGAAAGAACAACCCATTGAGGAAAAGAGACGCCACAAGGTGCGCCGGCAAGTGGATGGGTGAGCTGTGGAAGATGGTTGTGTGCATTTGTACATCAGTGCATCATCATACAAGCGTGCCTGGAATGTGGCAAACGGCCATTACAGGCGAAGAGTGTGGTGGGGGAGGAGGGGAGGGGACAAGTAGTCCCTGCTGCAATTCGTCAACCAGTAGAGGGTCCCATCTCCTATCGAGGCAACCGGTTCACTGATCGGCGAGAAACTGATGATAGCAATGCTTAGGGCGATCTTTGCAACCGGAATACCTCGAATCGACGTCGATTTCGACTCATAGGATGAGCGCGACGTCGTCAGTCATTGATAGTCGTCTCATGCCGAGGTTTAAGGCTGGTTGTAATGGGTTCTATAAGAAACCGTTGGTCCAGAGACATGGTCTCTAACGTGCGTCCCCGGCCCGGGGTATCACGACTAATCAACATGCTCAACACAGGAGATAGAGATCCTTCTCCCCAAAATCGCCTGCAATACAAGCCGTCGCCCGTAATAAAAGTCTTCTTGTCAGTCTCCTGTGCCGCCGGCAATATTAACAAATCGAGGTTGATCGACACAGAAAGGCGAAGCCCACAACACGCACTTCGGTCTAGCCAGCCTCTCCGGCAAGCTAGGCCGGGCGCCGTTTTGCGCCAACCTGACAAGAACAAAAACTCGTGGTAAACTTGCGTTGCTTCCCGGCAAAGCCATCACCCGCTGGTGTTTTCACCCCCTGGCTCGTCCTCCCCAGGCAAACACCCCTTGTGGCTCTCGGCCCTCCAACTGGGAGAGCATCGCGCCGCAAGCCTCACCTACTTTGCGACGTTGACCGAGTCGTTTGGTCTAGGCGCTTGACGTGGGTTGCTTTGGTTTTTTGGTCATTTTAATCTCTTTCTCCCCCAGCTTTAAAGTTTGGGCTTGCACAAGTCCCAAGCCAGCAAGCAGGGCTTGAATCGTGAGGCCCGCCTTCGACTCGAAACCACCCATCATCCCATGCAGTTGCGCCCGTTCCAGCAAGACAGATTTCATATAATCGGACACTGGCACCCTCGCACCAACCCGCCGCCCACCCACCTTTCTCGCGATCCTACACTACCGGGCCGCAGACCTGGCCCCGACAAACGCCAACACCTTCACCTCGCTACCGCCCCCTCCCCGAAATACTTCTCCATTGTTCCTAATTTTCTTTTTCTGGTTTTCACAATCAGCTCGTGTTAAGGTTGGGCGTCAATCTAGTTTAGGCTTCAGAAGCAGAGAAAGAGAACCGAGGCAAAGCAAGGAAAGATAAGACAAGAGGAAACTTACCTCTGTTCGCCTCCTTTACCCGCGCTACACCTCAAACGTTCCCAAGTCCTACAAGGACGTATGTGTCAGTTTTGACCGTGATAAGTCCGCCGCCGGTGCCTCAGCTTTAGGGACAAAAATAGGAAGTGTTGAAGCGCCAAGATTGAGAGAGACAGCAACCGCATGCACTACCTTTTCTTTTTCCCTCTTTTTGTTGTTGTTCTTTGTTCCCTCGAATTGTGAGGTCTCCCAATCATCGTTGCTGCTCTTGCTCCCGAGCTTCCTGGTTCCCCATCGCTGTTGCGAGCATAGCACGCGCTCACTCCGTCAAGCCGGCTTTTGGGTACGAGACCAAACTAAACCGCATAACGAGACAGAGTTGCAACCAAACTGCATCGGCCTGCCTGGTGGTTCTCGCAGACTACGTCGTATTACTATCCGTTATCTTCGACAATACTGCCTCTGGCTTTTGGTTCCCGTGCTAGACTCGATCCGTCGTCGCGCCAAGCAAAGACCGATCCGCCAATTGCCGCAGGCGTTATAAGTTTTATTACGACCCAGGCTTGTAACTGGTGGGACAGTAACCCACCCGCTAATCCCCACTCCGCAATAATAAGCAGGACGGTTACGGAGCATTACCTCTTCTCAGAAGGGTAAAAGTCCCCACGCCCACCTCCTCAAAACTCATTGCACTGTGCATCTACCTCCACGGCCTCGCTTCAGACGCCCCCTCCCACCCTTCCTTCCATCGTTCGCTAACCTCCGTCCATCGCCCCCCTCCTTCCCTAGCTCCCCAGTGCTCCTGCCCTTTTAAAATACAATACCCACCCCCGAAATTCCCAAAAGCCAGCCGAGACCCAGCGCAACAGCGACGTTCCCACGATTGCTCCTTCCCGCTTCCGTTTCATCGCCTCGACAATCTCCCACTCGTCTTGCAAAGGTGTGAGACACGATACTGTCTCTTTCTTCGATCCTCCTCCCACCTCTTCTTTCCTCGCCTATTCTCTCCCACATCCCCTTCTTCGACTGAACGAGTCACCGATCGCATTTCTCCAAGCAAAGTTGCGACCAAAAGAAAAAGCGGACCGGCAGACGATTCGCTTGTAATCAATCGGCGACGTACATCACACCTCGTCACCCACCACCGTCCTTGTCGCCCTCGCGCCAGAAGAGTTTAAACTCGCCCCCTTCGCCCGCACAACACGCACACGCACCGCAATCGACCCCTCGGTGTTTCTCCCTATTCTTTCGCGCCGATACGATAACTCAGTATTTCACCAGCTGCTTTTTTATTCACGTCTCAGCACATTCTTCCAAGCCTGATTGCACGCGACCACTTTCCGACCATGGCGACCGAACTCATCATGCCCTCGGTCAACACGCAACCGGGGTATGGCTTCTACGACCGACCTCAGCACCACCGATCCCAGTCCTACCAGATTCCTCAGCGCGGCGTTAACTACACGGGCGTCTCCTCCCTCAGCAGCAGCAACTCGTCTGGCAACTCTCCCACCTCTCCCAAGGCCTACCACACCCGCCAAGCGCGTCCTCTCTTCATGCCCGCAGCCCTCCGCCCCAACGAGTTTCCTCCAAGCCCATCCCTACCCCGAAATCTTCCGTTTCCGAGGATAGCACACCTGTTGGCAGTCTGACGCGGTCGAATACCAGTCTTTTCGGTTTTGCTGGGTCCGCCGTGTCGCGCCTGACCCGTAGGTCTACTGGAGACAGCGGCAAGGCTTTTGAGGAGGACGAGGATGAGCTTGACGTCGATATGTTCCCCGACGTGACTGCCCTACCCACAAAACAACACTGGAAGGTACGTGAACTTGCTTGCGCGGCCGCGCAACGTTGCCTATCCCTGGAGCGTGGCACCTTCAGGGACCCTCCCCAGAAAGCAATGGCGCCAGATTAGAGGCGGTCTCAAGATGGTTGTGTCTCGGATCTACTCTCGAACACGCGTCCTCTTGTGCCACTGTCCAGCACCCAACCCAGCCCACGTACCACTTGCTTAAGTTCCCTGTTGTCTAACATGAGTTCTCTTGTGCCCTAAACAGCCCGATCCGGCATCCACGGTTTGCGACGACCCAACTTGCAAGCGAACCTTTGGCTACTTTACGCGCCGCCACCACTGTCGCCGCTGTGGTAACATCTTTTGCGACACGCATTCCAGCAATGCGGTCATCCTCGACCAAGACGCCAACTATAACCCCCGCGGTTCGCCATCGCGTGCCTGCAATCACTGCCACACAGAATACCAGTCCTGGAGGAGCCGCAACAGCAGCCGTAACTCGAGCTCAGCGTCTTCCGAGATCGCGGGGGCATCCGCCTCGGGTCCCAAGGCCTGCAATTCGATCGCTGCGTCCGCCAACGCTCTCGCAAGCTTGGATCTTGCCAAGGCCAGCGTTGCTGCTAGTGTGCCCAGGGACTGGAACTGGAGCACTTTTTAAGAACCTGAGTCCGAAACCATGAATTGGAGCGCAATCACGACGTGGGTGCATGCACGCACCCGCGCCATTGCGTCGATGTTCGTGTGGTTGCCGAGAAGAAGGTCGCGCGTCGCGCGAAGATGCTTCTTTCCTTCTAGCTTCTATGGTCTGCACATCACCACCGACAGAAGATCGCCGTCCAGAGCTCATTGGCAGTTTTCGGAGCGGGTCGCGTGGTGGCGACGGGTGGTGGAGACACCTAGACTGGGATGATCGAATACGAAGTCGACAGGCGCTCCGAGACCTCGGCTTACCCACATTGAATTCCAGGGGACTGGGCCTCTTTCACTTCTCCACAACAGGTAAATTCGCCTTTTCCTATCCAGACTCGACTACATGGATTCGCGAGCTTTGTAACGAGATCTAACAAGAATCGGCAGCACGTTTTTTTCTTTCAGTCGTCTGCCAGTTCCCATGCCGAAATGCGGAGGGTGAGGGAGCGCGTTGTTCGCAAGCGTGCGCGAGGAACGCAATCCCGGTTCATTTTCGAACTTCAGAGGGTGCATGCACCACCAGTGGCACTGGTCCCAAAAGGAGCCAGCACGATGAGCACCGCCCTCTGGCCACTCGCTAGCGAGATTGGTGAACTGAAGTGGCCGAGAATTAGTGGGTCTTGCCCCTAAAGATTGATCAATTTTGGTGGGCGCAAACCGCGAAACCCCACCCATCAATTGCTCCAATCAGGACGACAGCGAATGTAATGCCGAAAGAAAGCCGCCCGCCAGCCCGACCCTCACAATTTGTCGCCTTCGCCGAGTAAAAGTGGAACGGCGAGCAGCAGCGTGCCTCGCCTACTTTACTCAAGTAGGCAATCCCGCCCCTCTTTGATTTTATCCACCACCACTTCGGCGCTCCGAACGACGGCGGACGTGCACTAGCTCGACTAGCTCTCTCTCGGCTTTGAGTCGATTTGGGCGCCAACTCTGGCCCGTCGTAGCATCCGCCCCCGTCGCTTACCTCTGCCTGCCTTCCCATCAACCAAACCAACCCTTACGTGGGGAGGGGACAGTTGAGACGCGTATACACAAACTCCAACTTTGCCCTCCCCAGGTTTAATTCCCATCAGTTCTACCAGGCGACGGCGGCAAAACAGCCCGCCTCATCGTACGTGCACGTCGTTGAGAAGCTTGGGGTCACTCTAATCGACACCTGTTGGTCCCCCGGGTTTCTTGGCGCCGATGTCGCGCGGTCCCAAATTGAAGATTGCTTCATTTTTCCCTCCCCTTCTGTGTGGTGATGATTTCATCCTCCCTCAAACTTACACGTTTTTATCCTCCTTGCCCTTGCCTTTTTAGACGGCCGCTTGTTTCTTGTTCCGTTGCTTTGCTTTGATTTGCTCCTTGTTCAAGCCTGCTCTGCTTATATATTGTTGTTTGCATTCACGCTTGTTCCCTCGAGAGAACAAGATGTGTCCATCTGAAGCGCGGAGTTTTTCTCTTTCATGCCTTGGTTGCTTTTACAGCGAAAGCTTAGTTTCTTGTTTTCGTGTTCAGTCTTCCTGGTCTCTTCTGCATTTGTTTTGACCCTTCTTCTCCCCTTATGATTCGGTTTAATATACCCTGGACATGTGGAACAAGTCCTTGTCTTGCCTTGCTATCTCTCTGCGCTTCAGACTGATGAAAGAATTTTTTGATTTTTTTTTCCTTATCTCCTTACCTTGATGAGCCTGGCGAGGGATATTTGGAATGGACTAGAAGAACAGAGATGGAAATACCATAAAAGGTTAGGAAAGGAAACAAGAAATGAGAAGAGGGAAAGGTCGGTCCCTTTATGCCCGATAGATAATAGACTCAATTAATATTCTCTACATTGACAAGACTTTGCGTGAAAGAATGAAACCATGAAGACAATAGATGTGAGTTAGGCTGTTGACCTCCTCTCTCCACCGTCTGACTTCAAATGTTGATAGTGAAAGCCTGGAGCAGGTCAGAGGCTTTTCACTTGCATGGCACTCAAGGTTTGTGGTGGATGTTGCCTTTTGAGAACCAAGTCCCTCTATTCTTTCGAATCGATAACGAGGAAAGGTGAGGAGACAAGCTTGAGGGGGCCTCGCTTTCCATCCGGCACGCGTTCCCTTGGTGCAGATTCGTTCCCCTTGTGTTACGGGATAGGCACATCGTCCGTCCTCGCTTCCTTTTTTAGTCCTTGTTATTTTTTGTTTGTTTTCGCCTTCTTTCCTTGCTCGTTCGAGGGATGAGATGGCTAGGGTCGTGGAGAGTTTTCTTGTTTCTTCGTCGGGTGTTTGGGGGTGGAAGCATGAACTCGAGACTGTTGTAAGTAAAGTATCTGCTCTAGTCCCATGGGACTAGAAACCCAAAAGAACATGAGCAGGGTCAAGCAAACGCGGAATGAGGGAGACACAATGTTTGTCTCACGAGAACAAGGCAACAAGATAACAATTTGATGGAGGGAGCGACCATCAGCGCTTCGGCAGTCTCCCAAGTGTCACCAGGTTGTACGCGTTCATCTGCTTTAAACTTTGATATTTTTTGTCTTTGATAGTAAAACAAGATCTAGAGAAAGTTGCAAAATATATACCCCTCCAAACCATTTCATCGTTCCACATTTCCCCATTCTCCGTTTCCTATTTTTTTCCCTTCTTTTCCCCTTGCGAGAGATTTAGATTTCTTTGAGGAGAGGGTAGAGGAGGTTGGTTCGTCTTCGCCTCGATTGCTTACATGTTATCGTACGAGTTCTGTTCTGGCCTCCCAACAAGGGCATCGTTGAGGCCGGAGAGTGGGCCGATTTTGTGTTGCCCGTTGCATCTCTCTTGATCCTTTCCATCACACCGAGCAATGATTGCTTCCGATCTCCCTCCATATTAACTCTGTGAGATGCATCTCCCTTCCTTCATCTTCTCTCCAAAACACAAATTCCTCTTTTTTAGTTTGATAGAAGCAAGAACAAAAAATCTACTCCATTCATCTCTCGAATGTTTCGGCATTTCTCTTCTGGTCTTCTCCTGCTCAGTCGTTCGACAACATCTCCTTACGCCCTCCTCGAGGCACGAGTCCGGCTCTTGGGCTTGGGCGACGGCACAACAACCTCGTCATCCTCGATGGCCTCCTCGCTGCCGTTGCCGTCACCGTAGACCTCCCTGTTGACCTCCTTGGCGGCGTCCCAACCGGCCTTCTCGGCCCTCTCGACATTGCTCATCCTCCTCTGGGCGGCGCTGCCGTTGCTCTTGCCCTTGGCGCGAACGGCATCGGCCCTACCTCGGCGGAGGTAGCTCTCGATGAAGAACTTGACAAAGAGGTAGGTCAAAGGCGCGAGGTACAGGACGTTGAGCCAGATGGCAAACGTAGAGCCATCGGTAGTGATGCAGCGCTGCTCAACATAGGTGGTCTCGGTGCGGGTGACGAGAAGGGGCTCGGCGGGCGCGGCCGGGGCTGAGACACGGCGGCGGCAGCCTCCGAGACCTTGGCGGCGGCGCCGAAGAAGAGCGCCTTGAGGGTATCGGCGAGTCCTTCGGCGACGGGAGCCTCGGCGTCGGCGGCAGCAGCAACGGAAGAGGATGCAGCAGCAGCCGCAGCAGCTTCGGTGACGCTCTCGGTGATGACGTTGGTCACGGGGACAACGTAGGAGACGAAGGAGTGGGCCATGGCATAGGAAGCGCCGACGAGGAATTGGGTGATCTGCATGGTGGTGAGGGACCGCTTGATGATCATGGGGACGCGAATCGAGAACGCGGTTACGGTATAGTAAGTGTACTGCAAATCCGGGTGGCCCCTAGTTAGCTAACTTGCACACTCGCTTAGACGGGCTTGTTGGCCGGCGGACTGAATATCCGGCTCCGGCCAAAGTCCGGACAAGCAACAAGAGATTGACGAGTGGGGAGGGGGTGAGACATACCATCATGGCGTGAATGAAGGAGTTGACAAAGGCAAACATCCAAATGGGGGCGGCCATATAGCGGATACCAGCCCACATACACATCATGGCACCGGCGTGGTGGTAGGTCTGCAGAGTGGAGCTCTGCTTACCCTTGGCGAGGATGATGAAGGTGTCGAGAACCTCGTAAAACTTGCTGAGGTAAAAGATCCAGCCGTAGAAGGCGAGGCCCTCGTTCCAGATCCTGCCCGGGGCGTGGACGTCCGGCACGCCGGCCGAGGTGATGGCGGGGCTCTGGGTAAGGCTGGTCCAGCGGCCCTGGTCGTTATCGAAGTAGACGGCGTTACCAAGGCCGGGGATCCCGACATGTGGCACAAGCTATCGACGGTGCCGGCGAGACCGGCAGGGCCAAAGGGGTTCTGGACGCTGACCTTCAAGGTCCTGAACATGCCAACAAATGTCCAGGCGGAATAGACGGCGAGGAAGACATTGTGGAGGATGACGAACCAGGCGAAGCCCGTCGTCTTGGCGATTGCCCAGGGCTTCTTCCCATTAGACGTGTTGTAGACGTTGAGAGCCTTGACGGTCACGGCGTAGACGGCGGCAATGGTGATGGGAACGCGCGGGTCGAGGGCGGCGTCGAAGATGTTTTGAGGAATCGTAAAGGTGGCGGCGCGGGGAGTCCAGCGGCGCCGGCGGGAGGAGGAGCTTGCGACTGTGCGATGTGGGTCGGGGGAAGTTGAAAAGCGAAGCCGGAGGCATGGAGGCAAGTACGGTGTCCATGGCGGGCGGTGGGAGAGATGTGGACTGAGAGTAAAAAGAGGAGGAGCCGAATGGGGTGGGAGGAAGAGGCGAGAGGATACGCGGGAGAGCTGCTTAAGAGCTCTTACAAGGGGCGGTTTGCTGGGCGAGGAGCTGTTTGTCTGACGACACCCAATCAGAAAGCGACCCGACGAGTCAATCGGCGAGATCGAAAATTGGCTGCGAGGATTCGCTCCGACCGAACGACGATGTAAGTCGAGGAAAGGGGGGATATTCGATCCTTTATCAAGCTCAGCACGTGCCAGACAGCAATGCACGACGCAGCCGTTTACACGACACTTTTGCACACACACACGCGCGCGCTATCTCTCTCTCTCTCTTTGGAGGGTGAGGGGAGATCAGCAAGCAAGAAGGGGGAAGCAAGCTGTTGAAGCTGCGCGGGCGGGAGGGAGAATAGGGATAAAGCGGGAAGATGGATGTAATAATGGGAAGGGGAGGAAGGAGAAGAAAGAGGGAGAAACGAGGGAGAAAAGGAAGTGAGGGTCGAAACAAGAAACAGACAGGGGAGGAGAAGGCGGAAAGAATGGTGTCCATATTACATATGACATGGGACATGGACCGGGAGGCATACCCAGGCCGGACAGGCGCAGACCGAGCAACAAAAAAAAAAAAAAACGAAAAAAAAAAAGAAAAAAGGTTTGCCAAGATCGTTGGCTCGTGGGTCTTTCAACCACGAGCTTGCACCCTCAACTGCTTTCTTTCATGGGAGCGCAGTACCTTCGGAAGTCGCAAGTACTTTTTGGGGTCCTTTGTTTCTTTTTCTTTTTCTTTTTCTTTTTCGTTTTCTCTTTTGGGGGCCTCGTTCCTTCCCTCACCCGCAACAACTTCCCACAACAACTTCCCATCCCGATCCAGTGCCCGCCTTCCCTGTTGGTACAATATTTATGGCCCCGCCGAGGAAACAATTGGAAGTGGCGGCCCTCCTTGCCCCCACATTGGGAGGCTTCATCCCCGAAAGGGACTGGTTTGGTCCGTGATGTTGCCTGCTTGACGTCGAATCCTCGACTTCTCTCCTGGCCTGACAATGATGGTGGTAGCTACGCGTCGAGGGATGAAAAAGAAGACGAATGAATGCTCCCAAAAACACATCCTCGTATCGTCGCACATGCAAAGGCAGAGCACCAACTTCGACACATTTATGTTGTGGGGGCGTTCCACTGCCGCGTCCAGAACGACATGGGGTGTTCGCTACCATGCGTCCAGCCCAGCCCAGCCCAGCCCAGCCCTCTTTTTCTTCTATTGTGGCTTGAGACCCCACCATGGAAGACCCGGATCGGTTTATCATCATCGAATCCATGACACATGAGGTGATGGTTCTCGAGCTCGCAAGCAACCTCGACCCCACCGCGAGAAATACAGATGCGGCGGGCGGGTAGATTGATGGCAGATCAACTTCTCAACTCCCTCCCCAAAAGTCACTGCTACTTGGGAGGGAAGAGGGGCTAGAGGAGCGCCACGAAACATAAAAGAAGAATATTGGGAGGAGAGGGGGCCGGATTATCTCTTGACGGGTGTCTTAGACGGGCCTTGTGTTCCACGTTCCCTCTCTCCAGGTCTGGCATCTGACGGTTCCGTGTCGATCCTCAAAGGGCCAGCCAGCACAACAAGACTTGCATTCGCGTCGTTACCGCCACACCATGCGCCAAGCAAGGTCACAGAGCGAATGGCCGAGAATGTTGAGACGGGACATGATATTTGCGCACAGAAGGAGAATGGATACTTTGGTCACTACGCCCCAGGAAAGCCGAGTCACGGATGAATTGATGAAAGAGGGAAGACAAAGCCGGTCGGGGAGTGAGAGAAAGAAGAAAAAGAAAAAGAAAAGAAAAGAGAAAAAAGAGGGGAGGCAGGTGGCATGCACCTCAACTGCAGGATTCCTCGACGGAGAGGGGTGTCTGTGTGCGGCGTTCTAGCCGTGTAAAAGGAGATGGGCGGGGAGGCTCACCTCACCTGTCGAGGAGACTCAACAGCAGCCACCGGTGCGGGCAAAAACGGGCTTTGTTGGCCGGTCGAAAGGACATTTGGGTTTGAGGTGATTGAGAGAGTCTTTGGCACTATGTTTTTGTTGGTGTTGCTGCCGTCGCGTTCGGCGATCCTCTGCGAATGGAGTTCCTCAACGGCCGAGGAGGTGAATTACACCAAAGCAGCGCGAGGAGGGAAACCCATAAGAAGCGCAAGGTCGGCCTCGGTAGCTTGTGATTGCGATGCCAGCTCTTCTCCCGCTTTGTATCAGAATGGAAGCAACTCTGGTCGCAATCGCCGATGGTCTCCGAGTAGCAATTTGCAATACCGGGGCAATGGAAGGGGGCGAAAGGGGAAGGGAGAAAAAGGCTGAGAGTTCAACCAAATTTTGGGGGAGGTTTTCCCCCAAAGAAAAAAAACCCCAAGCTTGGGAGCTGCTGTTGGTCAATCGACCCATCAAGTGTATGGGCCCCTTCAACAATGCAGGACCCTCGTCTCGATTTTGTTGAGGGAGTTCTAACCCAAACCGGGACGGGCCCAGCTTGTCGGATGCGTCTATTGGCTGGGGTCCCGGGGTGGGTTTGCCCCCACTTGGCTCGGCACGGGAGAAAGCTCCGCTGGGAACTGGGAACTGGGGGAATGGAGGTCCCATTGTTCTTGTCGAGGCCCATTCTGATGGAACCATGATGCCAGAACTACCGCAAGATGAACAATCAAAAGAAAAGGAAAGGCCCCAAAAAAGAAAAAGAAAAAAGGAAAAAGAAAAGAAAAATTGAAGAAGGACACAGATGTCTGAAAGCCGGCCCGAGAGGCAACCCCAGGAGGCTCGGGACGACTGTATTCTTCCGTCGGGATAAACCGTCGTTGACTGGCTGTTTTGTCTTTTTGTCGTTCACGATTATCAGATCCATTCGAGTCAAAAAACTGGGGTAATTAATATTCAGGTGTTGGGATCCTTTCGTCGCGTCTTGTTCCTTTGAACCGAGACAAGGCAACTTGATGAGAAGGGAATGGCGACGAACGAGTATCGGTGACGATGCAGATGCATCTATCTTTCGAGACACAGCACGCAGCAAAACGCGAGAACCTTGTAGATGAGCTCGAGTTTGTCGGGTCGTTGCACCAGCATAGTTTCATGCTCCCAGGCCGGTAGTACAAGATTGGAAATGCGAGGGGCTGGAGATAACAGAACGCTCGCGTAGTGTGGCGATCGAATGCGCCATCCGAGTTACCACAACTGAGCAGGAGTGAAGAGAGGTGACGAGAACCTACCTCTACTCGGTGGTGCAAATGAACTTTCAATGTTGAAACCACAAATATCAATCATATCGACGGGGAATCTAGGCGGTCTAAATCGAATAACGCTCAATCTCTTCATTATGAGAACAGCAATCTAAGCCCAGCGCCAGATTCCTTTAGACGAACACTGCTTGTGTACAGAAGAAGAAGAAGTAATAGATATGGCAGAAGAAGCCCCGAAAGGCCCGAACGACTCCGAGTCTCGAACGGAAGGAAGCCCGGAATGTGGGAACTCAAGAGTGGAGCAGCCGTGTCCGGAGCTGGAAGATGTTGTGGGCCCATGTTGCCGAAATTAATGGCAGCCATCAGCTACTGTCACCGAAGAAACGGATAGGATGCGGGACTTGAGAGGGAGGGAGAAGCGGGAACGGGAGCGGGAGTGATTAATCCCCCGCCCCCACCCGGACACGGTGCCTGCATTTTTGGTTTCTTTCCTTGCGGCGCTATGCTGGGGTTTTCGGGCGACGTGCAGCGGACATGTGGGCGAGGGTCTGGACTGGTCCTAGCCGGAGGAGGGACAGAGTGCAAGAGAGCGAGAGTGCAAGACTGGAAGGGGGATGGGATTTTGGGATTGTCAAATTATTACTTTGAGTGTTTATCATAGCTGAAACTCGACATTGGCTTCTTGTTGCAGTGTTTCTTGGGCATGGTTCGTGATGAAGTTGACCCTCTCCCTTTTGCCTTTTCGCATCTAGTCGATGGGCACGCCCAAAATCCATTGAGGAGGAAGCCAGGAAGAAGAAAAAAACAGCGTACTATCTAATCCGGTCATTTCCACAATCAACACTAGAGGGGTGGGGATGGTGCTGTTCTACGATACCCTAAGATTATCTAGAGTATGAGGACGACGGGTCCATTAGTTTGGTCCATTTTCTCTCAATCCTCTCGATCCACTCGATTGGGTCTCTCAAGAATTCAAGTTGGACCCCGTGGATCAAAGGGACAAATCTGATCATCCATGTGCCGACGTGAACAACTTTTTATCTTGATCTTTTTTGCGCCGTCCAGTACGGCAATGCTTGATGTCTTGACCCCGCAGTTCACGAGCCATTCTCGCAATTGCTAGAAGCCGAGGTTCGATGTTGTCTGTCTTGAAACCTCAAAAGGGGGAGGAGGGGAGGAGGGGATGGCCAAATGGATCGACCTCGGATCGACCTGATCGAGACAGTGCGTGATCACCATCAAGCTCAGGGACGTACAGCTCGAGTCTTGGAAGAGAACGAATTGTTTAGTTTTTCTTCCTCTGTTCCAAACAATTCACGTAGCCGAGACTGGCAATGGTTCCACTCGTGTAAACGATGAGAGGAGCCGCGAGCCTGGTCCAGCCCGCACTCAGCCCTGTACGAGCGCGAGCAAATAATGCAATTGATCTTGATAGCAAAGCCGTCCACGTTGAAAACTCGCCATGGTCAACCCAGGGTCCCCCTTTTTTCAAGGTGTATTTTCAGGGACCCCTCTCCCTTGCCTCAAGAAAAAGTGTGCCCATGAATCGATGTGTAGCATTCGACAGCCCCAACTAGGAATAGTTCGCTTCCGAAGCCAGCTTGGCGCGCACCCACACGGACCTCCCCAAGCAAAAGCACGACGCTTGAAGAGCTTTCCCCGCAAAGCTCTCTTTCCCGAACCAAACCAGGCCAGGTCGAGCAAGCAAGCAAGCAAAAAAGCGGGAACGTCGGGAACGTGAAGCTATCTTTTCCCCTTGCCTCCCACCCCTCCCCTTCCTCGTTCCCCCTTTCCCAGATCGCGAGGCTGCGTGTATTCACTGTCTCATCTTTTCCTCTCTCTCTCTCTCTCTCTCTCTCTCTCTCTCTTGCCTTCATCTCGGTGACACCAACATCGTACCACAAAGCCAAAGCAGCCATCCATCCACATCTACGGAACCAAAGCAGGCCAGAGCTACACAAAGTCAGCCGCTACCCTTGCTCTGCCTTTGTTTTGTTTTCCACCCACCCTGAAGGCGCAAAGGGGAAACACAAGCCCGAGCCCGGATACATGTGAACGCCACTTTGCCTGCCCTTTTTTCGTGACGACCTTGTCCGCGGCCCGAGACGGATAAGATCTCCCTTGCCCGCTCTCTCCTCTTTCCCCTCTTGGGAGTTGGAGGTTCCGCGACATTTCTCTATTCGCCTTTACGGATGCTAAAGAACTTGAAACTCTTGACTCGTTGATTTGTTTTTTTCTTAATTAAGGCTCCAGCAGACGCCATATCCCACATCAGCCCGTCGCCATTGTAGCATCCTCGAAGGGAACCCCAAAAAAGAAAACAATGGCCCAGCCCGTAACCATAGCCCCGGCGAAGCTCGCCCCCGCGCCGCCCAAACTTCCCGCCCTCCCGGCCGACGACCTCTTCTCCGAAGCCCACTGGTCCATCCTCCTCGCCCTCCTCGACGCCTCCTTCCCCGCCCTCGTCCCCAAGTCCGAGTCGCCCTCCGCCGCTACCGCCGCCGCCGGAAACCGCCGCAACTACCTCGAGCTCCCGGATGCCGAGGTCGACGCCGCGTACGACCGCGTCGTGGAATTGTGCGCCAGCGCCGGTCCGGCCCCTACCAAGACAGCGTTCCGGGGTCTCCTTGCCGACCGTGCGTCGGCGCATCCCGATTTTGTGGATAACTGCCGACGTTTTATAGGGGTTTCCCCGCTTCATAGGAGGGCTCTTGGGGAGTTTTTAACACGGCTATCGTGAGTACAGTGCTCTTTTTCTTATTCCTTTTTTCATCTCCTAGATTGGGAACCCTGGGGTAAAAAAAACCCCAAAAAAAAAAGAAGTTCCCCAAAAGAGAAAACAGAAACACTAACGAAATGTGGCGCCACGATCAAACAGCCGACGAACCGGCGCCTGGTTCCTCACCGGCTACTGCACCCCATCGACCAGCTCCCCGTCCACGTGCGGCACAAGATCGTGCTCGCCTGGCGCACCTCGTGGATCGCGCCCCTCCGCGGCTTCGCCAAGACCCTGCAGCAGATTGCGCAAAAGGCCTACTTCCAAACCAGCCCGCTCTTCCAGCAGCTGTCGACCTACTCCGACGTGCCCGCCGGCTACAAGCCCGGCCCCGCGTTCGATTTCCAATTCCTCCAATTCCCCGCATCCGACACCGATACGGTTACCGCCGGCGCCACGCACACCCTCGAGACGGACGTCGTCATCGTCGGCTCCGGCCCCGGCGGCTCCGTGTGCGCCCGTACCTCGCCGAGGCGGGCCACCGCGTGCTCGTCGTCGACAAGGGCTACTATTTCCCGCCTTCGCAGCTGCCCATGCCGCAGGCGACGGCGTGCGCCTACATGTTTGAGGCGCAGGGCATCATCACCTCGGATGACAAGTCCACCTCCGTGCTGGCGGGGTCGTGCTGGGGCGGCGGCGGCACCGTGAACTGGAGCGTGGCGCTGCAGACGCAGGAGTACGTGCGCGAGGAGTGGGCGCGGCCCGAGGGCGAACCTGGCGAACTGGCCGGTGCCGGTGCTGGTGCGGGGATGCCCTTCTTCACCTCGGACAGGTTCCAAGGGTGTCTGGACCGCGTGTGCGCCGCCATGGGCGTCTCGGCCGACGGGTGCCGCCACAACCACGCCAACCGCACGCTGCTGGACTCGTGCGCGCAGCTCGGGTGGAAGGCCCGCGCGGCGCCGCAGAACACGGGCGGGAGGGAGCACGCGTGCGGGCAGTGCCATTTGGGCTGCGGGTCCGGGGAGAAGATGGGGCCCGCGGTGGCGTATTTGCCGGCGGCGGCGGCGGCGGGTGCGCGGTTCATCGAGGGGTTCGAGGTGGAAAAAGTGCTGTTTGAGGAGTGTGCAGAGGAGGGCAAGGAGACGAAGAGGGCGGTCGGGGTGGTGGGGGAGTGGGTGTCGAGGGATGAGCGGGGCAATGTGGATGGGCCGCGCGAGGGGAGGGTGACGAGGAGGGTGGAGATTCGGGCGAAGAAGGTGATTGTGTCGGCGGGATCGTTGTGGAGTCCGGTGATTTTGAAGAAGAGTGGTTTAGAGGTAAGTTTCTGGGGGAAGAGTTGCCATCACCGTGGAATCTTTTTTCCTTCTTTTTTGTTCACGCTGTGGAGGCTGGTTTTCTAACGAGGTTGCAGAATCCGCAAATCGGCCAGAACTTACACGTTCATCCATGCAATTTCATCGCGGCCAGTTTCAAGAGGGACGTTAAGCCCTGGGAAGGTAATCTCTTTTCTACCCTCTCCTGTCCTCTCTTTTGCACTTACATCTTGGGCACTTGGCTGACGACAGAATCCCTCCTTTCTTTCTCTCCTCTGTAGGCGGCATCATCACGAGTTACTGCAGTGAATTCGAGAACCTTGACAACGCCGGCCACGGCGTAAAGCTAGAGCCAACTTGCATGGTCGTAAGTTCCCCCTGTATCTCCTTCCTTCTCCATTCCACCGGCCTTTTCCCGTCTTTTCAAAGGCCGCATGAATGTGGAAAAAAGAAGAAACCCCCAGAATTCCTACCTAGCTCAACTAACACGTGCTCCTCCCCCAAACAGCCCTACGCATGTCTCGCCCCCTCCCCTACACCTCAGCCCTCGAAGCCAAGCTCTCCGCCCTCAAGTACCGCCACATGAACTCCTTCATCTCCCTCACCCGCGACCGCGACGCCGGCTCCGTCTCCGTCGAACCCACCACGGGCCAGCCCAGCGTGCACTACTCCCCTCGGCCTTTGACGCCGCGCACACCCTCGAGGGCATCGTCGCGCTGGCCAAGATGTGCTACGTCGCCGGCGCCGCCGAAATCTACGCCTTTGTGCCCTGGCTCGAGCCCTTTGTCCGCGCCGCCGGCTCGGACGCGACGGGTGCCGACGACGAGGAGCCCGGCGAGAAGAAGGAGCACGAGAAGAGCAGCGCCCCACCCTCCACAGCGGCGGCGGTGCAGCGCATGGACGCCGACGCCGACTTTGCCGCGTGGCTCGCGGAGCTGCGGGCCCGGGGTAATGCGCCGCCGATGAGCGTGTGGACGTCGGCGCATCAGATGGGCACGTGTCGCATGAGCGCCGACCCGAGTCGGGGAGTGGTGGATCCCCGTGGGGAGGTTTGGGGGTGTGATGGGTTGTATGTGGCGGACGCGAGTACGTTTCCTAGCGCGAGCGGGGTGAATCCCATGGTGACGAACATGGCTATTTCGGACTACATTGCGTCGAATGTGGTGGAGGATCTGGGGCGGGTCTAGTGCGATGGATAGGAGGGTAGAGGGAAAGAGAACAACGTTTAAGACAATGGGAGAAGCTCCATTCTTTTTCGCGGGCGGAGATGGAACGGGGGCAATGAGATAGGTGAGCTCGTTTGTGGAACACGAGTCTCTGTACGTTTTGTTTTTTTACTCTCCTTCGCGGTTAGGAGAGTATCGTGTATTTTTCTAGTCCCTTGGGAGTGTGGTTTCCAGTAGTGTAGGATAATTTGAATCACGGAACGAAGAAGGAAATCTTGAATGATTCTCCTGTGCACTTGTTCGCCTCTTTTGCCTCTCTAACCACTGGTTTTGGGGCCTTCACTACGACGGCTTCTTCATTGACAGGTTCGTCAGTCCCACAGCCAAGCTCAAGACGTGTAGTTCTAGGAGTATCACCGCTTCTCCAAGACCGATACCAAGGCAAACCACCCAATTTGGGCTAATACAGAAATTGAAGATTATCCCCGTAATGAAGGGACCATCCCTGCCCTTTTGACGTCGTGCAATATATCTGCTGTAACAATTCCCCGGTCCGACCAAACTCCTTCCCCCTTTCGCACCCGATCCGTCGTCCATGTTCCCGGAGAATTTTCCCGGAGAATTTCGGTCTACCCCCTAAAAGGGATGGTTACCTCCTGATTATTCACCCCCTCCGTTTTCTTTCCCTTACACGAGCGCCGGACCTTTTTTAAGTGATAAGTTTTTTTCGGCCGTTCTTTTGTTTCGCGACCCATTTGGCGTAATTGGCGGCGCACTTACACGCACACTCTTGGGCACGCACACTTACACAAACACACGCACACAATCATCCACAGATCGTTGAATTGATACACACACACACACACACACACATCCATAGTAGACTAGCCGATCCTGCACTCAGGCCCAGATATAGAGAGCCGTATCGCGCTAGATCCCACATCACGCCTACATCCCGCCTCCATCAAGGAGTCCTGCTACCCAACCCCATCCCTCCGCCACCAAACCTGCCAAGACAAGAAAAAAAGCAATGGTTCAAACAAGTAACAAAAAGGAAGAAACAAAAGAACCAAGTTGGCCCAGCTTTAACTTGGCCTCTCTCCCACACACACCCCTCCTTGCCTTTCAAACCCCGTCCGCAAACGGAAATCTTCTCCGTTCTCTCGGCCCCCTTTCTTCTCCCCCGAAAAGCCACACTCACTAGGCGAGAGAGAGAAAGGGAGTGTGTGTCTGCATGCGTGCCCTTCTCCATTCTCATCTTCCCCTTTCCATTTCCCCACACGCATACCCGGGCCGGGCAAACAGAGAACCCGCCCCCCCAGCCCCGTACGTCAATCGACCATCCGCACCCTTCATCAAACGCCAGATCGGATCGGACCGGCTCGCCCGATGGCGACGGCCCTAGACAATAGACTCCGTTGCATGTGCCCCGTACTTGTGCCTATTCCCTACGTGTAGTCACCAATTAGACCTCCATACACCATGTTCAGGCAAAACCTCCCGACCGACCACTTCGGCCTACACCGCGGCCAAACTCACTGCCTAGTCCTCGCGCTTTTCCCGCAACCTTGACCGCCACCCACTACCAACCCTCTAGGTTCAATTCTTCATAGACACAATCAATTTAGTTGCAGGTTTTCCATGTAGTTTGTTTTAAAAAATCTTGATTTTTTTTTAGGTTTCCAAAGCGCGTTATTGTTCGCTTTGACTTAAAGATTAAGTTATGACAAAGGGAGCCGGGTTTCTTTTCTTCTAGATGTATATCCCGTCTTTCGGAAAATCACGACCGCCAGGGTTCGGTTTCCATTACACATGTCCACGTATTCCGTATATCCATTCCGTACCCAGCGCTCTTCGCAACCTCGACTTCCCGGGTTCCAAACCCACCGAGGAGGGTTCCGGCAGAGTCGGAAATCCAGTTCCGTTCCCTCCGAGGGCACGCCGCGGCCCTAAAGTCTCTCCCTCTTCCTCGTGCCTGTGCTTTCTTGCTTTTCGCTTACTCCGCCCATCCTCCAGGGATGATTGCATGGCAGAGATGCGAGCAGAAACAACTCATTGAGCACCAACTCCCCGTGTTGCGGGAGCGAACCGCCACACGGCTTGCCACTGGGGACAAGCTGGGGCCCGGCATCGCTTTCAGATCCTCACGTCTTTCTTGGATCGGCCCTGTTTCCGGTCCGGATGCTTCTGCATCCCATCGCGCCAGGCCGCAACTCCTCCCAGCCCTTGGACCCGGCTAGCGGGTATCCGTGGGGGCTGTTACCAACGTGGCAAAGCCGTGTTGGTCAGTTCGTTGCGGCCCGTGACGGGATGGAAGCCATCTAGGCACCGGGCGTGGCGCGAAATCTCGTGAGTCTGGATGAGGTATGCCCCAGCTGTCCCGTCCCAGGAGCCTTCTGCTCCATGGCGTGGCCGTCCCGAGAGAGGCGGTCTTACATCTTCCAAACAATCTTCGTTCCTGCCGCGTGATTGTTTGATTTGATGCCCTGCTCCGAGCTCCGTCCCATCATTCATGCATGTGTGCGCGCGTGTTTTTTGTCTCTGCTTGTATGCTGTGGTTGTTGTTTTCTGGTGTTTCGGGTCTCCGTTCCCCAGCTTGCTTGACATTGTAAGCAACCGTTCGCCCTCGATCCGAGTCGCATCATCACAGATGATGCGCTCGCCCCGAGCTTCCACGGTGCTTGTGTTCTTGGAGGCCTAGCCAAGAGGAAATAGTAATATTGCCGCCCCAATTGCCTTATTTTCAGAATCTTTCCCACCCTACCCCATCATCTCTCCGCTCATGACTTGGCCAGGGTCCGATATGTCTCGAGAGTAAGCCAGTCACCCCCGAGACTTATCAGGTTCAACCCTAGGCTGAGTCCGAAACCATGGTCGAGTCCAAAATGAAAAAATCGGCTCGTGAATGGACGGCCCCGTCTTTAGATAGAGGTCGTATCCCATCGTTGCTGGAGGGAGAGAGTGAGAGGAGGCGTGACGAGGTAGCCGGTCATGATCGTGGAGAAGGGCGTGAAAGATTAATCCAAGGTCGGTCGTCGTTGTCGTCGGTAAATAGTAAAAAACAAAGGAAAGGAAAACAAGGACGAAACCGTAAGGCAAAGGGGGCGCTGTAGGCTTGGCGGCGCAATGTCAAGAATGGGAGAGAACCAAACAGAGCGGGAAAGAAACCAGAAAAACTCCCGAGAAACCAAAATGCCGATGCAATCAAATCGGGTATCCTTTGCACCGCAACCTGCGACCGAATGGTGGGGGTATCATGCTCTAAGAAGACAGACCTCTCTGTATGCCGTGTAAACCCTTGAATATGCCGTGAATCCGTGAAAACATTGAAAAAAGGAAATGAGATTACAACAGAAAGGAGGAAAACGATGCTGATGGATATGAAGAAAGGCAAAGGCTGTAGACAGGAAGAAAAGAAAGGGAAAAGAAAATGACGGTGTCTGTCCCGATATCTGGCCGGGCCGTAGAATAGGAGTGTTTGGGGTTGCATTGCTGCGATCCTCTTTAGACGGAAAAGGGAAAAGAAAAAGGCAAGAAGAAGAAAAAAGGGAATATGGTATAACAAAGGGAAAGACGGGGGAAAAGAGGAGGGGAAAGAAAAAGAAAAAAGGAGATCCGACCCGTGGTGAATCCTAGAACCCAACAAGTGGTGATGTGGGTTTGTCCTGCCCTGTCTGCCAAATGCCTCCCGTCCTCGTGGGATGGAAACATCGTGTGCGCCCGTCGATAGGGGAATCCTCAAAGCTTCGATCATCGTTGCCGACTCCGCAGCTGAACTCTTCCCTTGCAACCGACTGGCGGTTTCGACGGTTCCATCAGACCTCCCGCGTCGTTCGCTTCCCAGGAGAAAAAAAAACCAAAAAGAACCCAAAACGGATATGCCAGGCGAGTGAGAAAAGAAAAAAAGGAAGAAACTCGACATTCGCTTTGCTCCAGCCCTTAGTGATGCAGATCCAAGGAAAAGAAGGGAGGAAAAAAAGATGGCGAGGGAGATATGAGAAAACCAGTTGAAAAACGCCGAGTTGATGCCTTTTTGCCAAACAGTGAAATTGTGGTATAGCGCGCGCAACAGCAGTTCCTCTCTAAAACCTTTTTCTCCGGGAAAACGAGGTGGGAATGTCCGAGGGGGCAGGGTCTTTTTTCTCTTCTCTTTTCTTGTTTCGTCAGGTTTGTTTTCGCTTCTCACGAGGTCGTCACCACAGGATAGTCGTCTCTGGCAGCGGGCCCTGGTTGTCACATTATCGACGTGTACTCCTGGTAGCGATCCCAACCAAAGTTGCCGTAGCCCGTGTGGACTCCGCATTGCGCCGGCGCCAACATGCTAGGTAGCGGTAACGCGGCGGAGATGCCGGCCGTCACGGTCGGGGAGCTGTAGTACAGACCGGGAGCCGAGAACGGGGCGCTGTAGGCGGGCGTCGGGGATGGGATTTGCACCTCGCTCATGCCCATCGTCACCCAAAGAGAGCCGTTCGAGTCGCCAGACGTCGAGGCAACACTTGGGCTAGACGGCAATATCCTCCAGGCCTCCACAGCGGGAAGGCTAGTAGCAGGGGTGGGCTGAGACCACATGGCCATAGTGACGGGAGAGCTGGGAAGGAGAGGTGGGGCTTGGCGGATGGGCTCGACAATCTTGGGTGGCGGGGAAGCAACTGCTTCATCAGGCCCTCAATCGAGTTCTTGACCTCTTCGCTCTTGCCGCAAAGCAGCTCGCCGACGCCTCCCTCTTCTAGGCCCTCGAGAGCCGAAACGTGTGTGCGGTAGACGAACCTGTTGATGGCTTGCACAAAGTCCTCGTGAAGCTTCTTGCATTGCTGCTCCTTCTCCGGCCAGTCGTAGGTGTTGGCCTTGGTATCTACGCAAAGATATCCTTGTGATATTCGACTAGGGCATCGATGGAATCGGTGGTGAGCTTGAAAGCGACCTCATTGCGGAGGACCATGTCGACGTGGACGATGTAAGCTTCGACGTGGAGGAGCTGGTAGTTGAAGAGTGCCTCCACCAAAGGGTTGGGATCCCTGCGTAGTTCAGTCTCGGGTGCCTTGGGGAGCATGACTGACGTTAACGTCCAGTAAGCGTTGGGTGACGAAAGAATCTCGGTAAGGCATCGCTGGTGCTGAGGTACGCTGTTGAGGGGACGCTTCACCCTGTTGACGCGCTTAAGGGTCTGTGTAAGCCACGGCTCAACCTTGGAGCCCAACACCACGTTGACTGAGGAAGCCCTGGGCGCAAAGGCCGCAGCCGAGGCCGGTAATAGCTGAGGAGGCATGGTCTGGTTCTGATGTGCGAGGAGGAAGGAAAGGTTGGAAGGGGAGGGGCGAAAGTGTGCGGAAGAGTGTCTGTCGTCGATGTCTTGGCGAGTATGGGTTGTCAAGGTCCTGTTTGGAGAGGAATGGGGTGAGGGTTATCAAAGTAGAAGAAGCACTTGGGACGAGAAGAGCATATATAGCAGGCTCAAGTGGTGAAGGCTAAGTCTCGTCGTCGTTGAAAGAGGAGCTGTCCTTGTGTGGGTCTGAGGGTGAGTGGGAGGACGAGTGCTTTTGTCTTTGTTCGGAACCCAGGCGACAGGTACGCGGCAAGGCAAGGGGTGGGCAGATAGAATGAGGCTTGAGGAGGGTGGCGGAAGGAGACGGCGAAGGAGGGAGGGAGGGTATATCCAAGAAAAGAAAAAGAAGCAATGGGAAGCCGGGGAGGGAAAAGAAGAAGAAGGTGAAGAAGAAAAAGAGAACAAGGGACAAAGGGGATCGTGGGTAGTAAAACGGAGCTGGCGGTCCAGAATCAAGGAATCAACTGTTTACACGCCCTGCTACCGCTTGTAGGGTAAAGAGAAGAGAAATTGGACGAGGTATTCGTGAGGAAGGAAAAGGAAGGAGGACAAGAGTGAGATCAAGATGAGGGTGGGTGGGCTCGTGATATAGATGGGGTGAGATAGGACAGGGGGGGAGGAGAGCCGGTAGAGGGACCGGAGGGAGGGGTAGGCCGTCGAAGCGACGGCAGTATTACGGAGGGCCCAGTCCTCAGGAGCAGGAGGAAAAAAAAGAAAAGAAAAGAAAAACGAGGGAAAAATGGAACCTAGAGAGGTGAGCAGCCACCACAATGCGAAGAGTGCCGGGGCAAGAGGGCCTGAACAAGCGCCGAAGGGGGGCAGCTTCCCACTATTTTCTCTCTCTCAATGTTCCAAGTTCCGACTCCCTCCCTCTCCTTGGTACCAAGCGCAGCTTCGGGGCGGCGGCACTGCCTGCTTCAATGCTCTTCGACTGACGCGCTAGTACATGTGGGAGACCTCGGGCGCTGAGCAGCCAAATGGGGCTGTACACCTTTGCCAGAAGCTGGTTTTGTGGGAAAGCCCGGGCCTGGCCATGTAGAGTCCATGTACTTGCAGCATGCAGCGCAGTAGGGCATCTCCGGGCACCCTCTCTTTTCGCCCCTAACCGGCCGGAGGATACACCCAGCCAAAGTGCCTCCCATTTTTTTCTTCTTCCCAGCTGCACGTTTAACTGGGCAGAGCGAATTCAACCTCAATTTTCGCCCTTTGTCTTTTTTCTTTTTCTTTTTCTTTTTCTTTCCCTTCCTTGTCCCGTCCGTTTTCCCCCTCCTTCTTGGTACCCAGCCAGCAGCACCCAGAACCCTGTTGTTCCGGCGGTAACCACGCCCCCATCGCTTCACCCCCTCTATTTTCCATCTTGGCCTAACCCCTCCTTCAAGCTTCACTCCCTTGTCCCTCTATCGCCAGAGCAGGAAATTCTGGGTCTGGTAACCGGCTTGGTGGGGTGGGCCGATGGGGTGCCAAACAACATGCAGCCTCGAGTGGAAGTGTCGAACTGAGGTTTATTGCGTATGAGGTGGAAAAATTAAGTCGTCTCCATCACGATTTTCGAGCACGGCATCAATGTATTGTGGCCACACACCAACCACGCCAACTCGGGATAGGAAAGGCCCTTTTAGGTCCTTGTGAAAATGAGGATCTTTTGGGGCCCAAGAGAGCCCTGGGAGAAGAGAGAGAGAGAACTACACCCTACCCCCTTTACTCCCGCATCGCATTCGTTTTTTCGCGTGGCTGCCATTCAGGCCCTCCCCGAGAGCCATTGGAAAGAGGCCGCTTCTCGTTCCGTACCATGTACGCTTCATTTCGGTCTGGGGCTTCGCATCCGCCCAAGATTTGATAACTGCGATGACTAGGTAATTCACCACAGCCCAGCCACCCAGCACACAGAAAGGGCACGGAATAGCCCGGTGAGCATGAGGGCGGAGGAGCAGGAGCGCAGGAGTGCAGGAGCGGTGGAAGCGGCCCCTTCCCGAAAAGGGACGGACTTGGTCAGGGCTTCCTAGTGCACATTACATAGTTCGTTCCCAACCAAGCCAAGTCGCGCACTGCTTTTGTGGCGCCCATCAGAGCATTCTTTGGCCAAAGCGTGCAACCAAAGAGCCTTACCCCGATATGGCTACATTGAGGAAAGGGTGACATGCGGAGGAGACTTGAGGAGCTGCACTAGCAGTTAGGCAGGCGGGGCGACGCTAGCATGACTGAGATGGGTCTCGTTGACTGAGGTGGCGCCGCCTCGTCTTCCGAGAGTCTCGGCTGTCAGGACCCTCCTTCCCCTCATTGAAAAGCGGAAAGAGCAAAGAGGCAGACTCAAGTCGGAGGAAAGGGCAAGTCGCCCTGTAGCTTCAAGAATGTGGCCCCTCTCGGCAACGTCTAATACAGTGAGGCCTGACATGCGCGAGAACTAGTGCCCTACGTCGCATCACTCTTCAATATTGTCTCCTCGCCCGGGCTGTTAGGCTCAGGCTAAAAGAAGAGAAGAGGAAGAGGTAAGAAGAGGATAGATATTGTGAGGGGCTCCTCGAAGGTGGAGCACGAGCAGCACCACTTTTCGATTCGTTCTCGATGATCAGAGGAGGCAGGAAGTAGCGGTGCACAATTGCACTCTCCAGAACCGACCTGATACCAATACTCAATACGACAATACAAAATGGAAAAGAATTGAGCACTCTTTACGTTTGCTTGGCAACTTCTGAGCCGTCGAGCCGATCGAGTTTTGCCATCGACGATATCCAGGGACACGAATGCGGTGACGACGCAGGGCCCAAGCTGCGCACCCGGCTCAGGCAACAGAGTGCCTCTTTCGCGGGGGAGGAGGGGAGGCAAAAGCCAGAAGGGAAAGAAGCCCCCAAAAAACCAAACGAAACAAAAAAGATCGAGAGGCAGTGCCCCCAAGCTGCATGTGCAAATGCACCAGTACGAGAACGGCAGTCTCCTTACTCCCCTCCCCATCCAGTGTGGGAAAAGAAAAGTTTTTTTTTCCTTTGATTATTTGGGGTGTACTATTCCTGGTTCTGAGTGGTCGTGAAGCACGAGGTACCTGTCGTTTGTATCATTCAAGCACACACACAACGAGCAAGCTTCAAGATATCAATTACGGGGAGGGGTGGAAGGATGAAGCCTAACAAAGCTCCATGTCCCGATTGTATTTTAAGTTGCGTCCTGTCTCTTGGAAGCTGAAAACCCGCTTCAGCACGGTTGTAGACCTATTTTCCTGCGCCACCAAAAATGCACCCTCGCTCCCAAGCCCACACCCTCACCATCATAATGTACAAAGTATGCTATCCCTATGGATACCGGCGGAATTGCTCATTTGATTGATACAAGGAACCCAAAGGCCAACTGCAATGGCCTGGGGTCGGACACGATACTGCGTGGGCATGCTGTATGAGACACGGGGTACTCCGGATGGTGCCTCCAAGTCTATCATGCCATGCGTAAGTTAGTGAGGGACAACGAGGAGATGACATAGCAGGTCGCGGCCGGCCCTCGGCAACGGGCCACTTCTCCCCTGTGAAGGCAATATACGAGCAAAGAAGAAAAACCGGGCGATGATGAATGTTGCCTCCCTCTCTTCGGCCGAAGGCCTCTCGGTGGGTTGTCGGTCGCCCTCAAGGGCCGCATCTTTGGTTGCCTCATAATTGCCCGAGGACTAGCGCAATTAGAACGACACACATTATCGGGCCTCCAGCAGATACGCCTATTCATGCGAGGCCACTCTTTTGCTTCCTTGACACCTCCAGCTAATACATTTTCCTGCACAGCTTCACTGGGTAAGGGTGGGTTTTTCACTAGCGCAAGGGAAGGGAGGGTGGTTCACTCTGGTTTCCCGGGCTTGGCCAAAAATTGAGATGAACTAATAATATTCCTCAATAAAAAGGTGTGTTCCGACAATTTTCATGAGGGAATCAAGGTTCGCCAAGCAGGAAGCGCTTGCGTGTCCTTGCTGCCCCCGGTAGACATATGCCCAGTTTGCCAGTGGCAGATCTTCCGTCCTACGCACGGATGCCGCCATCACGCTTCAAGGCCACCAGGTTCCGATGGACTGACCGGCTGTGGAGGACCCAGTCAGCCAGTCAATGTCCCCAAGTCCCCACACACGACGATAGCTGGGACAAGACAAAGCCCCTCTCTCGATTCATGACTTATATTTCCTAACAAAGGCTCGCCCACCCTGGTCTTTTTGTTCTCCTTCCCCCTGGGACGGCGAGGTCCCACGGCAAGATGGTGAACCGTCGATGCTGGTAGTCTGGTCGAACTGCGGAGTCTTCAAGACATCACGGGGCCGGGCTCTAGCAAATGAGGATGCCGGCATTTTCTGCCCTTCCTAGGCGGCGCCCCTGCCCCCGGTCTTGTCTTTGCTTCTCATCACCCAAAGGTACTTTGTACGTATCGAGAAGAATGCCGATCGCGTCCCTTTGGGACGATGGGGTCCCTTTTTCCCCATTGCCGGGTCTGTCAACCACAGCAAGGGCAAGTTCCTGGGGAGAGGTAAAACAAGCTAGGAAACGCCACATTTCTTTTTCAACCTTTGGCTTGATATCCCCAGTACATGACTGCAACACACACCCTTCTTCTCCCTCGCTCTTTATACTATAGGTGGGTGTGCGTATGTGCGTACGTGCGTACGTGCGAGGTCGATGGGGCAGGAATAGAATTCCACGCGCAATATCTGCCTTGGGGGAAATAAGAGGGTGTCCGTCGTATCCTGTGGAAGTTGAACTCCGGCTGAGATGTCCCGGCCCAGGACCACTTAACTAGCTCGCGAGGGCTTGGATTCCTCGTACGTCAAGGTAAGACATCGGACTCTCTCATCCTGCCGTTGCCCAGGTGTAAGTCTTTGATATGCATGTCTCGCTTCCCTCTTGCACACACACACACACACACACTCACACACACACATATACACCTGTAGACACCGTAGACATTGACATCTGCATAAGCATCCACACATCCGCTCAACGCGCGTAAAGAAAAGGTCTCACTCATTCATACCCTGAATTGTTCGAGTTCCCGCCGCCTTTTGACATGCCATCATCCAGACTGCCCTGTTTCAAATGCACGTGCGTGAATGCAGCTGTTGCGTTGTATGGGGAAACTTGGGTCGAGAGTGGATGTGGTTACATGAAGATGGATGGGGGTGGTTAACAGTGGGGTGTCAAAAAACTAGTCTAGCATGAAGTGAATCCTTAATGGGTGCAAAAGAACCGACCTCGGCGCTTCGCCAGACACGGAACGCCTGGGATGGATGGAGCACGCTGGGTGCAACATGTCGCCATTCGCCTAGTTATTATTTTTCTTTCTTCCTTCTTGTTGACTCACATCCGTCTGCCGATGTTGAACCCTGCAGATGTGAGCGAGATACTCGCACCGCACGATGGACCCCCATTTCTAGCCGTCTTCTTTTTACTTGCATCGTCGCTCGTCCTCACCCCCTTGCCCCTTGCACTGAACCAGAGAGTGTTACCTTTTTTATTTATTTTGGGAGAGAACTTTTGTTGCGTCACGGAATCTATCATGTTGCTCAATGTCGGTGCTTCTTGCCCCGGCTTCATATTAAGCCGCCATGTAATAAGGCGAGGGCAAAAGACACCGCCCCTAATAAAAGATTTTACCAAAAAGTGACAAAAGATGTAGGTCTCAAGCTGGACCCCTTTCGGCTCATCTCTGCATTTCCATTTATTATCTGCGCAAGGAGGGATCGATCAATCAGCGGAACTGCGCGGATCCACCACCCGGAGCAAAAGGAAGCCCGAGAATGACGGATCGGGGTGGTTGCGCCTGGCTCTGGAGAATGACATCCTCCCCCGGGAAGACGATTGCATTTTACGGGTTATTCGCCAGCTAGGGCTCTTTGACGGGTGGTGAAGAGGAAGCACGGGGGATAAGCTGAGCCGCCACCATCCCAAAGTCAAGGCAACGTTGATTACAAGTCGAGGAGGGCTGACCCAGGCTAGATTTCCCGCTGTGGGGAGGTACCCGACGGAGATGTTTCCTAGGGGAACAGGTGCTGTAGATCTACCGGACGCCATTCTGTCTTTCCTTTTTTGTTCTCTTGGGACCTTCTTTTTCGTCGAGCTTGGTTTTCTGGTGTGGATTTGTACACCTCTCTCTCTCTCTCTCTATTTTTTTTTTTCTTTTTCCTCTTTGCAAATTCCCCCTTCTTGTCCAATTTGTTTTAATCCATTTTACCATATCGATGTTAGTTGATGACATCTACTCTGCTCCGTTGACACTGGCCCGCCTTGCATGTTTGCCCTGCGCGCTTTGTGCTGCCGCGCAGCTTCCGGAATCGATGTAATAGCAGGGGGCGGTAGGACAATTCGATTTGATTGATTACAAGTACGAGGTGCAACGGACAACACCGTCCCCTTTCACTACCGAGGTACTGTGTCCCGACCAGCCCCGGAGGGGTTAGTAATTTTCCGCCGCCGTCGCCTGTCGCTCAGCTCGCCCCGATTGCAGGGCGGGCAGCAGGCGAGCAGCGAGACAAGAAGAAAAAGGACCCCAACGGTGCATTGGATGGCAACACTGCTTTGATGGCGTCCGCCCGCCCGCGTACTTTGCTGGGCCTGGGCCGGCCAGCCCACTGCATATGTAAAAGACTACATGGAGGCGAGGCGGCCACATTTTTCAACCTTGTTTTTATGCAGTGTATGGAGGGCAAGGATGTGTAAGTGGACGAACACGTTCTTTGGGGGAGAGGGGCGAAAAGGTATGCCTCAAATCTCACTCACTGCTTCCTGCTGCTTGTACAAGTAGTTTCCTTCTCACCCACTCTTTTACTCCATGGCCGGGGCTTCAACAGCCTCGCTGCCGGTACGCACGCATAGCGCATAGGCCACATATACGTCCCCGTCGTGTGTGCCGTCGTGATCCTAGCTGCATTTTGGGGCTCTCGTTTGTTTTCGATGATACGATCCGTACGAGGGAATAAGCCTGGTTGACTTTGGACCACCCTTGTGAGAAAGGGGAATGAATCTCATCATCCAACTTTTTCTATTCCCTCTCTCTCTCTCTCTCTCTCTCTCTCTCTCTCTCTCTCTCTTTCTGGGGTGGTGGGGGCGTGTGTTCCTGCAGCTCCGTCTCCCTCGCAAAGGGAGAGAGAGAGAGAGAGGGGTGGGCATGATGCGAGCTTGCTCAAACCAACTGGATCCATCCACCATTGAACCTCACTCCCCGTGCATCAATCGAGGTCTGACATCAATTTGATCAATACCTGCCCACCTTGCCAGCCGTGCCAGCCGTGCCCGTTTTTCGATGGATTAATCCTAACATCACTCTTCCCGGCCAGCTGGAAGACCCTAACCTCGCACGCATCCATGTAAGCAAATTGACGGGCTACTATTTCTTCCTTGTAAGCGAAATGGAAAGGGAAATAAAAAAACAAAATGACATCAAATATCCCGGGTTGCTCGGCATCTTCCATGTGCCGGGATTAGTTTCTTCTTGGACTACCAACATTGAGTATTTTCCCTTGGCCCAATGTTCTCAGCTCCATTTGTGAATATTGAAACAGCTCGAGGTGACCAACTAAGATAATAGTGGGGGAGAGACCCGGGGGTGTGGACCTCGAAAATCGGACAGGCTCCGAAACCCAGCGAAACGAAGCAGGCGAGGAGGAGGCATCATTATCATGGATGGCAGAAACGAAACAGATCCATGGAGACCTAGAACTTTCCTGGGGGATTCCTCGAGGGTCTGTCTATCTTGTTTGATGAAAGTGGTGGCTTGTGGCGCATGGAGCGTAAGACCTTGTCATCTCATTCACCCACCCTATCGTCACTCTAATATCTCATCCTCTCACACACACACACTCTCTCTCGTACTTTTGGGCAATCGATGGAGATTTGTTGCTTCGTTCTCTTGTTGATCACAAGATCCGCGCAATCTCAAAAAGCCAAGGATCATAGACCTTTTGGTCAAAAATGGCCCATCGCCCCGAAATCAGGCACTCGTAATCTCGAAAGAAGGCGGCCGCGGGAAAAGCCATGAGACCTATCCCCCAGTCGGGAAGACAGGCGCTCTCTCGGATCGTTCCCGTTGGCTTGTTTTTCTTTTGTTCTTCTTCAAAATATCCTCTGACAGGGGAATTCGTCTCGAATAATGGGAAAAAGGAATGAGCGCCGGGGCAGGAAACCTTTGGGTTATGCCATTTCAAACGATGCTTGCTTCTTTTTCTGGAAGCGGGAAGCCGGGGATTGCGCCTTCATTCTACTTCGTACTTCCTCAGCCGGGGCCACAGTTTACGATTTTGGATCTTACATGTATACTTGAGGACGAGGAGCCTGCGGCTTTTTGCCCTTGGGAAATGACCGTATCATTGATCTCGGGCGTGGGCTGCGAGGGCGCCTTTGTTGGTGGGCGGCCACTTGTAAGTGTGGGTGGGACCATTGATGAACAATGAGCATTGAACTTTGTTAAAAGTCAAGCGGGTTTGTTAGTGGTACACCCACTCAAAAAGAGCCCTGCTCATCAATTCACTTCATCACTCAAGAGCTTAAGAGAAACTACCGGAATCGACGAACCCAAGCAGCGGGCGCTCGGCGAGCATCAAATCCGTCAAATTTGTCTTTTCTTCATTTTTCCATTCTAGATGTCTTCTGACCACGTTCAGCCCACCTCTCTTCATTTTATTTTCCCATATTTTCCCATATTTTTCCTTTTTCCTCAAAATCTTTCCACCTTCTTTTTCGTCAAAATGAAGCCGAGTTCCGCCAGCCTTGGACCCGATCTACGAGATTAACCCTCCCTCGTCAGCCATGACGGCATGACCATGCGGAGCCCGTTCTGCATCGTCGGAAATTGGCCGGCCTGGGATGGCTCTCCAGTCAGAAGGCTGATTCCTCTCGTGGAGAAGGGGGAGGTGTAATAAAAATTTTAGAGCAACAGACCAAGGAAGCTTGCAGTAATAACTTCTTTTTTTCTTTTTTTTTTTTTCTTTTTCTTTTTTTCTTGGTCTGGCCCCGATTATGCAGGTTAGACAAGCCAGGGCTAGCTAGCCCGCCATCCATCAAATAATACAACAAGATGGTCACCGGGACAGCATTAGCTGAGAAGATCAAAGCCAAAGGACCATCAAAGGACTGGATGGGAGAGGAAGGACA
This sequence comes from Parascedosporium putredinis, assembly GCA_949357655.1. Lineage (NCBI taxonomy): Eukaryota > Fungi > Ascomycota > Sordariomycetes > Microascales > Microascaceae > Parascedosporium > Parascedosporium putredinis. The sequence goes on along the minus strand of CASHTG010000020.1, from coordinate 339,622 downwards.
GGAATGAGAGGAAATCTCGTCATGCAACCGTGATTGAGCTGGATGTAATAGATCTTTTCCTAATTTGAGACTATTATATATTTGATATGTTGGACGCACCCGGAGGAGGGAGAAGAGGAGGGGAGTGAACGTAGGACGATAAACAAGGGGAGATTAGCGCAAAGTCAATATCCTTCAATTGATCACCAACGGGGAAAAGGAAATCGACGATGAGGCAACTCTCTTCTCTTCTTATGAGAAGCGTTCTCGCCTTCAGAGTATAGCAAACATGAAACTTGCCAGGCGCAGCACGCTCTGTCTTCGCCTCCCTCCCCTTTCTCCGCCCCACAGCCAGTGCCAGGTTCGGCTTCTGCCATGGGATCGCCCAAGCTTAACTGGCGTTCCCCTTCATGCAGCCTCTCCCACCCCTAAGAAAAGGAAAAGAGCTCAAAGTCGAATGGGAAAAGCAGGAAGAGGGGGGTTAAAAGGTACGGCATGGGTGGAGACGGACCCAAGAGAATGGGGAGAGGCAGAAAAGGGTGATGAGAAGGGGGGAGGGGGCAGCAACTGGGCCAGGACGGGTAACGGCTCGAGCCATTCCAACGGAGGGTGGGGTGGGGAGTGAATGAACGATCATATTCACTTTTTCTGGGGTAATGAGGACGAGGGAACAAGGGGCGCAGTTCTCACGCTCTCTTCACGGCTCTCCCTTGATCTCTGGCGGGTGGTGGGTGTATCGTGGTGAGCACTAGGTTTTTTGTTCGCAAATGTTGGCCTAGGGGTAAATGTAGGCGTGTGGGTATAAGTGCCCATTGGAATTGAAATCCCCTTTCCCTCCCCCTTCGGCCCGCATGGAGGGTCGAGGCTGGCTCAAGTCCCCTATCAAGACATCGCTCTACAACGCGTCCAAGACGAGACGGGCAAGAGGAACAACGTACACTTGCCGTCAAAATCGAACCCGGATGGAGAAGGGGGCCCTAGCTAAAAACGGGCTGGCTGGGTTTTAGGAAGGGGAATATTATCATCGCAAAGAATTGCTCCCCACCCCCAGGGCCCGGATCAGACCTATCAAACCCCAACCAAGGCGGAACAAAAAGGTACTTGATCCCCTCAAAGAAAAGAAAGAAAAGAAAAGAGAAAAGGTCCAAGTCGCATTGATATGCTGAGCGCTGTCAAGCAGCCATGGATCGCCGTGAACGCAAAGTACGCTACTGGGATACTCCATCTTCCATGTATGTATACCTCCGAGCACAAAGGAGGCTTGCTCCCGGAGGAAGTGGAAGGGAGGGGGATCTGGATATGGATGGCTCGACTTGGAGCAAATCAGAGCCCGGAAACGTCGTCTTGGAAAGGTGGCGACAGGGAAGCGAGCTGGTGCGTTCGAGGCGAAAAGCGCACTTCTGCCTGGCCATTGGCTGCACACGCAAAGACTTGCACTCAACCATGTGGAGACGCAACCGTCCAAAAGCCGCATCTCGCATCTCGATTGGCTCAAATCCGGAATAGGGTACTTGTCTTAAGCAGCCAATGACACGCCTGGGACGCCTCGTCTTGGACAACCTCCTCTCCATTCGGGATTCGAGGACTGTCCCGTTTGAGGTTGGGAAGCTTGCTCTTCGTACTAGTACCGCCTCTCTCCTGTATGTTTTCTTGAATTCTTTTATTTTATTTTCCTTTTTTATTCATGTTCCTTTTTTAGCTAACCCCCCTCCCCTGCCCAGAGTTTACACGAGTTTGGTTCCAGACGCGGATAGGCGCAAAAAGAAGGGATGGGCGGTACTTTCGAACAAAACGGCCTTTTTCGCTGTATCATCTTTCCATCACCTTGCTTGGTTTCCCAGGGCGACGTGGAGGTGGAGGCGGAGGAGGTGCAGAGGGACCTCCTCTGAAACTTGCTCCGCGAGAGAAAGAAAAACATGTGTTGCGCTTGCAAATCATATCGTGAGAAATTATCGCCAGTCACAATTCAAGAAATCAGGCCCCCTCAAATCTCTTGCGAGACAATGCTCGACTTGCAAGTCATGCAGTTGATCAGGAGGAGGCCCTGCCCTTTACTCCTCCCCCTCTTTCCCCGCTCTCTTCCCTCTCGCCGTCCTATGAGGATACGATGGAATGATGACCACTCCGTCAAGGCGCCTCTTGGAAGAAGAGGGGAGAGAAAAGGCGAGGAAAGGGCCTCGTCGCGCGCATTTCGAGCTCTGGTCCCTTGCCTTTCCAACCCCCGTCCGGTTTCCCTCCCCCACCCTTGCACTTGCTCTTGCATGACAGAAACCGGCTCACTGTCGCAACAGACCTCAAGACGAGGCAGAAACCTGTTGGACAGCAGCCCTTCTTAAAAAGAGTAATAAGCGAGGGGCCCAGTATCCGGCGGGTGGGTCGGCGCAGCTTACCCTCCGCGTCAAGCAAGCTTGCACGAGGCGAGAGACGCGCTGCATCCGTTGTCGCATCTCAAAAAAAGAAAGAATGTGGAAGGAAACAGACGAGGATGTCCGTGAGAGCGAAAGCGGCCGTCACCACAGCTCGGCTCTGCATCTGTATCAATGCGCGCGAGCAAACCCGTTCAAAGTGGCCGAATATTGGGTGGTTCAGTGGATATCAATCACCGTTCCGTCTCCCTCTCCCCACCCCTCTCTTAGCTTGGAGGGTGTTTGGAGGTTTTGAGCTCGAAGCTGGTAAATGGGGGCCAGGCTTCGGGCCTCGGCGGAATACTGGGCGAAACTGAAGGGTTCAGCACCCCCACGTAATCGATTCAATGGGTGTCTTTCCCCCACGATCTAACACCCCACGCCTTGGGGACCCCAAAACTAGCGGCTTGATTTTTCCCCCTTCACTTCACCCGTCCTTCCTACTAATAATAAGAGTCACACACACACACATCCACGAACACTGATCATCCACTACAACCAAACCCACGCGCTTCGGGTGAGACATGAGTCGTCGCCCGGCTATTCGAGGTTAAATTTTCTTCCCTTCATGTCCCCTTTTCGTATCCGTGTTTGAAAGGGGGAAATAATGCGCGCACATATGAACAATGAGAAAGAATAAAGGAGGGGCGTGTTCGTAGGCAGACAAAAAAGACGACTTCCTCAAACATCCTCAACATACCAACAAGAGGAATCCTCTAGGCTGCAGGGAAACAAGCGATAGCGCGTTGGCGATTTGGGAAGTATGAGAAGTCCAGCTGGCCACCCTGTAGCCTAGATTACCATGCAGGAAAGTAGACGGCCTCTTTCTTTTCCTATGTTTTTCCGTTTCCCAGAGGCGGACGGATCTTCACCGGGACGGCGAGTCCGGTCAAGCATGCAGAGTGAAAGGAGGGACAAGGTGGAGGGGGAGAAGGGAGCCGAGAGGTTCCGCCTCCTCGGTGGGGCCCGCGCGGAACATTGACCCATCAAAGCTGCTTAAGATGTGGCTACTGCACGTGTCAAGTGTGGCTGGGTGTATGCCAGGCTCCACTTTTCCCCTCATCTGGATTGGGCTGCTGCTATTTTTGGGCAGGCAGGAAACAGGAAAGAACGAGGAAGGCCCCTGCACTACCGAAAGAATTTAGTGGCCGGTACTCGCCCCCGGGCTGGGCTGGACTGGGCTGGACTGGGCTGGTCCTTGCCTAAAAACTTGCCTCACCTGGATTTTGTATTCCCCAGCTGCGGCGGCGCCTGCCTTGAACCCCATTGTTCCTCGCTTGCCTTGCTCGTTAACTCGTGTCCGTGAACTTTGCCAACAAAGCAAGCGGCGCTGCACAATAACCAAACTCCCCATGTCGGTCCCAGGCTTTTCCGAGCCTTGACGCCACCCGCAAGCTTCTTTATTTTGGGGATCGAGGGGGGCGCGATTGTGAATGATGTGGTCGAGTGACATCGATCACATGATGCACAGACGCGTTCAACTGGAAGGACCGCCACTTGAAATCCACTGGTCAATATGTCGGAGGAGGCAGCCCACGCCCAAGAAAAAACCCAAGCACTGCACTGTTCCGAGTCATCAGTCATCGCGCATATCGTTGCCAACCGAGATGCAGCGATCTTCGCCATTTGACCGCCCTCGCAGACCGACCTGCACATCCAAGAACCCCATGATATCTGGCTTGCCAACTCGCTAGTCATGAGACCTTGAATCCGCGGATAGAGATTTTCCGAACGAGGGTGCGGGTCCACGTTGGGGAAGTGACAAAAAAAACCCTTCCGTCGACGTCATCCTACGGGGATAATTGCTGTTGCTCATCGAAACTGACCGCCGGGACCCCTAAAAGTCCCTTGTCTAGTCGGCTTTTTTAGGGAGGGGGCGGTGGGAGCGAGTGATACGGATGAAACCTAACCGCTTGGCAGGCCCAGGAAGCGCGGTTTCTTTCTCTCCGCCTCTGAACCAGCCACTCCGTAATTCAGCAAGCCCCAGCTGTCTTCTGGGTTCCATCCTCTCAGGTCGAGGTCGAGACTATAGGGCCAGATGTTGCCGTAGCCACTGTATGATTTTATGATATTGTCTGATTAGTTGTGGTGTTTCCTAATCTTCCGTCGCCTCATATCAAATCGACGTGTAAACGGGAGACGCAAGCCACAGGTCCCGAATCCCAACTCTTTACAGCCGTTGATAGCCACTCCACTGCACCCCTCCCCCTTTGCCCTTTGCCGCCTCAATTAAGAGGGGAGCAAGAGAACCACGCTCCACGTCCTAAAGGGGACGCGTCAATTTATCGCCACATTCGTTTAGATGGCCGTTCCTCCAGCCGACGTGGACAGGCAAGCCCCTCCTCCCCCTTCCTTTCTTTTCATCCTAAGCACAGGCCAAACACGCTCGGCCAAGTGTCGCTTCACGACAGGTCGACCAGGTCAGCCGGGTCAGCCGAGGGACTCGGTCGACAGTATTATCAAAATTCTCAGCCAAGGGGAGGGGTTGGTTCCTCTAAGCTTCACTCTAAGCACGCCCGTTTCTTCCCGCCTGGACCCAAGGCCCCAGGACGTTTCCTCTTCCCCATCCCGTGGAGGAATGGTCTTCTGAGTCACGCGCCCCCTCCTGGTACAGTTGAAATGACCCTGGTGAAGTCGTCATCGTGGTTCTTTCCATCCTCGAGGACGACATGGGGCAACCCTTGCTTAGATCCGTACAGGGGGATAGAGGCGTCGGGGTCTGGGCCCCCTAAAGACGTGGTTGACCAGCATCGCATTATGGCTTGAGAGCTGGTCAGAAGTCCAACCTAGCCCAGCTGGATTTGTCGTCAGTTTTAAGCGTGCTAGTCTGAGAATCATGCAGCTCGAAATGCGACATTTCTCTTTTTCACTTGATCCCCGCCACTCTGCAGGTCTGCTTGCTGATTGTCTGAGACCAGTGGTTAGTGTCACCAGCCCTATCTTCCAACCCTTCTTTTTTTTTTTTTTTTTTTACTTCCCCTCCTTCCTGCTCAAGAAATCATGCAGTTCAAATGGTCAAGCGTAATGTGCACCAGTGAAGAAAGAGACCCGAGTCTCGATGTTGGTTGGAAGAAGTAATAACCAAATCATCGTGTGCAAGTCTGGAGCCCTCGAAGTTATTCGGCGTGTGTGCAGCCTGCTATCCGTCTCGTTGGTTTTCATCACATGGCTAGAATAGAATGCAAATAATATACAGGCAGGCCAAACAGCTTTGACGCTGAGAGAGAGGCTCCAATTCATGCATCCGAGATGGAGATGCTATGCTTTACGCCCCGACCAGTTTCAAAAGCTCGGCAATAGTCGTGGTTGGCCATTTACGTCTACGCGTATTTTGTTCGTACGTCGATGGTGGAGGGGAGCCATTAATTCTTTAGTTGAGACTATTGACCCGGCGATGGGTGAATCAAATTAGTGCAGCCTTATACGCGGATTTGAGGCACAGGTTTGAGAGACACCACTGAGACCAGAGGGTTGAAGAGTGGGGAGGTCCGCATTTCCAGCCACAATCCCGCTGTTTGGGACTCGGAAGCGCCACTGATGAGGCTGAAGCTCAGAAACAGGGTCCTCTAATCATGACATCTTCAGTTTCGAGTCTGACGATAGCGGCAGAACCTACCAGCATATTTGGGCACTTTTTCTCTTGGAGACCATTCCCACGGCCTCTCCATAGCGAGGAATCTGCTACATTTCCATTTTTCCAAATAATTAATTCTATTCTCGGTTAAATTCTATTTTCCTACCCTCTCCGTATACGAACCCCATGGTCCCGATACTTCCCCTAGAATCAGCGAACCCTCCCTCCTGGTGCGGCCGTTCACCATGTCGCAGGACAAGGCACCCGACCTCGTCCGGGCAAAATCCACCCGCCGCAGCCCCGTCATCCCCGTATCCCTCACCGAAGCCTCCCTCGACTCGCCGACGTTTCGCACCTCCGCCGTCCATTTCGCCGACCAAGTCGACGGCATCGAGCGCTGGCTGGAAGGCTACCTCAAGACCACCTCGAAGCTCGCGCAAGACGTCATCGCCCTCGACGAGTCCATCAGCACCTACCTCCGCCAGCTCATACCCACGCAAGCCGTCGCGGACAGCGTGATCGACCACGAATACACCCAGCTGGTCCTCAAGCGAGTCGGCGATGGCGCCCGCGATTACTGGACGCAGTTTCAGGGCTTCGCCCGCCGCATGGACGTCGTGGCGGCGGACCCCATCAGGACGTTTTTGCAGAGCGACCTCAAGGCGTTCAAGGAGGCGCGGCGGCTGCTGGATAACGCGCAGCGGGCCTTTGACACGACGCTCGCGCGGTACCTGTCCATGTCCAAGACCAAGGAGCCCTCCGCCCTGAGGGAGGACGCCTTTGCTGTTTTTGAAACGAGAAAGGTTTATCTCAAGTCCTCGCTTGACTACTGCCAACTTGCCCCGAAGCTGAGGTATACCCTGGACAAGTTGCTCGTGCGAATCTCATCCGACCTGTGGAGCTCGCTGAAGCAGTACCGCTGCGTTGCTACCAATTCGCCTAAATGGAACACGGAAATCGACCGCGTCAAGGGTTGGTGCAAGGATATGGAGTCCTCGGAAAACGTTTTCAAGAGGGAAGTTCATCTGGCGAGGAGGGAAATTGGTGAGGCTACCCTTCTGACCTCCAAGCCATCGCGGGACATTGAGGACTACAGTTCCTCGACGGTAGCCTTCCTCAGCTCCCGTGGGCCCTCGTCTGCCAACGCGCCCAAGGAAGGCGAGCCCGTCATCTCGGAGCGCCAGGGATGGCTGTTCCTCAAGATCGTGGCCGGGAAGCCGGTAAGAACGGCGTGGACCCGCCGCTGGTTCTACTGCCGTGACGGTATCTTTGGCTGGCTTGTCCAGGCCCCGCATGGCGTCCTCCAGGGCGATGAGATTGGCGTTCTTCTTTGCAACGCGAAGCCCGTGGTAGGCGAGGACCGGCGTTTCTGCTTCCAGGTCAAGACGAAGAGCCAGACCATGATCCTCCAAGCCGAGACGCAGGCTGAGCTCTCGGACTGGCTCGAGGTGTTCGAGGTAGCCAAGAAGCGCGCCTTTGAAGCCAGCGTGGATAAGGGGGTGCCTCGGCCACCGGTGGTACGAATCCGGCCTTCTCTATCACGCCCCCGACCGTCCCCGAGTTCTCGGCCAACGTCCTCGACGCCATCCTGGCCGGGGAGGACGGCAGCGGCGGGGTTAGCGCTCTCGCGCCCCCACGGAAAGCCTCACGCTCAATCAGCGGTCGAGCTTCGACGTCAATGGGCCGGCACGCCGCTCCATCTCGAACCTCGGTCGAGAGCTGGCGAGGAGGATGGTGAGAGTAATAGGGAGCATGCTGCCCGCATCATCCAGAAGCTTGACCTGCATAGAAAAACTACATTTGGCGCCACTCCGGAAAACACCGCGACGTCGTCCGGGGGCGCCGGCGGCATCGCCAGCCTCATCTCCGCGAGCCACAGCTTCCTGCCCGGGTCCGGGTACGTACTTCCCCGGCCCACCACAGTGGGGGACTTGCCGGAATCGATATCCCCCAGGCAGCCTCGCACCCCCGTACCTAGCCCCTCCTCCGATCCCGACCAACCTCAGCAGGCTCGCCGTTACCGTGACGGCCGAGCGCGGCCTGGCGCCCGACGTCTCGCGCACCATGTCGACTGCGGTCATGGCCAACTATTGGGGAGCAACCCTGGAGCTCGGCGTACACGTCAACGAGCGCCGACTATCACCGGCTCACCGACGTGGACGCGAGGCAAGTGGCTGCACTACGGCGGGGAAGTAGCTTTAGGAGCGAGAGATCGGGCGGCGATGCCGCTCCCGCCCCTGGGCCTCATCACCCCGATCGCCGTCTCCCCGAGAGGTTTCCTCCCGGGTACCCTCCCGAGCTCAAGTCTCAGCATGCCCAGTTTAGACTGCTCTTCCCCAACGTTCCCATGGACGAGAAGTTGGTTCTCATCTTTAGGGCGACGTGGATGAGCTCTGGGGAAAAGGGATTCGAGGGGCCGACCCTTGCTGGCAACGGACGCATCTACGTGACGCCTGACAACATGTACTTTTACGGCCACCAGCTTGGCCTCGTTGTGGCATATTCCATAGGGCTCGACTTCATCGCCGAGGTCACTGCCCACGCCGGCCAAGACTGCGATTTCATCGTTTTACGGCTTGGCCAAGACTACAACGACACCGGTCTAACTCGCATTACTATCAAGACATTCCTCGAGGATGTCCGTCTCTTGCACGCCCGCCTCAACCTCTTGGTCGATGATCTACAGGCAGAGGAGCCCATGGAGGCGGACGAGATCGTTACGCAGCTCATCTGCCTCGAGAGGGAAGAGCAGGAGAGGAGGAGCCCAAGTGTTGATAGCTGGGAGGACGTAGGGTTTGATGATCTGTCCGGAAGTCATCACTCGCCGCGACGCCACTTCCACGTGGAACGACACGGGGCGCGACCGGGCTTCCCGCGCCACCGACTGCGGAGCAAGGTCCACCTCCCTACGGCGCCGGTCGTGTACGAACCCGAAGACATGCAGATGAAGGTGGAGGAGCGGCATTTTGAAGTAGGCGCCAAGGCATGTTTCCACATCATCTTTGGCGACAAGAGTTTCATCTTTCCCAAACTCTACTTTGACCGAAATGCCCGAGATATTGTCCAAGGGCCGTGGACGCTGGCAGACGAGGGCCGCATGAAGCGCGAGTTCACGTTCAAGGCCAACTCGGTCGACATCCTCGGCCGGGCCAAGACGTGCGACGTGACGGACGTGCAGACGATTGATGTGCACCGCGACCACGTCACGTACGAGGTGACGCACGTCAAGACGGCGTGGCACCTCCCGCACTCGCAATACTTCAAGATCGTCACCAAGGTCGTCATCACGCACGTGGCCAAGTCCAAGTGCAAGCTCGCCATCTACATCAAGACGGACTGGAAGAAATTCCCCAGCTTCTCCAAGAGCATCGTGGAGCGGCAAGCCCTCAACGATGCCGAGGCCGACGCCGAAGAGCTCGCCGAGGCCGCGACGGACCAGGTCCGCCGCCTGGGCGCCCGTAGCCGGACCAAGCGCGCGATTCAGGTGTACGGGCACGTTGGCCAAGAATCGCAGCCCACGCCATTCACGCCCGCAACGCACGCTGACTCGGCCAAGAAGCCGGCCGTGCAGCCACGCACGCTGACGGAGATGGTGTACGAGACGCTGCGGTCGCTGGCGCAGAGCGCCGTCACCTCCCTCCTCATGTGGGCCTTTGCCGGCCTCCGCGGCCTGGTCAAGGTGCTCACGGCCCACCGCGTCATCCTGCTCGTCACGGGCCTGAGCCTCCTCGCCAACGTGCTGCTCACCTCTATGGAGGGGTCCACGTGGTGGAAGGAGAGGACGGCGTCCCGGCTCATGGGGCGGCTCGGCGTCGGGCCCAACGTCATGATGAGTAAGGCGGTCTACCTCGAGGACCTGGAGAATGTCCAAGGTCCGTCAGGTGCCAACATCACCTGGGCCGAAGACGGTAGTGCCTGGTACGTTTCCCATCCTAACTAACGCTTTTTGACTTGCTTTATATTTATCCTCTACTGACCGTTGCGCGAACAAAACAGCTTCGCCGCCTTCCGGTCCATCAACGACGCCACGAGCCTCGACATCCCCTACCAAGACGTGGGCGTCAACCTCTCCACCGCCTCGTCCCGCTCGACGGCCCAACGCCTCCGCCGCATGCGCCAGCGGCTAGGCGCCTACCGCCACGACCTCCTCGTGGCCATGCGCATCGTCAACAGCGTCGAGCGCGAGATGCTGCAGTCCGAGTGGGAGAATTGGCTCGTGGACGAGAACGCGCGCTGCGGGCAGCTCCGGTCGGTGCTCAAGGCTGGCGGGACCGCCGATGGTGCGGAGGGAGCTGCGGGCGGTGCTGCCGACGGGGATAAGCGGGAAAGAGCCAAGGCGTGGGTGGAGGGTACTGCGGGAGCTGTTGGGCGGATATGGGGCTCCTGAAGGAAGAGAAGAGACTTGTGTTTTGAAGAAGGAAGAAGAAAGAGGCCACGAGGAGGACGGCTTGTAGGATGTTGGGTTTGAGAGAGAGAGAGGGAGAGAGCGTCTGTTTGTATTCTACCATAGTGAGCCGGGTCATTCATTCTGCTTCAGGGTGTTTATCTGTCGTCGTCGCGTCCTTTGTTGTCTTTACTTGTCATTACTTTCTCGGCGCCTCGCTCACACAGAGGTTGGGTAATCTTAGCATACGCGTGGTGTTTGCAATACATAAAACTAAGCTTGTTTTCCTTATATTTTTGTCATATAGCTAATCCCAGCATTTTCGTGTCGGTTTATTTCTACTGGAGAGAAAGCTTGATTGCGTGAATAAAACACAAAGTTTTGAGCACAGGATTTCCCCCAGTACTCTATCCAAGCCTAGAGTGCCTCATTCTAAGCCCTCACCTCAGCCATCTCGAGGAGCAACCCCGAAAACCCAGCCACCTTGCCCTTGTCCGCCAACCTCGCCAAGCTCTCCTCCACGTCCGCGTGGCCACCAATCTCCGCGAGGGTAGCAGCGCACAGCAAGATCCTTGCGCACGCCGCGAAGACGGCGGGCCGAGACGTCTGTCCCAGGGGCCCGTCGTCGGCCCCGCTGTCCACCATGGCCACGAGCATGTCGAGGCCCGGCTTCGTCCACGCCGCCAGGGCCGACACGGACGCTTCGTGCGGCTCGCCCAGATGGAGAAAAACGTCCCGCCAGCGCTTGGCCTCGCGGACCTCGTCGATGAAGAGGTTCTGCTCCTCGACGAGGAAGAGGGAGGTGTCGACCTCGAGTGCCGCTTCGAGCTGCTGGGAGCTGGGCGCCCAGCTCTCCAGGGCCGCGAGGGCCGCGTTGACGGGGAACGCGTGCCCGGTCATGCGGGCGGCCGCCGCAGCGGAGAGCTCAGCGCTGCGGGAGCCTTTCCAGGAAGCGAGGAGGCGGTTGGCGGTCTGCATGGGGATGGTGGGGGCGGCACCTAATGTGAGAGCTTCGGCACCGAGGTTTCGGATCTCTTCGTCGTCATCGTTGAGGGCGTTGTAGAGAGCTTGGTAGAAGGCCAAGTACTCTTCAGCATTCGGACTAGCTGACTTGCAACCTAGGAGGGCAAATTTGGCCGCCTCCGCCGCAGCATATCGTGTATCAAAAGGCTAGGAGGGGGTGGGAACGTTAGCCAAATAATAGGAAAGACGGGAGGATAAACTGAAAAGGGACCTACCTGCTCATCCGCGCCCGATTCTGCGATGAGGAGTCCAAATTGCCGTAACGCGGCAGACTGGTCCCACTCGGCGCCATCCGCAAGGGAGCCTAGACGACCTAGAATTGCCCCGATAGCCCGTACAATCTCGTCCGAGAGGGTTGGGTTCATGGAGACAGTTTGCAACCTCGTCCACAACCTCAGCAATGGCTCCTTTCCCGGTTGTATCTCGGGTGTGCTTCGCGTATCAACCAAGAGATTGGTAAGATTCCGTAGCGCCACGGCGAGAACATCCGTACCCTGCGCTGATGTACAAACATCCATATACAGACCAAAGACCTTTGAGATAGTTTCCAACGGCAGGTATTCGACAGTCCATACCTCTGGTAGGGTTTCAAGTGAAACCACTAACGCACTGACGTCTTTCTCCACCATCAGGCGAGCATTTTCAATATAGGAATCCACGGTATCCGAGTTGTAAAGTGCATAGACGCTCTGTTTGGCGCGTTGTAGACGAAATAGAGCGCCGTCACTATTTGCCGTGGGCTTTACGTCCGATGTAGCAAGCGACAGGTCTAAAGTCTTGAGCAATGACCCTATCACTTCCTTGCCCTCCCGAACGAGGTGTAATCCGTATTTGGATGCCTGATTCGAGACCTCTAAAAGGCAGCTTGCAGATCCGGTATCCGAGCTAGGTCGATCGGCGTCGTATCCCGAACCTCGACCAAGAGGGTAACGAGGTCTCCGTAACCCACTGTTCGGTAGTGAAAAGAAATAAAAGACGAATTAGCAAAGCACAAGATAGTCAGCATGCCAAGTTAATACGATACGCACCTGTCAACTGTGCCGGCATAACCTCTGCCAGCCTCTCAACAAGGAACTTGGCTGTCAGTAAGGCGCCGTGGAGACGATTCTTCGCCCTCCCATATTCCTCCCTAGGATCAATGGAAAGGAGATTCTTCAAAGACTCGAGCCACTCGTCATGGAGAAGACATGAGCAGAGCGTCCTAGCTGCAATCTCACGGACGTGCCAAGCGGGACTGCCGAGATAATCGGCAATGTACCGTTGCAATTCGTCTCGGAGGGCCGCAGGAGGTCCCGCCCGACGGACGATGTCCAAGGCGGGGAAGACAGCCTCCGCCGCAGCCGTCGTCGAAATCTCGTACACCATGTCCCGGCCGCTTTTGAGGAGACTCAAGAGGACAGGTGCCAAGGTGGGATACCTTCCATAATGGAGACGGTTGGCTTTGCCGTCCCAGCCGGCCTCCATCAGGGCTTTGCTCTCGCTGGTTCCAAATAGATTGTCCATAAGACCTCTCAGAAGCAAGAGTCCGCAGTTTCGAATAGCCCAACTAGTCAATATCAGCAAAGGAGACAGACACCATCAGGGCGCTCGCCACGCGTGCTCATCCACTTACATTTGGGACCGAAGACAATCAGCCGCAAGTTGCAGGCAGAGCGGGAGATATCGCTCTAGTTTGCGTTCATGATGGGATAGGTAGGATGTTTTAAAGATGCCCGTGAGCGAATTCAGTGCATGGACCTGCGGCAAGTTGGAGCCATCCGTCTCCGACACTGCTGCAGGTGTTGCCCCAATCTCCATCAACTTTTCCATGGTTCCTTCCAATGGAATCTGGTAGTTTGCCGACAATATGCCGATAACCATGGAAGGGATGCCAGCTGATCTTCTGGTGGTCGAACGTTGGGTGTACATACAGTTCAGAGTCGCCTGAAGCAGTTAAAAACATGTACGATAATAGCTGAGCAGAGTATACATATACTCACCTTGTACCATTTCTCAAGCATGGGCTCCTCGCCTTCCGCTTGTTTATAGAACCGTGATGTCTGAGAGCAGATGGCGAAAGTCTGGGAGACGGTTGTCAAGGCGCCACGATGCCTCAAAGTCGCCAGCTGTTGGAACGAAAGGTTTCCTATGGCCGAAAAGACGCGGGTGGAGGGGCAGAGACACTCCTTGCCGCCATAGTTCTTGGCGCCCTGTATTATCGCCTTCATGACTTTGCTTCAAGGATATTAGAAAACCATGTGCCGGAGAGGGTCGAAGAAAACTTACCTAGACTCATCGATCGCTCGAAAGCTATAACTCAAAAGATTCTTTGTGTCCAGACCCTCCATTTCGTCCAGATCGTCAGGCAGATGGCCCTCGGGGAATCGTCGCAGAGAACGTCCCGCACGACATTCCAAACACGTTGGCAGCACTCAAACATGTCCCCATAGAGGCGGTCAAGGCCGGCTAGCTCCTCAGGTTCGTACGTTTGCTCGTTGATGGAGAGGACTATATAGCTCAGCGCCGCGAAAACCCATGCGTCGGCGCATCGAGCACGGCGAGACCCAAGTTGTCCTCCGCGGCGGCTATCCTCTTCATAAGCGCCGCGATGAGTTCTTCCAAAAGCGCATGTTTTGCGTCCTGGTCCGGAGAGAATCTATGAAGGAGTTCGTAAGCCCGGGCAACACCGTTAGCATGGTCCGCCCGGCCAGTTTGGTTCGCAAGCTGGTTGGCCCTCGCCAGGAATTGGGCCAGCGATTCCGAAGGCGAGACGCCTTGGGGAGAAGGGAGCTATAGCGGTCATCATTGAAAAGTAGCTTTAGCAGGGTGGCCGAAATGTCTCGTACGTCGTCAAAAGGATCCATGAGTAGGTCGAGGAGAGCGCGAGACCACGTTGAATCAAAGATACTAAAAAGTATCGTGCCGTCGTCTGTCGTTTCCCACGTCTTGACAGGGACTGCCTCGAGCTGGATGATTTTAATAATGGCCTTGAGGGACGTGACATGTCGTTGGTAAGAGGCAGTCGGGACGAGCTCGGCCCTCAAGAAGCGAATGTACCATTGGAGGAAGTCCTCGTGAAGCTTTAAAGCGGCGGCGAGTTCCGGTTCAGGGTGCGAGATGATATTAGTATGGTACAGCGCAGGCTTCCGAGACTGAGCGGCGTCCGCCTTGTGGAGAGCTGCGCGCGCCCGAGCAAGGCTCCGGCGGAGTACAAAGATGCCACCGCGGACACGCTTATACATGTCTCTCAGCTTAGCGAGAAACTCGTTTCGGAAACGGGCTTCCGAGTCTGCGAAATACATGCCCAAGTGCTGTTGTAGGAGTGCGAGAGCTGTGGGGGAGTAGGGCCGGGTGGTGGATGATGAGGAGACGATTAACGACAGCGCGTGAGTACGGACACTATACGAAGGATGGACCAGTACAAGCTTGAGGAGGTCTTCCTGGAGAACGACCTGGTCGGTCTGGCCCTTGGTCTGGGTTTGGCCATACACTAACACACACACACAAAAAAGTCATTAGTTAGAGTCAAGACGTAAGAGACAAGTGGAATGGCGTACCTGGCTCCTCAACTAAACCTACCCGCTTTCCCACCTCAAGCGAGGCAAGCTGGAGAGTAGCAGGGATATCCAGATCGGTTTCCGGGTTGAGGATGCCCTTGTCCAAGCGGTTCATTCTCTGCAACAACTGGACGGAGGAGTTCTTGTCCGACTTGAAGAGCGGGACAAAGATGTAGTTCTTGACACCGTCTAATAAGGACGGTTCAGCAGCCAAAAATTCGAGCAACCATTCATGCCAAGCCCCCACAGTGAATGGGGATCTAGTAAGGAACCCCCTCTCGGATTCGACTGACAGCAACCGGTGCACCGTCGCGATGAATTTTCCAGCTACGGGACACACGAACTGCGTCTCCATCCAGACAAATACCTCGGAGAGATAGTCTTTCCAAAAGGCAAGGTCGGAGATATGTAATTCGGACTTCTTCTGCGCTTTATAGCTATTTGCGACCTCCTCTAAAGTCACCACGGACTTTGTTAGAAAGCGATCGAGGACCATGATGGCGGACTTGGCCAATGGCTTGGTCGATTGCCTCGCCATGATGGAAACTAGGGTGTCTAAAACCGTTAGCCTTACGCAAGGTGGCTCCTTGTGGCTCTGCCCACGGATCATGAGATCCACGAGAAGGTCTAGAACAAGCCTCAGCGACCTCTCCGCGTCGGACTCGTTCCATTCAAGGTACAGATCGAACAGCCTCATGTAAAGGCCGTCTGAGAGTGCCCAGTCCTTGACGGTCTGCGACTCTGACTTGGAGCACTTTTCAAGAAACCCGCAGAGCTTTACTCGGACCTTGCTACTCGAGGCTTTCGTCAGCGCCTCTCCCGAGGTCAACTGGTCGAAAATCGCATCAGCGGCACTTTGAAGGCAAGTCAGCACCATATACTAGAGGTTTCGAGTAGGCGTGGGTCAGATCTCACGCAGCTCTTTCAGCATCCGGTTGTTTCTCTAGCCACGCTACAGTGTCATGTGGGCTCTGGCTTCCAGCGACGTCCAGCTCACCGATCCCAACATCTCGACCCTCGACGACGGCCATTATTGCTCGAGTGCTCCCGGATGGCGGGGCAGTGAGATAGAGGTGGGGTGAAGATGGAATACTATGAGGCAAGTGCAAGTGCAAAATTCATGGCCAATATAAAAGAAATATATGATCTTATACTACACCATGCGGAGACGACGAATGACAAGAAAATCACCAAGACGGGCACCTGTTCATTCACTAAAAAGTCCAAACTTTTACCAAACACTGCGACTAATACCAGGCCTTGTAAGAATCGACGATGCAGCAAAAATTCGCCTGACTAAGCGGGGAAAGGGTAAAAAACCCGCCATGAGAAGACCTCCCAAGCGCTAAGAAACTAGTGCATGCCGTCCGTCTCAAGAAAGAATTGGACCCCGCCAAAGAGCATCACGTGAGTCTTCTCGTGACGAAAATTTGCCCTGTGGGCGAACCCCACCAACTTCGCTCACGAATTTTCCCATATTCGCAAACTTCTAGGGACACACTCCAACGACCATCACCAACAACCAATTCACCTCTCATCTCTGACCAGTACGCGACTACCAGATCAGAACTAATTGATACTGGGAGACTGACAAAATGTCGAGTAAGTCTATTCCTCACGAACTCCCCGGGACCCTGACAAAAGAAGGGTCTTTCGTGACTTGAAATGCTGGGCAACTCATGCTAACCAAATTTCTTTTCTGTCTATAGAAATCACAGTCGGTATGGATAAATCCCCAAGGCGATTCGCAATAACGACGGCAACGACTCGACTTGTGGCTCTGTCATGCTAACGAGACTTTTGCATAGCCCACGTGCGTACGCAGGTCAGCGAGCTCCTTGAGTACTCGCTCAACGAGAAGAAGCGAAACTTCCTCGAGACCGTCGAGCTCCAGATCGGCCTCAAGAACTATGACCCCCAGCGTGATAAGCGTTTCTCGGGTACCGTCAGGCTTCCCACCATCCCCCGTCCCAACATGAAGCTCTGGTAAGAAGATTTCCTTTTCCGATCCTTTAGCTCCCAATACCCCGGATTCTCGTCGCGATATTGGGAGAAAGCGGTGATGCATGGCTAACATGAGTCGGGGGAAACAGCATTCTTGGTGACCAGCACGATATCGATCGTGCCAAGCACGCCGGCATCGACTCCATGTCCGCCGACGATCTCAAGAAGCTTAACAAGAACAAGAAGCTCATCAAGAAGCTCGCCCGCAAGTACGATGCCTTCGTCGCCTCCGAGGCCCTCATCAAGCAGATTCCCCGTATCCTCGGACCCGGTCTCTCCAAGGCGGGCAAGTTCCCCACCCCCGTCTCTCACGCTGAGGACCTCGTCGCCAAGACCAACGAAGTCAAGTCGACCATCAAGTTCCAGCTCAAGAAGGTTCTCTGCATGGGTGTCGCCGTCGGAAACGTTGGCATGGACACTGAGCAGCTCATCTCCAACATCATGTTGGCCATCAACTACCTCGTCTCTCTTCTCAAGAAGGGCTGGCAGAACGTTGGTAGCCTTACCATCAAGGCTACCATGTCTCCTCCCAAGCGCCTGTACTAAGCTGATCTTTTGGGCCATTTTCGACAAATTTCTTTTGCAGCCTTTTAGTAGTGCGCAGACTTCTCGGGATGTCTATGGCTCTGCGGTGGCCGAGGGAGTAGGAAGCCCTTGCGCGGGCGACTTTCTAGCCGGGAATCGGGGTGCATATACAGGAACCTTGGAGTTTTAGGAATGGAAAATGAAATGAAATGAAAAGCAGACGTGATGAACCAAACAATCGTTACCGGTTATGGCAATTATTGCAGACAGCAAACATTCCGATGTGAAGTGATGGTCATGCCGTGAAATGAGGGGCCTCGAGGATCATCCCAAGACCCGAAGCAGCCCTGGTCGTTCGGCGATCTCATGTAGAAGCCGAACAGCTCCCTACTCGTTCCGTTCCTTTCCGTCTATCCCTCTCTCTGTCCCTGCCTCCTTCTCCCTCGCACGCCCCCATCTCTGGCCTGCCGCGGCCGCACAACGCTTGCTGCAGCAGGCCGACGCCGATCCACTAGCGGGCAAAGTATTCCTCCTAAAGCTCGGCGTTGTCTTAGCCAAACACATCACGTCTCCAAGATAACACACGCTATGTATGATCCATGACGGCGACAGCAGTAGTTAATCAGGGGGAGCTTGAAAGAAAAAGAAAAGAGAGGTCAAAAAGCCACGGGGGCAGGGTTTCCAAAATAGAAACCGCACCAGTCTCTCCCTCTCTCCCTTGGACGGAAAGAGGTCCGCCCGCGATCCTTCAAGAGAGAGAATCCCTTCCTAGATGAGAAGAAGGCGCGTCAAACCCCGAACCTCGTCATCTCTGAGCATCGTTTCCCGCAACCGAAGCGGCGCGGGCACGCAGACAAAAGAAAAAGGCAAAGAAAAAGGTATCTCGTCTCTCCAGGGGGCCCTAGACAATAATGCCGGGTCCTCGACATCCTGCGGATGGGAGGATTTCCTGGAGAGATTAGGATAGACCGCGGGGCCACGCAGGAGACGGCCTCGACATCACCTTTGCATTCAATGTTGATCAACAACGGCCAAAAACCCACCCCTTTCACAATACCAGGGGTCGCAAAGAAGATGAGGCTCTCACGGGAGAGAGCGTCTCCCTTTGCGGTCCTGCCCTTTCGTTTTGGTTTCCCTCCTCCACTGCCCCTCCATCCTCTGTGTCTCCCTGGACCCTAATCTCCGGCAATTACACAAAAGATGGGCACCACCGCAAGGATCGAGTGGACCAAGACCTGGCGAAATAGCCTGGGCAAACATGGCAAGCAAGCGTCGATTCCCGCAAGCGATCCCTGCGAGAAGGGGCCCTGCCTGCATCAAAGTTATAATAACAATCCGATCTTTTTCCCTTTTTATTAGTATCCAAGTGTAGGCATGTCCCGAGGACGGCCTCGGTATTTCTCCCTGGCCTCCCGATTTCCGAGAGGTCGGTCCCCCTGCGCACACCCTTCTTCTTTTCTTATTCTCTCTTTGGTCGGTGTGCCCCGGCCTCAAAGGAGATTTTTTTCTTCTGATCATCTTTAAATTGCGGAAACCAAGAATGGGAGCCCTAGCATGTCCCGAATCAGGTAGTCGCGAGCGCACATCTCTCTTTCCCCTTGCCACACTTCCCCAACACTCCCGTCGCGCACAGGAAGGGAGGGGGAAGCCCCAATGAGATTTGAATAGAATAGAGTATGCATGGGCGGCGTGTAAATAGATGTGTGCTTTGTGCATGTGCCTGTCCTCAAATGTGGTGATCGAAATGTAACGCAACCCCTTTTGATGGGGATTCGACATGTTGGGTTGGGATGGCGTCCATCATAGTACCGCTTGCAACACGATATTGATTTGGAAATACTTGTGTTACTTGTGGTACTTGTTGGAGGATCAATCTCGTCGTCTAAAAATGAACATCGAAGCCGAGAGAGGGAGAGAGAAACAGCACGCTTTGAGAGCTCAGACTCGGGGCCTTGCTTCACGCCGTTGCTACAGTTAGCGCCCCACCCAGCCCCCTTCTCCCCTCCCCAGCACTGGCGGAAACGGGAAACCCCTGACAGCTTCGTACCCACATCAACGTCCAGCACTCCGTCATGCAGCTGCGAAGAACCCCCTTCAAGGGCAGGCTCTCATCCAGAGCCCACATGGGATCAATGCATCATTGATCCATGGCCTACTCGATTTCCTGGCCGGCCGATGGTCCTCCCCCTACCAAGGGTCGTCGTCCCCTATTTCCCACTCGGCCGATTGTGATGGTTACCCTTCCCCGGTTCCCCCGGGATGCTGCAGCGTCGAGCGAAACGTTGCGCTCCGCCCACCAAGTGACCGAACAATTGATAGAAACATGAAAAAGCCCCCGTGCGCACTACGTGTTCGAGGGAGATGTAGCACCAGCGGAGCGGAATCCACCATCATTGGAATTGGACCTCTCGGGTGAACCCCTTTCTCCGCCCACTTTTTCTTTTCTCGCCTTGGTTTCGAATGAGGCCGAAGGTGGGTTTAGGCTTCTACCCAGCACTCGCGGTTCAAGCTACGACATGGCATCATGCGTGGTAATGCACGTTCCGAGCATGTCTGGCCGAAAAGAAAGAAAAAAAGACACAAGGACGCATTAGGGCGTGAGGAAGCGCCTGGTACGGGTAAACCATTTGCCCAAGGCTGATCCGAGATCGAAGCTTGTCTCTCCCCCAAAGCTCTTTGACCCCCAAACTGCTGTTATCTATCCATCGTTTCCGAGCTGCCCCTGTCCTATCAGCTGCGCAGAGAGTCGGAGTTCTTTCTTGTCTCAATCCTCGCCTTCTATCAAGCTTGGGCGGAGCGTCGGGGCGGGCCCAGTGGGACGGAAAATGGGGCTACATGGAGTCCTTTGTCTGAAATTCGCCGAGATTGAGCAGCAGCTGGCTGCTTCCTGCTTGCTCGTGCTCGTGTTTTTATCGAATCACTCAACCGGCGTGGCCCTCTTTACTGGCCCACCCTTGACAGCCTTTTGATAGGGAATGGGCAAGCAAGTGAGCACAGAGCGTGATCCATGCTTCACCGACCTCGAGAGCTCAGAGCTACGCGATTGAAGCACCCGGAAGCACTAGTAGTTGCTCGCCAAGAAGAGAGCATGGAGCTACAAGGATCATCTCGCACATGTCTTCTCGACTTGGGATGATCTCGAGTGAAAGCTGCCCACTTCCGCCCGCCGTCCACCGCCCACCGTCCACACCCCCTTCCCCCAACGCCCCCTTCTCAGATCCTTCGAGATCGAACAATTCCGCACAATTTGAAATCGTCGAACCAACAAGTCGACTTCAATAGTGTCGTTCGCGCCAGGATATCTCGAACAGAGGTGGAGCCATTTCGTTTACGTCTCCCTAGCCAAGTCCCCTGTTCAGGAAGAGAAAGGACAAGGTAGTTGAGTGTTGAGATAATATCCCTCTAGCTCCCTCGTCCCGAAATGGAAGCCCGGGCCGCCAATCGATATTTACGACCGCTGGCTTTCCTTTCTTTTTCCTCGTCTTTTTGTTTCTTTCCTTGTCTTTTTCTTTACGAAAAGAAAAAGGACCACCCGTTAGAACCCTTTTGTCGGTGTGAAATCACTTAATAGTGATACCGACGTAAAGAGCCAAAGAGAAAGCTGAGAGTGAGCAAATCTCTTATCCATGTAGAGAGAGGCCTTGTTCGCGCCATCTATCTGTAACCCTCACTCGAGGAGCAGGCCTATCATGTATCATAGCAAGTAGGTCAACGACTTCGAACGACCGCCTCGCGCGCGTCGTCCAACACAATGTGGTACCCACTCACCAGCAGCCCAAAGCCTCGCGTGGCCATTGGAGATTGAGGAGATGGAGAGCACCAAATGTGTCAGCTGTACGCATGAAGAGCTACAGTAGCATGAGCTATCGGGGGAACTTCTCCCAGAAGGGGAAGAAAAATCCAGGTTACGTCTTCCCTCTTTTCTTCCTCTTCTTCTATTACCTTTCTCCCCCCACCCCAGTCTTCACAAGCACGAAAGCTCCGCAACACCACCACCTTATTTTCCCCAAGTGCCACCTGTGGTCTGGAAAGGCCTCTGGCGTAGCGCCTATTGGGCAATGCGGCACGACAATCGCGCCGATACCAAGCCAGGCTGAGTCGCACTACGACGCTGAACATGGGAGGAGGGCGTTATTGGATGGGGGAGAGGGAGGGGGGATTTCGCTTGCCTTTCTTTCCTTTTTAAACTTGGTCACGATGGCTCCCTTGCGCCGTCGCAGTCGGCGCCGCTACTACCGGCAGTCGAAGATGGTGACGCAAGTGGGGGAGTTTGCGCCGGGTGAGAGTCGGTGCTGTTGTTGAACTACGAAGTAGAAGGCCACCTTCAACAGCCAGCGAACAGGTCAACGGCGATCGATCTCGGGTCTGCTTTCTGACATGCCTCTTGTACTTGCATGGAATGTTACACCTACCTACAGGCGAGGCGGGGTATCATAAGAAAGAAAGAAGGAGAAGAAGAAAAAGTACTCTTGAAAGAGGCAACAGCAACGACACTGGCACGTAGTGTACGTCCGGTCCAGCAACCCTTGCGCTTTCTCGGCCACCTGTGATGTGAGACAGGAAATGGGAAATGCGAGTGCGGGTCGAGGCATCGTCATCTTGAGTGATCTTTTGCACCCACCGCAAACCACTGACCACTGCGCGTGTTTGCTTTTTCAGCGACGTGGGCCACTTAGAAACAAGGGCAAAAGTAGCAGAATAGGGTCTGGGGGCGGACATCATCTCCAAGACATGGCCATACGCCGAGGAGATCAAAAATCTCAACCCATGTGGATGAAGCACCTTGTCGGCTGTGGGAGACATGGATCGTCCTCATTTGCCCATATATTGGCGATGTGAGAGCGTTGTAGTGGGTGTTGCATCAAGTCAGTATCTGGATCCCCCTTTCTCCTTTCTTCTTCCCTCCCTGGCTTCCTTCAATTACTGCGTCCTTCACGCCCTATACTCCCCGTTTTCCTCGGAGTCTTGAGACAGGCCGGGATTATCAAGAACAAATTCCATCAGGAGGATGGGCCAGGGTCTCGGAGGCTCGCTCTCGCACACAGATGGCTTCGCTAATTCGAGCTGCCCGGGCCATCAGTGGAAGAGGATGCTATTCATGCCTGAGTTCCCAGACTTTAGGTGGTGAGCGGAGCTATTGGGCCGGGGGTAGATCCCGAGGAGAGGGAGTGGTGATGGAATTGGCATGTTGTCGGTGTTATCATGTCAAGATAGAGTGAGCGCTACGAGGTCACAAAGAAAACTCTTGGCTCCTGCGAGCTATCATGGACCCTGTGAGCCCTGTCTGCTCAAGGAATCTACAACTTGTTTGCTACGAGGATGACCTGGTTCTGCTAAGCTCTGTGCGCCCGTGATGTACCGTGCGATCGCCGTTGGGGGCTCCCGGGAGAAGGAAAAGACAACCCTCAAGGTTTCCGGTTCCCTCGATCCCTTGCTCCCCAAATATCGAGAGCAACGTTGAATCACGACAGGTCTGTGCCAGATAACGAGTCCCCTTCGGTGTGCCAGCAAAGCGCCAGCCAATATTTTCCACCCAGCGCTCGATAAGCCCCCCGCAGTCCACCGTTCCGCTGTTCCAAGCTTCAATTTTTGGTCGTGAAAGGGAGAGAGGCCAGCTGGAGAAAGATGGAAACCTGCTGGCTTGGGGGAAAACTGGACTCCCGGACTAGGACGGGGTGTCAAGGGCCCCGCATGGCGTCCCATTCGGCCCAATTGCGGATCCGCGGCTGCGCTTCCACGCTTTCTCCACGCATGGCGGGTTTTCTTCCCCACCCCCTTTGCCACACCCCTGGCTTTGGCCGACACCCTCTTTTTCGGTACATCCATGGATATAATTCTTATTCGTTTGGTGTGCGAGGAGCAAAAGTTGTAGTGCACGCACGAAAGAGTGGGTGAGCGGCGGTGGTTTTGGGGCTGCCCTCCAGTTAATACCAACAACTTTTTAAATCTTCAAAACTAGAGGCACTGGGAACCAGATGGTCTTGGGCGTTCATTTGTACTACTCTGGGAGCTCATTTTATTCTTCCTTCTTCAGCTCTCTGGTGATCCTCGATCTTTGGATGATTAGGTATACACCAATAATCGGGCTCTAGTCTCGATTCTATTCTCCACCAAGCCCAAAAAGCAACAAGGCATCTGTAATCACCTCTGTCGAATCTCCCCTGCCCTCCCTGGACTCTGATCAATAGTCGGAACGAAAAGAGGCAAGGTCAGGGACCAAAAGGAGATCAGTTGGATGAATTTACAACCCGAAAAAAGGGTCGCAAGAGTTGCTAGAATTGGAACATTCTACCGGTCGGCCTTTCTCGCTGCGCTGAAGCGGCTGCTACGTCCATAATAAGCGTCAACTGGGTCAGTTCACAAACAGCCCTAGAAGAAAAACCTGCCTCGAGAGCTGTTTTCCCCACTAATTTGACTTGCATCTCGCCTCTGGAACAAGGCCGGAGAAAGCTCGGAGGTTCATATCAGCGCGAACGAAGGGCCACGAAGCGGAGCGTAACCGACATCCATTACTTCAAGTCGCAGGGCTCTCCCACCCAAGTGGTGCCGACTATGAGCCAGCGGATCACACTCCCATCCATTCGTTAATGTATCTTTTTGAGCCACAATTCGGTCCCTTCTTTTGAGCAGAGTGCGCATGTTACATGACGCCTCAGACGAGCGCGGCACTCTCCCACCCTGTGCCCCCGCTGCTCGTTAACGATGGCGGGCAAGGTCCGACTGGGAGGGGACAAAATTACACGGGCTGGCTGGCCTGGCCGGCCACCTCAAGGACGGGCCGTTCATCCCCACCAGAGTCTTGAATGCTCTGTGCATTTCGAAGCGAGGAGAGGCATGCCATGCCCATTTACCCTTGAGTCTCATACAGTAATAGTAGGCGCCCTGTGATTTTGGGGCAATAAAGCTTCCCGAGCGCCCAATCCGCTTGTCGAAGCCATGTCGACCAAAAATAAAGGTCATCTGCAATGCTCCCTCTCCCCCGAAAGGTTGTTTCAAAGGGGGTGAGTGCACACTTGCGGGGCGGTTCACCAAGCTAGTGTCAGCGTTGACTTACCCATCGCGACGTCACCACCCTGCTGATTTTCGCACCAGCACGGGAGTAGTGCGCTTCCCGAAACCACTTGAAGTCTTTAGTATTATTAGTGTCCCTCGAAGCTGCTGTCGCCGACCGCCGCCGTCTCCTCGTAATTAGGTAGCGCGCAGCACATCAAAAGCATCCTCCCGCACCGCCGATCGCCCGTCTAGGCGTCAGACACGTTGGCAGAGCTCGAGATGCGCCAGCAGCGCGGTATCCACCCCGTTCTATCCAGAGAAAGGAACGCGTTGTAAATATATATAAAAATGAGAGAGTGTTGATGACGGTAACCATGAAATCTTGTCCATTTCAAGAAAAGACCGCATACGCGGGCTTCGGGGCGTACTCCGGAACAAAACATATTTGTGTGCCCATCTCGCAAAGGCACCTTTTTCACGTGGCTATCGGCCGAGGTGAGCCCAACCCGTGACCAGTACGCCGAGAGCTACGTTGATAAGATACCTTGCAATACACAACCTGGGGGAGGGTTTTCAAGTAATGTCCTTTACTTTCTTTCGAGCTCTCTGTTGCTTCAGTCTTTAGTGTTGCTTGTGGACTCAAGACACAAAGGCGCTCCTGTCGGGGCAATGGGGGCTCTGTCTCTTCAAAGTGACCATCATGTCTTGCTGCCCTCTCGCGCGTTCCTTAACGTGGAGATGGGACAAACGGGCGCGGCAGAACATTCCGCGTCGAACAATCGAACACGGCTCACTTAAGCCTGCGCGATGCTAATAAAACCTCTCGGTTGGGGACTCTTGTGGTACATTCGACTCTCAGCCAAGAGCCAGCCACACACACACACACACATAAGGAAATACACATTCTTAGGCAACAGCAAAGAAAATATGAGAGACTCGCTCAAGAGCCCTTCTCACCCGCACGAGCATGACCATCAACGCATATTGCCTGTTGGATACATTGCGTCGCGGCTAACCCCATCATCTTTTTTTTTTTTCCTTCATCCCAATATTGCCCACGCCCGCGCATATATGCTTAATACTGTTCAATCGACAGCCGAACAGTACTGGCTCAAAACAACCTGGCCTGCGCACCCTCCAAGAACGGGGCGGCTTGCCATATCCCTTAATGTATACCCCTCGATTTTACTGGCTCGAGCCTAGCCAAAGTAATAAGTCGCCGTGCAAGTATATTGAACCCCTCAGGAAATTGATCCATTATCGTACCTTTTTCTTTACCCTTTGTATTTTTTCTCTCTTCCCCCTTCGCTTGTTTGCTTGCTGCCATTTCGCCCCCGTCCCTTTATCCCGCCTATGAGGCTATGAGGTACCTCAAGCCGCTGGACGGCCGCCTCTTTCCCTCTTCTCTTCGCTGCCCGTCGTTTGGCGTTGAGTACCTCGGTGAAGAGTAGTAGAGTAGTACACGGCACTGCCGTGTTCAAGCGATGAAGAAATTGGAGTACTTGGGCCCTTTCCTCGCCCCTGCCCTGTGAAATTCTCCTTTACTATACCTTATGCCCTTGTTTTGCTCCCCTTCTCCATCTTGTGCATGGCCCATCCTGTCGTGGTGCCTATAGCTGGGCACTATTATGACGCCTCGTGTAAGAGATAGATTTCGGTGTTCCCTGCTTGTCAAGATCTCACGCGGCACCTCGATCTCCGAGACATTGCGCTACCCTCTCGCTGTGCCGTTGATCTTTTTCACAGTGGTTCTTGCGGGAAGGTGCGCCCGCTGTCTTGGTCATGATTTCTTCCTGGTCAATATTGAAGTCCTTCATGGTACTGAAGGGTCGGAAGGAGAAAAAAAAAAGGCTGAGGCTCAATCACCTCTCGAGTTTGAAGAATAGCGTCTTCCGGCGTCCCACTCCTCCCACGCTCCGACACCCTCGCCTCCGGAGGTTCCCGCCAGGCGCTAAGCCCAAACGAAGCCGCCTATCCAAGTATGCTCGGAGACCTAGAATCGCGGGTTCCGAAAGCCTCCCCAGTTCTAGTTTAGACCCTCCCCCGTTCCAATGTGCTGGAACTAGCAGGACTAGCCGCTCTAATGGCAGAATCAGGACCGAAACCACATGGTACGTTGAAGAGTTTGTCGACGGGGCTCAACACATTGGTGACAAGTTTTGGGGGTGCAAAATCTTGGCCCCCACCCAGAGCTTCTTCGCAATGGACCCATCTCTGACACTTTGTGGTGGGTTGGTACGAAGTAGAATGTTCTTTTCCATCGATTGATGCCAAGGCACCTTCGTGGAGAAGGGGAGTCCGGCGGAGGCGGATAAGAGGCCCAGGCACCCTATCAGAAGGGAGTGGGAGGCGAAATTGAGAGAGAGCTGGAGGCCACCGTAATGTTCCTACCCAGCCATACACAATACGATTGAGCCAAATGTCGACGACTTTTTTCTTCTCTTCTGGACACTTGCCCCTTTCTGCTTCCCTCACATTCTCGTTTTGTCGAACGGACCGAAACATACGCACCTTGAAGATGGATCCATTGTTTCTACCCAGCCAGTCACGATCGATTCTTCAACCACCCGTTTGACCTTTCGGTCCCCGCTCAAAGCAAGGGCCAACTCAGCGGCAAACAGGGACTGGAGGCCCGAAAAAACATCAATGGATCCATCCATAGATAACTTGCCCCCAAAAACTTGCATTGGTCAAGGAACGTTGTAGGGCGGTCCAAAAGAAGACAGACGGTCGTGCTCGGTCCTTACCCGGCAGAGCTTCCAGAACGAGCGTAACCTTCCACAAATGGAATTGTTGCCCAAGGGGTGGTACATCCCCCAAGAGCCAACATTAGAACATCAATGATTCAACATGCCGCCAAAGTACGAAGTAGTTGTCCCCGCCACGAGCTTCGCTATGTTGTCCCGCCGCCGAGTACAAGGAGTGTAATTCACGTGGAAGGACTTGACCCTCTGACCCTGTGTCTCTTTTACAAATTGATCAAAAGAGCCTCCGCAAGCATTTGGTGTTCCCGCTGTTGCCCCTTGAGCCCCAAGGGTTGTAGTCGGCATTAAAACGCTGTTCGCCCCTCCCCTTCCTCTCGGCTCCTTCCATAACACTGGCCGGCCATCTAGGCTCTTCCTTCCGAGACAGGCACTATGGATCCAATGGATGGATGGGTTCTCTTGCAGAGGAAAGAACAAGCAGTTCACACAGAGCCGCTTCAGGGATTCGGGCTGTCACGTTCCAATCGACGTTGGTTCCTGCCGAGGCCATCTTCGCCACGGTTATCGGAATATACTTCGTACATCTAAGCACCTCTTGTGGCTGTCTTTGAGTTTGAAGGCAAAAACCATGGCGGAGAGGAAAACGGTGAGAAAAGAAAAGAAAAGGTAAAGAGGCAAGAGGCAAGAGAAAGTGCAAGGTGGAATTCGCTCAAGTCCAAGTTGAAAAAAAAAAAAAAGTTTCTGCCCGGTCCGCGGTTGTTACATTTACACCCTTTTGCAATTCTCTGTCCCGTACTGAATTCAGGAAGAATACTAGATACACTTCAAAGTTGTCTGAGTTACCGACCGCACATACGCACACACACCAACACGTACACGCTCCTTTTCTTTTTCTTTTCTCAAGAAACCTTTTGAAAGGTACGGCGCTCCGAGCCACACTAAACAGCAGATGCTTTTCTTCCTCATCCCCCATTACCAGTTAGCCCTGCGCCACCGCTTGCCGACTGCCCTGGCTAAAAGACATCGAATTTGGCTACCATGGGCCGGACGGCATGAACTGCGCACTATTGCTCTTTCATGACGAAGGAAGGGAAGGGAGAGGCTGACGCTGAGCGTTATACATGTATTTTGTTATTAAGAAAAAAAAAGAAAAAAGAAAAAGAAAGCTAAAGGGAACAAAAAGGTCGCGCGACCGGCGCTAAGCGGCCAGTCCATATTGGCGCGGGTCGACCGACACTCGATGTAAAAAACAGAACACACTTGGATGGAAAGGTCGCGAGATTCGTACACGCGAGACGCCAATACATCATCGCCGTCTCCTGCACTAGGATTCCCTAATCAAGTCTGACCTACCCTAACCGAAGAGGGTGATGGGGTGGTCGTCCGGGTTCGTCTTTGCAAGGGGATGAAGGGGAGGGGGTATTAGTTTGTGTAGATCGCCATCTGCATAATTCTCCGGGCGGACGGGAAAGGTCAAAGACCAGCTCAGGCCAAAACAACCACAGGTACACACTAGAGAGAACCAAAGAAAAGAAAAGAAAAGAAAGTGAACATAGCAAGCAAGTGGACACAAAGGACAAAGGGACAAGGGTTTTAGGTGCGTTTGCCAACTTGGAATACCCATATGTAAAGTACCCAGCAAACTTAGCAGACGGAATGATGCGCGCAGTGCCCTTCATCGGCCCACTGAAACCCGAGAGACATTAAGGCGTAGCAAAAGCAACACACAGGTGCGCAATCGCCAAAGGCCCTCCAGCAAAACCTAAACCTCCGTTCTGCGTCAAGAGAAAAAAAAAACACACATGAATCCGTAGATGGTATGAGATAGGCTGCAGCCAGGATCTCAACTCCCACCAGTTTGACGTTGCTTATGCTTCCTAGACGCATAAGAGAGACATTCAATCAATCTAGACTTGGAGCGTTTGCTGCCACGGATGATGCTATGATGCTCGGGAGGGAATCTGTTTCGCAGAAGTCAATTCAATGTTTGACTGAATGAATCCACCGGATCGATTGACGTTCGCCCTGGGAGCTGCTTGAACCGCCAAGTCGTGCCCTGGTAGTTAACTTCCTTCTGCGGCACTCCTTGGACACTTCAATGTCGATCCTCACCTTCGCTTCTGTCTGGTACCATAGTTTACATGGAGTAGATGTCTGCGAAATCCAAAACTTGTCCTCTCCTGGCTGCTTCCTTCCCCCAAATCCCCAAGGAAAAGGAAAGAGAAAGAAAAGAAAGAAAAAGGGTTTAGCCTCCGTGCCAATTGCTAACTTTCCCGCTTTCTACACAGCACTTGGGTACGTACGTGTCCGTCGATTGTACCTATCCTCCCGCCCGTAGCACTTGGCCTTTCCCCAAAAACGCTCGCTCGGCGATTTTCCGAGCAATGATATACACGGAGTTATTAGCCCTACGTACATCCCATTGAGCACAACATTGCCTTTGTAGACATACTCCCCCTTTGGGTGGGCCTTTCCCTTTCCCCCACCCCCGGCCAGGTACGAGTGTACAAAACGATTTGATCCATGGCGTAGGATGCGGCCCTCCACCTGCCACTCAAGCGGCCAAGATCTCCTCGTCCTGCGCTTCAACCGCTGTTACTACAATCAGAAGCCCTCCCGAGTAGAACTGCCTCTCGTTTTTTGGCTTTACCCACTCCGTCCTCCACTCCAGTGTTTGTCCCACTGGGATGCGCTCCTCCGGCCCTTTCCACGCACCCCTCCCCATCCCGGAAAGGCCCTCGCCCTTCTTTTATTCTTTGGCCCCCACGCTTCTGTAACTGGCCTACCTCTCATCAAACCCCGTTCTTTGATCACCACGTCCTGTTTCGAGTTTCCCTCTTGGGTCTTGTGTAGTTTTTATCTCCTCCATTCCCCCTCTCTTCGACAGCCGGGCTCTTCGATATTCACCTTCCTCCGCCATTCCCTCCTCCTCTCAAATTGTTCTTGCCTCTTGTCTCTCTTCTCTCTAGCATATCTCGGCGCCTTGCTTTCTCATCCACCATCGGCGCTTCCCTTCCATATAAGCCCCCTACTCAAACACCACGAGTCGACTTGTTTCTTCCACCGACAAACTCTCGCCAAGATTAATACGAAAGGAATCACGGAGGAATCTTTGGAACTGGCCCCCAACCTTGAGGATTAATGATCACCTGGGACAAACGTCGTGAATACGCAAGTGAGCTGGGCCAGCAAACGACGACTTGGGAGACACGCTTCGAGACGACGGCAAGCCGGTTCACGGAATCAACCCAAGCACCTGGATTCTAGCGAGCGATGAGGTAGTCCAAGTGTATTCGGCATCGAACAACACAATTGAAAAGTCCAGTCTCAGCAATCTGGACTTTGGATTCACGACGAGTTGAACAAGGGCACCAGGCCAGAATAGCGACGCCCGTTCTGTCCCCCCTAGCCTCCTCTCCTGTAACAGGAACAAGAGCTTGATCCCCGTGGTTTATCGGCGCCGGACCTCGTCCCCATCTAGCGAGACGACAACCGCCGTCTCGTCCCACCAAGATGTGGTGGTCTAAATCGTCGCCCGCTCCCTCTGCTAACCCAAAGCCTGTGGCCGACGCTACCACCCTATCCTCTAGTAGTCATCCCTACGAACAAACGAGTTCCTCTTCAGCAGAGACTCCTGGCGATGGCCGGATCCCCCACCTGACGTAAACGCACAGAGCACTGCTTTTGCGCCGCAGGATGACGAAGAGAATGGCAGTTACAATCTCTCGAATACGAATAAAACAGAACGGACGAAGCGAGAAACTATTTGCGGTATTAGGAGAAAGGTCTTTTTCCTCATCATTATCGGTGGCGCGTTGGTGGCTATTGCCGCCGTTGCGATAGGAATCGGTGCCGGCATTGCGTTTAGCAAGAAGAGGAAGTAAGTTTTTCTGAACAGCAAACCTTGGTTTCTTTCCGCCACCTTGGTGGAGTAGTGTGCTTGGCCTCCTGTCAATCTTGTCCGGTTATCTACTTGTACACCGTGATCGATTTACACCCCTGGTCGAGCGATGACGCAGCCGCAACAGGCGTAGGAGACGCCGCGCCGCGTCTTGGGGAGAAGAAGAGACTAACGAGCATTCCAGACCCAATTCAACCCCCATCCTATCCACCTCCACCTCCGACATCACCTGCCCCGATTCGAACAATTCTACCTTCCAATCGCCTACCAACTCTGACATCTACTTCCGCCTCTCATGCGGCCTAGACCACCCTACTTCGCTCGGCTCCATTGATCTGTCTTCATCCTCGACCGCTTCGATGGGCGCATGCATTGACCTCTGCGCCGAAAAGGACGAGTGCTTGGGCGCGAGCTGGGAAGCCCGGCGATTCGGACGCGGATGGCGACGAGGGCGGCAAATGCATCTTGAAGGGTCACATTGGGGAGAGCGAAAGCGACGGCGACGGCATCTTCGCGCTTAGGGTCGATAACCCAAACAAGATATGAGGGTGCTTGGCATAGCCCTGTAGTTCAACAAGACTCACGGGGCTTTGCCCCAGCTCCCTCCGTCCACGATCCTCATCCTCCCTTGACGGCGGCGGGAGAGGGCACAATTTTCCGAGCGCCAGGCGATGGGACGACTCCATGCATGTCCCATGCATGTCCCTGCCACCTCCGCGATGCGCGGCGCGAACAGAAGCCGCCTCCGTTATGAAGCGATGCTTGCGCCCAGAAGATGATTCTAGGTCGTGAAAGCTCCTTGATCATTTCTTCTACCGCTGCGCATTTCGGCATTGGCTTTAAGAAACCTCTTCGCTTTTTTCTTTCCTTCTAATGGCCCCTTTCAGAACTCTAGATCGAGTTAAGAGATCTTGGGCCCAGCGAGACAAAGGAAGAACGCCACCAAAACTTGGCTAACCGGCGGCTTGGCGCCCTTGCAGATGCAAGGGGCCGAAAACGAATTTCGGCGGCCCTCTCCCCCTTGCACTCCCGACTTTTTGACAGAGGCACCGAGCCACGACCAGCCCAGCCCCCGTGCTCCCCGGGACAAAGCCCTCTTCCTGCGTCAGCCGAATCCTCGGGTTCATGCCAGCATGCATGCTACAAGCGCTCCTCTCGCCACGACACCTCACCTGCTCATATTTCAACAAAAGTTCGCACTTTATCTTTTCTTCCTGCGACACTTGTATATATTTTTTCCAAACGCGATACCGGCCACGATTTTCAAAATGGCGCCTTGCTCTCTTTTGTCTGCTTTCGAAAGAAAGAGGCTATGTTTAGCCCGAGGCTATCCATCGATCTCCAAGCAGGAAAGCCTTTGATGAGGGGGCTTGATCCTGCGGAGGAGAACGAAGAAAGGTGGAATCCAACCAACGCCCTCAATTGGTCGAGTTGGAAGACCTCGTATGTTTTATCTAGGTGCCTCATGCTCCTTGACCATTTCTTTGTATATAGACACTTTTTCTTTTTCTCTCCCGATCCTCCTCTTAGCCTCTTTTCGGTTCATTGGAACCCCTCTTTTGCTCTTGTTCGGAGTTTTACTGGGGAAACACGACATCACACTGGGACGCATAGATAGACGAACCTCACATCTGACAGCCAAAATGATTACATTTACTATTTCCAACTATAACGTTGCGTATTGCGGCTTCTCCATTCCCACACATGATCCGTCTTTTGATGCCTGGCTCTTTTGCTACCGAGATCTCTCTCTCCCGCACCGTCGAACCACCCTCTTCTCTATCGCTGGGCGAATAGGAAAACTCTTGCTTAGCTGGATAGGAAGGTGAATTGCTCGATTTGACAGGCCCATCAAGCTCTCATACAATGCACTGGTCGGAGAGCGAGGAAGAGAGGAGCAAGGGATTATTTCAAATTCAAAAAGTCACGATTGGCCAGGGACAACAGTCACGAAAGAGTTGAAGCGGGAGGAGATAGGAAGAGAGGCGTATGTTACGCGTCTTCCGAATTGTCTTGACATTCAAATTTATTGTCCTTTTTTCGATTCTCCTTGGCCTCCTACCCTTGGATGCCCTTCGTTTCCGTTTCTCGCCCTTCCTGCCGGCCCCTGCCCCGGGCCCCTTTTTGCTCTATCTTATCTTTGCGACAAAGGAAAAAGAAAAAGAAAAAGGAGAGAGTAGGAGGAGGAGGGGAAAAGGATTAGAAAAGGCAAGACAATGGATATATAAAAGGGTTTTGCCGTCGAAACCCTCCCCCTCTTTCTCTCTGTCTAGAGAAAACAGGTAAAAGACAAAAAGACAAATACCTCCCTTCCCTACCTGCCTGCCCACCCGCCTGTTTGCAATATGATATATGAAACCAGAGTAACGGAAATAAACCCGAAAAAAACAGAATCCCCTGCTAAGCAGGTACAAAACTAGAAGCGAGGGGAAGACATAATAAAAAAACAAAAGCTGGAAAACGAGAACGCTTCGAACCCCGCAACGGGGGTGGTGTCGTGTGGCGATGACTGGACATGGGACGGTTTTGGAGGGTTGGGAGAGAGAAAAAGAGAAGAAAAAAAGAGAGAGAGAGAGAGCCGCCGTGTTCTATCCTCCTGTCCGAGATGATATAAGTGGTATAAAGTAAAAACCACCAAAGAAGAGCGAGAGCTGCGTTGCGTATGGGAGTATAGATGTAAGAACAAAAAGAACAAAAAGGCCGTGACAATAAAGTGGGAGTAGTAGTAGTAAGTGATCAAAGGGGTCGAGAAGAGGAATCAAGAGAAAATGAAAAGATCAGCTAAACAAAGGGAAACCGAGCGCAAGGCTTCCCCCTTCCAGCTTCTTTTCGTATTATACACGCACAGGGCCCAAACCTGGCACGAGGTCATTCTTAGCAGCTCTTGGTGACCCTCCACGCTGCGAGGCCTCTCCTCCCAATAACGCGCGAGAGCGTGTTCCACACGCCATCCTCGGCGAAATCGAGATCGTCCAGGTTCAGGTGCGTCCGGGTCCGCCACACCTCCCGGAACCGTAGACCCGTCAAACCCTTATTGGGGAGGTACGGGTCTAGCCACGTCGCGGATGTGGGCGCAATGAGGTACGTCCCGTTGCTCTCCTTGAGGTACTCTTGATTCCTCCGGTCGGCGGGGTGTCGCACGTCGCAAGTCGCTCCAGCTCCTCCAACAGGGTGTCGCCCCGCATGCCCATGACGTCGCGCGTCTCCAACACCTCGTTCTTCCCGTTGAGGAGCCAGATGGGAGGCGTGTACGTCTTCCACCAAATGGCCTGGGTCGCATCGGGTTGGCTACTCATAAAGACTTGGGCGGGCACGATGCCGCCCTGATGGTAGATGCCCATGAGAATGCCGAAGAAGAGGTTGAAGATGACCCACACGGCCATCCACACCCTCGCTAGTGCCTTGTTCTTGGGTAGTCGCACCGAGGAGAGGATCAACGGCACGGTCGGAAGCAGGAAGCGGGCCTCCTGGTGCTGGAAGACGGAGAGGACGACGATGCCCGAAATCGCCGAGTAGAGTCGGAGCGAGAGGTGTGGGCGAACGACGGCAAGGAGGGTGGCGGGGCCGAGAAGCATGGGGATGTTGGCGAGCAGGTGCTGGTACCAGGGATGGAGGCCATGCTGGGCTAGGTTCTCGGGCGAAATGTTGTAGGCGAGGTTGTTGAAGGGGGTGATGACGGGGCGGAAAATTAGGTCGGCCCATGTGATGGGCTGAGTAGAGTAAAACGCGGTGTCGAGCGCAATGGCGATCACCGCTGTGACGAGCCCGGCTAGAGCCATCACAAAGAGGGAGAGAGGTCTAGGTAAGCTCCCGTTAGCGTCATTTCCTTCCCGCTTTCGCGGTTCGTAGCTTCATCCGCCATGTACATCTCCAGACCATCAAACGCAGGCAGAAAGAACAGGGGCGATACATACTTATTTAATAATTGGGGTATCAAACGAACACCGGGGAAAACAAGGAATGCTGGAAATGTGATGCGGTTGAAAACACCAAACACGGCGACTATGCCAAGAACCACACATGACAAGAGAGAAGAACGTTGCTGCAAAAGAATAATTAGCACAGTGGTTCATGGACGCCAAAGACATTAAAACCATACCGGAGCTTCAACGATGCGCTGGATCAACACCATGCTCCAAGCGACGATGAGCGATTCGATGGAATTCGAAAAGGTATGGGTCTGGTACGTCCAGGTGACATAGGACGAGGCGACGAGAAGCACCGCGAGGCGCCGATGTCGCGGCGACTGGATGAGTTCGTGAATGGCCCAATCCTCCAGCACAAAGCTGATGACGAACATAAGGACACGGAGGGTCCAAAAGACGGCGATGGGCGGGATCTCGCCCGCTTGGCCGTTACCGATCCAAAGCCATCGCAAAAGAAGCATCGGCAGGCCGTAAACAGGCCATAACGGGAACACGCTTCGGATCGGGTGGTCGCTCGTGAACTCCCACGTGTGTCGAACGGGGTAACTAAAAATTTGGCCTAGGCGCGCATGACCACAGTTAGCCACCAGACCACTTTCGAGAGTTTTTCGTCCAATAGCAAAATTCGCAGCCACCATCAACCCCTCAAGCGGTGGGTAAAGAAAAGAAGGAGATGAAAAAAATTAAAAGAACAAGAAAATGTGGGAGAGACAGAGAGGAAGACAAATGTGGTGGGGTTTGACGGTGAGGGCCAAGCCTCGTGCGCGAGCATCGCCTAACGAGAGGCCGACGATACCTTCGCACTTGCCGCCTCAACGACGCAAAGGATCTCGAAGCTATCAAGAGCTTGAAATTCATCCATCCCGCCGCCCTATTCCAGCTCCGAGAGCTGCCCAGTCCCCAAGTTACCCTTGGGAGAGCACCATGGCGCCGTGCATAGCGAAAATATCGGTCGCGGCTCCAAAGCTCTAGGCAGACAGGACATGGGAGTGAAGCCCCTCAAGCCCTTCAAGCCCGCAAGGAATGACGAGGGAAAACATGTGCACGTAATACAAGAGGTGGACAAAACAATGAAATCCTCGTAAACATACCCGCAATCACCTCCGGACCTTGAAAGTTCTCATCTGGATGTAGATAGCTCGGTGAGAGCGCAAACCACAGCCGGACGAGGACGAGAAGTAGGTAGATGCGCCTCCACATATTGGGCCAGAGGTCTTGGATCTGGCTATATCGACAGGTGCAGCTCGAGCATCGACTGGCGGAAGACAGGTTGGATCTGAAATCGGATCGTGGACATCGGTATTTGGGAGGGCAGGCAACGTCGCATAGTAAGCGCTGACCAGCGCATGATAGGGCGCCAGCAGCTCCGGATAGGAAAGAATCAGGAAGTCGTGGTGACAAAGAGGAGGGACGATAAAAGAGAAGAAGAAAAAAAGAAAAGAAAGATAAAAGAGAAATCGTTTGCCGGTCCGAAAATGTCTTGGACCAAGGCGGGTCTCCGTTCAAACCCCAAGGCGAGACACCAGGGGTCGGAGGCGACAAATTCTCGAGATCGGGGCTGGCGATTCGTTCTCAGTCGCGGTCCACCTTGCTCGTGCTCCCCGCGGTGGGTGCGTCTCGAAGAAAAGCGAAATCAGCGTGGAGAGAGGAGGCAATAAGTTTAGCTCGCTGTTGCTAGCAATATTCGCAGGCGGTGGTGAGGATGGGAAGAACAAAGCCGGCCAGCTGTTTTTTGTTTTCTCAAGGTGTGGGTGAGAAGGACAACGTTGATTTCCTCCTTGGACGGCGTCTCTCCTTTGAAGCCAGCGGCAAGGACATTGGTCAAGACAAAGGAGTCTGGCGCATTTTTAATAAGATGGGGGGGAGAGGTGGGAAGGGAAGAGACGAGTTGAGCAGGGATCAAGCCAGGAAAAGGGAGGGTGCCACTCCCAGAAAGCTGGCGAGCAGGGGCCATGGAACGCTTGATAACGGGAGTTCGAACCGTGACGCGACTGGGGCAGCAGAGAGAGAGAGAGAGAGTGTGTGTGTGTGTGTCCAGTTGTTGTGTACACTCTGGCCCAAGCCCAGGCCAAATGTACGAAGTACCTCCCCGATGAAAATTTGTAGAGGTACCTCGCGGCCTCCTGGACTGGTTTGACGACTCGGGGGAAATAAGGAGCAGAATGAGCACACACCAAACCCGTCAACGACATGGGCCTGTCATGTTGTCATATACGCTACCTCCTATTCGCAAAGGCCGTCTCACCATTGTCGAAATATCCTAATATTAATATTCGGTTGTATTGTTCTTGCCAGCTGTTCATTCCCCAGACTGTTGCAATCAACCATTCTTATTATTATTATTTGCCCACAATCAATAATATCTGATGCTATATTATGATTGATGGCCTGTCAAGGTACGAAGTATTAACCCGAACTCTTCCCTCCCAAGCAACCAAGCTTGACCCGACTGGCCTGATGCGGTGCGATGCTCCCGATTAAGCTCCATTTGCCAAGGAACATTCGCCTTTGAAAGCACCCAAAACGGAACATTGAAGTGTCTGGGTGGTGGAATGTCTGGCAGTGCGTGCGTGCCGGCGGAGTGTTCCTCTTCCAGCAGCGCCTGGAAGCTCGCCCCTGAAACCGTAACTAGGTGAAATGAAGCTATTAATAATTCGCCCGGACCGGCTCGTTTTGATCCCATCACGGAGTCACATTGAATGGGAGACCCAAATCATTCCTAGTACCATAGTTCTGGAACCCAGGCTCAGGCCAGCGGAGCGTACATGTATGTGGTGAATGGAGCCGTAGCACACATAACAATGCCACGCACTTTTTCTTTCCATTTGATTCTGTTGAGGAGCGTATTGATGTCTTTCTCTATTATCTTTTTTCGGTTTCGGTCTCTTTAATGTTCTCTTCTCCGACTCATTCAACTTGTGTACACGAGGGCAGTAGAGTCTTGTCTTCGTACGTTTCACCTGGCTCACCCGCCTTCGTGTGTAACTGAAAGCAGGCAGGGGATTGATCGTCCTGTACCACTTGGATTACAACATGAACCTGTACGTTCGCATGCAGACAATGAAGCCCTTTTCAGAAATGGCCCCCTGGGGAACTCTATATGAGTGGTATCGCTACTTGAAGCCCTCCGATGGAGTACACCCAAGTCTCCTCCTGCACACTGCAAGCCCACCCAGGCCTGGCATTGCTAGATCGGTTCCAACTTGGCCACGTATCTCCACCGCAGCCCAAAGAAAAAGAGAAAAAAGTAGCTTACCCCTGTTCACCGCTGCACACAATTAACAGCACATCAGCGCTTGGGGATGCCGGCGGAACGTGCTGTCGGAACGTGCTCTTTTTCCTAATTCTGCTGATTTCTCGACCCAGTCCGGCAGGGAAATCGTCTTCATCATGACTCCCCTTTCCCTCTCCCGGGCAGGCAGCAAGGAAAGCCGGACGAGGCAGGCAGCTCAGCCGAGACAACGGTGTTGACAATCGTCGGCATGAACGGAGACGAGCTATTGCCCTCGACAGCCAGGGCAGTAGGAGATGAACTTATGAGACGCGATGGAGAAAACTCGGAATCACTGTTGCCATAATAATGAGAAGACGGCAAACCAAGGGAAAGAGAAGGGCATCATCCCCGCCCCTCGATAAAGAAAAAGAAAAAGAAAGGAAAAAGAGATGCCTAGTTTCAATCTAGAAGATTGATTCTCGGGTCCATCTCATCCACCCTCCTCCGGACCTCCCATGGAACTCTTTGTCTCTCATCCCCAACCCTAAAAAACCAAAGAAAAAGTGGATCATCCATTTCGTAAAACGTTCGACTTGGCGATGTCAAGTCCCTCCAACATGTTCTCTTCGCCTCCGCCCCTATTAGCTTTGCAAAGCTTGTTTTCCCACCAACTCTGCAGGGGGCAAGTCCGACTCTCGCTCGGGGTCAGGCGACTTTTCCTGCTCGTTTGCTCGTTCGACTCGCTTTCTCAAGGATGCCGCGAGATTCAGTCTTCCTGCGATGAGTCCACCACATCATAAGACCGCCTAAGCGAGTTCCCAACAACTCTTTAGATGGGGCGTTTTTATTTCCTATCAAGGCCCGGACCGAAATCGTGGCCTAGGCCATTAAATCTTTAATCTTGTCATTGACGTGCTGATACCTCCGTTGCTGCGTAGTATTAAACCGGGGAGCTAGGCCTTAGGACAAGAGGAGGTGGGGAAGATTGGTAGGGGAGCTAAGTGACGCTTTCAGGCAAACTCCATCCGGCCTCGGTATATATGAAGGAAAGCCTCCATCACCGGCAGCTGCGGGTTGAGCATTCTAATCTTGATATCTTGATGAACCCATGGAGTTTTCGGGCTTGCCAGCATCATGCTTATTGTCCAGGAGGCTGTCGTCAGCCCCCATCCCCAAGTCACGTTTTCCCCGGCCTATCTAGAAAACGGGTGATGTGTTCAAGACGGGCTATCACCAGCTTTTCAAAGGCGCTACCGATGGTCCATACCAATCGCCTAACGAAAGTGGAGGTGAACACGAGTTTCTCTGGAACGAGAAGCATTGTGCGGCATCGCACGGGTGCGAGCAATCTGGTCCGTAAGAGGAGAGAGGCCAGGTGTGTGCGAGGTTTGGGGACCAAAGGCTCTTTCTATGTCCTATGGCCGAATCTATCTCCAGCTAGAGATTGTAGGGGACATGGGGCCTCTAGCATCACGGGGCGGCATCAGCTTTTAGCAGGTGCCATGAAGACATAGCGACCTTCTTCAGGATGTTCCTGTACGTCCCTTTACCAACCCACAGCTATGCGTCTACCAGGGCCTTCTATAACCACCGCGTGCGTAACCTTTGTGCGTGATCAGTATAGATGAACATAGACACGGGCGGGTACAACGAAACAGAAAGTACGTCGGCGAGACGATGGATATCCATCTCGAGATCCCGGAATCCGCGGGATGATATTGCCGTTAACGGTCTCGACATGCTCGGTTCTTACGAGTTACATGACATAAAAGTAGATAAAGCGCCGGAAGGGGGCCCGCGAGGCTAGACAGAGCACCAGCTAACAGAGACTTGGTCCTCCGGATCCAGCGGAACGCGAGATCCGTTTTCTGCGCTCATTCTACCCTTCCCTGGCCTTGATAATGGCAACAGAGATGGTGTTATGGTTTAGTTGCTGCCATGACACAATCTGTAGATGCTAACCAGTGTTGCTCCTCGTATAACCCCTCGATTCGGTGACTCTGGACAATGAGGAGTGTCCTTGCATCCACTCTGCCGACTACCGCCCAAGAATCCAGCCGTCATGGAATGCGCGGCTCTCAAAGTAGGAACCTTGAAGTGATGAAAGCCTTGCCAGACTTCGCTTTGCCCTATTATTATCCCTATATCCATTGAGATTACTCCGTTGGTGTCACGCTTGATAACACGGCTCAACGTTCAACCGGGGAATGTGAGTGATTTGCCTCGCGGAGCATGGGGAGAGGAACAGCTCTTCTTGTCTCTCGTCGCTACCCTCTACTCGCCATCCGAGCCTTTTCGAACCCGGAATGTACGTGCCTGGTGATACATGCCGGGATTCCCATGCGTCTTTGTCCGAGAGAGAAGCGCCTTGTGTCCGCTCCAGGCACTCAAACCCGGAATGCCAAGTGGCAGTGCCATGATAGACTGGTGGGGCCGTCGGGAATGGGTGGCCCCCAAATCCTCGTGAAGAATTCCGGTCCATTGGCTCATGAAAGAAGTATGCTGGGCGAGCCGTAGGAGAAAAGAAAGGAAAAAGCCGGGGTAAGGTGCAACGTGCAATGCAAGGGGTCTGTCTGGTCATTATCTGAACCAACTTACATTTTCAGCCTACACTAGGTTTTCAGCTCTTCATCTTCATGCCTGCCTAGCTAGCTGGTCAAAGCTCTTTCTCTGCCAAAAGCAGGGTCCTTTGAGAGAGATGGGGTGCTCTTTCCATCTCTGCCGAGGCATTTTGAAGAGTCTGATTGAGCATACCTCAGTAGATGATTGCTATAATGTAATCAATGATTAAAATGGGGACATCGTGATTGAGATAGGCCTCTAGTTGAAGTTGTTGATCTTTAAAAACGATAATGATATTTAAGAAGCTATAATGAGCAAGGGAGAGTGTTTTGTTATAATATTAGCAGCCTCTTTCAAGAATGAGAAAGGATGCCACTGGACTGAGGACGCTTGCAGTCAAATCTTTGTAGGCTTTTTCTTTTTTTCTTCCTACTTTTCTC
This sequence comes from Parascedosporium putredinis, assembly GCA_949357655.1. Lineage (NCBI taxonomy): Eukaryota > Fungi > Ascomycota > Sordariomycetes > Microascales > Microascaceae > Parascedosporium > Parascedosporium putredinis. The sequence continues at coordinate 298,451 of CASHTG010000020.1, read as the reverse complement.
TTACATCCACGGATATTTAGACCTATTCATGAGATATAAGAAGGAGGGCTGAGAACCCCTCTGCTCCAGTCCTTAGGATGCAAATCAGAGCACTAGGCATCAAGAATCATCTACTACAGTGGTCAACCGTCAACCTCCACACTGTAGACGATACTGGAGCAGTACAAGTAGCTTCGTCCCAAGTGGAGCAGCACAGGCAGTCACTTCTTACCATCCTCTTCAATCAGCCCCTAACCATCTACTTGTAGATATAGTAGGATCGAACCAACCCACCACAGCCTCTCTCCTCTTAAATACATCAAGTTATTTCAGCACTAGGCTCCAACCCCTCCTCCCCTCACAGCCTCTCCCACTTTATAACTTGCGTCGGTCTCTCTCACCTGCAAAGCACCTCTTCCAGACATTCCCACCTGGATGATTTTATCACCAACCTACTCACCCACACCCACACGCTTAACTCTCACACCTTTTTCGTTTTTCCCCCAATTCTAAGCTTTCCAATCGCTTAGAATTGTTCGTCCCTATTTTTATCCCATCAAGCACACAGCCCCTCCCTCTCTCTCCTCTCTCTCAACACCCCTCCAACCCCACACACAAAATGGCCGACCCTAAGCCCGCCACTTCCAAGTCCACCTGGCTCGCCAGCAATGACGGAGTAGTCCAAGAAGTCGGTAAGTCGAAACAAACAAGCCCTCCCCTCGCGAGTTCGCGCCCTCGCTCGCAAATTCGCAATGAGGTCCTCGCTTTGCGCTGCGCAGGGCGATGGAGCTAGGAAGAAAGTGAGAAGTCGCTAATCCACCTGTTTGCCACCAGACCGTGTGGTCGCCGAGCGCTCCATGCTCATCAAGAACATGCTCGACGACTTGGGTGATTCTTCCATCTCCAAGGAGAACCCCATTCCTATCCCTAACGTCAATGACGCCGTCCTTCGGAAAGTCATTGAGTGGTGCGACCACCACCGCAACGACCCTCCCACCAACCAAGATGATGACGATGCGGCTCGTAAGAAGATGACCGAAATCGATGAGTGGGATCAGAAATTCATGCAGGTCGACCAGGAGATGCTTTTCGAGATCATTTTAGTATGGATCGAACCCCTTCCTCCCACTCTCTCATTAGATCTCGCAGCGCTCACCGCATCTTGCCAAAATGAACTGTTTGCTAACCACCTTGAACGTAGGCCTCCAACTATCTCGATATCAAGCCTCTCCTCGATGTCGGATGCAAGACCGTTGCGAACATGATCAAGGGAAAGTCCCCGATGAAATCCGGAAGACTTTTAACATCACCAACGATTTCACTCCAGAGGAGGAGGAGCAGATTCGCCGGGAGAACGAGTGGGCCGAGGACCGTTAAGAGAGGAAAATCAAAACCTTCTCTATCCATTGATCAGCGCTATGGTTTTTTTTTTGCATGACAACAGGAGCTTGTCAAGAGCGGTTGCCTCCTCGGCCGCTCTTTTTCTTCATTCTTAGTTATTCCTCAAGTACCGGACTGGTTAAAGGGTACGGGGTGGAACTGATGGGATGGGAAATGCCCATCATGGCCTTATTCATGGGCAAGCCTGAAAGGAAGGGGTTTCCCTCGTTCGGAACGAGTGGTCAACCCGTATCGAAAGAATGGATGGATGGTGGCGGGATTCGACGAGCTATACAGGAGCGTGGGAGTTTATTGCTGCTTCACCTCGTCCTTTTTGTTCCCGAGGACCCCCTCGTGGCTCTCAACTCTCTTTTTTTCACGTTTCGAAGCCCCTTGCTGGTCCTCTTGTCCCCTCTGCGAGTCGACGGCTATGTGGTAATGCCCAAAGTAATGCCTAAACCTTAACAAAAAATGGACGAGCCCGGGTTTTATCGGCGGTTTTTTTCATTCCTTTTTATCCTCTCATTCCCTCCTCCATTAGGGCATCTGATTATTAGTTGTTCATCATTAGAAATGGGATTTATGCAATTTTGACCATGACGTTGAGAATACCGATGGTGATGATGACGAGGTCCATTTATGTCTCTTATGCTCTTCCCTCAAACGGCGGAAAACATGCCCGTTTGCTCCGTGACATGCTAATCCGCGCAGACCGAGTTGGTCGGGGGTTCTTTATTTTTATTTTTTTCTAAAAATCTACAACGGAATGTGGCTTTACGATTACGAGCAAACCATAGCAACACATTGCAGAATTGCCAGCCAGCCCGATGGCCGTGGGGAGCAGAAATCCATGCAGGGACAGGGAAGGCGTAGGGCCTGTCAGCTATGCCGTTTCTTGCTTGCACGCTTACTGGTGATTCAAGGAGGGTGTGGGGAACCATACTGGATGCCGGGACGAGGAGCCCCCTCTCCGCCAACGGACATGATGGACCTTCTATCAAGTAGGAAAACAAAAGGGAAAGAGATAGAAAGCGGGTGCTACAAGTTGGCAAGCCAGGTAGGGAATAATAGTCCCGGGGAGGATCACGAAGAGAGCTGGCCTTGGAAAAAGAAGAAAATAACGGCCTGTTTGTTTTTGTAAAAACACATGAAGCCCAACACCGGTTGTGTGCCCTTCGCCATTTCCGTTTCGTTAAGGAGCCATTTTTCTTTTTGAAAACCGCGAGAATACCGCTATCAATCTTCCTCCTTATCAAAGAAAGGAAAACATTTCTTCCCTCATTTCCGTCATGGTAAGAAAACAAGAAGAAAGAAAACAACGTTCTTCTCCCCCTTCCCACCTCTCTCTTTGGTTGCCGCCCGTTTTCTCTTCCTTTCTAATTTTGATTTTCGTAAACACAACGCTCCATCCCGTTTCCGACAGAGACTTCTTTTTTGTTCTTTTCTTGTCCTTGAGAAGAAGGCGAGCGTTCACATATCCGTCAAAGACTGTTTATTAGGCCTCGGGAAGTGCGCTGGACGGGGGTGCGGCCTCGAGCTCGTGCGGAGAGATAGATTCGGCGATGGGCATTGCGGAGTAGAAAACGGAGTGCAAAGTAGAGGCGAGTAATTTAGAGGCCGATGCGGGTCTTGCGCCAGTGCCTCCTCTTGGAGTTGTACCTGTGGTGAAGCGAAGAGAGATTAGCAAGAGCTTCTTGGTCGATCGAGATCCCTCAAGGTTGACCGAGGTCCTCAGCCAGCATATGCCCGGTGTGTGGCAAGGCCGGTCTAAACAAGACCCCGGCGCATAGTTGCTGATCACAGCAGGGCTTCCTCAAGCCGAGAACCGGGAAGTGAAATGGCAACGGGGACGAATCGTACCTAATGGTGTTGTTGGTTCGCAGACGGATCCAGTGAGGGATGGGGCGGTTCTGCTTCTGCGCCTTCGCAAGCTTCTGCTTGGTACGGAAAGACTTGTGGCTCTAGATGCCGGCAAACATTCAAAGGTCAGTAAATGTGAGCAGGTGCCATTCTAGAGCAAGAGGGAAATTTCTAGTATTCCCTCCTATGCCATAAAAATAACGAAAGCCGCCCCCGTCGGCCACCATCCTCTCGTCGCCCATGGTTTTTCTTGTCCGCTTTCGTTTCCTCTTCCCGGCTGAAGTGGGACGAGGCGAACCAAGGCGATCGAGGGTTCTCGGATGGCGTCGACGGGAGGGCTTTAATTATCGGCTATGAGAAGGTGCAAGGAAAACATACCGGCATCTTGACGGTTTCGATTGTCGATATGTCGAGTCGAATTAAGGTGGTGATGTTCTGAGAGTAGGAGGAGGGATGTTAAATTCAGACCCAAGGAAATTTGCTAGAATGAGGGTTTGTGGCCCTTCCAAAATGCACCGCGCGCTCTCATTGGTTGTGGTTGATCCACTCCGGGCACGTGAAAGACCACCCCTCCTCAGTCCAGGCATCACCAGGTCAAAACTTGAAGACTGGTCCCGCCCGCCACACTCTGCCATTTTTCTGTGGCGCTATCCAAGACGAGGGTGTGGCAGTGCCGCCGCCTTGACCAGCGCTCTCTCTCAAGGATGACCCTGGCCCAAACAATGTCATGGCTGGGCGAGGGACGAATAGTAGAGAACAAAAGGAAATGGCAGCATGTGCCTATAATTTGTCCCTTGGGTGAGCATCAATTTTTGAACCCTTGTGATCATTAAATTATATTGCCTTTTTCCCTTCCATCTTACTATCATTCTCCTTTCTTTGTTTTTCTCCCTTGCAGACGCATTATAATACCAGGGTGTGGGATATTTCGCTTCTTCTCTCTTCTCTTCCTTTTCCAAGCTAGCAGATAATTTGGGAGGCCAGGTTTCTGAACCCGCCCCTTTTCAGACAAAAGAGTCCTTTGAGCCCATTCTGAAAGGGAAACCGGCCCCCCTTCACCGTTGAATTCCGCTGCCTTGCCTTTCGACGATCCGCTCTTCGTCGGCCTCCCCGACCCTCCTTTCCCCCTCCTCCCTTCCAACCATCAACGTCCTTTCTCTTCCACTTCTTCAACCGTAGCACCACACGCTGCAGATAGAGTCCAGTTTTGCCCGGAGCAAAAGAAAGAAAAGAAAAACAAGAAGAAAAAAGCAAAACCCGTACCTTCCACGATGGGCAACTCCGTGTCTTGGCTGTCAGGCCTTCTGTTCTCCAAGAAGGAAATCAGGATCTTGATCTTGGGTCTGGTAAGCGACTTCCACCCCTAGCCCTCCAATAGCTCTCCGGATCGCAATGAGGGATGGTATGAGATGAGGAGGGGAAATGCGCGGCGACGAAGGGTTCTTGAAGCTCACCGTTATCGCCTCCACAGGACAACGCCGGCAAGACCACACTACTATACAGGCTCAAGGTTGGCGAGGTCGTCACAACCATACCCACGATAGGTTTCAACGTCGAGTCCGTAACATACAAGAACCTCAACTTCAATGTCTGGGTACGTCTTCTCCCCCTTTTTCCTTCCCTTTTTCATGTTGTCGTGCCTTGCGCACGTGCTAGGGCCTGCCTCGGTGCGCCGTCCATCCTATCAAGTTACCCACCTAACGCGCGCCTTCTTCTCTTCTCTCCTACAGGATCTCGGAGGCCAAACTAGCATCCGCCCTTACTGGAGGTGCTACTACGCCAACACGGCAGCCGTCATCTTCGTCGTCGATTCCACCGATATCGAGCGCCTGCAGACGGCGGCCGACGAGCTCGGCGCCATGCTCAACGAGGACGAGCTCAAGGACGCCTCTCTCCTCGTCTTCGCCAACAAGCAGGACCAGCCCGGCGCCAAGGGTGCGGCGGAGATTTCCGAGGCTCTGAGGCTTGGCGAGTTGAGGGACCGGAACTGGACAATTGTGGCCTGCTCGGCCGTAGACGGTTCGGGCATCAACGAGGGCATGGACTGGCTCGTGGTAAGTTTTTTCTAACACCCCCTTGCACCTCGGGGAAATTATGTCAATCCGATGGCACACGGTGGACGTAGTCCAACAGGGGAAGAGAGAGGGAAATAGGGAGAGAACCATGGACTGACTTGCCTTCTTCGTTTCCAGACCACCGTAAATTCGGAGTAGATGACCCCGCGCATAGACATGAACCCACACTTACTCATGCGGTGGGCGCGGCCCATCACCCGCCCACACGCAATGCACACCACAACAAAGCGGTATATAGATACGGGATATAAATGAGAAGAATGACTGATGATGAACACAGAGGGGGTTCTGGGTAGCGAAACGCGAATACCAACGGCAGGCCTCCTGCCCTCGCTCACCGCGAGTACAGCGAGCAAGTGACCAAGCCGAGGTGACGGGGCTGGCGCGGCAATTTTCTGTACAAACATTTCAGGGACCAATATACCAGGAATGAGCGGTCATCAAATGAAAGAAAAAGGGGGAAGAAACAATTCACTTGAGAAGAGAAGAAGAAAGCTATCCAAACAAGAACCAACCTCCGTGCGTAATAATACCTAATAATACTCCTTTTGTTCTTTCCACTCGCTCGTGTATCCCCCTTCGCCCCTCTGTCCCGTTTTTGCTTGGTTCCCCCGAGGGAAAAGGAACAGAAACAGAAGACCTCAGCTTCCTTTGATGTGCTGGGAGGCTCCAAGAGCCGGCGGCGGCGAGGGGAATCAAGCTGTACATGGCATACGTGACACAGCCAGAGCATCCGGTTGTACGATCAAAGGTTCCGTCGTTCACTCTTACCATCCACCAGCCTTGCCTCACCGATACTTGATAAACGAGGACACAAGGGTATTAAGCATGGAGGGAGTGACGAACATGGTGGACAGGGGCCCCGCCTCATCTTTTCGCGCCTTGCATTTTCTCCGCGTGGGGGCAGCTGGGCTGAACATCATCATAATCGCACGCAGCCTCAATAAGGGAAAGAGGGCTACGACACCCTGACATGGTGGATCGTGAATGCAAACTCCCTCCTCGGCCGCCAACCGGTAAACAGGTGGCCTTGTATTGGGGGCCGACTAGGTAAGAGGGCACGTCTTTGCCTTCGTGTAGGCGTGTACTGGTCAAGGTCCGCACGCAAGATAGATATGAATTGGAAATCATGAATACGTTTCTATGTGAGCCTAATCCGATCCCATTGTCTCCCTCCTACAAGCCACCGCCGCGCTCTGTCAAAACTCCAACATCCAATACCGCATTACGCTATCATCACCAACTATCCCTATCCTAAACTGAGTCCAAAAGAGGTGGAAAGTAAATAGAAAACCAGACCAAAGAGAATAGCGAAAGTTAACAAGGATGGGTATCGTAGGTCATCGGCTCATTCATCTGTCCCCAGGTCGTCATGGCGCGGGTTTAGCAGCAACAATCCAGGCACTCGAAGCAGCAAAGTCCAGCGCAGATTCCGCAGCAAATCGCCTGTTTGGTCGTGTCCCCATTGTATGGTTAGCCTTTCCACGATATGGCCATGGGCGAGCCCGTCAGGTTTGCGCAACGGTCTAGGAGTCGGGAGGAGGACTGGAAACCACGAGCTACGAAACGTAGGAAAAAAAAAAAAAGAAAAAAGGGTGATAAAAGACGGAGGATGTGGAAAAGGAGAAAGGAAATAGAAAAAAGGGGTAGACAAACACAAAGACTTACGCCGCCATCACCACCTCCCCTCAACCTGCTCTGGGCGCCGTTCATACTCATCGGCTCTTGCGGCTTCTATTCGATGGGAAATATTTTAGGTCTTGCGTCAGTGGACTGATGCTCCGCCCCCACGCCTCATTCCCAGAAAACCTGATAATCTTCCCGGAACAAGAGAAAGAATCTCCTCGCCTCGCATGATACGAAAACTTACAGGCTGCTCGCTCGTCAAAGCGTCCTCAACTCGTTGTCCAGCATGCATGACGGGCTCGGGTCGCTTCACCGGCTCGTCTACAATCACATTATCCCTTCGCGAATCCATCGTTCTCTTCTTTCCTCCCTTACGTTGATTCGAGTTCTCTTTGTGCTCGGTCGCGAATTTTCCTTCGGGTCGGTGGCTGTCACGATGAGCTCCGTAGTGGGGCCGATGCGGACCGGTCGGTTTCGGAGGGAGATGTAACGGATTAAACGAGCCCGAAAAATGAGCAAAAGAAAAGTGCGATGTGAGATGCAAAGGGGGCAAAAGAGAAAAGGCAGAAGAGATGAGTTACCCGGCTCAGAGGCAGGGCCACCCTCTTGGATATATCATCATCAGTTCCAATACACTGGTCGCATGCCATGTCAGCTTTGTATCATCCTTTGGCAGACTGCATCAACGAATGCCGGTAATTAGGGCGGTCACCACTCCAAACCAGGCTGCCCCTCCTTTCCTCTGGTTCCGAGTGGCCCGCCTCGTTGTGAACTGGCGACCGTCGCGCCCCATGGTGATGCGTCTAATCGCATCAATGTCTTACTCTCCACAGTGAAGCCCTAGTCCGTGGTTGTCCCACCTTACCGTTTCGAGGCCCCGGTCTTATTCTGACTTGTTCGTGACCAGTCATGGCGTTGCCGCACTTCCCATCGGCTGTGTGCAACACCATCATTCCTCGCCCGCGAACCTGCATCAAGGGTCCACCTGACTACCAACTTGTGACACTCCTGGCACCGATTTTCCACCTCGCGGGCCCAAATTACATCACACTCGTCTTCGCAGGCATTTTCACGCACCGCTTATATCAAAGGTCTCATCTTTCAATGCACCATTGCTGAATCAAAAAGTCTTCCAAACGCGATTCAATAATATTCTGCTTAAACGAGAGGTACACCACCGAGCCCGGCCTCGGTTAACCTATCACTGGCTCTAGCAATATCAAAATTCCAATCATGACGATAACAAAGTGAAGCCACAATCTCTAGACTTCCCTCATCCCCACCCGCCCGCAGGGCTGGCCCTTGGCTGCCACTAGCACAACGGTAGTGTCCCGTAAAGGCCATTATAGCTGAGCCCGTTAGGCTCTCTCGCCGTGCTGACGCGGTTTACAGAGTGAACACCGCCGCAAAAACAATAGTCGCCCACAAGACAAAAAGGCTCGCTGGAACACCCCTATGCTGGCGCTGCCCTCCTCCTCCTCATTCTCATTAGCGTTAGTTGGATGGCTAGTATTCCGGCTGCTATTGCCCATGCTAGTCGTGTTGGCCATGACCTTGGTAAGGGTTTGGTTCTTCCTTAGCTTGCTAAAAAGAATGTCTCCGCAGACTTGTTGGCGCCGATATCGGGAATTTCACAGATGGCCTTCTTCTTGTCTTTCGCCTGCCCACACTTCACCTTTGAGGCATGCTGCTGCGTTGCATCGGTAGAGTTGAAATAGGCCTTGACGTACCGCACCGAGATGGCAGTGTCTTGGGCAGGCGGGCCTCCCGACCAGATGCTGTTCCCGTTGCTCCAATGCTGGAGGATAAGGTGGCCAGGGTTTTCGGGGACCGCAGCGCCCGAAATCCTTGCCAGAATCTTACCATCAGCGTAGAAGTGAACTTCACCGGGAAGGAAATCAAAGCGGTATTCATGGTAATCCGAGGTCGGGTTGAAGGGAAGGTCCGCCCGGATATAGTTACCGGATTTGCGGGCATCATAGTCTGTGTCTGCTGCTCTAGGTGACTGAACGATAAGGTTCACTGGGTATAGGCCAGCCTGGGGATTAAATTCCCTCGACAGAAACTCCATGTCAATTTCCTGAGTCTCGTTGAAATACTAGCCCGTGCCCCTGGCGTCAGCATCGATTCCTCTAGTCTGCAAATGCTTCAAATTGAGGAGACTTACCCAGAAGAACGCGGCACAAGTGCCGGGAACATTCGTCAACTTCATGCTGGTGCGGTAAGATCCATACTTCAGATCAGCACGGCGAGAGTCCAACTCTGCGACAGAGGCCATATCTTGATCAAGTTTGCTGCTCACCACGAGCTCAAGGCCATCGTCCGGAGACGTCACAGGCTTGACAAGCTCGGCGCGTGCCAAAGGGGCCTTTTTGTTGGCAAAGTTTATCACATTGCTGGGCCGAAAGTTGAGACCATAAATGCCATGAGTCTCCTCTTTGGTGATGTTGAATGAGGGAAGCATCCAGTTGGTCTCGCTTCCAAAATTGCTTAGACGAGTAAAATCCGACTCCAAAAGCTCCGTGAAAACAGTTCTCTCCTTTGCACCGCCAACGCTCGTGGCATACCCGCATTCGCAGTCTGCCTCGGCCGTCGGCACCAACGAGGCTGCGAGGGCAACAACGACGGCAGCGGTGACACCGTTGGGAAGCATGTTCACAGGATCAAGATGGAAGGACGCTATTTCGGTAGGGGGTTTTCTTTTGCTCTTCTTCTCTGCAGAAGTGGGTTCAGGAGATATCGTTAGAATGAAGGATAGGAGATTTGTGTATTAATGGGAATTTCCACGCCTGCTCAGTCAGAAATATGTCGAGATGGATGCAGTGCAAGTGTTAAGAATTAGGGTGAGCCCAGAAAGATGCGAAGAGGATGTTAACAGCAGTGGAATGATGAAAGGCAGAGTTTACGAGATGGTGAGAGCGAGGAGGAAGAAGACGGAGAAGACGAGGGCAACAAGAGCAGTAGAAGAACCCGGGGACCCACGGCATCTCAACAAAGACTCCATCGTCGCTCAACTAGTTTGAGAAGACGCAAGAGCGACGGCGTAAAAGAGTTTACATCGCTGTGAAAGGTAAGGGCCCTCCGAGCCCGTTGAAGCCTTTAACGTGGCTACAGCAGCCTCGCCATATGACAATTACGGTTACCCTTTCCCAAAGCAAAAGGCGGTTCCGAGGAGTGGCAGAAAAGAGAGGCGGCAGAGTTGGTACGGCTACAAGATGTGAAGGAGGAATGCATTTCATTTTCAGAAGGAGGCCGGGGAACGGTCCTGCCCCAAGACTTCCCACCTCCAATTTCATATCCGAAGCCGCTCGGGGAAGGCGTTTCGGCGGCCGGCGCCTTCCCGCGCGGCGCACACCCTCGTACAATAGACGGTCGTGACCGCTAGTTTCACGTTAACGCTGGGCAGGAACAGTCCGTAGCAACGGGCCGGCGGGCACCCTCGCCCCGGGGTTTCCTCGACAAGATCAGGAAGGAGCTATGTAAGCTAGAGCTAAAAAGTCCACCAATGTTCGCAGAGTGCGCATGACCTTCTTCGCATCAATCAATGATCCGTCCTTCTAAGTTGCCAATGAACGAAGACTATTAGCCCCTGGGTATCTCGCGCACATGCCGGGTGGAACCTATGTGGGAAGGAATAAAGTGGTACGATCTTTCCCCAAACCCGAACGAGGCAAGACCACCAACCAACTTGTGCGAAACAAGTACATTGGGGTAAGTATCGAGAGGGTTTCGGAGGGGTCAGTGGCATTCAAGGCCGTGCATTATCGTATCTCCAAGGCGAACAACGGCATAGGTCACATATACATGAGAGGCACAGGGACATCGAGAGAATGAAAGTGGTTTGGAGCAGAGAGAATTCTTGCTATATTGCTGCAGAAATGCTATGGACTCGTCGAGAAACGCTATTTATGGTTATACACTTTGCGCTATTGCAAAACGCGCGAGTTCACGACGATGACAAGACAGTCATTGACATAGGAGAATAAGGAAATAAAGGTCAAGTTTTGAAAGGTGAGAAAAAGGAGAAGAGAAAGAGAGAAAAAGACAAATGAAAAATGAAAAGGGCATCGATATCAAATTCCCAGAGGAGAAACGGCTTTCGCCGACAGTGTTTCTTCTGCGCGAACAGGGCCAGGGCCGATGGCTCGCTGGCCGTATCACGTTCCCCTCATCTCGACTTTGCCCCTTCCGGGCTCAAGATTATCCCGCGGAGGACCATCATCACCGTTCTTAAGGGGGATGATCGAGATCGGACAGCAACGAATCGCAGGTTGCCCTGCTACTGCCGGGGTACTAAAAGCAATCTGTTGCGAGCCCTGCCAACATCCTAAGCCGGGATGGTTGATAAAAGGAAAGAGAGCTGAATAAGGAAAGAGAAAAGGAAATGAGAAAGGCACGCAAATTTGATAAGGAAAAGAGGAGAGATTGGAAACCAAGTAGGAAAGAAAAGAAGCTGCATGGATATAAGGAGATAGAGAAATGAAAACGGCAACAGGGCAAGGAACAGAGGCCAACCCAGAGTGAGGGAGGCATGAAGACTTGGACTGAACCAAAGCGAGTGTCCTAAAAGGGGAAGAAACATCCTCAGACCTGGAGAGAGAACAGGTATCAGACAAGGGAGCGGTATGAATCTGGAACAAGGACGACCAGGTAGAGTATACTTGTAGTAACAAGGACATTAATAAGTCGGTAAAAAGGTGAGATAAAGAAAGAGAAAAGTAGGAAAAAGTGCCCTCAAGCTTATAAAAACACATGGAGAGAAGAGTAGAGTAAGAGGAGTAAGAGAAGAAAGAAAAAAGACAAGACAAAGGAGAAAACCAGGCTCAAAGAGAGAAGAGAGAAAGTAAAGAGAAAGCCAAAAAGAAAAAAGAAATCCGACGAGAAACCCATATGGACCAGCCAACATTTCCTGCTCACGCAGGTTATTAGGTAGCGCCGCCGCTTGTGTCTAAATACCGGCCGCGCTGTGTATAACCCAGTCGCCCACACAAGCAGGACCCGTTTGTGCTGTCCTGTAAGCCCGTCCTGTGGTCCAAAATTCCTGCCCTTGTTTCTTCCTTGGAATCCCCCATGAAAATTTCACCAACCATGATAATGCCGAAAATTCTCAAGAGACTGTATGCGAACACAAGGTAGATACGACCTTTCCCGAGCCGTCCTGCCCGCCCGAGCCAGGCAACGCCGCCAACTGCTGCCATCAAGTCCTTGATAACTAACACGTGGGAGGGAAAGCACTGGTTCCTACGGCAGGAGGGCGGCTTGGGGGAGGAAGATGTAAAAGCAGCCAACTCCGTCCGACCCACACGCCTTTCCGCCTTGCGCTGAAATGGAAGGTAGGAATAAAAGGAAAGGAAAAAAAAAAGGAAAAAGAAAAGACGCGAGCTAAGATGACGATAGGAAATGACGAAAGGAGATGCCAAGACGGAAACGCAAGGAAAAAAAAAAGGATCAAAAGAATCAAAAGCTAGCTGAACGGAGAGGTATATGCAAGGAAAGGAAACAAGGCCGAATAGGACGAGAGAGAAAAGCATTGGGAATCAAGAAAAGGACGCGCAATCCGAACGCAGATAGAGATATAGGAGAAAAACCGAGGAAATGGAAAGCGATATGTCGTTGCTCTGTCGTCACTAATACACGCTATCCTCGTCGGCACCCTGCGAGATCATCGAGGGCGTGGACGCGTTCGAGGATGCTTCAATATCATCAACATAGCCGACTAGGGCCTGTGAGTGATGTCGGAAAGACTCGCCAATGAGACGGGTGATGCTGCAGGAATGAAATATTAGCATCGTGTTCATCAACCGAAAGGACAAAAAATGATTAGCAACAGGATTTGACTTACCCCCAGACGACCACTTCATCCAACATGGATCCCCAAAGCTTGGCAACGACAGAGCTGAGCTGGGAGGCGTGAGCAGGATCGTCAAGCTCCCTCTCAAAGAGCTGACGGATCTTGTTGTACATGGCAAGTTCCTCGGGCGTGGCAGGCTCATCGTCATGTTCCAGACGGTAGAGCCAGAGCGAGAGGATGATCATCAGATCCATGCCGCATAGCGGGTGCTCGACACTCCAGTTGGTAGGCGAGGTGCGTGCAACCCAGCGCACACCTTGCATAACAGCAGTCTCAATGCAATTGTAGCATTCTTCAATAACCTTCAACATCTCGTTGGAACGCTTGACGCGATCCCTGGCATGGGACATGGCGGCCGCCACCTCGTACGAGTCGTGGTACCGGAGGGCTTCCTGGACCGTCTTGAGGTCAACCTCGAGACGGGCGCGGGCGTTGCGGTACATCGCCGTAGCATTGAACAGGAGAGGGTGGCCCTTGTGGGGGCGCTGAGAGGGATAACAACGTCCTCAGGCTCACACAGGTCGAGCGACTTTTCCCAGGTCTCGAGGGCAAGACGGAGCTTGTACTCGGTGACGACATCCTGCAGAGCTTCCGGACTACGCTTGTGATACCACACCTCGAGGAAGAGAGCGTTGATCATGACGCGGGTCGCGAAGGCGCTGTAGGTAATCCTCTCACCCTGGAACAGCGTGTCATGTGCATCGAGGAAAGTCGCCACGGGAGCCGCGGAGAGTTGCTCCTTCCAGGCAGCCTCGTCGGTGACCTTGAGGTTCCAGAGGGCCTCGCTAGAAGGCAACTGGAGATCCTCAAACTCGTTGAAGTTGATTGCCGGGGTGTGGTTGAAGGTGAGGGTCAGCAGGCCAAAGAAAATGTAGACGGCGTAATACGTCCGGCGGCATCCTCGTCCTCGACCCACTCAGCACGCGTGGGCTGTCGGCCGACGCGGGCCTCTTGGCGGAGCTTCAACTCATACCGGTTCCCGGCTACCATATTGGCAAGCAGACTCTTGATTGAGCAAGCCCACTCCAATCCCTTGGGATCACCGCTCCAGCTCGAGAAGATCATGTTGAGAAGAGAGCTCTGCATGGTCCAGAGGGGCACCTTGCGCGAACTGAAGTTTTCCTTATGCTGGAGGAACTGGTTCACGAGAATCTTGGACCCAATGTGAAGCAGATAAGCCTGATCCTGGTCAAAGGCATAGAGAGCGCCGATGCTGAGGACTGCGAGCAGCAATGGAGGGAAATCTGCGTCGGGTTGAACGAGGCCGGGTGCAGGAAGGGCAGGTGGTGATGGAAATGGCCAAAGTAGGTTGAAAGGTAGCGGTTCAACGAAGCTTGACTGGGAAGCCTGAAACCTTCGGGGATGGCCCGTTCCGTATCGTGAGATCGAATGTTGTCCAGGATGATGTTGCGTTCATCGTCACTGTTGACCTGCGGGGCCCTGAATCCGGCGTTGGCGTTGGAGAGCACACTGGGGGATTGGGGCACGGGAGTGTTGGCTCCGGAACGGGGCAGAGAGTTGATCATGGACTGGAGGGCAGGAACAAGACCATTGCAATTTTGACCACTGATGGAGAGGAGCTGGCTAGCGTGGGGTTGGGCGGTGCTGGTGCTGTTGAATGACTGTTGCGAATCAAACGAGCCCGAGGCGCTCGAGGTGATGGAGTGCGCCTTGGTCTCGGAGACGGACTGGGGCATGAACTTGTCCCAAGGAACCTGCTGGACTTGAGGAATAGCGATGGCGCCTGAGGGATAGGTTACGGTCTGCTCCATGGCCTGGGTGGTGTAGTCCATAGAGCTGTTGCCCTCGTAGGAACCCGCGCGGGAGAGATCAGCAACGAGCATGGCGGCGGCCTCGACGTCGAAGATGGCGTCGCCCGAGGCTTCCATTTGTTGTTGCTCAATCGTGGCCGTGTCGATCGCGATGGATGGCTTGGAAGGTGTGGCAATCGCTCTGGTCTTGGGTCCGGCGCGGCGCTTGCCGTCGCTATGGAGGGGATGCCGCCATCCTTGGCGTGCACCGTTCTGTCGTGTCGAAGGAGGAGGTCGCGTCGCACAAAGGTGCTTCGGCACTTCATGCACTTGAAAGGTCGTTCCTTGGTGTCTAGAATGAGAAGCGCATGTTAGCACTCGGCCAGCCGTTTTAAAAAGTCAGGATGCGCGGGAGGGATGGTGGCAAGGGAACGCCCTTTCGGAACGTAAGGGCCTAGTCTCGTGGTCCGATGAGGGGTTGGTTTGACTAGGACGAGCGGGGAAGCTCGCCCCCAGTGCCATCATCCTCTCCCACCCGACTCGGCACTGGGTAACGCGCAAAGACCAAAGGAGGGACGAAGGAGGGGGAGGGGGAGGGGAAAAAAAGTACGTACGTGATCGCTCATGCCTGCTGCGGTGTTCACTCCTGCTGAATGCTCTGTTACAGAACTGGCATTTGTACTTCCGCTCTGGCGCGAGTGAAGTTTTCCTGGGCGCAGTTGTTGAGGCTGCCGCTGGGGGCAGAGCGGCCACGCTTGCGCCGGGCATCTTGAATATGTGATGTGTGGTGGTAGACTGTCGTCGTTTGGTGTTTTAAACGAAGGCAACAGGTGGATATCTCTCGATGGCCGCAGCGCAATGTATTGCTTGTGTGGTCCTAGTTGGATTGTCTCAACGGGTGGGCTTTACTGCTCCAAGAAACGGCCGACGCAACTCAGCACGATGGTTGAAATCGTCTGACTCTGGTGGGCTCCTCGCTCGCACGCGCTCCCGTGGGGTTTAAAGTGCGTCTTCGGTAGACTCGCGTGTGTATTTGATCATCGGATTCGTTGATATTCTGGTCATGGAACCAATATTCTGATGGGAGAGGAGGGGGATGAACCGGGTGAAGGGGTGTGGTATTAGGGGCAACTGAGGTGAAGACTGTGATGTGCTGCAACAAAGAGGATTCCGACGGAAGGAGTGTAGTGGAGGGACTTGTCTTCAGTCGACAAGAGAATTAGAGGGGAGGCGTCAAGGGGAAAAACGACCGCAAGACGATGTTGTGATGGCGAAGGCTGATGAAGAAGGATGAGGTTGTCGAGAAGGGAAGATTGATGGGAACTGAATGGAGTGGGGGAGGGGATATTTTCTGGAAATCTGGCAAAGGGAGAGGGGGCGTGGGTCGTGGGTCGTGGGTCGTGGCAGCACCACCAGCACGACGACAACGACAACGTCGAGAGAGCCCCGTCGCAGAGGGACGACCCCTCCCCCCTCCCAGCGATCATTGGGGAGCGCGCAAAACCAATGTGCTGGTTTAGAGGGGTGGGCAGAGTGAGGGTACTTTGGAACCTGAGTAATACGGTGTACTTTCTGTTTGGCATTCCGGTACGAGGTACCTCGGCAACGATCATCCTGGACACGATGCTCGTGGCCCCTCCTTGCCCAGTTCCTATTGGAACATGGGCGAACATGGGAGGCTGGTGGTACCTGCCCAAGGGTACCTAATACTCGCAATTTTGAAAGAGAATGCCGTGTTTTAGACTGACAGCTACTTTTGCCCGATGTACTGTGGCGCCGGGATTGCTTGTTTTGGCAGCTGGAACCTTGGTCGCCCCGATAGTGTCCACCGATTTGGGCCTACTTTTCGGCCTCTGCTCAATACATTGTACGAAAGTGCTTCGTCCCGAGCAACCCACTCCCGCGGCCACCAGCACGTTGTACTTTCTACGTTTGGAACGGCCGCTCTCGTCTCGGGATGTACCCCATACATTCCATTCCACGTCCAGCTCCGACTGGGATTGGCACACCTCTTGTACCCCTTTTCGCGACGCTCTCGCTGGATGCGCTAAACAGCTGTGCTGGAAATGGACCAGGCCATGCGGGGCTATCCTTTTTCTTTTTCTTTTCCCTTTCTTTTTCTTTTTCTTCCCTTCTGCGTGCAGCGGGGAGCGGGAGAGGTGGCATCTTCGCTTCCGTCCACTGCGTCCTGCTGCCGCGAGCTAGGTTGAGAGCTGGCAGAGTTGGTTGCCCGTTGCTGCATGGAGCTTTGCTAGTTGCAGCTGTGGATTTCCTCACCCCAAGGCCCAATGACACAATGCGGTATCACTTTTCCATCTCAGGAGTATTAATACACGCTCTGTGGCTTTTTTCCCTTGTGTTGGAAATAGAGAGCCACAGAGGCCTCTTGCTCCTTTTTTCCTTTCTTTTTCTTGTTCTTGAAGGGGCTCAGCCCACCTTTATTTTATTTCTGTGTTGACTTCCTTTTGCTTGCCCCCCTCCCTTTGGTGGGGTGAAATCGAGGAGGGGGCGGGGAGGGAAGAGGGGAGAGTATGGAGGGGAAGAGAAAAAAACCACAAGAACGGAAATCAGAAAATCAGATGAGAACTGGAGGGATGGACGGGCGGATGATAATTGCGCATATAAAACAAAGTGATTTGGAGTGACCAAGGTTGATAGAGAGCGAGAGGGACGGAGAGACGGATGCGACTCACACCTTTTGTCCCCAGCGATATTGCTCCTCCACGCCAACGAGATACGGAGGAACTAGGCTCCCTGAGCGACGTAAGTCCGCACTATCCATTACACGGCGACGGGCCGCGTATCATCTCGACCGCGCCAATCGTTCCCGAAGGCATGTAAAACTTTGCTTGGAGTGTGCTCGCGATGGAATGAACGAAAAGAGACATTTCTATTTAGGCCGCTTACACGCCCTGGCTCAAAAGCATGGTTCAGATGAAGGGGGAGGGACGGAGGCTGGAAGGGAAAATTTTTTCCTTTCCTCATCTCCTCCCTAATCTTCCATTTTTAGGAGGCTACATGGAAGGTGCGCGAAAGGGAGAAGAAAAGAAAAATTGAAACTCCCAAAGAATGAAGAATGAAAGACAGAACTGAAAAAGCACATAGTGATCTGGAGAAACTGGCTGTCTGAGTGGAATGGTGCGTGTGTGTTCCAACGCGGATGGGGATTCCACGGCCTGGTGTTCCGGTTGCTTTGTTGCTTGGGGGTGGAGATTGAAATTACACGGGAGTGTCCAAAAGATGATAGAGGGTATCCAAATTTCCCCTTGGGTTTAGCCTGGGGGTTCCGCTCCGTGCCCGCCAAGCTCACCACCAATGCTCAAGCCGAGGCGTGTCAAGGTACTCGGTACTTTTCAAACGCGCTTGATTTGGCTGAAACACTACCCATCTACGCGTAATCTCTAATGTGCCAGTAACTTATCAGGTTGACATTGTCATCCTCTCCCCAGCTCGGATAGACTCTGCTTGGCCTCTCTGGCACTGTGAATCACAGGAGACTGCCCCTCCTCCCCTCCTTCCCCCAGGGAAATTGAGAAGCTGGCAGCAGCATCGACCATATTAGCGGGAAACAAATCGATCAATTGTCGGCTCGTGGAGCTCCTCCCTCCACTATGCTCTCAGACTAGCGGCCTCACTGTCCTCGCACTAAAGAAGAAAAATCTCCTGTAACCCATTCGAGAGGCGGGAGCCCGAGGTTCCCGCGTAAAGTACCCGGGCCCGTCTTGCTAGCACCCACCGCGCATGCTTCAGGGCCAAGTGACCAGTTTAAGTGTCTTCGTACGAAGTATTCTTCTGTGAACAAAAAGCCTCCACTCCACCATTCCCAGCCAACATCGATGAAAAGGTACAAGCAAGAGGTACTCGCTTTAATGGAGACCAACTATTGGCATCCGAATTCCCGTCTCGCGATTGTCGAAGCCTTCTGTTTTGGGACAGCCCAGGATTAATTGGGATGGAGCCGTCGGCTGAGGGCAGCAAGGGCAGAACTACTTGTACAAGTAAGTCAAGGATTCACTTCCTTTGATATCGTGTGGACCCCTTGAAAGTATTTCCATGCGCTGTGGCCTTTCGTTCATACATATTTTTTTGGCCCTCTTTGTTAAGTTGAAGCTCTTCGCTTTCCGCCAAAGAAGAGAGGGGAAAAAGAGGGAGTCAAACGCCACAGCGAAGCCAAGGCACCGAGCTATTTTAGGGAAGGCTTTTGCTCTCCACAACCGAGGAGTCGTTTGGCTCTCTTTCTATTATGCGAAGACGAGACGGAAACTAGTATGACGAAACTTTGAGGAGGGGAGGGGAACTCAAGGAGGGGCTTTTTTCATGGAGGGGTAAACAGCCATGGTAGATGGAGAAGAAGAAGGAAAAAGAAAAGAATAAGGGGTCGCAGTTTCGTCCCCTCCCTCTGGCCACATTATCTCTCCCAAGTGTTAGGTGAAGTTTCGGTATCCATGAAAAAGGGGCTGAGGGTGCAAAGGTGAGGCGCTTGAAGGGGTGGGTGAAGGAGCGCACCATAACCTCGGCCTCGTATCTCTGGAGAGACTGATCTTCGGCCAGCGAGATGAAAGGGTTCTGTTCTTGCAATTCGTAGGAGAACTTGACACCACCAATCCCCCATAGAGTGTGTGTGGAGCGTCGCTCCCGGCACCTCCTTATACACCACCCCTGTTCTTCCTTTCCTCAACTAGCGATCGACTCTGAACCGCCAGGTCCAGGAGCCCGAACGTACAAGTACGTCAGGTCACAAGGGAACCTGAACAGAACACCGTTAAGAAAGTCGTCAGGTTTGGCTTGTCTGGTCCTGGAATGATGTTGCCCATGTTGCCCAGCCAAGCTTTGAACTGATCAACTATTGATCGGTCAATCGGTATTGAGGTACCTCACGACACAGAGACGGGCTTGACCCCACTAGACCTAAGTGCATGCCCCATTCTACTCCTCCTGCCCCTCCCTTCTGCGTAAGTCGCTTTCCCCTTTCCTAGTTGAGCGATGAATAAACGTCAGAGGTGCCCTGATTCGGCTGCCGAACCTAATCCAGATGGCTCAGCCTACTTTTTCGCTTCGTCCTGGTCATCTTGCTTCTTGGTAAAGATCCATTGGATCCGTCTCTCGTTCAGACAAGAGGCTCAGACGCTGGCGGCCTCGGTGGTAATAAGACGGGTCTCATTTGTATTATGTGCCCATTACCATCCCCTTCTCTTCCAAAACAAGAAGAAAAGAATTAAGAAACATAAAAACAAAGAAGAAGAAGTAAAAACAATCCGCAGCGTCGCTCTGTTTAAGCGTTAGCATCGAGATGAGGTCGTCGCATCACTCAAAATAATCGCCACTTGCTGAATCGTCCCTGCATCAAGTACTTCTTAGTGCCATTGTGGATAACAATGAAAGGAGAAGGCAGTCCACCAAGCTTCTTGCGGAACCAGTGAAACCCAGGCCCAGCGGACGACACGGAAAAATCGATGCCTTTCGCACACCAGATGAATCTAATCGACCACGTATTTGTTAATTATGGAGGGGGATTACCCTCCATTCACCAGTGTCCACGCATTGCAGGCCTCCAGCTCTTTCTCATTTACCCTCCATGACAAGGGCTTCCTTTTCCTCGTCTGCAATGATTCAATTCGACCGTCCCCTTGACGGTGATGCGAACTACCACACCTGCGATATTATACAAGCATCCATAGATCTCTTTCCAGCCGTGTTCCTTGGTTTTGATTATCGGTTTTCATCCCTACTTTGTGCCTGTCTGGGCGGGACCAATATCCATGCCCCATTTCCGTCGGGAAGGTGCTGTCGCTTGCCCCGTAACCTCCATTGCTCTTCATCTACCCGCATTTTCCTTCTATTAACAAGTGGAACAGGAACCCGCCTTTTACCGTGCTGGCGCGGCCCTGTCGGAAACAGCCCCATCTCTGCCGTCCCGTCCAATTTCGATCTTATTTCTCTTTTCGCTCTTGCCTCTTTATCCTCCCTTCTAGCTTCCACAACACTTCCCTTTTCATATCTGTCTAGAAACATTCGTTTAAATTTGGTTGTTTTACGTATTACCCCATAATCCCGGATGCTGCAAGCTATCCCTTTGGGCTTAATGAGGTGACCTCTCCAGACTGCCCCTCGTGGTGGATGGTGGGAAACACAGCGAATTGACCCAGCTTTCTGGTGGTGCTAAGGAAGAAAGTGGGCAAGGAATGGTGGGGCTCCTTCTCTGGCCCACAGCAGGTTCCCGTTGGAGCGAGGTTAGCCCAGGTTGAAGCTCGGTTGCCAGGAAAACCGCTTCATCTTGCCCGGCTCCCATCCACCAAAAGGAGCACCCAGCGCACCCGACAAGACCGCGCACGAGAGGAAGGGTTGCCATTCCTACCGTTCACCGGATATACGCACACTGTGCGATGACCCCTCAGGAGACATCGGGGGTGGAAACGAACCCCACTACGAAACGGAGAGGTACCGGCACCCACTAGTCCTATACCGTGCGTAGCGCGCACCCGTCGCAAAGACGAAGGACCGAGTCGGTTCGTTCAAAAGCATTGGAGAGCTCCAAAACTGGAGCGAGCTCAAAGCAATATGGCCTCGGGCACTGTGATCTTTCCGGAGCTTGAAAGCTCGGCGACGATTGATTACGATGCTTCCCCATCATCACCATCTTTTTGCCCAGCGCAACCGTGAAAGTGTGCGATTCTCGATTTTGACAGCGGGGTCATTTTTTTGTTTCTCCCCTCATTTGAAAATTTTTTGTCCCATGGAGGGGCACAGAAACTCTGGAATATTTCGATTTTTATCCTACCCTGTTTCTGCAGGACACAACCGGTAAATCCTCCTCCCTGGAAGATCCAAATTGGAAAAGAAAAAGAATAGGGGTGGAAATGCGGTGCTGCTACTAGCAGGGGTTCGCGAGATTGATCGATATCACTGGGAAGAAGGTTCCATCCGGAATCTAATCCATGGGCGAGCCGGGGAGCCCAGTTGCCTGCCCTTTGTCGAGTCTCCCTGCCCCGACACCCACCGCACACCCACACCCACACCCCCTTGCCTTCACATTAATGGAAGGCGTTGTCAAGCCCGCTGCAATGTCCCCGTCCCAGAAAGCCTTGGAATTATCATTATTATACGAATACAAACTGACTTGATACCACCGAGGTTTCCAAACAGGGCACACACCTTTCGACCACGGGCTAATGAGCCCAATATGGCAAATCCCATTGCATTCCAAGCATCCCCTTTGTCTTCCAAAGGCCGCTCCGGATGTCGACCTCTAGCCGGACTTGGGACTCGAGGACGAACCCCTTACTCCCCATCTTCCCGAGGCCGGTGAACTCGGAAGACTTGGGAAATATTGCATATCGATTAATCGCGACCAACGCTTTTCTGCCCTTCTGCGAGCAGGATTCTCAACGTATGGCCAGGTTGGCCAGGCCCATGAGCCAGAGCCGCTAAGGTGTGCCCTGCCCCTCAGCTATTAGATAGGCCAACTAATGCTTAATGGAAGGGCAGAACCGCATGATAACGCCAGATAATATCACTTCGGGGTCTCCAAGTGAAAGGATGCTGCGCCGGAGGGTGATGCTTTGGTCCCGCACCACGTCCTCATCATGTCTCCCTCTCCGAAATGACGGTGAAAAAAACTCCCCTCGCCGAGCAGGGATGTAAAGGCCCGGGCCATGGTGGTCTCCTCGCAGGAGGCGAGGAATGACCAGCAGAAGGGGGCCAGGAAGAGATTTTCTGGGTGAGCGAAAATAGAAAGAGCCCCAAAAGTTCGTCCCATGGCAGGCCGAGCTGGAAAGCCCTGGCTCACCAGACAAACAATGCCATTCCCAATCTGAAAGGTGAGAGACCCTCCCCGAACGTGTGGCGCCCTAGCGGCCCTTCAATGGGTGGACGGCGGACTTCCCGACGGCACGGCTCGCAGGGGTTGGTCTTTCTCGTCCCCTTTTAAGCGACCGCCATTTCCCAAAGGTGGGACGGTCAGCTTCCATGTAATTGATGATCAGGGGAGAAGAAGAAACAAGAAGAGGAAAAACGAAATACCGTCGAAACCGCTTCCGGCCCACAAAAGGGAGAAGAAGAAGGAAGGAAAAACGGATGAGGAAAAAGTAAAGGGATATGTCCGAACTGAGCGATCTCGAGAAAGGCAATGGAGGGGAGAGGGTCCTCGTCTCCTCCCTCCTGCCTTTCCCAACGGGTGACCGGTTCTCCCTGGATTCAATTCAGCTGGACGAAGGCCGGTGAACGGACAATCTTATTTTTCCCTTGGCTTGGATTTTTTTGGTCTATTATTCCTTTTCGCAGGTCTTGCTTGCTTCTTTCTTCTCCTTTCTTCCACCTTTAACCCACATTCAATTGCTCTTCTCCCCTCGCCAGTTTTTTTCCTTCCTCTCCTTCTTTTCGTCAAATCGTTTGGTATCTAAGTTTTGCCTTTCGACCAAGGGCGGGGGTAGCAGCTGTTCTCATTTTCCCGTTCACCGACACTTGTGTTCTGCAACTGGAGGCCTTGATATGCGCCCCATTACTCTTTTCCATCCACGCTACCACCTTTCCAACCCAGCCATCCGCTACTGTGCAGCATCACCCTTGACTTGCAGCCTTTTTTTCCCTGTGATCCTCGACAAGGGCACTCGGGTGGAAACGGACGCATCACCCCCAACCTCGTGATGTTTCCCTTGTGAATATCCCCCTCCCCCTCTCCTCTGGGAAAATCCTTTGATCTAATCGAGATGCTGCTCCCTCCAACTTGACCATCTTTCCCCCTCGGCCACTTTCTTCGAGACACTGCCGTGCGGAGTTAATGCGAGACTGAAGTGCTTTGGATATGTATGTATAGCTACCCATCCTTGGGGATATGCACACGTAGTGTACGGACATGGGACGTTGGGCTTGTGGACGGACCCTGGAAATGTGACAGGGGTCGTGAAGCAGCGGTGATGACTTGTCCACGCATGAACCTCACCTCTTGAGATCCAAACCCCCCTCTCCGCCTCCTTTGAGAGAGGGAGAAGGCGGGCAGATCTGGGTTTCTCTTGACGAGAAGCCTTCTCAGATCCTCGCACGGCGACCCCGCCATCATCACCGCCTTGTTGAGAAGCGGGGGTTGCGGTTGCTCACGATACTATCAATCGATACAAAGTTCGTTCGTTCCGATTGTGTCCCCCCCACCTCTCCCACCGCCCGCCATTCTCTTCACATGTGCCCGTCCTCTTCCGGCCTTCCGGCCGCCTGCAAGCAGCACACCTCTTTTCTCCTCGCCTCTCGACGCTTTTTGCGCCGACCTGCCAGGACCCTTTTGACCCCTGGCAGTAGCGGGCCCGCGGGGCCCTTCCGGCGCGGTGGCCTCAACACCCTCTTGATTCACGACGGCGGCGGATCGGTCTGCTCCTCCTCCCCTCCCAGCCCTCTTTTTCGCTGTGAACATCTCGAAAAGGGCAGCCGGAGGGAGCGGTCGAACCGCCGGACACGCCCCCTCTTCTCCCACGCTCCCCGTTTGGGAATAACATGCGGCTTAGGCGCTGCTACCGGAACTCAACCGTACCTTTCTTTTCTTTTTTTTTCTCCTTCTTCTTCTTGATTTCTCTTGGCCGCATCCTGTGGGCAGAATATGGTTAGGGCATCTTCACCTTCATGCCCTCTTGCATGCGTGTTGCATGAAAAGACGAAGACACACAACATCTTTCATCATTTTTCTTTTCCTTCCCTTCTGCCCTCTCCCTCACCACGCCTATTCGTTTTCGGTGTCCCTTACTTTTCTTCCCTGGTCTGCGTTTTATGCCTCACGCCGAGCCAGCCATGTCATAGGCCGCCGTCGGGCTCTCCTTCTTGGTGGATGATACGCCATCTCGCATGTGGTGAGGCGTAGGTTGGGCGGCGCAGAGTATGCTTTCGCCATACCCGCGCCTACCGTGGCTTAGAGGTGCCCAACGCTCAGCGACAGGTGTCGGGTTCGTCGGTGGCGGGCGTAGTGCCGGAAATGGTTGGGAGAAAGAGGGGAGGGGGGCGTGTGAGACGCTGTTGAGGATTCGCGCAAACAAATAAACAACAGAGAGTTACTCGGGCTCTGCGAAAGAGGAGGAGGAAGAGGAGGAGGAGGAGAAACGGACAGCGCGATTCCTCTTGATCGAGAGGTTCTCGGCCTCTCCTTGCAACCGCGCCTCTCTCCCCGTCGACGCCTCCAGCTCTCGCCCTTCTACCCCTCCCCTCCCCTCTTCCCCTCTCACCATCTCCCTCTCTCTACCATTCCATCACGCGGAATCTAGGTTCCTCGTGCTGATAATTGTTGTTAGCGATGGGCAGTTAGTGTAAGACAGGGACTGAGACGGGGTTAGGCGTGTCGACGGCGACATCGGTGTTACTCGCTCTCTTCTTCCACCCCGAGTCTCGTATTTGCATCTTTTTGACGCCCCAGCCGCGCCTATGGTGCAGGAGATATAAAACCCATGTCTCTTTAAGAAAAGAAGGGGAAACCCTCGATCAGACAAACTATGCCGTAGAGAGCAACGAGGCAAAACCGGTTACGTGGGGAGCTGAGGAGAAGGGGGAAACAACCCTTCTTCCATAAAAGTGCAAGAGATGAGATAAGTTTGTATATCTTCAAGACAATAGGAAAAGAGAAACAAACCCCTCGACGGCCCACAAAGGACCATTTCCCGCCTCATTTCCTGTCCTACCTTGCCTGAATAATCCAGTGTCCAGGTTGGAAGTGCGGGGCGAATAGGGAGGATTTAGAAAAGAAAAGAAAAAAAGAAAGAAAAAAAGAGAAAGTGACGTTAGGGCTTCCGGCCTCTTCTCGCCCGCCTGCATTTTGTATGTAGTAACAGCGGGCCGTCGATTCATGCATGCGCATCAGCAGCAGCAGCAGCAGCAGCAGCAGCAGCAGCAGCAGCAGCAGTCGTGGTCGGCTCCCCGATCTCCGTCCTCCCTCACTCTTTCTCGCTTGACTGTCCAACATGCTTGCTGACGGATTCCCACGCTCGAGCACATCAACGTAACACAGTCACCCACTTGCACGCATGCGCGGGGCCAAGAACACACCACTGCCCCTTGAAGCATCTCTCTTTTCTTGCCTCTTCTGATTCTTTCTTTTTCGTTTCATTCATCTCCCTTTCGAAACCGAAAAGAGAAGAAAAAGAAAGAAAAGAAAAATGAGTTGGAAAAAGAAATGGCCCGCCCGAACGGGCCTCCAGCGTCCCGCGTCCAGACCAGTTTGCTGGAAGAATGGCGGGGATATTTTGTCGCCGAGCTGTTGTGCGACGACGGAAGATCCAACGACCACGGGAAATCGCTTGGACCCCTAGGTAAAACGTGGAACAAAGGCCACGTACCGAAGCGGGAGAAGTGGTGGATTTCGATCTACATACTAAAGAAATATTCGTAGATGGGTGTGTGCTGGAAAAAGAGTGTTGCGCGCAGTGACAAGGGCGACATGTCGCGCAGCATATCAAACGGAGAATCTCGAAGGTGCAGAAGTGAGCCAGGGGGCAATGGTGGGCGATGCCGAGGTGAAAAAGAGCACTCCGCCCGCGATCTAGCAGTCCAGTTAACATGAAGTGGAAAGTACGTTTGCGGAGCTTTGAACAAAGCTTGATACGCGCGACGCACACACACACACATACAGATGCACAGCACACACACACACACACACACACACACACACCCGCACACTCACGCACTCACACACACCACCCCCGGATTTACCAGCCATTCACTGTCTCCAGCCCGCATCCAGCAAGCGGGTTTTCCCTTTAGCCCCAAACCCAGGTTCGTCGGCAAAGGGGAAAGGACCGAAGAATAAGTGAATGAGCATATAGGCCCGAAGCCGTGTTCGCTGGGGCGACCAAGATCCGTCCGGAAAACTGTCGGGTGTTTGCCATCTTGGTCCCTTTGCCTTTCCCCCACCCACTGTTTCCCGCACTCTGGGCCGCTCGCTCAATTGTATCAGGCTCTGCCTTCAACGTCGATCCTCGACGCTCGACGGCGTTGGACACCCCTTCCACCTTGCTCCCGCCGACTGTATCCCGCACCATTCTCCTGTCCCCCGCCCCTCTCCGGCCTAAATCCTATCGCTTCTCATGCCCCCTCTGCGACTCCATGTCTTGCCTCGTCCATGTGCCAGGGCTGAGCTGCGCGCAATCGAGGGAGAGGAAACGAGGAGGAGGCGGGGAAGAATGGGCAGGGAAGAAAATCGATGGGCCGTATGCGCGGCACCTCTCGACTGGTGGCGCTGGGGTGAGCACAGCACTCTTACCATAGGAAGCTTTTGGGTCGCCTTGCCAGAGGAAACGCGGCAAGACCATATTCACGGGAACGAGAGGACATATCAACCTGAGCTTTTGGCCCCAAGCGTCCACTCGTCTCGGTGGATGATCCGAGGAAAGGGGTCGTTCCCGGGGGTGTCAGTTTAGTTCTCGTCCGAGCCGTCGGCCTAAGTGTCAACGGCAGAGGCACGCCGGAAAAAAAGAAAAAGGAATAAAAACACCCTTTAGCTCTGTCCCTTTAACACGACATTGAAAAGGGGGATCGGGACGCGATTCCGACGTCGAGATTCCAAATCTGCCTGTAACCAATGTAGGAATGGCGTCTGAGCACTCATCTCAGCTATCAGAGGATTGTACCACGAACAATAGCAAGACGTTCAAAAGGCCTCGATTCCATTTCCTACGCCACAGGCGCCTTTCCCCCAAGGGCCAAAGCCAGTAGGTGTAGGATAGTTTCGAAGGCATTTTCCCGCTCTCGTCATCGTACCGAGCTCGAGATAGATAGTCGCGCAATCTATCCGTTGGTGCTTCGGTGCCATCAGCGGATGCAATGGTTTCCCGAATCCATCAATGGAAACTTGACGTAGTGGCACGTTGGATCCCATACTACCTCCGACCACCATTCTGCAAAGACAGGTCAATAACATGTCGCAGAACATAAGAGAAAAGCAATGGAAAGGCAGACGGGGAGAAAAGAAAGAGACAGAGAGAGAGTGAGAGATGAGAGGAGGAAACGGGTGGTGAGCATTTGGCCAGGAAGCAAGCTATTTTCACAAAGGGTAGGAGGGATTGATGGAACCCATCGGTGAAGAGTTATCAGTTCTCATCACTGCTCATCACTGCATCTGTGGGTAGGGTTGGGAGAGAAGGTCGCAAGGAAGGTGGGGATGGCAAAGACCAAGCTGGTCAATCCATCCATCCCAATGATGGCTTCTTGCTGGCCTTGCCATCCCCCTTTTCACCCCAAGCCTTCAGATGGATCCTCATTGGACCACCATCCATTCAAGCCATTGCTCTTCTCTATTCCAGTCGCGTCTTTTCTGCTCCTGTCTGTAATATCAATGATATTCCAAGCAGAGGGGATATTCAGCTAGACCATGTTTTATTACGACGATGGTCGACCTGTTTTCCTTGGCATTGATGGAGGGGTCTCGGGTCTCGTAAAAGGAGAGATAAGGGGGAGGGGAAGAAGAAAAAGAACAAGAAAAGAAAAGTAAAAAACAAAAGGAGGGACGAGCTGGCTGGGCTTGGAACATGTGGGACCACAATTCCATTGGTGTGCAGCACGGCTCGCCGCCAGCCCTCTCCTCTCCCCTCGCAAAGGGTCAGGGCGGGCTCCCTGGCGTTTTTGGTGTTTTGGCCCACGGTGCTTGCCCTCCAGTGCCTTCAAATAGCACCGAGCATCACCTTGCTAAAACATGGCATATTCCCTCCGCTCCTGGTCGGTCGGGGCCCTCCTCTCTGGGGACCAGGCCCTTTGTCGTCGGGATGAGTGGAGAGAGAATGTCCGAGGAGGTATATATTGATCATTGTGAGCATTCCATTTGGCGCATTCGAGGGCTCTCTCGGTGTATCGTTGGAGTCGCCCTCAAATTGATCGATTGGTACCGCACCAGCGCAACGGCGGCTTTGGCTTGTGTATCTAGTACTAGTACTTTTCGAGAAGCAGAACCCGTGCGTCAAGGTGCCGTAACAGGTACCACGGCAGGTCTCGGCCACCTTGTCGAAGAAGGGGTAAACCCACCGCCCACCGCCCACCGCCCACTGCCCACCACTCAGGGCGCTCAGATGGCGCAAGAAACCAGATCCAGCATCTTCCCCACCTCCTGCTCATTTCGATCGGTACCAGTTGGCCCCTTGTCCGCGAGTTATCGCGAAACCAAGCCCTCTCGTTCCAAGAAAGATGGAAGGCGCTCCGATGTCATCATCTCCCACCCCTTGGTCCATGACCGGGGCTGTTTTTTAGAGTGCCCCTTTGACGGGTCTCCAGGGCCTTTCTGCCCTTGCCCTTGGCGCTTGGCGGGAGACACTCGCCAAAAACGCTTATTACTTCGTACCATACGAGCCGCTTCAGTTCCTTCGAGAAAGTATATGTAGTAGTGTACCGAGGAATCGTTTCTGGATCAGGATGGCTGAGGGCTCTCGATTATTTCGGTAACCTGACTAGGTCCCTGTCGCCCTTCCGGGTCTTGCTGTTCCAGCTTCACAAAGCCCTTGGCAAACATCGTTGAGACGCCCCAAGGCACAAATACCTAGATCCCTCGTCTCCCTTGTCTTTCTCCGGTTGGCAGAGATTGATGCGTAGCTTAAATGTACGAAAGCATTGGAACTTGAAGTGAGGGATGGGGGACGCGAAATCTATTCGATCCTTCCAACGCAGGCGGTATCGTTGAAGGCAAGAGAAGGCAAGAAAGGCAGGAGAGGCAAGCCCGCAATCCGGCTTCTTGGACAGTGGGCTCCAGGCACTGGGCTAAGCCAGACCTGACTTGACTGGACTCCCTGACTCCATACAACCTCCCATCAATCCATTCATCCCATGCTCCACACCCCCGCCCGTGTGTTGAGGTCGTGCTGCCTAGCGGCCATTTCTCGCTCCCCCATACCTCAGGCGCGATCGATTGGCTGATCGGTTGATTCTCCATCAATTGCCCACCAAGCCGGAGTTGGTCCAAGGGGGCGCTACACACGCTACGCAACCACTATCCTCTTCCAGACGTGAAGAACGTCGGCCCCTCACGCCTAGAACACTGGCTGCTGTAACCACAACAAAACTGCCAATCCGCCCCATGCACCACTACCACTACTACCTCAGAGAGCCGATCATCCTCTGAGCCCTCCATCTTTGCATCGCAGTCAATTCCATCCCCCCCCTCCCCTCCCGCCCCAATCTTCCGGATCGTCTCTTGCTCTCGATTGAAATAGACGAAAAATAAAATAAAAATTAACCGAACATCTATCACATCCTTTTCGCGCCGATGCTCGCTACGCTAGTGGAAAAGGCCATGACTTGAAAGCCATCCGAGGCCCGCAACGATACCCCCCTCTTTCTAGCAGATCGACTGCCGCACCATCATGCTCATGACGGACACGGCAGCGCCGCCTTCGATCAGGGTCACAATAACAATCCGTACAATTCGCGCAATAAATCTTCGACCTCACGCTCTTATAGTACTTCGAATCCCGCCGACCCTCACGATCGCTGTCGAATGCTTCCGATAACCCCAATTCACGCTACCGCTACGACTACAATTACGATTCTGCCTACTCCGCTACCGTGGCCGCCACTGCCCCTGGCGGCTCCTCCTCGCTCATGAACGGCCTCGTTGGATCCGCCCAACCGGGCGCGATGTACGTACGTGCTCTTTACGATTACGAGGCCGACGACCGGACCAGCTTGAGTTTTCACGAGGGCGATGTCATCCAAGTCATCAACCGCCTCGACAGTGGCTGGTGGGACGGTGTCATCAACGGCGTCCGCGGCTGGTTTCCCAGCAACTACTGCCAGGTCATCACGAGTACCGACGAACTTCCCGACAGCATCCTCCAGGGCGCCGTACCCGAGCACGGCGATGACGAACTCATAGAGGAAGGCGAGGCTTACGAGGAGGAGTTTGAAGACGATGGGTCGGACCAGGACGGTGCGGACCACCTACCCTCGAGGGCGTCGAGAATGGAAGCGCCTCGAGGTCGGATTTCTGGATCCCGCAAGCGACCCCCGACGGAAGGTTATTTTATTACAATATGATGACTGGAGACCGAACGACAGAATTACCCCTCGAATCGCCGAGTTCCTCCGCCGATGCCGGGCCCCGAGATCGAAGCGGGACGAATGTCTCGATGCCTGACGAGACCCGCCCTCCTCCAGAGTTGATGGCGAGGGGGGCATGATGACAGACGAGGAGGATTCAGAGACCCAATCCGCTTCCGAAGTGGAGGGGGACAGTATTTTTAGCGGTTCCCGGAGTGCCTTGGTACGTTTGACAACCCACGGCGCCTCGACGCGCACTCGGTTTCCCCTCTGCCACCTCAACTACTCTTCTTTTCTCTTTTTTCTTCTCCCCCTTATTTCAAGTCACATAATGAGCCTTCTTTCATTCTTTCTCGTAGTCTTGAAGGGCAAGAAGCATCCTTGACTGACCTACTCAGCTTCGCAACCAAAACTCCTTCCACGATGGACTCTCGCCCTCCGTGTCGATGGATTCGATCAATGGCGTCTCGCCAGTGGCCCGCGGTAACCGCACCGATCCGTTCACGAATGGCGTGCCCACGGGTCAAACCCCCATGATCGCTTCGGCCACTTCCTTCACAACCTCTCCCTACGCCCTTCCGGCCACCACCTCCATTCCGCGATCCTTCTTCGACGATGGCCAGACCCCTGCTCTGACCTGGGTTCGGCTCGTGCAAAACATGAAGCGGGCCATTGACCGCTACCGTGAAGCGATAACTAGCAATCGCCGTTCCGAGTACGTTGCCCGCGCCGAAGACATCTCGGACCACCTCCGCCTTCTCCTGGCCGCCGGCTCGGGGACTACTGATAACCACTCGGGTCAACCCTCCATCATCTCCCAAAACAAGGCCTTGTATCCCCACTTTAGGGATATGATGTCCAAATTCTCCAAACTCGTCATCTCCTCCCACATTGCTGCTGCTGACTGGCCAAATGCCGAATCCGTACAAAAGTGCTTGATGGAGGCCGAGGGCGTCTTCCAGGGTGTCTTCAACTATGTCGAGGTAGCACGGCAACAACGAGGAGAGGAGATACCCCGCCTCTTCCCTGGCTTTGTGATTGGCAGCAACACGGGGGCAGCTGGCAGAATAACGGCCTTGAACCCAGAGACCCGATCATGACCAACTTCCTCGACGATGACGAAGGTGCGTTGGAGCCGCAGGCGATCCTGGACGCGAAACTACTCGAGAGGCTCGACGAACTCAAGCGCATGCTCGTGTCAAGCATCCGCGAGCTTGACAAGCAACTGGCCGTCACCGACAAGATCATGACGCCGTACAAGCACGAGCTCGTTGGAAATAATGTTTGTGCCGCCGGAGGCAAGGTCCTCGAGATGTTCAAGCCGTGGATCGCCATGATCGAGTCCATCGACCTATCCGTTCTCGGCAACACATTCCAGACCCCTCAACTTGCCGATTTCAGCACGAACAAGCAAAGCCTGTACGACAATGTGTCTGATCTACTTCTTGGGTGCCAGGCGGTCGCCGGGCCCTTGGCGGACGAGTGGTCGGAAGTGCACGGCGAGGCTCTGGAGAACAGGTTAGAATACGTGAGGCAGTGCGCCAGGGCGCTCGAGACCAACTCGTCTCATGTCGGCTTCTCGCTACAACTCCTCTCGGAACAAGTACAAATCAACCTACAGGCCCAGCAGAGCAACCTGAGACAGCGGGAAGATCAGCTCGCGCGAGAGCAGCTCTCTAGGGCTCAGACTATGCCATACGAGCGAGGCCCCCCAGAGGACCGACTCGCGCGCTATGCCCGCGCGACAGCCTCTAATCCAGAGCCAGTCCTTCAACGCCGACATCGACTCGGCGACCGGGAACATGCGAAGGGGAGACTACTCCAAGCTTAAAGCTTCTTGGCGAAGATCCTTCGCCCCAAGCGGGATGGCCCTTCCGGGCACCGAGGAAACCCCGCCTTCCTCCGACTCGACTACGAACACGACATCGCGTGGGAGTTCAAGACGCAGCCTCCCGGCGTCAAGGGCGGCACCCTGCCCGCTTTGGTGGAGCAGCTTACGCGCCACGACAAGCTGGATTCCAGCTTCACCGACACATTCCTGCTCACGTACCGCTCGTTTACGACGGCGCGCGATCTTTTGAGCTCTTGGTGAAGCGGTTCAACATTCAGCCGCCCGAGGGCCTGACGCAGGCGGACTACGAGGTCTGGAAAGACCGCAAGCAGAAGCTCATCCGCTTCCGCGTCGTCAAGATCCTCAAGAGCTGGTTCGACAGCTTCTGGATGGAAGACTACAACGAGGAGTCGCGGGCGCTGATCCGCGACGTGTACAACTTTGCGCGCGACACGGTCAAGTCGACGGAGACGCCGGGCTCCGCGCCGCTGATGCAGGTCCTCGACCAGCGACTCAACGGCAAGGAGGTGGGCGTCAAGCGCATGGTGCAGACGCTCAACCAAAACACCCCGGCGCCCATTATGCCGCGCAGCATGAAGAAGCTCAAGTTCCTCGACATCGACGTCACCGAATTCGCGCGCCAGCTCACCATTATCGAGTCTCGCTTGTACAGCAAGATCAAGCCCACCGAGTGCCTCAACAAGACGTGGCAGAAGAAGGTGGCCGACGGCGAGCCCGAGCCGGCGCCCAACGTCAAGGCGCTCATTTTGCACTCGAACCAGATGACCAACTGGGTGGCAGAGATGATTCTCGCGCAGGTCGATGTGCGGAAGCGAGTCGTCGTCATCAAGCACTTTATCTCCGTTGCTGATGTGAGTACTGCCCTTTTTGTTTCCCCCACCATTTCTCACTCTCTTTGTTTCTTTGCTTCCCTTTTCCCTGAGCCGCACCCCTCGAGGTTAAAATGTGGTCGTATCCGTTTGCTAACGTTTCTCCCTTTTGAAGAAATGCCGTGCGCTCAACAACTTCTCTACCCTCACCTCAATCATCTCCGCGCTGGGCACCGCGCCCATCGCCCGGTTGAAGAGGACATGGGACCAGGTACCCCAAAGGACGCAGACGGTCCTCGAGTCGATGCGGAAACTTATGCTTAGCACGAAGAACTTCGGAGAGTACCGAGAGGCGTTGCATGCGGCTAATCCTCCTTGCATTCCCTTCTTTGGTAAGTGGACCCTTGAAAATGGCGGCTCTCGCGCAATTTTTGATTCTCCTCCTCCTCCTCCGTCACCACCACGTTATAGCCCAGGACGAAACAAATGCTAACGATTTATTTTGCTGTGCAGGTGTGTACCTTACCGATCTCACCTTCATTGAGGACGGAATACCCTCCATCATCAAGAAGACGAACCTCATCAACTTCTCCAAGAGGGCCAAGACGGCGGAGGTCATTGGTGATATCCAACAGTACCAAAACGTGGGCTACTCGCTACAGCCCGTTACCGAACTCCAGGACTACATCCTGAGCAATATGCAGGCGGCGGGCGACGTGCACGAAATGTACGACAAGAGTCTGCAAGTTGAGCCGCGTGAGAGGGAGGATGAGAAGATTGTCAGGTACGTTTTTACAAGAAGCCCTTAACTTTTAACCTTTAACGCCTATTTACTAACGACCCGCACAGAGTGCTTGCTGAGTCTGGCTTCCTCTAAATCACGGACGCGGAGTCGCTTGATTCCGGATGGTCCCGTCGCTTCGAGAGGACTTGAGTTTACCACCACCTGACCGCCCATGACCTTTATACACCATTCGAATCATGTCCCTCGCGTTGGACGTTCAGTGCAAGAGAAAACACGGTATTTTGTATCGTGGCAATTACGTATCTACTCGATAGTGAGCGCTTCTCGAAAATACCAAAGTCTACAAGCACAATCAGGAAGTCTATCAGAGCCTAGAGGTCGGGGAATTGCAATCTTGCTGGGGTCAGGTCACGGCATCGGCATCACTGTGCCGTCGCACACTCGTCAAGTAGAAGTCTTTACGGGAGCAGCTGGCCATATGGAACTTGGTCAGCGAGGGTCGGTGGCACTCTTTCAGGGTACTCGGGTTGGGACGGGGTAGGGGCGGGGACGGGAAGGGAGCAATGGGGAGCCCTGGACTTTTGATGAGAAAATGTTGGGCAGTGGTGCGAGGATGCCCCCTTGGGTCTTCATTCTTTCCTCCTTCGTGCTTGAAGGAGGAGAAGCGAGGATTCCAAGGTGTGGAAAAGGATATAACGAGCGAAACATTCATCTATGGTACGACCTGTTCTATATTTTGCGGTTTTGCGGTGTCAACTGTCATTTTATCTAGGCCGGGAGGATTATCGTTGTTTTTGGTCTCTTTTCCTTGTTTCTTTTTTTCCTTCTTACTTTCTTCCCCAACCACTTTTTAGAATTCATTTTTCTGGGAGTTATGATGCTTTCTTCTTCCATGTATGTCTTCTCAAAGTCTCTCTTTGCTTAATCAACTGGGTGTTGTTGGCCATTCCCGACCTCTCAATTGGTGCCCGTGAATCTAGACGATGTGTAGTTTGGAAAGACCCTCGGGCAGATGCCAATGAAGTCCTTTTTCCTTATATCTCCTTTGAGTGGAGAGGTTCTATTGCCTTGATAGGAAAGAATGAAACCAAGAATGTAGTAATAAGCATACCTATTGTAGTGAATATTATGGAGGCCCTCTAGAGCCTCATTCTATCCAGGAGAGTTTCATGCTTTGATGCCTTAATCAATTAGAGTGTACCTCGGTATTGCGAGATACCATAGAGGGACAAGGTCTGAGGTTGCCGCGGGCGGTCGACAGCAGCTGTCAGCGGACATGAGGCGAGTCACGTGACGAGGATGACGCCTGCACCGCGACGACACACGATGGCGATGCGGCTCAACACGCAGTCACACGAACGACATCCGTCGAAGACTCGGGACAACAGCCGGGCAATTCAGCTCCCAGAAACCGAAAAATATCGCGGCCATTTCATCGAAATCGTAGATCCTACTATTTCAATGGTAACTGATTCAATACTCATGAGGATACCGAGCCTTTGAACGCTTGCGCGGCGCTCCCCTCACCCCCGATACGGGCGGCGCATCACCCGGTGCCACACTCCACATTATCACGCCAACTTAGCTCCTCGAATCCATCTCCCCCTTCCGTCCGTCGCGCCGCGCACTCCCCGCGCGCCCACGATCACGATATGCCTACCGATTCCGATTCTCGCAAGAGTACGTGCTCGTGTCCCGAATATCGTATTTTGGTGTTTTGGGGGAAATAATTATGGGGCCTTTGTCGATGATTGTCTTGGCGTGTGAAACTAACGCATGGTGTCGATAACAGGCGAGGATGCCACTATCAAGGTCGCATCGAAGAAGGAGACCAAGAAGGATGGAAAGAAGGGCGTTTTGAAGCTCAAAAGATCCAGCTAAAAGCAATAAAGCTGGGTGTTTGGATAGAAAACACATCCGCTGATGGTACGTTTTGGCCGGCTGGTTACGCCCTTTGCCTAATCCCCCATCCCTTTGTCGCTTTACCAACCTACCCGTCGTGCGCGATGACATGGCTGATGGTCTTTTTCCGGACAATAGACGAGAAGAAGTTAAAAACACTCGATTTGGCGCAATCGCCCCGCACAAACCACGTGGAAGATGACGAGCAGGAAACATTTATCCTTGGCCGGCCAGTCGACGATGCGCCCGAGATGGAGTCGTGCAAACATTGTAAGAAGAATGTATTGAAATCCGGCGCCAAGGGACACATTGCGCAGTGCCTCAAGGTGAAGAAGGAAAAGGCGTTGAGGAAAAAGGAGGCGAGGGAAGCGAGAGAGCGCGCGCGGGAGGCCGCGAGGGAAGAGGCCAGGAAGGCGGACGGGGACGTCGGCGGCAAGGGTGAGGATAGCGACGACGACGAGGATGACAAGGTCAGGGCATCCAAGACCAAGGGCGCCGAGCCTGGGAAGGGCGGGAAGAAGCGCAAAGCGGATACTGAGGCGGAGAAGGGTCCGTCTAAAAAGAAGAAGAAGGAGGAGGTCAAGCCCAAGGTCGCGAAACCCAGGGGTAGGTTTTGTTTTCTTCTTCTTCTTCTCCCTTGCTGTTTTGACCCTCCCGTTCTTTTTGGGACACTCGCCGGACGAGGATAAACTAACATTGGTTTTTCGTAGGACCCGTCGATGTTGAGCGACAGTGTGGTGTCATACTTCCTAACGGCATGCCTTGCGCCAGGTCGCTTACATGCAAGAGTCATTCCATGGGTGCGAAGCGTGCGGTGCCTGGAAGATCGCTACCGTACGATATGCTCCTGGCGGCGTACCAAAAGAAGAACCAGGCCAAGCAACAAAGTCAGTCCTTTAGCCCTTGCTCACCCCCAAATGCTGTCGCGTTTACCCACCCCCTCCCCTCTTACGGACTGCTAACCCCAGATATAGAAGCGGCAATGGACGCCAACGCCCCGATCGAGGACGAAGAGGAGAACGTGGGCGAGATCGATTCGGACGAGGAGACATCCAATGTCATGGCCGCGCTGGCCCTGTGGAACCCACAGCCTGTGGTGCCGCCGGCGGTGCTGCAGCCCATCAAGCGCACCTACCAGCTCGCGCGCCTGCACGAGCAGCTGCAAATGGCGACCAACGGTGGACGCACCAACATCTTCAAGGTCGTCGGCTTCGGCGCGCAGAGGCTCCCCGAGGGCCACCCGGGCCTCATGGACAGCGACGACGCCATGGGCGAGCCCGATACCGTCATGTTTCCCACGAGCGCGCGGGCTTCCAGCTTTGGACTGCAAGGGTCCATGTCGCGGCGGCCGTCTGTCTCCAGTAGAGGATAGACAGGGGTCGGCGAGCCGGAGGTGGGGCAGGCCAGTGACGACAAAGGACGCTTGCTGCGCTGATTCCCCCTCGCGACGTTTCGTACCCTCCTTTTTACTCTCGCATGCCAACAGGGCTTGGCCTATCACTTCTGTTCACCCGCCACATTTTCATTTTATTCCACGCCACGCCTCCGGTCCTGGTGCTTGCGTCTTTCTCTTTCTTTTGTTTTTCTTTTCCTTCTTTTCTTTTTCTCTTCTGTACACTCATGACACCTGGTAAGGGAGCGAGGGCTTGCATCGGACTTTCTTTTCTTTCTTTTTTCTCTTAGTCTCTTTTGTATTTTACCCTTTGGCGCGTACGGACGGTTTCCTCTTTCTGTATCTCCCGTCTTTTCTCGTTTTTCTTTTCCTTTTCCCCCTCTCAGGTTGGTTTGTTGGGAGGGAGGAAGTCGGCGGGGTTTTTTTCTTTGCTGATGGGGGAATGGCAATGCGTATCACGATGGGTCGTTATCATCATTGTCATTGGAAGCAAGCAACAAGAACTCTATATAGAGTCTACATGTCATTTTAAAAATGGAAACGGACTAAATAAGAAATTGGTTATGAAATCTTCTTGTTACCACGCCCCGTAGGCCCATACTGCGAATATTGGATACGGTGATGAAATTGGTATGTTATATGATATGTAGTTGTATATACGTATGCACTTTGGAGTCTTAACATACAGGTTCTCGAGTATCGAGCCTTTTGGCTCTTATTCTCTCTCTTACACATTTTTTTAACTTTGCTTCAACTTTTTTTCTTTCTTTTCCCTTCTTCCCTAGCTTTGTTCCCGGCGCCGTTCTTTTGTCCGTGAGAGCACAAACGGACTACCTCTTACTCGACACGTGTTCTTGGCCTAGCGTCGTCGTTCCGGCATCCTCCACCTTTTCCCTCTTCCACGTCTCGGCCAACTCGAGCTTCACGTCGTCGTCGGGGTACCCAAGCCTCGTGCGCAAGGCCGCGACCTGGTCCCTGACTCGCCGAGCCGTTTCTATCCTGACATCGACAACCTCTTGCCACGCGGCCGGATCCACGCCCCGGGGCGGCTCCAGAGGATCGGCGGCGGCGAGGGGCGGGCCCTCACCCTCAGGTCGGGGCGGGTCATGCACGGCGTCGCCGACGCGGGAGCGCGCAATCTTCCAGCGCTCGACGAGGTCGCCAAAGACGCGGGGACGTCGACGGGGTCGCCAAAGGCGACGGTGATGTCCTTGCCGATGCGGGGCAGAAACCGGGGAAAGGTGCGGTCCTCGGCCATGACGCGCTGGGTGCCGTCGATGAACATGGGGACGAAGTCTGGGGTGGGGTCGGACTCGAGGAGGAGGCGGGAGATGCCCCATTTGAAGTAGCGGAGGGAGGAGGTTGGGTGCTGGTGTACGCAGCCTTCGGGGAAGACGTGGACCCAGGAGAGGTGGGGGTGGGGATGAGGAGGGGGGAGGTCGAGGGGTTCGAGGGGTGGGTTGATTCTACGAGGGGGAGGAGGAGGATGAGGAAGGGGCGCGGGAGAGTAGGTGGATGGCTTCGGTTACGGTGGGTTGGTAGAGGCCGCCGTGGGGGAGTGCTTTAAGCGGTAGGTGGGGAGCACCTGGCCGAGACTGAAGAAAGTTGCGGAAGCTCTGGTAGGCATCAATTGTTAGTCTCGTGAGAGTCTACGACGGGGTTTACTCAACGCAGACGAAGGAATCCGTTCAGTAACGAGGGGCGTTGGAGGGGCGGCACGTACTTGTTCTTGAAGCAGATGTCCTGGGCACCCAAGCTCCAACGAAGATTCCAAGGATCAAAGGCGTAGCGCAGGGGTAGGACGCCCCATATTACAGGGTCATCTAGACTAAAAGATGCGCAAGTCTGTTAGCAGGCCTCTTCTACTTTCAGCGCTGGAGGATCACGCGAGACAAAGACTAGACTTTACGAGTCTCATTACGATGCACCTGCGGCAGAGAAGCATGCTTCTTCTTCTTATGGTAAAAAGACCTTGTGTGACACAAAGGGCACGTGGGAAGGGAGAGTTCGACTCACACAGAGATATGATTACACGCCGTGAGAAGCCCTCTTTTCCTCCCCTCTCGCTTCCTCCTCTCCAGGACCTCCATGAACGTCTCATACCCTTCCAGGTGTACCCTATTCAGCCCATACAGGAAACTCTTGCCCAGAACTCCCGTCAGTCCCATGATGACGGAGGAGCCCGCCCGCCAGAGCGCCCCGCGCGCAGCACGGCGCGGGACGATTGCTGTGTTGGTCATGTCGGGCGGCGCTGCATGTGATGGATGCTAGCAATTGGAGTCCTCTTCCAGCTCTCCTCGGAGTAGCTTTCCACAGCTCCGGCTCCTCTCTTGGCTTGCGCTGGCTTTCGTCCCTCTGCTTGGGCGTGTAAGAGGAAAGGGGCGGATCTTGAATTCTTAGTGATGGCGCATGAGATCCCTACCCTCGCACAAGGATAAAGGGAGGTGAAAAAAAGGAAAAGAAAAAGAAATTAACACTTCTCTCAGGGCAGTCCAGCCACTTGACCGTAAGAGGTGCCCTGGGAGAAGTGAGCTGAAGAAGGAATCAATGCGCCGTTAGGAGGTTGAAAGAAAGACGGGCCCCAAGGAAAAAAAAAAAAAGAAAGAAGCTTAACCGAAGCTTTCACAAGCTGTTGAGACGGGTAAAACCGCCAAAGACGCGCCGGCACCCAAAAATCGTTGGCTTGTACTTCGATTGACGAATAACCCCCATTAATACATTGGAGCTCGACAACCAGCCTAAGCCTGGTACTCACACTCATCGACAACCATTGATGAATTTCAACTTCATCGCGACTCTCTCATCACATCTCGACTGAAGAGAGCATATTGAAGAGAGAAAAAGAAGGGGAAAATAAATCCAGGATACAAGACGTATCCTTCTTCCTTTTTACTTCCTCCTCGTGTTCCCTGTATGAGAGCCACACGCATCCGTCCTCAATCGTTCACAGCGCCTTGGCATTCTCGGCCACCTCACTGTTCAACGGCGTGAGCTCTCGCAACGATACTGCTCCCAGCACAATTCAAGAACAAGGGGCGATCTACTCTTTCCACCTCTTTCCGCTCATAGTCGCCTCTCATCCCTATCTTTACTGACACAACCCAAGCGCCTCACAATGTCCCATAGTAAGAACCAACCTCCTCCATCCTCTCTCAAGGCATTCTCTTCCCACCACAACCAAGAAATCGCAGGCGCTAACCCCCTCTTTTCCTTTTCACCGCAGGCAAGAGGAACACGACGCGGCCCGTGTTCACGGCCCACGAGCGCGCGCTCGCCCGCGCCGCCTGGACGTCCTCGTCCGCCCGCCTCACTCGGGACTCGTTCCTACCCTTTGGCTCGTGCAACCTCTGCCTCGAGCCCGCGCGGGACCCCGTCTCGTGCCACCGCGGCGACGTGTTTTGCCGCGAGTGCGCGCTGGCCAATCTGCTGGCGCAAAAAAGGAGATCAAGCGGTTGGCCCGGGCGCGGGACGTTGCGGAAAAGGAGGTCGAGGCCGTCCGGGGCGAGCGCGAGGCCGAGGCCAAGGTGAGGGCCGTCAAGGAGTTTGAAATGGTGCAGCTCGGTTTGGCTACTAGGCGGGCGGCGGCGGCCGACCGGGATGATGGCGGTGGAGGAGGGCTGGGCGGAAGGGCTGGGGGAGGATGGTAGTAAGGCGCCGGCGGGATTGCTTACGCAGGGCACGAAGCGCAAGTTTGATCTGGATGAGAAGGAGGTGGATAGGATATCAAAGGAGGACGTGAACAAGGCGAGGAGGGCTCTTGATGCCGAGATTGTAAGGACATTCCCCTCCCCCTCCCCCTTTCCCCCTCGTCTCCCAACAATACCCGTATCTAAACCCGAATATACTAACCCCCATCCGCGTACATAGGCCCAAAAGCCCACCCTCCCTTCCTTCTGGACCCCTCCCTCACCCCCACAATCGACCCAGAAACCGCCCTCTCCTCCCGCAAGAAGCCCAAAGACTCCCCCATCTGCCCCTGCTCGCCCTCCGACGCGCCCCACATCCTCTCCCAAAAACACCTCGTCACCGTCCTCTTCACCGAGGAGAAGGACCCTTCCTCTTCCCTCGCCCGCGCCGTGAAGCGCATCTGCCCCTGCTGCCGCAAAACCTTGTCCAACCCGTCCAAGCCCGTGCTCGCCAAGCCCTGCGGCCACGTCCTGTGCCGCGCCTGCGCCGTCCGCCTCGTCGAGAGCGCCCGCGCCGACGCTGACACCCAGGGAGGAGAGGGCGAGGAGGGCGTGCTCACGTGTTATGTGTGCGATGTGGACTTGTCCGAGAGGAAGAAGGATATGAAGAAGAAGAACAAGTCGGGCGCGGAGGACGGAACCGAGGATGTAGTAGACGTGGACCCGGCGCCGGCGCCGGCGGGGAAGAAGGCTAAATTACAGTTGCCGGCTACTCTTATCGAGTTGAGGTCCGATGGTACGGGCTTCGTCGCCGGCGGGGAATGTTGTGGAGAGGGATGGCACGAACTTCCAGTGCTAACCCCGCGGACGATTCTCCGCTACTCGTGCCAGCACTCATCATACATTGGGCAATATATCTCGTATTTTATCTCTGAGGGCTTGTTCGCGTTGAACCCCTGTAGAGATACTCTCTCCCTTTGTAATGAGCCAAACGAACTAACCTTTGCGCTACGGGACATCTTTTTACGCAAGGATCGACTAATGAATATTGATTTTTTTTTAAAAAAAAAAAAGAAAAAGGTAGATAAGGGAATAAAGAAAGATTCTGTACCGTCGCAATACATGATGCACCGTTAAACACCAAATGTCCGATCCCGATATTCTAGGAATAGATGGTCTCCCCTCACCCTGACTGACCCAACCCCTCACATCGGGAACGTTCCCAAGTTTTCATTTTCATGTTTTATTTCCCAGCCCTTCCGTTTAAAATAAAGATAAAAAGGAAAAAAAAACGCGATTCCGACAAAGCGTGATACCATAGTAAGTTCCTTAGCCCCCGACTAGAAACAAAAAAGCACTACAGCAACGGTGAAAGGGAGGGGGAGGAAAAGGAGAAGATTAAAGGGAAAAGGCAACTACTCCCACGAAGGACATGTAAGAAGCACACAGAACCCCTAGTAAGCGTCGTATGGGGCTCCCTGGGGTGGTACTTGCTGAGGGTATCCGCGAGCCTGAGCCTGCATGGCAGCGGCCTGCTGCTGTTGGTGATGCTGGAGGATGAGGTCGTTGAACCAGCGATGCTTGAGGGCGTCGTGGGCGCTGATGCGGAATTCGGGCCGGAGCTGGAGCATGCGCTGGAGCAGGTCGATGCCGTCGGGGTCGATCTGGGGCAGGATCTGGCGGAGGTCTTGGGTGGCGTACATTTGGAAGTTGGGCTTGTACTCGGGGAACTGGGTGATGCCGGGCCACGATCGCTCGGTCGGGGTGCCCATTATCCTAAAGATGCGCACAATCTGGTCCTCGTTGGTGGTGCCGGGAAACAAGGGTCGACCCGTGTACATCTCGGCCATGATGCAGCCGGCGGACCAGATATCGATGCTGGTGTTGTAGGTACGGCTGCCGAGCAGGACGTCGGGGGCGCGGTACCAGAGGGTGACGACCTCGTTGGAAAAGGTGTTGACGGGGATGCCAAAGGCGCGGGCGAGGCCGAAATCGCCGAGCTTGAGCTGGCCCTTGCTGTTGATGAGGAGGTTCTGGGGCTTGAGGTCGCGGTGGAGGACCCTGTTTTGGTGGCAAAAGTCGATGCCCTTGAGCAGCTGGTACATGAAGGACTTGATGGTCATGGGCTTGAGCGCGCCCCTGTCGCCGTTGGTGTCCATGTACTTTTGAGATCGCCATCCATGTGTTCGAAGACGAGCATGAGCTTGTTCTCGGTGTGGATGACATCATGCAGGGCGACAATGTTTTCGTGCTTGAGCTCCTTCATGAGGGAGATTTCTCGAATGGCCGTCGAGGGGGTGCCTTCTTCCGAGTCGAGGTGGATCTCCTTGAGGGCTACGAGCTCGCCGGTTTGCCTGTTTCGACCTTTAAAGACCTACGCGCCCGGGGAGGAAACATGGCTAGTTAGTAAACCTGACCGAACCGAAGATAAAAAAGGGCCGGACAGGATCGGATGTGGAGAGCCGTACCGTGGCATACGTGCCCTCGCCCAGCTTCTCCAGCTGCTGGAACGAGCTGGGATGTCTCTTGCCGTCCATGTTTTTTTTTTGGTAAGATATCGGGGTCGGCTAGGGGGTTAGAAAAGTGCACGGCGGGGTGTTTCTTTTCTGTCTTTTGGGGGAGGGGGTTGTTCCTCGCGATGCGATGCAAGAAGCGCTACAGCCGCGCGGGAAGAGAAAGGCTGGCGTGAGGTTGAGGCGGGCGCAAAAAGAAGGGGAGGTACAAGGGAGGGGCAGAGCCGCCACTGTTTCCGGTCGCAGGCGTGAGAACCCTGCTCGTAGAACGTCGCCAATCACCAAAAGATTGCTCTGGGGAAAAAGACCCTTTGGGGAAGTCGAGGAATCGGCGATGGAAAGCTAGATGAAGACGAGAAAGATAGTAGGCCTAGAGGGTGGCCCCAAAAATAAAATAAAAAGTCCAATAGTCCAAGTCCACCAAAAATAAAGAGGCGCTGCCGTGACTCAGATCAAGCTCCGCCAACCAAGCAACTGCAGTCTGCTTGTGCCTGAGAGGAAGGTGTGTGTGGGCTGTGCTGGTGCTTGGTCGACTACTGTGTCGGTATCCGATTTAGTGCGTTGTCGCTTCACGATGGCAAGGGACGGCCATTTGGAGGGATGGGGTGCTCTGGTTGGTAGACTGCGTGTCCTGCCCACCCGCAAAGGAATTGTCAGGCTTAATCGGGAGACAGCATCTGATTTCAAACCC
Organism: Parascedosporium putredinis; assembly: GCA_949357655.1. Classification (NCBI taxonomy): domain Eukaryota; kingdom Fungi; phylum Ascomycota; class Sordariomycetes; order Microascales; family Microascaceae; genus Parascedosporium; species Parascedosporium putredinis. Next base: position 254,414 of record CASHTG010000020.1, on the reverse strand, counting down.
AAGAACACGGGACTGGCGGAGCATCACGGCTTTCTTGGACAAGACAACTTTTCTTATGGAGGCTGGAACGGCAAGAGCGGGAGCGGCCAACGCTTTCCAAGTAGGCGACAGCCACACGCAAACCTACACTAGCTTTTACTTGACTTCATTGTTGAGTCCATACTCTCTCGATAAGCTACTTTAGGAGATGCCTCGAGGCTCCCAAGTTCTAGGCCCTTGTTGTGGTGGTAGCCCAGCGAGGAGGAAGGGGTGTGGGGAGGGGGAGGGGCATAGGGGCGTTAAACCCGAGCGCGTGCACTGTGGGAAGGCCGTGGGGGAGGGGCCGTAGATCATTGATTGATCCATGGATGCCACCTACAAGGAGAGGAAGGACGAACGTCAACTCTCCATTGGACCCCCGATAGCCATCCTCAGAAGTCTCCATTGCCTCAAGCTCTCCCCATTCTCAAGGTGCTGTGGTTGGGGGGGGCCTTGGGGCCTTGACGAAAGGTGGCATGGGACGGGGTTGCGGGCACGCAAGCAAATCGAAAGAGGAGTGAGGGGGCAATCGCGTACCTGGTACCAGCGCTAACTCTCGAGAACGCGGCCGTGTTGCGTTGTTGGAGTAAGTTACGGGTGGGGTCTGAAGGGGTACCGGATACTTTGGCACACGTTCAACCTTTACCCCACCATGGAGTTTACCATGCACGCTACGTCAGGCGGTACAAGTGATCAGCGCCACGACACAAGACCGCGCTGAAATCATTGAACACTCCCCTTCTCCCCTTCCATTTGGGAAAACAGCCAAAATAGGAGGAGGAGGGGAAGAAAGTAGATCTGGCTCTGCTTGCTTTCTGTTGGGTAGCAGGATTTGTACGATGGCACATGGTTCCGTGGATGATTGATTGTCATCCGCCGCCACCCTCCCCAGTCCAAGTACACTACGTCGTCACAGCGGGAAACAAAGGATATTGATCCCCCGTTTGCAGCCACGAGACACGAACGCCAACTACACCTGGCCTTTATGCGGTACTCTCGCCCGCCACTCCGTCCACGGATACTTTCTTCATCCCCCAAAGCCATACTCAGCCCAAAGCCAGTAGTTAGATCAGGATATGCAGCAGACGAGGATTATCTTAATCCGTACACACACATACGTGATCCCTTCTTCAAACTTCACAATTTCCCAACCTTCTTTTAAACTCCTTATCTTCTCGTAGGGCGTCTAGATAGCCTCGACCTGGTTCATTGCACAAGATCCGAGTCCCACTTTCTCACCCCGCGACCTGTTCCAGTTGATAATACCGCAGCTGGCCGCTAGTTTGACCGCCTTTACCACAATAGACCCCGTCCATTCCTATTATACACCCCCTTTCTCCCTGAGAGCCTCTGCGCCGACCGCCCTTCGATCTGGCACCACTCTTCAGTTTCAGTACTATACCAACCCCTCGCATCCCCTCCGATTCTCCTCCGTTCGCTTGCTGTGTCCCGTACATCTACCGTACCACACATCGCCTGCTCATCAGCCCAGATCAATTTTGCTACCACTTGATGGGCGGCACCTCTAGCTCCCTCCTCCCTTTGGGTATGCAACCGCCCCTCCCCCAGTGCCCTACACCTTAGCTCCGCTTGGCCACTCCGATCTAGCAGGCCAAGAGAGCTCCTCTTCTTTTTTCCTTTCCCCTTTTACTTTTCTTTTTCTATACTGTTTGGACACTTTTCTACAAAAGCTCATATCTCGTTGTAAAACCTCACTAATGCTGTTCTTCTGGCCACTTGCAGGTCACTAAGACCCCAAAGACTAGTCTTCTTCTCCCGTTCCAACCACATACCTCCCGAAACCGCCCCTAGTTATGCGGAATCTCGCTGGCTCCACGAGTCCCAACGGTCGCAGCTTCGGCGCGCCCTTCGTTGCTTCTCCCGCCGAACCCCTTCAAACGTCATACTGCCTCGTCAACGAGGACGACCTGAACGCTTCTGTCGAGAGGCCGCCGCGAACGTCCCAGATGTACCCCATTCCCTCCTGCCGGAAGCCGTCCCCAGCGAGATGTCCCGAAACCCGTTCTCGAGGGCGCTCTACTACCGAAGATGCCGCCCACTCGGGCGAACCTCGATCCCCGACCCGGATGGAAGGCGGCATCTTCCGGCGTGAATCAACCCAGACCGTCAAGCCTACCGACTCCGGCCTGACTACGCGTCCGACCAACACACGCCCCTCTTCGATACTCTCCCCTTCAGTCCCGGAGGGCTCCGTGGCCATATCCGACCTTAGCTGCTCCATTCCCCGCATGATTCTCCCGTTGCTTCCTTCTCCGAATACCCTTTTAGCCATGCCCCAAGCGGCCTATACGACCTAGAAACGAGCTCCTTGGTTCCTCAAGATCGATCCACCGAGCACTCGGAGCAACAACTCATCATGCCCCTTATCACGCTTCCCGACCGTAGGCCGTTTACAGAAATCGGCAAGGCATTAGGCGGGCTCAAGATTCTGGTGGCCGGCGCGCAAGGTTAGTTCATTGATCCCCCGTACATTCTCTTTTCGGCCGAATCAATCTCTTACCCGTGTTTCTCTAGGCACCGGGAAGACGGCCCTTATCAGGGCGATACTGCAGTGCTGCGAGCACATCGTGCAGGTGGGACAGGCTAGAAATGCTCAGGCAACGCGGAGCCACGGACGGCCTCTTCTTACCCGGCATGAAAGCGATTCGAAGCTCACCGAAGTATTCGCGAGCACGATGCCCCGCCCACCATGGTGGACGCCGTGCGAGACGACGCCTCCGAGCTTTGCCAAGACTACGAACTAGACACTCAGTATGACAAGAATATTTGTTTCGTGGATACCCCTGGGCACGGCCCAGATTTGAATGTAAGTCTTATCTATCTATCTCCATGCTAAGCTTCACGCGAAACTCTCTGCCGACTGGGAGGGTGTAGCGAGGCGTTCTCTTGGCTAATCCGTTTGAACAGCCTCCCGATTGCATATCGCTTGTCCGAGGCTACATCGAGTCCCACCTTACGCCCCATTTGTCGAGTGCGGCCGCGGATGCGGATATGCTTAAGCTCCTGAGCGCTAGCGGTGGCTCCATTGTCAGCACCGTCCTATACCTTATTTCACCTACGGGTAAGTTCAACCTATGGGGCCCACCTTTTGACCTTTTAACCCAAAGACTGACGGGCAACACTGTAGGCCTCACTAGAGAAGACATGCAGGTCCTTTTGGCACTCCAGCAAGTTACCAATATCATTCCCGTAATATCCCACGCGGACACCTTATCCGTTGAGGAAGTGGCCTCTGTAAAAGAAGCCGTCGCTCAGCAGCTGGCCGAAAACTATGTCCGGCCGTTTACGTTTAGCAACTCCGGCGTCCCCGAGGGCACCGTAGCTGTCTACGCTATTTCGTCTTCTCCCGGCTCCGAGTTTGATCTGACGGACGCGAGCCTGCTCGTCAACTCGGAATACATTCAACCCCTCGTCACGACGGATCTCGCCCGCCTCGTCGACGACATTTTCTGCCCCAACGGCGCATCCTGGCTCCGACATTCGGCGGCAAAGGCCTATCTAGAGTGGAGGAAACGCCACACCCAGTACGGTTACGGCATGGACCTTTGCCTTGCGCCAAGGCTGTCGATTCACGACCTAGCCCCGGCGGGAGGCATCCTCCGGTGGCGTCGCGACATTGGTTCCAGTCGTACAGAAGACGAGCTCCTCGACGACTGGGCGGCTGCCCTGCGGAGGAGCCTCAGCAACAACGTGATTCGAAATGCCAACCTCCTCCAGCTCACCCACCCCGCTGACATGACGGTGGCGAGAAGGCGGGAGGGCAAGGCCGCACGGCGTGCGAGGATGGCACAGCCAAAGACCCACCAAGACCCTTTGGGACTACTCCAGATACTCGGAAGCATCAAGCACCGCGGACAAACTATTGTCGAGGTCGTAGGAACTGTGGGCGTGCTGGGGACTTTTGGGGTATGGATGTGGTATGCGGGGGCCTGGAGCCTAGAAGAGAGAAACGTGGAGGAAGGGCAATGACAGAGGGAAACGTCATGATCTCGCTCCCTCTTTCCTTGCCCTTTCTTTTTTGCTTAAAAGACAAATAGATGGCCATCCCATGGACGAGGGGGTTTGCTTTTCACTTTCACCCTGAACTCGGGAGGAACGGCCATGCCATGCAAATGGCGATCTTGTACGAAGTCTTGTATTTTCTTAGTTAGACACACTCACGTCCGTTAACATGTCGATGATACCAGCTTCACGTCTATATGCATGGATGCCAACTCGTGGAGAACAGTGTCGAGTGCCTGGTACCTCACGTTGTGTTGTTCTGATTATTCAGCCTGTCATTCCTCCTGCCCCAAGAATTCGGGATTGTTCCTGCCTTTTTATTCCGGTGCAAGCCCCCCTTCTGACCAACGGCGGCCCTTAGGGTACCAATACTTGATGTCAGCCACCAACCCCAGTTGCAATTCCTGCGCAAAGCCACCCAATCCCACGGTCCGGTGGAAGTACTGGTACCTGAAGAACACAGAAACTGGATCGCCCCTGCTCCCTCGCGTCGACGCCAACTGTCCCATCCAATAGAAGTTGGCGGTTGCTTTTGGGTGTTCTGAAATACTTCGTTAAGCCTTTCTTCACGACAACCAAACTCGAGGAGATCGCCCTTTCGCCTCGGACAACGCTAGACTTTTCTCTCTCGACCTGGACCGGCGACGAACCCAGAGGAATTAGCAGGCCGACACCGAACCGAATTCGCTCCTTCCTCTGTCTCGTTTTGCATTGTCGAAGAAAGGGGCTTAATAGAAAATAGAAGAAGAAGAAGAGGAAAAGGAAAAAAAAAAAAGAGGGTCTTTTGAATTGTTCTCTTGCTCCATCTTCGTCGACCCTTTTCGATATCCTTCTTCCTCCCCCTCTCGGACACCTCTCTTCCGACCCTGCCTTCAATTTTCCTCTTGTTTTTTTCTACCTCTTTTCTCGCTCTCCGCTGGTCCTTTGCCTGCACCTCTCCAGCTCCGCTAGACAGCAGGTTGATACAGAAAGCCCACCTCGTCGGCCCACGAGTCTTCCTCTTTGACGAACCCGCATCCGACACTTTCTCCTGGTCTTCGCATCTCTTTTCAAGCACCCCAATTGAGACCATCTTATTTCTTTCTTAATTCCGCATCTTATAGCACGAATAAGAGACACCTTGTCGACGCACATACCGCCCGCCGCCCCTCCCCTTCGAGCAGCGCAGATCCAAGGCACCCAGCCAGCCGCCCCCGACAAACGACGCCTCGTCTCGCCATCGCGTTGCAGACCCGGTGAGGTGTCTTGAAAAGATCCATCGATCCATCCCTCTGCTCGACGCAGAAGGGAGTAAAGAATCAAACCTCCTCGGCAAGTGGGCTAGCTCTCCTCTTGCCCCTGCTCAAAAACCCACCGCGACCATGTCGTCCGGCGATAGACAACTTGGCGTGACGCCGCCCATTTCGTCGTCATTGCCGACGAAACCCGAGATCGATTCCAATAATGCCATGGTGGAGGAGCTGAGGAAGCAAGGTATTTTTGAAAGCAAGGAGGAGACGGATAAGAGGTAAGCAAACCCCAGTTATTCGAGGTTGCCTAGCCCACCACTCTATGGGATGGGCTGTAGGCATCTCGGTCCTTTTTTTCTCGTCTGGGTGTGGTGGGAGGCTTACGTTCATCTTAGGAACTTGGTTCTCGAATCCCTCCAAAAGATGTGCGATGAGTTCGTCACTCGAGTTGCCAAGGAAAAGGAGAGTGGTCTTGCGCGAGATGCCCGTGGCAAGATCTTCACATACGGTGGTTTTCGTCTAGGCGTCTTTGGTCCCGGCTCCGATATCGATACCCTTGTGGTTGCTCCCAAGTATGTCACGCGAGACGATTACTTCAAAATCTTCCCCGACCTTCTTCTCGAGATGGCCCCCAAGGGTGCCATCACCGACCTCGCCGTCGTCACGGACGCGTACGTGCCCATTATCAAGTTTGAGTATTGGGGCATCAGCATCGATATGATTTTCTCGAGGATCGCCGTGCTCAAGAAACTCCCCACCAACACGTCCCAGTTCAGCCTGACCGATACGGCGCTCCTACGCGGCCTAGACGATACGGAGATCCGCTCCCTGAACGGAACCCGCGTAGCCCACGAAATCCTCGACCTCGTTCCCGAGCAGAGCACGTTCCAGATGGCGCTCCGCGCTATCAAGCTTTGGGCGCAGAGGCGAGCCATCTATGCCAACGTCATGGGTTATCCTGGTGGTGTCGCCTGGGCCATGCTGGTTGCCAGGGTTTGCCAGCTCTACCCTAGGGCGACGGCAGCCACGATCGTCAACAAGTTCTTTTGGATCGTGCGACAGTGGCCCTGGCCCCAACCTGTTCTTCTCAAGCACATTGAGCGTGCCCCCTTGGATACAGGATCTGGAATCCGGTCGTGTATCCTTCGGACAAGCATCACCTAATGCCCATCATCACCCCGGCCTATCCTTCCATGAACGCCGCGTACAATATCAACAGGTCTTCCATGTCTATCATCCAAAGAGAACTTGGGCGAGCTGATAGCATCACGGATGCCATCGCCGCCGGCCAAAAGTCGTGGGCTGAGCTCTTTGAGAAGCACACCTTTTCACGGTCGACTACAAGTACTACCTCGCTGTGGTGTCTTCGGGCATCACTAAAGAAGCGCACAAGAAGTGGTCGGGTTTCGTCGAGTCCAAGGTTCGCATGCTCGTCCTCGCGCTCGACAAGCACGATACGATCGGGCTGGCGCAGACCTTTGTCAAGGGCTATGACCGCGTCCACAAGTGCAAGGCCGACAACGAGATCCAAAAAGTGCAACAGGGAGACCTCAACTTCGTTGCCAAGCCCGAAGACATCCCCAAAGAGGACTTGGACAAGGCCGAGGCCGATGAGGTGGACACTAACGGGGCCGAAGCCGTGAAGGCGGAGAACGGCGCAAAGGGCGAGGCGGAGGACCTATTCATCTACACGACAACGCACTATATCGGGCTGGCGCTCCGACCAGGTAGGTTGTCTCCGATGGAAACCCCCGCGGCGCGTATCGCGGGGCGCGGGATACCCGGATTTTTTCGGTTTATTGACGGGAAACTGACACCGCATTTACAGGCCAAAAGAGCATCAATCTTGCCAGCGAGGTTGGAGAGTTTAAGAAGCTTTGCAAAGGTTGGGAAAAGTTTGACTCTCAGCTGAACGCTATCACTGTGCAGCACCTTCGAAAGTAAGATGGAGTCCATTCTTCCTCACCGCCACACTTTACCAAGCCTTGCTTGCTTGCGTATGGGAGCTAACCACAATCTCTTTTTCTAGCTGGGATCTCCCCGACGACGTGTTCTGCGAGGGCGAGATCAAGCCCAGGAGGAAGCCTGCGCGGGGAAAGGGAAATGGCGCGCCGAATTCGGCTCCCAACAGCCAGGTTCCCAACGGGGCTCCCTCCGACGCCGACACTAAGAAGCGCCCTGCTGCCGAGCACACCGCGGCAGGTACACCGCCTGCCAAGAGACGACAACCTGCCTCTGTCGCTGCAGCCGGCTAAGCAGGTAGGAAGAAATTCCTAAGGAGCCAACCAGACCGAGGCAAGCCGTCACGCAGGCGCCAGGCCAGCGTCCGGTGGGCCTTTTGTTGTTTTTTCCTTGCGGAAGCAGTCGACCAAGCTGTACGTCGCTCTTGGGACGGGGGCGACCTAATTTCCCTTGCTTCGAAATACCCATTTAAAAGGGAGAATAATATCCGAGTACCAAGCAAAGTACGAACCAAAAAGGAAAAAAGAAGTATAAAAAGAAAGAAAACAGCCCTCCCCAAAAAAAACACTGGAACGAATTCCAGCCCAGAAAGCAGGCATCAGGCGCCTTTCTTGGGCGCATGGGCTCTGGGCCTAAGAACAGAATTTGCAGGAGCCCGCCGCGTCGGAATACTCGCAATTTGCGAGATGAAGCACCATGTCTCGAGAATCGCCAGACCCGGAATACGCCTCACAACTGTTTTAACCCACGTCATTATGCTGAACGATGGCCTTGCAGGTTGAGATACAACCCTTTTTCTTCTTCTTTACACGATGAGATGTCGAGACATCGGCTTCTCTCTCCTGTCTCTCTCTCTCTCTCTCGCTCACGCACTCTTTCTCTATGCCGTCCCGGCGTAGGACCCTGTGGGTTTATCTAGTACAGGTCGACTGTGATTGTCGAGTGGCTCGTTAGGCTATCAACCAGCAACTTGTGCAGAAGTAAAAGAGGTAAAGCTAGACCGGGAGAGATTAGATAACTCGTCTAGGAAGAGACCGAGAGCCAAAGACCAAGGGCACACACCGCCAATTTAGACTTCAGGCGAATCTTCACACCCTCCGACCCGCCATTGACCAAGGCTTCTGGTTGCTCAAGCGGCCACCGTCGTCCACACATCCTTTATAATGCTTCGGTACCCACCACTTCGTGGGTCAATATGCAAGCCCTCTGGCCCCTTATCACCTTCACTATTCCTTCTCGCAGCTCCTACTGTGTTTTCTTTTTCCTTTTTCTTTCCCCTTGCTTGTTTTGTTTGCCTTTCCCTTTGTCTACAACATTTACCTACATAGGGCGGAGTTTTTCTCTTTACAGGCGCCATGATCATTGACACACATATGCACAGAAACAAAAGGAGAGACTTACTCGAGGGCCTTACGGCTTCCTCTACCGTACGTGGTCTCCCAAGGTTACGGGCGTGGCCGTTTCCTCGCGAGAGGGGAATGCCACGCTGTCTACGGTAGACGGTTTTCTCTTGCATCATTTTCCCGTCTTCTTCTCGTTGTTTACCCTTTTAACCTAATTCATCGTCAACAGCCTTGCATCATCTCATCGTGAGCCCACGGATTGGGGCGGAAAGGGAGGCGAGACATATTTTTATTCTTTTTTTTTTTTTTTTGCGACACAAAATCCATCCATTACAAAAGCCAAACAAAAATTGGAGGCAAGGAGCCAGCCGGCGGTGTTTTTAGGGAAACCAGGGTCTACGGGTTTGATATTGGCCTCTTTTTCTTTTTCCTAACTTGTTCCTTCTTCTTTGCGTTCTCCTACGCGTTACTAGGGTCATTTGTTTTACGGAGAGGGTGTGGCCGGCCAAACGGACATGAGAACTTTTGTATTTTTAAAGGACATTGCGAGGCGGTTTCTTGGTTCTCCTACTAACCTATCCCGTTATCGCCCTCCTTCCCCCTCCTTTGCCCTTCTACTCAGTCTTTCACGCCACCCCTTCCCTCTCCTTCCTTCCCCTGGCTGCCTGAGGGGTTTCCTTGCCCACATAGCTCAGCTAGGGAGGGAAGAACAGAGAAGGGGATGACGGGTGGGGGTATATGGTGGGGGAGGAGATAGAACGCCAGACGCTTCTAACTTTCGTAAGATGCTTTTTTTTAGAACGAGGAATAATAAAACCACCCGTTTCAACTTGTAACTACGCCTCCATGCAGTAGAAAGAAAATACATGCCGATTTCCTTTCCTTGTGGGTATTTTCTTTTTCCTTATTCTCCTTGCTGTTTTCCGGTAATGTGTCACTCCGCCCTCGATCGTTTTCTTCTTCTCGTCCTCACATTTTGGCCATAAATCCCATGTCATCCAAGAACCAAAATCTGCTTTCCAACGAGATCTCCCCACCTTTCCTAGTCTTTTGAGTATTTTTCTTTTTGTTTCAATAGTCGTCGTCGTCGTCATCACTTCCGCTCGACCAGCCCTCGTGATAGTCTTCAGCCAGCTCAGCGAGTGCGTTGCCGACGAGCTCGCGCTCGTCGCCGCGGAGGGCGGGGATGACGAGGCGGCGCAGGGTCTTGGCGGCCGGGTGGACCTGGGCGTCGGTGGAGAGCAGGGAGTCGATGGTGAGGGCCTGCGAGGAGGAGCTGTGCGCGAGGGGTCGGTAGATGGGGGAAGCTGTCGAGGATTGGGTAGGCGAGGGGAGATTTGTATCTTTGGTGAAGGTTAGCTGGGGGTGGGTGGGTGGGACTGACTGCGCGTGCGCGGGAAGGAATGAAGAAATGGGAAAAAGGAAAAAGGAAAAAAAGGAAAGAAACTCACCGAGAAGTCGGGGCGTTGCTTGACTCGTCGTCGAACAGGGCCTTGAAGACGGCGTCCTCTTGCTCCTCGGAGCGGGCGTCGCCTCGCTGGACGAGAACCCTGCCAAAGTCACCGCCCCTCGCCCTGGGCACCTTGCTCGCGCGGCCGACGAGGTCAAACAGGTCCACGTTGAAGGCGGAAGAGGGCGAGGAGGAGGAGGGAGAGGAAGAGGATGGTGCGGTGAGGGAAGGCGAAGACGCGTCGTCTGGTTCCCCGCGGCCCGCGCCGACGCCCAGGCGTAGCCGGGCGAGGTTTTGCCGGCCGTGAAGGTTAAGGGCGGCGGATAGGTCGTCGAGGGTGGCCTGTTGGGAGCCCGGGTGCAGGCGGGCAGGCAAGGTGGAAGACTCGAGGGCGGTGGAGAGGAGGGCGGAGACGTGCCAGGGGAGGTCGGGTCGAGGGCGTACGTCGGACTGGCGCGGGCGGCGCGGGCAGCGGCGGCGGTGACGGCGGGGAGGGAGAGGGGCACCAGGGTCGTGGAGAGGGGCAACATGTCGGTGAGGGCCTTGGCCTTGTTGACGAGGCGGAGGATCTGCTTCTCCCTCGTCGTCCTGGCGCCGCCGCCGGCGAGATAGTCCTCGCCTCCCTCGGGCATCCAAACCCACACGCACGTCTTGCCGTACTCGTCCCTCACCCGTTCCAGTAGCGACGCGCCGAAGCCGGTCCAGCCGTCGTCTCCGCCCACCAGAATCTGCATTCCCTGCAGGAGATCGCTCTCCTCGGCAAACGTCCTCAGCTGCCCGTCGAGCACGTCTTCGGCGGTGTCCAGGCCGGTAAAGAGCGCTTTGCCGTGTTCATACGAGTCTAGGCTCGGTGCGCCGGCCTCGCCGCCGCCGCCCTTGGCCGCAGCCGAGCTTCCGGACTTGGGAGCGGTCGGTGTGCCACCGAGATCGCTGAGCTGAACGATGGAGCGTGGGTGGAAAAAGGGCCGCGAAAAGTCGGACCAATAACGCACCGCCGAGGTGGTCAGGGAAGGGACTGTGCCGGCCTCGAGGGCTGCATGATAGACGGATTTGGGGATGAGAGGCTGCTTATGGACGGTGGCGTCGCCATGCCTACAATCTCCCGTGTCAGCTTGTTCCTTTTTTTTCTTTTCTGCTGTTTATTTATTTCTTTTCTTTTTCTCCCATCCTGCCTATACTCGCCAAAGTATGAGGCCGTCCTGGGCCTGTATCACACGGCAAGGAAGCCAGAAAAAAAAAGAAAAGAAAAAGAAAAAAAGGAAAAGAAAAAAGGCAAAGAAAAGAAAAGAAACTCACCAGAGATGCCGGTTAGGGTCATCATCCTGGCTCTCGTAAAGTGGATTCGATCGTCCCAGCGGTCCATAGTTAGATCGGAAATCGTAAATCAACGCCCGCGGGAGAAATGTCTCGGATCCGTCCGCACCGATACCCTGTCGCCAGTGCACATTGTGGTCCACGGGCGATCTCTCTTCGTTTCCGTAGGTGAAGTATGACTCCTTTACACGTGCTCAAGAGATCCCTTGGTCAGTTTGCTCTTCTTTTCTACTTTCCTACCCCCTACCCCCTACCCCCTCTTCTTACCCTCTTCGCCTCTTCTTACCCTCTTCGCCTCTTCTTACCCTCTTCGCCTCTTCTTCCACCCCCACCCCTTCTTCAGCGCGTCAAGGGCCATGAGAGAGTTTGCCTTTCCCGCCTGATAAGACCAAGGCGCCGAAAGGCGCAGCAGGTGAGCATGTGATAAAGGGGTTGCAAGCACTCTTCGGCCTCATTTGCTTTTTACTTTTGTTCTTGGGGGCAAGACGACGTAAGGGAGAGGGGATCCGGTGGGAGAAAAGAGTGAGGCCGATGCTTATAAGCGAGAGAGGGCGAGAGGGCGAGAGGGCGAGAGGGAGAGAGTAGAACCAACCCACCAAGACGCAGAGGATTCTCACCTCATCGCGGTACGTACCTGAGTATTCCAAAATGCGTTGCAACGTAGTTGCTCAGCTCACCAAGCTGGAGTGTGATGATCTCGCGCACCATATCTGGCGTTTGCGCGCCCTGAGGCAAAAGTTGCTTCCTGCTCCCTTGCGCCTCCCGGTCTGTCCTGTGCAGCCCTGTTTTCTTTCTTTTCTTTTTCCTTTGTCCTCCCTTCTCCCTCTCGTGTTTTCCTGCCGGGATTTCGGTTGAAGGATCGGAAGAGGTGGGTATGTGCGGATGAGCGTGGGCGTAACTCCAGGTTGGGCAACGAGGAAACAGGAAGCTAGCCTTTTGTCAGCGTCGGATGAGGCTCAACCGGCAGAGTGGGTAATAGGGCGTGTGGTGGGAACAAATTTCACCCCACGATCGGTGATGAGCTAGCAACCTAGCAACCCCGCCATCCACCTGACGTAACCGGGATTTTCACTTCCCGCCCAGCCTGGCAAGGCGCACACTTACACAACGATGTAACCAAGCTTTCGCCTGTTTGCGCAGAAAAGAAAATGAGAAGGGCTGTGCACTAAGGTGTATATTGATGAAGATAGGATCTATAGGGGCTCCTTCTTCTCTCTGTCTCTCTCTTTTTTTTTTTCTTTTTGCCTAGAATAGAGCAGAGACTCCAGTGTTTGCTTGCTCCTCCCGGACCATGATGAAAAGCATTGTGCATCAAGCACCAGAGAAAAAGGAAAAAAGTGAAGTGGTTAATGTGATTGTGACTGGCTGCTATATCTTCCTTTCAGATGCGCCCAAGAAAGAATAAAAAAGAAAAGAAAGATGAAAAACTCGTTATCATGCACAAAGTAGACGCCCCCAATCAGCACTGAGGGAGAAAAAAAGAAAAAGGAAGAAAAAAAAGAGACGCAGACCACCACCCCCTTCCCCTTCCGCCAAAAGTTTTGTTACAGCTTCCCTACCTTGACCAAAGAGGCCAGTGCGTCCTCGAGAGCGCCACTTACACAGTCGACGATGATTTCTATCTCGTCCGCCGTCACGTCGTATGCCGGGCATAGCATAATGTGGTCGCCCTTGCGGCCACCTGCGCACCCCTGCCCGTGGTAGATCATCAGGTTATACGGCTCACGGAGAGCGACATCGTGTACCCTCTTGGCCAGGAGCAAGCCCTCGTCAAAAGGCTCCTTCGTCGTCCTGTCTCGGACGAGCTCGACCCCCAAAACAGGCCCCTGCCACGGATGTCGCCCACGTTAGGGTGGTTGCCCAATCGCTCCTGCAGCCGGCGGCCCAAGAGGCCGCCCTGAATCGTCACGTTCTCGAGCAAATTCCGATCCTGGATGATTTCCTGTACCTTGAGAGCCGTGGCAGCGGCCACGGGAAAGTCTTGGTACGTGTGACCGTTGTTGAACGCTGTACCCGCACGACGCATCTCCTCCACGATGCTTCGGCTCACGAGCACGGCGGAAACGGGCTGGTAACCAGCTCCAAGCCCCTTGCCGACAGTCTGAATATCGGGCACTACGCCTTCCTGCTCCCATGCGTGGAGGGTGCCCGTCCGTCCCATACCACACATGATTTCATCCAGTACGAATAGTGCTCCGTGCCTGTCACACACAGCCTTCATCGCGGCGAGGTAGCCTGGCACGGGAGGCACGCATCCGAGGGCGGCTCCTACGACCGGCTCTGCCACAAATGCCGCAACCGTGTCCGGCCCGAGTCTGGCAAACAGCTCCTCTAGCTCCCGCGCCTTTCGAGCACAGAACGCTCCATCGCTTTCGCCGGCCCGCCTCTGTCGATACGCATTGCACGACGATACTCTGTGGACATGGCGCGAAAGAAGATCCTCAAATGGTGCCCGTCTTGCAACGTGACCCGACAGTGAGAGCGCCCCGAGCGTCGTGCCATGGTAGGAACCGTGCCGGGAGATAAAATTAATTCTCTGTGGCTGGCCCTTCCAAACGAAATACTCCCGCGCCAGCTTCAGCGCACCTTCAACGGCGTCGGATCCTGTCGTATTTGCCGTTAGATCGTGCTACCGGCTGCCCCAACTCAAGTAGAAGGAAAAGAAAAAGGTGGGAAAAAAGCGGTCAAGCACAGGAATGGGACAACAAAGGAGAAGGGAAAGAAGTAAAGAATTGGACCGGCAACGGCTTACGCACCTGATGACATGATATACACCTTGCTCATAGCCCCACCAGTGCTCTTGATTAGCCAGTCGGACAACCGTCTCGTGCTGCGCGAGTCGAAGAACGCCCATGGCACGTAGGGCACTTCCTGCGCCTGGCTCATCAAGGCCTCGAGAATCTCCGTGTTACCATAGCCCAAGCACGACACTGCCGCGCCGCCACACGCATCGAGTATTTGCCGCCCATCCTCGAGGAATAAGTGATGCCCCTGCGCCGAGACCACCACCGGCCTGTTTGGCTCCGCAGCACTGTACCCCGGCTGGTGCCTCTCGGAAGTTAGTTGCTCCTGTTGCTGCTGTTGCTGCTGCGACAGGACTGCCGGGGCGTTTCGAGAGCCTTGATGATTTGGTGGTGAGAGGCCAAAGTACCATTTGGTTGAGAGTAGGCTCCCATCTCTGCCGAGTTCAAAGAGGTAGGAAGGGCCGAGGGAGAGTAGAAGAAGGAAAGAGAGCGAGGAAGGAGGAAAGCGACAAGCTTGTCGGGGGCGGTCGAGAAACAGGAAGGTACGGGGGTAAGTGGAGGAAAGTGATGTGAATAAAGAAGGAGCTAAGAGCACCGAGAGGGAGCAGGGAAGGAGCAGGGGATATGGCTGGAGATGGGTGGAGATGACTGGAGACGGCGCCCCGGGTTTCTCTTTCCACTTTTGTTTGTTTGTTTAGTTTGGAAGAGAAATTGTGGTCAGAAGGGGAGAGATAAGCTATCAGGCTTGCGGGCTATGGCTAGATATGCAGCTGGAGAACTCAAGGGGAGCTCCGCGATATTTATATCTACGTCGCCTGGCAAGGACATCGTATGTAGAGGTGGCCGGGGCGCCCAATCCTCATCCTTGCCAAACAAACGGCGGAATAGGCATTGGATGTGTCACGGCTCGATACCTCAAATAACTTGAGCTCGCGGTCAAAGGGCACCCGCAGGAGTCTCGGGAAAGGTGGGCGGGAAGGAAGGGTGCTCCTAGCAAGGGAAGGAGTTTCGGGATGTTAGAATCGGTCCCGAGCTGATTCTGAGGGCCACATGAAAACGGACCCCAAAGGCCAAGTCGGTTCACGTCGGAAGGAACCACCGAATTCCGGGGCATGGGCGAGGGTAGCAAGTGACAAGGAGGGCCTGGTCTGTCTCTCTCTCTTCCTCTCTCCCTCGCTCGTTCCTTCTACTCGCCCACTCCTTGCACCTTTCCCCCTTTGCTCTTGGTATTCTTCCTCTTTAAGGCTGATGATTTGGGAAAGATCAACTTCACAAAGCGCAAGCGAACAAGAAAAAGAAAAACAAGGCAAGATCCCCACACCCGTCGCTACCGCAGTCCCAGCTTGGGAAAGGAGGGGGTTGGAGCTGGCACAAATTCAGCTTGCCGGGGGTGCGTTTACCTATGCTTGTTTGCCGGGCCGGTGCCTAGAGAATTTGAAGGGGTCCCTTGGAGGCGACGAGGAAAGAAAAAAAGAAAAGAGAGGGAGAGGGCGAAGGAGAGAGGAAAATGAAAAAAACCAACCTCAGAGGAAAGAGACGTTGGACCCCCGCTAGGGGGTAAAAGAAGGAAAAAAAAAAAAGTGTCCCGTGAACGGTTGGAATCAAGACGGCGGTTGCCAAATATTACGTATTAGGCCACGGGCAGGCATGATTCTGCAGCTATCTCTTTGGCACTTTTCTGTCTCTACTCCCCATCTTCCTCTTTCCCCTCTCCCTTCTCCCTTCTCCCACTATACCTTTTAGGCATGTGGATGGATAAGACAAAAAAGGAGGGGGCAAGCAAGACGTCAGGGCTCCGAAGATCGAACCAAACAAACGAGAGAAGGCCCATTTTCGCAAAGGCGAAGACACACACGCTCGCCGACTAGGTTAGCGCAATGAGCCGGATTTTGGAGGGAGACGTTGATTTTGAAAAGCAAGGGTCTCGAGAGGGAAGGAGAGGGAGGAAGGGGAGGGGAGGGAAGTGCACCAAGGGGCCGATACAGAGAGCTAGGCCTTTCAAAAAGCGGCGAGTTATGCAGGGAAGATGCGCAAAGAACGGGGGCCGGTGTAGAACCCGGCTCAAGAGGCAACAAACGGGCGGGATTTTTCTTCTTTCTTTTTTGTGGCATCGGCAAGCTCGTCGATGAGTTCGGCTGGAGGTCTACCTGCTGATCGGCTCGTCCACCCGTTCGGAGAGCAGGGAACAGCATAGCATATGCCGAGGAAAAGAGGTGTGACGTGACATGTCACGACCATGTGGATTGCCAATCGACGGTGTGTCTAGATGGGAGGATTTTTCTTTTTTCCTTTGGGGAGGTGCTGGCGACCGGGGTTTTGCAGAGCAAGGGGAAAAAACGCAGACAGGATGCAGATTTCATGATATGCGCCAACCTGCAGAGTGACGTGGGGAGGGTACGGAGGGCGCAAAGGTTGCCCTCGCTCACTGGACGGATGGGCGCGTGTCTGGTTGCTCTTCGCTGCTGGCCGCTCTCTTCTGCTGCCGTTTTTGGGGGTGAGGGGGCGCTTGTCTCTTCCCTTTGCTCTCCCTTTGCACTCGCTGGCTTTCCTCTTCTTTTCTCACTCCCCCTTCTCCTTTCCCTCATCAATGATTCCCTTGCGCCATCTCTCGGTGGACGACTTCACGCGTTGCGCCAGATGTTCCTCTTCCTATCAGGCAAAACAGAGTGGGCAAGCATGATGGAATGCGTACTCTTCGGAAACTTTGCTCCTGGGCGGTGCAGCTTGTCTAACCCACCACTCGGGCTGGAGGGGGTGGAACTGGTGGGCGGGAGAGGAGGGAGGCCGAGGACCGATGGCCGGATGGCCCGAGTAGAACAGGGAGAACTAGGGCCGGGACAGTACAGAAGGAAGTGGAAGAGACACAATTACGACTAACGGGATCGGGTAGGGGCTGATGTTTGGTCTTTTTGAAGCCCGGAAGCACAGCTTTAGCCATCTCTACTCACCCTCTTCTCGTAGGGTACGTCGTATCCGGAGATCTTTAACGCCGGCGCGCACTGGCGTAGAAATCTGCATCATCGGCCCAGGCACGCCCATTGGCACGGGATGACGCCGTTCTGGCGACCTCCGAGGGGGCGGGAGGGTTCTCGGGTTGATGGGGTCCTAGCCTCGAGCCGGAAAGGGAGATTGGTGTTTTAGCGTGCTGACTGGCACGCACCGCCTCTTCAACGAGACCAACATGTACTTGGTCGAGTGGCAGCAACGTGACGGCGACTGCTTCACCGACTATCAACCTCATTTGCCCTTTTTCCCATCAAACAAGAAGGGAAGGAGAAAAAGAAAAGAAAAGAAAAAAGGGAAAGTGGCGTTCGGGGCGGGTTTTGGGTTTTGGTAGTACTCTCACTCCCCGCGGATAAGGAGGATAAAAAAAAAAAGAAGGGGGAGTGGGAGGAATGGAGAGAAACCGTTATTAATGGCTGCAGATATGCCCGCCTAGTGACAGGAAACCGGTGGGAGAGAATGAGGCAAGTGAACTAAAACAGTAAGTACAAACGGATAGACTGGAATGGGGAGGATATTGGGTGGGAGGAATGGGAGAGGGGAAGGGGCCTAACACACATGGAGAGAGAGAGAGAGAGAGAGAGAGAGGCAGAGGGAGGCAGAGGGAGGCAGAGGGAGGCAGAGGGAGGAGCAACAGAGGGAGAGACGGAGCAAGAGAGGAGAAAGAGAGGAAGGGGGCGCGTGCCGACAATTGCGACGAAGGACCGGTGACGACTCGGCACAAAATTGAATCGCATGGATTTTATTTTTCCTTTCCCTGCCTTTGTTCCCTTTTGTTTTGTGTTTGGCCTGGGCCTTTGTGAGATTATTTTCTCTTCTTTTCTTTTCTTGCTTATTTCTACGCTACGCTCTACGACTACTTACACCGTCATCCCACCTCTTGTCTCTTCCGCGTTTTCCCTCAACATCGGGGATTTGTTTTTCCATTCTCAGATTTTGTCATTGGGGTGTGAGAACTGACAAGATCCAGGACCGAAGGATCGATAATGCAGGGGCTAGGAGGCACATGACTTGACGGTTGACCCTTGGAAGAGGATGAGGGTCGTGTAGTCTTGCATTGGCTGGTGAGAGGGAGAAGGGAGGGGGAAGCGGTTTGTTCAAGACCATCCCGGGGCTGGCCGGGGGGGCATGTTTTGTACTTGGAGAAAGATGATCTGCAAAATGGTGGATGCGTTCCGGTTCTGGACCATCTGAGGGGGGGTCGACCGGACTCGACAGTTGAGAGAGGTGAGTTATTATACCACACTCTCTTTGCTAGCCCTGGAGTCCTTGCAGCTTTAGCTTGAGGGTTGGGCTGGGGGGGCCTCTGGTCATCTTGTGTTGAGTCCCCTCCCTAAAGGTTCGAGGCCAGGTCAATTATCTGCAGGAGAGGGCATATCCATGTCAAGCAAGTACATGCAGGCGTTGAGAGGAGCGTCGCGGTAGCGTCACTGACGTCCGCTTGCTCGCTGCTCCCCTCGCTTCGTCATAGGGTAGGGCTCCATGGGACTGGATGGCACTAGGGGCAGTGGAGGAGCACATCTCGCCCCTTTAAAGAATACACTATGGAGATGTGCATGCGTGCGTGCGTGCGGATGTGTGTGTGTGTGCGTGTGTGCGTGTGTCTGCGAGTGTGCTTGCTTGTGCTGTCATTAGGTGCAATATTATTACATAGTAGTATAATGGATCCATCCAAGGGAGATGTATTACACACCGCAGCGCATGAGCCAGAGCTGAGAAGGGCTGCTGACATATGATAGACGAAGTTCGAGATTATGTAACTTTTCTCGTTCCCGTTCACGCCACTCTGTGCTAATCATACCTTTTGGAATACGTCTCGTCTCGTTCACGCGCGCGTCCAAAAACGGGGGAGAACTGATTTCCAACAGCGTCCTGGCCCGTGCACCGTGTTTACTTGTCTTGGGGGACCAACCAATCCGAGAATAACCCCTATTCAGAATGTTAGGTAAGCAGACCACTTTTGCTGCATCGGGTTTAAGTGGGACGGGCCAAGGGCGCACCAGTGGTTCGCTGGGTTTTAGTGGTTTTACTGGGTCTTGACACGAGTTCCGCGCTGGATCAAACCTCTCAACGCGTCAGGTGCCAGGACAGCTTCCCCCTTTGAAAGTCATCAAAATCCATGTCCGTGGAAACTTGCCGGCGCAGGCGACTCTTTCTTCTCCCACCCGGCGCAACCGTATCTAGTGCTCTCTCTCTCTCTCTATCTCGATCGCCATTTTCGAGGAAACCCGTTGATCTTGCGAGTGCTAGAAACTGCTGCGCTTCGGCCTGGCTCCCGACGCCAGACTTTGAGATAGTTGTTGAATTTGGGGAGGGAAAGAACACACAGCCTAGGCAGGCAAGGCAGGTACCGTCTGGGAGGGCGATCAACTCCACCTTTTTATTTTTTCGAGGCCACTTCTGCCGCCTCTTTGTCACTTCTGCCACTCCCTTTATTGACTTTTTCCCCTTTGGTCCAACTTTGCCTCCACTACACGTCACGAAAATTCCTCGAAACGCCAAATAGCCTTTTTCTTTGCCCTAGCTGCCCGCGCCTACCCACCGGGGTCTTGCTCTTCTGCATCTGCTAGAGAGCGTCTTTTTGTTTTATTCTTCTTCACTCGTGGGACACACTCCCCTACGAACGCCTTTTATCCCGGACTCCTTTTGGGGGAGAGTGAGGTGGCTTTTTATTTTATTTTATTCTAATATCCCCCGATCTGCCTCAGAGACCCTACGAAAATCAGAATAGGCTTTCTACCTTCGAACTCGGTTACCGAACACAATGCCTCCGTCTGCGCGACGGTCACAAAGGCCCGTCGCGAGCCAAAGAGGGAGACCTCTGCTGCTCTCGATTCCTCTCCCACACGTCCTGCGAAGCGCAGGAGGAAGGTAAGCTTTGAATATGGAGTGGGGAATATGGGCCTCATTCTTTGGGGAGGAGAGAGGGGTAGGGAATGGGGCGGGTCGAAAGAGCGCGAACTCGTTCGCGTTCAAACTCTCCCCAGCGTGTTTGCGCCTGGCGGCGAAGAAGGAGAGACAAAAAAAGGGCGAAGCGCTGCCGGGAATACGGGCCCGTGGCTTATTCTCGTCTCCAAGGAGGACCTAGAGCATCTGGGCTAACATTGCGACTCTACTCTCTGTAGGTCGATGAACCGTCTTCCACAGCGGCGGTAAGCTCCAACGCCACAGCCGGGCCCTCGTCGGCACATGTCCTCATGCCGTCCACCGATCCCGTCGAGGAGGAAGAATCCGCGCTCGGCAACGCAAGCGAAGGAGACCAGCTCGTGTCCAGGGTCGTGCACTACCTCACTACGCCCAAGGACCAGCGCATTCAGGCGAGCAAGGACCACTCCAACGCGATCCACGAAGCGAACAAGGACGGGGTCAAGGCGTACGCCAAAGTGGCTGCCCAGGACTGGACTTTTACATCACCAAGCTCGACGTCAACATTGGCCGCGCCTCGATCCTCCCGCGCCCAACCCCCACCGAAGAAGACGACGACTTTGTTCACATCGACCTGGGCCCGAGCAAGACGGTCTCGCGCCAGCATGCCATGATCGGCTTCGACACCAAGGAGGAGCAGTGGTTTTTCCGGGTCAAGGGCCGCAACGGCGCAAAAATCAATGGCGAGCCCATGAAGTCGGGCACCTCGCGCGCCCTCGCCAGCGGCGAGGTCATTGAGATTGGCGGCGTCGAGATGATGTTTGTGCTCCCCACCGAGATCAGCCCCTGCACATACACGAAACCTACCTTCAGAGGGCAGGCATCAGCCCCTCGGAGCTGCCCAGCCCCGCGCCAGCGCCCTTCATCTCCACGACGCAACCGTCGGACGACCTGCCGTCTTCGGCTCCCTCGGCCTCCAAGGCCTCCCGGAGCAGCCAGAGCGGGCCTTCGCAGCAAATCATCGCGCCCGCCCCGCCCAATTATCGCCGCCCCGGGACCCCTCCCTCGGCGGCCCGCCGGCGCACGACCATGGTCCAGATGACTTCGCCGCAGGCCCCCGGCAGCGCGACGCCGTTTGGCATGTCTCTCGAGATTGACCTGTCCAAGGACGATAACCGCCACATCAAACCCCAGTTCAGCTACGCCCAGATGATTACCCAGTCTATCCTGCACACGGACGACGGCAAACTGAACCTGAACGGCATCTACAACTTTATCATGGACAACTACGCCTACTACAGGCATCAGGAGCCCGCCGGTTGGCAGGTACGTGGGATTCTCGCCCTGAGCTTCTCTTATCCTCCTTTTTCCTCTCTTTTTGCCAGTCGTAATTTTCTTGTTCTTTTTTTTTGCTAACCACTGTTGCGCTCGCCCCTGCTGCAGAACTCCATTCGGCACAATCTCTCACTGAACAAGGCCTTTGAAAAAGTACCCAGGTCTACTGACGAGCCGGGCAAGGGTATGAAGTGGCAGATTGTCAACGAGTACAAGGATGAAATGATTCGCAACGCGTTCAAGGGCGGTCGCGGGGGCCACCGGGGTAGCTCGGCGCCCTCGTCGCCCAGCCACGTCAACTACATCACTCTCGCGCGGGACCCAGCCTCGGCCCGCAAGCGCAAGCTATCCCCCATCCACTCGCCTCCGCCCGGCTCCTCCTCCCTCGCCATCCCTCAATCCACACCCGACCGCAGCCGGGGCCGAAGAGGCGGAGCCGCCCTACCCAGCGATGGTAGCCCCTGCCACGGCCGCGAAAACCAGTGCCCAGCGCGGCGCCGACGAGCTCGACGTACCAACCGCAGTCGCCAACGCTAGCGTCATCGTACCTCCAGGACGAGAATGCTTCGTTTGTCACTCCCGCACCCCGCGGGTGCACCCCCGCCTCGCTCCGCCATCGACAGCACCCCGGCCCAGCCAGCACATGCCCACAAGCTCGCCCGCGCCATTTTGGAAGTACGCCGACATTGGGAGCACTCCCCTTCGCCCCGCGGCCCAGTTCGACGCCAGCCCGTCCCGGAGACTGGGTGGGGGTGGAGGCGGGGGCCTGTTACCGCACAGCAGTAGCCCGCCGGCGCGGCCGATCAAGTCACCCGTTCTTAGCCCCTCGAAACCTCCACCGGAACCACCCTCGGAGAGCGGTGGAGGTGGTGTAGATCTAGAGGAGGACCAGGGGTTCGATTTGGCCAAGTACGTTGTTCCTCTTTTCCTTTTCTTTTCTTTCCTAACTAACTTGCGCGTCATCAGGGGATTCCAAAGCATTGGGTCGTACCACGCACCCGTGAGCGAGGGCGTACCTATCGCGAAGGCGCGGGATGCCTTTTAAGCCGAAACCCTTGTCTCCTCCATTTCGCTAGTAGAAGAGGAGGAGGGAAAATCGTTGCCTTTTTATTACCCTTCTATGTATTTGTTTGCCTCTCTTGCCTCCTTTTCATTACTCTTCTTTCTTTTCTTGTTGTTTATACTTGATGCCGATCCGCCAAACGCTCTAGCTCTTTCACCCCAGCGGGTAACGAGACTCTGTTGAGTGGTTCTTTTGCAGGAAGCCGAACCTCTTGAGAAGAGGTTGGATCCTGCTCTCTTCCCACTTCTCGCCTTTTTGCTACTTTTTCTTTTTCTTTTCTCCCAAAAGTATTTTCTGGCGTTTCCCGGTTACCGGCGTTTCTCTTTTCTTCTCTTCGCGAGTCGTTTACCATTCTCTTCTCTTCCCGTACCAGTTCCTCCCATTTTTCTCTTCACTCTTCGTAATGGGATTCCCCTGACTCGTCTCGGCCTTCTTTGTGCTCGCCTATTCATTCGTTCCTAATGATGGGGCAATGAGCAGAACAGACTGTGGGTCAGGGAGTGTTTGTACTTGCTTGGTTTCGATTCTCCATCTCTACCTTGTTCTCTTCTCCTTGTTCCTTTTACGAATCTTTCTTTCTTTTTCCTTTCGGCGCTGTCACTCGGATTAGCAAAAGAACAGGGGCGGCGGCGGGAAGCACCGGTGCACCTGATAGATCAAAACGGGTAACCGGACGTAGTGGGCGGTCCTTGTGCTTTTTCTTTTTCCTCTTTTCTCCCAAGGCGAGGGAAGGGAAACGGTTCTATTTATATTGAGATATATATATTTTTTCCATCTCTTCTTCTCGATCACAAAGGTTTTGGGATCTAGGTCGATCGGATGTTGGTAATGACGATATATCTGAGCAGAGGACAAGGAATGAGGTCCTCTTTTTCCTTCCTCCTTCCAAGACTCTGGTGTTCTCTTTTTCTTCGTCCCGACTTTTGACTCTTGCCGTTTTTCTCGCCGTGATAGATCCATGATGTTTTGCCCACGTCCACCAGAAGAAGCCGAATTCCCTTTCCTCTCGATAACGAGCCAACTAAAGCACCTACACTGTCTGTCTACGCACGCACTAGCTTTCTGTTTCCATGTTTCCTTGGACAATGATCTTGCAAGTGTGTTCCCGCTTCCTCTTCTCGACTTGGACTTCTTTAAGGATCGGAAAAGCATCAAGGCTAACACCACAAGTTGAAATCACCTGGGAAGGGGGCCAAGGAGTCGCTCATTGTTGTCCAAATAGATTTTGATATTTTTACTTTTTGCCTCTTGTTCATACACGCGAGCTCTAAAGAGAAACTCCCTCTCTCTCCTGTTGCTTTTATTTTCCGTCACCGGGCACAACATTTCATCTCTTCTTGTTCCCACAAAGCAATCGCCATCTCTACCTCGGCGCCAGTCTTTTTCTTTCCCACGACATCCAGCTTCGCGCCTCCGCTTTTTATTTTCCGCCAATGTAATGCAAAACCAGACAAGAGGATGGATAAATAAAATTACAACAAAAGCCAAGGCCGGCCTCAATTTCGAAAAATCAAAAATAGAAGGGCGGGAGGCGGGGGATGTGAGTGAGGAAGAGGACCAGAGGAAGAGGAGAGAGCTAATTTTTGGACATCTCGGGCCAAATAAACAAAAACATGGATGTATGCAAGAAAAAAAAAAGGGGGAGGGTAAAAGAATACAGTGAGGGAGACAGAGGTCAAGAAAGGAGACAACCCTCCTCAGGAGGGTAGGCCACCTCTCATATATAATACATAGATTATGATGTGTAAGTGTAGAGAGGGAGGATGCGAGAAGAGAGAAGAAAAGGTTATGGGGGCGTTTTCTCGAAACAAAAAGAGGGCCTGGCCCCTCAAGTTTCCTGTTGTATTTATTTCGAGGCCGACGCAGCTCCTCCTCTTGGGGTTACTCTTGCCGCCCTTGGGGGTCTGCTTCTTGCCCTTCTGATCCGAGCCCTCAATGTAGCGGAGGAGTTCGTCGATGCTCCGGGGTCCACGCTGGACACGTCGCCGGGGGCAGCGACTGAGGGCACGACGCCAGCCCTGACGCCGCCGGCCGGAGCCTGGCCGAGAACGGTGCGCGTGTTGGCAACGCGGACGCCGGCCTTGAGGCGGCGGGCCTGCATGTCCTTGGCCTGCTTGGCGATGGAGACGGCGTTTTGCGTCAGCTGCTCGAGCCAGCTCTCCGCCTCCTTGGTGTTCTTGTCCTCGGGGCCGAGCTCGTTGAGGAAGATGTTGTACGACTCGCGCATGCGGTTCACCGCCGCCTTGGAGTCGTGGTCGAGTGCGAGCGCCTGCGCCAGCTGGAACAGGAGCGTGGCCGCATTGATCGACTGCTTGCCAAACACCTTTTCGCACACGCGGAGCGACTCCTCGAACCACAAGCGCGACTCATGGTACGCCTTGAGGTGCTGGAGCATCACCGCCGCGTTGTTGATCGTCGTGATGGAGTCGGGGTGGTCCGGTCCGTAGATGATCTTCCACAGCGAGAGCGCGTGCCTGACGTACGTGAGCGCCGCCTTGCTGTCACCCGCCTGGTGAACAAAGAGTCCGAGGTTGAGGTAGTTGAGGAGCGTCTCGGGCGCGTCGATACCGACGGTGCGCTCCGAAACCACCACCGCCTTCTTGGCGAGCTCCACGGCAATCTCCTTCTCATCCATCTGGAAGTAGAGCATCGACAGCGTGTTGTAGGCACGCGCCACCTCGGGGTGCACGATGCCGTAAATCTGCTCGTGCAACGAGAGAGACTCGAGGAGGAGCTCCTGGCCCAGCTGGCGCTGGTTCTGGATGATGGAGATCCTGCCGGCCTCGAGAGCCTCTTCGGCGAGCGCGCTGCGGGGCGCCGAGTGCTTAACGACGGGGACGATGTTGAGGATGTCGTCGGCCGTAAAGGTGCTAGGGGAGGCGTTGGACGCCGTCGAGGCAGGCGAGCTGTCGCGCGCGGGCTTCTTCTTCTTCTTCTTGCTAGCGTTAGCGTCGCCTGATCCGGCACCGGACGAGGCCTCCTTCTGGCCGTTGGCGGGTTGCTGCTGCGCGACGGATCCCTGCTCAGTCGCGGCCTCGGTGCCAAAGTTGAACTCGCGAGCCTGGAGCTGGAGGCCGAGCTTGAGGCTGACCTCACGGAGGAGCTGGCGGGGCTTAATCTGCTCGGCCCAGCCCTCAGGCAGGTTGAACCTGAATCGCTGGGCAACCTGCTCCTCGACGCTGGCGCGGATGCTCTGGGGCGTGACCTTCTCGAAAGACAGGTCCGCCTCTGAGTAGAGCGAGGCCAGGGCCGGGTCGACGTCGGCGGTGGGCTTGGGGTTTACGCGGAAGCCCAGCAAGCAGTTGAGGAGGTGGGCCAAGCAGGCCGGGGCCAGGGTGTAGGGGAGGCGGCGGAGGTAGCCGGAAATGACATGCTTGAAGGCCCTAGAGACCATGTCCTGGACGCAGACTTCCAGCAGGCACCGGAGACGGGCGTCGGTGCACTGGGAAGCAATCTTACCCAGGTATCGGACGTTAATACCCCGCTTATGGAGCTGGCGGCTGAGCGAGGTGCCGTCCATGGGGAAACCAGCATCTGACTCGACCAGGTCCTTGAGGAAGCCGGCGATGACGCCGTCACGGAGGTGCTGGCAAATCTCGCGCACCTTTTGCTCGTCAGCCTCGAGTTCGGCCTTCTCCTCGTCCGTCTGGGGCACTTGGCCGCTATAGACGTCAGGGTTGAGGGCGAAGCGGAACTTGGAGAGGTCAATCTGATCCCGAGGATCCGGCTTCTTCTCTTCTCCCTCCTTCTCCTCCTTCTCCTCCTCGCCCTCCTCTTCAGCCTTCTTATCGTCTTCCTTGGCCTCGCTCTCCTTGGCCTTGGCGCGGCTGGCCAACTCAGCATCAACCCACTCCTTCATCTTCTGCCTCGCGTAGAGGTCCACGAGCTCGGGGCGGAGGACCGTCATCCTGTGGGGGTAGGTAGCGCCGCTCTTGGCCGCCTCATCGGACTCGGTCTCCTCGAGCCAGGCGATGTCCACGGGCGAGACGCGGTAGAGGTCGAGCACGTACTTGCGACCGTCAGTGCCCAAGAGACCCTTAGTTTCCACACTAGCCTCGAGGTCGAAGCGCTTACCCTCCTTGTCCCACACGGGGTGCTTCTTGACCTTGAGCGCGCGAGACAGCTTCTCAAAGGGAACAGCAAACCGCTCATCAGCGGTGACGACGTCCTTGCCGTCGACACCACCATAGTCGATCTGGTGCTCGCCAGGCTCGCGCTGCTTGAAGATGCCGGGGACGATGCTCTGGCCAACAACGCGCTTGCCGAGGTAGTCTACGACGACGGTGGCGGCAGTGAAAAGGCCGTCAATGTCGAGCTGGTTGACGAGACGCACGCCGGCAACGTCCTTGCTCGTGGCGACGCGAGCAGCCTCGTCGCCGCCCTCCGAGGTGAAGGTGCCGACGCCGTCAGCGCCGAAGGAGAAGAAGATGTTGTTGTACACAAAGATCTGCGCATCCGTGCATTCGGTGGGGTTGAGCGGGGAATCTCGCCCCGGGCCACCATCATGGCGCCACGGGTGGCGGCATCGACGTAATCGGCGAAGAACTTGGCGAGGAGACGCTCGCGGAAGACGCGATCGTGGACAGACTCCCTGGGGTGCTCCTTGGCGGACTGGAACTCCTCGTTCCAGTCTCGAAGAGTGTCGGCATTCTCAATGCCGCCAATCAGGTAGGTCTCTTGAGACCTAGCCGGGTCGGGTTGGTGCGCGCACTGGGGCGCGCTAGAGGACGGCACGGCCCAGGGGGCGGCGGGGATGGCGTGGGTAATTTGGAAGGCCGCGAGAGGATCCTTGCGGCCATTGTGCTCGTGGAGCTTGGCAAGGGACTCGGTGAAGCTGGGGGAGATGGCTTCAATGAGAGTGAGGAGAGAATGGGATTGGTAGCCCTTGGGGGTACCCTTAGGGAAGGGATCGAACTTGGCGTTGGATGACTTATTGACGTAGAAACCTCCGACGTGGGAGGTGATCTGGTATTGCTCACCCTCGTTGGTAGTAGCGACGAGGTACATCAAGTGACCCTTCTGGCGGAGATGGCAGGGAGGAGGGTGCCACGACGACAAGGCGATCGACTTCAATGTCTTGGGCGCGGCATCCTCGGCGGCGGGGACGAGGAGGTGAGGGTAGGGGTCGCCTGGAAGTCGTAATCGGCAACGGGCGACTTCTCGGTGTCGGCGCTCTGCTCGACGGACAGATCGCTGAGAAGCGAGGCACCAGGAAGGATACCGTAGGTGATGTCGCTTCGGTCACCGGCAGCGCCAATGAGCTCGCGGATCCTAACAAAGTGAAGACGGGCCTCCCTTTCGGTGTAAGGCTCCTCGACAAGCTTGATCTCCGGGTTTTCGACCAGGCCGGGAACCTCGGACAGGGCTACAAAGTCATTGAGACGCTCTCCGTTGTGTTCGAGACGGAAGCATGTGTATTGGAAGGCGGCTTGAAGGTCGATGAGGGACTGTCGGACTTCGTGAACCTGTTCGGCTGTGGAGACCTAAAAGATGGGAAAAACGCATTCGGTTAGAAGACAAGGATATGCAAAAGTGTGGTGTCCTCGGACCGAGGCTCAAGATGAGGATGGACACTAACCTGCACCTGGATCTTCTCAGGGGCATGAGGAAGGACCACGGTCAGGGTCACGATAGCTTTTAAGGGGTCAAGTCAGCCGGAGGCGAAGCTAAAGATGAGGATGGGAGAGCGCCAGTTGCGCTTCGGATGCGATCAACTCACAGTCGCCTTGCTCCTCGGGAGCTTCAGCGCCCTCGGGATTAGGGCCGTTCGTCACGGTGGTATCAGGAGAGACACCATTCTCTATAGTAGCGGAGGGCATGGTCAGCACAGGCAAGGAGGAGCTATGGGTGAGATGAAGGACGGGGGATACGATGACGGCGCAAGCAACAGAAAGTCAGGCATGGGAGGGAGAGGAGCAAGGGAGAAGGAAGAAGACGAACCTTTGGTCTGAGAAGATGGAGACTCCTGTTGGGCCATGTTTTCTGAATTCGAAGCCACCAAGCAGTGGACAAAATGCGAGGTCGTAGATCGTAAAAACTCAACAAGTAGGATGGGAAGCTCAACAAGACGAGCTCAGAGGAGGAGGATGCGAAAAGGGGCCGTGAGAGGGCGAGCACGAAAAGGAAAAAGAAAAAAGAGACAGGTGATGTCTTGCTACCCAAAAAGAAGAAAAGAAACAAGCCGTAGCAACTTTTGTTTTCTTCGTTCCCGAAAGAGCCCAGGTATACAAAGAAACAAAAGAGTCTATAGAGAGAGAGAGAGAGGAAAAGATGTTCAGAATAAGAAAGTAGCTGACCTTTTTGGTGGGCAAAGGACAGATGCTTGCAAAAAGAAGAATAGGTTGGACAAAGACCAATTGGGAGGATTAAAGAAGTTGTATGACGAGGAGAAGCAGAAAGAAGCGTGGAAGTCACGGCTGAGATTTTTTCCCCTTCCAAACTTTTTTTTCTTTTTTTTTTTCCTCTCCCTTTTCCCCTGCGAAATTGGGTTTGGTCAGGTCCCTCTGATGTAGCTCTGCATAACGGGACCCGGTAAAGCTCGGGAATTGGGAACGTCCAATTGACAAGGGGGCGAACAAAAAAAGAGAAAAGTCCATTCGCCCATTGAAGCTGGGCGCACGGCAAAGAACAGGAGACAGGGAGCAGAGCTTTTCTCTTGCAGCTGGTGTCCACTGGCGGCGCGAGGGACACGCACCCGAAATTGTGGGTTCCCCAGACAAGTCTAAACCCAATTGGGAAATATATAAACATCGCAACCGCAGACTAAACAACGACGCTGGTCTCACGGTACCGCCGCCATCTTGGGCAAGTGGAACAGACAGCAACTGTGAAGGGGCGACGGAACTTGGAGTGAGACAGCAACCCAGTCAAGCCAGTCTTACCCTTGGAAAGAGTCAGTCACTTCTTCTACCGTCAACATCAACACATCCTCAAATCATCATTCATTAGGGATCTGTCACCGAGGAAAAACACCTATTCCCTCTTCAATCCTTACCCCTCCGTGCAAAATAGTTACCAACGACCAAGCCTCCAACCGACGCCGCTTCGGCCTCTCTTACCTCAGCTCGACCGCGCACGATACTCTCTTCGCTTCCACGATTCATCTTTAGCTCGAGCCCTCCTCGGCCATTCTTCCAAGACAAAAGACGGGAAAGAAAAAGAAAGGAAAACAAAAAAAAAAAAACAGAGCTATCATGTCGCAATCGATACATGTCTGAATAATTGCTTACCCCTTAATCCCCCATCATCCTTAACCACACAACATCCTTTCCTATCCCTTCCACTAGCATGGATATCGCTATCAACACACCGCCGCCTAGCGCTACCCGTCCCTACCGCCGGGCCGGGGCCAGCGCGCCGAGCGACGACCTCGCACAAAACTGGACCGCTCAACGGTGCCTCCGCCTCTTGCGCCCCGTCCACGTCAGCCTCAACAAGCTCCGCCAGATCAAGGTGGAGGCGGCGTTTACCCGACAGGAACTACGAGAGCCTACGAAGCCAGTCAGGCGGAAGAGGAACAGCGCCAACGAGGACGATGAGGCGTACGACCCTTTGAAGCCGAAACGCCCGCGCGTGACTTACTCCCAGAGAAAACGCCAGATGGCCGCCTCCTCCAGCTCCTCCTCCTCCTCCTCCTCCGCCGCTGCCGGGAAATCCAAGGCCACATTCAAGCTCCCCAGCGCCGTTGCGAGGGCTGGACCCAAGACACCCGGCAAACTCTTCATGTCGACACCCATCGTGCGAAGGATACGGGGCATGGCGCGAGAGGCAGGCGTCGTCTCCGATCTCCCCGCATGCCGTCCCTGTGCCGGAGTGAGAGCGAGGACTCTACCAAGGCGACGCAGGAACCGACTCGCCGTCCCCGAGGACGCCCGCCCGGGTCCACACAGCAACCCCGCAAGCACCTGCCAAGGGAAGAGCGACCTTCAACTCGAGAGGGACCGACAGCTCGACGCGCTGCTCAAAGCCCTCGACACGCTGCTGCTCCGGACAGTAGCAGCGACAACGGCTACGGGCCAGCCCGGGTCCTCGTCCCACCCACGGTCTTTCATTGCCATGTGCCTCCGCCAGGTGCCCGAGCAGCTCAAACGGATAGAGGAGTGGGACGCCAACGAGGCCGAGCACCTCGGCGAAAAGTCCCGCCTCGAGGCCCAGGACGCGACGCAGGACATGTATAACCAGCTCGAAGGGTTCGGGGCCATGGCCACAGGTTGGCGGCCGCTGCGGCATCTGGTGCGCGCCCACGCGGTGACCGCGCTCCGTGACGCCATCGCCGAATCCCTGCTCGACCTCGTCGCGGCGAAGCGCCTCGTTGCCGTCTGCGCCCGGCGCGGGTGCGTAAACGAGGCCGCCGCCCTCCTCGTCGCGGTCCTCGAGCAGCACCACCCGCCCGCCACGCGGCGCCAGGACGTGCCGGCACCCCAGCCGAGGCTGCTGGAGCCGCTCGAGCTCCTGGTCAGCTTCTGCAAGAGGCACGCGCTGTGGCCGACGCTGTTCGGCACCCTCGCCCGGTTCCTGCGCGAAAACCGCCTCTCGGGCGAGTGGCTGTGCATCCGGGCGTTGGAGCCGGTCTGGGGCGGCCTCAGCGAGAAGCTGGTCGTGCGAGGCGAGGCCTGCACGCAGACGCTCGAGTTCTTTTACGAGGCTGTGTCGTCGCTCGTGGACTCGCTTTCGGTGGGATCGCGCGGTTCCGGCCCCAGCGCGGGTGGTGGCAGAAGCCGTGCCGATGATGATGATGACGACGACGACGAAGATGACGACGCTAGAGGGAAGAGCCTGCGGTCGCCGGCGCAAATGTTTACGAGTACGGTGGGCGCGGTCACGGCGATGGCCATCATGTCGACCTTTATCGGCGACGACTCCACGACGACAACTACGGATGTGGGCGTAAAGGGCACGGAGGTGGAAGCAAACACGACTACGGCGGGCACGAGCACGGGTACGGGCACGATAATACTAGGCAAAGCAAACAGCAT
Organism: Parascedosporium putredinis; assembly: GCA_949357655.1. Classification (NCBI taxonomy): domain Eukaryota; kingdom Fungi; phylum Ascomycota; class Sordariomycetes; order Microascales; family Microascaceae; genus Parascedosporium; species Parascedosporium putredinis. The sequence continues at coordinate 223,090 of CASHTG010000020.1, read as the reverse complement.
ATTCCGAGCGGCCCTCTGCGCGTTGAACGGCTCGCTTGCCAAACTCCAGGAGCGGCGGCGGGTTCGGACGACGGACTCACAGCTCATACTAGAGCTTAGCATCTACATGGCGACAGCTGCAGCCGCAGCCGCATCCGGTCGCCAAGGGCACAAAGGCGACAAGGCTCGGATCGAGGCCCCGCGCAACAGCTTCGCCGACGCGGCGAACAAAAAGTTTTACGAGGGCGCGGTCTCGCTCATCTGCTCCGTCGCGCAGCACTGCGCTCGCGGAGGAGGGGCGGCGGGCCTCGCTGCCCACGAGCACCTGGTGGCGCTTTGCGAGCCGCTGGCGGGGCTGACGCTGGCGCGGCACCATGGCGTCGGAGACTTGCGGAGGGAGGCGGCGTTCCTCCTCGCCAAGAGGACGGGGATCTGAGGGATTTGGCGTACGCCGAGGCAAGCATCTCCGTCGTGAAGACGCCTGTGTCGTTGTCCTCCTCGTCATCATCACGGAAGCGAGAAGGGCGGGGATCCCCTCGCCCGGGGTAGTAGCGCGGCCGCCCGCAAGCGGAGCGAACAAGGCGGACAGCTCGCTTTATTCCGGGTGGAGGTGGGACGAGGGTATCAGCGAATGGATCCTCCGCACGCCGTTGCCCGCGGGGCAGAGCGCCCGGATGGGGCCGCGCGCGAGCACGCGGTCGCGACAGGCCTTGCAGTCTCGAGAGGAGCCAGCGGTCGTTATGGAACCGCTGCGGAACCGGGGCATCACGCGCAAGGTCCCGAAGACGATGGCCTCGACCGCGACGACCAAGGGAGCCGGCAAGAAGACGGTGGTGTTGATGTCGGCCACGCGCGCCACAACGACGACGACGACGGCGACGACTACGGCTGCTATCAAGGCGGTCGGCGTGCCTCAGCCTCCGCCTCCGCCTCCCGAGATGGACAGCTCGGACGACGAGATCTCGATGATGTCGATGACGATGACGCCGCCGGGGGTGGTCGGTCGCCGCTCGCGGTGAAGCGCAACGTGCAACTGGGGCGGCGGACGGCGGGGGCGCGGGGCGTGGGCGACAAGGTCCGGCGCAAGACTGTGCGCAAGATTTCGTCGTGGGTGCAATGCGGGAGCAGCGACGATGAGCTGTTGTTCTGAGGATTTCATGCTCCCGTCTCTTTATTTTTGGCCTTTTTTTTCGTTTTCCATTGGGGGTTTCAGAAGATGAAGCTGGTCCCACTCACACACACTGGCATAGCATACAGATGCATTCAAACGCATGCATTATCACACACATCTTGGGCATTTTCTGGGTATCGGATTGTCATGTATAATAGTAGAAAACGAAACAATAAAGGGGCCGTGAGGAAGGGTCTCCTGTCACCTGCCAGACAGGGTTGAGTAGGCAAGGATGAGGGCAGATATGTGGGAACGGGTCTACTTGGGCGGCCGGGCGCAAACGAGAGAACGAGGTCTATCAGCGTGGTGTGTGGCCGTTACCCGTGACGTGCGTGTGTCTTGATAGTGATGGGAATCGAGATTTCTCACCATGTTTGTATATACACTGGATCAATGGATGATGATGAGTGTGGGTGGAGGGAAACCCACTTGTAAAACGTCGTGTTAGTGTCACGGGTGAACGCCCTGTGGGTAGCAATGGGGTCCAGGCCGGCATCTCGAGGGTTCAAAGACAGTGTAATGATCGGAATCAATGGCCAGACGCGTCTCCCCATCACCAATGCTTGCATCATCATGGTCACCACGTTTTTTCTCTTCTAATGTGGGTGGAGCGAAACTGTCACGGCTAGACTTGCCCATCGGTACCGTGTGAGTTTTGATGGGAGCGGCTACGCTGGGAGAGAGATGCAGTTATTATGAGGGGCAAAGGGGATCGTCAAGCTGGCGTGGGGAATGGCCCATGACTTTGATGGGAGGGTGAAGGTGTCCGTCTATTCCTCCTCTTTTCATGGGGCCCCTAGACAAGGGCCTGAAACACGAGATAGGGCAGACTGTGGGTGGGGAGGGTTTGGCTCACAAAGCGACAAATGCGGGTTCTCGTGTGGGCGCTTCGTCAGTCCCTTGGGCGTCGTCGTCATTGTCAGTCCATCTAAAGAAAGAAAACGAAGAAAAAGAAGAAAGACGCGTCAATGCACTCATCCTCGTTGTTCAAGCATGAGGGTCGAAGGTCGAAACATGCTCCACGTACACACAGAACCCTTTATCCTCGGCGAATGTGGATGGCAACGGCAACTGTTTCCTCATTTGGACCTGACAGGCGTGGAGGAAGAAAAAAAAAAACAGCTCCACGACTTAAAACGAGTGTTTGCAGACGAGTAAAGCCGATCCTCTTGCACTCGGGGCATCGGCACCGGACACCGTCTCGAGCCAGCTTGAAGAAACAGGTATGAGAGCTTTGCTTGATATCTCTGCGGACGCGGCTTGAAAGAGGCGGATACTACGAGCTTCTAAGCCGAGACAACCGATAGCTTACTGCTGGGCATACCTCGAGCCTATCCAACCTACAAGTGACCCCTGGGTTCAACGTAGTCTCCATGTGCCCTCGTCGAGGTGCTTCTCGTCTCTTACTACCTTGTATAATTCGTAGCTCAAACCTTGAAAAATAAAAAGGATCCTTATAGTCCCCGACATGAACCATCACATCGTCGCTCCGCAATCGAGATGAGCTTGGCCAACGCCGATCCAAGCGGGATGGCGGCCGGCGGCGGGTGTCCGCTCAGCACCAGCAACCAGTACCCGCCCCCGCTCCCTCCAGAACTACTTGTACTTCATGTCGTCAATAGCCCGCCGATCGCCTATCTCTTCGCAACAAACCGGGCTGTGGGCCGAGCAGATTTAGGGGGAACAGGGACAAGGAATTCAAGGTGGGGAGAGCAAGGCTCGCGGCGCATGACGGGAAAAACGGGTTGGAGGAGAAATTTGTGTCCTAGAAGCAAGAAGGAATCCGCTCCACAGCTCATCAATGACCCGACACACACGGCATATCCGCGCCACTACAAGTGATACCCGCGCCTCGGTGGGGGCTTGGATTCTTAAGAAAAAGAAAGAAAAAAGAGAGAGAAAAAAGGAAAGCGGGTCGGCGAGGGTCGCCAAGGGAAAAACAAGGAAAAAGGAGAAGAGGGAAAAGAAATCAGGGATCCGTTAGTCTGCGTCAACGTCAACACAGAGAGAAGAGAGATAGGAACGTGAGATGGAGTAGGCCTCTGCACGAACTCATCTGAATCAGGTGCATGGGGCTGACAATCTACCTGAGAGAAAGAGATTTCATGTGCGCATCGTGTACGCAGCATGATAAGGGAGGGGACAGGCGCATTACTTGGCAATTCGCACACGACCTCGCACAGCAATCTGGCTGTGCAGCCTTGCGATAGAGAGATAGGAGAGGAGCACAGTAAGCGATTGCGCATGTCGCAAGAGGTGTTTGTGGAGATGATTCAGAGGTCGGATTAAGAGGGTCTGTCTGCTCCCAGTTCGCTGCAAGGCAAGAGTCATATCGCTTCCGAACCCCAGTGCATCACTGTTTTTTTTTCCTTTTTTTTTTTTTTTTCGGCTCTAAAATTTGAGCTTGCAGCAACAGCAGCAGCCTGCACGCTAATCGCGAATCGTGCTTCAATCACTGTGATGCCGCGTCGCTGATTTGGGGGAGGGAGCGGGACTCTCTGGTGGATGCAAGTGCTCTCGCCAAATGGATTAATCGGGTATGCAGAGAACTGACACATTCTCCGCAGGCGGCCCGCAATCTCGTGCTCTAGTCTTTCCGCTGTAATTGAAGCAACCTCTCCAGCCGCTGATGAGCATACGCTGGCTTGAAGCGATCGATACCCTTCGTCTTTACCATCTTCTTTCTTTTTCTTGTCTTCCATTTCCTTTACGCACCTTGACCCTCGATTCGTGACCCTGCGCTGGGTATGGGTACCGAGCCATTGCGTGGGCCAAGGGTTTTTGCCTCACATCAAAGCCCCACGAGAAATCAAAGAACAAAGAACAAAGTAAGAAAAAACAACCCCACTAAAAAGAAACTCGACGATGGCATCCCGACCGAGCCCCGGGCCCGGCCATGGGGTAGTCTAGAAGTCTAGCGGCAAGGGTAGGAAAAGAAGGAAAAGAGTGGCGCCAGATTCAAGATTCGATGCAACCTCTTGGCTCGCCCCCGGCCAAAATTAGATTGGGGAGGAGGGGGCCAAGGAGCCCCTCTTCTCCCGTGGTTTGAGGTTTTATTAGAGCCTCAAGAGAAGAAGGAAGAGGTGGACGTGTGCGCCCAAACCCAAGCCCAATTTAAGGTAATACACGAAAGGGATCGAGAGGAGGGGCTGGCGAACCTCTCAAACATGACGCGATATTATTCTCCATGTTCTCTGCGCGGACGGACGGAGGGAGCGTCAAAGAAGAAGTAAGATTCATGATATTATTACATGTATGGATGTTAAGACTGGCGAAAAGAAGAGGCAAATAAGGTAACGATCGAAGAAGAGAGAAAAGAGGTGGAGTCTTCATCTCGCACGTCAAAAGCTTGTTTTCTTTTCTTTTATCCCAACAGCGCGAGGCCAATAACAACGGATCGCCGCGTGGTTATGATATCAGAAGTTCGGTTGATGTCAACCTGGGGCGACGCAGATTGATCTATATGTCATATCAGCATACCTCGGTATCAGTGCACGATGCCGGGGGGTCTTGCGGTGACGGGCGGTGGAGAGGTCTTTATCCTTGACCTCCAGCCACGATTTCTCCACGATGAATCCTCGGGAAGATCTAGCGCAAGGATATAGAGAGACAAACTTGCAAATCACTATCACGGGCGTCCCCCTCCTCCCGGCGAGCTCACGGAAAACTACCGAGCTGCGCACAAGGACGGGATCGGATAGACGTACGCCGTGTCACCAGCAATCAGAGTGCCAAACTATGCACCACTTTTGCCATGCACTCCGCGAAAGATGTAGATGATTCGAAGCCCACATCACTTGCTCCGTCCCCCTTTGCTTTGAGGGAGTTTGCGATATGGCCACCGTGCTGCACGTTCCTCTCATGTCTACTGCCGCAGGTCATGAGGGCGCATATGCTTCCATCAAATCCTCCAAATCCATCCTCGCCAAAAGCACTGCACTTCGCTTCACAAACTCCCGTGTAATCTCAGCCGCCAAAAGGAATCCGAAAGCACTCCCCAAAAAAAAAAAACAAGACTTCAACCCTCGTCTCTGACTGGTGGGACCGGAATGGTTGGCTGCCGTTGGTCTGCCGTGGTTCATCGCTTCAATTTATCCAGCACATCGCCGCATGGCTGTTTATAGTTCTATTCACCCCCTCTGCCCCCCTTTATAGGTACCTGCTCTCGAAATCTATATGCGAGATGGGAGAGAGAAGCGGAGAAGGACACTTTGCGTGTCAAGATTGAATTTGATTAAAATGCGAGCGGAGATTGACGAGATGGGAGCAGATGAAAGGCAGGCAAAGGAGCGGTACCCCGGACTCTCTTATATTGCGATAAGAGGGTCCCCGAGTCTTGCTTGGGCTGCACGAGGTGGTGTTTGAAGCACAAGGCATGGGGCTCAACCTGCTTTCTCTGCCGCCATCAATCAATCTGTGGGCGACTTTGCGACTGACTTGTGACCGTGACCCCCCCACAGCAGCCCGTTGAACTGAAAAACGGGTACGGAGTGGACCTGCACGTTGACGAGAGCCCATCGCCTCATTTCCTCTGGCCCTTCACGCTCTTTGCATCTTTTTAAGATTAACCTCGTGTCAAAAGGCGGGAGCTACGCTAGTAAGGGCATAGAAATCGAAATGGAGGGGGAGGTTCTAGACTAAGACGAAGGAAAAGACTAGGATCGCGACTAGCAACAAAGAAAATGCCCTCATCAATCGAGTGCCGGGCCTAATATACTAGAAAGGAGGAGGCTTGGGGGATGGGAGAAGCGAAGCCCGTGTGTTTTGTGTGTTTGTGCTCCACGCGCTTTGGAAAAAGAGCACGATAGCTGGAGTCTTCAAACTTAGTTTCTTCAATAAACGTATCGGGTACACCACAAGTTGTCCGAATATAGGTATATGTGGTCAACCATCACAACAAGACAATGATGATCAAATTGAGCCCCCTCTGCCCATTGCTCACGATGCACGCACTTGCCGGCTGCACGCACCACCATGTTTCCCGCTCCGGGATAATAGCAGTCGCACCAAGAAGAAAGAGTTCTCGAAAGTCGAAATGCCGGACTTGGTCGCACAGTCGAGGAAGGAGAATGTCACCGCAGGCAGCTTCATTGGCTCGTCTTCCCCGCGCGATCCTCGGAGCGAGCCCTCCCTTGACCTGCGCCGTTTGATGGTTTGGTTTGTTCCAGAGAGAGCCCACAGGTCAGGTGGACTCATAATATGATTCGGATCCTGGTACCGTAGTGAGTAAGACACGCTTACCCAGATCTTAAGACCCTTTGGAGCTTCTGCCGGTGGTGCTGTTTAAACGAGCCCGGTCCAGTCAGCGACCATGGGTTTGATTCCATGGGCAATGTGATCAATTTCCATTTCATCTCCAAGTCCTTTATTCTTCCTTCTCCAGCGCTCTGTTTGGCTGCTCTTCGTTGCTGTTTTCTGGTCACTCTCACTCGCACTCGACCAGCACCGAGACCGAGACGAACCCGGGCCCATGCAACCCCTGCAACCCGCATGTCCATTCTTCCCACCCTAACCCTGGACGTTCCATTCCCCAATCAGCATCGTAAAGCGCCTCTCCCGAGAAAACATGGCACCTGCGAGGACATGGGGAGGGCACCAACCAGGGAGGGCTCTCTGTCGGAATCGAGGTCTCATTCAAGTTGTCATCGGATGCTCTTTGCTTTTGCCTCTGTGCCACTGTGTGCCACTCTGACAGCCTTTCTTGAACCAGCGCCTTTTGACATGGCCTATTATGGCTTCATGGCTTTGTAATAAAATCACAATAGGAAATGGTAACGAGAGTGGCGTTCTTTTTTTTTTTTTTTTTTTTTTTCTCTTCTTTGACGGACTCAAAAGAAGAAGGAAAAAAGGTAAATAGAAGGGCATACGAAGCTACCAACGCCTCTAGCCTGTCCTAGCATGGTCCTCAAAGAAAGTCTTTGGATGCCGCACGCGGCGTGCCTCCAAGTAAGACCAGCAAGGGTCACTAGACCTCGCTTTCATCCATTCAGAGCACTTAAACATAGGGACAGTCATTTTTGACAGCCAGAAGACGAATGGTGTTGGGCCATTCCGCGTGGCTCTGGCTCTGTCCCTTCGCTCAGCGCCGAATCGGCACTATCGGCCTGGGAAACGCTAGCCCTGATTCGACGCCAACATTCGGCCGGTTGTTTCAAAGGGGGCCCGGGTGGGGAAGTACGCCCCGAAGCGACGTTAGCCCAAGGGGAGGCGAAAAAGGAGGGGGACAAAGGACCAGAAAGCGAAAAAGAAAATTGACTGGACGACACAGCAAGCCACGCGCAATGGGCAGAGGACAAATGAATGGATGGGAAAGCACATCATTGAAACTCGAAACACTCTTCAAATGGACAAGGTGAGGTGATGACGCCCGATTTTCACCTCGTCCCTGTTCGTCCCTTTTGCATTCCTGCCAACATCCGCCCGTCGTTTTTGAAGCCTTAGCCCCGTTCCCCCATGCACAGGGAGAGCACTATTTGAAAATAGAAACAGATGAAGGGATGAATCGGGAAAATCGGAAGACTGGTGAGACGAAGGATGTGAGCGAACGGCGATGGGCTGTTTGAGAAGTTCTGATAATAGTGCTGGTTGAGCAAGAAAAAGAAAAAAAAGGAAGAACGCAACATTAAGCTGAAAAAGCAACTGCAAGTTTTGGGCGAGAAGTCGTCAACCCCTTGGCCAAAGGGGTCGCTATCTCTTTTGCGTGTTTCTTGCGCATGAAAAGAACGGAAAAAACAGCCACACGCACACATCGATCACATCCCCTTGACGGCCAACACACCAAGACGCCGGCAACGCTGGGCGCCAAGGTCACCAAGACGAAATTATTGCCTTGGCCGTCACCGCGATGCAAGGTACCGGTTACGTCCTTTGCCCACCTTTTTCTTTTTTTTTTTCCTCTTTGTCCGCTGAGTGAGCGCTGGTCGGCCACGAAGCCGAGATGTAATGCAAGGCACGCACAGCAGACTAGAGGCCCCAGTTTTCGAGCGGAGAAGAGTCGTGCGTGGCCTCTGTCCATGGAAAAGTTGGTGTTAGCTGATGCACTTGCACCCTCTCTCGGGCAATGATGATGTGATGAGATTCAGGGCCAGGCACACATTTTTTAAGTTCCCATTCGTCGTCCTGCACTGAAGGGGGCGATGCTTGTTGCCTTCACATGCCCACGCGAAGCCTTTGGCCACACTAAAAAGAAGAAGAAGAAGAAAAATCGTACCTGCATCCATCCACCTCTTGTCCATCGTCCGTCATCCGCCATTCCCAACCCAGCCTGGTGGGCGAATGGGTGGAGGTAGTGGGAAGAGAGTTCAAAATGCTGCGCTTGCCCACACTAACACCCCAAGCCACTTCCCAATTCGCCTCTGTCGGGCTATGCGGATCGATCAGTCAGCCAGGCACCGCGCGAGAGAAGGATTGAGCAAGAAGGGCAGGGGAGGCAAAATGGGCCCTGGTTTTGTTTTTCTTTCTTTTTTTCTCTTCTTCTCTTGGTAAGATAGGGGCTTAGCAGCATATAACCTTCAATACTCTGTCGGAATCCTACCCGAAAGAGGATGGTTTTGGGGCAAGAGACTTCTCGTAGGGCGCTGATGGACCCAAAATGCTGCTGTCGAGTGGCGCGGTTCTTTTTGTTTCTTTTCTTTCTTTTCTTTTCTTGCCCTGCTTCCTTCCTCTTTGGACGAGCTGGTTTTTTTCTTCCCTCTTTCTGCAGTCGCCCCTTCCCACCCTTTCGGTTCCTTCTCTGCTGCTCGTCGTCTCTTCTTCACTGTGTGCAGGGAAATCCATGCTGTAGATCCTCAAAGCGGTCCCACTGCATGCAATGCGAATCCACACCGTAAGTACCCTCGGTGATCCAAGGTACCGCTGAGAGAAGAATTACGAATCCGTGGGCCTCGCTCCGTCGTTTATGTGCTGCTGCTCCTGTTGTGAGGTGCCATTGCTTGCCCGGGCCGAAAAGACAAGAGCACAGGACTCTCTGTGGGAGCCAGGTCGGCGGCGATATCAGGCTTCTCTAAGTCGCTTGGTCGCCGACCAAGTTTCGCCGACAATTCATTCCTTTTACTTCCGTTTCTTTTTTTTTACTCCTTCCACTACTGCTTTCAATTCTTTCTCGACATGTTCAGATTCTTTCAATTACGATTATTTCTTTCCTTTTGTGCTCGTCTTTTCTCGGCCGCTCTCTTGTTTCCTCTTCTTTGCCTTGTCCCCCTGCGTCTGCTTTTTTAGTCTGGCTCATCTCTGGGCACACTTTTCCCTCGAGGGACAAAAGGTACTCGAGCCCGTCGATTCGCCCGGCCCCGCTCATCCACTCTTTTGTACTAGATACTTCTTTACGAAGCACTCTTTCTGATTCATAACCCGTAGACGGACGGGACAGCAATGTACCCCATACCATTTCCTCACCTCCGTCCCCAACCACCGGTTCACCCTTCTCTTTTGGAATGTGTGGCCGTTCCTGGGCGTAACCTTGTAGATTGGCTGGTTTACCCGATCTCGACCTGGCTCCCCTCCCCCTGGCGACCTGGCTCCGCTCCATCAACCCATGCCATCCCAAGCCATCAAAGCCCGTCAAGCCACCAGCGGTCATTGATGGGTTTGTTGGCGGCCCTCAATCCCCACCCCGCCCTCCCAGCATGTGGGTTTGGTGGCCCCCTCCCTCCCCCGGCTGCACGTAGCATGGAAGGCAACTTCTAGAGATGGGTCGGGCCCGTCCCCATTTCCTCGATCGCCTTAGCAAGATTATCTTATATGATTTACTCGCATCACTTCGCTTTCCTTTTTCCCCTTCACCTCCCTCCTTTTCCCTCCTAGTCTTTCCTCACTTTTCCTCACTCTAGACGCATCACGCGGCTAATAAGGTGTAGATTGCTTCCCCCTTTCAACGCCTTACTTCCACTCCTTTGGTTCTTTGCTTGGCGTGCCTTGGACAGTCTCTGGTCGACGTGTCTCTCGCATTCTCTCTTCTCATGCCTTGCTAGACCACACTCTCTTTCCTACGGCGGCCGTCTCTTCGACATTGCCTCACCTTCATTTCTTCCAGGAAACATCTTCTTCTTTCAGGCCGATACAGCGTACCGGCAACTGCATTTCTCTTTCTAACTGGCTTACTTCTCGTCTTGGGATACTGCCCTGCCACCACTTCGTTTTCGACAAACAGGGGCTTCGACTGATCCTTTCCGCCTACCGATCCGAACGGCACAAGATCTTCGCCAGATCCTCTTTTATTCATTTCGATTCATCCACTCCTCACTTTGCCTGCGGCATTCACTAACAAAGCACACGCCCCCTCCACTCCTTTTTCGATTCATTGCTCTCGTCCGCTCTATTTGCGTGTCTGCGCCCCACGACTAGAAATCGTTCAAATAGCGAAAGCCTCGTTGCCAAGACTTTTCTGCAGCTTGCTTTCAACCTCCCGGCGCCTCTTTCTTCTTCGTTCTCTCCCGCTCATACTCGCCTCAGTTGCGAGTTTCCTCCAGCTTCGATCCCACGCATTGACTTGCGTGTGTATCTCGGTCAAGTGTGTTTGTGTGTGCCTTGTGTCACGTCCCCGCACGGAGGACCCAAGACAAGCCGGAAAAAGGACAAGGTCGAAAAGCAACTTGCCAGCCATTGTTTGAACCACGCATGACGTTGCCTCTTAGTTTGGCTACCCCAGAGAACCCTTAAGACACCACCCGCCCCGTCCGGTTTCTCCTGTCCCTAAGCTCCTTGTTTCCTTTTGTTTTCTTGGCCGAGACCCTTTGACGTGCGCCCTCTCTGGTCGAGAGCATCCCGCAGGTTTCGCCATCATCATCGACAGCGGGACAACGAGCTGACAAGCTTCGACACCACAAAGCCTTGGACACTCGTCCTTCTTCTGATCTAGTTTTCACGTTTACCCGCCATCACCATGTCCTCCACCCTCTCAGCACGTGCCGCTGGCGGTGGTGCTCCCCGGAGGATCCTTCGGTCGGCGCCGAACACGCCGCTCTCGCCCGCTATCTCATGATCATCTGCAGCAGTTTTGCCGTCATCTTCATCGGATGGAGGCTGTACACCAAGCTCGTCACGCAGGTCCGCCAGATTGCCTGCCTCAACAACGAGAAGCAGCGCTACTTCGCCATCCCCAACACCCGCGTCTCTTGGTTCAAGCGGAATATCCTCTACGCCCCCATCTTCCGCAAGAGGCACAACCGCGAGTTTCAGCTCAGCACGGCCGTCAACGTCGGCACCCTGCCTACCCGCATGGAGCTTGTCTTCCTCGTCGGCTACTTCATCACCAATGTCGTCTTCTGCGTCTACGGAATTCCCTTCACCGAGCAGTTTAACACCGCCGCCGGTCGTTTCAGGGACCGAACCGGTATCCTTGCTGTCATCAACATGGTACGTGGGATCCTCCATTTTTCCCCAATCCTTTCTTGCCTTGTCCCCCTGCTCTTCTTTGGGGGAAGAAGACAATGAAAAGGTGATGAAACCATTGGTTATGCAACGTGAGGAACTAACAAAGGAATTTTCTTAGATCCCCTTGTTCTTGTTGGCTGGACGTAACAACCCCTTGATTCCCCTCTTGGGTTTGTCCTTTGACTCGTACAACCTTCTCCACCGATGGTTCGGCCGCATTGTCGCCCTCGAGGCTCTCGCCCACACCATTTCTCATCTCTGGCGTTCCGCTGCCAAGGGGTCTTGGGCCGCCGCGTGGTCAACTGCCTGGACCGTCCCCTTCATGATGTGGGGATTCATTGTAAGTCGACTTAATCTTTGCTGTTTCGGCTGAGATGCGCGTGTTCGCCCAACTAACCCAATTCCTAGTCCACCATTGCCATGGTTGTCATCTGCCTCCAGGCCGCGGGCCCCCTACGACACGCCTTCTACGAGACGTTCAAGATCCTCCACATCGCGCTCGCCATCCTCTCGATCGTCGGCCTCTGGTACCACCTCAAGCTCGCCGACCTCCCTCAGCTCCCCCAGCTTGGTGTGGCTTTTGCCCTCTGGGGCGCCGACCGCGTCATTCGAATGGTCCGAGTGGCTTACAGGAACTTTGGAAATGGTGGCAGCAGGACCGTGGTGGAGGCTCTTCCCGGCAACGCCCTCCGCATCAATGTTACGCTTGCGCGGCCCTGGACCTTCAAGTCTGGCCAGCATGCGTACCTGTACTTTCCTTCCCTCGGCTACTGGCAGTCTCACCCTTTCTCGGTCGCTTGGGCTGAGGACACGCACGACCCCAACGCGGAGAAGCTCGCGATGAACGTTCAGGACCTCGCCTCGGGCAAGAAGTCGACCATGTCCTTCATCGTCAGGGAGCGAACCGGCATCACACACACTCTGTACAAGAAGGCTGCGGACAGCCCTGATGGAAAGTTCTCGACCAGCTGCCTCGTCGAGGGGCCCTACGGATCCCTCCACTCGCTCCAGTCTTACGGAACTGTTATGCTCTTCGCCGGCGGTGTTGGAATTACGCACCAGGTCCCCTATGTGCGGGAACTCGTGGCGGGCTATGCCAACGGAACGGTAGCGACCAGGAAGGTGGTACTCGTCTGGACGATCCAGAGCCCCGAGCACCTCGAGTGGATCAGGCCGTGGATGACGGAGGTTCTCGCCATGGAGAAGAGGCGCGAGGTGCTCCGCATCATGCTGTTTGTCAGCCGTCCCAGGTCTACCAAGGAGATCCACAGCCCCTCCGCGACGGTGCAGATGTTCCCGGGCAGGCCGAATATCGAGACCCTCATGGGCATCGAGATGGAGCACCAGGTCGGCGCTATGGCGGTATCGGTATGCGGACCTGGCACCCTGAGCGACGAGGTGAGGAGGGCCGTAAGGAATCGGCAGTACACCGGCACAGTTGACTTTGTCGAGGAGGCCTTTACGTGGTAAAAAAGCAGCGGGAGCACACCAAAAACCAAAACAATCCAGACTTTCTTGTGGGATAGACTTTTTCGGGAATTTCAGGGGTCCTTTCCTTTGTGTTACTTTTTTTTTTCGGCTTTTACAGACTTGCATGTCTACTGGAGAAATCCAACTGGGATCTAGGTGTTTATTTTTTTCTTTCTTCTTTTCGCCTTTGTTATATATTGTCCCGGATATTCGTCTCCTATCTTCTTGGAGATGAAGCAAACGCTTGTTTTGCACGGGCTTGCCTTTCGATTGTACATCTTCTACACTCGTTTCTCAACCATTTAAGGAGACATTTTACTTCACTTTTTCCTGGCAAAGACGTTTGCCCCGGCTGTTTTCGAGAACTGTGATGATGGTGATGATGTGCAGTGAAACGATTGACCCTGTACTTGGCTTGCTTGTTCTGATGAAGTGACGGGCTACTCTTTTACTTCCAGCCTGATAGCGAAGGCCGATGCTGTCTCATCTTCCACTGCGTCGATAGAGGTTTACTGAAGCAAGTTGTGCGGAGCCTGGGAGCTTCCTGGAGCTCAGCGGGTGCTCATCTAGCCTTGGCCAATTCTTACTTTCCCGGCGCCAAGCTTGACGTTGATCGAGTGAGCCTCAGCCGGCAATACTCTTATCCATGGCTACTGCCCTTCTCTAGCTAATGGCTTGGGCGATGATGCCTCACACCTCTCATGAACGAATCTCTGCTGGATAGCAAGTTTCTAGTCCTCCTCAGCGTCCGAGAAGTTCGGGCAACGACATTGCTGCAAGGTCTTAGCTTTAGCTCTCCCGTGCCGTAGTTCATCTTTCTTTCAATTCCGTTTCCAGAAAGATCCGGGTTTCCAGTGCACAAATTCGCTGGGTAATACCGAAAGATTCCGAAAGTGGAAAGAGGGTGGTGGGGGAGCTGGAACGAGTGGGAGGTTGTGAATGCACTTGGAAGGGCCACACACTGGCTGCACCTGCCGCATAGGCACGGAACGGTGATGCTGACGAGTGAGCCGCTTTTTTGCCCCTCTCAACTGCCCCATTTCCGTGTCCACCTCTTTTGTCTCCCCGCGGCCGGCTAGGCAGCATCATCTTCCTTGCTATCTATGAATGGACCGGTCAGGCTGGTTTGATGTAGACCGGCTACTATGTCCGCTAGAACATGCTCAGCTGACAATTGCTGTAGACTCTAGGAGAAAAGAGCCTCACAGCTGTTCCTTTCCAGAACGGGGAGGTTTCGGGCTCTGCTTTGTCAACCAGCATAGACACACTTGACGTGCGCACACACGCACGCCTACAGCAGCACCAACGTAGCTTGGTTGCGCTATCTGTCTGGCCCCTCTCACCCCATAACCGACCAACTTCTTCCCCAATTACCATCAATCCAACCTCAACCCAAGAAGGCAGAGAGATTCAAGATAATCCCATCTTCAACCTCTTATTTTCCGAGCTTCCGCTCGTGCATACCATAACTCTTAAACAAGAAGCATACTTCGTACTTTCTCAATATACATGATAAAACCTCCCTCTTCCCCTTTTACTCCCTGATAAACCACTGTATCTACCACTCCTCCCCTCTCGTCCTCCGTTCGCCGTCATTTTCCGCCCCTCCACCCTTCTTCATCCCCGCATCTATCGACTTGAGGTTTACACCCCGCAATCCCAAGGTCTATTGACTCCTGGGCCGACTACCTCTCGGATCCCTCCCTAGCCTGGGCCACGGCCTACTCCTAGCCAAACAAACCCAGCCTAAAGCTTTAGGCCGGCCAAACGCGCGTGCCTTTTTTAGTTCGTGACGGGTATTAGAAACCCGTCGCAATTGATACGCAACCTGGGGGAGCCGAATCTTCCCCTCTAATCCCTACCCACCTTCCCCGCTCACCCTACTGCCGCTCCCATTGACGACGACTGGTCCAAGTGTAAGAGTCCGTTCCTCCCCTATCGTGTACTCGGGGAGCTTTTACTCTTTCCATCCCACCCGCAAATCGGCCAGATTGTCAAAGTTTCGCCTGCAAACAGACAAAAAGGGTTTCAAAGCTTCAAGCCCTGCACACCGTCACACACTTTTGTCCTCTTTTTCCCTGTTCAGTGTTCAAGTGGTAATATCGCACGTGGAGGCGATAAAACCAAGGGGTTGGTAGTGCAAGGCTACCATCAACGTTCCGGGAGTTGGACATCACATCATATCCAGTTCGCTTGTCGCATATCCTACCTTAAAACCCCGGCGCTCCGGACACCTTTATTTCATTTTTACACGGGCGGCCCCCACCCGTTTGGACAAGAACCCGAAACAAGGCCCATTTAATATCCGGGACCTGCCACAAGCCCAGCCTCTCTGTCTGTCTCTCCCTCTCCCTTTTCCTGTTACCCTTCCACGGCCTAGTCGGATCACCACTACCGAACAACTCTTCGCGCCCTTTGCAATACCACAGACAGCTGTGAGATAGGCGGGGAAAGTAAAATAGAGAGAGAGTGGGAGAGAGCGAGAGAGAAAGAAAAGCTGAAAGAAAGAAGAAATAGCTGAAAGAAACGGAGAACATCTACCAAACCACATCTTTGTTTCTTTCCCGGTGGAATAGCACATAGCGCTGCCTGCCCTTTCAGGCCGCTAGCGTTTGCAGAGACTCGCGAGGAGGAAGAGGTGTTGCCTAAAGAGACCCTGGAGCGAAAGTCCAAGGAATCTCAACTGGACGGTGACAAAAAACAAGAGAAGAAGGAACCTGGGACAGATCCCATCGACATCTCCGAGCCGAGAACATGGGCCTGGTATACAACACCTATCTAAACAGTAGCCGTATTTACGGCTGCAAGAACTGCAAAGCTCACCTCGCCAACCATGAGGACATAATCAGTCGGGTATGAGAGCAACCCTCCCTCTTCCTTTCTACATCCCCTCCCCTCCTCCTTCACTTTGCCCTCACTTTCTCATACCGCTCCCCTTCCCCTTTTGAATATCCCACCATCGATCGTGCAGTTAGCTAACATGACGCGTGCCCGGCCTGAATACCACAGAACTTTCGAGGTCAGCACGGCAAAGCCTATCTCTTTAATCTAGTCGTCAACATCGACACTGGCGAGGCCTCGGAGCGCAACATGACCACCGGCCGCCACGTCGTCCGCGACATCTCCTGCCGCCAGTGCAAGGAGACGGTGGGCTGGAAGTACGACAAGGCCTACGAGACTACCGAGAAGTACAAGGAGGGCAAGTTCATCCTCGAGGCCGAGCTCCTGTGTAACGTCTCCTGAGCGAGCCCGCTCCTCCTTCCCCCTTCTCATGTCCTGGCAAATATTCTGTTGTCGGCCATCTTTTTCTTCTTTTATGTGCTTCTTCATTTTGTATTTCTCTTTTGTCTGGGGAGAGAAGGACCTCTCCCCCGATCCATTACTCGCTCTCTGCTTTTCAAGGGATTTCTAGGTTTTCTATACGGGGAGGCGTTTTTGTGAGTTTGGAATGAGGGAGACCTGCAGTCCTGTAGTCCCTCCTCTCCTCTCCCTCCGTTCTTTGAGCTTCCTCCTCTGTCTTACGGTCTGTCATGCTCGTCACCCTTTTTCATCCCTTCCTCAGTGTGCACAGCGAGGGTTGTATTTTGCTGTTCCGTGTCTTTCTCTTCTTGTTTCTCGTCATCTCTCCTTCCCCTTCCCCTCGATAGGCGTATTGCGCAAGGTAGCCTCTTTCTAGATTGTCCCGCTCAATTTCACTTTATCAGCGACATCTCTTTTTCTCCTTGTTCATCTTGTCGCTTTTCCTGCCCTTCTTGCCGAACTTGCTTAGACTAGGGTGGCTCTCCTAGAAAGAGGCGACACCACAAGTGCCTGCCTCGGACTAGCAAGCTGCCCGCACACCCCTGCTCGCCTTTATCGCTACGGGAGTCGGGAGTATTTGTACCTACCTAGACATTCGGATGCACTGTCACAGGGATACAAAGTTAAGAAGGAACATATGTGATGGGCGGTAGCTAGCTAACTACTCCACTTTATAAACATGTTACGGACACAATAAAGGTGCGATGAATAGCGCTGTCACATGCTGGGGAAAACAAAAGAGTATTCGAGGAGAAAGCCAAGATGAATGAGATATTGCATACAGAGAGACCCGGAATGAATGCCACATAGAACTCCCAAGGTAGCCCAGAAAAGAATGATGTTAGAATATGAAGACAAGAGACGCCGGTGAAAAAAAAAAAAGAGAAGAAAAGAAAAGAAACTCCACAGCTTGCTGTCCCCCAGCTTCCTTCAACACCCCATGCTATACAAAACAAAATTCGTAGACGCAGAGACTACTTGTACGGATATGCTTTGACGAATACATTGGATTTGGATTCTAGTCCGGATCGCGACCGGGCCTAAAAAGATGATGGGGGAGAGTGATGGATGGCCAACCACCATTACTGATGCTCGATGGGCTCCTCGGGAAGAAGCTCCTGGACTTCCTCATCGACCTCGAGGAACTTGAAGGGAGGCTTGACGACGCCGTTGAAAAGGAAGGTGAAGTAGACGAGGAGGCCGAAACCGACGACTTGGAGCCACTTGAACGTCTCCCAGCCGAGGCCGAGAGAGATGATCCAGATGAAAAGGGTACGGCAGGTGTCGATGGTGGATCGTGCGGTGGCGCTTACGCCACGGGTGACGGAGATGCCAAAGAAGTTGAAGCCACTGCGGATAATGGTTAGCGGGTTTGCTTTCTTAGGGGTGTGGGGGAAGAAGCAGGATATGCGGATATTTCTTTTAGGGGTTCGACACATACCCAATGCTAATCATGATAAAGATGCTGGATACGTAGAGCGACGGCTTGCTGGTGACCTGCCTCCAGCTCTCCACCATGTCAAAGAGCCGTAGCGACCAGCCTCGGTCCTTCCGATGGCAAAGTGAAGCACAATCATGCCCAAGAGGGTCACGATGAAGCCGAAGATGCCCTCCCAGGCAACGACTTCGATGGGCGCAATCGTGGACCGTTCCAAAAGGTACTCCTCAAGCACAAACTGCGTGGCGGTGAAGATCTGGGCACCCGCGATGAGGAGAACACCAATGGCGGCCAAAAAGGTGTGGGAAGCGACATCGTTGGCGTTTTCAGACACACCCACAATCTTCTTCTGGTCCGGCCAGATGATGCCGGCCAGGCCGACAAGACCAACACCGACAACGACACCGACGAGGGAGAGCCACTGGAAAGCGAAAAGCCTCCTCTTGAGGAAGAGGACGCTGAACAGGCCGACAAAGAGCACGAGTGCGCCGCGCGTCATCTGGTAGATGGAAGCGGCGACCATGAGCAGACCAATGTTCATGAGCGTCGTGCCACACACATCGCAGATGGCAGGAAGCGAGAGGAGAAGTACGCGGATGCCCTTGAGCTCGCTATCGGACTTGGTGGGTGCGCCGTGAATATCAGTCTCGTCCGTATCGAGATCGTCCCGCTCGTCGGTGTTAAGGGCTTCGTAGCCGGCGGACGACTTGGAGATGTAGCGGCGGTAGACGGCAGCGATGCCCATGACGACCCAGCATCCCATTTCGCCAACAAACATTTGCAAGGTCTGGAGGACGGGCTGGTGGAAGTTCTTGCGTTGCGAGGGATCGGGGTTGTCACAGTCGCGAGCGCACTGATTGTCCTGTTGATTGCGATGCCTTTGGTTAGTATGGATATTCCGACCCCCTCCCAAAGGGAGAGGAAACTAGGAAAGAAAATAAAGTACCTGGTATTTTGTGAGCAGCGTGTTGCAGACGCCTGTCAACAGCATCATGCCCACCAAGAGCGGGAGCATTCCCCTCGACGCCATGGTTACGATGGTGCTGCTACACTTCCGGACGTTTCGGACACTGGGCGGGCAACTGAGAAATGGCTGAGTGCGTGAGCGGCGAAGGGGAGATTTATCGGGGTTTCGCTATTGCTGCGAGAGATTCATGGATGTCGGAATCGGAACAAGATATCGACAGTGTAATTGGGGTTGGTTGTCGAGGCGGGTTGAAGAAGGGGGAATTGAGCGGGATTAAAGAAAGAGAGTGGGAGAGGGAGGAGGCGGATAGATTACGATGATGGGGTTGGTGTCTGAGCCTCTGACGATAGATTGTGGATGACTATGCGTTGAAACTGCTCGGCTGTGGGGAGAGCCAGCGATAAGGCAACGCAGGCTGGCTAGGCTGAACCGCCTCTAAGCTGAATGAATTGATACTGTATTGTGCTGGGCGTCCGTGGCCCACTCGTGCTGGGGACATTCTCGCGCACTGTCTCAGCAGGTTGCGAACAATTGAACAATGAAATGGTGGCTGCTTCCCCATTGAGGCAATCGAAGCTTCCACTAAGGAGTGGAGCCGGGGGTTGACGAACAAGAGGACCACAAAGCGGGTGAGGCAGCAAGAGGGCACGGCTGCTCAACAGATACTCGAGCACTTTTCCCCTCTTGTTTTTGCACTGCTGACCACTGGTGCAGCCAAAGAAGTCATGTGGCCTCTGTCCTGTCGGGGGCCTGCGTGAAGGCTGGGAGGAAAATATTGGCCAGGCGAGGAGAGGCGCCCCTTGCGCCAGGTTGCCTGACACCCTAGGTACCTTGCTTGACAACTCAGGACAGGAACTATTAGGTTCAAACCAAGAATCCATTGCATCCATCCATGCTCAATTGGGGACTGGATAGATGCTAAAGGTTCCTTTGTTCGAGTGCTCTGCTGACGCCTCAAAATCCGAGGGCCGTACAATGAACCGCCGCGATTTCCAGAACTCCAGAAGCCCGTTTCCCTGTGCTCTTCATAAGCGATTTCGGTATTGACCGAACATAAGCAAGGCACCTTTTTCAATGTCGTCACACTCTCGGTGGACAAATCCCCATACCGCATCGTCGATCTGTCTTCCCCCTTGCTAGTATGCATCCTCTTCTACTGAATCCCCAGGATTATTAGTGGAGTCGCCAGCTTGACCCCATGATGCACCCCAAATAAAGCATGGGAGGCTAGCACAGTGCTAAAGACGAGGTCCCGGACCTGTTGATGTCATCCGTACCAGACTTGAAGCTCAGCTCAAGCTCCTTCTGACTTCCTAGATAGCACCGCAAGGTTCTGGAGGCCACTCAAAGAGGAGTCAGTCAATGACCAGAGAATGCACGTTTCTATTTCGTCTGTAGAAAGGATAATCCCGTTAAAGTGTCGTCACATTGGGCTATTCCCCAAAAAGTAATTTTAACTGAGCAGAGAGGAGAGAGAGGCTTGGGGGCATGATCCATATTAAAGATTGTTTGAATACGAAACAGCTACAAATAGTAGTGATCTAATGTATGTCGAGAACTGGCGGACTAACTGATTCAGAAAACAAAGACCGGTTCCCAAGTTCAACGCCTATCCCTGCATTCATAGTAACCAAGGAGACTGGGTTGAAAAAATAGATGCGTGCAAAGTGTTAAGCGTGGAAGAGAGCTGCCGTATGTCCCCATTCTATTAAACGGGAAGGGAAATCAATCCGTCCAGAGGGTATCAATCAAGCGAAAGGGAAAAAAACAAACAATCAAACAGGGTAGGTAAAATGTTCAGGTGTCTATCGCGTATGTTGCTGCGTAAATCAAGGCTCGTCTCGAAAGGAAAAGGGGGAAAGTTGAGATAAACAGAAATGGGGTAATGATGGCTTCGTTTCCTTGCCGTAAGTCTAAACATATCCGTGTACGCATGCGCGGGGCTCTCGTGTCATACACCGCGCAAGCGACAATCAGGCCCAAGGGGGAAAGGGTATATTAACCCTTCTTGCCCCAAGCAAAAAGAGAATCGCTATTATATCGGGTATCACTGCTTCGTCTGGGCCGCCTTCTTGGCCTTCTTCTCCGCCTTCGCCTTCTTCTTATCCTCCTTAGGCGGCTTGTCTTTGTTATTGTTCTATACGTTGAGAGCATTGTTAGCGAGGCGCCCGTTGGAGGGGAACAAGGAAAGTTTCAAGGTAGACATGTACTCACATAGTGGAAAATGTTTTGCTCCTCATCCTCGGCCAGCTTCTTTTTGTCAGCATCCGACAGCTCTACGCCCTCAATCGACTTGACCCTCTTGCCCTCCAAGAAGATGAAGATGCCGCTGATGATGCCGAGAACGAGGGCGACGCCAATAAAGAAGCCGACGGCCCATGCAGGGCGAACGTGGCGGTTCATGCCCCACATGAAGCCCGCCAGGAGCGCCTGGAAGACGGTGTTGAAAATGTTGGCCCAGATAATCGCGTCCATCTTCCAGATTTTGGTGGGCGATGCCCGAAAGCCCGTAAGCGGCGCGTCGGGGGTGCGCTTCAGGGGTAAGGAAGGAAAGGAGTCCACTCCCCGCCGGCCGAGTCATCATCCTCGGCCTCAGCAAAGTCGTCGGCCACGATGTGGATGGGGATCTTCTCGGAGCCTGGGAGACGGAACCAGCCGGGGTGTAATCCCGCGAGACGTCGTAGGGCGAGGTGATCGCCGCGGAGCCGGTACTTCATGAGGTAGTAAAGATCGCGTATCCTCCACGGGGCGAGGCCGAAACCTGTTACGCAGAAAAGCGCGTTGAGGATCTGCGAATCGTACTCGATCCACTTGCGGCGGGGAGTCGATATCGTTGCAAGTCGGGTGGCACATGGCCGGGGCCGCATTACACAGGAGCAAGAAGATCATGCCGCCCCATGCCACGACGTTGAGGCCGTAGATGACGACGAAGAAGCCGAGCGGCGTGAGAAAGTAGTTCCAGAGCGCGATGGCGCCGAGCTTGGTCGACCCCACGAACCCGTGTGAGGGCGGGAAGTGGTACCCGTTCTCAAAGGGGCTGTTCCCGTATAAGGGATCTCGGCGCCGCCCTTCTCTTGGCTCGTCGACGTCGCTGTCGAGTGGCCGAGGGTCTCGCCTACGCCACCCTCGTCCCGACTCGTCCTCGCTCCCTTTTCCGTCATGTTTTGGTGGCCGTTGGGAATCATTTCGGCGGCAGGCTCGTGTTCGGCGGCGGTCTCGGCTAGAGGCTCGGTGGCCCTTCTCGACCGGGCGGCGAGGTGGTGGGAGGACAGTGATCCGGTCCTACTCGTTCGAACGTCGCCAGGCGTGGGCGAGTCGATGGGCGAGGTTCCGCTGGACGCTAGTGAGCTTCTCCGCCTAGTCTGTGGGGCCAGCACGGAGGAAGCGAAAGACCCCGTCGCGGTGAAGAAACCTTCGGGCAAGTCCGACTCCTCAAAACTTTTGGAAAGCGTGCGAAGCCGCCCTGCGAGCGTTAGAGGGGGCCGCGTGTTCTTGTCGGTGTTGGACCTGCTAACGGGCGCGATGGCTGCTGTGGGTGATTCGGATTCGAGCTCAGGAAATGGCGACGCGGTCCCGGGGGTGGGGTTATGTATTGCTTGGGGCGACGATGTCATGGTGAAGAGGAAAGAAAAGGAAAAGGAAAAAAAGAGAGAGAGAGAAGGGAGCGGGAGGGACGCGCACAGGTGGACAGGGGTTTGGGGGATTTTGTATTCCAAGATTAAAGATGTGCCGGGAAGGATGCGTGCAATGGCATCGAAAGATACGACAAGGGGCGGAGGGCGGCTGAGGGCGGTTACGTGGAAGGGGAGGGAGAGAAAAAGGACAAGAGAAAATGGGGAAAGGATGGCTTGAAGAACTAGTGATTTAAAGGGCTAGTTTTGTTTGTTTGGCGCCTTGCGTTGTCTCACCAAGACATCTTCTTCCCCGAGACTTTGACGTGTGCGCAAGTGCAGACACTATATGTGCATCAATGGGCAAAGGAGACGATTCCAAGGTTTTTCCCCCTGCTTTTGGCTGCCCACTACGTGGATGGAATTGAGTAAAAGCAGCCCCTTCCAAGGGCGTGCATCAATTGGTACCTGTCTTTTCACGAAAATCCATTGTAGCTACAAGGGCAAAGACGTGTTGGCAGGTACGAGATACGGAGTACAACTGACGAAGGCCACCAGAGCCAAGAAAAATAAACTACACCCAAGGCCAGCGCAAGGAACATCAATGCCCCGGGACCAACTAATTTGCTGGCGGAAAAGAGTGTTTTTCCTTTCCCCCAAGGCCCAAGGGGTGTAGACAAGGTTCGCTCAACCAGGGCTGTTTTTTTCTCCCCTTTATCTTTCGTGATGGATCAAGCCATCTCCAACTAAAGGTTTTTCGTGCCCGTGAGAACGACTCTATCGCCAGGCGTGGCAGTGACCCACTGCACCAGAGGCTACTAATCTGCTGGTTCGATTCGCGGGAGACGTCGACCGAGCTGAAGCTGGCTAAGCGTTTTCGTTGGCGTTGTTCTTGTCGCCACCCGTAGGAGGGGCCTCTCCTTCCAAAAGGGAGCAAGAAAGAGCCCGTTGCCCGCCTATCCGCGTATGCAGCGCAACGTCGGGCTAGTCTAAAATCCCGGGTGGTTGATCGACCATAAGCGAGATTCCAATGACACCAAGGATTCCAATGACGGCGGAGGGGAGGGGATGGGAAAAAAAAAAAAAAAAGACTTCTGCGTGCGCCGTGAAACATCTCTTGGGAGACGGATGACCTCAGAACAAGGAATTGCACATCGACGAGTTATCGATGTCATCCATAAAATGCGGCATATCGATTGGCATGGTGAGCCACCTGGGCGGACTTTGGGGGTTGGTGGAGGGAGGATCACCGCAGACCGTACCGCCTATCCGAGTCGTACCTTGCTCTTCGCTAGCCAACCCTGGCCGCTGAAAAGCGTTGACCACTTGCCCTGATGTCATTGCTGAGGTTGTTCAAACGTTGTCGTTTGAGTGGTTGG
The DNA here is from genome assembly GCA_949357655.1 of Parascedosporium putredinis. Taxonomy (NCBI): domain Eukaryota; kingdom Fungi; phylum Ascomycota; class Sordariomycetes; order Microascales; family Microascaceae; genus Parascedosporium; species Parascedosporium putredinis. The sequence goes on along the minus strand of CASHTG010000020.1, from coordinate 199,404 downwards.
TCAGGCTGGGTTGGGTGACCAAGTTTTCTCTTTTTTCCACCTTCTTTTGTTTGTTTCATTATTACTTGCAAGTGTAGTAAGGCCAGATAGATTACAACTACGTATGCATTCATGTGTTTTGGGGGCCAGAGATCGGAAACCCTCGAGACGTAATGAGTACGCAGCTAAGGAGAGCAAACACTCATGGGTCACCAGGGGGCTCCAAGGACAAGAAAGCCAGCCCAGAGGCGGGTTGCTCTCAATAGCTGGACATGGCGTTGACCATCGCCCCTAGAGCGACTAGCCGCCTTAGCTGAACGAAGTTTGAACTTTTAGTACCGCTTTTGGGGTGGATCGAGCTTGGCGCCCACCCTTTGCCCTAGGAGCTCTCGAGGCGGCCCAACAGTGGAGAGGAAATGCGCGGGCGGGAATCTATGAGAGATCCGCCCATGAAGATGGATAACCTCAGGGTTTCGTTTTGTTCCGATTAGTCATGAGAAGCTCCCCAGAAAGACGACGAAGAAAAAGAAGAAGAAAAAAGAAAAAAAGAAAGAAAAAGAAAAAGAAAATAGGACCCCACCAATCCATTCAAAGCTGCAAAGAGAGAAAGAAAAAAAAAGAAAAGTCCACGGGAGAGGCTCCCACAGCCGCACCATTGCACCCTCCCTCAAATCACACTATTCTTCCTCTCTCGGATACGAAAACCCCCAGGGCAAAGAGCCCACAAATGGCGCTCCCCGACCGCGACCTCCCGGCCAGCGTGCTCGAGAACCTCAAGGACCAGCACTACTGGACGGACCTCGTGCTGCACACCCACCGCCCGACCGACCCCTCCGCACCCCTCCCCCGGATCCTCATCAGCGGCCTGCCCCCAAGCGCCTCTACATCCACCCGGACGAGCAGATCGAGGCCATCGACGTCGAGCGCGACACCGGCGCCGCTCCCGAGGACACCAAGGAGCCCGAGTACGAATGGGTGCTGCCCGTGCACTTGCACGAAGACTGGTCCTTGCGCAGGTTCGCCGACGTCTTTGACGCCATCGAGGCCATCCCGCCCCGGCCGTCGCGGGATAGCGAGGGCGCCGCGGAACTGGGGCCTTCTGGCAAGGACTGGAGGGGCGAGGATCGCAAGAAGCGGTTGACCATGGCTATTGTCGCCGACGACTCGACTGTTTCGTATTACATTGTCCACGACGGCATTGTGAAGCCACGTCAGAATTGAGAGAAGCAAAGAAGGCAAGGAGGGAAGAGCGCAAGTATATCTTGTTATTTTCACACTCTTGCGAGAACTACCTCTCAGCTATCCCGCCTCAAGAACTGAGAAACGGAGCAGCTGGGTGTATTCCTCCATTTCAGAATTTTCCAGACAACGGTCTCCCTTGTCCCTTTTATTACACATCCAAGTCTTCAACCTCCGCCCGGCAGTAGAGGCTGAACATGGCGCTGAATATTGCGCTGGATCTAAGGGATAAAAATGACCTTGTACGCCTCCATCGAGTCAAATATCCTATACCCTTCAACAGCATCCTTGAGCGGCATCATCTTGTCAAACATAAACCTGCGTAGCGTAGGAGCGGGACGCGTTAATCTTTGAACCACAATCGGCAGTCTGGGGATAGGTGGTATGCGAGGACACGTACTCAAGTTGATCTTGCTTCTCCGCGAGCAAGGCGAGGGCATCGTCGAAGATGGCTCGGCAAGGACATCGCCCCATCTGAAGGCGAATGTTTTTGCTTCGAGTTGTTAGCAACGAACCCGGTGGGGATATCTTCCCGCGCTTGCGCAACAAAAGAAGGGGAAGAGAGGAAGACTGAAGTCACTCACCCGTATCCCTCTACACCGTTGAACGGAATCTATATCATACGTTAGCGTCTAACCCTTTTCTCGTCCTACACCATCCTGGCGGTTACCCCGTCCGCCTAATTACCCTTTACCTACCTCTGCGTTATGAACACCGATGCTGCTGATGACGCCCCAAGGCCTAACGAGGTCGAACGCCGTCCTCAGCGCGGGGCTCAGGCCGACGACCTCGATCGCCAGGTCCGCACCGCGACCGTCCGTGACCTCGAGGATCCTCTTCTTCATGCCCTCGGGGTCAGTCTTAAAGTTGAGGGTTCCGCGCCGAGTTTCTTCGCAATCTCGAGTCGGCTATCCACGGCATCAATCGCAAAGAGGTGCTTTGGCTTATACTCGAGGGCGGCGAGGATGGCGCAGAGACCAACGGGGCCGCAGCCGATGACCACGGCAACGACATTGTCCTTTTGCTTCGTGGGGAGGAGCTCCCAGGCAGACTTGGCGCCAAACACGCCGGTGGGCCAGATATCGGCCATGAGCACAAGCGCCTTGTCGGAGATGGTGCTGGGGGCCTTGACGACAGTGCCATCGGCAAAGGGTATCCTGACGTATTCGGCCTGGCCGCCGTCCAGCGCGGCAGAGCCAAACAGTTTGCTCTCCACGCAGCGGGAGGTGAATCCATTTCGGCAATAGAAGCATCTTGAGCTGTTTTTCGCATTGCCAAGAAAGTAGAGGAAAAGGGCGGCAGATTGTTAGATTCTCCCTTCCCTTAAAGAGATTGGGCAAGGGGGATAGAAATGGATTGTTAAGAAGATGATTTACGCACCATGAAACCGTAAAAGGTGCTACCACCTTGTCTCCCAACTTGACCGTCGTCACAGCCGAGCCAACTTCCGTGACCGTACCAGTGAACTCATGGCCCATGATGAAGCCGGGAGGGCGCTTCTCGTGGCCTCGAAAGGCGTGGAGCTCACTTAGCTATGTTAGCCCATTTCCTGACTCTCGCGCATTTCGCTGGGTTATGACAGTGCGGGGAGCAGCGCGGGGTTACCCCAAACCAAGGCACCCAAGCCCAAGCACCCACCCACACACACCCACACACACACCCAGATCACGCACGTCAGGTGGAAGAGGGAACCAAACTTACGAGCCGCAGAGCCCAGACGCGCTGACCTTGATCACAATGTCTTCCTCATGCTCAACTGTAGCCACAAACACGCAGGTCAGCAACCAAGATCCTCATCCTCAGCCTTACCCGTCTGCCCTTCTTTTTTTCTTGGGTCGTTGAATGCAGGGCACGGCCGAAGGCAGGGGGCGGGGATACGGTTGAAGGGGGGAAGGGGATGAGGGGAGGAAGAAAGGAGGAGGAGAGGAGGGGGACACGAGCTTGGCCGCCGTACCTTTCGGGATCGGTCGCTCCTGGACCGACACCTTGTAAGGGCCGTCGAAGACGACGGCAAGCATTGTCGACTGAGACATCGGGGGCGGGCGGGAGAATGAGGAACGAAATCGGTACGGGATAAGGGAAAACGGCCGGAGCGGTTCGAAAATTTTCCAAACGAGAATCGCGATGCTACAGCCTATACTTGTTCTTTATTTTAATTTTAATTTTTTTCTTCGCGGGGAAGAGTCTACGACAAGAAGGACTCTTCTCTCGGAGTTCCTTGTGATATAAGGTTGCATGGAGGGGTCCTTTCTTCGCCGGCCCTCCGATGAACTTTGACCGAGGCTCGCCCTAGCCTTTTCGTGGAAGAAGCCGGCTTGGCATTCATTGTACATTGATGTATCGGGTCTTCCCGGTTACCGAACCATGGATATGCCCTTAACGCAAAAACAGAAACACATTTGGACTTTCGGCTTGCGTTGTGGAGCACGCGAACAAGGCAAGAGAGGCGAACGGCGGTGGAGTTGTGTGGTGGGGAGAAGCCATGCTCAGCCAACCCTCGGTCAGGACGATATTATTGTGTGTGTGCCCAAACGAGCTATGTGGTGTGGAGATGGGGCACGGGATGTGGGATGGGTGGCGGAGCGGCTGTGTGGAAGAGTGGAAAGGAAGGGAAGAATGAGGTAAGGGAGGGGAGGGGAGGGGTAAGGCACCCGCACCCCATGCCGGCTTAGTTGGCCCTAGCTTCTTGGAATCCGTTAGCAGATTTTGGCATCTTGTTCGATCTGGGGAAAGATTGCGATTCATGTTTCAATCTCCGTTTCTGGGAAGAATGCCAAGTGGTAGATTGCCCATATGCCTTTTTCGGGGCGGTGTCGCACCACCACGGCCTGTTGGAAGCTCTCCTAGCTCTACCCTTGAGCTCCTCAGCGCGCCTTCCACCCTGTGTCCTTAATTAGCGAGCTTGACATCGTGCGGAGAGATTTTGAGATTGCATAGATCAAACGAGATGTGGCATTAAAAGAACCTCAGCATTCGCTAGCCCGGTAATGAGGTTGCATTTTTGCTGGCTACCTGCATATTCGATTTTCAACATGGGGAAGGCGGGGCAGGCAGGGCAGGCAGGGACGATGGGTTCACCTATCTTTCTTCCCCATTCACTTTGCGAGCCTTGGGGATTTTATCCTATTTTTCCACTTGTTTATTTATCCTTCAAGTTGCAGGAGCCACAGCTAAGCTTTTCTCTTCAAGAGGCGGATGATAGGGCATAGAGCAGGTATGAGAAGGGAAGGGTCCCCTTGTCTCTCTCCTCCACTCTTCCCCTCAAAAGGAAGAGGACAAGATGATAAGATGAAGGGCTAAAAGAAGGGATGAAGGATGAATGCGAGTAAACTCGTGCCGCGCACCCGAGGCAGCGGCAGAGGCTCTGTCTCTCGCCAAGTGATGTCATGAACTGTACCCGGTGCTTTCCCCTTGCTCTTCGTTGTCTGGGTGCTTGGAAGATCGATGGATGGGCAAGGGGTCGCTCAGTTTTGACTCCTCATCAGCTCAATTCTCGTTCCGTTGGGTCAGGATACCATTCTTTTTTTCTTTCTTTTTTTTTTTTTTTTTTTTTTTTTTTTGGGCTCCCCTTCTTTTCCTTGGTAAGGGTCTGCATTGGGTTTGTTAAGGGCATGATGAGCTTTGGCCAAGGGGCTCTTGGACAAAAAGAGAAACTGGAAAGGGAGGGCGTGTGTCTGCGAGTGTGGGTGGGCGTGTAAAGGTGCGGGGGAAGGGGAAGGGGGCATGGAGGCGGATCATTCTCAAGAGAAGGAAAGGCATAGGGATGAATTTCCACGTATCATGATCAACATATAGCTCGAAAATTTGTGCTATTGCAGGAACGCGAGTGATAAGCCATCATCGCATTGCTTGGTTGGGATGGAGTGGCAGATCAAGATGAAACATCTGGTAATTGATGGGATAAGGGCCAGCCATTTTAGCTCGACCTCCGACATAATAATGGCTTTGCATACCACTCCTTCCTCCTGCCTCGCTTCGGGCCGACGAAACCTAAAGCTACGATCACAGATCATGCGTTCCCCCTCGACAGAGCACTGAGGGAGAAGAAGGACGAAGAGAGAGAGAGAGAGTGAGTGAGAGAGAGAGAGTGAGAGAAATAGGAAGAGGGAAAGAACACACGGAGGAGAGAGACGAAAAGAGGGCTGGAACTTCCAGAAAAAGTTTGGTAGCGCGATGAATGTGAGGGCGAGAATCGGTTTTGACATCTGCGGGCTGAGTTCCAGCCCGGTCAATATCCAGTGGCTTGCAGCTTCTAATACTGCTCTTGCCCCATCACAGATCTGCCCTGGTTCACGTCGCAAGCAGAGCAACTCACGCTTAAATGATTGATGATATTAGTGGATGTGTCAGGGTATGACCTTTTCCTGGTGTCAGTCAAACAGCACATATCACACACACACACACACACACACACACACACACACACACACACACACATCCACATCCACATCCACACGCCCACACCACACAATAGATACAAGCACGCACACCATAGACGCTGGAGTATTATTGATCGGTTGCTCCTTCGAACGTGCGGCACAATTCAAATTTCCAGGGCCGCAGCTCGGCATTATTTTAGTGGGTTCCCCACCCGGAGCATAGGCCGTCATACTGGCAGTGGCATTCGAAGCCTAGGCGAGCTCGCAAAAGAGTAAGTGCTCCACTTCACTCTCATTCGCGGCACCACTTGGTCGCATTGTAGTGGGGCACTCGAGCCGGACTAACGTCAATCGCATCTTGCTGGTTGGCCCCTGTTGTTGTGGGGAGGAAGGGTGTAGAACTATTGATGATTGTGCCAGCGTACAAAGTATTATTCTGTGACTGGGCTAGTGTACTGCTTCAAGTTCAAGTTGTAATAGTAGCCAATTCTCATTGACTGCAGTCGTGTCGTTCCTCTGCGCCGCTGCTTTGTCCCCGCGTACTGTATTTTCCACGCACTCGTGATTCGGCCGGGCCGTTTTTTGTCTTAGCTCTTTTTCTTTTCTTTCTTTTTCTTTTTCTGTCCCACCTCGTCACGCGTTTCGGCTCCCCGCCCCTGCCCTGGCTCGCCTTTCCCCGCCTTTTTCTTCCCTTCCCCATTCCTGCATCTAGCAGCGAGTACCACGCAGCACTGCACGCGCGCATGGAGGACTGGGCAAGGAGGTGAGGAAGCATGCGTGCACTCCCACCAAAACCCTGAATAGTTGCCATGCGTGAAGGATTGGTGGGACGAAGCGAAGCGGTGCCGGCGGTCTCCACCACGGTTTAGACACCGAAATCAATTACACATGGCCTCGACTAGGCGAGGTTGGGAGAATGTTTTTACGGGCGGCCATCTCCAGCATTAAAATGCTACATCTCTCGACGGGGGCGGGGGGCGGCCTCGTCGCGATCCTCGAGTCGTAGAAAAGAACAAGGATGCGACTACTGGTACGAGCAATGTGAAAGGGTAAAATAAGAGAAAATAAGAATAAAAAAAGAGGCTAAGGAAAAGAAAAACGGAGAGGAAAAAAAAAACAAGAAGGGGAAGGGTTGAAGTTGGATTAATTTACAGCCCACACTTACCAAGTTTAATACTTGCAGCTGCACCGCGCGAAAACAACCAGATGAAAAAGCTACGCGTCCACTCAACATCTGGGCGCCGTCTTCAGGGCATCTCCTCTTTTTCGCTCCTCACGATCCCCGAGCAACGAAGAAGCTTGGTGGGAAAAAGAAGCACCCGGCCCTCGGCTCGTGATTAAACAGGTCAAATAGTGTTTAGAAAACGGCATCCCGTTTTCAAACAATATACTCAACAAGTACGCCCAAAGCCATCGTTCCTCTGACGTCCTTCTTTTCCCCTCTACCCCTCTCTTACCGTCTCTTTCGGTTTTGGTGCTAGTTTTCTATCTGCGTCAGCTAGATTTTTGATTATCATTATTGCCATCTATTTTCCCCTCCTCTTTTCCCCTCTGGTGATCCTGACCCGCGAGCTATCATTCCGCCCGGCGTCGAATCTTAATGAGAAGGAAGAAAGGAACGAGCACGTCGAGCAAGAAAAGTGCCATGCGAGAAGAACCCCAACAACGGATACTTCCCGCTAGTACAGTAGCGAATGTAGGTACACGGTCGGAGGGTCGTGCAAAGCAGGGTACACTACCGCTTGATGTCTTCTATAATACGCTGTATATGGTCTGTGCCGGCGGTATCTTGGACGTCGAAAGGTTGAGGCGTGCGTGAGTATATTTTGGCAGTGGATGCGGATGTGTATGTGGGTGTGGGCGTGGGCGTGTGTATGTGTCATGAGTCTACCCCGGCCTGTTGACGGAGCCCAGGTCCCGGAAGCGCGGACGACAAATCCTGGTGAGTGGTTTATCATACAGGGGCGAGAGTCCCCCTTTCTCTTTTTCTTTTTCTTTTTCTTTTTCTTTCTTTTTCTTTTTTGCCCTTTTTAGCTACTCCGCCCGTTCCTCTTTTCTGGGGCTCTCATAGAGACGAGGTAGGAATAGAGTACGGTGGCGCTTGATTGACCGCAATGCGTTTCTCCATTTGGTCCCCTCTGCACGTCGATCGTGGGTTAGATGCGAGCACAGCTATGTAAGACGGCAATCTACCCGGATGGCGAGAAGAACTCAAACAGATGGTTGGCCCAAAGGAGAGCCGCGCATATCGTTTCCTAATCCCTTTTCGTTTCGAACCTTTCTTTGATTGTGCATCCTCTTTCCCCTCTCTTCTTTATCCCGTAAACTCTTTTTCCCTTCTTCTCCTTTTGGGGCGGGGGACATACTTCGTACATTGAGAGGCTCTAACATCCCATGCACGGTGTTCGAATCCTGCGTCTTCGACGCTTCGGGTGGGAGTCAAAAGTATTATTCACTAACACCTATCCGAGTTGCAGAATTCGCGGGGGCCGTCTCCCCGCCTCCCGCTGTGGGCAGAAACGACCGTGCTCCCGGAGAAAGGACAAGGAACACTGGTTGAAATCTTGGTCGGAGAACTGGAGGGGTGGACAAGGTGTGCAGGGACAGGGCTCGGACGCGGGTGAATCGGGACTGCTGCTGACTAGCGTAGTGAGGCAAAAGACAGCAGGCGGGAGCAGTGCAGTGGGAAGGGGGGTTGTCGTTCTTTCTTATCCCCCTCTTGCGATGTTGATGCCAAAGTGGTTCATAATGTCAATATCAAAACAATTTGGCCATCATTTATTGCCTGTGGTTGGAAAACGCTCCTCATGGGTCATTGAATAAATAAGGGAGGTATAAATCAAAGTACCATGGGGTCTGGCTCCATGCGACGAGACTTGCCATGTACAGAAGATCGCAGGCATGGAACACAGCAGTACTTGTGTACACAGTAGGTGACTCCTCGACTGGGCTTGGGTTGATGGGAGTTCAGTGTTGACCAGACCGACTAGCCATCCATCCACCATTGATTGAATTGATGGATGGGTTGACCCATTTGATGTAATTTCCCCAGGGTCTCGAGATACAGCGAGGACTACGGCTATGGCACGCTCACCACTTATACCAACCATCGAGAATTGATCCCGGTCGCGGTTCTGTTAATCTCCAACCTTTTTTTCCTAAGCCAATACTTGGTACTGGTACCCGCAATCTCTCAGGCTCCGTCGGAAAGAGTACCCGACGCGCCTGGAGAGGGCCAACTTGTACGCAACGTTGAACTTGGGGCAGCCCCCAGGTTTAGAAGGTACATATTGGTCTGTCTCCTCTTCATCTCCACCCCCTCGAGCAGTGCCAGGAGGAAGGAAAGTCGTCGCGATACTCGCGTCTGAGTATTTGATTCGTACCAAGCTTCAACGTCAAAGTTGCCCTCAAGTTGCATTATTGCTAGATCTCCAGAGTGCCCTCGACATTAAGCATCCATTAGATCCATCCACCAAAGCTGGCTGGCTCGAAACTGGCATCGTTATACCCCTACGTACATCATTCTCCTTCCCTCGACTGATAATCCATTGCGTTATTGCTGATTTTCCGTCAGGTGTCCCAGACCAGGTCCCCGTTCTCCCCGATCCTCAGTCTCCAATCCCTCCGATTTTCGTACATAGTCGCATCCGTCCCTTGTGCACTATGCCCAAGGTCGATCTCCATCCGACTCGCTTTTGCCTTGAGGTGCAACCAGACATTCCTGCCCCAGTCCTGATATAGAGAGGTCGCGACCGCTGGCTCGACCACCGTCCTCGCCACTGCCACTTCACTTACCACGGTCACTCCTTCCCCAAATGTGCTGCGCATCGAGTTCCACATCTTCACTACAACCTCCAAGTACATTACATTGATCCATGTGTCGCTCCTTCTCATGCTACCCTCCCCAATTCTCTCGCAGTTTTGAACCTTTTATTTTCCGCTCACTCTCCTTAAACTTCACTTGATTTCATTTCTTAACCTCATCGCCGGTTCTCTTTCCCTCGTCCACTTTTTACTGCTTCCATATACATATATACGCGCCCACACATACGCGCACACACACACACTCACACACACACACACTCTCTCTCTCTCCACCTCTCTCAGACACACTCTTCATACAAACTCTCTCATACCCACGCGCACACACACGCACAACAAGCTCAGTTCATACATTTACACGCCCACACGCCCACATCTCCACACTCGACATCCAACATAGACACTTGCACGCCCGCTTTGATACAGCGCCCACGCCCACCCACTCACGCATGCGCAAACTTCCACGTACGCTCATTCTAGCGCCAATGCATAAGATCCCTGGCATCACTACTCGCTTCGCCTAAATCAAACATAGCGAGTCTACGGGCACGGCCACTTCAACGACCCCAGTCAACAGCACCTATTTTGTACATCTTTCCCCAGAACGACAAGAGGGCATTTCCTTCCTCTCATATTTTGCAGCCAAGAGCCTCCCCTCCCCCGCCGTTTTCCCTTCTCCTCACGACAGAGCTTTTAGCTTCATGGAATCAGCCTCACCGCCCGCCCGAGGACCTCGCCGCTATTCCAACTCGCCCGCCACGCCCTGCATCCTCCATCCGCATCCGCCCCGCCCCATCGCCAACTAAATAGCGACGTCGTATCCGTACGCACTCCACAGCGCAGTCGCTACATGTGCGACAGAGGCAACTTGTAGTTGTACAATTTCCTTCCGCCCGCCTAGCACGACGTGGGGATATGGAAGTATTAGGGCCCCCAAATCCCCGTCCTGTCATTCGAGAATCAACCATTACGACCGCTGCTGGCTCTCGCTCATTTTCCCCTGAAGAACTCCATCTGTTTAAGCCACTTGTTCTTGTGTATGCTTCGAACGCCGCACAGCCGCCCCCGTCAACGAATTGCTCGCAAGAGCCTCGCCTTATTTCTCCCTCCTTCGCTTCTAACCCACCGAATCCCAGCGGTGCGCAAGACATCTACACGAAGTCGCCTAATCCTTCGCCAACCTGCTCCAAGGGCGCCTCTTTAGTAACGCCATTCCGCCCTAACTCCCGTGGTCGGGTCGCGACCCTCGACTAGATACCCCAACGTCTCCCAAAACTCGATTCAGGCCTCGCACACCCTCTTATGCCGACTTTCCCACCCACTTGTACACACCACACGGACAGAAAGCTACGCCTCACGCGAATTTGAGGGTCTCGCTTTCTTGTCGCGCCTCCCACAACTCGCGAGGCTGAGCCTTTTCTTCCTTGCGGCTTGACCATCGTGTTGAAATTTTTACCCTTCTCTCCTTCCCTTGAGCTCTAGCCAACTACCACAATTCGAATGGCGAGCTAGGTATCGACACTCCAACACCCCACTGCTCACGCTCTTGGTTTTATCTGCGCGACAGCCAAGATCATAACCCAACGTTTGAAACGGAAAGCTATCGTCTTGCCGGAGAATCATGTCTGCGAGTGTATGGTACAACCGTGACGAAGGCTCCCAGACTGATAGCCCGCCTTTAAACCCTGTCCAACTCAAACTTGCACCGACGATCGAGCCTGAATGTTTTCCACTCAATCAAGTCAGTTTCTAAGAGCTTTTATCCATTTTCTTTTTGTATTACTCTTGCCATCTGCGTCTGCACCGGGGTAGTACTTCTATCTCCCTACGCTTTGGCTTGACGTTCTTGGAGTTGCTTTCCCGCTTGTAACCAAGACAAATCGTGCTCTCCACACATCTGCTGGTGGAGATTGGGACAGCCTCCCCTCATTTTCACCCTTTACTCATTTTCCGACTATACGCGATCCTAATTATCTATTTCAAAGGCCCACCCGAGGGAAGCCGAGGCCTTTCTGGTGGATACCCTTGGCGAAAAGCGGAATGTAGACATTCCCAGCCAGATCATCGAACAAGACGATCTCCCTGATTACGACCCCCAAAGCGACTCTCGAGCACTGGGTCGCGGGGCCTGAACCCGCCACTACTAGAAACATGCAAGGCCCCGGCCCTCGGGGAAAGGAGAGTGACAAGCGCGCCGAAGTGATAGCTTTGCAACAGTTAGCGCACAATGCATTAGCAAACGTGGCCCCAGCTCCCGCCGCCGATTCCAGTCCCGGTCCCCAGCCAACTTATGACGAGCCGCGCCGTCACACGGTCCCCACTCCGTCCGCTGCCCGAGAGCTCCCCTTCCGTGGCGATGGACAGCTACCACCACTCTCAACGAGTCACTCCTCTTCCGCCCCGGCGGGACCCAGTAGTAGCGCGTCGTACCCCCTCCGGATTATTTCCAGACGGCCGAGCTCATTTCTGCACTCAACCCAACAAGCCCCAGCGGTACGGGGACGACCCCATCCCTGGCCTCGCCCAGATCGATTGATCCCCGGAGCCCGACGGCAAGCTTACCTCCATCGCACCAACCTCAGGTCCCTTGGCCACCTTTGACTTCCGGTGCTAGCTCCACTATTAGACTTACGTCCCTTCCATCACTGCATCAACTAATGGGGCCTCACCCCCAACGAGTGCACGAGACCGCCCTGACGAACAGTCCTCGTACAGTTCGCCCTTTTCCTACCCGGCCCCGTTACCGCGGCGGACCTCTCTTTCCGGACACCACCAAGGTACCCCTCCTGTTTCGCCCAATGGAAGCAGTTACACCCACGATCTCCCATCCCCGCGCATATCTCAGGGCCCCGCCGCATTTCACTACCCTACCTCGAAGCCCGGTCCTCCGATTGCTAGCCCCTGGAATCCAGGCTCCCACCCTCTACCCAGGTCGGTGGGAGTAGAATACGGCGCGGCCGGCCCTATCGAGAGGACCCCTAGCACTGACCACTCTAGCCTTGGCGGAGGAGAAGGGTCCGCATCCGGCGGGAATGAGCTCCCTATGGGCTCTGAAGCGGGAACTTTCAAGTGCACATTCAAGGACTGTGCGGCAAAGCCGTTTCAAACGCAGTACCTGCTCAACTCTCACGCAAACGTACACTCCTCGGCTCGGCCACACTACTGCCCTGTCTATGAATGCCCACGGAGCAAGCCCGGTCAAGGGTTCAAACGCAAGAATGAGATGATTCGCCATGGTTTCGTACACGAGTCACCCGGCTATGCTTGCCCCTTCTGCCCGGACCGCGAGCATAAGTACCCGCGACCGGATAACTTACAGAGGTGCGTTCTTTGGCATGCTTAGAAGGGGAATATCCGTCATGTGGTGATTGAATTGATGAGACGCTTATTGACCCAGTGAGACTAACATTGGCTATTCTAGGCATGTCCGAGCACGCCACACTGACAAGGACAAGAATGACCCAAAGCTCCTCGAAGTACTCTCTCAGCGCCGTGACGGCCTCAGCCGTGGCCGCCGGCGAAGGGGCGCCCCTCAATAACATGCATTCAGTTTTGGGGTCCCTATTCAAAAATAACGGAGCTCATTTTAAACCTAGCAACCTCATCCATCCTCTCGCATATATATATATGGGTCACCGGGTCTTTCTTCAACACGCTACGTCGAAACATCACCATCTACACAGAAGGGGTAGCTATGAAGGGGCCGAAGGATGACGCGCCTTCCAGATTCCCCTTACGTTCTCTTATGGATGGGTATTGAAGCCCAGCATGTGTTTCGCTATCTATTGCCATCTGTCCGGACAACCAACCCGCTCTCGGCGTCAGCCAAGTGCGATAACCCGGGGCAGAGATTGGTCCCTCCCTCACCCATGTCAACCCGTTTTACCTTTCATTTGTCGCACTCATCTATCAGACCACGAATCTAAAGGAGGAAGGGAGGGCGCTTCTTTTATTTCTTACTTTTCTACCTCTAGCAAGGCGAACATGGCGTTTCAACCACATATACCTTGTCATTTTCTGTCGTTACCGGTCTTTTCCGCTTCCCCTTACTTCTCAGGGTAGAAGAAGAGGAATTTCAAAGTTTCTTTTGTTTCCAAACCATTCAGATACCATGAAAGAGAGCAAACTCCAACAAAAGATATTGTTGGAGCCAACATGGCGTTTGTGGGGTTTATCATGCGGGGTATATAGCGAGAGGTGAAGGTGGTAGAGTCAGGAGGAAAGGGGAGACCTCGGCGCTCTACTGAGATATATTCTCTTCTTTTCAATGCTTTGCGCCTCTCGCGAGTCCTGATTTTATGTCTCGTCTCTTCTTTCTTATATGGGACCCGTTGAGGTTCCCTTCATTTCTTCATACCATCCCTCCCTATCATCTAGGTCGAACAATGCTCTAGCATTGTGAGGGAATCTTTAGGATCTACCTTTTGTTTTTCCTTGGTACGATTACGGGTCATGGTTTTCTTTGTCTCTGCATTTGTATGTCTCGATAAAGGGGAAAATAAGAATGGAACGTAGGTTTAACGTTCCAAATACATTTGTATTAGAAGGAAAGACGGGTTGCATTTATATTGATCTATTGACGCCTATTAGAGCTACCCTGAAATAGGGCGGCACTTTACCGCAATGGGAGAGGTTGATCAGGGCGGGCTACAATGCCCAAGTGCTGTCGGCCCTCTGCTCATAATAGCATGCCTTGCCTCGCCGACTTTTTCCTTGTTTCTCTTTCCCCTTGAGGGATCTTTCTACGGTTCTCTCTCGCCCATTTCCCGCTCGGCGCTATAGGTCGTTTCCTTCTTCTTTTCTTCTTTTTTTCTCCCCCAGGCGTTGCTAGATGGTGTGCTGTACACCGGAAGGAGTTGCGACTCCTTTTTCTTTTCTTTTCGTTTTGGCTTCATTTCGCTCTCCTTGCACGAGGTCACAAGTGGAGAGAGAAAGAGGTGATAATGAAGGCAGTATAGATTTGTGATAGGGTAGCCTTGTCCCTCTTTCTTTCTCCCTATCCCTTGCAGCGGCCTATACTCCCGGTATCTAGCTAGAACTGCTACGTAGACCCTCCCCCGCTCGGGATTCCTTCCTTTGCCTTTGCCTTTCCCCTTATTCACGCATGCCTACATTATGAGGCATCTTCCCAGGTCCCGGCGCTGATGGGCGCATCTCCCAGAAGGTCCACCTGGAACGTCTCGCGGCTCGAGTGACCCCCACCCTCTCGACGACCACCCATAAGCCGCCATCATCGACGGCCCTACCGGGCTCGACGTCGAAGTCGGGGGTCCTGAGCCCGGCGGTAGGCTCTGCGTACTCCCCACCCCCGAGACGCCGAGGACGTGTTCGCGGGGTCCGCGGCCGGTGACGACGGCGATTTTGAGCGGGGTGGAGGACCGTCGGGGACCGAGGTCGTGGGCGTGGGCGTGGGCGGAGGGGATGGTGGCGCGGCGGACGGAGGCGCACATGCGGGTGAGGCGGGCGATGCTGAGCGGGGCGCGGAGGCAGGACTCGCCCTCGGCGAAGACGAAAGGGGTGAGTTGCGTGCGCAGGCGGCCGGAGCCCTCCGGGGGATGGCACGGATGACGTGGGGGCGGAGGAGCCGACGCGGAAGGCAAAGTCGGCGAGTTGGCCGGCCTCGAACGTGGAGCAGACAGCGGTGTAGGTACCCGGGTCGACTGAGGGGACGTCGAGGACGGCGCAGCCGCGGACGTAAGCATCGGAGTCGGCGAGGACGTCCTTGATGGCGAGGGAGGGGCCGACGCGGTCGCCGCCGGCCCAGACGAGGTCGATGTGCACGGGGACGTTGGGGCTGTCGGTGCAGAGCAGGAGGGAGAGGGAGGACTGGCGCGTGAGGGTGATGCTGAACTGGGGGTTCGTGCCGTAGTTCACGGAGCCCGAGTTGCCGCCGGCTGTGCGTCTGGTCCACGAGCTCGACATGTCGGTGGAGTAGCGCATGGCGTCCTGGGCGGGTGCGATGCCGAGGCTCTGGTTCGAGAAGAAGGAGAGCGTGAAGCGGCAGCGGGCCATTGGGAGCTTCTCCTGCACGGGGACGACGGTGTACCTTTTCCCACTCTCGACGCGGAACTTGAGCAGGGTCTGCGGTGAGTCCACAAAGGGTCCGTGGTGCAAGTCTCGCGTGAGCTTTTGCACCCTCTTGCCGTGGTCCTCGAACACGTAGATGCTCATGAATCCCACCTCGACTCGAGCATCCTCGTCCACGCTCTGAGACCGTCGCTTAATGAGACCCACTTCCTCGTCGGTGAAGTGGCGGGCGAGCAGCACCCACACGGACCCGTCGGCGCTGGGCGTCACCGAGTACTGGGGGTTGTCGACGACGGTAGATGACATGTTCTTCCTCGGTTTCAGGTCCCAGTCGAAATGGAAATCTTGGCGGTTCCGGAACAGGGCAGGGTTCCAGTTGAGGTACATGGACTCGAAGTGTTGGGAGACGTCCGCAAGGCTCATCCAAAATGTACCGGTTTGATCATGTAGGCCAGCTGGCGGGCTACCGCCGCCACCGCCGTCTTCCGCCGGTGGGCTCGAGATGGTTGTGGACCCTAGCTCGTTCCACCTTTCTCCCGTACGCCAAGGGTTCTTGATCAACAATCGCCGCCTATCCGGATCGGAATCTACATCGAGAATGCCATAGTCGTGTTCCCCAACAAGACCAGTGGCCGCTTCCTCGGAGGCAGAGATGCGACCAGTGCCCAGGGTGACGAGGACGTTGCCCGTCTTGAAGGCTTGGACAATGGTGTCCCATTCTTGATCGAGGTCAAGGGCGTCCCTAGGGGAGGGGAGGGTGGCCGGTTAAACCAGAAGCGGGATAGGATAGGGGTTTGGGTGAGGCTAGGCTCAACTCACCTTTGCAGGAAGATTTGCTGGGGCACCCAGCCGGTGAGAACCCATAAATCGGTGCAAGAGTTACTGCCAGGGAAATCGTAGCCGCCGCGAATCTTGAGATAGGCCTTTTCCATGAGGGCCGGCCAAATCACGGTAGGGTTCTGCCGGTCGGTCACGTACAAGGCGCGATCTGTCTTGGCGGCAGGTAACCGGTCATCAATCTCGATCTTGCGGAAACACCCGTTGAAGTTCATTCGGAAGATGTACTTTCCGTTTTCAGAGTTCAGCAACTGTTTGCGGTCCGGATCGAACGGGAACATGAGGCCTCTCAAGAGCTACGGTTATAGTTAGCAGGGGTAATACGTTGGCCAACGTGAAAGAGGGCCTCTAGTTTGGCTATGGTTTACGCACAGAACGCTCCTTGCGACAGAATAATCTCATGGCGGAGCAAAGACTAGCAACCACCGAACAGTCGGCCGTTACATCTTGGACGAGATCACTGGTGGGCAGGACCTCTAGCCACCGGGCTGGTGAGTTGCTAGAGAGCGACAGAGATTGCAAAGCGGTGGGTAAATCGTTGGGCCTCTTCCAGCCCTCGAAGTTGTCCAGCTGTAGCTTTGACAGCGGGAACGGGGTAGGGTCACTGATCACGGACGGACAGACAGACAGTTAGTTCGTTAACCTTTGTTCGATGGCCCCGGGCTAGACAGGGCGCATAGTGGGACCCCCAGGTCTAAGGAAAGCATAGAATGCATACGTGTAGAGTTCCTGGCCCGCTTTGGGAGAAAATGCGCCCGGATCCGCGTGGCTCGTTCGCCAAGGAGGGAAGTTATTCCCATTGAGTTTTGAAGACTGAAGAAGAGCAACCATTTCCCGAGGTGTGAGCTGGCGGTCTTGTTTTGGCTGGATGAGCTCCTTAGTAGAGGGGCTCTTGAGATACTCGGCGAGAGTAATCATCTCTTCAATCTTGCCTCGAATACGCGAGCGGTCCGTCGTTCCTTGGGCCTCACGCGAAGCCCTCATGTAGAGCTCCGCCGCCTTGATGGCATGCTCCAAAGCATCTTGTGGGCTAGACGTGCCAATCAAGCTTTCCTCCTCCTATGAGAACCATCAGGGCAATGGAGCCCTGCCATCAGCAACCGACCATTTGATATAAATGAAGCTTGGAATAGGCATGTTCCTAGGCACCGTGGTGGGTCGGCTCACGACAAGGGCGAAGGAGGTAAGAGAAGGGAGCCTTTCCTAGCTACGCCGTGAACGGCGAAGATAAAGGGCAGGGGCGAGATATTGCCAACGAGAAGAAAGGGAGACAATATAAAAGACCGAAACCACCCCGGCAAGCCTTATGCCCCACCTTCCTCCGAGGTATAACTCACAGCAGCTTGTCTCTCCATCGTATTATGCAGCAATGGCTATGTAGAAAGTGCGATTCTTTCCCATAGTGAGGGGGTTGAGCGCACGTTGCGAGCTACCTACAGGGGGCTTCGGCCCAAGTGAAAAAGGTCTGGTCCGTTGGCGTGACGTCAGGTACAAGGGATCGTCGGCGTTTTTAGGGGTTGTCTAACACGCAGGAAAAGTGCTTCTCAACGCGCTTCGCGCCTCCCACGTCCGTGTTGCTCGATTTCAGCTCAATCTCTTGCCTTCGATTCTGCGAGCAGCAATACCCCTTGGGATTCCTAATGCGGGATTTTATATGGGTCGAAGCTAGCTTGCAAGGTCAAGGTTACGACCATCACAGAAGGCCAAGAGGAATGGGGTACTTGTTTGCCCTCGTTCCTATGTTTCACCAGCCTTTTTGTTTTTTTCCCCCATCCATGTGCGTGTGCGCGCAGCCCAGATCAGCCCAGACTAGCAGCCTTAGAGATAATAATAGGCCTAAAAGGGTCAATTAGGAAGGGGACAGAGAGGAAGGGGGTTTTAAGGTGATAAGGGGGATAAAAGGGTGGGAACCAATATCAATTGATAGTGGGGGAGGGAAAGCTGGAGGGGTACCCCGATGAGGCACGAAACCCCGATTGCGTGAAATAGACGCTACTTTGGTGCCGATGACGCATTAGCCGACTTTGGCCCAGCGCTGAGGCGGGGGCCGAGGTTCGGTCGCCGGTAAGATAGAAAGGGAAATCGCAGTGCGGCTTTCCCCAGTTTCTGAGGTCGTCGCTAGTGCAATTGCTCCCAGCCCAGCCAAGGGCCTCGGGATTCTGGCATTGGCCCTCTTTTTTTATCCCCCGTTGTTGAATCGGAATCCCTGTATCGATTCTCGATCCCTCTCTCCTTTCTCTTCCCAATTTCTGCCACTGTTATTTTTCTCTCCTTCTTCACCGGGCTTGTTGTGAAAAAGAAGAAGAAAAAAACCAAATCCCCTTTTGACGTGACAAAGTATAGCTCGGCAAAGGTGCTGTCACAAAGCCTGTCACTCACTCCGTCGCACGTGCATCTCAGTTGCCGGCAGTTCCTTTGAACCGCTCGTTGTCCCAGGGTTTTCGAACCTTTCTCCCACCCTCGCATTTCTCGAGCCTCCAGCCTCTCACCACCTCCCGAGACCAATACTTTTTGGGTTTTATAGAATGGCCGCTCAGTCGAAGCAGGATCTAATTTCCCTTGGGGACGTGCCGCCGCCGGCGCGACGGGTGCCGTTCTCGCGAACGCTCTCGTTTACCCGCTTGACATGTAAGTTGCGCCGAAGCTCGGCGGGGTTCCCAATTGCTTCACTTCACCGGCAATCCAAGGGAAGAAAAAATGGAAGATGCATGGAAACAAATCCCCCAACCATTTGACACTACACCGACCCCGCTACTCTTTTGACCTTTTACTTACTCATGCTCACGTCCATCTAGTGTCAAGACGAGGCTTCAAGTCCAGGTCAACCCCGGCAACAAGGCAAAGAAGGCTGAGGCTGAGGATGCCGAGGCGGCTGCGGATGAGGATCCTCACTACAGTTCTACCTGGGATGCCCTTACCCGTATCGTAGGCGACGAGGGCGTCGCCGGCCTCTACGCCGGTATTACGGGCTCTCTTATCGGTGTCGCCTCCACCAATTTTGCCTACTTCTACTGGTATTCGATCGTGAGGACTCTCTACCTCAAGTCTGGCCGGGCCTCCGTACCGCCCTCGACCCTCGCCGAGCTCGGTCTTGGCGCCATTGCTGGAGCCGTTGCCCAGATCTTCACGATACCCGTTGCCGTCGTCACAACCCGCCAGCAGACTCAGCGCAAGGATGAGCGCAAGGGCATGCTCGAGACCGCCAAGGAGGTCATCGACGGACCCGACGGTGTGAGCGGCCTTTGGAGGGGCTTGAAGGCCAGCTTGGTCCTCGTCGTCAACCCTGCCATCACCTACGGCGCCTACGAGAGGTTGAAGGAGGTCCTTTTCCCCGGCCGCAAGGCTCTCAAGCCTTGGGAGGCTTTCTGTACGTTTCGCCCGGCCCAAACCCTTCTCCGTCTTTGAAGGAGTGTATTTCGGCCCTCTTTTTTTTTCTCTCTCCTTCATACTAATCATGTATTCCATGAATAGGCCTCGGTGCTATGTCCAAGGCTCTTGCTACGATTGCCACCCAGCCCCTCATCGTCGCCAAGGTCGGCCTCCAGTCCAAGCCCCCAAGGCCCGCAACGGCAAGCCCTTCAAGAGCTTCGGCGAGGTCATGAAGTTCATTGTTGACAATGAGGGAGTCGCTGGCCTGTTCAAGGGCATCGGCCCCCAGATCTCCAAGGGTCTTCTCGTCCAGGGCATCCTCATGATGACCAAGGAGAGGATGGAGCTCATCTTTATCCTCTTCTTCCGATACCTCAAGACCCTCCGTGCCAACAGGCTGGCGGCCGCCCAGGGTGTTGTCTTGAGGAAGGTTGTCTCATAGGCTCGCCATGCTCGCGTCCACCAACCCTTCGATACACTCCTGGGAGCCGCCGCGCTGGCTAGCTCACACCCTGCCCTTGTTCATATAGTCGTTTGCGAAAGACCAACCAACCCTTCATACCGGTGGGCAAGCGGGCGGGCGTGTTCCCAGAGTTTGCGATGAGGGACTCGTTAGACAGGCCCTTCTTCCTCGCAAAGTCCCGGAGCGCTGGCGGAGTTTTTTTCCTTTAAAAACAAAATGTAACGGCCAGACCCTACTGTACGACCATTTGGAGGAGAGGGGAGAGAGGAGGGATCCATGCATGGTAGTTAGAAGGCTGGGTTAGATATGTGTCTTTCCCCTATCACATATACGGATTGGTTTTTTTTTTTTTTTTCATCATGTTTTGCGCATATTGTTACCCTAGTGGACATAGACTCGAATCAAACATTACTCTTCTTATTCAAAACCAATTGAATAGGTCAACAGTGAGCGAGTCTAGATCTTGAAGCGCGAAGAGATACGCGAAGAGATGTGGCTAGGTAATAAATTTGGCCCCACCCTTTAGCAACTTCAATTCGGATTCAGCAATTCAGCTTCTGTTCTACACGACATGGCCCCTCAACACAGTCACGTGAACTCCGGCTCCGAGCCGGTCGCAACGCACTGCAGAGCCACAGCGTAGAGTCAGTCGGCAGCAGCTGGGAACTGCTGCACCCCGCATCCAGTTCGTGTTAGGGCAATGGAGGAAAAGTCCGGCCCACACACCTCATCTTTCAATTCCCCTGTCAAGCCAGGTTTTCAACTATTTTCAACGTCCAACCTCGCATTCACGACAAATCCCACGGTCTTTAAACCCCCAAGGACTCACCACATCTCTCACAATGGCGAGTGAGTATACCCTCTTTCCATACCGGAAAGGCTCATGCGATACTCGGATTTTTGGGGCCTTTGATGTCAGACGGTTCACATGCTCACAATGCCTCTTTTCAATAGAATCCAAGAACTCGTCCCAGCACAACCAGACCAAGAAGGCTCACCGTAACGGGTAAGAACGACTCCGAACTCCCACGATCTCTAGCTGCGCGCCCGAAACTCTACAATCCGAAGCGAGAAGGAAGGCAGAACATTGACAAGGAATATTGGTGGCTGACATGGACCTCTCTTTTCTTCCCGACCTACAGTATCAAGAAGCCTAAGACCCAGAGGTACCCCTCGCTCAAGGGTGTCGACCCCAAGTTCCGACGTAACCATCGTCATGCTCTTCACGGCACCATGAAGGCTCTTGTATGATGAACCCTCTCTTTTACCCCGACCGCATATTGGCTCTCCGTCGGCCGTGTCTTGACAGCACGACTGCGCTTGGCCACGGGTTCGAGGAATGGTCGCTAACTGCATTGTAGAAGGAGCTCAAGGAGGGCAAGAGGACGACCGCTTAAATTGCGAATTTTACCCAAACGACAAGAAACTAAAAACCCGCAATGAAACTGATGCGTATCTATCTTTTTGAGAACCTAGCGGCTCCCCGAGACGACGTACAACCTTGAAGAGAAAAAGACGGGCTGCATTGGGGAAATACTTTGGCGCAATGGGGACTGGACAATGGAAAGGGAAGGCCAAGGTCGGGGCCAATCCGACGTACAATAGATGCGAGGAATAAGCTCTAGGCGGGGCCAGAAATATACCATGGCCGTCTCGACGGTTTGTCCAAATACATTTAGATTTCCGACCGCATTCCCGCGTGGGTAGACTTGCCGCCTTGGTGCCTGGTGTGTGTAGTGTCAGAATCCGTGCGGGTTTTCGGAAGTCTTTACCTGCCGACACCTCGCCATGGCCGAAGGCTCTCGGGGTAGTGGGAAGTTGTACAAGGATGACCCTTTTTTGACTCCTCTCAGGGAACCCTCACTACCCTCATACCCCTTGCCTTTCCTATCTCGTCTCGAATTAACCTACTTGCCTTTTAAGGCTGGGAGTAGTGGGACTTGTTACGTGCTTCGAACGTCTAAGCCACGGGAGGGGCCCGTACCGCGAACTGCCTCGAACTGCAAACAAAAGAAGAAAAAAGAAAAGAAGAAAACAGGCGGTTACTATCTTATGTGAATGGGCAGCTAGCGACAAGCCCTCACGATTGGCCGCGACTGGTAGTATGAAAGAACCTGCCCTGATAAGATCCGAATCGAACTTTTGGAAGCGGAGCACGCGGCCTCACCCCAGGTTGAAACGAAGATCACCTGGGGCGCGGTACGTGGGCTCTCCTTGTGACGTATTGGTTGGTTTTCTTGGGGAGAGGAAGCGGGTGCCGACTTCTTTCCTTTTCTTTCTTTTTTCCCCCTCCTCTTCTTTGCATCTTCTTCGTTTGGAGGGGAAGGGTGAAGGGAAACGAGTTTATGCTTTGCGGCTCAGGTGTATCAACTAGGAGGGGAAGGGCACTTCCATGTACTTTTTGTTTGCGTAAGACGTTTTGTTCCATTTGAACACTTTTGGACGGCTCGCGGTGCTTGTTGCCGAGTCCTTGCGTCTGAGGTGTGGCCCCTGAATCTGCCACCACGACAGGGAAGACAGCTCAATTACGCGCCTGTCAACCAACATGTCGGGAGGTATCCGTCCCAGAGCGCCCGTGCCTTCCACGATCATCGTCAAGTCAATGGTAGCAATATTGTCCTGAGAACCTTCCCTTGTACATTATCACCGATGATTGCTTTCTAGGTCCCCCTCTCCCATCAATGCACCCAAATCCTCGTCTACGGATAGGGGGTTGCCATGTCGTCAGAAGGTAGAGGGACGGCTCGCAAAAAGCAACAACGGGCTGCTAAGCCTTGGAAGGGATATCAATTAATGCTTCCAAGGTACCCTGGAGCATCCTTTTGAGATGATTTGATATTTACACTAAACTGGAAAACAGGAAGAGAGAGAAAAAAAAAAGTCTCCGGATCCAGGGACCCAAGTGCCGGGCAAAGCCCCCATAGCCCAATCCAGGGATATTTGCGACGTGAATATTGGATGAGAAGGGGATCTGGATCTACACCGTAACAGGAAGCGTTTTCAACCACCATTTTCAAACGCGCAAGGACGAGCGCAGCCACAGAAGACCAACGAGAAAAAGAAAGCATAGGCGAGTGGGCTTTCTTCGCGCTTGGCCACTCCCCGTCATCGAATTGGGGGGTTGTGTCTCGGCGCGGAGCACAGCAAGGCCGAAACAATTGAGAATGTGCAATGTGCGCCAGCCGTTTTTTCTTCTTTCTTTTTTCTTGGTTGGTTTCTTTTGGAGTGGTGGTCTGGAGGACGGGATATTCAAGAAGGATATATCACTGCATGTGCAAGGACGGACGATCCTGCAGTCTGTCCGACGTTCGACGTCCGCTCGCCGCGGGCAGGCCTCACGAACGCCTGAGGGGGAAATTCATCTATCACTGGTGTCAATGCCACGGTCCTACTTTGTATGGGAAAGGGGGTTGCTTTGCCGCTCGGTGCCTTGGATCCGCCTAGGCGGGAGGGAGGAAGGCGCCGAGACAAAGATCAATTGATTGATCGATCGTGCGTGTCTATCAAAGTCAGAGGGGACACGCACGCACGGCTCGAACTGCACCCCAGCTTATTCGTTGGCTTCACGCATGCTACGAACCCAGAGGTATCTGTCAGAGAACCATGCAGCCCTGGGCATAACCTCGCAGGCTGGGAAAACTACGAGCGGCAGGACCTGGTTTGCTCGGAAACGTACTCCGTACATCGTTGATGGGTGGTGGATGTACACTAGGTCCCAGATAAAAAGGTACTCGCCTCGGCACCGCACGCTAGAAGCTTTCCCCCAACACTTGATCCTTCGCATGCTCCTCAAGGGTTGATCATCTTCCGCTTGGCCTTTTTGTCTCTTCTCATCACCCTCGGAAGCATTGACTGATCAAGTGTGAGTGGGGCGCGCATTGCGAGGCGTTCGTGATCGAAGTGGCCAACATTGATGTATTCATTGCGTTACGCATGAGCAAATTGATGCTTTTCTGGGGTTTGATGCTGGCGAGGGAGGCCTGGCTTGAGCTGTTCACAGCTGACTGCTATTGACAAGGGGCTCAATGGGTAGCCAGGCTACTAACTACAGTTAGATGGCGTGTTTGGAGGGTGGACTCGCTCTCCTCCAAAGGGGCAAGAGGTAAAAGCTTTGATAGGGGGCCCGGCACACAGCTCCGTCCTCCGGGAAGGAAGGAAACAAAAATCGACATGGAATGATACTACTTGTACATCAGATTGATTCCAGGGTCATCAAGTCATCAGCCAGCCGAGCAGTAGCATTGCTAGGTTGTTGTACAGCCCCAATTCTGGAACCCACTCTGTCCAAGTAGATGTTTTTCGGTTCAGCGTCGAGACCAGCTCCTTGAGGCATCAGCTCTACTAATAATACTAGCCTAGCGAACTCGGAATATACAGGCAACAGGTACATCAGATCCATTCCTTCGACTGTGTGGGTTTAGGGAAGTCGCAGTGGAACGGGTCCGTCTGATTGATTGATGCTCGTGTACCCCCACTATTCACACCAGTGTATTAGTGGCTTGCCCATGGCCCTGTGCTGAGCCGCCCTGGCCAATTGGCCGCTTCCGTTGGGTTTTGGTCAGTCGAATACGTACCGAAGGACTTCATCTTGGGGAAGGAACATCAATGCTCTGGGCCAACAGGCTGCGTCTCATCTCATCATGATTCCATTCAGGCCTGGCCTAGTGTGCTGCGCTTTGGGGGAAGGGGAGGGGAGGCAGCTGGGGCAAAATCGACGCTGGTCTTCTTACCATTCTGACTGCACTTTTGATGGATCAGTGGATAATGAATGACCTGGCTGAGGCCCAGTCTCCATTGATCGAGTGCTTTTGGTTCGTCGTCTCTCCTGTGCCACGACCGCGTCCGTGCCCAGCACGTTGCATTTTTCCTTGCCTATTATTACCTCCTGAGGAGCTCTCTGTGTGGAAACCACCCGAACCGGAAATTCCTCTTCTCTCGAGATCCTCTGTTCACTCGCTGACCAGAGCCCTCCTTGTAACCTCCCTCTCTCCACCCTTCCTCTCTCCTTGCCCCTTTCCCACACTCTTTTTCCGCCAACCTGTGGTGTGGCCATCCTCTCTGTTCTTGCTCGTCCTCTTTTTTCTTCTCTTCTTCGATTCACGCCAAAGCAAAAAAAAAGAAAAAAGAGTTCTCGTCCTAGCCGGCGACAGCAACCGCCTGCGGGTCCGGCTTGTTTCTACTCTTGGAAGATTTTCCGTGCCTCCTGGCAGGATTACCAGCGGCCTTGTTTCAGCCTGTGATCGTTGCCATCATCGAGTAACTACGACTAACGATTCCCTTCACTACATATACTCCCAAGCCTGTTTCTTGCTCCTCCCCATCCTTTCGAAGCCAGGCGACCTTGCGGGAGAAAGCCCTTTTTCGACAACTTTGGCTGGTGTGAACGAAAGTCAACGAAACCTTGTGCACGAGATTCCCGTCCCTCTGGTTTTCGAACCCCTTGCCCCTGGAACCCAATTTTTCAGCGGACAAGGCACGCACAAGCACCTTTTCCTCTTCCCATCCACCCCCGTCCACCTCCCAAACAAATAGAGAAGGGCGCAGAAATCGCATTCGACAATTTTGCGGCAGCAAAGACCTTTCTGGGGCCTCCACCATCGACCTCGCTTCAAACAGGTTGTTTCTTACCGTTTCCGTCGCCAGCAACTCGCGTCGGAAGATCCTCCCTATCGACATCCATTTGAGCCGAATCATCTGCCTGCCCATCCCACCCTCTCTCCACACGCACACGGCCTTGCCGTTACTTCTGCTGCAAATTGTACCCCACACCCAAACCCAGCTCTTCCCCAGTTTTCACACCACATCCCCATCGGGCTCTCTCTGAGACTCGCAAATCGACGCAATCTTCGAGGCTCATTCGATTTTACAGCGAACCCGCCGAACCCGCGCCTTGCACCACGCGACCAGCCAACCCGAGTGTGCCTGACCGGCACATTTGCCAGGTGCTGTTGCATACAGGGCCGCCTCGTCGTCCCAAGCTCCCCGTCTCGCAAGCGCACACGACTTGACGAGAATAGCTGTTTGGGTCTACTCAATCCCCTAAACCCTCCGCCCTCTATCACTCGCCCCGTCCATCTCTCTTCCTTTCGCAACACTCATCCCTCGAAATGCTCAACATGTCGGGCGCTCACATTCCCGGCAACCGGAATAGCACCCCCGAGGTGAACAGCGTGTCGTCTCTTCGACCCCCTCGTCCCGAACTATCGGGTCGAGCCACCTCCGTGCCTCTGCCGATATGGCTGCCCTTACTGGCTCCAACATCTCGACCGATCGAGCTCGACCCTCTTCCGACTTTTACGGCCGGGCCCAGCAGGGCCAGGGCCAGGGCGGTGCTGATGCTGACCCCAGGATAAGCTGGCGCAACAGTGGCTAGCCGACATTGACCAATACGAGACTACTCTAGAGGAGATGGCCGCGGCTACCCTCGATCAGGATTTTAAGGATGAGCTTAGTGCTATTGAACAGTGGTTCCGTGTCCTGAGCGAGGCCGAGAGGACTGCTGCGCTCTATGCGCTCTTGCAGCAGACTACCCAGGTCCAGATCCGATTCTTCATCCAGGTTCTCCAGCAGATGGGCAAGAACCATCCCATGTCTGGTGTCCTATCCCCCACCGGCTTCGACAAGGGTACGTGCCCACGGCATCCTATGCTCCAAAACCACTGCCTTCCCCACTGTTGCACCTTTGGTGTGATGTGCTAACCCTCTGCTACTTGTTCACCATAGATCCCATGTCCAACCGCCTCAATGACGCTATGAGCAAGCTGAACGTCGAGTCGGCACGAAACTCCATTGTTCGTCCTTCGGCGACTGCCGGCAAGAGGCAGTCCGGCCTCGATCCCTCAACCATCAATGCCATGTTCCCTGATGCCGCGGCGGCCATTGCCACGGAGAAGGCCAAGTTCACCCAGCAGACCGGTAACCCTCCTGCTTCGAACCGCAACAGCACCATAGCTGGTCCTTCCGAATCGGATTCGAACGTGCAGAACCCCACCTCGCCATGGGCGCTCTCCCCGATGTTGGTGGCCAGTCCAAACCCGCCGGGTCGCTTCCTCCCATGGGCCAATTTGTTCAGCCTCAACCGTCCTCGGGTCTACGATCCCCTCGCCCGCCCCAGCTCTCGAGCAACAATGCGATTCAGAGCACGACGATCACCGCCCCAGACCAGTCCGGGACGGACCTGCCCCTCTTGTCGCCGTACACTGCCGGCAGTGGCAACTGGGCTAGCATGGTCAACACCCCATGGTGGCCAACTTCAACACCCCGCAAGCCAACACGCAGGCCGACATGGTGGCGAATGCGACCGCGATGAAACTCGCAGCTCTCTCTACCGTCAATAACCGCTTTGCCCTTGACGATGTCCGAAAGTACCGTAAGACGCGGCCGAACGACGCCCAAGGAGCGAGCAACCCTCCCGGGCTGGGACCCAACCCACAAGGTGTCAACCTACCTAGTGCCAACGTAGTTATGATTAACGAGCACGGCCAGGTTGTTAGCCGTGAACACATGATTGCTCTCCAGACGCAGCAGGGTATGTCGTTTGGACAACGCTCGCGCCCTAGCTCCCCGGAATTGCTATGCAGCCCGGTTTCCCCGGCGGCGGTGCCGTCCCTTTACTTCGCCTAGGAACAATGGATTCCTCAGCGCCTACGATGGCGCTCAATTGATGAGCAACGGTATCACCCCCGTGAATCTTGGCCAGCTTGGAATTGGCCTCCACGAGGGCTATCTCTCGGATCACTCGGACATGGCGCGCGGCAGGTCGCCCCGTGGAAGGCGCGGAAACTCGAAGCCCCCGAGGATCCTACGGACCCTAGTCTGCTCCAGGACATCCCTGCCTGGCTCCGTAGCCTTCGTCTACACAAGTACACTGACAACTTGAAGGAGTTGAAGTGGACGGAGCTCGTCGAACTTGATGACAAGGCCCTCGAGGATCGCGGTGTCAACGCCCTAGGTGCTCGTAGAAAGATGTTGAAGGTTTTCGAGCAGGTCAGGGGTAAGTTATCTTTCGTTCATCCACCCCATTCATCTGCCTCATACGCCACCACCCCCTTCCTGAAACATCAACACATCTTTTCCCCCTCCCAATCCGTAAAGCCAAAGGAGTTGCTGCTAACATGATGAATTGCAGAAGCCAAGGCCGAAGGCAGGCTCTAAGCGGAGCCGCTTGTAACTAATGTGACACGTTGTGCATATTGGTTCTTCTCTTCTCGGAGGCATATTGTTTGTAATATGGTGATGACATGTGGAGACTAAGATTGTGGCCGGTTCCTCTGTTTCTGGCATATCATGCCTGGAGCTATGATCTTTGTACACCAACGACGCAAACACGTACAAAATGCAGCTTGTTTATTTTTTCGACGTTTCCACAGGCTAAGAGTTTGGTACGAGTATATACAGCCAACAAAAAGGAGGGGCCGTCAGGCTTGGCATGGCTTGTCCGACGGGGACTGCTCGTCTTAGTTGGCTCATATCTGCTTTTGATAATGGAGTGCTAGGTGTCGGCTTTTGCACGAACAGAAAAATTCAACAAAGAGGGGAGGGGGTGGTGAAGGCAGATTTGGAGGAACTTTATAGAGGTCCTTTACTTTTACTTAAAATGAACTCTGATATAACAACGCATCTCTTGTCTTGTTTGCCGCGCCGTCAAATTGTGGACGCATCGCTCTTTCGTCGTCACCGTGATCTCTTCACCGTGTCATGTTCTTGAAACGCCCGAATGCCTCTGTGAGAGGATCGAAGAACACCTGAATGTAGATGATAGGATGCTCAATCTTGGAGGAACCCGCAGCAATGGTTCATGTCGAATATGCGAGACTAGCCCCGGAATATG
Source organism: Parascedosporium putredinis (assembly GCA_949357655.1). Classification (NCBI taxonomy): domain Eukaryota; kingdom Fungi; phylum Ascomycota; class Sordariomycetes; order Microascales; family Microascaceae; genus Parascedosporium; species Parascedosporium putredinis. The sequence goes on along the minus strand of CASHTG010000020.1, from coordinate 170,459 downwards.
CTGTCAAGTCTCTCTTCCCCGGACCCTTGGCTTGAGCTGAACGTTGGATGGATGCAGATGCGCCCTGCGGCATGTCTCAAATTGATATGTGGATAATACCTAGTAGCGATTAGCGCCTTCCGGGAAGTTTTAGCACTTGCCCGTTCGGCAAGTTTCCCAAGCCATGAGACTTAGTCAGCAGGAATATGACGGTTGGAAAAGGCAAAGAACGGCAACTACAAAGCAATAATTCTCACAGCTACTGCTGAATCCAAGACACGGGTCATACGCGAAAGGCGAGGGAAAAAAACACCCCGTTCACGAGAGCTTGTTTTTGAATATTTTCAGCTCGGTTCCGGTCATGGCCTAGGGGTGCACGGTTTCTGTGCAAAGATTCTGAGCACAACACGCCCTTGAGGGATGGAGGATACATCAATGATTGACCGTCGGCTCTTGCCAATGGATGAGGTTATCGAGCCGGGCCTCCGGGACTACCCCGGCGCCCAGGGTGCACGGAGTCCGGTTAATTATGCAGTCTTGTACGTATCACCGCCTCTCCTTTGATTCGGAGAGGAATCCGGGAAAAGGGGGTCGGCTTGAGATGGGTTTCTCGTGTCGTGAACTGACCCGATTTGTAGGCAGGATGGAGACGTCGCAGACGCCGATTCCGACGTGGAAGACCTCGAGCAAGACATTGAGAAGCTCAACGTATCAGTGCGCGCTTTCCTGGCGTCTCAGCACGGCGTGGCGCCGCGTGCCAAGTCCCCGACGGCGGGGGCGGGCGTTCGGCGCCGCGCGGGCCCCGCAAGGCGGTCGAGCCGCGGGGCGACATCAAGGCCCGGCTGTTCAAGGCGAACCGAGCCTTCATGATGAGGAACTACCAAGAGGCCAAGGATCTCGTGTTTGAAGTGATTCGCATCAACGCCGAGACGCACCAGGCGTGGACGACGCTGGGGTCCATCTTCCGCGAGGAGGGGCGCTCGACAAGGCGCTCATGTCCATGGTGTACGCGGCGCACCTGCGGCCCAAGGACGTGCAAGAGTGGCTCAAGTGCGCCTCGTTTGCGCTCGACGTGGCCGAGGAGCACCCCGGCGTGGACCTGAACACGGCGCGCATGTGCTACTCGGCCGCCGTCAACGCAGACCCGAAGAACATGGATGCCCGCGTCGGCAGGGCCGTCGCCTGCCATCGCCTGGGCCACATCTCCCTCGCCATCGCCGACTACAAGTGGGTGCTGGCGCAGCGACCCTGGACCTCGAGGTCGTCCGGAAGCTGGCCGAGGCGTGCATGGATTCCAAAAACGTGGCCGAGGCGGCCTCGTCGGCGATCGAGGCCTACGATTTGTACCTGGGCAACCGGGCCGCGCTGCCCATCGCCTGGTACGACGTGGGTATCTACACGGAGCTGCTGGCCTATGCGAGCCGCTACCGGGACGCCGTCTCCCGGCTCAAGTCGCTTTCTCGCAGGCTCCTCGGCCGCGGGGACGAGGCGTTTTGGGACCTGTGGGACGGGGATGATCGGGAGTTTGATGAGGCGGACGAGAGGCGGCTCGAGGTGTCCGAGTATGCGACGTGCAGGCGGGAGCTTTCTGCCTATGGACTTGGGTTGCCTAGGGATTTGCGGGTCCGCTTGGCCATCTATCGCCTCACGGTAGAGGACTTTCCAGAGGCATTGGTAAGGGTGTTTCAAGTTTTTCATCTGTCCACCGTCCCCCCTACATTAGACGCCCTTTTTCCCTTCACTTTGCTAACACGGTAGCCAACAGCATCACCTCAAGTACCTCGACCCGTCGCGGGAAGATATGGTGGCTGATATGACTGCCTTTCCCTTTTGATTCGCGACCTAGCTGGCCAATTGTTCGAGCACGAACTTATCGCCGAGGCCCAGGCCTACTACCAATTCCTCCGCAGCCTCCCCGATGAGCCTGATGCGTTGATTCTCCTCCAGCTTGGACGATGCCACCTCCTGAAGGGGAGTCGTCCGCTGCAGAAGAGTGTTTCCTCGCGGCCATCGAGGCCGACGTAGACAACATCGACGCCCGCGTCGAGCTCGCCAACCTCTATTCCACCGCCCACGAGGACGAAGAAGCCCTGATTCTCGTCAACGAGGCCATGACCCTCCAGGAGACGCAAGCGGCCCTCGCCGCCGGGCCGGATAAGGACAAGCTCAAGGCTCTGCCGCCCTCGCGGCGATCCTACTACCTCCACCGGCCCAAGGGTGCTTCGGTGCGCTTCAAAGCCAAGCCCTCGGGCGTCATCCCGGCGCGCTACCGCCCCAAGAGGCTGGTGGATCCGGACATGAGGCGGCGGGAGGAGGTGGAGAGGGCGCAGCGGCTCTCGACGCAGTACCTCACCGTCCAAGACCTCAAGGCCAAGATCCGCGAGGGCAGCGAGGAGCTCGTCCCCGCGTGGATGGCGGCGGCCAAGGAGCTTATTGACGACTTTAGGTCTTACCGAAAATTTTACTCTTGGGATAAGTACCTCAAGTTTTTGGGCAGGACCAACGCTACCTTGCAGCAGCGTGAAACGGGCCAGCTATCCAGCCTCGATGTCATCGCCGAACGGCTGTCAAAAGGTACCAAGGCTTATCCCCCATCATCCCTTCCGGGCCGGGCCCTTTTGGTAACCGTTTTCATTTGCTGACTCGCGTCTTTTCTTTTTTTCTTCCTCTTTCCTCGATTATTAGCCATCATTTTACCACAAGTTCCAGATGCTGCGGATGGAGGGCTCCGCGACTCGGACTTCAACGAGTACCAGGGCATTTCGTTTGGTAACTGGCTTGACCTGTTCCTGGACTACGCCTTGAGCCTAGCTGCTACCGGCCAGTACGAGGAGTCGTACAGGGTGTGCGAGGCGGCAAAGGACTCTACTGTCTTTACCGTGTCGGAAGACAACGTCTTCTTCATCTACATCACCTGGGGCAGTACGTACATCCTCAACTTTTTTCTCCGGTGGCTTCCTTCCCCGTCACCCTTCTTCGCTAACTCGCCCTTTTCTCCCTTTTGTTAGCATGTGCCATCTACGCCGGCGACGAGGAGACGTGCGTGTCCATCTCCCGTCAGATCATGCGCGATCACATCCTCTCCTCCGACTCCTTCCGCCTCTTTTCCCTCCTATGCCGGCTCTGCCAGTCTTCCATCTCGTGGTACAGCTCCGGCCCGGCGCAAAAGTTCATCCTTAGACAGATCAAGGCCATGGACGCGGCCGTCGCCGCCTCCGCCGATGCCCCGCCCGGAGCCAGTCGCTCGCACCTTGACGTCAGCCCGCTGATGTTGTACGGCCATATCCTCTTTACCTCTACCAGCTACGTCTACGCTATCCGTACGTTTTGAACCCACCATCATACCACCTCCTCCCCCATTCTCTTCCCCTTGCTATTCTTCCCCATGCAGCACCCAGCTAAAACCCGCCGCCAACCCATACCCTTAGACTACTTCCTCCGCGCCCGCGCCCTCGACCCCTCGAACCCCGTCATAAACCTGTCCCTCGGCCTCGGCTACATCCACTACGGCCTCAAGCGCCAGGCCGTCAACCGCCAATACCTCATCCTCCAAGGCCTCGGCTTCCTACTCGACTACTACCGCGACCTGGGGCCCGACCGCGCCGACGAGGCCAACTACGGCCTCGGCCGCACCTTTCAGCTCCTCGGCCTGCAGCACCTCGCCCTCCAGTACTACAAGCGCGTGCCCCTCCGCCCGCTGGTTCCCCGCCCCGGCGACCCCGCCTTCCCGCCCGAGCATCAGGCCACGGACACCTACGACGAGGACGGCGGCGAGAGGCGCCAGCACGACGGCGGCAGGGTGGTTAAGATGGCCACGGCCTTCAACATGTACGTCTCGTACGTCATGAGCCGTGACCTAGAAGCCGCCAAGGAGGTGTTGAGATGTCTTGTTCTCTAGTTTCGTGAGGGGCGTCGGACTGAAGGAAGCTAGTGAGGCTCAACGTTCTCAGTTCCTGCTCCGAGAGCAACCGGTTATTTTCACCTTTTTTTTTTTTTGTCTTCCCTGTGAGATAGATGGCATAAAAGCAATGATACCCGGTTTTTTTCTGTTCCCTCTCCCTATTAATCTCAAAGCTATTTCCCCTTTGAAATGCATTCATCCTCCACAGCCACCTAGGATCAGTAGCGCGTGGTTGAAGGGGCGGCGTCGCCATGGTCGCTGAAACAGGCACAAGTAACTTAAAGGAACAAGAGGCATGTGGCCGCTACATAGGAATCGTTGAGGAGTGAAATGCGTAATCAGAACAGCCAAGGCCTCCTTTTTTATTTTGTCATCTCGCATCTAGAGCAACGGCATGACCATCGTTTATGCGTATGCTGGTACATTATGAACAGAGAAGAAACCCCGTCTTCGACGACTGAAGCCAGCAGAGAAGGAAGAAAGAAGCAGGAAGAGTGAGAAAGACAAGGAAAAGAAACGAGAAGAAAAAAGATGAACAGACTAAACCGAACCCTAAGCCATCGCTATGCACTTTCGAAGTAATGTGTGGGTGTGGACATGGAGCAACCCGATGACGAAGAGGAAAATGATGGACAAAGAAAACAAGAACAAGAAACAGGGCAGCAAAGCAAAATACTAAAGCCCTGACAAAACAACCTGATAGCCAGCACCAATGAAGAGCACACCGTCTCCCATAGTCATACATTTACATTGTTGACAGATTGCCAACGTGATACTAGAAAATCAAAAACTCTTTGAGTTCCATGTTCCATGGTCCCCTCCCTAGGCCGCGAGACACTAAGGGAAGGAAAGAATAAAAAGACGTCGCGTGTTGTAATTGTTCATAAGTTTCGTCTTTCAAGAGGATAACAAAATGCGCGGGGTAAAGCAAAGGTCGTGCGAGCGCCATCTAACTGACGGTCATAACCTGCATACGTTTCGGACCTATCGTCGCTGACGACGATGTGTCCATGGAAGTCCGACTAAGGACTGAATTATTGCTTCGGCTGTGAGGTAGCCGGCGCGAGGGGCTCGAGGGGGCTCGTTGAATACTCGGGTAAAGGCAGGGCTGCCGTCATGCCGAGGGTGCGCGCGGGACTGGCCCCGATGGGGTCGGCCTTGCGAACCAAGTCGGAGAGGACATCTCGAAGATCACCAGCCCTCTTGACGAGAGCTTTTAGACTAGTGGTATCAAAGTGGACCTTGTTGTTCGCCTGTCCGTGGACCGGGGTCGAAACCGAGCGTTGTTGCATGGCGTCCATGACCGTCCGAACGATGCCAGAAACATCATCACCTCCGCGCGGGGCCGGTCTATTCTCGGGAGTCCGAGGCCTATCGGGCAGGGAGCCATCCTCGGGAAGGGGCCACGCTCCAAAAATGTCGTCATCCGGGATGACGGAGCGTCGGCGGATCGAGTGGCGGGAGCGGACGACTGTTGTTTTGGACATGCTGATGTCTGAAAAGTCGAGCGATGCAGCGTCGAATCCATCATCGATGATCCGACCGGTAATACTACATGGGACCTCGGAGGCAGGGGATGACGATGAGCTCGTTCCAACATCCTTCATCGGCTCGTCTTCGTCGGGCGAGGCTAGAGCAATGACCCCCTCTGCCTCCTTCCAGAGGCCAGCGTGGAATCCTCCCAACATGTCCATATCACGGCCATGTCGGCAGAGTCTCTTGAGGTCATTAACCAGAAGCGAGAGTTCCCTGATCTGGCCCGAGTGTGCTTTGACACTGGACTGCGACGCTTGGATAGGCTCGGGGACGACGAAGCTCCTGCACGAGCCCTTCCCAGTTGTCAGTTCGGCGGGGTCTCTTCGAATTCGAAGTCGTCGCCCCAGTCCTCGCTGACGCCCTTGCTGCCTAGTCCCCAGGTCCCGAACTTCGGCGCTGGTGCCTTGTGATGCTCAGCCTGGTCGTGAACAACGGGCACACTCTGGCTCCTAACGTGGGCCGGCGCGGGGCCTTTTCTTGTTGCGGCTCTACCACCCCTCATGTCGATGTCTTGTTTCCCGTGAACCGTCTTGGGTCGCTGGGATTGGCCCTCGCCGTCCTGCTTTTCGTGCACAGGCGGTTCGCTCCAATCGAAGAGAGTGCTCAATGGTCGTTCAGTCGTGGTTGGGCTCCTACCTTCGGAATGGCGGTTGCCGCTAATGGAGGCTAGCGCTACTCTAAGATTGGGATTGATGTTCCTCATGTTCACCACGCCATTCTTGGACGGTGGTGAAAGGCGGTTAGCCAGCAGAGTATCCTGATCCATGTAGTCGTCCTTGGTCCAGTCCTCATCCTCGTCATCAAGTGAAAGCCGGCCAAAGTCCCCGTTCGGAAGGGAATAGTGATTGGTGGCAGCACCCAGCGTAAACCGGTCACCTTTCAGGATCGCCGCCGGCTCTTGGAGACGCTCAATACTATGCGTAAGGCGGACGGGAGTTAGGGCTCCTTCATCATCCTCCTCTAGGATCCGGTCGTTGTCGCCATCCCACGTCCGGATTCGAACTTCTTGGATGGAGGATCTCTTCGCTTTGGTATGCCCAGCAGTGCTAGGAGGTGATTCATCAAACATGGATTCGAGAGGGGTCTCAGCTGAGCGGATCCGACCAGAAGCAACTGTTCTTATCGAGTCAAAGATCGTATCGCTCTTGAAGTCTGTGTCATCGTCGTCTCCAGACATGAAATCCCGGCCATCAAAATCGGAACTGACCAATGTTGGGGACCGGTAGTTGCGGGATAATCCCGGAGGGGCCATGGAACCAGAGGCCTGCGAGCTCCCGGATGGTTGGTGAGGTCGTACCGTTGGAGAGATGGCGCCCGCCGAAGAAGGGGAAGGCGACGCGGCGCTGAGCCTTGCTAGGTCGATATTAAAGCTCGACAGTCGAGATAGGGGCGGCAAGGGTGACGAGACATTTCGGCTTCTGGCAAGCGCCGAAGTTTGCTTGGATGTATCGACAGCGTCGTCTGTCGTCTTGCTCCGGTCAGTAGCCTAGCAGGGCTGTCTTCCTGCTTACCGGGGTGTGAGGTTACAGGTGCCGAGACGTGGCGTTTCCCATTTGGCTTCGAAGAGTCAGTGCCCCGCTTAGGGCGACGAATGCTGCCTGATCTCATGATCCAATTGCCGGGGAGGAAAAGGTCATAGAAATAGAGCGTCTCGCTCGTTTAGAAGGAGTATCTTCAGGGCTCGAACTTGAAGAATCCGGTAGCCCTGTGCTAGTATCATCAACAATAGGATGATTGATCCCCTCTCGCTGCTCGTAAGCCCAAGGTTGCGTCGAGTACGACGAAACGTTGCTAGGCTGTGTTAGGTAGACGGGGGCGCGGGACTTGGAAACTGTAGTGATCCGCTTCACAAAGGTGAGGGGTCCACCGTCGTGTGTGCGTGATGAGATGGCCTTGACCCCGAGTTCAATGACGCGGGAATGGAAAAAGGACGACCAACGAACTAACGGATGAGCTGGCTGCTCCGCAAGGGAATCCTCATCCACAGGTGGGTTGAGATGGAGACCTGGGAGTTGCCGGTCGAAAGAAAACCTCCGAGGGGAGGAGACGGGAGATGCCAGGCCGTGCTCTTGCCGACTCTGCCGCAGTGTGGCTGACCTTTGGTGGCTCGTAGCAGGGCGGCGGAGGCTAGGGAGGTGAGTTTTAGCTCGACGTCTAGGCTGCGGGTCGCTATAACCGGCGTGGGCAGGAGGAGGGGCTCGCTTGACAAGCTTGTTCGGTGGTAAGGGAGTGGCGATGTGTGAGGTGAGGATTGGGGCCGAGGAGCCGTGAGAGAAAGTTAGAGATTGTGTATCGGGGCCTATACTTGATCGAACACTCGAGGGACGGAGAGAAAATCGTTTCATCCACGAGCCGTTCGACGATATCGAGTCTCTGGAATCTTCGGTCGGGTAGGACGAGTAATCACCTGGCCGGTTCAACGAGAGACGTCGGGAGTGGCCGTGTCTTGAGGCGGGGCGCGGGTTGGCCGCCCTTGGTCGGGCACCGCCAGTAGCAGCGCCGGGGAGAGAGAAGTGATGAGGAAGGGTGTGATAGGCTTTGTCCTCTCCGGCAGAAAGAGCAGGGTATGAGCCAGTGCCGGGTCTCAGGGGAGAAGAGACTCCAGGAAAGGGTACTCGGGAGCCTCGCGGTCCAAAGTCGATTTCCGTTTGTTCGTTGTTGGGCGATCGGTAATCAAGTTCGAGTCGGTGGGTTGACTAAAGGCTAGACCAGTGGCAGCGGCAGCAACAGCAGTGCCAGTTCCAACAAGCTACGGAAGGGAAGCACAGCCCAATGTTAGCAATTGCCCTTGAAAGTTTGGCAGCCTCAATTACCAGCGCCTTGACAATAAGGGACGCTGGATCAAGGTGAGAGGGCGAGCGGGGGAGGGGACCGTCGTGTAGAAGGGTGGTTCAGGGCGAATGCTGCAGGTAGGCAAACTCGAGGGGGTCGAGGGCAGCGTAATTTTTTTCTCTCTGCTCCCAGGACACAAGGCTTCTCCAAAGATTGAGGCGGAGAGCTGCCCAAACCCAATCCTTTGCGTCACAGCTGGTCGAGGGAGAGAGGATGCTGGAGGGAAGGAAAGAGGCAAAGGAAAAAGAAAAAAGAAAAAAAGCATAAGCAAGAGGGGAAAAAGCACTGCATCGCTAGGGCAGCATAATCCACCGAGTCGTCGTTTTCTGGATGGGACCCAAGTCCACTAAATTTTGGGACAGGAATCCACCCTCGAGACCAAAAACCACAGTGAATCATCTCCCGCTGATGAGGGCAACCCGGACCAAGAAGACATAGGCCCAAAAGAAGTGATCGGCTCGGGATGGGAAGATCGTAGTAACAACTTACGCTTGGAACGGTCTGCATCTTCAGTCGGGAAGAAGCCCTACTCGACGGAGGAGGTAAAACGCGAAGGGAAGAGGATCATGTGCGCGGGTGGTGGAGGCTGCGTATTATGGTTTCCAGATAAGTCGGCAGAATAAGCATCGTTCTCAGGACATTGTCAATTTCCCACGTCCGAGACCTCGAAAATTCCCTTCTTTCTTTTTCTTCTTCTTCGGAGACGGTTTGTTCGCGCGTCGGGATCGGCTGTCGATGTTGGATCTGCTTGATGACGGCGAGGCGGACCCGGGCAGTGGAGGAAAGGAGTCGAGAATTAAACCGCGGACGGTGCTGGGGCTGCGGGAGAAATTCGTCTAGGGGACAAGAGTCGACTCGCTGTTTCGTCGCGCCTTTCAGTCCCTCCAATGGCTCGGTGGATTAAGAAAGGAAATGAAAGTCCCCAGAAGGCAAGAAACACCAGTCTCCAAAGGAAGGGGTGGGGGAAGAAACACGCCCACCGTGGATTCGTGAGGATTGAAAGAAAAGAAAACTGGAGGATAGGAAAAACAACAGCACAGAAGAAAGAAAAAGGCAAGGACGTGTGGGAGAAGAAAAAAATAGTAGAACAAGAGTGTGTATATGAGGAATCAAGCGGAATAACAAGATACCTTGGAAGGGACCGAGCGGATGAGGGAAACACGGTTAGAAGCAGATGAACGAGTTGCAGGTATCAATGTCAATTCTGATTTGGCCTGGGTCGTGTGTACTGTACCAGTCTGGGTATTTTGGTTTGGTCGGAGGGGCGTGTTTTGAGCGGCGGGCGTGTGCTCAATGAGGCCGAGGAGATGATGGGAAGGAAGGACAGGAACAGGAACAGGAACAGGAACGCGACGCAGCGACAAGCAACAGCGCCTGTACGTGTTGTTGAGTGCGAGTCCACGGGCCAGTTAAAAGTACCCAGCTCCACTCACCAGGCGACCGAGGAGGAGCACTCGAGGAGCGTCTGGTCGTCTGGTAGTGTACACCAACCCTCCAGGGCGGCACAGCCAGGCACAGTCGCAGCATGGCCGACCGCTGAGGGTGCGAGGTGTACAGTACATGGATGGACATTGAACATGGACCAGATAATCGAGACCAGGACCACCTGTTGCTGGGTTGGGCGTTTCAGTCAGTGCCCCGAACCAGAGACCGGGGCGGGCTTTGCCTCAGAACCTCAGCACTTGAGGGACAGTACTCCCCAGTTGCTGCCCAGAGGCGAGCCATGCAGCGGACCCCGAGCCCTCCACGCCCAATGACGTCCAGTGTTCCCGTCAGCACCGGCCAATGTAGAGTACATGCAATTTTATTTTCCCTAGCTAAAATGCATGAAGCCCTGCCCAGCGCTGTGTCGTGGGGACGCACACAAATTACCTGCTGAATCCCGCGCCAATCTCTCGACTAGCTCCTGCTGCCCTGGCGGCTGCTTCGGTCCCGACTGCCTCTCGCGGTCGTAGCGACCACAATGCAGCAGAGGACGCGACTCCTCAGAAGATGAAAAAAAGAAAGGAAAAGGGAAGCGATAGTGGGCACCAAGAAGCAAAGGCCAGCACGGGCGTCCTCTTTCCTTCCTCTTCTTTCTCCTGTTTCTTTCTCTCGTCCCTCGATGAGGGGAGGAACACAGGCTCGCTCAATTAACACGGAATACGGACCGAGAATGGGAACTCACAGCACAGTGTTCTAATGGGGGTGGAGGAAATGGAAGGGCCTTTGTGATACATATTATACCCGAACTCGGTCTGGCATTGTGCCGGCGTCCCTGGTGAGCTCATCAAGTCTCGCCATCGTCCTGGATTAATTGCAAGTGATCCCCAGAGTCTCGCCTCAGTGGGTCGTCTTGCCCAGGTGAGTGGGGGAGGAACATATGCCCAGGCGAAACCAGATGGTAGTTGCTGCTCGACGCACCAAACGGGGCAAGCTTCTGCTCAAAACATCAAGGATCTCCTACCGCCCATTGTAATCTACGACAACTCTTGGTTCTTTTGGGCTTAGTTGGCCCCTAGAACACGTCTGGAGAGGGCAAAGTCTCGCTCGCTACCACTCGGTCGACACGGCATGCCGCCATCTCGCGTCGAGACAGATTGCGTCGGCACTGGCCACTCGTTACTGGCCACTCGTCACAGGGGGAAGTGGGAACGAGGAAAGGGCGAGAAAGGAATAAAGATTTTCCCAATGAAGTGGGCTGGAAATAGACCCAGAGAGTGAAAAGGTAAAACGCAGGCGAATTTGATGATACCATTCTTACTACTTGTAGGGTGCAATACTTGTGATCGAGAAAGGGACAGGCTTGACAGGCCCAGTGAAGTTTGCCTCTCCCCGCGGTCCATCGAGACGAATAAGAATTGATATAAAGAAAGGAAGAGGGCCATCACACAGCATTGAATGATCATAATGCCCTCCTCGGGACAGGTAGTCGTACCGCCTCGTCTCTCATGCACCGATCAATGAATGGAACATCAATCCTTGGCCACACGAAAGCAAACAGCACGTTGCTATGGTCCTTTTGGAGGGTATTGAGCATGAATTGGATGATGGCTTGGTTATTAAGCACTTGTTCTGTGCTGCAGGTCAAATCAAGTTGACCAGTAATGCCAAATCGGTAGGAGCCGCCGAAATTGACTTGGAACTGGAGGGAGCATGTGCGTCCCACCCACAAACAGTCAAGCTTCGAACAAGAAGTAACAACCAAGACTTCCAGGGAGGGTGAGCTGCAGCAGGAGACCGGGCAACTTCGTGTGCTGTGGCCCAATTACCACAATTCGGGGCTACCACACAAGCGACAGCTAATTTGACGATTTCTCGATTCCTTGTTCAAACAGCCGCCTTCGAGACCTCCCAGGTTCGGTGGCCGCTCCGTGCTTCTGTCGGCTTTTGTGTCAGATAGCCATTTCCATGGATCCACCAGATTGGCCCTTGGAGATTAGTGACTGAGGCGTCCTCCTCCCATTGCGCCTAACAGAGACACGCTACTTGCTCTAGAGGAGATTATTATTACACCGCGCTGTTGTTCCACATGTCCGAGGACATGCAGGACGGCCATACTCCCAGGGCCAGCCACAGACCCCAGCGAGATCGAAGCCGGCGATCTTATTAGATCGGCCTGTTTTACTTGTACCTTGGGGTGGGGCGTGTGTTTTTCCCTCCTGTTTTCGTTTCTTTTTCCGTTCTTTCTGAAGAGTCGGGTGAGTCGTCCTTTTCGTTCGCTATCACGCCCCCGCTAGCATGGGTAACTGCAATGAAGACCGAAGCGAAGAACAAACAACCAGCACTGGCGGGCTGAAAAAGAAGACGTACAAGTACTACGACGTAATCAATGCCCACCCACTGCCTTGGGAGCAAGAGCTCCACTCCGCCGCCAACGGATGTCGATCGCCACTTGCCTTATCTCCAGGTTGAACAGCAGAGCTGACCGCGATGAAGAGCCCGGGAGGAGCATGAAAACCGAGACACCACTTCCCCAAGTGTCTATGAAGTATAATTAGGCACTCGCTCTGGGACACGCGCCTCGGTCCGTTGAATGGCCCAGATGGGGGCCAAAATCAAGCAATAGCGTGCTGGCCTATTGCAGTTGTAGACGTAGTGCAAGGTCGAGCAAGTGACGTGCAAGACTTGACGACAACAAGACATAATAGCATTGATACGCCCGAGCAGTGACCAAGAAGAAACAGAAGGAGAAAATCACTTCATATGTACTTGCATCGTTCTCGAGCCTCCTCCTTCTGTTTGGGCGTATCAGTGCCTCATTTCTTGAGTTCCATGGATCTATGGATCAATGATACATCCATTGTACTGTAAGCAGCTCACAACACTTGAACCCATCATTTCACGGGCTCGCGGTGCCGAGAGGTTTTGGCTTGAGCATGACGGGCCATCAGCCCAAGCTAGCAAGGCCCACCTCCGCGCCTCCCCCTCCCGTATTCCACACCTATTTCAGCGAGACAGAATGCACCAGAAGATTGGCTGCTGCCCTGACCCTGCAAAACCCGAGCAGATCCTTGGAAAAACCTTTGAATGCTATTTTTCGTGCCAGGATCACACGGGATAGAGTCGCTCTCGAGCAGGGATGATGGCGGGACAACGCCTATTATCCAGGATCTCCCCCTGTTCCCGGTGACCTTCCCTAGTCTAGATCGAGGCGCGAGTTTCGAAGTGTGACAATGATGCTAGTGTACGAACGAATACCTCGAGCATCAAACGACTCGATCAACACTAATATTTTTATTTCCCTTCTTTTGTGACTGTCTCAGCGAACTTCGGATACCCGGAAGGCGACTCGCGACCACTTGTTCCGGCTTAAATCATCATGTTCGCCATGGGCTTATTTTCAAGACCCGTCCTCCGAAATATATTCTTCGCCTGTGGTGGCCCTCGATCCAGCTTTGAACCAGTTCTGCTTAGTCGAGACCTAGCCTCAAAGGGCAAGAAGGCAATGTTGGTTGACATCACGAGCCATCCCCCGCAAACAGCACCTGTAGGATAGACCATGGCAGTAGCTGGCGGGGACGTCTTGGCCAGCAGGCCCATCGTGTAGCTTTCGTGGACTGATGACCGTCAAGGCCATCAGAGGGGACGTGGCTCGGGCTCGTTCGCCGGATCGAGTCGATAAGAAGGAATGACGAAATCACAGCATTTGCTTGTCGGGCAAGACGGGCCTGGGCGTGCGTTGCTCCATACCACAACGCCCAGTAGCGCAGCCAGCTTAAACTACTGCCACGCTGCTTGCCACAAGTCAGTGGTAGTATTTGATGACTGGCTAACTGGTGGCAACGAAGACGGCGCTAGGGTCAACATTGGAAGTCACGGTGGCCGAGAAGACGGGTCGGCCAGCACATCAATCGACCTTCGTGGATCTCCAACTCCCAGAGAGTACCGGTGGTGAACCTCCGCGATTGGCCCCCAAATCCCCATCCACCCACTCCCATCAATTTTCCAGCTGTGTGGGATGTGATAAAGGTGACCGGCCGGCCATCTTTGGCGGCCTCGACTGTTTTGATTCTTACGGGAAAGCTTGTCTGCTTTTAAACATCAAAACAAACGAATTCGGAACTCCAAACGATCGGCATCGCTACTTGGTTTTCCCTTCCTTCGTCTATTGCTGATAATACTCTGAAGAGGAATCGTGCCTGTAGGGACCCTGGCGGTATATTAAAGTGGATCTAATAGTTTTTTCTTCCCTTCCTTCTTCCTTCCCTTTCTCTCTTTGGCTCTTTGAGGGACGTAGGAGGGCACGAGGCGAGGCCAGTTTCTCAAACAAGAGGCTCCACAGAGGGGTCCTCCAGTGTCACTTTTCAAAGACACAACGCTCATCAGGAGGTCTCGGCTCGGCATCCAGCCCAAGAGCCCAGCTGATGTCCGGGGTGAGCAGGGAGGGAATCAGGTTAAAAGAGGGCAAGACGGACGGGTCTAGCGAATCGAAGACCTGCGGAGTAATACTAGTGCCACTTCCCAAGGCATCATCGAGATCCACCTCCTGGCTCCATTGCCATTGAGCAACCTTGATTTCGACACGGAACGAACATCTTCCTGCTCCACTTGGCGGGAATCCATCGTATGCACCATTGAGGGCCAACATGGAGACAGTTCAAAGCTGTCGATTCCTCGCATAAACTCGAAAGAAATGTAACACTACCTCGGTAGAGACGCCGTGCAGCATTCTCCGTTTCTCTCTCCCCCATCCCATCCCATCCCATCATTTTCAATATTCACCTGCCACAGGCGAGCGAGCGGGCTCTGAATGAGATTGAACCACGTTCTCTCTGCTAATATCTCGATACTAGCCAATGCGCGTCCAAAGGGGCTGCCGTGCTCCCCTAGTGGCTAATTTGAGCTTGACCGGCCGCCGATGGGGTGGTCAATACTGAACTCGGCACGAGCGCGGCTTGTTATTAAAAGAGCACCTCCACGTCGTCGCCCTCAGTGCCATGTACGTAGTTATATATACGTAGTGTAGGTTGGGTTGACACACACACATACACACACACACACACACACATACGCACACTTGCTGAGGGCTGCAGGAGACGCCATCTGCGCGTTCTGCATGCTGCAGTGAGACCGAAGAGAAAGGATGCTTCGTGTCCAGATTTGTAAATCTTCATTATGGGGAAAAAGAAAATCCTTCTTCCTTGTCTCGTCGCCCAGGGCTGGACACTTGGCCGGTTTAATAGCGGCGGACATGTCCTCCTTTCGCTTCCCCGCAAGGCGCAAGGGAAGGTTTTTTTCTTTTTCCCTCCTTTTTCGACAGGAGTTAATATATCAAGTAGGATGCACCCTCCCGCGTCGACCCTCTCTGCCCGTCTTCTCACAGACCATGCCCGCCTCCATGTGTACTGCCGCCTCCTCCTTCCCCATCATGCACACATCAGGGAACACGCGCACACAGACACGGACACACAGAGGATGGGTACACATGTCATCTCATCAACCCTTTTTTGGCTCCACGAGATCTGTCCACCCCCGTACGACAAGGGCAGCGCGAGATGGGCATCGCGTCGCGCATATGCGTCTAGGTTTTGAAGGCCGCCTTGTGCCCGTAGTGTGGGCCTGCCCCAGGTGCACTGAAGCTTGCAAGGAGCAGCCTCGGCCAGGATTGTAGGTGGTGATTGAACAATGGAGAGCTCCCTGGAAAGAAAAAGGGAAAGAATAGCTTGGTGACAGCAAACGAGCTTTCTTACCCCAGGGTAGCTTCGCGAATGCAGCCTGGGGCCTCTAGCCTGCCTTGGATTCTATCTTTTCTCCCTTCTCTGGGGAGAGGTACCTTTCGTGTCGCGAGCACGCTCCCGCAACGGAAGAAGGGTGGCAATGATCGGCCTCAGGTGTTAGTGGGTGTGAGCTGTGCTTGTGTGCTTGTGTGTGTGTGTGTAGTGTATGACAGGGGAGAAGAGGGGACCCGGCCACGGGGATCGAGAACGGGACAGCTCGGTTACGCAGCCGCTGCGCTGTGGCTGGCTCAACGGAGCCGTTGTGGGCCGCAACACAGCTTCGGGGAGCACCTTTTTTTTTTTTTTTTTTCCCTTCTTCTTTCGTAGTGCCAGGGGTTCGAGTATCTGTCCGGTCTTATTAATCTCTCATTCTGGCGGAGGACACACAAACAACATTGGACGTGGGCCGGCCAAAGGCTGAGGTGAGCGGGTGCGTAGGCTACTTGCGCCCGAAAGACATTGGATGTCCCCTCTCCGGGACGGGCAGCTGCCATCAATCTGCTATATTCCTGCCTCTGGGCCATAGATCTCGTAGATCCATCCATTTGCGCGGAGCATGTCGGAGGCCCCTTTTTTTTTTTTTTGTCTCTCTTCATTTGGGACCCTTCCTGCTCCCGAAATCTGCAAAGCATCCACCTCCCATGCTCGTCTGTAGGGGCTAAGCTCCCCCAAGGCGGGCAGAGTCATATCAGCATGCACTGCATCAAGGCAGCAGGCAGCCTCGGTCAGCATTGATGGGATCGAGGGGAGACGGGACAGGGAAACGGATGCGGGATAGAGCCTCGAAACTTTTTCTCATTCCTTCCATCCCTTCCCTCCCCGGGAAACACCTTTTGATTGAGCGCCTCTTTTCTGCCCCTCGTGAGATGACAATAAGCTAGCTCGCGGACCAGACCCCCCTCCCCATTATCGACTGATACCAAGATGTTTCCTTGAACCTTGAATGGAGTGGTGAAGGAGCTTGGAGGCATCCGGGCGATGTCACTTCTCGCCTCGGAATCCTCCCCCATTAGACAATGAATGCTATCGCAGAAAGCGAGCAAATGGCAACGCGACCTTTCGATTCGTGTTTGACTTGTCCGACCAAACACCCGGCCCGTCGTTCTCCTATTCCTGCCCAAGTTCTTCTGATCGCCTCTTGCTGAATGAAACGCCCCCTCACCTCATATCTCGAGAACAAATCGGGCGTCGGGTTCAGTGCCTCTTTTGTTTTCGCGGTCCTTTTTTCCTTTTCCCATTTGCCAATTTTTTTTCCTCTTTCTTTTGAGCCGGTGTGCTGCCGCCGTGCCCGTCGTTCCCGCCCACACATCTCCACACATTGATCTCCCCATTTCGTTTTGTATATTAGCCGTGTCCGTTACGATTCGACGAAAAGCGGACAGCTACAGCGCATTGCCCTTTAGTGTCTCCTCTTTTCCAGACACCAACCCGAGCCTCAGAAGAAGTGTTTCTCAGCCGATCAAAAACTTGCCTCTTCTTCCAATTGGTAGGCCCGCGGCCCAAAACCTCTTTCATTACGTACCACTCCAGCTGTTGGATGGGGCAGTAATAGCTCTCAGTCTTAAGGGCAGGGGGCAAACGGCCCTCAAGTGCTCCAAAGTGCTGGAGAGGGTATCACGCTCCCAAGACCGGCTTCCTTTTTGCCCCGTTCTCTCCCTCTCTCTCTCTCTCCCTCCTCTCCCCTGAGGCCCTTGGTCCCCTCGTCTTTTCCGTCTTCCCCGGTCCTTTCCTCATTCTCGTCACCATCGTCTTTCCACCGTGTGGGGCTCCGTGATGTGCCATCCGAGATTATCCTTCCCCAATCACTCGAGGCCAAAAAGAGCCGGTCGGGTGAGCTCTGGTTTCCACCAACAGTGGTGGGCCCTCGCTGGATCCTGCTGGGACCTTGCGGAGCAGAGATGACTGGGAGTCCACATGGCAGAGCTTCCTGAAACTCTTGTGAGCTGCGGGAAGGCTCGCTGTCCTGCAGTTGCATTGGCAAGGGCCCAAACATGTCCTTTCCGAAAGCAAGGGCACACGAGGTCCCGAGCGAGCGTGCCGAAGTGGTTTTTGGGTTTTTATGATGGAGGCTGTTAACCATATTACTCAAATGCACTACAAGAAACAATCTGCGCTTTCTTTGCGGCTGCCAGCTGATCCTGACAGAAAGCCATGACATGACAAGGCATCTATGGCTCCATCACGGCTGTCACGGCTGGGCCTGGCCCTGTTCGTGGTCTGGCCCTCAAGTTCCGGAGCCTACGCCATGTCTAGCTCGGATTTTAGGTTACGTGACAAACGAGAGGATTTGGGGATGTGCTCCAAGGCCAGGGGAGCCCTGGTTAAGAAAAAGGGCTGAGGATCTTGACCTCCTCTTTTTTGTCCTTTTCAACCCCAATCTCACTTTCCTTCTCCTCTTTCCGCTAGTAACTCCCTCCGTCAGCTTATTGGTAGCATCTGACGCAAACAAGGAAGACGTCCAAGGGAGTGGGTGCACTGGCGTTCTCAAGGTTCCCTGTTCCTTTTGGCTTCTAACGCCGGCCAAAAGCGCCTCAGTTCCTCGTGTCTGCAGTTTGCCCTCTAGCATGCTTGGCGAAATGACTGACCAGAGGGAACTCGGTCAAAACCTTATGTCTCCGCCCACAACAAAGCGGGCATACCTGCACCGTAGCGAGAGACCGCATTGGGATCGGCTAATCTGCCGTCAATCCTCCAAAGGATCGACCTCTTCTAGCCCTACGGCCAGAAGAAACCCTCCCAGTTGCTCACCACGCGCCAACTCCACCCCTCCACCGCTGATCAAGGATTCGATGCATCATATTTATATTGAAAGACCGTAGCCCTCGCTGATCAGGGAAAAGGCGAAAAAGAAAGGAGAATGAAAGAATGAAAGAAGGATCAAGTGGAGAAGTGATCCTCTCCCCCGGGCATCCCATGTGTGCGGAAGCAATGAGGTGTGTTCCGCCGTCTGCGAGAAATCTGACATGACACTGGAGACTGTACCTTGCACCTTACATCGCTCACATTCTCTCCTCTGACGTCGAGAGCTCAGGGATGCTCGCGTGGGATGAGGGGAGACGAATAATGGAAACAAAAGGTGGCCTCGAAAACGCGTCGGATCCACCATGGCTTTTCATCAAACTCGTCCCCAATGAGCCCGGTTGGATGGACATAGATAAGGTGCAAGCCAGCTGGATGCGCTGTACAAATCGATAGCGTTGACAATAGTTGGGGCGACTTTTCATCTTGTCTTCATTGATTTCCCCCTCTCTCCTTCCAACTAACCCATTAATATTGCCTACGCATTATTCGTAATATCCCACGCAGGAAGCCTGACGCCACGCTCCTTTGGGTGGGGGAAGAGCTTGGGAGCTAGCGCCATTGAAAACCAAAGCTTCACACGCGAATGCTAGTCCAGGGGACAGGGGGACTCTCTTGAAGAGAGCAGCATCAACGAACGCCGATACCTCTGTTGGTGGCTCCTTGATGGCTGCAGGAGGTGGGGAGGTATTGGTTCCGCCATTGGCGTCCGGCGGGAGCACCTCTGGTTGGATGACACGACTAAAAAGCCTCATTCCGCTCTCCTTCAACATCGAAAAGAAAAGGAAAAAAAGGGCCCGGGGAAGGGGATCAATGATGCGACCTCGAGTGGAGATGCTCCTCAGCCAGTTGAATACTCCCATCCCCTAGCCTCTCGGTGTGATCGTCATTTGCCACCGATTCCTCCTGAGCCCACCGGCAGTACGCGATGAAGTAGCTGCGACCAACCACGTGCTTTGAATGACCACCTCGGCTTCAAGTTGAACCCATTCAAGTCTCTCTCTCCGGAGGCCTATTTTCTTCCGAGAGATGCCTCGAGCGCGTAAGACGAGGGGTGTTATCATCTCGGAGATCGGTCAGCCTCCATTGTAAATGAGGGTGCGGCAGGACCAACTCGGTGGTTATCGAGACGTGGTTCAGTGCTCTACACTAGTTCGTTGAGGCGCCGCACGGAATCCACCGCTCCTATGCAGTATTCTCGAGGACGAACGATGAGCGGTTTCAAACGGGGGGGAGAACGCCACCATTCAAATCAATCCCGCACAGACTTATGAGCGACATCGTTCGAGATTCATCCAACCCGTTTTAGTCCTAACCAATTCATAAGGTGAGTTGGAAATAGAAAGCTTGAGCTCCCGTGGGCTGGCTCCTAATCAAGAGCGGGGATTTTCGAATGGGGTCGCGTTTCACGGGCGCAATCTAACACGTCGTGAGCTGGATGTATTCAATGGCAAAGACGCGGTCCTCTACAGGCGGGCGTAAACGGGTGCTCAATTGCCCCGTTGTGAACTATTTCCCCTTACTTGTAAGATCTGGTTCCATCTTTGCTCCTAGCGTATTTCGTGATTTCCCCATGGCTCCCGATGTTTCGCTCAGAGTCCGTCCAATGGTGAAGATGCCGCCGCAGTGGGTCTGTCCAGAGGCTACATCCATATCGGCGTAAGCCTCCTACCCTATCATTCACAGTGGGTGCTCAACTTGGTGGCTCCAATCCTCATCGTCAGCCGGGCATTCACCCCAGCTCCTTCGTCCGTAGCCGCCAGTATCACGCGGGACAGCACTGCACCCAGGGGCTGGACATGCTGCTCCCGGATTAACCCCATCATCGTGAACCCCCAAATTTAGAGCCTACCCTGAACTGAGACCCTGATGCTTGGGCAGGAACAGGAAGTCTTAAGTGTCTAAAGCTTCCTACCATCTCGTACAAGCGGTCACATCCCGAGACCCTGTATTCTCGAAAGGCTGAGGCCCGAGATATTTCGAGACCTCGATCGTCTTGGGGCCGATCGCCACCCATCAAGCACTAAACCCTTCAAGAGGGTCCTCGGCTGGCTGCGGCAGAATGTGTTCCTTTTTTACGTTCTCTTCCTCCACCCTCCGGCATTGGAATGGCCGAGCCGGTAACATACCGGTGCAACTCTTTGCCCCCTGGGTCACTTCTGAGGCTGAAGCCGATATCATTTGAACTGTTAAAGGGTCAATGGGGGAAAAGAGACACCCCCGTGTCGTGGAGGAAATGCCACTTTGTACAGTTACTGACTCGACTGGAATCTCGTCGATCGTAAAAGCGGCCGACTCCTCAAACGATCAAAGGTTTGAGCAAGGCCTAGAAACAACCCCCGGGTTCGGGAGGATCTTGGGTACCTCCGGAGTATTTCGCTGTTGACATGCCTCCGATCCCGAAGATGCGCGACTGTTGCAACGGAACATGAACAGCGTGTGCGCTGATCCTCCACCGGTCCAAATGTAGCGCCTGGGTCCATCAACCACCACGGACGTCAAGCCCGACCACAATGATCCCGTCGTCGTATTCCAAGCTTGGCCCCCTCCTCCTTTTAGCACCCCGCTATTTCCAGTACCTGATCTCCCATGGTTCATCTTGTTCTGGGCGCCTAGAATGATGTCCTGCGACCCTGGGAGGTTACGAAGGATTGCGAACAGTGCCTTGCTCCTCCTTTCCCCTTTCAGACTCCCCCACCATCATGTTCTTTCCCAATTAAGCCGCCTTTCATGTCTCTTTTTTAATCGAGAGAGAGAGAGAGAGAGAGAGAGAGAGAGAGAGAGAGAGAGAGAGAGAGAGAGATAGAGAAGGGATCATCTTGGTCTCTTTTCCTCCGATTTTATTGAGGGATTTTAACAAAGCTGAGGAGAGGGCGTAGCTTGATTCTAGCAATAAAACAAGCTTTAGACGAGAAACTCGGCTGTCGAGGTCAAAAGAAGGCAAGCTTAACGAGGGCTGAGCGACAACCTTGCTCTCGTCCTCAACCAACACGTTTCAATGGAGGGGCACGAAAGTGTGGTTCACGAATCCCCATTTGATCCAAGCGTGATGCCACTGCAACGAAAGAGGGTGGAAATGCGCCGAAAACGTGCAAAGACCTTGCCCCCTCTCGGAACCGGGGAAAACGGCTTCAGACCAGAAATGTCATGGCCACTTTCACTGCCGGTCAAATCATCCGATACCTAGTGCAGTTTGATCGATGTCTATTTCTTTTTTTTTCTTGCCCCCTGTTTCTCGTCCATTGAAGAGAAGACGACAAAGTTGGAGATATGAATATGTGCCGTACTGTTACTATGGAAGATGCTAATGCCGAAAGCCTAGTCCCTTCGAACCCGGCTTCGCTAACTAGCGCTCGTGGGGATGGGGGCGTGGGAGCTTTGTTTCGAACATATTTCACCTTCTTCCTTTTTTTTCCTTCCCCCTCTCCCCGAGTCGCCGTTTCGAGGGTAAGGCCCGGGTTGTCGGCTACATTGGAGTTGCAAAAGCCTGGTTTAAGCCTTCATGTTTGCCAGGCCAAGAATGGAGGAGACACCAACAAAAGGACCACGGTTGAGCTTTAGCCTCCAGCCGAAAGACCAAAGATAAAAAGACAAAAAGACAACATAAAAGGCAGCATAGAAAGCCAAGGATGGGAAGATCCTTCCCCGGACAAGGGGAGGCAAGGGCCCCTCCGGTGGTCGACCTTGGAAGTCGAACAAGATGAATAAATCGGAAGGCGGGTTGGCGTTGGATCGGGGCCTGCGCGCGGGGCTAGATCACTCGGAAAAGCAAAACACCCGCTGCAGCAGAGATCTCGAGGACAATCCCGGTGACAGCATGCTGCACCAAGCTCAATGCGCGTTCATCTCCACGGTGCCCCCCAAAAGGAGGGCTCTTCGTCACCGTACGGAGCTTATGCTACACTACACTACGTAAAACAGAATCGCCGTGCTTCCGCCAACGTCCGCCCACGGTGAAGCTCCCGAGCATATGCGTATGCAGCGCGGATTCCATGTACGCCGAGGCTGCGCAAAACCTCCGGCTGTGTCAGTTGTCGTTTGGTTTGCCCGGCGCTGCATATCTCGATCCTTGGTTAACCACCACATGGCTAAAATGTCATTGTGGATACGATGCCGCTGAACCGGAAGGTCCAAGGTCCACCAAGGGCGGGGGCTCATGGAAGCTGCACGAGAAAAGGAAGAAAGGGGGAAAAGGTAGTCCACAAGGCCCGAGGTCGTCTCTCGCCCCAAACAAGCATGGTTCCTGACAAAGATATATTGGGGGCCTTGTTGAGAATGTGGGCATTGCTCAAGAAATAGATGAAGTTTGCAATTATGTACGCCCAAGTCATATATATCCAACCCGCGATGAACTAATGAACTTCCTAATTTGGGACCTCTGCGCTGCACGGCCGAGCTCTTCTACCTGTATCTGCCGGCAATCGTTTCATTTGGGATGCTGGACTTTGCCCGTTGAGGTCGATTTTTCTTACAACCTCTGGTTTTCTGGTTCGCCTACCTGTCGGGCGGACAGCGGCGAGGCAACCGTGGCTCCAGAAGGGCAAGTGAGATGATGCAGCCAACAACCTTTTTTTTTTTTCTCTTTTTCATTTCGTCCCCCGAGCGCGCGCATGCGCGTGCAGGCAAGACAAACGATGGGAGCCTTTCGGCTGGGCCCGGGGCTGAGACGGGGGAGGAGATTGTGGTTCTGCATGGCCACCACCTCAACCCTTGGGTGATGGAAGAAAGATTGATGACTCTGACGACAGGAACTCGCAAGAAAAAGAAAAGAAAAGAAAGCAAAAACCGATGTAGTATACTTGTAGCTGGATCCGCTCCACGGTCGCCTCTGGCAGGGGAGGAACAGGTACAGATTGCGGACGAACTCTGGAGGAACCGAACGTCCTCTAACCATCGCTACCAAGACCTCTCATGGAGGTGGAAAGTGACAGGGTGCCGGATGACGGAGGCTGGGGCGAGGTAAAGAACTGTCCTGCATCATGATCATCTACTCGGGACGTCTATTGAGACGCCTTACTGCTTATTGCTCTCACACCGGGGTTAAGAAGAGACTCCTCAGAGGTCGCTCGCTAATACAGTAACAATACAAAACGGAAGTTTCTTCGCACTTTCCATCTCGAACAGAGACAGAGGGATTGATGCAAGGAGAAAGGGAATATCAAGAGCGGATAACGCCGCTAGCTTTTCGCAGCAGCCCAGAAGATGAGAGCAGTCGATGAGAGAGCCTGGATTTGGTCTTTTTAGTTTTACTTTTGGTTGTACAGGCGTCTAAAAGTCCTCTGGGGTCTGGCCGCAGCTCCAATCTTGGTTGGGAGAGTGGTGCTAGGGGTGGACCTTGGTGCAGCTCACGACTTGAGGAATCAGGACCGTCACGGGATTCGTAATCTATATGTCTGCTGAACGAATGCATGCCACTGAGTGAATAAAACAACGAAAGCCATTGCTCAGCCGTGTATTAGGACCTCAAACAAAGCAAAGAGTGGATGTGTTGAGTCCCAGCTGCCCTTTTCAGGCAGCTGGATATTTGGAAGCCCGATTCTTGGCCTTGCCTCCGCAAAGACCAGTGACAAGGTACAAGTCGGAAAAGCCGGTCCAAAACGAACCCAAATGAAGCTTAAACCGCGAATTTAGCATGTTACAGAATAGAGCCTGGAGGAGGGGAAAAGAGAAAAAGGAACGCCCCCTCCCCCAGCTAAGAACGAATGGATCTCGGCCGCAGGCTCGAGGGCGGGTTTTGCCCAGTTTTGAGTCGCTGGGTGCCAAAAGTCGAATTAACGCTCGGGCATGAATACAGGGTGCCGTAATTTGTGGCGTTCTTCCCAACTGCTTCTCGACTTGTTCTCGTCTCTTGATCTGCGCTCATCGATCTTGCTCATTGGTAGCGTAACGAAGAAAATGGTTCCATTCCGCGTCTAAGACGCCCCAGAGAGGGCCACGGTGAGCGACATGACCCAAGAGGAAAACGCCTCGGTCCTTGACCGCCCCTTGCCTCCTGCGCTGGGAGAGATTGATGCAATCTTCTTTTTTTTTTTTTTTGTGGTGAGTGATTGGGTTTCACACACGCTGGGCAAGGTAAGACGGTTTGATAAGACGACATTGGCTGTTCGTCCAGAGCCAAAGGGAGTGAAAGGCTGAGTCGATGCCGGTTGGGAAAATCCTCCTCGGAACACGCATCGATTGGGCAACCTGCGAGGGAAACTCTCTTGCAATTCAGCCAAGGGCGAGGGTGCGGAATCTTCCTCCACTCTACCCCCTGTCGTCTCGAATCGTCAAGGCTGCTGAAGCCCACCTTTTCTGTTTCTTTCTTTTTTTTTTCATGAGGTTCGCGACTTTTTACCCCGCCCTATCGCGTCTGACGCGTGTAAGAGAAGAACTTGAATCAGGGATACGTGATCAACTCTGCGACCGTGACATCCTATTCGTCCGGTGTTCGCGCCCCGGTGCGGGCTCTTCTATGCATAGCGTAACATTGGGCAATCTACTTTTATATTTCTCTTCAGTTTTTGGTTCTTTTTTCCCTTCTCTTCTCTTTTTCTTTTTCTTTTTCTTTTTCTTTTTCTCTTTTCCCCCTCCCTCTCCCTCCCTTGCAACTTGAGGTCTCTTTCCTTCTCGCTTCCTGCCTCTACCTTTCGAGTTTCAGACTTGGGAAACCGACATCTTTCTGTACAATGATACACGAAAGGACCCATGGATGTCTGTTGAGGGTGGCGCCAGGTATGTCCATAACGGGCATGGCTTGAGGGGTAGCAGGTCTCGAAAACTTGCATCGTCTTGCTCAACTCCCCAAGCTCGATAGAAGAAACCAAAGGGAGGGTGGCCAGATTTGATCGAATCGTCCCCACCTTAAGCTCGGTCAGGTCGTTGCTCCATTGAGTATATTTCACGAGTCCTGGATGATAATTCCTTGCTTTTTCGGGCCTCTACAAGGCTCAGCTCAACTTGGGCCGAGTCTTGCGCGCCCCTCGATCCACAACTGAGACGTATTTTCCAATTGTAACCTCAAGTGTTATTATTTCTCCCTCTTGAAGAATTCAAGTATTATCTCTTGGAACTTCCATTCGGCAAGGAACATTGAAAGCAGCGCAAGCAGGCTTTCTCGTCCTGCGGAGGCCCCATGCCTATCCATTCACCAATGAAACAGCCGGAGAGCTCAAAGCCCTCCAACTCCGTCAGCTTTGCTACCCCAGTTCCAAGGATATCCCTTAACCTGGCCTTGGAAATATCGGCTTTCGAGTAGGCCCGGGCAAGTACTCCGTCCACTGTGGTGAGATGGGGTTGCACTCCATTGTTTGCGTAGTACTTGGTAGTCGTCCTAATCTGGGACACCTCTCCTCCTGAAGCCAGTGACTCTGCGGGCTAACGGGCGAGAAGGGGCTCAGCACCTCCTTGTGAAAAGGCGTCGCCGATCAATTCGTTTCTGTGCAGCCCAGGGGTCCCCCATACCATTAATAGAGCCTATAACAGGCTCTTAATGCCACTGAATAAGTCTCGATTTGACCTGGTCTCCCGAGAAGAGTGGGACCTTCCAAAAGGGAGGCACGCTCGATCAAATTTTATCTCTGATCGTATTATTGACTTCACCGAGTCGGAAAAACCCGTATTACAAGGAGTCCTATCAGAGATACTCTTAGGACAAAACTGGGAACGTCGATAATACCGAAAGAATTTGGCGTTGCTGCTTTCAACTCCCAGAACCGTTGAAGTTCAACGGCATGGGGTGGCGCTAACTTGGGAAGCTTAGCCTCTGCAGCTGGATTTCGGCACCTGTCACGACCCGACAGACTGGTCCGTGCAAGGATCAACTTTTCCCCAGCATGCGGCCTCAGGACGTCAACGGAGACTGAACACTGCCCTCTATTGAGCCCCAAATTTTGGCGGACAGCCCCTGGGGTTCAGAACGGCTCAAGGGCCCCCTGGTGCCGGTGGCCCCTCCATTTTGATCACGTGATGGTGCCGAAATCCAGAGCCCCGCGGCCGATCGAGAGAATCTCGTGGGGTTTGTGAATTGATATTGAAGGAGCAAGGCGAGATATCAGAATCCCTACAATCGAACCCGGTCTGTCAATTCAAAGTTTTGTAAAGTTGTATCCGAATTGGTCCTAGGCCGGTCCATATTCTTGGCTGGGAAAAAGGCATCTCAACGCCACTGAGCTCGGGAACCCCTCATTACGTTCAGTTTATATCTTAGACCCTCCCGGTCTTTCTCAAAGTCATCATGGAGACGGAGATTCGAAGCGTCATTCCAAATATCGATCCGGTCATTTCGGAGTACTCCGTGGGCTTCCTCACTCATGCCTCAACCGTCTGGTCCGAGGAGGATGAGGCTACTGATTCCTCTCCTCTCGTGGATGCCGCGGAGGTCGTTGCGGAGCTTCTGATATCGGCTTCGGGACAATCTACCCCTGCCGTAGAAGCTAAGATCAAAGCCCTAGTCGATAAGTGGGTGGACAAGTATGCCGCGGCCAACGGAAGCGAGCGGCGTGGGCCCTCTACTGCTCGAAGACTCGACCAGACCATCCAGGTCAGCGCGCAGCGGAATATGTCTTCTACCCTCGCTGTTTCCACCGGCGGCGTTGATCTTGAGTCCGCCAATGCTCGAAAGGTCGAGTCTAAGGTGGATAGGAAGAAACTCGAAAAGGCCGAAAGGAAGATTGCGGCTAAGCAGCAAAAGAAGACGTTCAAGACTGTAGAGTACGAGGCTTCTCGACTCCTCAACCAGCCTGAGATGACGCAGTCTTACGAGGAGTTTTACATGGCCGTCAACCCTCTACAGTTGGGCTCAAGCCAGGGCGCGAGCAAGTCCAAGGACATCAAACTTGATAATATCGATGTCTCCATTGGTGGCCTTAGGATCCTCACAGATACAAACCTTACCCTCGCACACGGCCACAGGTATGGTCTTGTGGGTAACAACGGTATCGGTAAATCTACTTTGCTTCGTGCTCTGTCAAAGCGAGAGCTTCCGATTCCCACACACATTTCCATTCTTCACGTCGAGCAAGAGGTATGATCCTTGTCCAACTATGAATCTACACTAGGAGTCGCTCGTTGCTAACGAAATCTAGATTACTGGCGACGACACGCCGGCGCTCAAGCCGTGCTCGACGCCGATGTGTGGAGAAAGGTGCTGCTTCGAGAGCAAGGTGTAAGTTTTCAGTAGCCCGACTTCCCTCTCCTGCTTATATCACTTGCTTACGCTACTCTTGCTTTCTAGGAACTCAGTGGCCGTCTCGCCGAGATCGAGAAGGAGCGCGCGCCTTTGGCAGACACATCGACCGATGCTGCTAGGCTAGATCGGGACCGAGACACGCTGGATCAGAAGCTCGGCGACATCCAGGCAAAGCTCGCAGAGATGGAGTCGGACAAAGCGGAACCAAGGGCTGCCAGTATTCTTGCCGGTCTCGGTTTCTCTGCAGAGCGACAGCAATTTGCCACCAAGACCTTCTCTGGTGGTTGGAGGATGCGTTTGGCCCTGGCGAGAGCACTTTTCTGCGAACCCGATCTCCTCCTGCTCGACGAACCGTCCAACATGTTGGACGTCCCCTCGATTACCTTCCTGTCAAACTACCTTCAAACATACCCCAACACCGTCCTTGTCGTCAGTCACGACAGAGCATTCCTCAACGAAGTGGCTACCGACATTGTTCACCAACACTCGATGCGACTTGACTACTACAGGGGAGCTAACTTCGATACCTTCTACGCCACCAAGGAGGAGCGCAAGAAGTCCGCAAAGCGCGAATACGAGAAGCAAATGGCAGAGCGTGCTCATCTCCAGACGTTTATCGACAAGTTCAGGTACAATGCTGCCAAATCCTCGGAAGCCCAATCGCGTATCAAGAAACTTGAGCGTATGCCGGTTCTGGAGGCTCCCGAGACGGAATACAGCGTCCACTTCCAGTTCCCCGAGGTTGAAAAGCTATCTCCCCGATCGTACAAATGTCCGAGGTCACGTTTGGCTACTCAAAGGACAATATATTACTCAAGAATGTTGATTTGGACGTACAACTGGATTCGCGAATCGGTATCGTCGGTCCCAACGGCGCGGGTAAGACGACGGCGCTGAAGCTCTTGATCGGAAAGCTTTCGCCCCTCTCCGGACTCATGTCACAGCACTCTAGGCTGCGGATAGGGTTTTTCGCCCAGCACCACGTGGATGCCCTTGACTTGACTACGAGCGCGGTCTCCTTCATGGCCAAGACCTATCCCGGAAAGACGGACGAAGAATACCGAAGACAGCTTGGTGCGTTTGGCATCACCGGAACAACGGGTCTTCAGAAGATGGGCCTGCTTTCCGGAGGTCAAAAGTCGCGTGTTGCATTTGCATGCTTGGCTCTTACTAACCCCCACATCCTGGTTCTCGACGAACCTTCTAACCATCTGGATATTGAAGCTATGGACGCTCTCGCGGAAGCCCTAAAGAACTTCGAGGGTGGTGTGGTGATGGTTTCTCACGACGTAACATTGCTCCAGAACGTCTGCACGTCACTCTGGGTGTGCGACGATGGAACAATTGAACACTTCCCAGGAGACGTAAACGAGTACAAGAAGAGGATCACAGCGCAGGCGGATGCTGCGGGTGTTGTGAAGAAGCATTAGGGGATATGAGTGCATAGATGAATACAAAAGAATTGACATTCCTCTAGAGAGTTCTATCAACACAAAATCTCCAACTCTACGTGAGGTGTAGTAACACAAATGGCCCTCTTCCTCATATTTGCCTGCGGCAAGTGTAGAGGGCGTCTCCAACCTTGAAAAGATCACAGCGGCGTCAGGCGGATGACAATCGTAGCCTCTACCATCACCTTCTCAACTGGAGTATTAACCATTGGATCGAAGGGACAAGGGGAGTGAACCATCGCCGAGCAGATGTGAGAGGGACGTTCTTCCTTGATAAGAAAAGCTGGAAGCTCATCTCCCTGTCCCGCCTGTTGACCAGACATCTCCAGGGGGCCTGGAGAAGAAGATGGCCGCCAGCAGCTGTGCACAACTGTTCACCGCTCCCTGACCACCATTCCCCCACATTCAATGTTCCTCAGGGCCAGGGATCCGGGATGGCCAACCAATAGTGGGACGGAAAAGAGCGCTAGGTATTCTGATAGGCAGTGATCTTTCGAGAATTAAGATTGGTTGTAATAAATCAAAGGTGCCGATGGGTGAGTTGGTCTCTCTCAATCAGCGCACACGGATCGCTGTGTCCTGACACCTCAACGGGTACGTATTTCAATGCTCCCCACTGCTCGGGACGCCTCTCTCGGCCCCTTTTCCTTCATTCTGGTCCCACGAATTTCCCATGAATGTAATATGCCTTGTGTCAAGACGTGTCGTCCCGTGGCTTCCCGTGATGTTGAGGAGGATTGGCTGCCACGGGCTGGTTTCTGGCCAAGGCTGTCACCCTCAAACCCTTTTTTTCAGGTGAAATAAAAAAATCCCCCACTGGTCTTGGTTTGTTGGCAGGCCAGGGTTTCTCGCAGGGGACCGCCAGCGAACTGAGCAGGTGCCTGGCACAAGGGTTCAAGCTCCTTCTGTGCCAATTACGATGGAGATAGCGTGGGGCACGGGCCACGAGTAGTAAACAAGCGGGGTACCGGTGGGTACGGAGCTTTACGGGGACACCAGTGGGTTGGCATTGGGTGAGGTGGTTCGGGCAGCGTACCCAAAAGTGTCATTTTTGCTCGTCCCTCCCACGACGTCTGAGGGTGTCTTGCCTCGTGGTTGCATCCACTGATCTCGAATTTCGGCTTTGGGAGTGCCTCCCTCGCTCTTTCGAGGAGGCGGGGAGGAGGAGGAGGAGCCCGGCCATGGTTTCTTCAGACCTCGTTACTCTTCGAAGAGGGAAGGAGACCTTGAGAGCCGTATTCGATGATACATGTAGAGATAGAGAAGGAGAAGGGGAGAGGGAGAGCGGTCTATCGCCACATCTGCCGGTATCCCCTGACGCCTGCTCAAGGTACCAGATCAGTGACCTGAAGAGGATCCAGGGATCGCTGCTTCGAAAAAGTGTAATCTACTGGCTGAAATCCATGGCTGGATGAGGTGGTCGAGCTCACCAGTGGCTCCTAGGCTAGGCCCAAAGTCTTCAGTGCTCCATCAGTTGGACCTTCCCGGCCGCACACCCTCTTTTGATTTGCTCCAGGTACCTTACATAGCGTACCGTAACCCACAACTGGTTGACAAGCCCAGCACGCCCACAGCAGGTCCCTCCCCCCTTCTCCCCTCCCCTGTGGCGGTGAACAATTTCATCTTCAACCCCAAACAAAAAATCAACAAATTTCTACCCTCATCTCTAGACCTCCTGAAGCCAAACACACTCCTCCACCCTCCTCCCCCTTCTTCTCCCAACGACCATTCTGTCCGCCTTTCCCAAACCTCCCCAGGCGAACTCACCGCGAGAGCTGCATATCATCAGCTCCCATTCCTCCTTTCTTTGCACTCTTATCCAACACACCTTTGCTCTTCATAGGAGTAGGAACACAAAGAACCGCAAACATGCGCGAGATCGTAAGTCAAGTCTCCTTACCTCCCAGTCCTTGAACCCACGCCTTCGGAACCGAGGCCTATCTGTTGGCCTTCCCCCTCTTATCTTCATCCAATGTGTACCACGATATCTGCTTTTGGAGACTGCTGCAAGGGTTTCTTTTGCATTCAAGATTATCAGCCGATGTCTTGTGGGATCTGTGGTGCGGTGTTGTTGGGTGCGTATGCGACGCGTTGAAGCTTGCCTCCTTTCACCGGCTTCTGCACTTAACAACCCCGCCCACGAGACATCGAGACACGCAGCTTGAAGAAATGCAGCCTCACCCATCAAAACATCCAATCGTCAAAAATTTGATTGCTAACGTATTTTTCTTTTTTGCTTGTGGACAGGTCCATCTTCAAACCGGCCAGTGCGTAAGTGAAATCCCCCTCGACCCTTTTGGACCCCTTGTTGCTTCTCTACCCTTTTTGGGAGATGATCCTGTTTGCGGGGCTAACATTTTCCCCCTTTCCTAGGGAAACCAAATTGGTGCTGCCTTCTGGTGTGTAAACCCATCAACGAGACCCCGCGACCACGCACCGAATGCGATTACAATTATCATCGGAAAATTATGTTTAATCGACTGTTTACTTACGCATTTTTAGGCAAACCATTTCTGGCGAGCACGGTCTTGATAGCAATGGCGTGTATGGCTTCCATTCCCCCACCCGCCTTTTCCTCTACCGGACACATTGGGCTGCAATTTGTCCGTCTCTGTGATGTAAACTAATTTTTTCCCGACAATCTATAGTTACAACGGTACTTCAGAGCTCCAGCTCGAGCGTATGAGCGTCTACTTCAATGAGGTACGTTTTTTGCTGCCT
This sequence comes from Parascedosporium putredinis, assembly GCA_949357655.1. NCBI lineage: Eukaryota > Fungi > Ascomycota > Sordariomycetes > Microascales > Microascaceae > Parascedosporium > Parascedosporium putredinis. The sequence goes on along the minus strand of CASHTG010000020.1, from coordinate 138,872 downwards.
ATCACACGGCTGGGCGGGAAACCGCGCGAATGCAATGCCGGGCTACAGCCACCAATACCGCCTGCGAAATTTAGCTGACGTCTTACGTTGATCAATGACAGGCTTCCGGCAACAAGTACGTTCCTCGCGCCGTCCTCGTAGATCTTGAGCCTGGTACCATGGACGCCGTCCGTGCCGGCCCCTTCGGTCAGCTCTTCCGTCCCGACAACTTCGTTTTCGGTCAGTCCGGTGCTGGCAACAACTGGGCCAAGGGTCATTACACTGAGGGTGCCGAGCTTGTCGACCAGGTCCTCGACGTCGTCCGTCGCGAGGCGGAAGGCTGCGACTGCCTTCAGGGTTTCCAGATCACTCACTCTCTTGGTGGTGGTACCGGTGCCGGTATGGGTACTCTCTTGATCTCCAAGATTCGCGAGGAGTTCCCCGACAGGATGATGGCCACTTTCTCCGTCGTCCCCTCCCCCAAGGTCTCCGACACCGTCGTCGAGCCCTACAACGCCACTCTCTCCGTCCATCAGCTCGTTGAGAACTCCGATGAGACCTTCTGCATTGACAACGAGGCTCTCTACGATATTTGCATGCGCACCCTCAAGCTGTCTCACCCCTCGTACGGTGATCTCAACCACTTGATCTCTGTCGTCATGTCTGGTGTTACTACCTGTCTTCGCTTCCCTGGTCAGCTCAACTCTGACCTGCGAAAGATCGCCGTCAACATGGTTCCTTTCCCTCGTCTGCACTTCTTCATGGTTGGCTTCGCCCTCTTACTAGCCGTGGCGCCTACTCTTTCCGTGCCGTCAGCGTGCCCGAGTTGACCCAGCAGATGTTCGACCCCAAGAACATGATGGCTGCCTCTGACTTCCGTAACGGCCGATACCTCACCTGCTGTGCCATCTTGTGAGTCCCCTCTTCCCCCATGTCATTTTATTTACTTGGCTTTCCAGTCCCTATCCTTTGGCTGCTTGTTCTTTTTTTTTTTCTCAAGGCCGTCGTCTCCCTGTTCATTCAGTATGCTAACAGTTTTGTGTCTCGTAGCCGTGGTAAGCTCGCCATGAAGGAGGTCGAGGACCAGATGCGCAGCGTCCAGAGCAAGAACTCTTCGTACTTCGTTGAGTGGATCCCCAACAACGTGCAGACCGCCCTCTGCTCCATTCCTCCTCGTGGCCTCAAGATGTCGTCTACCTTCCTCGGAAACTCGACGGCGATCCAGGAGCTCTTCAAGCGTATCGGCGAGCAGTTCACCCTCATGTTCCGTCGCAAGGCTTTCTTGCATTGGTACACTGGTGAGGGTATGGACGAGATGGAGTTCACTGAGGCCGAGTCCAACATGAACGATCTCGTCTCCGAGTACCAGCAATACCAGGATGCTGGTATTGATGAGGAGGAGGAGGAGTACGAGGAGGAGGTTCCCTTGAGGAGGAGTAATTGAAACGTCACGCCCTACACAATGCTAACGCTATACCTTTTGTCCGCCGGAAGAAAAAAGTCCAGTCGTATTTCGCAGATTGCGGACTTTCTCCAGTTTTTGTTTTTCAGCTCAGTTTGGGGTTGTGGTAATTGCCGGAAAAAGGGGGTTCTAGATATACCTCGTGTGCGTGGTAGTGTCCGTCGTCGGCTTACGAATTTACTGCGTGATGCCTTTCAATACAAACCCATTCATCCCTGTAATTAGCAAGTCCATAGATTGGCCCGGCTTTCCATTCGCTTTTTTGTTGCTACGACTATAAACATATTCTAATTCTGCAATTTTTCTCTTCTTTCGCTCTTCGCCTGATTACAATATAATTACTAGCGGGGGTGCTGCTGGTTGCATCGGCCGAGCTTTCTGTGAGTTAATAAATGATACACCATCCGAAGATGTCGGTCGTGCCTTGCACCGGCTCGGTCAACGGCGTCCCGTGTGGGGCCAAACCCCTGGCGGACCTCTCGAGGTCGCGGTACTCCTTGATTGCCCCTGATGTGGTGTAAAGATAGTGCACAGTACAACTGCCATGCGTTAACTCGAAGCTTTTTTTCTTTGCTAGTACTCTCAGACAAAGTAGCCCAAGGAGTATAACGTGTTGGAACATGGAACAAAAAACCCTCTGAGGTGACGTGAAGTCCACCTGAATCACGTGAGGATGACTAAGCGGAACTGGCTTCGAACTTAGCTGACAAGCGCGGTTGGATCAACTGGACTGGAGCTTTCCGAATTGGCAGTCGATGAATGGTCAATTTTTCTTGAATTTTTCCTAGGAGGTCCAGAGCAGTGAGAATTCAAGATCGCGACAACACCATAAACCGCCGACACCAGGCCAGTCCCTTCCTCGAGAGCACAACAGGGTACCACCCACCGGAAGCTTCTGGAGAGGGCGCAAGGAGGGCTGAACGACACCGCTCTCTCACTATCATCCCCCTTTCCCCTTCCACTATAACAGAAGTACCGAGTTCGGCGCGAGAGCAATGTCGAGCCTATTTCCTAGCCGGACAGTGCTCGCGGCGCGAGGTGTCTTTACGAGCAGCGGCGCGGGCAGCGCGCGGGCGAGGCTAGCCGTCGCGACGGCGCCGGGCGTGCAGGGACAACAGGGAACCGCGTCGGGGCAGCTACGGACCCCCGTGGGTCAACGGCAGTTTTCGGCGACGACGGGGCTGCGGTCGAAGCTTGGCAGGACGCCCATCACGGTGCCGCCGGGTGTGGATGTCAAGGTTGGGGAGCCGTGGGTTAAGAAGGATCTGACGACGTATTTGAAGACTGTGAAGAAGACGGTAACGATTGAGGGACCTTTGGGTACGTTTCCCGCCCTCTTTTTTCTTTCTTTTATTCTTTCAACCCTCTTCCCTTGCTCTGCTTGGGTAATTCAGGAAGCTATGAAAAATGTGGGACATTGGTGGGCTAACGCAGCGGTGATGTTTTTCTGGTGTATAGGCAAGATTGAGTACGATGTGCCAGACTTTGTCAAAATCGAAATCGATCCGATAGAGCGGAAAGCGATGCTCAGCGTAGAGGATACGACCATCAAGCAGCAGCGCGAGATGTGGGGTGAGTTGAACACGAAACGGGTCCTTTTTTCTTCTTCTTCTTTTCCCGCCTACCCCGGGGCAGACCCTCTAGCTCCTTCGCTTGTTCCCACGTAGGTTAAGCTGCTAACTTTGGATTGGTGGGGTGACTTAGGCACGACATGGGCATACATCAACCGTCACATTGCAGGCGTATCCGAAGGGCACACGGCGGTGCTCCGTCTCGTGGGTATCGGCTACCGAGCGGCTGTCGAAGATCGACCCAAGGAAGCCAAATATCCGGGCCAGAAGACGCTGACGATGAAGCTCGGCTACACGCACCCGGTGGAGCTGGGCGTGCCCAAGGGCGTGACGGCGTCGACGCCGAATCCTACGAGAATCCTCCTGGAGGGCATCAACCGCGAGGAGGTCATGTCGTTTGCGGGCAAGATCCGGGAGTGGAGGAAGCCGGAACCATACAAGGGCAAGGGCGTGTTTATCAACGACGAGACGATCAAGTTGAAGCAGAAGAAGATCAAATAAACTGGCGGTCCTTTGTTTCCCCATGGTCTTGGGGTGGGCTGGTTCTTTGGGCGATGGGGGCAGAGACTTGGGGATATACATCGTTATATGACCTTGTCCTGGCTCCTTTCCCACCCAACTTGGCTCTGGTGTTCCTTTTTCTTCCCCTCTATCCCGCGAATAGTTACCGCTGGGAAAGAGGGAAAAGGCGGGGAGACAAGTCTGCAGAGGAAGGGGGGTGATGGTGAGGTGGTGCAGTGTGGACTATGGCGTGCTTGGCCTTGGAGGGGCTGAGAGGTGTGTACGTTTAGGGAAATGTATGTTCCAATCTACTCATAGATGTATGACTCTAGGCTCTGTATAGAACATTGAAAGACTTGCAATTACGGAAAAGATCCGAAAAGGCTCGAGAGAATCCCCTCTAAATTTGAAGATCCTCCCTTTGCGTGCTATGTATCATTTGATTGATGGATCGTTTCAAGTATAAGTAATTCGGAGGTGTTTTCCGGCGGATGCGTCTTTATTTTGGCTTGTTATTTTCTCTCAAATTAAGGAAAGAAAGGAGGAAGTTAGGCCCTGGAATATAAAGATATCTAGTGGCGATAGATCGATAGATGTGTGGTGACCTCCAGTACATCAAGCAATGCAATGCACCATTCGAGGTGTTCCGAAGGTTGTGCCTGCATGCGGTTCGGGCCCGTGTCGCGCGACAAGGCTGAACAAGGCTCGGAAATGTTCAATTTTTAGCTTCCTTTTCCCAACTATTTTTCCCACTCAATCCTTCAATGTTCTTTCACCCAACACAACACAACAACCCGAAAAAACACAAAGAGCCCACGAGATCAAAGCGAAAAAGGAATCCCTCTATTCTAGGATCCCGCGCTTCCACACATTACCATCCTAGCTCTTCGTTGTCGGGGATCCTAAGCTCTCTGCTATCGAGGAAAGCCCCTACGGAACGCGCCTGTTCTTTTTGAACACCAAGATCTACAAGGGGAAAAGAATCAAAAAAGATTCGTGCGCAGCCCACCCGAGGACACCCTCGTCCACGAGCCATCGGAACGAAACAAAAACAGGAAGCCCAAACAGGAAGAAGACACCAAGCCAAGACGACCACCTCCGTCCCGATCCAAGATGCCTCAGCTCCGCTCCCTCTACCGCTCCCTCCTCCGCGAACTACCCCCGCTCCCTGCTCACCACCCCGCGCTCCCCTCCACCACCGCCTCCGCGAAGCCTTTGCGCCCTCGTCGACGTCTTCGGCCCCCGACCGGGCCGCGTCCCGCCTGGACCCCCACCTCGCCGAGCAGCTCTCCGTCTACCTCCGCGCCCAGCGGACCTACGGACAGCTCCTGGAGCGTTACAACCCCGGCATGAACATGGAGCAGGACGAGAGGGTGCGCCTGACCGCCAGGAAGGTCGGCATGGACCTACCCGTCGAGTTTAACGTCGGGGGTCGGAGAGGTGATGCGGCTTAAGAAAAACCTGGAGAAGAACTAGAGAAGGAATGAGAAAACAAAATAATATGGGTGGGGGTTGACTTGCGAGCTTGACATTCGCCCATCGTGGAAGAGGCGGTGGGCCTTTTTCTCACACATGGCCTTGCCTTGTCTGCTCAGTGACGTGCTCTTCATGATCGCGGGTGAACGCTTAACATCTCGAGCGAATACACCAAAGCTACCCCATCCAGCAGCGAGATCTAGGTTCCGATATCACGAGCTTCGTTGCGGTGGGAAAGGGTCGCCCGGATACTTGTAATAAAAGTTTTATGTATAAAGTAAAAATATATATATCGGGAAACCCATCCCGTTTGCTTCCTGTATTCCAACCAGCAGTCATCTAGACAGAACATTCACTGAAAGCTATTGACATCCACCCCTGTGAGGCAAGGGTGTCTGGCAAGCCTTCGATCCCACACTGCCGCTGGCTTTTGCGTAGCTTTCCTCGGCATTACCGCCATTGAAAATCTTCTTTAACATTCCCATGGTGAGTTGCTTAGTTGCGTTAGTTGCTGGAGCCGACTTCGACTTCTTCTTTTTCTTTGTGGCAATGTAAGAGAGTGTTCATTTCCATTCTGAGATCTTCTATTGCAATGGCCATGTCCCAAAGTTGTAGCAAGTCCTCTCTTAAAGGGAATGAACCCAAGAAGGGAAGGAACCAAAAAGAAAAACCCCCAAAAAGGCGTTGGCCTGCCTCAAATATGTACAAGCAAATTAAATAGTAAACAGAAGCTATGAGACATGAACAACATTGAGATAGACTCCCAACATCCAGGGACTCCTTTGAAGAGGTCACAGCCGAGATCTAAGCCACCGGACACCGAGAAGGGTGTATCGGTCAAGAGCATAGGAAAAAGAAAAGTACAAATATAAAAGGAAGTGAACGCATCAGGGGTATCTTCGTTATTGATATCAGTCAGTTCCAAGGAGTGGTTGTTGAAGGATGCAGACCGGGAAGCCATGAAGGAAGACAGATAATAAGCAGAATAAGAAAAGTAAAATAGGAGTAGGACGCCGTTTCCGGGGACGAGGGAGAGGGATAGATGGCCAAGATATCAACGTACGGCCGTGTCGCTGATTTTGGGGAAGAGGGTTAGTAACGCGCACAAGGCGTCCCTCAACCGCAAGGATGTTATTTCGCTTTTATGCGACACCGACACCGTCTTCTTCCAACTGCTCATCCCATCCCCCGGTCTCGAGAAGCCAGCCTCCGACTCTCTCTTTGACGTGCTTGATAGCTTCGCCTAGGGACTCAGTCCACTGATCCTGAACGACGCGGACCTTTTCTTTTAGATCTTCCGTCAGCTTTTGGCTGGCCGCTTCTTTGGTCTGTCTTGCCCGGGATTCCCGGTCGCCGTTCGGGAGCGGGTTGCCGTCTTCATCCACCTCAGCCTCAATGACTTTGACCTTGGCGTGGGTGACGGCCTCACGCACCTCATGCAAGAGACAGAGGAGGTTCGTTTGCGACTCGATGAATTGATACGTGCTCTTCTCGGCGTGCAAGACAAGACTAAACAGATATTGCAAAGGGTGGTCGCGGTATGACGGGTTCTCCTCGTATTCGTCCGCCGGGATCTGCACGCGGAACCCGGCAAGGTTGCTCGGGATGCGTTCCAAGAGTCGGCTGATATTAGGGGCAATGTCCCAAAGGCCGACAACTGTACCTCGACGCCGCGAGATACGTTTTCCGAAATGACCCTCTCAAACTCTTCGGTTCGCGTGAGCACCTCGGTCGTGAACCCATACGCTCGCTTGGTCGCGTCTTCTCTGAAAAAGCCTCGGCGGACCGAAGCTTCTCATCATTGCCCGAAAGGCGGTAAGGCGTCGTAATCACCGTCTTGTATCGGTCGTTGCGATCGCTGAGCAGGTCGTAAATCGCCTTGTGTAGCCCCTCACGAGCTTCGAATATCCATTTAAGCAGCGTTAGCTTCTCAAGGAGCTCCGGCTTATCATCCCCTTCCTCCTGAGCCGTGTCCGCCGCATTTTCGCCGTCGTGGAACAATCCGCTCGCGAGGTCGTTAAGCAGCTGAGTCGAACGAGCAATCCCAGAAGTCAAGAGCTCGTTCACTGGAGCAACGACTTGCTTTTGGAATTGCTCAAAGTCTACCTTTTCCATCTCTTTGACCTGGTCCTTTTCCGATTCCGTAGCTTCGGCGTCGATCGCGGCTGCATCTGCATAGGACATGTTGCCTGAGTTGATTTCCTCTTGTAGGTTTAGTCGTAACGCCTGCTTGCGCTCTGCAGCCTGTTTCTTCAAGTCTTGTCGACGTCGCTCACTTTCCTTGTGGAACCGCTCCTTGGTGTTCTTGATCCCCTCTAGATCACTAATCGTCCGAACCACCGAACGGATATCGGAAAGGTCAGGGTGGTTGTTATTTACCGCGGGGTGATGTCTGGGGTATGGAGGGGCAGGGTCACCAGTCTCGATATGTCCAAATATGATGGGTTCGGTGTACTCGGTTGTGAAGACACTGTTGTGATGGTGAGGATGGAGTGCCGGAAGTTTTGGGAGTCAAGACTTCCTGGTCAGCAAAGCCCATCTTCTCCGGTGGGTAGTCGCTTGGAGAGCCCGAGTCGGCTGAGAGGTGTACGTCGGTACGCCTAGGGCTATCGACCCATTGCAGTGCCTCGCGGGCCTCCTTGGGCACGCCCATATACTGGACTCCCTCTTTGACCTCTCCAAACGCTGATCCCCCACCCGTTGAGTCTGCCTCCCACCAACGGCTTGCCGGCCTACCTCTAGAATCCGACTCATCCACATTGCTCATGCTAAGAATTGGGGATAATGAGGGCATGTAGCCGTTGGCCCCCAGTTGGCATTCGTAGGCGTCCCACCGGGCGTCGGTGATGACCCGGGAAGGGTTGCCGATGGTGGCGCCGAGTTGGAACCGCCCTCGGAATAGTTATTCGAGGGCTTATACTCAGGGTTTGGGGCTGTGGAATGCGGAGTAAAATCTCCTCCAAAGGATCCGCCTGATTCCCTCCTCGAGGTCATTGGGCGGAAAAGGTCCCTCGTCAGATCAAAAATCTCAGAACCCATTGCCGCAATGGCCCCACCATATCTCTCACGGCGTATACGGGATTCGCTAACTATTAGGTCGGCAAAGAGACGAACTCGCTCGGCATCCGTCTCGGCAGAGGCCTCTCGCATGGCAAACAACTTGAAACGGTCTACGGTCTCCCGCATGAATTGGTCCGCAGACTGCATCACAACAGAATGTCTGGTCGGGGGAAGGGATGCCCCAGATGGTGGCGGGCGTAGGCTATCACCTGTCAGTAGGTTGGTATCGGAAGATGATGATCTCTCACGGCGCGGTGGCGTTGCATGCACCGGGTGTGTATTCGTATTAGAGTGTCCATGTTGCGCGGGGTGCCGCTAAGGCCTCGCGGCGAATTTTGAGATGCGGCCGAATCGCCTTGCGATATGTGGGATGAGTTGGGCGCCCGTGGCGTCGCCTTTCGTTCTCCGTTGTCCAGGCCCCCTACTGCCGCTTCTGGGGGTGGATTTATTGATAGTTGGCCGACGGGCTAGCGTGGACGAACCGGGCACGACAATATCGGATATTGAGAGAGAAGGATCATCTGGGTTCACAGAGCTTCTCCTTGTTCTACTCTCCGAGCGCCTCTGGATGATGGTCTTGTCATGCCTTACCGCGTGAGTCCTGGACAAGGTTCCTGCAGAACTTGAGCAGGAGGCCGACGATTCCTCGTGTTGGTTTGCGCTGTGGATACCGGATGTGTCCACGGTAAGTGGGGGATTGTCCCGGCGCGGCTTCAGTCGTGTGGTTAGGTGTTGCGTCCTCGTCCACCCAGTGAGCCGGTGTGGGGGAACGGGACCTAGCGCGGCAACACCACTCGGCGGCGGGCGACGCGTGTGTGGAGCCATAACAGGCATAACAATCCTCTCAGTGGGCTGAAGACTTTGCGACCTCGACTGCGACGGCGGCGGGCCTGGGGGAGGAGGGGAGTGGCATACCGGGCCCCCATCTAGGTTGGGATTGGGCCCAGTTCCGTGCTGAAGTTGGAGTCTCGATCGCGCCGCCGGCCGAGGCTGCTCGACGAGCACTCGGGGGCGATATGAGGATGCGAGGCGGCGGTGGCTTGTTGCTCTTGCTGCGACGGGATCTGTATCGAGAGTATTCGCGTATTATTTCTTGGCGAAGAATCCGGCATAGGTTGGTCATGGTCTCGGCGACGACCAGTTAGGGAGGAAAGGCCAAATCTCCTTTCCTTGATGCCCCCGCCCCGAGGCATTGGGTGGCGGGGAAGCTCGTGGTTGTGGCAGTATCCGGGGAGGGTCGATGAAGACTGACATTTGATGGGGGATTCGAGCCGCCGACGTATTGGCAGCAATCGGCTCAAAAGATTGCGTCATGGGTTGCTGACTCCTTGGAGGGCTGTAAGGTGGTGGTGGTGGGGGAGAAGCTATAGCGGTTAAATTGAAGGTTAGCAGCTTACACGAACACCAAAACGGTGCTTAGAAGTACACAGGAAGGCGAGCCGTGACACTTGGGAGAGGGAAGGGTTCGCGCAGACGGTTTTAAGACGTACTGGGTTGTTGATCGAGGCTGTAGACGTGGGTTCGCTCGGGTCCGGCCATGGGTGAGGCGACCCATTCTTGCGGATTATACGGCTGAATCGCGCTCACTGGAGTTTGAAGAGGATATTGGCCGTTCGGGGACAGCGTGACGGCGGAGAGAGGTACGTTCTGTTGGTATGAAGGTGCGATAGAAGTAGTAAGTGGGTTAAGGCCCATGCGAAGGCGCGAGGGGTCCCGGACGTTGTTCATCTTTGCTCTCGCCTCGAGTTTGAATTGAAGAGTCGGTTTAAAACGCCGTCCCAAGGCCGAGGAGATCTATCGCCTAGGCGCAAAAGGAGAAGAGGCGGCGGTCCAGCTCTGGATGAAGACGAGGGGCTGTCGGATATGATATGTAGGCGTGAGAGGCCGCTCCCCAGAACCTTCCTAACTAGATTTGTGTAAAAAGAGCTCCACCTCCCACGTCTGCACCGTCGCAAGCTCTTCGGCAACCAATGGGCAGCTTATCGCGGAGGGACCACGCCAGTCCGTCAGTCCGTCTGCCTCACGTTCGCTTAGGAAGGGTTACCAGTCATATCCGATCAAGGAGACAACCACCACTGTAAACCCAAGGTATCGTCGGCCGGCAGGAAAGCGCGAGAGAGGGCCGTCACGGTAGGATGGGAGGACGAGGTGGAGCTACACCGCGGAAAGGGAGGTGATTGGGAAGAAAAAGGCGAGGTGAGGAAAGAAAAAGGCGAGGTGAGGAAAGAAAACGGCGGCCTTGTCGAGAAAAGGGAAAGGACGTGCACCCAGGCCAGGGTGGGGTGGTGGGTAGTGGATGGTTTGAATCGGGCGAGGATCGATGCGGGCCGAAGACGACTCTTTCTTTCCTGTCATCTACTAGCCTTAATGCTGTCCGGATTGTGGCTAGGCGGTCGTTGGCATGTGTGGTGAGTGACTTGCATGCACTTCAACACCGTTTGGGCCTCCAAAGGGAAACTGAAGTCTTCTTGAGCAGCCTCCTTTTCTTGAGCGGCGGGCGGCGGGGTTGGGGTGTTTCTAGTCGGACAAGGGTCGGGTGGGTGCTTATCCCTCGTTTCCAGCGACTAGTTGTGAGCGTTCGTCAAGCCTCGTCAACAAGATGGCGTCGCAAGGGGTAGTTAGGGATTAGAAAGGGCAAAAGAAGATCCTAAAAGAAGAAGGAGGGAAAAAAAAATACCAAACGACAGCCGCCACTTAGAACCGCGGGCACACCATTCCAAAGGGAAAGCGACCCGTTATTGTATTGTTATTAACGAGCCTGGATAAGTACTATTGCTCGCTAATTACGGAGTGCAGGTCTGATACTATAAGATAGACGGGAAGGCCTTAACATCATAAAGAGGGGAGGCGATGGAAAGGCATGGGCATGGGGGTTTGAACATGGGGAAAGAGCATTGGGAGCAATTTGGGACCTTTGGGGATGCAAATGAATACTTCCGTGCTTCAGACTGCAGTCGGAAGCCCGTCTTGCCCGTCAACTATTCTTGGTTTAATTGAATGTACCGTCTGCCTTGAGATGTAGCCTGCGAGGTACCGACTGTCTCAGGAATTATTCGCAGGATATATACCACAAGACGTTGGCGTCTCGATCCTCAATGCGATGGCTCCAGCAGTTGCCTTTGATGCGCTTTCTTGTGGAGATATCCATCCCTCTTCAAATAGATCTCTTTGTAGCACTGCTTTACTTTCCAAAACTCCTTGAAAAGCCCCCAATCAAGACCGCCCACTCGAAAGCATCGCTATTCGGTTTCGCGAATTGAAGAGACGCAGGATACCGACTTGAGAGAAAAACGGGGTTAGAAACAACGTCGGTGATCTTGCCTAGCCGTGTCACAGAGACGATGATGGCCTTATAGCAGCGGGAGAGTGACAAGGCCATAATGCCGTGTGTGCGCAAGACGGAGAGACCTCAAGAAAGTCACAAAAGCCCCCATTCCCCATTTCGGATAGACTCAATCAAGAGCACATGGCTCTAGCCAATCACATGCAACAAATACGTGCAGGTTCCAGAGCGCCCTCCATTTCGCACCTCAGAGGTGCACTGGCACGCTGCCCTTCAAGCATTGATGCACGTCGGCTTGTTGCGCCCTGCAGTTCGATGACTGGGAGAAGGGGAGAAAAACAACAGAAAGAGACAGGGGCCAGGGGCCTGTCTTCAGTAGCGCGAGATAGCTTCGTCCAAAAACGGCCGGGATCTGGAGATCTTGGCTTTGATGAAGTACTCCAAAGGCACCTCAACCCCTACAAAAACATCCTTGAGGGCGACGTCTTTCCTAGGTATACGTCCGACTTTTCCATCACGCCACGCATTAATGGAATGGGACCCTGCTTTTGATGCTTTCAGTCGTCACAAGGGCCCGGCGTACAGCTTTTCTCTCGTGGAGGAATTAGCCGTCTGTCACTCTTAGAAGTGGCGCTTCATTCCGGAGATTTAGGGGTGCTTCACGAAGCCGGCGATGGAAGTGGAAGGGGTTGGCCAACTGGTCGTCCTCAGCCAAGTGTAGTGTAGACGCCTCCCTCTCTCCCTTGGTTAACAGCGGCGTTGTATCCACCACAGTGGCCACTCATTCCGGTGCAGGTGGTTCGCTCAAGAGGGGCATCGTGGTGGCTGGCCTGTATCGCAGCCTGATTGGCCACATTGGAGGTGGGAGCTCAATCTATTCTTGGACCGCACTAAATCATGTCAAGGGTGTGATTGGCTACATGTCTGTGAAGGACGTGAAGAACAGTTACCGGCGCTTAAATGCCTTGGGCCTCCACTGTGACTGATCAAGTCCAGTCACATCGTTCATGGGATGCATCACTTTCCGACATGTTCAAACTCCGCGTGGAAAGTCTCCTCCCGCTTGCAAGGCAGCAGTCCCGAGCACCCACGACCTGACAATGCAAAGTTCGAGGTGCTCCGCAATTCTTTTCCTTATCACCCTGAGGCTAGTTAGCCAAGGTGGGTAGAGCCTGGATCAACCTTTTGAACATGGCGCGGAGAAGCTGCGTTTTCATGCTCGGTATCCAAAGCTTAGGGGCATCTTAGTGGGTCTTGTGTTTGTCCTCGTGGCCGCTCGCATCCGTCTTGTCTGCGGAACCCATCTTGATTTTAGATACATCTACCAACCGGCCCGTGCCCGAGTTCCGACTTTCTTCTTTCGAGACAGTGAGTGGGCTCTTGTGGTGTCTTGAGACGAGTGTATGCTCGACATCTTCCTCCATTTTGCCTCACAAGATCACTACTGCTAAAGGTTGATGAGAGACGCTCTGCCTCCTTAGTAACCTTCCTTCCGAATATGCGATGAGGGGCACCCAGCGCCGATATTGGAATAGGACTGATGTTCGAGAATAGCACATTGCCTGGCCTATATTCCATCAACAACCTTGGTTGTCTAGCGTCAAGTGTCCTGGTCTCCATCCGATACGACGATGCATGCGCGTTTCCCTCGACCATCCTCCGGGAACAAAGATATCCGTCCTCGCGTGCCCACAATTAGTGATAAACGCCAGTCGATATTAAAAGGCAGCTGTAGACGCCACAAGGCACGAACTGAAAGTAGGAAGTGAGCAAACAGGAAAACATCAGGGGAAGAATGTGCATAAGCACTTCAGCTTTGTGTGTGCCGACATAGGCATCCACACGGGTCGGGAACGAGGCATGTTTAATTACGCCGCCAACCGCCGCATCTTTAAATATCCGCACACCGACCCAAGCCCATAACTGAGGGACTTGAAGACACCCACCGAGGTCGATGGGTGCTGATCGCGATTCCTGATCCTCGTGCTATAGTGTCTAGTCAAGCTACCTTGGTATTGCCGAAGGAGTAATCTTTTTTTGGTCAAAAGCAGTGTGACCGCGATATTTTTAGAAACCCTGCGCTTGTCGCCTATCTCGTCACTCCCTGCAAGTATCCACACACGTCGAGCCTCTGTCTGCACCTGTGCAGCTATTGGCTTCGGACGGCTTTGTGTGCCGTGATCTAGCGGTGGGAGAGGATGATGAGCCAATTGTTGAAGGCCTGTTAGAGCATGATGAAATGATCGACGGCCTCTCTTCATCTGCAGCCTCCCTTGGCCTCTTCTCTCAACAGCTTGACGACGAGCACCGCAATACATACAAACCCGGCCGGTATGTTTCATCGCAAGCTAAGCTTGACTAACTTGGGCACTCTTCGCCGAGGAGTATGGCCTACTAAAGTGAGGGGCCCACCGCTCAGCTTTATAGGCGGGGTAGACTTGATGATCTAGTATGATGGTCTCTAATCCATAGCAGCCCATTGTCTGACGGGTGCCTTTTTTATCTTATTATGTCAACTTCTCGCGACTCGCGATGATGGAATGGGGGTGTCCTTTTAGTGTAATGGCAGCACAGCTACGAAATAGTTGGTTTCGGGTTCACCCTTCCAACAAGGCTTCGCATGCAACTCGGGTAGGTCTCCAGGGGTCTCTTGCACATGGCATCTGCGGCCATCTCAACGGCCACTCCACGTGTCTTCAATGTGCTTGGTCACTTACTCAAGGCCTCTCTATAAACTTTTGGGGGAAGGCACTTGGACACCCACGAGGCTGCACTGCTTTCAATGTTCTTTCTGCTAGTAGTTAGTGGAAGTGAGCAATTGAGCCAAACCTTCGAGAGGGCTAATTGCGGGTGCAATGACCTGGAATGCTGGAATGCGGGGCCAGCACAAGGCTACCCACGATCCGAACTTTTGCCGACGGGAAAAATTGAGAATTTTGGTCTTCTAGAGCTTTCTGTGAGAGAGTCGGAGCTTTGCTTCTTTCTTTCCCTCTCACCCCTCGCCTATCCTCTTTCTCCCCTTCGTCCCTTCTTCCTCTCTCATCCCCAAATTTTCCCCCAATCTACCCAATTCACTCCTGTGTCTAGGTAGTCTCAAATAGGTAAGAGAATTCCCACATCTACCCATCCCTTTCCTCGTTTCTCTTTGCATGATGAGCTTCCAGCTGGCACCAGTCTGAGGATGATTTTGTACTCCCTCTTTGATGATAAACGCTGCGGTCTTTTGACCAACCCTGAATTGCAAGAGCAAACAAGCCCGAATTTTGCTAGTTCTCCTCACTTGGACATGAATGGCAGAAACAGCTTTGCTAACTTTCAGTCCTTCTCTAAGCAGGTGCTTGTCTTTTTGTCTCGCATTTTCTTTCTCCCTCGTAAGCCCCCAGCGGTACAATAAAACAATCGGTCAAAATGGTTCTCCATAACCCAAACAACTGGCACTGGGTCAACAAAGATGCCTCGGAGTGGACCAGGGCTTGGCTGAAGGACACGTTGACCAAAATTGAGGCCGAAGAGGGTGACGTTTCGGCCAAGATCACAAGTGTGATTAGCATGGATGGGGATGTGGATGTGAACCAGAGGAAGGGCAAGGTTATTACTATTTACGATATTAAATTGACTCTAGAGTATTCAGGTACGTAGCTGCCGGCCATCCCTGCGTGCTTTTTGTCTCTCGCTCTCTTGTTTTTGTTTTTTCGGCATTCGTGAAGCTCGTGAATTTTTAATGCCAACCATGTAACGTGTAGGATCCGCTCCTGATGCCGAAGATGTTGGGGGAACTATCACCATCCCGGAGGTTGCCCACGACACTGACGAGGACGAGTTCGTGGTATGTAAAACTGCCGTCTTTGTGGATTGTGGGAGTGTGTGCAGCCTCCCGTCCGAGCGGTTGGGACTAACATGTGAGGTCTAGTTCAACATTGATGTTTACGCCGAGTCAAAGGAGAAGCAACCAGTCAAGGACCTTGTCCGCTCCCGCATTGTACCCAAGCTACGAGAGGAATTTCTTAAGCTTCCCTCTGCCTTGATCACCGAGCATGGCAAGGATATCCAGCACGCCCCCGGCTCCAACCCTCCAGTGGATTCTCTACACCCAAGGTTCACCCCCAACCCGCATCTACATCCGCTGCTTCCGCTTCGAGCAAGCCCACGGCCTCCAGCGGCAAGGTCAATACTGTGACTGTAACCGACAACGATGAGTTCCGTACTTCAGCCGACGAGCTGTACCAGACATTCACCGATGTCAACAGAATCAGTGCCTTCACCCGGGGCGTCCCCAAGCTTTTTGAAGGCGCCAAGAAGGGTGGAAAGTTCCAGCTCTTTGATGGCAACGTCTCCGGAGAATACCTAGAACTTGACCCTCCCAACAAGATTGTCCAAAGCTGGCGCCTGAACCAGTGGCCCGGCGATCACCACTCCCGCCTCCAGATCGAATTTGACCAGAACGATGTTGACCACGTCACCGTCATGAGGGTCACCTGGCAGGAGTCCCCATCGGCCAAGAAGAGGTGACCAAGAGGAACTGGCGCGAGTACTATGTCAGGAGCATCAAGCAGACTTTTGGGTAAGCAGCAGTCCCCTCCTGTCCTAACCCCCTTTTTGGAACCTCTTACTAACGAGTTACCGATACTAGATTTGGCACTATCTTGTAGACGACGCTTCAACGCGGGGACAAAGGGTCGGCGGAGGAGGATAGGGATGGATAGTTTCGGAATGGCGTTGGGGATCATAAATAAACTCTTGAGGAACAACAATTGGGAATAAGATATATGCATTTGCATTTGGCTAATTTAGACCTACGTCTTGGCTCGCCAACTGACCGCGAATTTCTCGTGGTTAGAGATGGGGTGGAGGGGGAAGCGGAACGTCTGTCAGAGTCTCATTCACGGATGCCCATGTGAAACTCTCCAACTACGCGTGGTTGCTTGCTTCACAACCGCCAGGGCCGATGCTGCTTGAGCTTGGAAAAGACAAACCGGCATGGCAATGATTAACGCTAAATGAGGACACGCCTAGAATACAATACACACAAGACGTAACTTCGTGCACCCCTATGACAAAGTGTGGAAAACAAGTAAATCCCAGGAAACCGAAATGGCTATGCCCAACACCGAACCCCGGTCCTTGGGTTTCAAGGACCTTTCTAATGCCAAATCCTTTGCCAAAATGAGAAGGAGAGGCCGGGAGTTCTGTCCAGGACGACCCCTTTTTTCTTTTTCTTTTTTGGCCTTTATTTCTTTTGGATGCATGTGGGCGTCAACAAAGAGGGGGATATGCAAAAGCAACAAAAGTAAAGAAAGGAGTAGAAATGCGTTGCAGGAGGCCAGGGCTACATTCAAAGGGGTGATGCTTTGGGTGCCTTCTGCTTTCTACGCCGACGCTGCGTGCCCGGCAGCCTACCGCGGCGGAAGTCGTAGTCGAGGAAGAATATATCCCGGAGGTTATCCGCAAAACCTAGATCGTACAAGTTTGTAAAGTCCCGGAGGCTCCAAGCGCGCTCCCAGGGGCCTTCGCCCGGCAATGGGGCGTCCTGGGGTGGGGCCTGGCCGTTTTCGCAGCTAGTGAGGACCTGCTTAGTATCGACGGGCCACCTGGTGAAGGCCGGTTCTATGGTGGTGAGCTTCTGGCGGTTGGGGGACATGTGGCGCGAGAACGCGTAGCCGTCACTCATGTCGACCTTCCAGTCGGACCACTTGAGGGTCTCGTTCGTGGTGGTGCCGCAGTAGACGAGGAACAGGGTGTAGGCGAGGAGGCTCCAGACCATGGGGGCGAGCATACCGGTGAGTAGGGTGATTGCGCCGATGCCGAGGGTCTGTTGAATGCCATATCCCCAGCCCATGAAGTACTGGTGCCAGTCAAGGTCCTTGGCGGGCCAGATGGACCAGTACGGGTACTTTTGCTGATTTGCTCGGCCATGATGGATGCGCCCATAAGAGCGCCGTAGGAGGCTAGGACAGCGGTGGAGAAAAGTAGGAGGATGAACCACCGGTGGTTGCGGTAGCCCACGCACTTGTTGATGAAGATGCAGTGGTGGTCCATGCGACCAACGCACTTCTTGCAGATGTTGCAGTGCTTGGAGCGCGCGGGCTTGAGGAAGCGGCAGGTGCGGCAGTCGTGGCCCGGAAGGAAGATGGAATAGTCGTAAGGATAGAGTTGCATGTGGTAGGCGTGGTTAGAGTGGGTGATGTAGCCCGGGTCAGTGAAGGCGGCTAGGTACAGGAAGATGTAGGGGAGGAGGATGGCGATGGATCCGGCCACCCGGTGGAAGGTCGACATGTACTGCCAGGCCGAAGGGAGGAAGATGTACTCTGATCCAACTAGTAGTACAATGTAGAAGATCTAGGGAGGCTAGGTTAATATGCTGTAGCTTAGATTTCGTCGGGCCACGGTCTTGGATTGCTAGAAACTCACTAGGACTGTGGGGTGTCTGTCGTTCATCATGAAGCTACCGAACCGGAGTAGCGAGGTGCTGAGCCGGCCGCCGGTCAGCCTGTTGTCCAACGCCAACGTCGCATTTGGAATGTGGACCAGGATGAGCCTGTTCAAACCGGCGATGGGGGTGTTTCTGCGCATACGCCGAGGTTAGCAAGAGGAGCTCGCAGAGGGTGACCCGTCACCAGCTCCGAGAGGCTTTCAAAGAAAGCCGGCTATCACGGCAAAGGGATAGAGGCTACCTTAACGCGGGGATGCGGCCAAAAAAGATGACAAAAACCACAAAGGAGATGCCGAGAATGGTAAGAATGATTGTCTGAAAGGAAGCCATATTGACAACACAGCTGAGGCTCGCACCCGGATCAGTGATGGTCGAGTGTCACAATCATGGCGCGTAAAGTCGTCCGTAGGAGAGGACAAAGAAGGCGAGACAGCCGACAGTTGGCGACGGTGATCTCGTTATATTTTGATGATGGTGAGAGGAGCGAATGTGAAACAAAGCGGCGTCGCCCTCTAGACGCGAAAGGGAGAGAAGGATTCGGGTCTAGGTTTGCGCCCAGAAAAGTTGACGCGAGACGAGAAAGTGGCTACCTTTTTTTCTTCTTGGGTATTACGGTGGGGTGTAAGCTCTGATTACTTTGTAATTTTTACAACCTGGTGAAGGCTTCAAGGCTTGGTTGCTTGCTGGCGTGGAGGAGCAACTCCATCGGCGCCGGCACTGTTTGCCGAGCTGACCTTGGCGAATAAGCCAGGCAGCTTTCAACATCCCTGGAAGAAACGACGTCAACCGGCAATATCGGATCGGCTAGGTCCATTTTTGACCCAACGGCTGATGGTAGCACGATTCGCCAAAGCCATCTACCATCTATTAGGGGACCCTAGAAATTTGAGGTACGCTCCACTATTACAGTACCACCAGACAGGCGCTGTCTCCGAGCGGAGCAGCTGCTCCAGGGCTGATTGAGGGGACGGGGTTGGCGCCACATGGCTCAATTCTTAGGGGGCGCGCCGTAATGACGGTTTGACGGTCTAGAGCTGTGAAAAGACCGTCGCTGTGATCTATTTGATCTGTTGCAGCCGTCTGGTGGTGCCGCGTCAGTGCATTAGTCCACTATCGGTTGGCTGGATATTGTCCACAATGGGGCACTGCGTCAGTCAATGACGCTTCAATGTCCTCCAGCTTCCACAACACGAGCCCGCTAATACTCGTGGATCCCCACCCATCAATCCGCGTCTGCCCCAAGAACCATCACGTGATCGCGCGCTTGAGCGCAACCGAAACAGGGCAGCTCTTGATCGAAATCCACGAGAACGTCTCGGCTGGGCTGGGGGCGAAAATAATAATGACATCAAGGAATGCGCTCGTCGTTTGGTCGTGAATAGGACAAGTGCCTTATTATAGGTCGCCAACATCAAGTGCACTTCAGATTTGCGGTCTTAATATTTTATTACACGACGCGCTTAGCACCCTTTTATGCTGCTCCAGCCCGCGTATTCATATCTTGTATACTTGGACCTGTTCTGCTAATACGGTTCGAGAGAAGACGCGTTTTAACCTCCTCACAATTCATCCCACTCCAGAGATACACTCTAGTCATTAGAACCTTCACAAAGACAGCAGAGATCCTCTAGGTGGGGTGTTTCTATACTCATATTTGATCCTTTCACTTCTTCCTTCTTTTATCTTCCATTATGGCTCCTTCATTCCACTAGGCCTTTTCCACGAGCCTTTTTCTCTCCGAAGGCCCAGGTCATGAAGACTGAAGGCGCCATTCACTAGATGGTTCTTTCTCTCAAACCTACCAAAGCACACCCTTACCTCCTTCCTCTGTTTGGAAGGCCTTTTTATTCCGGCTTTCTCGTTAATTTTAGGCCTCTAGCCCCATTTACTTTTGAATTTCTAAGCCATTATGTCAGAGGGTAGCATCTTTCATGGCACCAAATTTTGGCTTGCTCAACGTATCCCGTCTCGTTCACATTTCTCAGATCTCGTCAAGGTAGGTCTTTTCCTCTATATTTGAATCACTACGGGCTGCCATTCATCTTCTAATGCTTTGAATAGGAGAATGGTGGCACAATTGTTGCCCTTGACAAGCGAGCGGATGTGCTTATCGCTGATCATGCGAGGCAAGATGCTCCGCCAAACTCCTTCTCTTGGCGCTTCATTGAAGAGTCGGTGAAGGAGGGTAGGCGGTTAGACCTAGAAACGTACCGCATCGGCCGGCCCCCAAGCAAACCGCGCCCGGTAGCCTCCATGGAGCCTTCTCGGAATCATCGCACACCCTTTAGCTTGGCCGACGATGTACTCCTAGCGGCCTGGGTCGCCAAGAAAGAAAATTCTGGTGGTAACAAGATTTACCAGCAGTTAGAAGTTGGTGTAAGTTTGGCCGTCTTCCCCGGCGCCTTTTGTTCCGTACCTCGGCTAATCTTGTCATCTAGTATCCTCATCACTCATGGCAGTCATGGCGTGACAGATGGATGAAGAAGCTGCGCCTTCTTCCGCCTGAAACGCTGGAACGCATGGCTGCCGACGCCCCTCAATATCTCGACGGTTTAGTGACGTCCACCCCGGAGGCGTCCCACCCACAACAAGCCGCATCGGAATCTGTTTCGGGGCCCACGCCAGGACCGACTGGCCCGGCGTCGTCCCAGGGACCCTCCCCAAGACAGTCGACACAAACGGCTCGCCCTCAAGCGGTAGCCCCCTAAAAGACCTGGTTCTCCTCCGTATACCTTAGCCGATGATGACGTGTTAGAAGGGCATGTGCGCACTATGGTTGAAAAAGGAAAGATGTGGAACAGCAAAGTTATCTACGAAGAACTTGCAAAACAAGTATGTCTAGAAAGTTTTGCCATCACTCGCATTCGTGACTGTAACTAACATGGCATAGCGACCGCATCATTCTTCGTCATCCTGGCAAAACCGCTTTACCGAGCGATGGAGAAGGAACGAGGTCGATATGAGAAACTGGAATTTGAAAAGGATTGAGCCTCCTCAAAACGATTCCCCACAGTCAAGCACAATTTCGGTAAGATATCATGAGACCATAGAGACCCGGAGTATTCCTTCGGGCAAGTCTCGCCCGTCCGAACCATCCCCTTCACTCAAGGCACCAGAGGGGGAATCAAAAAGGTCCGTTTCTACGAAGACCTCGATATTTGGGCTGAGACTGAAACCGAGACTGGTCGAGCACCCACCATCCCCAGGTGGCACCAAATAAAGGATGTAGAGTTTGAGCTCTGGGATCTTTACGCAGCTGTCACAACCCAGGACTGTGGCATGAGTGATATTGATTGGGACCTCGTCGCGGAGGTGATGGGGCTCGACTGGATTGCGGCTCCTGAAATTCCCGAGGTTCTTGAAGGCTGTTGGGATAAATACCTATCCAAATTCCATGAGGAAATATCCGATTTCGTATTTGACACCCAGGCGGCCGCTGGCATTGTCGCGGATGATGAGGATCTCGAAGAAGACGACGGAGGATATTCCAGCGAAGAAGAATTAGGCCAGAGCGGCGGGGAAGAAATGGAGGAGATCAATGCAAGCGTTGGCGGGGGCAGAAAGCCCCGGACATCGGTGGACGGACGCGCGAGGCTGCGGACCTAGACAGTGACGGCTCGGAAGATGACGCATTCGAGAGCCCACCCCCAAACGAGAAACGGGCCACAGACGCCATACCTTGCCAGCAGCACGCCACACAGATGCCCTTTTACCATCCTCTCCACCCATACGAGGTCGCAGGAGGAACACACGAGCCGTGCAGTCCTCGCCCACCCTGATAGACCTCCTCCCGCCGCCTCTCTCCGTACTGAAAAGGAAACGGACCAGCCGCCAAGCGGAGATACCATCCACCCCCGACGCCCTCCTCGATACCAGGTTTGCCCGCCTCAACGATGAAACCCCGACAAGAAAGCGTCGGAAGCTGGCAAATATTGAGGGGCAAGACAAGCCTCCCAATCAGAGTCTGGCACTCGCATTAGGGGAGAGGGAGGTGGGGAGCGAAGCAGAGGATACCGCCCAAGAGGCATTGCAAGTCCTCGTGAGGACCCCAAACGCCCTCGGCATAGCGGAGCCCGAGACCATCATGAGAACAACCATCCGTACAAAGACCACCACCACCGCCATCACGACGGAGAGCTTGCCTGGGTCCTCCCCTCACGCAGCTAGACCAAGCTCCTCCCGCCAACTCCGCTCCACGGCCGTCGGCCAACACAGGGAGCTACCGCCTCCGGATCAAGGCAACGATGCCTTGGAAGAACTAGGGCAGGACGAGGATGAGGAAGAGGAAGAGGAGCAAGAGGAAGCAGAAGTAGTAGTCGCCGGAGACTCGGCGGATGATCTAGAAACAGAGGAAGAGGAGAATAACAGCGAGGAGGTCTTTGCTGCCATTGACCGCTTTGAGGCGCTCGGCTACGATCGCGACGTTGTTGTCGAAAGTCTCTTTTGGACATCCATGGACCCTGACAAGGCGCTCACCGTGATGAAGAGTTTCAATAGCGGGTACGATATTCCCCAGAATAAGCAAGGCATCTGGACCCCACAGGACGACAAAAAACTCAAGGCCGTGGATGTGGGAGGGCGCGGCACAGCGCGCTATCGGAATGCCTTGATCAAGAAGCACGGCCAGGCCCTCGTGGATGCAAGGAGGCGATTCTTAGCGGACGCCGAGGCTATCGGGTTGTCATTCCACTAGAGATTTCGTCATCTTTTCCTTATGTCTCTCGCATTTTTTCAACCGCTCCCTTGATCATCTTTTTTTCGGCATTGCTATCTTTGGGCGTCGGGGAGCGAGAAATGCTCAGTTTTTAACCAGTCTCGATCAGGTTTACACAATTGATACGTGGGTGGGGTGGCACAGTATGTTCATCAACGAGATGTAGTCATGGATGATACCAAACAATAAGCTATGATTATGAAGGGTGGCCGGGAATAAGAAAGCAAGTTACTCTCAGTCTAGAGGATCAGAGTAACACTCGCGCCACATATTGATAAGCAGGTTATCTCTACCTTTGATAGTAGCATGATAGCTTCCCGTCACGGAAGCTTAGACGAGACGTGATAATGCCAGTCATCCCGAGCTAGGTCCTCCCTCACCTTGTAGGTCCTCTCGGCGACCTCAAGCACACGCATATCCAGCTCCTCGATAGAGGTGCCCTCTACTGCTCCGAGTTTCCCCGGGCACCCAAAATGGGCATCCCGAGCTGGCTTAGGCCGGCGTACTCGCGCCGCACGCCGTCATTGTCCCGCGTGTCCGCCTCCTCCTCCGCGGGGGACGAGGGAGCGCCCGCGTTAACAAAGACAACGGCGCACGTATTCTCAAAGGCGCGGCAGATAATCATGCTCTCGAGGAATAACGTTTCGGAGTCACGATTGAGGGCGACGCCCTCGCCCGCGTCTCCAACGAGCCACCACGCAGGTGCAATGATTAACTTGGCGCCCTTGGCGACGAGCTCCTCATGGCCTCGGGGAAAGCGAGATCCCAGCAGACGAGCAGGCCGACGGGCCCAAACTCGGTGTCAAAGACGTCGTGGGGCTCGCGGCCGGGCTGCATGACGCCCCGCTCGGGGTGCCACAGGTTGCGCTTCTCGTACCGGCCCACCAGCTCGCCGGTGGACGAGATGAAGTAGCAGACGTTGGCGAGGGTGCCGTCCGAGAGTTCCTCGACGAGGGTGCCGGGGACGATGGCGATGCCGAGCGATGCCGCGAGCGCGCGGAGGGAAGGGAGGAGTCTGGCGGCTTCGGCACAGGAAGCTTGCCAGGCGGGGAGGAGGGTTGCCACGAGGTAAACGCGTACTCGGGCAGGACGGCAAGGCGAGCTCCCGAAGAGGCGGCAGCCCGGATCTCAGACTCGGCTCTTGCAAAGTTGTGGGCTGGAGACAGTGGCTAGAGTGCCGGGAGGGGCAGGTTATTACGGTTTCATCGTCTATTATGCAATGTACCTATTGCGTCTTCGCTGGAGAACTTTTTTCTTCTTTTCTTCCTTTCTTCTTTTCCCCTTGCCTGCTTTGCCCCGACTTGTAATCGCAGCAGAGGGGTACATAAAACAAAAGGACAGCTTCCGAGGGGGCAAAGAAAAAAACGCAGTTGAATAAGAAACTAGGGTTTTATTATAGGGAAGAACAAGTTATGGATGCGGTTTCAATATATCGATAGGCACTAGGATCATCCAATGCCGGAAATTTGGCGAGATGCAGAAAGTCTCCAGATTACCGACGCAGGTTCTCCACTTACCTTGGGGTAAAGCTGAATCAACGCAATATTGAATTTCAAGGCCATGGTGGGTAGCTCTGCTCGAAGAGCCAACCTCTGTTTGGATACTTGTCGGGATATTAAGGCTTACTGTTTGAAAGCGAAACGAAGAAGGGAAGGGAAAAAGAAGAAGAAAACCTCCGAACTAATGAAACAAAGCCGGGTGCATCGATTTGGATTCCGGTGTACTATCAGCGCATCGGGATTATCACGAGGCCGCCGCCGGGCTGAGGAGCGATCTATGGATGATGGGTTCGTGCATGATCAATGATGGGAAGGGGAAGCGGGGTGGGGAACACACGGGCTGGCTAGAATCCAGTTGTCGCCATTGGAGGGTTTGACTTAGCCCGGGCTGGACAGCTCGGGGGTCTAGTTAATAAGGTAATTCGCAATGTCTGGTCAATCACTGGCCGAGCTGGCAGTATTTCTGACCGAGCGTGTAATTGGGGGCTCACTCATTGCTCTCATTTGACAGAGAACGTTGCATCGAAACCACCCTCGGAGCGTTCCCGAGCAAGCGTGATCCCGGCATATTGGCTGTAAGACACATTAACAAAGAGGTCGCTTAGACCGGCGGCGTGATGTGGTTGGTTGTGCTCCCGCAAGGGTCACGGCCTTTCCACCTTCCACATTGATCTATTATGGCTCTCCTTTCGAGGTTGGCTTCTTCGGTCCGCGCGGTGGTTCCTCGTGATACTTCTTCTTCAACCTCTCTCCCCTTCCTCGACGAACTCAAGAGGGTCGAAAAGAAATCGATCGAGGCAAGAGACACGCCGCGCCAAATCCGCGATGGGAGTGCTAGGACTGTTCAACTTCGCGGAACGCGGGGTCTTCGCGAATGCTACCATTTTTCTCATCAGTATCCTCTGTATCTACGGCTATGCGGCGAAGAAGATTCACCCTAAGGAGCCCGCCGTGATCGCATCAAAGGTTCCCTTTGTCGGCCACCTCATCGGCATGGCCATGCAGGGCGGGAAATACGTAAAGAATCTAGGGTGAGTTGGTCTCTTTCACGCGCGAAGCAGCCTAGCTGGTAGGCCCGGCTTACTGACAAGAGGCGCGACAAATGATAAAAAGGCTGGCTCACAAGCATATGCCCATTTTTACGCTTCCGGTGCCCATGTCGCGGATCTATATCGTCACAGATCCCTCTCTAGCGGCTGTTGTGCAACGCGCTTCCAAATCTCTCTCCTTCACCCCATTAGTTCCCAACATTACGGAGCGTGTCCTCGGGCTCGACAAGAGAACAGTAGAGATTGTCAAGCAAAACCTAGACCCCCTTCCCGGAGAAGAGCGAGGTTTCCTCGCCGATATCCACGATATGCTCTATGGATTCCTCGGTCCGGGAGAGGCCCTCAACGAGATGTCCCGCGCCGCGACCCAGGAGCTGTATGAGCAGGTGGCTCAGTGCGCGGACCACCTTAGAGCCAAAAGCGCACAGTCTGAAACCGTTGATCTCCTCGAATGGGTGCGGCATTTCGTAGCTGCAGGTACGGCCAGATTCCTCTATGGGCCGAACAATCCTTTCGAAGTAGATCCGGAACTGGAGAAGGCTTTCTGGGACTTTGACCACGGTCTCGGAGGCTTGCTAATGGGTCTTTTCCCCTCCCTAACGGCTGCCAAGGCATACAACGGTAGAGAGAAGCTGGCAAAAGCCCTCAAGGAATATCTAGAGGCTGGACACCAAAAGAGGCATCTACGATTGTCCAGAATAGGATACGCATCGCTAAAGACTATGACTGGACGTCAGACATGACCGCACGATCTGAGCTCTCTTTCCTTTTCGCCGGCATAGTGAATACCGCAACTACTTTGTTTTGGATCGTGCTCCAAATCTCGGCTCGTCCTCAACTACTGTCCAAAGTCCGAGAAGAGCTGCAAGAGGCCCAAAGAGCGAGTTCCGGGACCACGGGGAGCAGACGCTGAGCATGAATGCCGTACGAGACAAGAGCCCGACTCTCATGGCCGTGTTCCGCGAATGTTTGCGAGTCGGTTCGGAGAATTACTCGACTAGGCTGGTAAAGGAGGACACCATGCTCGCGGATCGGTACTTCCTACGCAAAGATTCCGTTGTGCAAATTGCCGGGAGTGTAATCCATTCAGACCAAGAGATATGGGGCGATGATGTTGCCGAGTTCAACCCGGACAGGTTCCTCCAGGCGTCCCGTGAGGGCAAGTCGAACGTTCACCCCGCCGCTTTCAGGGCCTTTGGTGGAGGCAAGACGCTCTGCCCCGGTCGCCACTTTGCAACAAATGAAATCGTCATGCTCGCCGCTTTGATGATCATGAGCTTTGAGTTCACGGCTCCTGACGGAGGGCAAATCTCGGTCCCTAAGAAGAATGACGCGATAATGCCGGTGCACGTCTTAGAGCCGTTGACTAGAGAGCCGGTCAGGGTGCACGTTGCTTTAAGGGAGCGGGTAGATACCACTGCGGGCCTAAAGGTGGTTCTTTAGGACGAAGAAACCGCGTGATACGGCTTGCTATCTTGGCCTGGCGAAGATCTATATCAATAGATGCCGCCCGATTTCCATGTAACGTACACCGATCAACAGAGAAGCACTATTCCACCAAATAAAAGGTGGATCTATTAACTACTCACCTTAACCCGTCGACGTCAATCATCCGGTTCACGTTGTAGGTAGTTTGCCATTGAACGGCCGAGAGTGTCAGAAGCGTGAGGTAACCCAACGTCCCGCGCCTTCCCAATCTAAAGTGTACCAAAGTGATACCTTCCCCGTAATCAGTGGCCTCGGGTGCTCTTTCTCTCACGCGCGGAAGCGTCGAACACCTCAGTCGAGAAAGCACCTGATGGCCACTTCTCAAGACAAAACGTAACTACTCAGCCACTTCACAAAAAGTCTCCTTGCGCTCCTCGGTAGATCCAAGAGGGCGCATCTGATCACCTCCATTAGGTCGCTAAAAACTCCGTCTTATTCTCACGCATAAGATCATCTCCCGTCTGTCACGGTCACGTTTGCTGTTGCCCTTCGAGCCCGAGTTCCCACGGTCGAAAGCCTCATCTGCATTTCCAGTGGGAAACAGATGATTGGGGTGTTCTGATACACTTCTATGTTGGTCGCTTCGCCAGATTCAAGTTCTCGAGAGCCTACCCCGATGCTATTTGGCGATCACACTCCATCTCGTAGACTTAGAGAATCTCCCCTTGCTCAGACCTCTCTGCCTACCTCAAGACAACATGGCTAGGCTAAGGTCAGTGTTGGTGCTTGTTTTCATTGCCTCGGTACATGCTTGGAGGTGGGACAGCCGGAAGGGACTTGGGGCTACATCGCCATCTCCAAAAGCCGTAGACAGGCCCGAATCGCCTTGGTATCCAGACTTGCCGCCCTACCACTCGGAAGACTCCTTAAAGCTCGCCGACAGCACCTCGGGCATGCCTAACATCTACACTGTTGCGGCCAAGGAGCTTGAGGCGCTTCAATCCGAACCTCTTTGCCATCGAATCGCTGCAAGACTGTTGATCAGTGATTGTCAAATGCTCGACGGAAAAGACGAGGCCACAATCTTGACTGAGAGTGGAAGAAGAATCCGGGACTTCGTTGACTTCTACGCCGCCAGTCTTGCCATCTGCGACCTCCGACGTGGGGATTTGCTATAGCCGCCGGCTGCCTCAAATTTAGAGAAGAGTTCCTTTCAACCCTCCCAATTCCCCATAGACCCAAACTTCACGTATCATCGCAGGAGATTGATCTCTGCTTAAGTGGACTCGCTAAATCGGACGCTGCGTGGAATACTTGGATTAGCTACCGGCACAAAGCACTTCGATTTTGCGAGGCGGCAAGAGTGGACAACGAAAAGGGTATGAGCGTGCCCTGAGGTTTTTTGAACACTATGACTGACAGGCAGCAGCGCAAAGCATCCACCTTTACCAGCGGATCACCAAGATTTTAGAAAAACTTACTAACGAAGTAGATGAGGAGATGAGGGAAAAGATGCACTTATTCGGCGATGGACTTCGGGAAGCTAGCAAAGAGGTTGAAGAGTTATCGCCCATTGTCCACGGTTTGAAAGATAGACTTGGCGGTCTGAAAGCACTAATATTTGAAGATCTCGGGCCTCAAGTTGAAGTGAGTATCGTTTACGCCTTCGTTTGTGTTAGTTACTCTACGGAATGGAAAGCTCATGCTAGTGCCCTCCGGGTAGCTTGCAACGCAGGCCATGGATATAAATCTACAGAAAGCCGCCGACATTAAGCATGTACTATCAATCCTACTTGCGACTATACTCGAGGCGCACGCCGAAATATCTGCCGTGCACAATATGGCCATGAACGATCTATCTGAAAGGGTGGACCACGCAAACGAAGGCATCTTAGCTTCATTTTCAACGACTACGAAATTTATGGACCTGTTCAATGGTCGGCTGGTAAGCGCTTCGTCTTCTCTATGAATATGCTTTGCGTTTCTTTGTGGATTAATTGGTCTTCCCGACAGGAAAAATCAACAAGAGACTGGGCTGAATTACAACTCCGACAAGAGAACATCGAAAAGGTCTGGAACCAGACCTCAGGGAATCTCGTAATCAGGGCTGACGAGGTTGACATCTAGTCTTTAACCTTTATCTGGAATCTGACACAAGCTATCTCCGACCGACAGCTCATCCATGATGCCCAACTGGTTGCTGCAAGCATGCAGGTACACGCATTGACGGATGAGCTCGGAAACGCTATCTCGATGACAAAGAAGATGCAGGAAATGGTAGTAGGTTCGGCGTCAGTGACCGGATGGTGGCCGTACCTCGCTTGCCCCATAGCTATGCTAGTGATGGGCTCATACCGGCTACCACCATCCGGGTATAGGAACCTGGGACTTATCATTGCTGGTGTGTTTGGCTCTATTTCGCCGTAACAATTTCATGTTCTAATTTCGCGACATATTTCCAGGCGAGGGCATCGCAATCATCATCACCATGACTAACGAGCTCGTAAAGAGTCTTGCCGTTCTAGGCGCGGAAGATCTTCACTCAGGTGTAAACATTACGAGTGACTTTCATCTAGCCATGCCGGCCGAGGCGTAGAGTTGGAGCAGATTCCTACATACACTGGCCATCCACTAGGTGGCCCCAATCAATGAAGATGTTTTTAGTGACCAAAGGAGCTGGGCAGTAGATTGACTTTTATCCCCGGGCAATAGCGCGTGGAATGAGACCGGGGAAAATCTCTGAGCGGCGAAAACGGCAAGGTGTTGTAAAAAGATCGTCATGATGGACATGGTGGAGCACTCCGGCAACGAGGACGCCACATAAAAAACGGCCTCGACGTCAGTCGTGGATGCCGACGCACAATCCAAACCAGCGGTTCCCCATCAAGCTCTTTATATATGATCTATACGCTTGCGCTACGCTTGTTTGCGGGCATGATGCCCGTATAATATATTTTTACTTGTACCTGTGGTAGATATCTTTAAATTCCCTTCTATTAGTTGATGTCTCCCCGCAATGTTGGTTTCGAATCAGCCCTCTGCAGAGGTCACCTAGGCTTACACCGACGTCAACTGTCGGTGCCTTTTAATTTCGGAGGGAGAACTAGGGAAGGCGAAGAGAAGCTACACGAAGTTCTCCATATAACCTTAATGTCCTCCAGCCGTCGTGGCGATTGAAAAGGGAGATTTCGCATTCACCTCCCCTTTCTTGCTTTTTCTTTCTTTGGTGCTTTTTCTTCCTGGGTTCTTATGGACGCCCTGTGCCTTGTTCGAAACGTTCTAATGTACTTCGCTTGCTGTTTTTTTACTTCTTTCTCCTCTTACCGGCTAGAAGAAAAGGAAAATCCAGACTTGGTCCGTCCTTGGATCTCCACCAGTTCCCCCAAAGCATTGGGACTAAACCTAAAGGAAAATCTAAGCGTCATGGCGCTTGTGCGACGCCGTTTATCTCCCAGCTTCCGAAAACTCTAAACCCCCAAACTGTATTAAATCAATCGCAAAAAGAGCTGACGGGGGGACGGTGCTTATGATACGTGCCATGTTTGCGTGGCCTGGGTCCGGAAATGGTCTTGATATAATACTTAATCACTTTAAGTTACTGCCTTCGAACGGAGCTACGGAGCAAGGGGTCCTCCGGCTCCGCCCAAAAAAATCTACGGAAAGCCGAGTCTGTCCTTCGTGATGATGGTAATAGAAGCCGATCTCTACAACCCAGATTAGCAAATCAGAGTGTGCTTTGGACGATCGCCGTGGTCTTGCGATCGGCGTATTTACTGGATGATGTGTTTGCGCACCATCTCCTATTAGCCCGGCCGGAGACACTTGTCAAAGTCTACAAGGCTGAGAGGGTTAAGCGGCCTGTTCCGTCCAGGGTTCCCATCCGCACTGACCAATGGCGTGGAGTGCAGGGGTACGTCTTGGCAGGAATTGGCCCATTTTGACGGTGCAGCCTCGCGCATCATACGATTTCGTCTGTGGTTTGGCGCGGTTTATTTTCCTTTGGTTCATTCGTCCCCCAAAGCCCCCTTCCCAAATTTCTGTAACGTCTTCTCCTTTGACGACGACAGAGTGAGCAAAGGGACGGCACCCCGCCCCCTGATCCGCTGATGGGGACTGTCAACTCAAGAAGTCAGGCCATCTGAGCGGGAACTGCCCAGCCAATTTGGGTCGACCCAATCGGGACCCGGTGGTTAATTTTCTTTTCTTTTCCTCACCCCTTTACTTCGACGATCTCTCACATGCTGCTGCTGTCGCGCTTCTTGACCTTCGGGGTTTCGGTTGTGTTCTTTGGTTCGGGGAGGCTTATGCGCGACCACCTAACCTGAACACGTTTCTCGAGAGGCAGCTCTCCTGGACATTGATGCCCATCTCCCTATGGCTTACAACCTCACGGTTACCCTAGGACAAAAGCTCTCTTGTGGGGGTGGTGGCTGGTTCACTTTGTTTGTTTGGTGTCTCCTTGGTCCCTCTTTCGGTAGCTGTTGACGGGATTTCAACAATCGCTCGTGGAGTGAGGCTAGATGTTCGCTATGAAGACGGAAGCTGAGGAAGAAGAAAGTCGGTAATAGGTTTTGACAGAAACTTGCGTTACACGCTTGGGCCTTTGCTCCTCGAACACCCACTTGGCGGGACCCGGGTATTGATGACCAGAGCAAAGTACCTTTGAAAACAGAGCCCAGGGTCCGACGATACACAAATCCCGAGGGCAAGATTGCTCGAGGGAGGGCAAAGTCACCGCATATCGATCTGTACCTAGAAGATCGTGTCTTGCCGCGTTGGCCAGGCCCCGCCGAAGAAATCCTCAGAGGAGCACTATTGAGGGGCGGGACGGTTGGAAGGGGGTAGTTGATGGGCGCCCCATTTGCCGGTGTTCACTAACGTAGTGTATGTGTCCTGGTGGAAAATAGTGTCATGTTTCCTTTCCCCTGTGAGCTGGGTTGGTTTGCGGCGTTCTCCGGCGGAGGAAGTTGGAGGTGTCTTCCCATTTTCCTTCTATTCCTTTTTCTCCTTCTTTTCTTCCTTTTTCCCGTTCCTTTCATTTTCTCTCTCGACTTGTAAATTAGCCGCAGAAGTGTAGTCTAGCATTGCTTTTGGCTTTTGGACTTTGCAGGGCCTATTACTTGTTTTCCTCGTAAACACTTGTACTCCACACGTTGAGAACTGGTGGCAGGTCCCAAGCAGCCATTCAAGGTAATCAACGCATGAGACCAAGTCGGAGTACCAGTACCAGCGCAAAGCACGAATGCACTTTCCCCAATCCAGTGAGTGCCAGCATGTTCGTGCCTACCACGGAGACTCTAATAAGTCCCTGCCCGTGTGGGACAAGTATTGGCCTTTCCGTTCAGTCAAGTCAGTTATGGCCCATGCGCTCAAGACGAGAAGTGGAACCTGCCTTGCCTTCCTTGGCTGTCGACGAGTCTAGAACTTCCATTGATTGATCAATGTACATCATCTCGTCCCTCGAGGCATGTCCGATGTTACTTCACCTTTGGTCGATTTAGGTGTTCCTTTTCAGCAACAAGGGAGCGCCCGACCTGTCCCTCTTTCCCAAGCACCCCCAGCTGGTGTACCATGACTTTGTACGAATGATTTGGCACCCAAAGGTAACTACCCCCTACCTTCTGGTCATATTGATGCGTGGAGTCAAGTTGCAACCAAACGTCCACCAGCGGTTCTTCGAGTGGTCCCTTGGCCTTGAGACATATCATTCCCTTTCAGTTGACCACCCTCAGAAAGTCCTTTTTGAGCTTCCTAGTCTCTTTCCTAACAAGTGCATGTTTTCTCTTCTTTTCTTTCTTGTTTTTTTTTTTTTTTTTGGTCCCCTCTGGTTAGCTGAATAATTACGCTATTTTCCCACATCTCGTCATTCTCTGGGTTCCCTTGTTTCTGTTCACCCCAGCTTTGACTTGCATCCCGCAGCCAAGTCCACTGACAGTCCGGCCCAGTCGCCGACAGCCCTGAAGTTTCAATATTCACCCGGTCCCATCCGGAAAAAAAAAAAAAGAAAAAGAAAAAGAAAAAGAAAAAGAAAAGAAAAAGAAAAAGAAAAAGAAAAAGAAAAAGAAAAAGAAAAAGAAAAAGAAAAAGAAAAAGAAAAAGAAAAAGAAAAAGAAAAAAACCGAGAAAAAGGAAACAAAGAGAGTTGCGACCACCACCTCTTCCAGGAATATTCTGGTTTCTTGGATTGTCTCGGGACGACGATCTTCACCATTGGCAGCGATAGCGATATTCTCCTATCGACAACATCCTTTCTTTTCTTCTTCAATCTCTGTCCCTCGAGCTCACTCATCCTTGCCCAAACCCCACCTCTGCGTTGGGTTGCGTTGGAAAATTCGCCTCCTATTCCCCCTTACCCTCCCTTTCGATTGCCGACCACCAGCGCCCGCTCTTCACCTTTGAAACTCGACGAAAGCTCGAAGACCTCGATTTTGATCTCCCTCTCCCGACCGCCCTCCTCTAGCCGCGGATCAAGATCTGCCCCTAAAAGCGCGCCTCGCCTCCACGATCATTTTTCTGTCCGCCTCCTAATTGCTGTCGAAACTCCACGTTCCTAAAGCTTGCGACGAAAGGTGGCTGACGGAGCGAAGCGAATTATCCCGCGATCTCGACCGAACGCTTTGTTTTTGCCAAAGCCCCACTAAGTCGAATGCCTTGCATTGTCAATAAACGCTGCTCATCCGGCTGAGACGGGTAGTTCACTGTGCTTTATTTGCAACGACGTGCGCTTGAATCGGAATCACCCTCACGTGCCCGTGATCAATATCTGCGATTTGTCGCCTCTGCTCGAAGCCCTCTTTAATCCTGTCGCCCATACTTTCAGCTCACTTGATCTCTTGAACGACCTGACCTTTGGGGGTTGGGGTGCCCTAGGAAACCGCAATGGACCCCAATATGGACTTCTTCGGCAATCTCGACTCCACGGGCAGACAGAATGCCGAAGCTTCATCATCGACAGCTCCCCTCCTCCTGTAACTACCGAAGCTTCCCTCTGGGACCCCTCGCTCGCCCTTGGGATGTCGGACGAGATTGCGACTAGCACTCCCTACGGCCAACAGACTTCACAACCCATGGGCTTTGGTAGGTTTCCCATACCTTCACCCTATGGCGGAACGCCTGTTTCGCAAGCGACTCCGACCCAGACAATGGTGACGAATAGGAGAAGGGATGGACATGATCGAAAACGTGCGAAGGTGGATGATGCTGCCGCCCTCGAATCAGTCGACTACTGGATCCATCTCGACGATGATGACTTTGACAACAAGCTAGGGGAAGCTTTGAAATTGACTTTTCAAAGAGGAGAAACGACACACAAAGCTTCGCAAGGTAGGTTGCTTCTGGTGCCTGGTGCAGCACCCCAATCTGGCCGTGAATGTGCGCCTCAAAACGTGCACATCAAGTACTAATCGTTCATCAACCCTCTCTTAGGCCTGTTGCTGCTTTCAACACCATGGCGTCCACCCCTGGTCTTGGAACCGGGCTCTACACAAGCTCTAACAATTCTCTCTTCAAAAACGATGGTGTGGATGATAGCGCGCTCGACAACGCCCTCTCCGACGATGAGGACGGGCTAGATTCTCTCAACTTGGCGGAGCAGCTGTCTAAGATTGATACCACCGCACCAACCGAAGTGCCACCTAGGGAGGGCCTCTATTCGACCCCTCTAAGTTGGGAGAAGCCCCAGCCCGGCCTCCGATCGGACCCTCTTCTTGGATCTTTTAGCCCGTCGAACCCCCTCCTCAGCGATATGGAGCAAAAGAAACTTCTCGCCATTGCCCTGAACACGACACGTCCGCCGCTCGCGAATTTTGGAAATGCTTTTGGGAATGGACTAGGCTTTGGTTACGGATTTGACACTCTTGGCGGTGGCTTTCCAACTCTCGGCGCAAATGCGCTGCTCGAGACTCTGGGCACAAACAACCTAAGCGAAATGCCGAAGCCCATGCAACGACCAAAACCCCAACCACAGCTTCAGGCACAGGCACAGGCACAGGCACAGGCACAGCGCCAGCAACAACCCCAAACCCTAGCTACCCCGTCTGCCCAAAGCCAGCAGCCTCAGATCCCGCCACAGGATCCGTCATTGACCCAGTTGAGCCAACCTCAGCCAGTCCCGCAAAGAACGCAGAGCCAGCAGCCTGCGCAAACGCCAGCGCCGCCCCAACGGCCGCAGCCTCCGTCCCGGCAATCCTCCCAAGCCAATTCGATATCATTATCCCAAAGTCAAACGCCGGTCCCTCAAGGCGAAATGCAGCCTCCATCGCAACCACAATCACAATCTGAATCGGCTGCTGGTGATCTTGGTTCGGATACTACCAAGGTTGAGCTGTCCGCGATGGAGAAGGGAAAGGACAAGATGAAATCTGGGGATCGGGCCGCCCACAATGATATTGAGAGAAAATACCGAACGAATCTCAAAGACAAGATTTCCGAGCTCCGCGACGCTGTCCCAGCGCTGAAGTCGATACGAGAAGAAGGCGTCGAGGAGCCCGAAGAAGACACTGCTCAGCAGCGGCCGCCTAAGGTCAGCAAGGTTAGTACAGTCGGACCCCCTTTTTAAACACCTTAGCCTCGTGCTGTTTCCCTCTAACACCCACGATTAGGGTACCGTTTTAACGAAAGCGACGGAATACATACACTTTTGGAACGGCGAAACAAGGCTATCCTTCGAGAGCACCAGGAACTATCAAGAAGGCTTCAAGCCTTTGAACATCTTCTCAATGCTACCGCAAGGCAGCCATTCCCGATGCCTAATTACAGCAGGGCCCTTTTTGACCCGCGAGGATTTTGTTGACCTGCCCATGCCCTACTCCTTTTCTCCGTCGTATATAATGACCGTCCTTTCCTCATTACCATTATTGCTCAACCGGTGTTGGCGGCCTTGGCTTCGCTTGGTATCTTTTTTCTTTTCCCCTTTGGCCTTGTGGTGCCGTATTTCCGTGTATTCTTATCCTCTTGGACACCCCTCTTCCGGAGTCATGCGCGAACTTAAAAGAAGTTGGTGCTATTATATCTGAGTCAGGGCTGCTTTCACTCCCCTCTTCAACCTCCCCGCCCACGTCTCGCTCCTTGTTTCCGCTGCTATCGCGTAATGAGACCATGCAAAAATTTTCTTCTAATATTGCTCCATATACTCATGTATGGCAAGGAGAAGAAGGCAAGAAGGTGTTTTTTTCTACAATTTCGGCGGGTACATCAATAAAGCTCTTTATCAGTTCATAGAGATGAGGATGCTCATTTTTTCAAGAACTTAAAAAGACTAATAAAGGCTGTGAGATTCACTGTCCGTCCTTCATACCCTCCATTTCTTAAGTGCCGTTCTTCCCTAAACCGACTGCTCTCGACCTCAACGCTATCTCAGCATTTGACTTTCTACACGGACTGTAAGCTGGCTGGCGGTTACGTCTTCGTCCAGGAACTATACACGTATCCCCTACCATTTAAAGTGAAAGGCTTGCGAGCGCCCTGTTGGAAAATGTGCC
Source organism: Parascedosporium putredinis (assembly GCA_949357655.1). Classification (NCBI taxonomy): domain Eukaryota; kingdom Fungi; phylum Ascomycota; class Sordariomycetes; order Microascales; family Microascaceae; genus Parascedosporium; species Parascedosporium putredinis. The sequence continues at coordinate 102,941 of CASHTG010000020.1, read as the reverse complement.
ACCTCCTCGAAAATTGGTTGAAAGCAGTATATAGGATGCTAAGAGAGGCGCAGGTTCAAGGTCGGGGGGTCAAAGCGGAAAACGTGCATGCGTGGTATCAATGGCGGGCTGGAGAAGCAGTTTCTTTGCTCTTTGTTTTTCTCTCTGTCTCGGCAGGACAAAGGCGTAGGGCCGGGGGAAGGGGGCCAGACTGTGGTGTGGAGGCGGGTACTCGCCGTGGGTCGTGAGGGGGTGGTCTCAGATGTTGGACATCTGCGCCATGTCTTGGAGACGGAGACCTCTAGAGATTATTGCGATGCTGGAGGGAAAGGGAAAGGGCTTCGACTTCGCTTGCCTTTACGTATTCCTCCCCCTCTTGGCTGGGGATTAGCTAGCTTCTTCCGTAGTACGGTATATGCGTGGCCACTTTGTTGTCCGGTGGGCAGTTTCTTTGAAGACTGGGGAACTGGCGGGCTGGGGTCTTTTTGTGTTCGCCCGCCTCTTCTCTCTCTTTTGGGTTTCTAGACATCTCGCAAGGCTCTATACGTCCAAGCGTAGATCTGTCTAGGGAGGCTTTTCTGAGCGCATTTGGATATGTACAAGTCTAAACCTTCAACATGCGCGGGAAAGGCGGAAGGGTGAGGGTGAAAGGTTTGGGCCGCAGCGGCCATGCTTAGAATATACAAACGCAATCTTCAAATGCGTGCTAATTTACAAAAAAAATACAAGTTGGATGCTTTTTTCCTTTCCTTCCCTGGTCATTCTCCCCCCGGCCACCTCCTTTTTTTAAAAAGAAAAGTTACTTTTAGTGCGTTTTCCCTCTATTAGACGCGAAGGGCTTCGATGTCGGGTATCTCCTTCACAGCTTCGGCGGTAAGATTGATCGCCGAGTCGGTGTCAACCGCGATCGAGTCCTCGATGCGCATGCCCATGCCGTGGAAGTGAGCAGGATACCGGCTGTCATGTGGTACGTAGATACCCGGTTCAATTGTAACGCAATGGCCTGCGCGGAGAGGTATGCCCCTAGAGATGCTGGCGCAGTCATGGACATCGAGGCCGACGTAGTGGCCGACATGGTGGTTGAAGAGTTTGTCAATGTGCCCAAAGGCGGATGAGAAGCCGAGCTTCTCCAGCTCGGCGGCGAGGCCGGAGCGAGCCTCCCGGTGAATGTCGTTGAGGGAGTTGTTGGCGGACTCACGGCAGAGGGCCACGCAGCGCCTCTGGACGTTCAGGAGCGCCTCGTAGAGATCCTTTTGGGCCGTGGAGAACCTGCCTTGCTGGGGCCAGACACGAGTGATGTCGCTGACGTAGTTGCCATATTCGCCACCTGCGTCGACGAGGATGAGAGAATCGCGGGGATCGGGGCATTATTGTGGACGTAGTGGACGCACAAGGCATTCTTGCCGCCGGCTATGACAGGGATAAACGACAGCCCGGTGCAACCGAAGCGCTTGACATCGTATTCTAGGGCGGTAGCGATATCCTGTTCAAAGTTCCACTCTCGGCGCATGAGATCCGTGATGGCGCGACCGGCGTTTCGGCCCGCTCGGCGCATATTGGCGATTTCGGCCTTGCTCTTCACCATGCGTAGGTTATCCATAAAGGGCGAGAGACGTTCAATTTTCCCGGACGCCCGTGTCGAAGTCTCGCTGTGAGAGCCTTCGCGTAGAAGTTCCCAGAGCTTGCCTCCCTCAGTTCCAGGTTTAGGCTTCTGGATATCAGCGTAGACCTTAGTCGCGTGCTTTAGGATCTCTGGGAGCCTGAGGGGTAGCTCCGTGATGTCGTGTGCCGAGTCTGCGTTAAACACGTCTCGAGCGGCGACGAGGCCCGAGCGAGGACCGGCCCACTGTTCCATGGCGGGGTTTTCGCATGTACAAACATGTGGAAGATGACATCGTCAGGGTGGTCTGAAACTTTCTGGATGGCAGCGACGGCGGTATCCTCCTGGAACCCGGTGAGGTAGAGAAAGTTGCAGTCTTGCCGGAAGGGATAAAAGACGGAACCAGACGCCCACTTCAGGGTCGCGGCCTCCACGAGCACCACTGAGCCTTTGGGGAGGTGCTCGCAGAGCTTGAGCCGGCGGTCGTAATACTCTTGGGCTGTAATGCCAGGGGTAACTGTAGGACTACGTCAGCTTAGGTCGTCCTGGCGGGGGCCGTGGGAACTCGTTAGTTACTTACTCTCTCCGGCTTTCACCATGTGGGGGTGGGTCTCGTGGAGAGGCTGGCCGAACTGGAGTTCGGACGCATTGATAGCCTCATAGCGAGGAAGAGCGGATGAGAAGAGGCGCGCTAGGGGAACGTGACTACTAAGGAGTAGCCGGCTCGCGTTGCGGGTTGAGGTCGCCGAAAGAAGAGAGTGAGGCGGGGCGCGGCGAGAGAGACGGCCCAAGGAGCGCGACATGGCCGTTGTGAGAGACATGGCTTGCATGCGGACGGTGTATTATCAAGGAATATAAGAATGCTATGAGTGGGGGTTTAAAGATATACTAGGAGCCAATGGGCTCAGTCCTTCATCTTCTAGACCAAAAGAAAAAAAGAAGAAGAAGAAAACTCGGGGCGGTATGATTCTAGTTCAAGCCACGTCGACTTGGCCTCTGAGCTTTGGATATCAATGACGTGTTTTAACGCCTCAGAGAAAGGAGTAGCAAGAAAAGGGTGGGTGGCGAAGGGGCCGAAGGATGGGCGATAAAGTGAGAAAAAGAGCTTAGTTAGAACCAGCCCGAGGGCCTCCACACCTATGAGCTATGAGAGAGAAAGAGTGTGTGCGTGTGCGTGCGTTGATACGGAAGAGAGGTTGTGCTCCCGTTTAGGACCTAGAAGACGGCTGCTGTTTGCGCCTTTCTAGAAGCAAAGCGATCGAGAGGGGTTGCACACGACTGAGATACAGAAAAGAAGGGACGTCCGAAAGAGGTATCGAAGCGGCCGGGAGAGGGTCGTGTAAGTGTCGAAATTCGCTGCATGAGCCGAACATGGCCGGTCTTTCGGAAAATCGAGTCGAGGTTAGCAGAAACGTAAGGCCGGAGATGATACGGTCATGTCAGTGGCTCACGGCTGATGGCAGCTGGTAATATTATATTGTGCACAGTTTCACTTCAAATGTATTATTACTGAAAGCTCATTTCCTCTTTTGCCCCACGTCTCCATTTTAGCTCTGTAACAACTCTTCCTTTTTCTCTTTGCCCTGACACGCACGTCGCTGGGTCGCTCCTCACAAAGGAATTGAAAAACCAAGAAAGCAAAGAAGGTCTGAGATCTCTGGAGATGCGATTATCATCCTCGTGCATCTTCCTTCATTAATCTCGGTCCCTTTCTATGTCGGTCTTGGAGCGCGCGCAGGGTTGTGGCTGGTGAAGAGCTGGAAAGCCAAAGCACACGGAACTCGCATGCCAAGGCTCGAGACCCGCAAAACAGAGCGTGTTGCTTCGTCGACGAAATCGTTCTGGATTCCCCACTTTCCACCACCAGATATGTCGTAGCGGGCTTGCTGTTTGAGCTAGTGGCCGGTGCGCCATCCCTGAAAAGGTACCAAGTTCACACGAACTGGTTGATCAACAAAGCCCCTCCATCTGTGAGATTGTCAAAACAATCGAGAGATGATGGTACGAAGTACTTGTAATAAACAGCAGGACAAATGGAGGCTCAACGTCGCTTGAGTGATCACAGCTCCGGTATTGCCCCGCACAGGAGAGGAAAGTGCTCCTTCAGACACAATACCCACAAGCAATACGTGTAATAGGTCAATTGGAAGTGAAAGCTTGATCTCAAGGCTACGTGCTCAAGTGTAATACACAAGCACACCACAAGCGAAGTAATAAGCAGGTGGTATTATGGTCAAGGACCTATATTATGTGACGCAGTTGATATTACTTGTACAAGAGCTATCCAATTTGGGAAAAACAATAAGCGTGGCAGGGACGAAAAAGAGCGGACTTTATGGATGGGGTATTTTGCTCACGGCTATGTGACAGGTGAGCTCCATTGGGGTATGGCTCCCACCACTGCTTTCGGGGCGGGAAACAAACCAAAACAGAAAAGAAGGCGGGTGGATGCTGTGCGTCGTGTACGAAAGTTCCCACGGGGATTAAAATCTAGCACACAAGAAGGTGGGAAACCAGACCCTTTAAAACTGGACTGGGAATGATAGACAGCAATTGATGAAAAGGAACAACTAGAAAAGAATTCTCGAAATGGGGACTGGCCACAGCTACTTCGTAGTGTATATGCCTCCAGAGGAGCTCGAGTCCGACTCGAGGCTCCCGTCCTAGTCCTCGAGTGCAATTGATCGCACTGAGTGATTGATGCTGTGCCCAGTGAAGTGCTACGAATAGCATCGGTGGATCAAATTGATGGAAGGGCGGTCTGAGTGGCTGGTATTATGGTTTTATTTTATCAGCGTGGTTGGCCCGAGCGTGTTTATTAACCTCCGAACCGGGAAAGGGCGAGCTCGTGTGTGTGTGGATGCGTGCGAGTGCGTGTGGTGTGTGCGGTGTGTGCGGTACGTGCAGTGCGTGGTGCGTGTGTGTTGGTGTTGACAGCAACAGCAAAAGGCCGTAACCAGGCCACGGGCACAAGCGCGCTTTCCCAGGTTTCCCAAGCCTTTTTCCAAAAGCCCTGACAAGACAAACTCGACAACCTCCTTCCTTCACCACCCTCTCCAGCCGACTCGAAAAGACTAACCTCCAATTTCTTCCAGCCCACGAAAAAACCCGCCGACTCGAAATCTTTATCTTTTCGAGTCCGGATATCCTTTCTTTTAATATTTTCTTTCCTCGCTCTTCAGTTTCTCCTTTTTTCCATGATTTTATAACAGCAGCCCTTGCCTTCACCTTTTTCACTGTGACCTGCACCCGAGCAGTCGAGACGTGTCGGAACAGTCACGTCGCGTGCTGGTCACTGTGGACTTGGCAACCACATCACACCCCCGACCACCTCCATCTCCTTCCCAGCTCCACCCAACAATAACAAGAAGTAGCAACCCCTCTCCCTTCCAACACCCACAACACCCAAGGGGAAATTTCTGGGCCACATTCACATCGAAGCCAACGCCCCTTCCACGAACAAATAGATGATAGGAACGGATTGCACTTAATATCTGTTTATGGCAGCCTTATCACTCTCCCCAGCAGCTACTCGACAGCCGCCCCCGACACTGTTGCTGCCCCCACAATTGACTTCTCAGCTATCCCGAGCATGCCAATCGTGAACATGTCGACGGCTCGACGACCACCTCTGGGGGTCAACCCCAACGCCGCTAACTCTCCCCTAAGGGGTGCTGTCGCGGCCAAGGCGAAGCGGTCCATTGCTAGCATTCAGCGTGAAGAGGCCTATGGCCAGCCTCCCCCTTGAAGAAGCAGATGCTCGAAGGCGGCTCTCAGCGTGCTGTTCGCTCTCCTGGCTCTCTGGCATCTCGTAGCAGACCTGTTCTCCACGTCCAACGTGCCCGATCTTTGAAGCCTCAAGCTGTCGTCCCCTCTACCGAGACCTTTCAGTCTCAGAGGGTTCACGAAAAGGATTTCATCAGCTGGCAAAAACAGTACAGGTCGCGGTTCCCCGCATGGTCTTCTTTTTTGATAGCGTTCCCGATGATATTCGTGCTAAGCTTGTCAAGCACATCACTTATCTTGGAGCCGTAAGTCCTCGTGTTCTTCTCTTATTCTTTGTGTTTATCTCTTTCATTCCCCCTTCTCTCTTCCGTGTTTCGTTCTTTTTCATGCAAATATTCGCGTCTATCACCGCATTAGCAAGCTTGACATCAAGTCACTAAACCACCATCTTGACCGTAGCGCGAAGAGAAATTCTTCTCAATCGATGTCACCCACGTCGTTACCACTCGATCCTTGCCCCAGCCTAATCCCTCGACCGAACTTGATGCCTCACGGGCCACTCGCTCCAAACGCGGCGACGATGCGGAAGAGCAGCCTCAGACCATCAATCCTTCTCTTCTTGACTGTTCCTCTGAGTCTCGCCGTCGGATGCTGTTCGAGCTAGGTAACCGTCGAGCTCAGCCACAAGACGATCTTGCCCGGTTGAAGCCAGCGCGGAACAACGACGTGCTTTGCAAGGCTAGAGACCTGGGCAAACGGATCTATACCCTTGAGAAGCTGCAGCGTATTCTGGATAGCCTTTTGGAGGGCGATCCGTACGCGTCAAGGTCTGCTCACCCCCGTGAACAATCCCGCGGCGATGACCTGGCAAAGCTTCTTCGACGCGAACGCCTCAATGGCCCCTCAGACCGCGACCCAAAAGCCGTTACGAAAGAGCTCAACTACTTCCGTGGGCCATACATATATGTCTATGATATGGATGAGAAGACTAAGCCTATCATGGTCAGAGAGTATCCCAAAGTAGCGGACAAAACCGACGGCGAATGGCCCCAGTTCAAGACGGTGAGCCAGGGTCGCTGCCCTTTTGTTGACGAGAGCCTAGCCGAGGCCAAACTCGTGAGGCGTGCCATGGAAAGGAAAGCAGCAAAGGAAGCCGCCGCTAAAGCCGCTGCCGTTGCCGAGCGAGACGTGACCCAGAAGCCTACGGAGCCTCTTGCTCTCCGCGTGCCTGGCAAGCGGACCCGCGAGGAGTATGGCGATCCACTTGCGGAAACAAAGGACGGCCAGAACCGGATGGTCTACAGCGTGAGGCCCACGGATATCTTCAACCCTCCCAAGGACCTCTCCAGTGTGAAGCATATCGACTTTACCTCGCAGAAATTCTTTACCGGGCGTGCGGGTACTGGACGTATCTTTGCGGGCGAGCCCGTTGCTTCTGGCGTGCAACCCTCCAATGTCACATCTGCTATCCGCTCGCAGGCCATCTCGTCGAACGCAGGAATGCCCGGCGCCAAGGCCGGAACGAGCAAGGAGCTGCATAATCTTCAGAAAAAGGTTTTACAGAAGGCCGCTCCCGCTGCCCGAGCCAACGATGCGGATTCTCACCGTGTCGGTGCATCTCTTAGCATGGATGCACCCTCAAGCCGTGCAACCGTATTGAGCAGGGCGAACAGCCGTGCCTTGGAAACGGTCGAAGACAGCGACGCCAAGTTGAAGAGGGGAGCTTCTCAGGCACCTGCCCCAGCCGCTCAAAAGAGCAAAAAGACATGAAGCCAGGCTACTGCGAGAACTGCATGGATAAGTTTGATGATTTCGACGAGGTATGTTGCTCTCTTTCAAAACTTGTTTACTCATCCTTGGCACTGCGACTGACTAGGTTTGCCTTTTTTGTAGCACATCGTCTCTCGCAAGCACCGCAAGTTCGCGGATAGCCTCGACAACTGGGCTGAACTTGACGAGCTCCTGAAGGCTCTGAAGCGCCCCGTCAAGTACTCGCATCTCGACGACGGCGAAATAAATGTCCATCCCTGGTAATTTATTGGCGTATGGCGACCCTATCCTTTCATAGAACACGCTCGTGGCCTCTCCCAACTCCGATTCTTGCTTCTGCTGTACCAAGTGCGTACACGTTCGTCAAGAGTCGCATCGACTTCTTCCCTTTTCTCACTTCTTTTTAATTTTCATGTCTCCCTCCATGCATCTGCATCCTTGGCGTCTTTCTAGCCATGTTGAGATATGGCCTCGCAAGCACAATGGCGGGCTGAAACGTCTTTCCCTACTAGCCACGTTTCGCATTGAAGTCGCACATCTTCATGTTTCCACAGCCTAGCGGTCTAACGATGCTCAATATCTCTTCTTCCTTTCACGTCCTTCATTTGCTGCTATAGCCTTTGCGTTCTCGTTCTACTTTCGTTTTCAAGCTTCATTATACCTCCAAAGTCTCTATCGTTTCGGACACATTCTGCTAGCATTATGCATGCTTGGCGGCGCATTTTACGCATGGGAAGTACACTGGGTGAAACGGCGTGGCATTGCACAACCTTTGTTATTTTTTTCTTTTCTCATTATACAAAACGTTTGGGATCTAATCAGGAGACGGTGAGAAACATTGTGAGGGCTAGGCGAGCCAAAGAAGATTAGGGGGTGGGGAGACTCTAGTTCAAACACGAAGTGTGCCTAGCACCGGTCGTTGGTCAACATGGCAAGGATGAAGCCTCTTGGAGGTGGTGATGTATATAATGGGTTCAATGTCGGTATGGGTTGTATTTTAGGGAATGTGAAGAATCACTTGTTTCGTCATGGACCTTGGCCATCCGTCCAGTCGTCCTCAAGTGCATGCGTGTTTCAAAAGATGATGGGAGCGCAAGATTCCCATGACTTATATGTGCCACGGGATGGCCATGTTTTGCATGGTCACAAGGGACGAGTGAGTTGCATGTAAGCTTTGAATTCGCGATTGTCTTGATCTGTTTGGATTTTCTTTTTGGCTACCTTCTGGTCCTACCGCTGCTCCCTTGAGCGCATTTGACCGGTGCCTCACTGACTCCCGGAAGAAGTTCCTATGGGGCATAAGAAAAGGAAGATGACAGGGAAAAAAATGAGGATTAGAAAAGGAAGGGGCGAAGCGGAACAATCCTTCAGATTTCAGTGCTCTCACCACCCTCGTCATCATCGCTAAGCTTGCCATCGCTGAGCTTGATCCGCTTGCCCGCGCGCCCGTGGAACCCCCACTTGCTCTCTTTTTCAGATTGGGCGGGCTGTATTCCTCCGTCTCCGCCTCCACTCGTGGCCTCATGCCTCCCGGCTCATCGCGTTTAACATCGCCTCGACTTCGGGTGCGTTGGTGGGCGCCTCCCAGGCCTTTCTCTTCTGTGGGGTCTTGAAGGGAATCAAGGTCGTCTCCGGAGCTTGGATCTCTACGAAAATCGAGGTCTTGCAATGTGTCTGTGTCTGGATTGGGATGCTCCATTGGGTCAGGATCGAGATCAATGATTATCGGTGCGCCTCTTTCTCCCGCTTCCGGTTGCTGTCGCCGCTCAGAGCACCAAATGTCCGACGGGGTTGCGGCTCGGTGTGGGCTCGAGTCTCCGGAAGCTAGGTGTGAGATGCTCGTCGTGGTGGACCGGCGGCCCGTTACAAAAGGCCGCCTGATTCGCTCCGGGCTGTGCTGCGGCTCGGGAGGGTATGCGCGGCCCCGCCGATACGAGTGGTTATTGTGCTGGATGCGGTAGTAGCCTGCCTCCGCAGCAAGGTGGCACGGAGAGGGGTACTCCGGTGGACCCTCGGTGTTCTACTGGGGATGCCACTGCAGGACGAACCTGAGGCAGGGTGCGGCTGACTGACAGGAGAGTAGCCGTGGCTCAATCGCTGATTTGTGGGGGCGGCCTCCCCTTCATCCTCGCCATCCTCCACCAATACCGGCTCCTCTCCTATCTCCTCGCCCGCCTGTCCCCCGAATTGCGGAATGGAGGGGACGCGAGGAGCGTGAGAGGCGTTCAAGGAAACATGCGTCACGTTGGCTACGCTAGCCGGTGCCTGGTAAATGTGGGGATCTTCGTCGCTCTCGAGGTGCGAATGAGGCGGGTTCCACTCGGTGTCGTAACTCTCGGTGACGATGTCCCAGTCTGACTGGGCGGTCCAGAACCCCCAACCAGGGAAACAAGGCTTGAAGGGATGACATTCTCTCACTGCGCCCCGACTTTTCGCGCTTGCATGATCTGCCCGTCCCGAGTTAGCGTTTTTGGGTCCTCTTCTGAGGAGGGGGCTCAATAAGCGTATATAGCTTCCGGGAGCTTCTGCACAAACTTACGCTTCTAGAACCATGGTGAAGTGCCAGTCGCGCACCGGTTCCATGGTCATTAGGTCGATGAAGCTGATGACACGCAGGCCACGCAACTGCTTAACGTAGTCGAGGCCCTGTAAGCAATGAAGATTCCTCTTGAGACGGTGGGAAGGTTGGCCGTCGGTCATCTTGGCTAAGTAGGCGATGTGTTGGATGGATTCGCTTGGGCGACGTACGGCGGACAGCGACGACTCGTCTAGGTAAACCTTGAGGCTTCGAAGTCTGAACATCTCACACAGATAGGCCAGGGATTGTGTTCTGCGCGAGTGACCCTTCAAGGTGAGGTTCTGGCTGCCGACCCAGCAGAGCTCAATGTGCTGGAGCCTCTGTCTTCGGGCTGGGCCGATGCCGGCGGCAAATCTGCCGAGCTCGCCAAACTACACGCCATTGGGAGTCCCCTGTTAGCTCGATACGGTGAATAAGGCGCGCCGGGGGCGGGCGCGGTTTCAACGAAAACTCCGACAAAACCCAACTTACGGAACTGAAAGCAAAGGTGTTCCTCCCGTAAAAGACATGAGCGCCCCAAAAGTACCACTGTTTGCAGACAAGAAAGGGGCTCAGAAGATCGTTGCCCTTGATTGCAAACGTGAGGCTACAGGTAGGCTTTCCCAAGCTCGTCGTCATGTGGAAGCGGTTAAGGAGTCCGGACCTCTGTCCTCCCACCGAGGGGATCTTGGCCGGGCCCACAAAAGGGTCTAGGCGTGAGACAGCATGGATCAGGGTATCCGGGTACTCAAAGAGATGGGTGAATATCAAGAGCTTGATCGGTTTGGGCAAATCTTCGAAGCTGAACGAGAGCCTGCGGGGAGTGTACTCGAGGAAGAGACTCCTTTCCCGTGGTTGCAAGACGAGGCTTTGCAACTGCTGGGACGTATCCCGGAGCGTCGTGCACAGGGTCTGGATTTGGTCTACGGTCGGACGCTCGAGGACGAGCGCGGGGTGTAAAATCTTGTGGCTCGAGTTTTCCTCTCGGCAGCTGAGCTCATAGATTACTTTGGTCGTGATCGTCCTGCTGCCGGGGCCCTGTTCAGGTGGCGGAGTCACTCCCAGGCGCTGGGCTACTCGGGGCCAGGTCTTTTTGGGGAGGGAGGAAAGTATCTGGTCAGCGGTGCAAGAGCCCAAGAATGGCAGATGGTGGGGGCGTGGAGGGGGTGGGCGATGAGGTGATGAGGCGACGTTGACTTACCCTCCTGGTCTTTTGCCTACCGGCCAATTTCTTGTTGAGTCTCTTGATCTCTTTCCTGAGAAGGCGGAGACGGATGCGGCACTCCTCGTTACACCCCACCTCTGGCTCTCGGGGATGCTCGTGGTCCGACGCATCGCCCTGAACCGAGTTTGCATCGTCTTCCAGGGTTGGACTCCACACCGGCTGGAGCCCTTCCATGTTTACTTACTTGATCGACTTAAACCCCTTATGTTATTCGAGCCTAGAGAGATTCATGAGCAGTGTCCGATCCAAAGGGAGGCCCTCACGACTGCGCTCTCGCTTCAAGAGGTTCCAAGCGGCACGGTACGCATACCACCACGTAGGGTCTGGCGTGTGGTTTTTACTTCCTGCGCTAACGGCAGATGACAATGACCCGTTAAAATCCAGAGATGTGGGAGAGGTTTCTGGGGTTATCAGGAAAAGGATGGCGCCCGGTAAAAGATTGGCGGGAGGGAAAAGGAGGATGGAAGTTTGAAGCCCGCACCTCTGCCCCAAAGGCCCATGGGAAGACCTTCTAGTCCCCCATTCCTCAGTTGGTGATTTGGCAAGTTACTTGATTCTCGATCGAGGTTCAGGGAATTTATGACTAGGATGAGGATGAGGGTATCGCGAGATGGTAAGTTTCTCCCAGATGACTCGGATACCAAGAAATCTTTCCCAAACTTCACACAAGTGGCATGACTTGGTGGCAATCTATGACTGGCAAGCAATGATTCTGAATCGCCTTAGGATCTAGATACAGTATCACGCTTCTTCGGAACAGCTTGTATCAGATCAACTATTTCAAAAAGGCCAACACGGATGCTGCCCAGAACACGTCTGGTCCACTCTCGCTACTAGGATCCCTGGGAAGATGATGATGATTCCGGCAGAATGACCCTTCAGGTCAACACCACACCTGACACTTATTGAAAGAGGAGACAATGCGGGCTAACGCTGATGTTGACCTGTTGTCGGCCAAGGGGTCCTCGTCTCTGAAAACACGAGGGAAGAAAAGTTGAAGGTTCGGTCGTTTGACTTACACGACAAATGTTCACTTGCATTGTACAGTGTCATTCCCACCCAGATGCACTATGCACTTCCTGGCATCTGATAATGAGGGGTTATACGATTGCACACACACTTCACACATCCCACTTTCGACGACTCATCACCAGGCACGCATTTAGCACATATTTTTATTTCTCCCTCTCTTTCCGAACTTTCAACAGCCTCACTTCTCAATACAAGTAGCAGAGCTCTCACCGGAAAGGGGAAAAAACACCATCAACTCCACACGGACAACTCAACTACCGTCAAACATGCAAAGCCCACAGTCCCCTCACCTCGCCGAGACGGGGGCGAGGCTTCGCCCGCCGCATCCCCCATCCCGGACAGGCGCTCGCCCTCGCCAGAGCTCCCGCTCACCATGTCAGCCTCCGCCGTTCTCTCTAACCTACCTCGCGATGCAACTTCGGCTCTCGCCACTGTCGGCCAGTTCGCCCAGGACAAAGTTTTGGTACGGTTCAAGCCCATCGGGTCCGCCCCCAGCCTTAGTCGCGAGGTGTGCAAGATTAGCTCCGCGCAAAAGTTTGAGGCTATCGTTGCCTACCTCCGCCGCGTGCTCAAGGTTCAAAGCACGGATAGCGTTTTCTCTACGTAAACAGCGCGTTTGCACCTTCGCTTGACGAAATCGTGGGCAATTTGCACAGGGTATGATGTCCTTCCTTTGCCCATTCACTACCATTTCAATCCACCGACCTCCCTTCCTCCCCGCATACACTCCTAGGAACACTACTCACATGATACTGGACGATTGGGGAGAAAAAGTGTTTCAAAAGTGCAAACGACCAACTTGTCGTAACATATTCAATGACTCCAGCCTTTGGCTAAAAGCCAAGGCTATCAATGGCCCAAGATAAAAGCGAACAAAGCAACATAGCCACCCAAGATGCAATCATGGTATGTTAGAATCGAAAACATGAGCAAGCCGTCCCCCTACTGCCAGTCGACCTCGTTCAATGCCCCGGGATGCCGCCCCCTCACATGAAAAATGAAATAAACAACAAAAAACGCCGATTATGCTCGCCAATGTCGCAAATGCTCCGCATATATGCCTCCGCCCAACCTCAATCACAAAACACCCATGGCTTTCTTATTTCCAGGCAAAAATCACTCCTTGGACTTGACGGCCTGTTCAAAAGCCGCCAGCTCCTCATTCGAGATGGGATAGGTATGCTCGGGCGCCGGGTATTGCCGGCTCTTCACTTCGTCGCGGTATGTCTCAATCGCTCGAAGACTTTCGCTCCAGACATCGCCATACTTCTTAACAAATTTCGGAAGAAATCTTCCAGGAGGAAAGTTTCCGGTCATGTCAATTTGGACAAGCACTTGGCCCGAGCAACCATTGCCAGCACCGATACCAATGGTGGGAATGCTCAGTTTCTGCGTGATGAGCTCAGCCACCGGAGCTGGGACAGCCTCGATCACGGTCGCAAAGCGCCAGCCTCCTGGACTGCGAGGGCATCCTGGAGCACGCTCAGGGCGCCATCCGCCGTCTTGCCTTGTACCCTAAACCCACCAAGGGCGTTTTGGCGCTGTGGAGTCAGGCCAATGTGGGCAAGGACTGGGATGCCCGCCGAGGTGATCTTCTTGATCGTGGGCGCCATCTCGGCTCCGCCTTCCAGCTTGATGCCATGAACGCGACCTTCCTTGACGAAGCGAATTGCGCTCTGCAAGGCTTGGTCTGGCCCAATCTCGTATGAGCCCATGGGAAGGTCACCAATCTAGATCCCTCCATGTTAGTTGATGCCGGATACGTTTTCGGTTCCATAGGATAAAGCGGGTTAGACGCGACTTACAATCATAGCGGCCTTTGTTGCCCTGGCCACCGATCGACAGTGAAGAATCATCTCCTCGACCACTACTTCGCTAGTGTCTTCCATTCCAAGGGCAACCATGGCAAGGCTGTCGCCAACAAGGATAATGTCCATACCAGCAGCATCTGCCACGTGCGCACTTGGAAAGTCATAGGCGGTGATGACAGTGATGGGCTCCTTTTTCTTATGTAGAGAACGAATTGTTCCCACAGTAACCTTCTTTCTGGAAGAGGGAAGAGGACTGCCCATGGGAGAATGCGAGCTATGTCGAACTTGGCATGCTGTTGATGCCAGCGTTGGTCGTGGCTGAAGAGCAGCTTGACTGGGGTTGTGGCTGCAATTGTGGTTGCGGGCTGTGGCGCTGCTACGCAGTATGGCAGGTCGCGTGCTCCGTCCGAGGACGGAGGCACATGACTGGGCGAGGACCCTTGACGGCTGCATGAGTGTGCCTGTATGGCTTGTGTATGTGTACGTATGTAGGTGTGCGTGTGTGCGTGTGTGCGTGTGTGGGTTCTCTCTCTCACTCTGGGGAGACAAGTGGACGCCGGGAAGATACAATGACGTCAACCAACAAAAGGTAAGAGTGCAGAGAGGGCGGGCGAGAGGAAAACGGGGGAGGGAATGTATAAACGGAACAATCTCAGAGTAAGGTTTGCACTACAAGATACCTAGAGAACAGTTGCTATCTCGGAGGGAAAGGAGACTATGGGGACCTGAGAAGTGAAGAGAAAGTAAAAAGAAAAATCCCAAAATCGGCCGCACATCAAGATTTTTATTGTGTAAGTCATGATGGTTTTTACCGTGTATAATGGAGTATGTTCGTGGTCTGGGTGCGATGCCTGTCCAAATTTCCCCAATTTTTTTCGGGTACTGGGGCAAAAACCCGTGGAGCAGCAGCCATCCAAAAGGTACTTTGCCCGAGCCACTTGCCTCGGTATAGCCCAATGCCGATTGAAGGCACGGCTCCCGCCAAACTAGCGAGATGGGGTACATGGCTGAGAAAGTCTCTCCATGAGCCCGAGGCCAATCCCCTTTCACCCTCCTCGCGCTTTTCCAATTTTACCCCAACTTTTTCTTCTTAATTTTCGCTTTTGCGGCCTCGCCCTCGCCAACACCCCACTTCTTGTTCAAAAGGGGCAAGGGAAGGGGGTGGAAGGAGGGCGACTAGGTCGGACTTTGGAGGGGCTTCGGCTTCGAGGTCGTGCGCGCCGGGATTCGGACGGCCGAGGCAAAGTGGCACCGCTGTGCTCTCTCTCTCTTCTTTCGCTTGCCTCCTCCCCGCTCCGCCTTGCTTTCAATTACGTTTGGTTTTCTTTTGGGAAACGCACCTCCCCCATATGACTAAGGTTAATAACGAACCCAATCGCACATGGCTGACGCTTCTCTCGCGTGAGGGATGGCATGGTATTATTTATGGGCGAATGTTTCTTTTGCGCGCAGCCGCCGATCTCGCTCGAATCTTCTTCCAAGTTTAATTTGACCAAAGGAGCACACGAAGGACACTGGCATCATCGGGGAAGATTCTTCTTAGTTAGTACATGGAGTAGGTAACCATGAGAAGGTGGAAGACGGCTCGCTCCTCCCGCCGCAATTTTGCAAGCAATTTTCCATTATATGGCAGCCTAGGCTGATGATACATGTTGTCTTTGTATACACAACGGAGGTCACGCGCCTTGCGCTAAGCCGGTGCTCGCCGGTTGGTCCCCTTTGCCCGGACGCCTATCGATTCATTGGTGTCGACCTCTGGCACAACTGGTCGGTTTATTTCCAAGGGTTACTTTGTTTGTCTTGAGCAGCCGGCGCAGGAGAAAGTAATGCACCCGCTCCTTGAGCATGTCAAGCAAGGGTCCATTGTCTCTGCCTACAGTATCGTCCACCAGTGGTCATGTGGGTTCCGGGAGTGGTGGCACAATGGTAGGAGAATGATTTTGATTCACGACATGTTGAGACTCGGATCTTCAAAACGGAAAAAGAGCGAACAATCTAAAGGACCCCGGAGCTTCTTAAAGTCGTGTCATAGAGCTCGCCTGGCCTTTGTTGAGGGCACTGGGGGCAACCAGTCGTGCGCCTCTCCCATCGTTGATCATTCTAGAATGTGGAGATTGCCCGGCTTTGTTCCTCTGTAAGCAGTTTGTCTGTCACTGATCAATTGGAGGGATTGATGAATCATTTCTTAGCTTCAAGGCAACACTCAGGTATTGTGATAGGTTGCCGAAGGGAGAAGGGGATTCGTCGCTGACTGAGTGCCAAACCACTGACGCTGGTACTGTGTGATGAGATCTCAGGCACATCCAGCCTCTGTCACGGACTGATTGATCGATGACGCCCCTTTTCGGCCTGTCATGCCCGTCACGGAACATTCAAGAAATCCGTGTGAGGAATGGGCCAATCGACGACACCTGCTGCAGAGCTTGCCCGCCTTGCCCGCTTGAACCGCCCGGTGTAGCCCCCCTCTTCAAGTACACAGATCTAGCCAAAAGCCTCAGGACCGATAAATTGTGGCTAGTGGTTTACGGTGGAAACCGGTGCTCTTGTGCCAATTGATCACTTGTCGCGAGCGTGGGTAGGACTAGTGGACCGAGACGTCCCACTGGAGATTACCCCACTACTGTCACACCTTATCCTTCTTATCGCTCATCTTGGGTCTCCTCCCCCTCTTTGCACCAGCGCCTGGCCATTCCGATGCGTCATCCATCGCGCCTCAGCTCAAACCACTCTTGAGACAACATCCGGTCTTGTCGGTGCCCAATCCCGAAATCTTTCTCCCTATTCTCTGCATCTTATTAGCTGCCTAGGTTTTCCACTCCCTTCTACGTCCCTTTAACTGTGCCTAAATACTCCACGCATCGGTTGAACGATACATTGGTGCCTCACCTGCTGCCACCCGTCCAGCCCGACTGCATCGAGAGACCCCTCACTACACGCGCCTGTCTTGCCCCGCCGCCCATCTTTTGCCTACTTGTGATAGTCTTCGATCCCACCCCCAAACGCCGCAGAACAGAACCCAACTCTCGATTCTCCGCGAGACGCCGAAAGTTAATACCAAAGTCACCAACAACTTAGACCCCCTTCAACCTTGACCTCCTTGCCCTGTAATATCTTTTTCTCCTGAAAGCTCTCGCCGAAGTCTCCTCTAGCACGAACCGCCAAGATGAGTAGCCCTCGGAGGAGGATCGAAACTGATGTAAGTCGCCGCGGTCCGGCCCGTACTTGCAGCTCAGCTGCCACTACTAGATTCGCCCTTGACTAACGTACCATTGATCCTCTTTCTAGGTGATGAAGTACGCTCTCTCGTTTTCGTCACCTCGTTGTTGGTCATAGGAATGCTAACGTGCTACTAGGATGTAAATATCGCCTCCCGCAGGCCCGCAAGCACCACGGCGCCTTACTGACAGTCTTCCAGGATGATGAGTGACTATGAGGTCACGCTGGTGAACGATAACAGTAAGAAGAGGCCCCTCCCCATTGTTCCCCTGTCTTGTTCCATCGGCTTCTCAATGTGCTAATCAATTTATAGTGTAAGGAACACCCTCGCCATGCTGGTGGACCTTTCGACTTTTCTAATATTGCGGCTCGCAGGCAGGAGTTTTATGTGCGGTTCAAGGGGCCGACGGAGAGTAAGTGGTTTCCTAAGCTTTGAAAGCAAAGGCGGAGCGCAGGCTAACCTATAACACTCTACGCCCGCAGCTCCCTTCGAAGGTGGGATCTGGAAAGTGAGCGTTGAGCTGCCAGATGCATACCCGTATAAGTCCCCAAGTATCCGATTCGCAAACCGCATATTCCATCCGAATATCGACGAGCTGTATGTACTCGAGTCCTCGCTACCCCAGATAGCCCATCGAGAAGTTCCCTTGGGGCTAACAATGGAGAAAATCTCACCTCTAGTTCTGGCTCCGTCTGCCTCGATGTCATCAACCAGACGTGGTCTCCCATGTTTGACATGATCAATATTTTCGAAGTCTTCCTCCCCCAACTACTGCGATATCCGAACCCGACCGACCCGCTGAACGGCGAAGCCGCCGCGCTTCTCATTCGAGAACCGAAGAGCTACGATGCCAAGGTCAAGGGTAAGATGTCCCGCAAAAGTGCCGATCTTGGCCTTTCAAGGAGGGTTTCCCGCTCAATGCTAACCGTTTTGCCAGAGTATGTTTCAAAGTACGCTTCTAAGGAGGCCGTCGACGAAGCAGGGGCGGAAAGCGAAGACGATGACGACCTATCCTCCGTCGCTAGCTTTGGTGACGATGACGACGAACCTGCAGGGCAGATGGACGACGTTTAGATCCTTGATATCCCAATCTGGTGTAGGATGGAACCTTTGCAAGCCGCATGGAGTACGAGATTGCATGGACGTTAATGGGCTGCTATTGAAGGGCCAATGGTGGACGCTCTGGTAGCCTCAGCTATGATCATCAAGACTGAAGGCCATGTAGAGTAGCGACGCTTGGCTCTCTCACACATCATTTGGCCCTCTCTCGCTCAAGATTCTCCCCTTCTTTTTTGTTTGTCTTGGTTTCGGTCACTATTCAATTTCATGGGTCATGGGCTGGTGTTACATAATATTCCACTCTGTTGTTTGTTGCTCTCTAGTCTTGATTTTGTCATTCTCCTCTACCGACATAGTGTTAGAAGAAAGAATTTCTTGAAATCCGGATTCAGCTTTTGTGTCCAAGTGACTTCGTATCCGTGCCCTTTTTACAAACTTCACTCCAAGAAACCTGACCCCTGCGCCCTCTAGCCTCGGACAGCTCATGGTATATATTCACAAAGCCACCTTGAAGGCTCCCTGGGTGGAACTGGCGTATCGCCAAATGGACTATCCTAGGTTCGCCATCCTCATATGCCTAGCCCTTGGGTGATTATGGTAAAGAAACACTATCTCACATTTCTACTTTTCGGTCTTATTCAGAGTCATAATTAACCAAAGCTAGCGCTTCTGCAGTGCTAACCTCCTTCTCAGAAGGGGATGCGCGCGCGGTGTCTTCTTCGGTCAAGCTCTTCTTCCTCTTGACCCCGGCTAACCGGGGGTGGGCGAGGGCTCAAAAACTTTTGCTCCGTCTAGGAACGGGTCTCTCCTAGCAGCCCTAGTGTTGCCTATGATCTCCGAAACAAGAATCTCCTTGCGTCTAGAAGCAATGGCCTCGGACTTGAGCTTCTTCGCGCTGCGGGCCTTGTCCTGGACGGACTGGGACGCGGCGAGTTTCTGCTTCCCGCCCTGCTTTGGGGCAAAGAGAGGTTTTGCCATGGCCCTATTGGGAGGTTCAGCATCGTCGGTCGAGCCAAATTCGACGAGGGATGCACGCACGGCATCCATATCGTTGAAGGGGAGGAGGTCAATAGACAGGCCCATCCTATCCTTGACGTCCTCGGCAGCGGCGGACTCTTTCTCAAGCCTTTTTCTCTCTTTGCGAAAGGTCTTGCGCAGTATCTGATTTTGGGAGTAAGGGTCATCCCAATCCCTGTAGCTAGCGTCTTCGAGGTCGGTGAGCCTGCTGGTAGCAGCCTTGAGCTGCTCCCGATCCTCGATGGTCTTTTCGAGCCCAGCAAAGGCGTTTTGTCGCAGCTTCTCGCGCTCTTCGGCGCTGGCTACGACGAGGTCGCCCTCCTTGGCCTCATCCTCGGCGGTCTCGCGGCGGCGGGCGCCGCGCTCCACGATGTACGCCGTGTTCTTGGGGTCGGTGCGAATCTCGATTTCCCCGCCGCAGTCGACATGGCGCATGGTGAAACTCCAGATTGGAGTGGAGAAATAGCTGCCGGCACGACGCTTTTCGGCGTTGAAGCGGACGCCCTGCCCGATGATGGTTGGGCGCGAGCACGAGGTGCACCAGATGGCAAAGGGCATCTCGAACCGCACGACCTGGCCGGCACCGGGCTTGCGGCGGGAAGACGTTCCGTGAAGAGAATTACCGGTAGCCACCCTTCTAGGTCCGGGGGACGTAGCGCCCCATGTTGAAGCCCTGCATTTTGGGCGGTGGCGGATGGTAATCCTAGTTTCGGGTCCGTGGCTCGTGATGGGGTGGGAGCGCTGGGGCGTGGGAGTGGTCAAAGGGATGAGAGATCGTGTTGTATATTGCCCTTGCTTCTCTTTTCCTTCCTCTTCTACTTTGTTTTGTCCTTCATCGGAAAGGGGAGGAGTTCTCGTGCGGGCTTCGCGGGGTCAAGCTTCGAGCCATCGTTGTCTTGAAAGATATCAAGCGACTTGGCGTCTTCCCTTGCCTCCCTTGCCTCCTTTCTCCTTCCTCCTCTCAGGTGCCGATGAATTATCTCTTGACGGATGTGATCTTTCGGCGAGTCTAGAGTGGAAGGCTCCTAGGCGTCATAAGGTTGAAGTGGCTGTGAGCGCTGTCTTCGATACCGAAACGAAGCTGATGGTGTGTGCGGTAAAGCCGTCCGCAGTTCCAAGGTTGTCCTGGATCCAAAAAGCCCGGCACGTGCCCAACCAACATCGAAGTGCGGATCTCGACAATTAACACTGTCTGCGTGGATACGATTAAGGCTTCATGATGCTTTAAGGTTTGGAACGGGTACTCTTAATATTACTTGGAACTGAGCTTTTGGCTGTTTCATGCTCCTCTTACGAAGACCCATCAGAGTTTAAACTAGCGATCCTTAGACGCCCCCTAAGAGGTACGCCCGGTTTCGTAATCGAAAAGCGTGCGCGGTTCAGGAAGAAGGACTACGTGCACATCTGCGAGATGTTGTGAACAGGGCTCCTTTTGGGCCCCCAAAAACAGCAGGCTCGCTTGGCGGTGTTTGTCAACTAATCCAACATGAACAAATGAGAAGCCCACGGGGCCGTCAGTCGATATGCACCAGCCTCAAGCGGGCAGGGTCGTACAGCACGATATGCGCCCTGTGCCTGGTCCCGTCAACAATTTCCATGGCGAGCTGTGCTTCCGTCATCTCCAATCAGAGCCTGGCCGAAGGCCTTTGGTGTGGTGCTTGCATTGCTACTCCTCAGACCAGGCTCCGAGCACAAGGGTGAGATGAGGCGGTTCTGATCGGTGGTTATCCGACTCCGCCCCCTCACTCTTGGGCTTCTATCTTGACGCCGTATCTATCTTGACGCCGTAGCATTTCGACGTAGCCTTATGCCGTCCTAACTCTCTCCCACCTTTTCTTTTGGAACGAGTCGTGTACTTAGACATCCTCACCTTAGACTATCACTCCATCAGGCTTCAGCGAGGCTATGCACGGCCGGTTGCCCCCAAGCGACAACCTTCCCTTTTACTTTCTCTCATCTTTCACCCTCCTCTTCGCCGCCCGCAGCATAGCTTGGGAACGGAGAAGCGCATCAGGAGAGAAGGCTGCTGTTGGAGATTACAATATATTAAGCACTTCCTCGGGATACTCGTTAGCTCGCGTTCATGCTGAACCTCCTCTACCACTCCACGCTTCCTTTCAGCATAAGTTGAGTGGCAGCGTTGGCAATAGCTAGTGCCCATCGTTCCCCAGTCCCTTTATCCTTGCTCCATATTCGGTCAGCAACCAGTCGCCCTCTCTTCGCTTTTGTTTGGACCCGCCTTCTTTGCTCTCAAGAGAAGGAAAAAGTCCTGTGAATTCCTCTCGATCGCAATGGACGAGCTTCGGGTGCTTTCTAAAGACCTCGATGACCTCTGGAGGACCGAAGAGACCTTGCGGGACAAATCACCGCCGCAACCCAAACCACCGCCGCATTCTGACGAGATCAAGATCCTGAGCGGCCTCCCCAAGGTCATTTCAATCCGGGACGGCAGATACGCCTCGTACCCTTACGACAAAGAGAGCCAAGTGGGAGAAGCCACCGCGCCACGCGAAACTACCGGGCCACCACCAGTGGAGCCAACGCTACGACTTGTCGTTGTTCCGAGAAACGAAGGAGATAAACTCGTCCAACCTGAAGAATTCTGGGGCCTCATCAAAGCTGCGGGTATCGATGCCGTCATTTACCAGCATATCACGCTCTGCAGCTACGGATTCTACCACTACGACAACCACAGCATTGACGAGGAGTCCCCCAGGCACATAGCTTTTATTTTGGTTGCTTCCTCTACTCGATCGCCTGGTCCTTTGATCCGGCGACCATGGTCACATCGGGCGTCCTCATCCTACGCATAGTGGAGAGGCACTATTACGGCGCTCTCCCTCTAAAGATGTTGGAACGCGTGATCAGCGTCTACAAATCCCACCAGGCGTCCCCCCTCTTCCTCGCGTTTGCCTCTTTCAACATGT
The DNA here is from genome assembly GCA_949357655.1 of Parascedosporium putredinis. Lineage (NCBI taxonomy): Eukaryota > Fungi > Ascomycota > Sordariomycetes > Microascales > Microascaceae > Parascedosporium > Parascedosporium putredinis. Next base: position 81,021 of record CASHTG010000020.1, on the reverse strand, counting down.
TAGCCCACGTTCTCGATGATAACATTTACCGAAACGTAAACACATTAAGAGAGATAGAGACCGGGACAGGACATGGACCTGGCCGTGGTAACTTCTCTCAACAGCGGCCTAATGGCCAGTCTATTGATTATAAATTCGATAGAGATTCGTCTTGCATAAACACAAAACCTGAATTGGGGAGGCAGGAGACTCAGTTGTTGAAAATTAAGGAAGATAATATCGATCATTTAACATTCGTTTCACAGAAACTGGCCGACTGTAATGTCCACCTAGCCAATCTTCAACGCCATGTCAAGTTACTTCTCACCATGGCAGAAACTCTTGAGGACCCAGTCTTTCGAAAGTATCATTCCCGTGGCCTCCCAACAGGACACATGGATGCCGCGGACCGGTCCACCGACGCGTTCCTCCTTACCCTCCCGGCACTCAAGAGACGCATTCGGACTGTCGAGCCGTCTATAGAGTATCTACAAGATAGAGCCAAGAGTCTCTCACACGCGGTACGTGATCTCATCCCCTATTCTTCCCTCGTTAGACCCCAAAGCCACCAGGGAGATGCCGATGGCTTCGTGTGCGGGTCTCTTTGCCCCTCGCATGCTCTGTGCCTACTCTTCTCGAGTACTAACCGTGACGACACTAGGTCTTTGGCCTGTTGACGCACGAGGATGCCGAAATCAACATCAGGGTCGCCAATGCCAGCAAGCAGATTGCCGAGCGCTCGAGGAGGGATAGCTCAGCCATGAAGACAATTGCGTTGATGACTATGCTCTTCCTCCCGGGGACGTTTTACGCCGCCGTCTTCGCCTTGCCGACGCTACAGTGGAACACCCAGGAGCCGCGCGTCGTGCAGCCCGAATTTTGGATATTTTGGGCGTTTACGATCCCCTCGACCATTCTCGTTATGCTCACCTCTGTGCTCATGCACAACCACAAGAAGACGATGGCGTTTGTCCAGGGCACGTGGGCCGCGGTCTACAAATCGGCAGTCCCAACTAGTCGAGCGCCCAGGGTGCCGCCAACTAACACAGGGAGGAAAAGAGAGCGCGACACAGCTCAGCCTCTGAGCGAGAATCTAGAAGGGGTTGTGTGAGCGGAAGGTGCTGGTTGACTTGTGCAAACCATTTTCCTATACATCCATGGATAGATATGTAGTTTCAAGTAGTAATAATAATAATAATGATAGCCTCTAGGGCTCCAGCTAGTTGAAGTACGAGGCCACCACTGTATATACGGGCCATCTGGGGCTTTTCTTTCCCTGATGGCATAGTTTGCGTGAGCGCGTTATGTTCTCTGTGTTGCGCTCCCTCACATCTGCTTGCCCCTCTTTCTGGAGGATTAATGTGTCTCGGTGTGAGGCCAGCCTCGTTTCAGCACCCAAGATCTTTACTTCTTCGAACAAGGCAAAGCAAGGTTTCGGCGAAGCTGCCAGCATACAAGTAACTTAGTGGTGAAATGAATGCATCTCAGTCTCTTCATTATTTTTTTCTTCTCTTTTCTCACCAAATATAACCATTGCCCAAGTATGGACCGACTTAGCTGTGTTATTCTCATCAGTTGGGCGTCCAAGGGTGTAGGGTCCACCTGCCTATTCAGGTGGGTGAATGGAGTGCGACGATGCCATAAGATTCCAACCCCAAGAAAAGGCAATAAAGTACCACAAATCTAAAACAAAATGATGGAGAAGGAGAAGAGGACAAAGTGATTAAGTTTGGGAGGCGGGCGTCTTGGCTGCGACGTAGACCTCAATCCGGTTCTGCTCAATCTCTGACCGTCGACGGCCCGGCCGGATAATTGATTGCTTGAGCGCATATTGAGGACAGCTAATGGATCTCTTCCACTTAATATTTTAGATCGCTCAACTTCCGGGGCTACGACACCCTCCTCTCCCCAGACACCAGCATCTCTGGGCCCTCTTGCAATCCCTCCAGATATCCAAAAGGGAGAAAAGAAAAATCATCACCAAGGAGACCATGATCAGACATGCCTCTATATCTTAAGCCGCCTGCACATGAACTTCCTACCACGAGGTTTGACTCACCTTAACTCAGCACTCTGACTTATACCGGAGGGGAGCAAGGAACAGTGTCCGCCGTATTCCAGGAAACGAAGATCAAGAAGGGCAGTTTTGGTGCCTATCTAAAGAGGAGAGGAAGATTTAAGGAGGAAAAAGAAAACAAAAGAACAGAAAAACTAATCGAAAGATGCTTGATGATATCTATCAAAAGAACCTGGCGGGCCTGCTCCTCGTCTGCGGCGCCCTCCTAGCTACCCAAGGCGCCAAAGAGTCACCAGCGCGCGATGCCGCCGCCAAAGGAAAACCCGCGCACGCTCGCGCGTCGCAAACACCCTTCTATATTGCTTACGCCCTCGTCATGGCCTCGGACTGGCTCCAGGGGCCTTACCTTTACTCGCTCTACCGCGACGAGCACGGCGTCGCGCCATCCTCATCTCCGCCCTCTTCACCACCGGCTTCCTCTCCGGTGCCGTGAGCGCCTACTTTACCGGCTCCATCGCCGACCGCCGCGGACGCCGCCTCGCCTGCCTCGCTTTCTGCGCCATCTCGTCCCTCTCGTGCCTCCTCACCGCCGCTGCGGGGCCGGGCCTCCCTTTACTGTTCGCCGGCCGAGTTCTCGGCGGGGTCGGCACCAGCCTCCTCTTCAGCGTCTTTGACACCTGGATGGTGACCGACTTTGCGAGGCGCGGCCTGGCGAAGCGCGGCCACGACCTGTCCACCACGTTTGGCGTCATGAGCACCATCAACAGCGTCGTTGCCATCGCTAGCGGCGTGTCGAGCGAGTGGCTTGTCGACTGGGCGGGAACGAGAAAGGCGCCTTTTATCTTCAGCGTCGGATTACTCGGGCTAGCTGCTGCGTGTATTTCTTCGCAGTGGGTGAGTTTTTCTTTGTCTTGTTTCTACTTCAATCTATCCCACCCGATGCATGGGCTTTGGGTTGCCCTTTCTCCCACCCCTTCTTCACTTCCCTTTATGGGCTCCACGAAAGGGGTGCCCCAAGCTGCTGGATGCTCCCAGGACGTATTACTGACATACCACCTCCCTTCCTCGCCCATTATAGGTCGAAAACTACGGCGAGAGCGTAGTCCTCACTTCTAAATCTGCCAAAAAGGACACAACACCCTCCTCAAGGCCCTTTCCAACAAGCGGATCCTCTCCCTCGGCCTCGCCTCCACCATGTTTGAGGGTTCCATGTATCTCTTTGTCTTTTCTGGGCCCCGGCTCTCGAGTCTGCCCACGCTCTCGATAGCCCGCTCCCCTACGGCACCATTTTTGCCAGCTTCATGGCGTCGATGATGGGCGCCTCACTCCTCTTCACCAAAATCTCCGCCTCGTCCTCGGGGTTCAGTCACGGCACTTCGCTCTCCGCCCTCCTCGCCGCGTCTGCAGTCATATTTTACGCCCTGTCCTCGTCCTCGCCCTCGGCCACCCGCTCCGAGCAGGTCATCTTTTGGTTCTTTTGCGCCTTCGAGGCCTGCGTCGGCGTCTACTGGCCTTGCGTGGGAGTGCTCAAGGGCAAGGTCGTTGACGACGCTTCCAGGGCCCAAGTGTACGGCGTGCTACGGGTACCGCTGAACATATTCGTGGTGGTCTCCTTAGCTGCCACCCGGGAGGCGGTGATTACACCAAAGTGTTTGGCGCCTGTTCGGCGTTTCTGATGGCTGGAGCCGTGGCCGTGGGAGCCACTGTTGCTGGCGTGTGAGGGAATCGCCACCTCCCGGTGACGCCTTGGGGAGGGACTAGCTTCGTACAAAATGGGATTCACGTAGTATTTGTATATATGCCAGGATATTTAGCCTTGCCAAGGTCTTCTTCCACTCCCAGTTGACATAGCAACCTAGCAGCACCAGCCTGCGAGAAGGGAACCCCGGGAAAAAATGGATTATTAGGGGTTATAGAGAGCGCGTGAGCTAGGTTTGTTTTCTACGCTTCGGGTTTTTGATGGGAAGATAGCGCCTTCTCTAACGGTAACGGCGGAACAAAGAAACGAAAAGAAACCAAAGAAAAAGGAAAAGAGACCAAGTGTGGAGGGAGAACATGGGTTATACATCTCCAATAATGGGCTCGAAGAGCTTGGGCAATAGCTCCATAGCATCCCCTGCAAACGCAAAGTCGTCCTGGTCCAAGTTTCCCAAGTGATGAGGCAGCGCTGCGTCTAGGTTCACATTGACGTAGATGGCTCCGTTGCTCCTCGCGTGATACAGGAAACTGGCAGCCGTGTTCACGACCTCCGAGGTCCCGATGGAAAGGACAATGTCCACCCCGCCATCGATCCATTCCTCGACATCGCGCACGACATGGTCGTCCATGGGCTCGCCAAACCAGACAATGTCGGGGCGCTGCAACCCGTATTCCTCCTCCGCCCCACACTTGGGACACTTGGGGATCTCGTCCCAAGAGATCTTTGGCGCGGGGTGGGCCGGATCGAGCAGCGGGATCGGGTTGGTGGAGTCCACATCCGCGGAGGCCGGCGCGAGGATGGGCCAGAGGGGGTCATCGGTAGAGTTAGAAGCCCTCCAGTCGCAGTCCTCATTGAAGCACTTAAGCCCGTAAAGGCAGCCGTGAATCTTCCTCAGCTTCTCGAGAGGGTAATCTGCTTTTTCCAAGAGACCTAGCACCCAGCTATCAGCATGCCTTTGCACGTAGAAAAAAAAACAGTGCCTCTAAAATCCAGTGTATGTATCCCGATAATAGACCATCTTCCTGGTCGGTCCGGACCAAAACCTCCCATCTTTCCTCATCTTTTCTCTGGGGGAGGGGGAGGGTGGGAGACGTTACCGTCGACATTCTGCGAAACGCAGAAAACGTTGTCGTACTTTTGTGCCAGCGCGGCGAGCGCGTGGTGACCCCGGTTCGGGTTCGCCTTCATGGACATGTGCCTCCGGTAGGCGTAGAATAGCCACACGAGGCCCGGGTCCTGCTCGAAAGCTTCCGGCGTCGCTAGGTCCACCGCCGAGTACTCCCGCCATAGGCCGCCGGCGCCACGGAAGGTCGGGAGCCCCGAAGAAGCCGACAGCCCCGCACCGCACACGAGGAGGATGCGGGGTTTTGCGCTGAGAAGCGCATGAAAGCGAGCAAAATCACTGTGTCTCGGCATTTGGGCCACGGATGGTGCGTGTTGAATGGAAGGAGATGAGGACAAGGTTGACTGGTGTGTTTGGCCAAGCTTGCTCGTTTTAGTAGGTTACATGGAGAGAACGGGAAGTTACGCTTAGTTTTGCCTGCACTACTCCAATCAACTACTATCAAACAGTGAGAAAGCAAGAGGATGAAGACCCCTCCTTCCCGAATCTTTCGAATTGATATCAGGCAGCCGTGTGCCGGTGCGCACCCGCACCCGCGCCCGCCACCCCGCCTTACTAGCACGCTGCCCTCCCCGATATATCTATGAATCCGTTGGATCTATCCAGATCCGTCCCACCACGACGTTAGAGAGCACCCGCCCCCAGGCCAACGTCCGCGACTGGAGGACGCATCAATTGCGCCCAACGCTAAAGACAACGACATTAATCAATTCACATTGTTCAGCGTTTCTGATGAGACATCTCCAGTAATGATGAAAACTCGAGTATTTAGGTTCTTGCCGATCTTGCTCCTTGAATTCCATACATTAAAAAGAAAGATAGTACAGCCGAGGAGGGCCTTGCCTCTCCGCCGCTAAATGGGATATATGTATATATATATATAATAAAAACGCAAGACAGTCAAGCTCAATCATTAATAACAACAAGAATTGACAAGACTACCCTCCATGCTTATCCGTCTCATGAAATGATGAATAGGGTAGTATCCAGTGGGAGGCTATCTATATACAAGCATGACTGAATGTCCAAAGAGATCCATGCGCGAACGTTGTGCGTCTCTTTTTTGTAGTTGGGTGAAATCTTTCCTAGTTTTAAGTATAAGCCCATTTAGAGAAGGTTGGCGAAGACGGCAATGCCGGAGAGAACGGCACCGGCGACGGTAAGGCTCTTCATGACCGAGGCACCGGAGTCGGGAGCACCAGTCTCCTGGGCGTCGGCATCGGCATCGGCATCAGCACCATCGGTCGTGGTCGCATCGCTGGATCCGGTGGAAGAAGAGGTGGGCTCGGCGGTGGAGGTGCTGTTCTTGGTGGCGGTGGAGGAAGAAGGGCGGCTAGCGGTAGAGGACTTGTTGTCCTCATCACCATTATCAACACCCTTGTCCTGGAGACCCTCGCCCTCAGTATCGACAGTGATAGACTGCCACGTTCCGGAGCGGTCGCTGTAGATGTATGACTTGGCGGCCTTGTTGCCACCCATGTAGTCCTGAACGACGACGCGCTTGTAGTAGCTGAGGGAAGGGCCGTTGTCGAAGTTGGCATAGCCACCAGACCAGTCGACGGTGCCCTTGGGGGCATCGGAGCGGCCGGCAACCCAGGTACCAAGCTTGACTTGCATGGGGGTCTGGGGGTACTCCTTTCCACCCTTGGCATCGGCGTAGGTGAGAGTGCGAACGGCATTGCCATCGATGGACCACGTCAAGGCATCGGCAGTCCACTCAATGGTGTAAGTGTGGAAAGTGGAGGTAGAGGCGGAGACGGCGTGAACACCGCCACGGTCGTAGGTCGAGGTGTCGCCCTTGGCGAAGTAGTTGGTCTGGACCTCATCGGGCTTGCCACCGAGCCACTCCCAGTCGATCTCGTCGAGGCAGTCGGACTGGAGGACAATGCTGGTAACGATACCAGCACCAGGGGCAGCGACCAGCTCAACCTCGAGCTTTCCGAAGAAGATGTAGCCGAGACTGCTGATGGTAGGGGCCTGCTTCTCGTTGGCGATGCTGAAGACAGCGCCCTTGGACTTGTCGTAGGTGAGAGTGGTACCGGCAGCAAGGCTGAAGAACGAGTTCTTGCCCTTGGTGAAGTCGATGGTGTAGTCACCACCGATGGCAAGATCAGCGGGGCAGGCTATACGCGTTAGGATCCCACGTCAGTGTACAACTTCTTCTTCATCTCCTCCCCCAGACATATAGGCCGACGTTGCGGCACCTAGCACGGCGTGTTTACTTACTCTTCTTGGTGGGATCGCAGTCGGTATAAGTCTGAGCCGACACCAAGCTGGCGAGGGCGAGCAGAGCTCCGGAGATGGCGGAAGCGCGCATTTTGGTAACGGTGAATTAACAAGCGACGACTTGCTGGTTTCAAGGGTTTGGAGAGGAAAAAGATCGGAGAGGCGGTCACGTCCTTCTGGGTTCTTGGGATCTTTTAAGAGGGGGCTGTCAGGAGGTAAGACTCAAGACAACGTGTGGCGAGGTGAGACTGAGACAAAACTAGTCAATGTCAAAAGAAAAACACGAAGGGCTGGTATTAACGAGAGACTGGAAGAGTGCCAAAGAGCGAAAGCAGAAAGGGAATGCGAGATTCTCTTTCACGATTATAAAATAAAATAAAAATGAGTGTGTGGAAGTCGGATGGGAGGGAAGAAGGAAAGGAGAAGTGGAGGAAGGTAGGTGAAGGCAACAAGCTCTCTATTTTAGGGGCTTAACGACGCCACTTTACGAGAAGAGGCGGTCCTTGGCGTTCGGCGGACAAAGAGCATTGCTTGTTTGGAAACGCTCATACGTCGCCTGCCAGCAGAGTGGATATGGGTCCTCCCCCTCCCCTTGAAGCCCTGTGGGCGTTGACATACGGATTGTGGGCTGTGGATCGCGTGGAGCAAGGGGCCCTTGGGTTCGTGACAAGAACAGCACTGGGCGTGGGTCAGTCGAGTGCAATTAGGACTTCCTTGGTCTCTTCTCCTTTTCATTTCTGGGCTCTCGTCCTTCTTCCTCCTCCGCTTGTCCTTCCCCACCTTGTCCTGATGGAAGGCGGAAATAAAGTATTGCGAGGAGCGGGTACTCGCCCAACCTTGAAGCTTTGCTCATGGCGATTTCACCACTCCCTCCCATTCATTGTGTTTGTCGTCGCCTTCCTGCTTTTGCAGCACGCGTAATTTTACCTGCGCCGGCGCGAGATGAGGGTGACCAGAAGAAATCAACATCGAACCCCTGCTTCGGTCCGAGAACCCCTCCGCATGTACCAACGCCAAGTCTCGGCGTCTTGGTGCTGCTTCATTCAAAGAGGGAGACAAGAGAGTGCTTGGTGGTTGAAGGAATGGGCGAAAAAGAGCATCGGTCGCTAACCTCTAATTGGCTAGTCCGCGTTGGTTGCCAGGCACGCACAGGGGCGCAGACCAAGCCCCTTTCCATTTGAAGTAATTTTGTGGAGCATCCTTGATCAGTTTGATGGGTGCGGCAAGGGTTGGTTGGTTGTACAATCCTCGAGTGCATGCATCTCTGGATCATTGCATGGGATGGCTGGATGGTTTGGATGGTTTGGATGGGTGGATGGTTGGATGGTGGATACTTTTGTACTTGGACCTTGGTACCTCAGACAGGCTTGACGGGGAAAGGGGGAAAGGGGAAAGTGAAAGACTCAAAACATGATGGATCCGAAGGGGACGAAGGATTGAAGCAGAATGGATACGAAATTTCCTAGTGTATGCCGGATGGCGCAGTGTGTCCGGGCATCAATTGGCCAACTCGAATCGATCGATCGTCCGTCTTTGCTGGCCGAGCCTCTCCCTCGGAGTTCTTCTTTTGCTGATTTGCATGGATCAGCTCCCAGCAAGCGGTGATGGAGAGGGGGTTCTTTCTTTCTTTCCTTTTCCTGGGACGGAATGCTGGAGCGGATCTTGATGGCCGCGGGACAATCAGAAGAGATTGGGAGAAACCCGGAAATCGAGCCTGGCGGCTTGGCCGAGTTTCTGGTCACTGAAGCGCTTTTCCTAAAATAGGTATTAACCCACCTTTTCAATTGTCCTCTTCCTCGCTTGGCTTCGCCGAACCCGCTGGCTCATCTCCAGGCTAATATTTTGTGTTCTCCTTCTTTTCTTTTCGAGTATCCTGAATTGAAACCTTCGCGTAATACCAAGTAAGAATTTACCACATCCACGACACATCCACGTGCTACTTATCTCCGATCCATGACGAGTTGGGTTCAAGAACCCACATCAGTAAAGGGAGCTGAGGAAACGGCGGGAGTGAGACGATGACTTTGTAAATTCGAGGTTAGTGGAGACAGAGAAGAAGAAAAAGAAAGAAAAAAGCAATTGGAATCACAAATAAACAACCTCTGGGATAGGTGCAGGAACCCCCGACACTATCCTTCCGAGAGACGACTCTCAAGCCCGTCTGTGGCTTGAAGTGAACTTTGAACAGCGCTCCGGCGACTCTTTTTGCTGATTGATGTCTAATATCCCACGTCCCGTCTCCTCGTACCTCGGTACCTCAGCTCGAAGTCTGTCATCCAAATGTCTGCTCATCTCGGTACTCTCATAGGGCTCGCTGTCCTCCTTGCAAACGCAGGCTCGTCCGGGGCGGCCACACTCGGGCCACTCACTTTCCCCAAGGCAGGCTCTGATGTGCAGCCTGGCCGTTTTGGGCAGGCGTTGCGTGGTGCTCGCTCCATGCAGCAATACGGGCCTCGACTCCGCTTGGCGCCCTTTTATTTCCCGAGGGGTCAAGAGAGTGTGAGGATCTGGAGCCAATAGCGGAACGTGGAAGTTTAGTTGTGCTCCCAGCTGTCAGCAGCGCCTGAGAAATGAGCCTCAGCCCAGTCTGCTTGCCCCAGATTGTGAGGTCTTGGAGATCTGAAAGCGGCTAGAGCACTCCCCTCAGGCTGACTATCTCGCCGCAAAGTGTGCCTCGTTGCAGGGTGGCAAGTGGCCAGCGCGGACTCCCAAGGCATCTGCAAAGTGCGAGTGCACTGCTTGCCTTCCAGCTTGCCTCTTTTGCTATCTTGTGACGGAATTCGTCATGGCGCCAAAACATTCTCCAGGCTCGTGTCACCCACTCGTGGTTTCTAGATTGTTATTGAGAGTATTAGCCCTCGAGCTGAGATGGAATTCCACTTTGGGTGTCTCATTCTTACCTTCTCTCATTGGGGGCTTCCTTTGACGATCTGCAAACCACCCCGTCGTGGAAAGAGGCTTCTTTCGATAGCTCATGCAAGGAAAATCAATACAATACCTTCAGCCTCGAAAAGGCCAACGAGTCCTTCGGCTCGCCTTCTCCATCCCATCGTTGACTGTCAAATTGTGCCCAACAGTAATAACATAATTGCCTTCAGAGGTGCCCACCGCCATTTCGTCATCCGGGTCACACAGATCATCCCATCGATCTCCAAGTCGCCGGGTTTTCGCGGCGGCTAGCGACAGCGCAACTTGATGCCAGTCGAGGACCATGATGGGTATCAAAATTAGGAGCTTTGCCCAAAAGCGATAATTTCAGGTGGTACCGCAGCCAAATGGGGAGCTTTGCTTCAAGCACCTCTGAGGTGAATGCGCCAAGGAACAGATACTACGCATTTCCCAACACGCGCATTGCTCAAACGCACGCCTCGACAACTGAAAGGTTTATTAGCTGCAGTCTACCGACGTAATAATATTCATGAGAACAAACGGAGCTGGTCTTTGGGTCGAGACTGAGTCCTGAACCCCCATCAGACTCAGGACGCTGAGATTGGTCCCCAGCAATTGGGGGTTGCATATTCTTGCCAACTACTTTCTTATTTCTTGTGGCATCAATGGCACCACCATCTTCCAAGGGCGAAAAGCCGAGTACTGAGCAAGATGACAAGAAGACGCTTCCACAGGACCCCGATATTTCGATGAACCAGAAGTCGCCAGTTCATTGCTTGGCTTGCCGAGCATTCTCGTGCTCAAATTTCAAACCCCTCTTTGTCTAAATCCAAGCAAGTTCTGTGACTTCGTGACTCTAGCTTGTAAAAATATGATAACACCAATTTATGGATGCTTTTTTTCCTTTTTCTTCTTTTTTTCTTGTTCCTTTTTTCTCTCTTTTAGATTAGACTGGGAGCGGTCTGTGACAAGCAGCAAACGAACATCCCTATTTACGAAGCGCGACTTACTCTTCAACTATTTGCTTGGCACTTGGCGCGAATGCTGCGAGTGTTGCTAAACGTTGCGGCGAACCACACAGTCATGGCAAGCTGTACGAGGGTCTCATGAGTTTCGCATTCTAGGACGGTGGTATTAACCAAGCCCTCGGCGAGGGCACACAAAGGGCTCGCTTGATTCCTCCATTATCTAAGACAGGTCTCATTTACGCCATGATTCACAAGGAGGGAGTCGAATCGAAGTCTATTGACCGACCATTGAACGTGTGCGCCGCGTGGTTGGTCTGGCGAGCCTCATGGAACGGGACGAAGGAGGATTGAAGGGAAAACCCCCTTTTTCCGTCACGCTGTAGCCTCAACGGACCATCTAGAGCTTCTCACCGTCCAAGATGATTCTTGCCTCATCTGTTGTCCACCAGCTAACCCCCGCCGCACCTGGATACTCGTAGCGATCCATGCTCTCTGTCTTCATTTCAACGCTATATCCCGGGTCCATCGGGGTCTGGTAATACCCATCCTTGATCAAGGCTGGGTGTAAAAAGTGCTCATGGAGATGGTCGACAAACTCGAGCACCGAAAGCTTGCCGCTAACGGCGACATAATCAATGGTGCTAAGGTGCTGAGTATACTCAGGCAAGCCGACTCCCCGGAATGGGGCACAACTGGCACACCAAACTTTTTGGCCATCAACAGCACGGCGAGAACCTCATTCACACCTCCAAGGCGGCAAGCGTCGATCTGACACACGTCTATAGCGCCCGATACAATGAGCTGCTTAAAGATGACACGGTTCTGGCACATCTCGCCCGTCGCAACACCAATTCCGTACGGCCTGAGAGCGTCTCTCACAGCCCTGTGGCCAGCGATGTCATCGGGAGAGGTCGGCTCTTCGATGAACCAAGGTTTGAAATCCGCCAGCTGTGCCATATACTCGATAGCCTCAGGTACGGACCAAACTTGGTTGGCGTCCACCATCAGCACATTGCCCTGGTCGAAGCCTATAATCTCCCTAGCGATACCCAGTCTTCTCCGGTCCTCTTCGACACTACCCCCAACCTTGACCTTGAAATGTTTGTAACCACTGTTTAGAGTCTCACGAAGAAGATCCTTCATCTTCTCTTCGCCATATCCGAGCCACCCGGCGCTAGTGGTGTATGCTGGCACGGCACGGCTATTGAGGGCGTCCTCTAGTCTTTGAGCCTTGCCTTCTTCAGATGCACGAAGCAAGTCAATCGCCTCCTCGGGGGTGATAGCGTCGGTAATGTAGCGGAAGTCGATGCACCGCACAAATTCTTCTGGGCTCATATCCGCTACTACTCTCCACACAGGCTTGCCCAGGACTTTGGCCCAAAGATCCCATATGGCATTCACAACGGCGCCAAGAGCTAGATGGATGACGCCCTTCTCCGGGCCGATCCATCGAAGTTGGCTATCGTTGACAAGATGGCGCCAGGTCTTGCCCCAGTCGCCAACGAGGGAGGCCAAGGTCCTCCCTTAATCCTATCAGCGACGTGGTCGATGGCTCGGCAGACGATGTCGTTACCGCGGCCAATCGTAAAGGTCTAGAGGAGGCGGGTTTGGGGGTTAGTGAAAATTCCCTCATTTAGGTTCGTTCATCACTCTGGTGATGTCCTAGGCAGCAGGAGCACCAAAAGTGAACAAACATGAGCACGCGGCAGGCACATGGAAAAAGACTAGACGACCCTTGGTCATTGGAGGACTCATATAAAATCACATACCATCCCATGGCCTTGGACACTTGAATCAGTTTCAAGAATGCAATACGCGGCTGAATAATCCCCTGCTGCGTTCATAGCATCTGAGCCGGTTTTGTCGAGCGAGGTCGGAAATCGAACATCCCGTGTAGCCCAACCAGTCAATCTGATCTCAGGGAGCGCCATGTTGTCAGGTCGAGCAGATTATTATGCGGGACTGGGTACGGCGGTGCACTTTGTGGTGTTCTATGAAGTGAAACTTTTCTTTTCTCTTTTCCTTTTTTAAGAACCCGATGAATTAATGGACGATATTTTCCTAAAAAAGCGAAAGCACTTGGTTGTTTGGCTCAAGTCGCAGGTTCGCCCGTGTCCATGTCCTGGGTCACCAGCAACCATCAGGATCGCGGGGTTGCCGCTTCGCAGGGTAGGCACAGATTGGTGCGCAACTTTTACCCCTCTCTTGCATGCCCCCGCCCCCGATCCGCGCACACACAGGCCGCAAGCCGCGCTCGCACATAGTTGCGGACTCGACGTCCGGTTCCGGGAGCAAGGAGGGCACTCCTTTCGGAGGAGTGGAACGAGACCGAGCTGTGCCTCGTGCATGTTGCGCCGCACTTGCGATGGCGGATGAAGTCCTGAGAAAATCTATTTCAATCAACGGGTCCTCTTTGGAGTGGTACAGGGTCCAAGATCCGGACTAATATAATGGAAACGGCAGCAGCCAATCGAGATCGTATGGGACGGTTTGTTCGTTGCCTCCATCTCATGGCGGAAGAGTCTCAGTGAAAGGAATAAATAGGCCCAGATGTGAATAATCTTCCAACGATATTCCTACGGCAGTACCATCCCACGGCGTCCGAGATAATGGAGAAGTCGGCCAACTGTCAAAGGGTCAGTCGATAACTTGGCGATGCCATGAATACTCCTTTTATGATATTATAATTGACCCTGACACGACGGCATTTCGTTTCCAGGCTGGACAACACGGATAGAACATATAACCCCTGACACGCGAACACTTACGCTAGCAATGTTGATGAAAGATATTCACTGTATGTGTGGAGGGGAAGTCCCCTCCATATACTCAAGATAATTCTGAAACCCCGGGCTGTCTATCCTATTACCCCGAAGCTGGCCACGGCACGGCCAAGGACCTACCTTGGTAGGGCCATGATCTATGATTACAACCGTTTTCTGGAGGCTCTCCTCCTGGCCTTCACAACTAGGGCTCAATCAAGTTCACGACTTCTATTCATTATCGTGTTTATCCGGACTTTCGAAAATCGGGCTGATCACCCCCAGCCAGGCAAACCTTGCATGGCCTCTTTGTCGCTGAGCGCCAGTTTGGGCTATCGGCCTTTTTTTCTTTCCCCGAACTGTGTGTGTTGCATCAACCCAACCCCTCCGAACCCAGAATATTCTTCCCCGCACCCAGACATCACCAACATCTGGACACCGGCGCATGGTGGCCATCCTACTCTCCGTGCCACCACCGAACATGCTTAATAAAAAGGCCCCATGTCTTAACAGCGCTCAGGACACCTCTAAATTAGCCCCTTCTCAATCTGGCTGACCTGAGACCGACCCCGAACTTTTGCTGCCAGAATCTCCCCGCTCTCTTCCGCGTTTCCGCCAACAAAGAGCCTGCAAGAGCTGAAGTAATGCCTACCTCGATCGATCAATCTCGATCTGATCCTCAGCACCCGCCCGACCATCATGCCCCCGGGTGCTTGGTTGGCCTCAGGCTGTCGATCAACCTGTTTACTTGAACATGGTCAACCCGAGCGTTGCCTTGCGTTTTGAGTCCTTCAACCGAGAAATATCATCGGTTGCTCACTGGTCACCGTGCCGACAAGGTTGTCGTCGCTTTCTCGTCTGCCGATGCACACCATTTTCGCTAAAATTTTGGCTCTGCTAGTGGGCCGCAAACCAAACTTTCAACAGCCGCATCCCCAGCATCCCCAGCGTTACCAGCCAAGCCGCCTCCTCTCCACCTCACAAGTACTTACCTGCAACACAACCTTCACCATAATTCCTGCAACAGACGATGCATGGCGGCGCGGGCAGAGCGGGCAGCGCCCTCACTGGACAGCCGTGTGTCACCACCATCCAGAAAAAGAGGGATGCTTGATACTCTCAAGGCATGGACAGGGGTGGAATCCTTGCTGCCTCTTTTCCCCAGACTTCGGTCAATATTGGATGGGCGGCCACCTCTGCCGCGTGTTGCTGTCACCTTCAAGAGGGCAATGGCGGAGAACCAGTCTTATGAAAGAGTTTCGTATTAGTACATTTATTTTCTTCTTGCTCTAAATGGTTTTGCGGTCCATATTAAACCCTCGTGAGTCCGCTTGGAGGGTTGAACGAGAATTCCATCCATGCCACACCCATGAGTTTCCGTTCTTCTCTTCTTCCCTCCCGTTCTTTGGTTCTTTGATCTTGCGTATGAAATTCTCCTATCACGCTTTAAACCTTTATTTCTTTCTCACATGGTCGTTGGCTCCGATTGGGAAAAATTAAAGTGATTATCGACTGGACGCTCAATCGGGAAATTCCCATCCGGCAAGAAATGCTTGAAGCGGCTATCCGTCTATCTTAAGACAGCCCGTGACTTGCCGTTCCGCCTCGCCTAAATACCCGCCTAACAAGATAAACAATGAGTCGACTAAGCACATCGCCATTGGCTTTCACTCCTCCCCTCAGTGGCAATAAAGCTCAAGGATACCAACAGCAACATGGCAGCCCTCGAACAAGAAGGAAGCTCCAGAAGACTGTCAGCCTCCCCCAGTGTTATCTAAATCTAGCACTCGCCGAATCGCCGGAACGCCCTCGGCTCTAGCTACAAATGGGAAGAAGGCTGCGCCCATTCCAAGACTCAAGACATCCTTTCGTCAGCCAGTCAGTGATAGGGAGCCCGCCATTCGAGCTCTTCCGGACCTGAGTGACGCTAAGTGGCTCGAATACGTTCGGTCTCATCACTCGAAAGAGTCACTCAAACTTCCTTGCTCAATGGTTAGGGATCTATCATACCTTTCCGTCAGCCCCAAACCTTTTCACCGACTATCACACCGACCCAGTTCGAAGATGTCAGCTTCTAGGAGACGCGCGAAAACCCCAGTCTTCTCCATCGGCCAGCTGGAGGGCATCTCCTTGGGCCACTACGGCTCTCCTACTAAAATTCCACCCACTAGTGAACTCATAGCTCAGCAGTACAGGGAGCTCATCGATTATGATGCAGATTCTATCTACAGCGACGCCCAATCTGAGCCTTCCCCATCTCGCCAAGGTTACAGGGACGATGAGTACATACCAAGACGGCAGCGTAGCTCCGATGATATCTCGTCCAATAGGGTTTTCTCTTCCGCGGAGGTTGGCGATGCCATCCCGGCTGCATCTCCCACCTCTGATGACGGCACTCTGGTTTCTTTTGAAGAGGAAACTGTTTACTTCAAGCCCGTATCGTTTTCCCTGAACCAAGATCGCCTGCACATATGCACAGCTCGAGCATAAGTTCCAGCTACAGCAATCCTTTTGCCAGTCCAAATAACCTCAGCCTTCAAATATGCCTTGATCTCCTAGCCCGAGAGCTCTCAACAGCCTTTTCAGATCGTCGTCAGCGTCCTACCAACGAGATATCGGCTCTCCAAATATGGGTCATGATTGAAGCCTTTGAGAGGCTAAGAGACCAGGTTGCAGAGATGAGGCTAGGCATAAGCCAGGTTAGTGGAGTGGAAACCATGTTTGAAACTTGGCTTCAAGCTCTGTACACTATCCACGATTCTCTCGCCACGGAGAACTTGGCCCGGAATGTGGACAAGGACGACTTTGAAGGGCTAGAAGAGGCCCTGGACTAACCAGGCCCGCGTTTCCTGGCCTTTATATTGTGTGTGTCTGTGTTTTTGGTTTTAGGTGGAGGGAGGGGGTATCCCTCTTTTTTTTTTTTTTTTTTTCGTTGTCTTGTTCGATCACGCAGAGATGACAGTACTGGGATTGGGCACTTGAAGGGAATTTCCTGCATTCTGGCTAGGTTTATATTTGGGTTAGTTTTAACTCGTGGGCTTTTATGGTTTTATCGTTGCACCGGTTTTTGTTCCCAGCATACACTACACTAGACTAGCTAGCCCATCAGGGTGACACCTCTAACCTGGTGGTTCATCTCAGTGGCAGATTTACTTGAAAGGGGCGCGCTGACAAGGACTTGGCTATTGGGAGGTGTAAATAAGTTGGATGCTAAGAATTGATACCCTTGAATCGCCCCTAGTACCTGTCTTCCCTACAAAAATGCGTACTCATGATTCGATGATCCCTATTTAATGAATCTCAGGTCGAAGTTGACAATGAAGTCGTGTTTGACCTAGTAAGTAGTGTGTCAAACGACACTCCATTTCAGGCCCGTCAGCAAGACCCAACACACTCCATTCCAGGCCCACTAGCAAGAGGCCAGCAATACACCAGCTCCACAGTTTGCCTTACTCCCTCCCCTCTTCAGGAACAGGGACTTTGTACTTCTACAGAATTCAGCAATGGCGCATGTGCTTTCCCATGCAGCAGACTCTCGCTGGTAGTAGTATTGGCGGAGCAAAGGCTCTGGAGCGGCTCTGATGTCACATTGGCTTCTTGGCTTGGTGCTTACCTGCACCGGTTTAACTCTTTGTTCGCAAACACAACTAGGTGCCGTCAAAGCGTACATCTGCAGACTAATAGCCCACCAGCCCAAATACTACACCCAGAAATCCATTGGATGTAATGTTCGTGTTGTAACATCAAGTGTATCCAAGACTCTAAAGTTAGGGTACCAAGCCATAGAGCCCGGGAAACAATGATCGAAGGTATCAATGGATTATTACAAGTACGAGCGCCAATGGTACCTTGGTATGTGTTGACTAATAATGGGCGCCACCTCCACACTGCGTCACCCACCATGTATCCATTGCATTTATGACCAAAGTGAACTAGGCTGTTTTGGTGGGGGAGTTGGACACAGCGCTGTGCACACAAACCGTCGCAACACATGCGGAAGCTAGACGCGCCACCGACCACATCACGACCAAGACCGCCATGACTATCTGTTCTCAACAATCGACACATACATTCCCCCTGTAGTCGGCCTGCCGACCATGGATGATGATGATTTTGACGATGCAGAACTCTGGGCTGCCGCCGACAGAGTTGCGTCGGCCTCCCAGGCACCCCATCGAATCGTGCAGCCAACGCCACAGAGAATCGAGCGCCCGAGTCCATACGGAACCGAGCCTCGGGCGCATGATCACCGCGAAGCAGCACCTCCTGCTGGCCAGAAAATAATCCAACCAACGCCACAGGTCCTACCCCAGAGAGGTTCGGGATCTCATATCCTAGTATCGCCGCGTCAGAAGGGAAACCCGGTGCTGTCATGCATCAAGTCAACAACTTGGGAGTATTCCGATATTCCGGCAGACTACGGCCTAGGATTAACCACTTGTGCCCTATTTCTGAGGTATGGTGTTGCCAGAAGGGCTAGGAACAGCCCGGAAACATTTTGGGACTCTTTGAGCTAATCATATCCTATAAAGCTTGAAGTATCACCGCCTATACCCTGAATATATCTACACCCGCATTCGGAACCTACAAGGCCGTTATAGCCTCCGTATTCTCCTCACCATGGTTGATATCGCGAACCACGAGGACCCGCTCCGCGAGCTAGCTAAAACGTCATTGGTCAACAATGTGACACTCATTCTCTGTTGGTCTGCCGCGGAGGCGGCCCGCTACCTCGAGTTATACAAGTCGTATGAGCATGCTGGCTTCAAAGCCATTCAAGGATATCAAGGAACGACATACGTGGAAAGGCTCGTTGACTTCGTCACCGTACCGAGAGGTATCAACAAGGCAGATGCCGTCTCGCTTGTGAGCAATTTTGGCAGCTTAAAGAATGCGATCAATGCTGATCCCGAACAAATCGGCATCATCGGAGGGTGGGGAGAAGTCAAAGTTAAGCGTTGGGGTGAGGCTATTGATGAACCATTCCGGATTAAGAGGACCATGAGGACATTCGCCAACGAATCCTTGTCACTAAATTCTGTTGATCCGAGAATTACCTTGAAGACATCTTTAGGGCCCCTTTCTGTTTCGACGAAACCGGCACTCGCCGCCGCTGCCAGTAGGACATCACCAAAACCTGATCCTGTCAGTATAGAACCTCGGCGTGTTGATGATGAAGATCCTTCGCTTGCTCAGCCCCCTGGGGCGTCAAAGAGAATCGCGCGGCCCGCTCAGCCAGGCGCACCTGTAGCGACGGTAGCGCCCGAGACGCTAAGTGAAGGTGTTGCGGCGGCGCTAGCCAGACTTAGAGAGCAGGGTTGAGTCTATATATCGCAGGGTCCCCGTGGACAAGCCTTCCCTTGAAGCGTTTCTTTGGGCACGGTTACACGATTATAAGTTCTATCACCGCGAAATCACTACATACACAAACTATCGGATTTAAACGTCATAGACCACGGGATTACACGGTTTAAAAGATCGCCCTCGCAGGGTTCTGGAGGTCCTTAGACTTCGCGGCCCAAGTAAACCAAGTTCTGCAACTAAAAGGCAAGTCTGCAATCTGTGAAGCTAGCCCACCAGGATGATTCAGTCCGTATTGTCAGCTTCGGTTCCCACACGGAGAGGCGTCATCAGATTTGGAGGGTCAAAATGGGGGTTGCGGTTATTTCTAACTAATACTCGCGCCGGACATCGATTGGTGATAGCGGCCCAGGGGGTTCAAACGCGCATACCAGCCTATCCTGGAATGACGGGATGTTTCTTGGATATTATCCATGTATATGACCAAATCTCGGTCCTCGACGTAGAAGGCGCCAGGGACCGCACCAACAGAAATCTCGATGTTGGCTTCAACTTGCCGAACATTCAATATTTTATCCACCTTCGAATTCTGACTTTTTCTACAGCGATTAGTGCGCAGATATGCCAATCCCGTGCATTCATTGGCAAAGACTATCACTGCACCTAACACCCCCAATACACCACGGTCGAGGTCGATTTTGTGTTCTGATGTTCTAGATATGAGAAAAACAAAAGCGTACCTTCGGCCCTTCTCCCACCGGCTGAGCAATTAATTCGGTAATTAACGAGCATGAAATCTCTTAAGAAACCGATAGTTCCAAACCGCTCCTTGGCCTGAGTTGGCCTTATAATTTTCCAGCCCAACCGCGCAGTGCCCACTCTCACACATCGAATTCTGCCAAATTTAAAAGCCCACATTGTTCGTTTAGTCAACCTTGTACAGCCCGCCTTGTTGATCACCATAAGCTAACACCTAGCCTAGTTTTTGGCTCGAGGTTGCCACACTTCGTAACATTCTTTCCCGGCTACCCGGATCTACATGGGCCGGAGATGCGCTCGCTTCCGGTTCAATATGGCCCGCCCCTGGAGATATGGAACAAGTCAGGACATGAGCCGGCCCTGTATGAGGGACAGGCGGAAGGTGGCCGTTTACCCCTTTAAACTAATCACCACATCCCCCACATTTTTGGCTGGAACACCAAAGCTCGTATGAAAGGTGGGGGTAGGGAGCGGCGCTGCGTTGGCTGCTGCCCTTCCTCTAGAATCCCAAATATATTGTACTTCAAGGAGTTGTACGAAAATTCCTGGTATTCCGATACCCACCTTGAAGAGTGATGGTGTGCAGGAAATTACAGCTGCAGGGGCAACTCGTATATATTCCGGGCTCGAATACTTCGAAAGTTGTTTGCATGCACAGCTTGGCCTTCGCTTTTAAACCGCTAGTAAGCTGCTCCTTGATGCGGGAAACCCACGAGATACCTAGCACTTCCCTTTACACCTAGGACCGACTATTCACTAGTTTCGGGGTCGAGAGCCATGCAGCAACGGGGAAAATTGCTGACGCTAGCTGCCTTCGCCTTGAGAGTCGTGGCAACCGATAGAATCGAGGCCGTCCGCGCGGTTTTCAGAAGATCATGGGACGGATATCGCCAGTATGCCTGGGGCCACGACAGTCTAAGGCCGTTGACGAACGGATATTACGATGATAGGTAAGCTTTAACTCCAAGTTGTCAAGCGGAGGAGAGGTGAGGCCTCTACGAAACTAGGTCGACGCGAACCGGAAGCTCATAGTTGACACAAGTGTAGAAATGGTTGGGGAGCGAGCGCGGTAGATGCCCTAAGCACCGCTATTATCATGGGCGAGGAGGAAGCCGTGCAGCAGATCCTTGAGTATATCCCTACAATAGACTTCGCCACAACATCCACCGAGGTTTCACTATTCGAAACAACGATCCGCTATCTTGGAGGAATGCTATCTGGTAAGGGAAACCAAGCCTCGCGGGCGTCTGCGTAGAGAAAGAAAATAAGCTGGGCGTGCACATTCTCGCACGAGATGAGTATTGTATCCATTCTAATTTGATTCCTTTTCAGGCTACGATCTCTTGCGAGGCCCCTATAAAGACATGGCTCCGAGCGAGGAAGCCATCGAAAGTTTGCTCAGTCAATCCGTCAGACTCGCAGACCTCCTCAAGGTCGCCTTCAATACTGAGAGCGGGGTGCCAGATAATGACCTACTCTTTGACCCTGAGCCTCGCAGGAAAGGTACTCCGGACAACTGGATAGCGACCATCGGGACACTTGTGTTGGAGTGGGAACGTCTGAGCGACCTCACAGGAAATATTGAGTACGGTGAGCTAGCGAAAGGAGCAGAGAGCTACCTTCTCAGGCCACCTCCTGAGGCAGAACCCTTCCCTGGGATGATCGGTAGTCGTTTGTGGGTAGAGAATGGGACGTTTGTGGATTCAATGGGCGGCTGGAACGGTGGGACGGATAGCTTTTACGAGTACCTAATCAAGATGTATATCTACGACCCCGTCCGCTTCGAGTCGTACAAATACCGGTGGGTTCTCGCGGCCAACTCTAGCATCGAGCATCTAGCATCGCATCCGACGACGAGGCCGGACCTCACATTCCTAGCCATGTATTCAGGGAGACCTTGTACTTTTACAGCAGCCACCGTAAGTTGAGAACCACGAACGAACAAGGTATTTCGGGAAGAGGCACTGCATGCGATCAAGATTAGGATGTACGAAAGCTGACTGCTCCACGACAAGTGGCCTGCTTCAATGGAGGCAACTTTATCCTTGGCGGCTTGGTGCTCGACGAGCCTCGATATGTGGATTTTGGCCTCGAGCTCACGGCAGGGTGCCACGAGAGCTATATACAAACTGTAACGGGTATCGGTCCAGAAATATTCCAGTGGCAGGACAATGCTACAGCCCTAGACGCGCCTAACAACCAGCCCCGCCGGAGAGTCAAATCGAGTTTTACGACGAGGCCGGGTTTTGGATTATCAACGCGCAATATTCGCTACGTCCCGAGGTCATAGAGAGCTGTTACTACGCGTATCGGGCAACAGGCAATATCATGTACCGCGAGTGGGCGTGGGATGCATTTGTCAAGATCAACGCAACAAGCTCGGCAGGGAGCGGTGTGTCATCGGTCCTCGATGTGCAGCGCACAAACGGGACCCTGGTGTTTTGGGATTTTCAGGACAGCTTTTGGTTTTCAGAGGTGCTCAAATACATGTATCTCATCCTTCTTGATGAAGATTCCGAGGTTCACGTGAAGAAGGGAGAAAGGGGCACTTTTGTATACAATACGGAAGCCCATCCGATCCGGATATTTGAGTCATAGAGGGAAGAAGGTGATGGGATAGACCAGGGTACATCTATCTGAATAAACAGGATCGCTTATGGGCATCAAAGGGCTGAAATCGGTAAGAGAGAGATATGCACCGCCTGGGCTTGATGAAGTCGGTGGTAGGTACTAGGCCGACCCTGAAGCAGCTCGCCCCCTCTCGCTTCTCGGAGCCTCATTCACGGCCTAGGCACCTCCCTCTCTCTTCGCATACTCCTCTTCAATCGCCTCTTCGTACAACCGATCAGCTTCCTCTTCGGCTTCGGTCTTTGCTCTCGTAGTGCCCGCGCCGGTATCAACCCCGGCCCCAGTTGGTTGTGACTCTGAGGTTGCTGGGAGGTTACTGGTGGCAGTCCTCTGTTCATTCGAAGCCGTTGCGCCCGGTGAAAGGTCTTCCCTAGGGATCGGTAGCTTGGACAAAGGGCTGGACATGGCGGGCGGACTTCCCAAACTCGTAGAGAAAGTGTGGAACAAAGAGGTAGGTGTCCGGGTTATGAAGGGCCCAGCAGGAGGAAAGTGGAGCCTTCAAATGTGTCTTGACGAGATGCGTGTGACGCTTGTCGAGTTTAGGGATGCTCGCGCCGGGAGCAATTAGAAAATGTAGGGCCGCTCAGGTTCAGAGTAACAGGGAGCGTGGTGGGGTTGGAAAGTGGAGATGTTGGTCCCTTCAAGGTCTGTCCAGCAAGAGAGCCAGAGAGCTTACAAGCTTGGACACACCCGGCTCGGACCCACCTGGTTCAGTTCCCGAACCGGTAAAGAGCCGCTGGAGCATGGCCAACCGCCAACCATGCTCCCTGGATTTAAGCCAATAGAGTTCTTGTTAATCGTGCTTACCCATACGGGCCATTGCTTATTTGTGGACTCGACCCCTCAGCTGGAACTTGGAGCCACTGCGAGTGCAGGCAGGGCTGGGGGCAACACCCATCAATGATCAATCGATCAATTGTTCAACTAATATTACAAGTAGCTCTTTTTAGTTGGTATAGTGGGCCACTTGAACACTGCGCCGTGCCGCATCAGTATTGGGTGTGAGGTTCTTGTGCTGGTGATGAATGCTTCTAGTTGGCTCCGCTACTGCTGACCAAATGCTCCATGTAGCATCTGATTCTTTCCAGATCTCTCGTGCCTTGCTTTAGTAGTGCTTCCACCCTCTTATATGAAGTATTAGTAGATCATGCTCCCGCCACCTCTTCTTCCTTTGCATCACCTTCAACCTAAAGAGTAGTCGCTAGCTTCCTCTCACGTCTAGGTTATCGGACCACTCCAACACTTCGGTACTTTGCAAACTAGCATCACTCAGTGATTCCTTTTTCTTTACCAATCCTTCAGCTTCAATTTCATCATTTTTGCTACCGGCCCTGCTTCAGTCTTTTCGGCAGAAAGCCGAAGGCTTCGAATAGTGATTGAGTCGACCTTTGACGCTCTTTTACGCTCCACCCATCTCTAAAGCCCGATCTCCCGCCCTACACCGGCATGTCTTTTGCCTTGATGAAAAGAGCCATCTTTGGGCCCCCGGATGCTACATCAGCAGGAGAGAGGTCCCGCCTGTTAGTCACGAATGGTAGCCGGTCATCGTCCGCAGACACAGCGGTAGGCTCGGATCTTGAATCGTTGTGCCCCAAAGGCTCGTGCAGCAAGAGTAAGAATAGAATCGATCCTCGCATTATCTCAGACGCCACTATTGGCCTTTCAGATGGCCTCACAGTCCCTTTCGCGTTGACGGCCGGACTTTCCGCTCTCGGTGACACGAGGGTTGTGATCTACGGCGGATTCGCCGAGCTCATTGCCGGTGCAATTTCAATGGGTCTCGGGGGCTACCTAGGCGCGAAAAGCGAGATGTAGGTTTGGATTGTCCGAGGTTCGCGACGTCATCCTTCATGGGCTGCCGTGAGTTACCGGTAGTCTCGCATTCGCTAATAGCACGCATGATTTCCTTGTAGCGCTTCCTATCGTGAGACGAGAGCTGACACGGAGCTATTGGTCGACTCGGATCCTGTTTCCGTGCGGTCCGACATCCGCGACGTGTTTGGGCCCTATGCGCTTGACCGGGCGGCTCTCGAAAGCTTAGTAGACCACTTGAGTTCATCCCCCATCTCGTCGACTTTCTGATGCGGTTCCACCACTGCGCACTCGAACCCCCACCAACCGTGCCTTCAAGTCTGCCTTTACTATCGCCATGGGCTATTTCCTTGGTGGCTTCATCCCGTTGCTCCCTTACTTCTTTGTTGACCACGTACTCATGGGCTTATACATCTCCGCCGCTGTAATGGCTGTTGCTCTCTTCCTTTTTGGGTACACCAAGACGTGCGTTGTTACTGGATGGAGTGGGCCGCACCGTGTTCTGCAAGGCGCCATCGGAGGCGTGCAGATGGTAGTCATTGGTGGAGTCGCTGCAGGCGCGGCCATGGGTCTTGTCATGGCGTTCAACAGTATTTCGAATCCTAACGACCCTCACATTTTTGCTCGCTCCGCTGCGACGCAAAGTCAGTTCAGCTAGTCGTATGCGCTTCCCGGCCATTCACACATGCTTTAATTTCGATCCATCATTCCCGGCCCTTGACCTAGGCGTTCGTCTTTCCTACCACAAAAGCACAGCTTCGTCTATTTTCGGGGTCTGCTTTTTTCTTTTTCAGGCCCTTATACGTAAATCTGGGGTGCGGTATCTTAGCGATTGCTCTCAGGCGTTATTGGCGTCTTCTCGATCTTCCCCTGTCCCTCCGTCTCCTGTCAGCCCGTCTTGTTCCTATCAGGGTATAACACGCATCGTAACGCGGTCAATTTTAGTACGTTCAATCGATCATATTAGCAGGGACATATATATTCATGAGCCCATTAATTATGTCTATGTCGAATTTTCTATTCCAATCCTGGGAGGGGTTCGAGAGGTTGGCTTCAGTGGATAGCACTGACGATTCCCTGTGAGGACTGGAAAGAGCGAAGCAACACCGATGTGATGGATAGCTAGACTTCATAGAATGGACCCGCCCCTAGAACCTCAATCAAACGGTACAATGGATCTATTGTACACGCAAACACCTTACCCATCCTAGATCAATTAATCCATGGATGTTTACCTTCAGCGTTGTTGTCCTTGGACTCGGAGGGTGCGGGGCACGAGTAAGTAAATCTATTCACTGAAAGATCCATCTTAACTCGGCACCCTATAAGTTGAAATTGGCCTAGAAAGTTGGAATGGTATCGGGATGACCGATCATTGCTGTTCAATCGATGTAGGCTTAGCGGATATCGATCATGGATGCGATATTAGTGCAAAAGGCCGAGGATGATAGGGGCATTGAGGTTCGGTGGGCAATCCACGTCACAACTATTCCAAACATCTCGACAGTCTGCCTTTCAGGAAGTGAAGATCTCCGCTCGATTCAATTTCCGTGCATAAAATTCTAGTTCCCCGTGAATCTTACAGCAATCCTTGCCCCCTACGTGCAGACATTAGAACTCCCGACTTTCCCCGATATCACAAATATCAAAGATGCCCGTTTCAGGCAGGCCCTTCCTTTGAAGAGCCTCCTTTAAAAGCTTTGGAGGATCTCGAACTTCCTCGGATGTGAGTACCCAAGTGCCCCAGTGGATACCCATAGCACGGGCGCACTTTGTTTCCGAAAAGATTTCGACTGCATCAAAAGGGTTGACATGCATCGGTGAGAAGGCTGCGCGGGGGCAGTATGCGCCGATTGGAATCAATCCCAAGTCGAATGGCCCGCGGTGCTCACCGATTTGTTTAAACTGGGGACACCGCGGCAGGTGCTCGTATTCGGGACCATAGTCATCGATGTCTTTGGGTAGATATGGCACGGCGCGGTAGCCAGTATCCCCGCCAAACCAGACGGACTTCCCGCCAGATTTGATAGCCCACGAGCACCAAAGCGTTGTGTCCTTATCGAAAATCCCCTGGCTGACGAGTGCTGGGATGGTGTGCATGATACTCGTGCGGAAATGGCCTCGGGGCCGTGAGAGGTGTCGTGACCATGATCCGCTGTCAAGGAAAAATCGACATCCTCCCACCAGTCTAGCTCCGTTACAGACTTGACCCCACACTGCCGAAACCACTTTTCAAGGCCCTTGCCAACAAAAAATGGGCATTGGGGTGATGGGTCTGCACCTCGAGTATAGAGGTATGAGAGAGGTGATCGTAGTGACTGTGACTGATGAAGACGGCGTCAATAGTGGGTATGTCCGATATGCTGCATGGTCTCTCGGTATAGCGCTTTGGGCCTAGAAATGTAAAGGGGGAGCACCGATCCTCGAAGACAGGGTCAAAAAGAACTCGCAGTCCTGAGGGAAACTCCACATAATAGCATGCGTGTCCAAGCCACGTCGCGCGAAGGTTATTAGAAGCTAATCGGTGAGGCAAGAAGCTTGGCTGGTTGACAGGAACGGTGGGTGGAGTGGTGACAACAGACTTGAGCTCGCCTGCCAGGCGCGACCTTGGGACGAAACGGTTAGAGGTTTGACTTCCCAGTAAACGATGGACCCTTACTTGAGAATCGCGTGAAGAATATTCAGCACATTCGAGCCTTTGCCCCATGACGGATAAGGGTTCTGAAATTTAGAAAACCGTCCACCCTTCAGAATGTGGTGAGGCTTTGAGATAGCCTCTTCGGGGAGTGAACCCTGATCTTGGGTCTGGGTGATCGTCCGAGTGTATGTCGCCATTCTCGAGATCTTGGCAAGGCCGAAATGTAGGGGAGGCTTGGCGACAGATTCTGGGTGAAGCTGGGTAGACGCTTGGGTGGGAGAAGAAGCTTGGCCCGAAGCATAATCTCGCTGGGAAGCAAGTCCTCTCACCAGAGCGCGGCCTGCTTGGTTGATATAGTTGCCGCGCCAGTGCAGGTCGACACACCGAATACAACTCGCGAAGGGATTAGTCGTTCCTCAAACTCGTTATTGGGCATTTGATGTACTTGTATCACTGCCAGCAGTGTTGGAAATTATGTGGCTCCAGCCCGCCAAACCCCTGTCGAGTACAATCGATTGATGGATGGTTGGGCTATCACTGACTGGTACATGGATACCTCCGACGCATTGATCGAATAGTCAGTTTGACAGTGTCTGAGTTTCCACAGCTGCCTAGATGGATGGATACTTTACATCCACCGATCTATTATGTACGAAGTACTTGACGAACCAGTGCTAATGATATTACTTGTATTACCGGAACAGCCGGGTTGGAAACTCTATCCAGGCGCTTCTACTCCCGTCTAAATTGACATGACATTCTCTAATTTGCGAGGCAGCTCCTGAAGGAAGGTTTGACTCGGGAGCTAAGGCTCGGAGTCGGAGTTAAGCTGGCCGAAATAAAACCCTGACCACAGGTGATGAGACACACCTCGGGTCAGAGGGGATAGGAGATAAGATCCTTTGAACAGACGGGGCGGAATTGCCATACCTTCCGTGTGGGCTATTTTCAGACAACCTTGAAGAGAAGTTTCCCCACGAGATAATGTAGTGTACTTCTCCCGTCTTCCAAGTCGTGACCTGACTTTCGGCGAGGAGCAGCCATCAAGGATCCCGCTCCACCCTATGTGATATTATTGGATGAGCGGCAAGGGCGTTCGCTCATGTTCGGGTCCACCTGAGGATTGAGGTACGGCGATGGAGAAAATGCTTAGGTGTGTGTTCATGTCCTCTACATGAGTGTGCATCACTACGAGAACCAAACATGAATGAGTTGCAAAACTAATTGAGCATTTCGTTGGCCATAAGTCCATTTCGGAAGAAAAAGCTAGGGACTCCCGGAACTCCAAAGGCCCATGGAGCCATTACCCTGAACCGAACCGATACTCCAAATTTCATCAACAGTCATGAACGCATCCATCATATCTGCTTTACGGCAATACAAGAAGGTCCAGCTCATCATTGTCCTTACAAGTCCAAAGCGCGGGTATCTTCGCTCACTTCATCACTGCCTAACTCCTTCTCGAGCTCGTCCGCAACGAACCCCTCGTAATCATCTAAATTCTTCTGAATGTGGATCTTGAACTTGATCACGTCGTTTAAGATTCGGTCAATCCCAGTATGGAGTTCCTCCCTCAGTGCATTCGCACGAACTGTGAGTTGCTCATACCTGTCTCTCTCCGTTAGCAATCAACAAAACATCCTCTTGCCGAAGATTATACGCACTCAATATTTGTGTTCATTTCCCTCTGCTCCATGAACTGGACGGATTCCGTCAAACCGGCACGCATCTTGGCTAGCTCCTTCTCCATCTTCTCGATCTGTGCGTCAGAGTTGAGTTTTTGAGCGGTGGTGACCTTGTTTCAACAGATTAGCATTGTCTTCATGACAGCAAGGCGAAATACCCCAATTTTACCGATAGCATACCTCTTTAGTCTTCTCGTACTCCTCTTCAGCCGCCCGCACGCGGTGACCTAAAGTTTCAACTTCGTTTCTTTTATCCTCTATAGCCTCCTTAATTCCATCAAGTAGATCATGATCCTTCATCATGATATCCATTGCTATACTGCGCCTCTCCGAAATCTCCTTTTAAGCGAGACGAGGCTATTTTTCACTTGACCGCGGAGATCAAGGTTAAGGATATGGCCGGGTTGGTAGCCAGTTGTAGGCTCGGCCAAGAGTCTCTCACCAGAGACCGTCCCACTTGACCCATTGAGCTGCGAAGATGTGAATTCGGGTCCATCGCTTACTGTAATGCGAAGTTCGTAGTCACCGCCGTTCGCATTGACGGCGGTGGCGGGGATGAGTGCATTCTGGTAGGCGAGAGTGTTATACTTATCAACCATCCGTTCCAGCTCGTCTAATCTCTTACTAGCTTCTGATTCTCTCTCTGCCACTTTCTTCTTGATTTCGTCAAGCCGTTGCGAAGCTGATTCAATCCCTTTCTGCAGCCGCTCTCGTTCAGCCGTCATGCGATCAATGTCCTGCATACTGATGCCAAGGTCATCAACCTCCTTTGCAAGGCCCTCCTCTCCTCATCCACCTCCTTCGACTCCGCAATTAGCTTATCGAGCTCCTCCTGGAGGACGTGGATGCGGCTTTCGTATTTTTCTGAGCGCTGCTGTGCAAGAGCATTATATTCCTCAAACTTCATCTTGTCTTCTTCCATGATCCTGAAGTGATTGTCGAGGACGGCTGGGTCCGGCGTCGATTTTTCTAAGTCCTCGATCTCCTTTTGTAGCCTGGCATTCTCTGCTTCAAGCATTTCCAGTTCTGATAGATACCTAGAATTTGATTCCTCGAATGCTCTCGCCATTGAGTCGATATGAGGAGCTAGGACCCTCTCGGCATCCTCGTCTCCAGCGTCTTCGTCCATGGCTAGCCAGTCCCTGTAGGCTTTGCTCAGAAAATCGAAAATGATACGGTCGCCACTGACGTCGATTCCAGAGTCGAGACATGCATCATCAAATCGGCCACATGAATATCCGTCGAGCATTTGGGCAAGCTGCATCATCCAATGGAGCAGGCCCAAGAAAGTACTCCAGTTCTGGCCACCAACCGCGGAAATCTGACTCTTCGTGATGCTCTTTTCGTAGGGATACCTAAGTTGTTTTAGGATCGGAGGCACCTCCTGGTCAATATTTTTTGGAATTTATGACTAGGGTCGATTCGGTGATATAGCCACTGGAACATGTAGTTGAAATCCTTTTGGGTAGGGGATTTGACAATATTTTGCGTGAGGACATGCTTCATCTCCATTTCAAAGTTGTGCTGTACAAGGTAATCGAGCAATTCTTGGCCGATCCTTGCCTGGTATGATCGGTCTTTGAGAGGACGCGGGTCACGGGGAACGCCAGCAGGCTGCGGGGCTTGTTGAAAGAAGCTCTGGTGGGACATGTGCCCGGCCGTGGAAGTCCGTGAGCGATACACGCTGCTTCGCCTCTCTGCATCAGTGGAGGCGCGACCCGACATTCCACCAGCAACAAATGTCGACTTCGCCGTTTGAAAGGATGACCGTTTGACAGATGAAATGCCCAAATCGGCGAGGTTTGTTCCCGAGGAAGATCGTTGAAAAAGCGGCTGGCTCGGTCGCGACATTGCGAGAGACTGTCTTCCTGATATGCTCCGCCCATGGTTGCTAGAAAATTGCGAGCTTACGGGTGGGTTTGACCTCTTCATTGCTGAGGATGGTTGCGGAATGCTAGTATTAAGGTTGATGCCGCCGAGGGTCTACACTCACAAATTAGAAGAGTTCAATGGCCCTGTCAGGCCCGGGAGACCGAAGCTAGGCTTACCTCACGAGGTCTGCGAACGCTCCACAAACCAGTATCCTGCGACATCGCGAAGCGATCAAAACGCCTGCCCTTGTCCAACGGCGCCTAGCTAACTTCGATACTGAGATTGGTGATTTCACGACGGTGTGTTGGAAGATTCCGGTATTCTTTTGTGATGTGGTCTAAGGCGCGGCGAAGGTCGGGGGTCTAGAAATCACGGCCAGGCTGTGCTGTGTTGTTCAGGTAGCACTAGATGTAAACAAAGGCCGTGGTTGCAAGGACGTTGATTGGGTGACAGCAGAGTTGCGCCTAGCAGCCAGCTGGTTGGTACGATAATGTTAGTGCCCGCTTGAGCCGCCCACAGGTATCACGTGCAATCGTGGCTTCACACCGACCGGATCAATGATCTGGAGGCCGGCTAATTGGCGGCAATCGGCATCCATTCCAGATGGAAGTCCCAAAGGAGAAGATCCGATTGTGCCTCGGCTCGCAAGCGGAATCGGTTCAACCAAACTGATCAAGTTCCTCAAAACGGGCATCATTCTTCCTTTCGCTATGCTTCAAATCTAAACACCAGCCCATACTCTCAGCAATGGCGATAAGAGAGGATATTGTCGCGTCTGCGGTTAGTCTTTGCCCTTCCAGTCCCGTTTCTCCTTTGCCGCGAAACTAGCTCTTTACGAACAGCAATAACTGACACCTCTTTATAGGCCCAGTGTGAGCATCGCGTTTTGTCCTTCTCGAATCAACCCCAAATCTCGCCATGCCCGCTAACCCGATGGAATAGTTTTACAGGACCCAAGCGTCGCGTCTTCGCCGGTTGAGAATCGAGTCTCTTTCCTCCGAAATAAAAATCTTACACAAGAGGAGATTGACGCTGCCCTCGGTCGTGCGTCCGGAAGGGTCACAGATTCACATGAACCCAGGGCCGCAGCTCCTGTACAAGCGCCGCCACACCAATACTATAATCAATACGTTCAACCAAACCCATGGCAGCAGCCTCCTCAACCGCAGTCGCCCCGGCGCGATTGGAGAGACTGGTTCATTATGGCCACGGTGATGGGAGGGTTTGGTTATGGTCTTTATTCAGTGACAAAGGTGGGCTATCAGACTCCTGACATAAGACTAGGATTCACACTTCTAATATGTTCTTGACATCTCAGCGATACGTTTACCCTATGATCGCGCCGCCCACGCCGGAGAGGTTGGACCAAGATAAGAAGGATATTTCCGACAAATTTGACAAGACTTTTGCTTTAGTTGAGCAACTCGCGAGAGACACCGAGGCTCTCAAGGCCGCGGAGAAGGATAGGACCGAGAGACTTGACACAGCCCTGGCAGAACTTGAGTCTGTCATCAACGAGCTGAAATCTACTAACAGGCGACGGGAAGATGACGCTCAGAGAGCTCGAGATGAAATCCAGGCTCTCAAGGAGTCCATACCTGCTGCCCTTGATGCGCAAAAGTCTCTTGCCGACAGTCGTCTTAAAGAAGTCAATTCAGAGCTCATCAGCCTGAAAACCCTAATCTCCAGGATGAATGCGCCGAGTATTCCTGCCCCTCAGTCTCGACAAGTGGCCGGAAATTCCAACAACAACGACAATGAGCAGCAAAAGGAAGCTCCTTCCCAGGAGAATACAGAGCTCTCGGAAACTGTCTCCACTACCAAGGGCAACGGTCACGCCTCGCCGCTTTCAGGAGGAACTACGACAGGAAAAGTCTCCATCCCCGCCTGGCAGCTGGCTATGGCTAATAAAGGCTCCGCCGATCCCGGGGCCGCCTCTTAAAGCTTCTCCGGCTGCGTGGAAACATCTTTGTCAACAAAACTTTTATTCTCCGAATCTGGTCTTCGCCAGGCCAGCTTCCTTGTGCTAGACTCCTGGAGGCATCTGATTTCTACTTGGGGGCCGAGCC
Source organism: Parascedosporium putredinis (assembly GCA_949357655.1). Classification (NCBI taxonomy): domain Eukaryota; kingdom Fungi; phylum Ascomycota; class Sordariomycetes; order Microascales; family Microascaceae; genus Parascedosporium; species Parascedosporium putredinis. Next base: position 48,594 of record CASHTG010000020.1, on the reverse strand, counting down.
AATAGATGTATGATTAGAGCACCACCGCTTAGTGACTTGCTTGTGGTATAGAAATTTACATTTGGACTTAAACAAGACAACTAGGCACTTATAATGTGTGAGAATAGGGGACTGGACTCATTTTTGTCGTTTTCCCTAATTCGCAATGCGCGCCCAATACGGGCGGTCCTAACCTAGGGGTTCTCGCCCTAGAATCAAATAGGGGGCGAGAGAGGGAAAGAGAGAGCAAAGTAGCGATGATGTCTGGACGCAGTTTTGACCTAAAACGTCAACCTGAAAACTTGGGCGTTGTTGAACCCTTCATACCTCGGCTCTGACACCACGAGCCTCCGCCGCTGCAAAAATATGGAGCCTCCGTCCACGCGAGCCCCCACCTCCGCAAGTATTTCCCAATTCGTTGAGTCCATGGCTTTAGACCCACATGCCACTAGCTCGGAAAAACATTGACAATTGGTGGAGATGGTCGGGATTCTCATGATTGCCATGAACCGAGCTCAAGTCTTTTTATATATATCTCTATATAATAAGTCTCAATCTGCTGGCGGAGCAGACCGACGAGAGAACGCCGTACTCTCCGAAAGACCAACCGTTGAACGCAGTTTATTTTTCAATTACTATCTTTCATCTTGATCCCGTGAAGTTCTTTGGTCTTCAAGCTGGTTTTGCTCTGGCGCTTGCAAGATGGAGAATCAACGTGTCCAGCTACTGCTAACACTTCTCCCTAAACTTCCTCTTATCCTCCGAGTAGCTATCTTGCATATACTTCGGAGGTCTGAGTCGGCTAAATATCTCGATCTCCGGAGCGCCATCACAGTTTCTCTCCTCCGATCGTTCATTGCTCCAGACCGCCCAACAAGTATATCCGAGACGCAGAAGCTCACCTTGAGAGATCCAGGAATTAAGGGAAGGATATGGGTCAGCAACTACGCTGCACCCCCGCCCCCAGAAACTGGAGTCAAGGACGCGCTGCTGGCGGCCATTCATCATCTCAAACCGACGACCGATATAGCGATACCGAGTAGAAGTCTAGATATCTTACCTGTGGAATCCGAGTGGACCGGATATCGAGCAGATGCGCACCCGAATTCTACTTTGCCGCTAATATCAGAGAAGGACAAGTATGCCGAATTATTAAAGGAGTGCTCAAGCCCGACTACGATTCTCTACTTCCATGGGGGAGCTTACTATCTCCTTGATCCAGCTTCCCATCGCCCAACAACTAAAAAGCTTGCTAAGCTCACTGGCGGGAGATGCTACTCAGTCCGATACCGCCTCGCGCCGCAAAATCCCTTCCCCTCCGCCCTTCTCGATGCTCTCGTCTCCTACCTCACCCTTCTCTATCCATCACCCGACGCGTATCACGAACCGGTGAAATCCGAGCATATTGTCTTTGCTGGCGATAGGTAAGTTTGTTTTGAGGAAAAACAATCTTTCGACTCTCCTACTTTTTCGTCCTTCTCATATGTCCTATCATTGCAGCGCCGGGGAAACCTTGCGCTTGCCTTATTACAGGCGGTGCTAGAAATTCGGCGACAAAACATCAAAATCGCGTGGTTCGGGGAGGAGCGTGACCTTCCCCTGCCGGCTGGTGTGGCTCTCAACTCACCTTGGGTGGATCTCACGCTTAGCTCCCTTTCCTGGGAGAGGAATGCGGAATTTGACTATCTTCCCAGCGTGACAGCCAAAAGTTTCGAAAACCACCTTCCTTGTGAGGCCTGGCCTGCCAATCCTCCCAGAGCGAACCTCTATGCCGACGATGGATTCCTCAACCACCCCTCGTCACTCTTGTTATGGCGAATGACTGGGCTGGCGCGCCACCGATATTCATGTGTACAGGGTGGGAGCTACTAGCCGACGAGGACAAGTTCCTCGCTCTAAAACTAAAACAGGATGGCATCAAGGTTGTATTTGAGGAATATGAAGCCATGCCACATTGCTTCGCCATGATACTAACAAACCTACCGGCCGCTAAGCGGTGTTTTGACGGGTGGGCCGATTTTATTAACAGCGTTGTAAGGGATCCATCGAGCATAAACTCCAAGGCCATCACGATCAAGGCCAAGACTTTACAGGAAGTAGAATTGGACCTAGCAGCCGATCACCTAACAGAGGATATGGTTCGAGAGCGAGTCCAAGCACAAATTAGGTCCCGGCTCACTTCACTAGCATCTAGGCTATAATCGGTCGGTCAGGGGTGCGATTGACGTATGGGTTATTTAGATTCAAATTCTTTAACCAGTAGCTTGGTAATCCTGTCATGTTCTCCCGATACAAATTCGCGGCTTATAGCCATTCGACAAGAATCATGATGTTCCCGTAACAAGATCAATTAACGGGACTGCTACTCCACGGATGTCCTGATTTATAGCGTTCGGGTTTCCACCGCCTGCCTCAGCAGGCATTCAAATTTCAAGAACAACACAATAATTTGAGATTGAAGCTTTAAAAATGTTCAATTTTGTTTACGAAGTAATATTTAAGCCCCCACATTTGCCCCATTGACCATCCAGAACGGAACGTTGGACTTGGCAGTGTGGCACTCGTGAGGCTTTGCGGGAGTAAAAGGGGAAAAAGAGAAAAGAAAAAAATCAGGAAAAAGAAGAAAGAGGGAAGAAAAGGAATGAATGTAATTTCCACATGTCCACATGTCAGCCGAAACCCAAACATCACCCGAAATCCCAAATCGGCAACAAAGTCACCACCTCTGCTTTTCTTCACGAACAAGTCGTGCAATACCTCAATACCTCATGAGGCCGCACCGGCGCCAGTGAGATCGAGAGCGGCAGACTGGACACGTCTCCTTGTGTATTGTATTGAAGAACCAATGGAGCGTCACTCACGAACTGTGGCTCAAATTTCGACCATCATCAAACAGTTCTTCCTGCACAAGACGCCATATCGAATCAATCATGGCTCTACAAACAGCACGCGGCCATTTCAACGTGATCGCGTAGCAACCGTTGATATTAGCTCCTCAACAATGTCCTTGACGTAAACAGATCCAAGCTTACCGCTCTCGTCGAACCAAACGTGCCGATGGATCGTCTCGTTGAGGCCACCCTCTCAAAAGGCCTCATACCCCCGGTCGTCATGGAATTTCCCGGTATCACTGCTGGGGGCGGCTTTGCAGGGACAGCTGGAGAAAGTAGCTCCTTCAAACACGGCTTCTTTGATGATACCGTCAATGAGGTTGAGATGGTGCTTGCTAACGGTGAAATCGTCAGGGCGAGTCGTAATGACAAGGGCGATCTATTCCACGGTGCTGCCGGCGCTGTCGGTACCCTAGGCGTGACAACCCTACTTGAACTCAGACTCAAAGAGGCTAAATCATACGTCAAGACAACATATCGACGAACCCAGAATGTGGACGAGGCTATAAGGATGGTTAGGGAACAGACCCAGAATCCCGAAAATGATTATGTGGATGGTATTCTTTTCTCAAAAGATCATGGTGTCGTTGTTACAGGCACTATGACAAATGAGAAGCCAGCTACACAGCCCGCGCAAACGTTCAGTGGCGCATGGGACCCCTGGTATTACCTTCACGTCGCAGAGAAGACCCGCGATGCCTCTACAGCTGCTATCGTCGATTACATTCCATTGGCAGAGTATCTATTTCGCTACGATCGCGGTGGATTCTGGGTTGGCCGAGCCGGATTCGACTACTTCAAGATCTTTCCCTTTAATCGTTTCATGCGTTGGTTTTTGGATGACTTTCTCCATACCCGGATGCTATATCGCGCGCTCCATGGAAGCGGAGAGTCCGCGCGGTTTGTTGTTCAGGACCTTGCCCTTCCTTACTCAACCGCTGCTCAATTTATCGACTACACAGCAAAAATCTTGACATCTGGCCACTTTGGCTCTGCCCGCTGAAGCGCCCAACGGGACCGACATTCCATCCCCTAACGACAACACCATCAAGATTCGCGTTGAAGGAAGAAGACCCAGATGCCCTTAATATTGGCGTTTGGGGTTGGGGCCCTTCGGATCCTGACAAGTTCGCCGCGAAGAATCGTGAACTAGAAACCTGTCTATGTACTTTGGGTGGAAGAAAGTGGTTATATGCTCACGCGTACTACGGCGAGGGTGATTTTTGGAAACTTTATGGGCGCGAATGGTATGATTCCTTGAGGAATAAATACCACGCGACCTCGCTACCGACAGTCTACGACAAGGTCAATGTCGATGTAAGGTCTAGAGTACGGGACAAACCACACTGGAGTCAGTCTTTAAAGACTTGGTGGCCTGTTGGTGGCATGTGGGGAATCAGACAAAGCATCAAAAGCAAGGATTATCTCCTGCACAGAAATGCGAAATGGAAGGACAGGGCATAGTGAGAACATGTTTGAACCCGTGATGAATGTACATATCATTTCCTACTGCAAGGGCGGTAACATACAGAGCATCAAATATCAAATAAGTCCAGATAGACAACACCACTATAAGCTCCTTTGCACCTATTTATGCTACATCTATGTAGTATTTATCTCCGATTATTAGGTTTACCACCAGCCCGGAACACAAATTCCTTGAAATAATAACATTCGGGGTACGCAAATAGTCGTCTATTGTTGGTCAAAATGCATCCCCCGCCCCATTTAGCTCTCAGATTGAACAGCACTAAAAATAGCATCCAACAAGGCAGTCAGTCTATTTTGAGAATACACCGGCAGAGGCTGCCCCGTGGGACGGCAATCCCCTGTTTGATGGAAAAAGTGCAGCTCTAGCCGGCGGCTGAAGTTCTCGAAGCACCTCCTACGTTTGAACAGAGTAGGTTCGCTTAAACATATCATCAACATTCTCCAGATAATAAGTCCCACTCGTGATGGTCGATGCGTCGCCCTGGGGCTTGTAGTCCTTCTGGAGATGAGCCTTTTTCGAAGATCGCACATCTACTCGCCGGCGATATACCATTAGCAACTTAAACAAGAACGCAAGGAATGACGGGAGTGTTATGGTCACGGGTAAGGTGCCAGTTCACACTAAGCCAGATGCAATATTTGCACTTACAGAGTCATAGGTTTCCGGGGGACCGCCCGTCTTGCCGTCAACCTTGCGGGGATATCGAGTTTCTCCGCAATATCTGAGACGCTGCCATTGACCTTGAAGGACATAAAACTAGCAGCCAAGCCGGAGCCATAGCTAAAAGGCCAATGCGCTTCCCTTCAAGAGCAGCGCTATCGACGTGCGAGACCAAGCTAGCCAGGCCTCCCCAAACACTTGCGCAGTACATATTGCCGCAGAGCGTGGCCACTTGGGTCCCAGGAGATACCCGGTCTTGGAATCTCTTCTTAGAAAGGTTCATAAAGGTCTTCTCGACAACCTTATCGGTTAGCGACTTTTCGTAATCCATTTCACGCAGCTCTTTAGGCACCTCGGCGAATGCCGTGTGATCCACATTGGCCAAGTAGTCGTGGTAGAGCAGCCTGCCGTATGACTTCTGGACCAACTTGCAAGTGGGGGCGTGGAAAGTGAGGTAGTCAAAACGGTCCAGTGGAGTTTTCAGGTCCCCAAAATCGTTGGCACTCCCATTAGAGCCATTCACCGACTGAGAAGCCTCACGTGCACAGTAAGCGCGATAGGCTGCATCCAAAGCTCTCGTATAGCAGGTGAGGGAGAAGTGGCCATCGACATAGGGGTATTCGGAAGTGAGATCCGGCTTGTAGAAATCGTAGGCATGCTGCATATATGTTCCTCGCAAACCAGGTTCGGCAACGATGGGTGCGTTTGGTCCAATGAGCAGAGCAACGGCACCTGCTCCACCAGTAGGACGGGCGTTGCCTTTGGCGTAGAGGGCAATATCCGCAGCGACGACAATAGCATCGCGGCCATCCCAAGCCGATGATTCGACCCAGTTTACGGCATTAAAAAGGCGTTGGTGCCTCCGTAGCACGCGTTCACAGTATCGACACCCTCGATATTCGTGTTTTCACCAAAGAGCTGCATGAGCACAGTCTTCACAGACTTGGATTTGTCTAGGAGAGTTTCTGTGCCTACTTCAAGACGGCCAATAGAGTTGGTGTCGATGTTATTCTTCTTGAGCAGGTTGGATACGACGGTCAAGGAAAAGGAATAGATATCTAACGGAAGCCCACTCTAGCTGTTAGTGGGCCACTTTGATTGTGGGCGTTTGTAAGTGAAGCTTAGCCCGCAGAGATACGAACCTTCTCGATCATCACAGAAGCTCATCCGAGTCTGACCAAGACCAATGGTATACTTTCCGGCGCTGACGCCATCAAAGCTCTCAAGCTCGCTTTGCTCAACATACTAAGTGTGGGAAGGCCAATTAGTTGTTAGGTTGGGAATGTTGGCAAATCCAAAGGCGTCGGTCAAAATGGCGATATCGGGAGGGGTACCACCCACCTGGCTAGGGAAATAGATCTCAATGGCCTTGATGCCAACGTTTTCCGGGCGCGGGGTCATAGTGGCAGAGAGGAAGGCGGCGAGTGCGATGAGGTAGGAAGCGAGTCGATAAAAGAAATAGAGTGGTTGGAACGGGTGCGAGAACTCGAGGGAGACTGGGCAAATTGATAAGGAGCCTCTTGGCTTTATGAGAGGAATTTCACCGCCGTTTTCTTGAGTAGATGAGATGGTTTTTTTCCTCTATATGAAATTAAAAGGTACTCAGGTCCTTTCTACGCTATTATCAACAAGACCCTGAGATCAAGTTATACATGTGCAAGGTACCTCGTCCCTCCCGTTGCTCTCAAGGACTCCTTTCTCGACGGCATAGGTACGAAGTAGTTAGTGCAATGGAAGCCATGGCAGGAGAAAAACCCTTGTGGCATTGCAATTGACAGCATGGAGGGGTAAATTTCATTCAACAAGTCAAGTAGGTACCTTTGCCCCTTTCTGGGCCGCCCCTCCCCGCTCACACCAACCATTTTCTCAAGCCAGGGACTATGTCCAGCAATCAATTTTCTCTTAGGAATATTGATAGAATAGACAGGTGTTCCCAGTCGCTTTCGACTAAGACTCTAACAAAATACCGGTCATCGGAGGAGATAATTGGTGGGCTACGCCCTGAGCTGATCATAGAATCAAAGGGTTTCGGCATCTTAAAACCCTGGCGTTTTCAGACATCTGATGGATCTATGGATCCATCACTTCTGATGGTACAAGTTACTAACGAATTGAACCTCTTCTCTCCGGAGCGGAGAGTGCCTGAAAGGCAAAGGTACCCGAGGATACTTGTTTAACAAGGGTAATAGAGAGCTAAACTCGTGTGGGGGAGGGTTGGAAGGGCCAGGCATCGATATTCTTAACCCCACCATGTGGAAGAAAATGCTCGGCGAATTTGACAACCCATCAATGCACAGATACCATCCGCCATCAACCTCAAGTATGTCAACATAGACCGTCCAATGCTGGAGGAGCCCGCTCCGCAAAGTGCGTCGGAAGCCAACCTTGAAACTGGCTATCGCATCATATTCGCCCAAAGGCAGCCCGACGCCTTCTACAATCAATAATCCTAGACGCGATTTTTCTTCCCCAAAGGTAAGGGCAAAGGGGGAAACCGGTGGGGAGAGGGATTCAATTTTTATTTTATAAAAAAAATGATAAAAATAATAGAAGGAAGGGGAAAGGACTTGGGTTTAGATACAGAAGGAGATTTGAAAGAAAAGGAGAAGCGCGAGTCTATTACCTAGGTACCCGGTATCATACATGCTACATCAATTGATGCATGGATGATTCGACCCGGCCCCAGAGACAGCCCATGAGACCTAAGTCAAGCAAGAAGATTATATCGATGGATCTATCGTAAAACGCCAACTTTCCACACTAATTAGATAGTATTCTACACGTCACCGGGGGTTCCTCCTTCACAGAGGCAAGGGGCGTTGAAACCCAAAGTTCAGCGTTGGGTGGTCTCTCATCTCATCCCCGTCCCGTCCCGGGAGCAAGAGCAGAGACGAAAATTTGGAAAAAGGCGTACATCCATTGTATGTTTGGGGGAAATCTTTATTTTCAAGCTTCCCCCATCAAGCTAGAGAGATTTGAGAGCGGGGCTTACCTCAGGGCGTTGCTTAGACATATATTGATTCCTAGGCTCACCACTTTTTAAATCATAATACACCTAAGGGACCGGATCTCTTGAAATACAGGTCCTTTACATCTAGACACAGGCCATATCTCAGAGAGTCTGTTTCCATCTCTCAAAATTCCACATATAGTCGAGGCCGAGATGTGGTGACGAGCCAGGTCTGTAGTACTGCGCTCCTGTGTCAGCCTCGCTTCACTCTCTATAGGTTCCCTTGACTGAGGGCGATCCGGCATAATACATATTGTCCTGAGTGGGGTTGGGAAAGGAGGTTGTTCGTTAGTGTCGGATTCGGATGTCTTTGTTCTTCTTATCAATCCCGGCTTCGGAGTTGACTGACTATGAACCGAAGCGGGTGGTCAATGTCGTACAAGCAACATGAGTTGTGGTACTAGATTGGATTTGAATTTAATATTGGCTTCCAGTTGCGAGTCATCCATGGACCTTACTCCGCTTCCCTGGTTCCGCCATCGGAGGTCGTTGTCGCGTCCGTGGGGAGAAGACCCTGAAAGTTTTTCTTCATTTTCGACCACCTGGCTTCCCGCATCTCCACCAACCATTCATCAATGTCCTGGGCTGCGTCTTTGGGACAATGTTCTCTTGTGCTTGAACAACATAGTAACCCTGGATTTCAGCGGGGCTTAACTCATGCTCTAGTATAGCCTTTGCAAAATCTTCCGCTAGCACACCTACTTTATTCGAAGTTTTGGGATCAAGGCGTCAGCTTCTCGTTGTGGTTTGTAGTCATTATCAAAATGTGGCCTTCTTGGGAGGCGATGCCGTCTAGGATGTTAAATAGGCCAGAGAGAGGCAGACACCCGGGCATAATGCTTGAGGTGCTATTTGCTTTCGCCGGTGATATATGGTATGGCACCGCGTCGCTATTTGTGATTGTGCCTGACGATTAGTTTGAGTTCGGCTCTGTCGAGCGAGGAGAACCTATCAACGCTCTTGCGGAACTGCCCCGGAGATGCGCTGTCTTGCTTGAGGACATCAATTCAACTAGGTTAACGAACACAAGAAAGTTCCACATGCTTTGAGAGCAATGTAGATCCGTAGATTGAAATGGCTAGCTACAGCAAGACTTAGGGAACTCTTGCCTGTTCTTCGGGAGGGGCGGTGAGGGGATCCGCGGCCATAAGGGATTCCTCTATTTTGATACCACCAGCGAGTTGCAGGGTTCAGATAATCAGCAACACCATCGAGCAGTTTGCTTTTAACTTTCGAACTGAAAATAACTATATCGTTGGGCCGAGTATCATGAGCCATGTTCCGTTCCCAGCTCAGTTCTGTGGATAGCCCCTTGAATGCCCCTCAGTGAATAAGGGTTTTCCGACGTCCTTTTGTATGTATAATCTTGGCTTCCACGAGGAGCCCTTTAAGAATCCAGGGAGTCCCTACAAAAACTTGCGATACAGATTTCCTCTTTCTAATTGCAGACGTCAATGAAGCTAGCACTGTCCTCCCGATGGTCCTAACTCTAGGCGGAGCATGTCTAGGGTTCACTCACCTCACTAGCAGGTACTAGATGCGCCTAGTTAGGTTGTTCTGGTCGCTGAAAAGAAAAAGCGTTCCGCGAAACCAGAACATATCTATGTGTTCGAAACGAAGTGATGTATGAAAGTGACATTTTCTGCCTTGCAAGGGAAATTTCCTCCTCATCAGATTTATCATCTAACCATCACCATGCAGTCTCCACAGATACCAGCTTCGCGACGTGAGGACCGTATTAACCACAAAGCGACGCGAAGAAGTAAAAATATCTATTCCGCTACCCATGCCATCACAACATTATATATCTCATCAACGCGAATCTATTGCCCCTGAAAGACCGGGAAAAAGATATCTAATAATGTGAGATGTGTAAAAGTAGTCTGTTGCTCAGCCGCATGCCGATGGGCGGTTGCTGCATGCACAAGGGGAGATGACATCGTATATATGGTGAAGGTAGTCTGAGACGATAACTGTAGCACAGGTGAACGAGTGGGAACGCTTGATCAATACTAGGAGTCTGTCAGTCACTTATAGGAGTCCAACTCGAATAAAAGAGACTCATTGGAGACTTCGATAGAAGATTGACCATCGAGCGAGGTAAATCCTACCAAGTGATTTTAAACTAGAATTTGCCCTAGAGTCAGGGTGAGCCAGAGATAGCTGCGCCGCCGGATGACGGATCGGTGCACTACGCACCCGCTACCTTCAAGGAATAGTCCCCTTGACTTCGCTGGCGTCGGTTCAAGATCCCATCTCGCCTTAGAGCTCTAGCGGTGAGCAGGCAACCCCGTTCGAGTGGTGAAACAGTCGGAATGATAGATCGTGGTTAATATATTGAAATAAAGATGCCTCAGCAGTGGCCTGCTCCATGTAAGATGAGGCAACAACCTACATCAATTATCAAAGGTGCAAGAGCCTTTACTTTCACAAGTATCGGCTCATTTTCCTAGCCTTGGAGTAAAGCCTTCCTATAGAGTAACTTGCCCGTCCATTTGATGGAGGCGACGAGAATGACGCCTCGAGGCTAAAATTAAGGAATATCCTGGGCAGAGCCAACCTCGTAGGGCTGAACGTCATTGTCGACCCCGTCTTACGCTAATCTCAGCTTAGGCCGAGCATTTTGGGCTGGATAAGCATAAACCCTGTTATCGGCCTCAAGCCTCAGTTTTCCCACATCTACCTCGGTGATCTTGAGGGATTGGGGCTGATGGGTATGTTTGATAAGCTTGTATCAATATCCAAAAGTTGGTAAAGGTAGAGAAAGACGGCCCCTGTAAAATACTGTCGCCTTCCGCGTACACTTAACGTGGCACAGGTATGTTGCCGTAAATATTGGTACATCCATCCATGGATGTATGCACCGTTGATGGTAACAATTGATTGAGAGCCCGGGCTAGCAACCGACAGGGCTTGGAACAAGATTGGGAGCAGCTTTGCCCTGAGGTTGATGGCTTTTATTTCGTGTTCCTTGGTCAACTTGCCCTTGCTAGAATTTAATGTTTGTCTCTTGAACCCCTTGAGAACCCTTCTGGAGGGAATGATGATCAATATTTTCTTCACACAATTTGATTCTTTGTTACAAGTTGAGGCAGTACTGAGGGAGAATAGACGCCTATTCCCAAACGGGCTCATGGTTTGACTGCTTCAGACACCTCATATACTTCAAGAGGGAGAGGGGGCGGGGTGGAGGGGGTTTGGCCTGTTAGCTTATTGGCTTACGCTTCATGGCCGATGTTGCTGGTTGAATTAGGCTCAAAGGGATAAAGTGAACACGCTTTTCGAATTGCCGGGAGAAAGGCGGGGAGTGAACAATTTGGGGGATACAGTCCTCAAATTGCGATTTATATATTTAAATTGGCGCTCTCCAGGCTAGGTTCTGTATTTGGTGGCGTTTAGCTAACTGTCATGGTTAGTAAGTAGGATACTCGATATTTAGATCAACGATGAAATCCACGAATCTGTCCTGGAAAGATGCTAGATCATAATAAGGACTAATGAGAGGGTTTGATCTTTGATTTTGCCCCTCTTGATCTTAAAGAAAAAGATGAAGAGGCCTCGAGTAAAATCGGGATTTTGCATCCTTTAATACTATATGTATGTTTTTCTACACTGTAGAAATGAGAGGTTGAATGGTGGCCCTCTGGGGATATTCCTTCAATATTATCCCGAAACTAGGCCAGTAGCTCTTTCTTATCCGTTCACGGTATGCTAATCAATGCCTTTGATACTGTATGATAAGAGCACACCCTCTCTCATTCTTCAAGGACATCGTTTGTGCTGCTCGGAGATCAATGCATACCAAATGCCAAGTCTCAATCGTCGCACAGTGAATTACTCCTGAGACACAAAGATAGAGTGCCCAGGAACATCTCCCCTTATTACCCCATTCTGCCCCTACCATCCCTGACCCCCATTCCTCGATCTTAATATTGAGCATTGAACATCCATATGTGCGGCGGCTGTTCCCCTCGTCCTCGTCCTCGGCGACACTTTGGTTTTTGATACTTTCCTCCTCCCATCCATCACCTTGGAGAACTCGTTCGGCTCAACATCCACCCAAGGCTTTTTCTCATCAAGACAACTCGTTCACATCCCAGGTCCATAATTCAAAGCCAAAACTGGGTTTCAGGACGTCGATACTCTCGCATTCACCGACTCAGATCACCATTGACTCTACCATCACACTTCTGGATTTTCGTCGTTGCCACACAGCGCCAACGGCTCGCTACGCCTTGATGTAGCGAACGGCGCTGCAATCTCCCCTTCAAAGACCGGACGGATATCTTGAACCCGGACCGAAATGGACAAATCCAATGGAAAATACGCCGAACTCAATCCCCGTGCCTCCATGGGCCCCTCTATGCGCCTATCTATCGTTGGCGATGAGGAAACCTGCGATGCCCCCATTCCAAATACCTTAGATGTTCCAGGACGTTTGTCGATAGTATCATTGCCGAACTCCGAAACAATCTCGATCTCATCTGCCCCAAGGGAGACTCAAAATTATCGCCACAGCTTTGCTGTTTTTGACTCAACAGTTAGACCTCGACCGACAACTGCCCCGAGTCGGCCCTCAAGCATTGCGAAGCCACGAGTATCTGATGCGTCAACCCAGCCGATTGATTCCGCCCCTCACCTTCATGTCGACTCGACCCTCGGATCACCCCCATCAGGAACAGCATCCTCGAACCCTGCCATTCGCGTCGAAGCTCCCTACGAGGGACCATCCGGTCCTTCCCACCCTTATCAGATGTACAACCAGAGGCCTGTCAGCACTTCAACCACATCAGCATCGCTAGCTGGTGCCGATCAAGCATATTTGGGGCAAGGTGGCCCGACGTACCCGTACACGATGTATCCCCAAGCCACCTCAGGATCGGGCGATGGCCAGTCTTCCACCATACCCGTTGGATTCCCCAGTAGCGCATCAAATGCATATCAACAAACAGTCGACACTCCAACCAATGGGTCTAGCTCTTTTTCCGTAGCGACTCTTACCCATGCTGAGGAGCTACCTCCATACTCTAGATATCCTGTGAATACTTTTGCGCCAAAACCGGCAGAAGCAGAGCAAAGGGCCAACACCCCAAGTTCTGTAACCATAGAGCCGTTACCAGCCTCTAACTTAACACCGCCGTCAACAAATGCCCCTTCTCCCGTTGTATCGCCTATCCAGGGCGCTGGTGGCCTTGGTTTGGCTACTAGAGACCCAGAATTCTCTTCAACCTCGTCTGACTTAGACTCGCCACGGCTCTCCACCCGTAGCTTTACCTCCGATGGGAGCCAGCGCGAAATACACTCGACGCCTCCCGAGGAGAACGAGAAGGAATCTATGAAGACCTGGCAGAAGCGGGCTATGAAGAAAATGTGGGGATCGTGCCGTACTGGGCCATCGGGTTGCTGGCCATCGCACTCGTTTTAATGGGTGTGATATTGGGTGCAGTCATCGGGACATTCTTGTCCAAGCACCGGAAAGGCCCGCCCCCCAGCCGTAGGAACCACCTTTCTCGCTTTCTCCCCGCTACTTTAATCTGCAAGTCTCGAGACTAATACTGAGAATTTAGGCCTCGTTTCTCCGATTCCAACTTTACTCTTGGAGTTGTCCCTTTGGAAACCCTTCCATCCGATCTACCAGAGCTTGATATCGGCGAATGGAGCCTGGCTCCTTTTTTCTTAGCTAGTCTTGCGCCGAGTTCGTGTTTCACTAACCCTACTCAAGCCCAGGCATGGACATGCAATACTCCCTTCAATATTTACTGGATGGATGTTCAAAGAATAGTCGACGCCCCTCCCACAGCATCGTACGAATTGAAATTCACCACCTCAAACAGTAGTAGTACCCCTTGGGGAAGTATGCGTGGGGAACACGGCCACCGATCATACCAGATCATAAACGTTTGATCCTAGTCAATGATACTCGTGAGCTTGGCTGGGGCCCAGCCTGGTGGCTAAACATGACTTACGACAAGACAGTGGTTCTTTCGGAGGACAAGTTCTCGGCCTCGGCAGAGAGGCGTGGCCTTTTTCGGCGCGTATCCTCCGAATCAACAACGAATTCGACTGAACAGCCTGATGTCTCGGGGTGGAAGGATGAACCCGATAGTAAGAAATGGCCTAGTGGCGGCTTTCCACTTCCAGGGGCTAAGGATGGTGACAGGCCCTGGATCTGCACTTGGCCAGAGACCGTTCTTGAATTTTATCTATATCCTGCCCAGAACAACAGCTACATGCTACACCCTTCCCCCACCACCTACCCCCTTTCTCTGGCTTCCCCACGGGGTTTCCGACCGGCTTTCCCACGGGGTTTCCGACCGGCTTTCCACCCGGCTTTCCAAGTAGCTCTTCTAACCTCGCTCGGCCAACAACTCCTACACCCTCCCCTGTTCCGTCTGATATATCCGAGCCCTCCGCCATGGCGGGAGAAGAACTTCCCTTGGAATCTCCTAAGACCGACCTCACCGAAGAACGAACTGATAAGGATCGCTGGCCCATGCCTAAAATACTCCCGCCCTACCCGAAAGTTATCAAGATCTCCGAGCGTCGGATCCCCGGGCCTTCCAAAACTCTTGCTTCCTGTGAGCAGGTTGAAGTTATTGATGGCGGCCAAGATTCGAGGCCGGTCCTCGATGATGAGGGAAACCCAGTGCGCGTCATCATCCCAGAGAAGGCCGCCTGGACACCCGCTTTTCCAAATGACAGACGTTGGTTCGTTGATGATAGTCGAATATCCAGCCGGGACACTCCAAAGGAAAATAATGAATGTGGATGTGTGTGGATGTTCGAGTAAATCTAGCCATGCTGCCTGATTGGTTGGTGTCCATATCTTGGGCTTTGGATGTGATTCCTTCACCCGACCGCTCGCTGTCCCCAACCCAATGATTGATGCACGACCGACCACCTTGGGAGGCCACAAAATCTCCGTGTAGGATACGTATGGGTCGCCTTACCCTCATATCCTATTTTTTCTTATTCTTTCGTCTCTATTCTTATGCATATACCGTGGCGTTTAGGGAGGTTACTGGAGTTTTTAGCATTCAGCGTCCGCGAGTCACTTTGTATGTTCGATTATGATTGCATATGTCCCGAAACATGAGTCCTCTTACCGCGCTGTATGTAGTTGGTGGTTTTTGTATACACTATGGGCGCTTAACACGTACACCTGGTCCAGGGTCAAGCCAGAGGCATGTGTTCCTAGCTTTCAAGTCCATTTCCGGCTCAAAGACATAGTCTAATGTTGGAAGGCTTAGAGGTTTAGATTACAAACCTTACAAACCTGACAAACTGAATATCACCAGGATAGAAAAGAGGCCGTGTATTTGATCCACGGAATGTAATATTCTTCAATGTTCCTGCAGACGAGGCGTGAGCACGACACGTCAATGCTACATGTCATTGGCAAGCGTATCTAAAAATGAATCCGCCATCTTCTTAGCTTTCCTTTCTTCAATCACCTGCTTCCGTAACTCAACCTGCTGCTGGCGGGTACTCTCCGGCTGTTTATCTATGATTTGCTGTGCCTTCGTGGAGCGATGCTGCTCTTGTAATGACCGAAGCTGAGCGTTTCTCAACTCCTTGTCCTTACTAAACTTGTAAAAGCCGACACCCTTATCACGGAGCTCGCCATCTGCATCGTAGAAAGCTTCATCCGGTGGCGTAGCACTACGGTCCCGTTTCCGTGCCAACTCTTTCATTTTTGTCGAGTCCTGGGGGTTGAACGCCATAGTCTGTATGGTATCGCCGTGTATGAGTGTTTGGGGGTGTGTGGCCGTGCCGCAGCATTCTCAATCTCTTCCGCCTCGAACAATGACTTCTCATGCCAGGCTTTTAGTTTCGCTTTCTCTGCCCGGGTCCCACGTCTTGTTCTCCCAAATTCATCCTCGAACTCTATAACATCGTCATCCCCACTTTGAAAAGGATCTGAATCCGAGGTTTGGGGTTCCTCGGCTCTGTGAGCTGTGTCTGCCCACTTCTTGTCAAAGTCTACAAGTGATGTCGTCTCACTTGACTTTGACACCAATACGCCTCTCTTAAGGCCAGAATATAGGCGGGCCTTCTCTTCCAGCTTCTCTCGCGACCGCTGCAATTCACTACCATCGCCTCCCGAGGAAGGGGAGGTTTGTGTTTTGGCTGTATTCGAACAACCATAACGAGAACGATAGGTTCCAGATCGGCTCGCAAAGCTTGATTGTTCAGCACGCCGGCGTCCATTGGTGTCCTTTGCTCTGGGTTGGTCGTTTGACATTAAAGCTGTCATCTGAGCTGTGAAATCAAGTGAGCATGGCTGTTCTGTGCCGCGTCTCTGTTTTTGGGTGGACGGCCATAAAGATTATTAGACGCTAGAGACATTGCGATTGCATATTGTATGATAAATGGCAAATTGCTGCTGCTTGATGCGTATCGCGGCAGGCGATGGTGCGATTTGAGCGGAGAAAGTCATCGACCGTACTGTATCCCCAGCGTTGCTTGGATGACGGGATGATGCTTAAGTATTACTAATATTGGGCTGTGACGTTTAATGAATCCACATCCATCCATGTATAGTGAAAATGTTCATTTTGCACGGTGGTGTTGAGGAGGTGGGGGCGGGGTATCTGAAGATTTGAACCATTTTTCCTGAAGGGCGAGGCATTGATCAACGGACAGACGTATTCACAGACTGGCCTTTTGAGAAGATCCCTGAATCGCAATGGCTTCGACACAAAGTGTTTCTATAGCCGTAATCGGTATGCCCTTCTATTCACTCAATACCCTTTTGCATCGTTGACCTTTTTTTCATTTACCTAGGCGTTGGCGGGGTTGGAAAATGTTTTCTTCGCCAGATCCAGACACTTGCAACTCAACGCCCGACTCTGAACATCGGCGTTTTCTACCTGTCCACAAGTAAAAAGGCTATCTACAATGAAGACTACTCGTACCTTACGATAGAAAATTCTATTGAGGCTCTCGTTGAGTCACCGAAGAAGCCACCGTCCCCTAAGGAGCTCTTGGAATACATTTCTGCGGCCCCAGGCCGCATTGTATTAGTGGACAACACAAGCTCCGAAGCTGTTGCTGAGAGTTATCCATCTTTTTGAGGCGCGGAATAAACATCGTCACACCCAATAAAAAGGCTTTCTCGGGGTCGTATGAGCTGTGGCAAGACATAGTCACCGCGGCTGAGAAATCCGGCGCCAAGGTCCTTCATGAGTCATCGGTTGGTGCTGGATTGCCCGTTATTTCAACTCTGAATGACCTTGTTGCCACTGGTGATAAGGTTAAGAGGATCGAGGGTGTGTTCAGTGGCACAATGTCCTTTCTTTTCAACTCCTTCGCCCCGACAGAGGGATCAGGGGAAATGGTCAGAAGAAGTGCGAAAGGCAAAGGAGCTGGGCTACACGGAGCCTGACCCAAGGGATGACCTTAATGGACTCGACGTGGCTCGGAAGCTCACAATCTTAGCACGACTTGCAGGCTTGCCAGTTGCCTCACCCACATCATTCCCTGTTCAGAGTCTTATACCTAGGGAGCTGGAATCCTGCGCATCGGGGCAAGAGTTCCTTGATAAACTCGCTGAATTCGACCATCAAATGGAGCAGACAAAGAAGGATGCCGATGCTGATGGGAAGGTAGTTCGATTTGTTGGCAGCATTGACATCTCCACCAACACCGTCAAGGTGGGACTGGAAACCTTTGAACGAGGGCACCCGATAGCTTCGCTCAAGGGAAGTGATAACATTATCAGCTTTTACACAGAGAGGTATGGCTGCAACCCACTGATAATCCAAGGTGCTGGTGCCGGTGGTGAAGTTACTGCGATGGGTGTCACTAGCGATCTCTTAAAGGTTATCACATAAAGACATTATCATCTACTGGCCACTTTAGGCCTTCGCCATTATATAGTCCTGACAGAGTAAAAAGACCGAGTCGTACCCTCATCAACTAAACTAGCAGGATAAGCTTACGCTTGTAATCTGTCTTGTGCTGTAGTTCGCTCACTACCTCTCCTTTGAGCCCGCTTTCCTGAAGCGAATGAAGGAACGTGATGGCCGCTCTGCCCCTCATTAATTGACGTACTATGAGCGCTGCTGCATTCAGACTGATCCTGGGTCGGTGATCCATGGGCCCAATAAGTTCTCCAAAGCCAAACAATAACATCAAGGACGAGGAGAAGGGCGACGGGGAGTACGATCAACCCCGCGATAAGTAGCTCAGGAGGTGGATGTTAGCAGCCTCGAACCGAAATTTCTCTCGACAAATGAAAGAAGATTCCAAGCAGGCACACTTACTGATATCCACGACACCGACTGGATGAAGAGTGATGAATCATCGGGGAGTGCCTGGGTTGTGGGAAGCTGGGGATCCATCAAGACCTCTCCGATGGTGGTGACAAAGGCTCACGCACCGAGCTTGAAACAGGGCCAAGAAGGCTGTTAAAGAAAAAAACGTTTGTCTTCCAAGAAGGTACCTTTGTGCTAATAGAGTGAGTAGTACGGGCGTGTTTACAGGCTTGAGGCGAGCTTACATGGCGAGCGAAGGTTTCAGCTCGGGCGGGAACAATTTGGCAAGCGATCGGCGACACCCATACGTTGTTGTTGAGGTTCCTAACAAAGGTCTAAACTAGTATTTCGAGGCCCCTGGCTGTTTCCAAAGTTGGATCCAGTTGAGGCGGCCAATACCGAGGCCGACGGTTTACCTAACATCGCGAGCAGTCGATCCCTCAGACCACCCTGTCGCCTCTCACCGAAGTTAGGTAAGCCAAAGGACGAGCCTGGCAACTGGCAAGGGCACAAAGCCTAAGCAGTCAGGTCGCTTATTAGTTTGTCGCGCCAGTGCTTCTTCTTGCCAGCCAGCCATTTTATGTATCTCTCATAATTTTTTCAAGAAGAAAAGGAAGAAAAACCCTCCCAGAGGCAAGGGCGTCAAGGAATAGAGACGAGACTTTCCTCCTTTTTCTTCTACTTTTTCCCACTTGCTATCAACATTTTCATATGGGAGACTCGGTTTTCGAGCCATATATATCCATCATGCCTGTGAACGTTAGTAGATCTGCTGATGAACTACCATCTCGCCCCAAAAGAGGAACTACCGCCAAAGAGCGCACGCGAATCCGTTTTCCGATCATGAACTAGTCTAGTATGTCGTGTCTACAACATCTCTCCCCCTGCCCCCGGGCCTTCCACTGCTAACATGTTGCGAAGCCCAAAGTGCCCCCAGGCAATGGACTGGTCCACACACTATCCAGTTTTTCTTGGAGACGCACCCATCTGCGCTGGGCTCGACAATAAAGAGTGTAACAAGCCGGGGAGGTGCGTTGAGGTGCTCGATATTGGCTGCGGGTTTGGCGGGCTCTTGATGGCTCTTTCTCCGGCCTTGCCTGACACGATGATTCTTGGTGGGCTTACTCCTTATAACTGGACGCTCAGAATGCGAGCTAACATTCACGCCCGTGTGCAAAGGAATGGAAATACGCTCTAAAGTCTCTCAATATGTGCACGACTTGATCGAATCCTCCAGGGCGACTCGCATGGCTCCCGGCTCCTTTCAAAACGTTTCGTGTCTGAGGGCAAACGCCATGAAATTTCTTCCAAACTTCTTCGCAAAGGCGCAGCTATCGAAGATTTTTATCTGCTTTCCAGATCCCCACTTCAAGGCTCGGAAGCACAAGGCTAGGATTGTATCAACCACTCTAAGCTCAGAATACGCGTACATCCTCCGGCCAGGGGGATTATCTACACGATCACAGACGTGGAAGATCTCCACCTTTGGATGGTTGAGCATTTTGAAACCCATCCTTCGTTCAAGAGAGTAGGGGAAGAAGAGGAAGCAAAAGATGCATGTGTGCGGCTTATGAGGTCCGAAACGGAAGAAGGTAAAAAGGTTGAGAGGAATAAGGGACCAAAATATGTGGCCTTGTTCCAGCGGCTGCAAGATCCTCTTTGGTGATCAAATCTTTTGGAAATTGGACAAACATTGGCTGACTCATCAATTTCTTGGCATTTCTGACTTATGTAATGGACTGATGAGACGAAACTTCACCAGAGCAGCAGCAATCCGTCAATTTCCACGAACTGATCCATGCGAGCAATCTGTGATATGCAGGCGCCAGCTCGCCACGATTGATTATGGGGTCTCGAAGAATTCACTTGCTATCTGCATGTGTGTGCGCCTTTTTCGCCTGGGGCTATGCCGTCCATTGGCTTCCCGCGCTCCGCTGGGTTGGGTACTCGTTCAATTTGGGAGTTTGCACCGCACTCATACTTGTGGCGATCCCGCTTTTAAGGGTGAGAAAATCTCCCAACACGAGAAACTTCGATCCACCACGCGAAGTTGGCCTGAGATCCCTAGGCTTGTCGGCATGGAATTCCGAGTTGAGGAGACTTCGATCCAGTCAGGAATATAGCCCCCCTCTACACCCAGACTCTCCTCGCATATCAGCTTCTTTCGGCGAACTTCTTCAGCTCGTCATTCGAGACTTTGTTGCCTCCTGGTATTCGCGGATCAGCACAGACCCGTCCTTCGTTAACGAAGTGGATAACGTGATTCGAGAACTGCTTTTAAATTTAGAAAATCGGCTCCGAACCATTGACCTTGGTGATCTGATAGCCGCTCGCCTCATCCCCATCTTCACGGCGCATTTTAGGGATTTCAATGCAGCCGAAATCTCCGTACGAGGTCGCAAGCTTAACCGCTTGGTGACGGAATCCGAAGAGCTTGACCTCGCCATCGCGTCAAAATATCGCGATGGGAAACTTCACTCGGCCGTGTCCCTTACATTCTCAGATCCTAAGCTAATCCAACAGGACTACCTAAGGTCACTCGTTGTGGCCGTCCTGCCGAAATTGGTGCCGAGTCGCTTTCTTACCAGCGGGGCTGTGGCCATCCTGGTAAAGGAAATAGTGTCATGTGCAGTTTTGTGGCCCATTATCCAAGGGTTATCGGAACCTGATACATGGAATCAAGTAATGGAAAACTATGGGCGTAGTATGCTTCAAGACAGATCAACGGTCCGCAAACTTAGAGCGGCTCTCGATCAGCACGCCTCGCCTTTGCCAGCTTCGACCAGGGCCACCGTCTTCCCCAGGCTATGCCCTGGCGATAGCGAAAGAAAATTCGAGAAGTTTATTCGGGCTATTAGGAAGACAAACAATCTATCAGACGCTAGGCGATTTCGAAGTGAGGTCTCAAGCCAATTTAAGAAGGATTCTCTAGAAGATAGCGAGGACCAAGTGTATCTCCGCCGATTGGAGATGGGCAAGAGAATGCTGGATCAACGAGTTTACCACTTGGCAGTTGCAGGCCATCAGTCGGCCTCTGTCCCCGTCCCGCCTCGTTCTACACCACCGCCAGTTGTCACCAAGCTTGAAAATGCAACCTTAGTGAATCTCCTGAGAGACTCTTCGGGTCTATCATATTTCATGGAATTTATGGACCGGCAGGGCATGATGACCCTCGTACAATTTTGGCTTGTTGTTGATGGCTTCCGCAATCCCTTAGAAGACGATGGCCAAGACGATGAACAGATGATACCGGCCGCGTTACCAAAATGGAGCGACTCGGATCGCAATGATCTACAGCAGATAGCCGATACCTATCTGTCGAGGCCAGAACTTCAAATTTCGAATTCGACAAAAACCAATGTTAGTCAATTTTTGTTGGCGGAGAGGTCTGCAACACCACTACAGTATTATAGAGCCCGAAAGGCCATTCTTGCCGCCCAGTCCGCCGTTCTGCATAAATTAAAGATAGAATATTTTCAATCCTTCAAAAATCGGACTTGTTCTACAAATGTCTTGCGTCCCAAGAAGCTTCAAGCAACCAAGTTCTATCTACTTCGAACATGGATGCCACTACCAGAGCTTCTTCGCGCGTCTCACATCAAAGCCCACTTATAGATATCCACAAGGCCCAGCCCGCCAGCATGGCTGGCCGAAAGCCGCCGGCCATGGATGGCCTGTCGGTAAATTCGACATCAGACCTTAGGACCTCGACTTCGGACGAGGTACTTAGCATTGACGCGCACCTAGACTCCCGGATGGAAATCCACACGGACTTTTCTCAGATGAGGACGTTGAAGTTGACGAAATGGCTGATTCAATGCACAGCCTTGATTCTCGGCAGGCCGCCCGGTCGGTTCCAGACAGGCAAATCGTCCAGGCGGTTGAACAAGCGCTGAACACTATCCTAGAAGATGAAAGGCCCCAGACTGCAGAAGACCTTCGTGCTTCGCTCTTTGATAGCCACGACATGAATCCCTTCCCTATTTCACCTACGGCTGAATCTTTAAAGGACTTCCCTATCTTTGGGAGGCCGTCCCAACTAGCTAAAGAGTCTGAGAAACCAAGCCTTCAGTCACTCGGCTTGGTAACCTCGAATTCACGTATTGGGGTTTTTGTGGACGACGACCTCTTTGCAGAAGAAGACTCGTACCTACCTGATCACTCCGAGGAAGCAAGCGACGTTGACGAGAAGAGCGATGGGGAAGGCGTCCATGAAGCCGCACCTGGTGACCTAGGTCTCGCCGAGGCAATAACGTCACTTACGAATGATATCGACAAGCTCACCACTCAAGAGGCTGTGGTAGACTCACTGACGAAAAAGGCCGAATTGACCAACAACACAGCCGAGTTGAGGATCTTACGCAAGTCAAAAGCCAGCCTGCAGCGTGAGCTACGGCGTAAAGAGTTGCAAAGACAACAGTACGTGATACAAGAAAGCGACAACAGTTTGTACGGGAGATCTACTGTAAAGATCAAATCAATTCGTGTAGGCAAGGAAGATGACGGCAGAGAGTACGCCTTATACGTCATTGAAGTGCAACGCAATGCTGGAGAACAAATGCCAGCCGCAGCGTGGAACATAACGCGAAGATACAGCGAATTTCACGAACTACACCAGAAGTTAAGGTCAATGTATCCCTCTGTGCGTGGCCTAGACTTCCCTCGACGACGTATGGTGATGAAATTCCAGAGCGAATTTCTTCGAAAACGCCGGCTGGCCCTTGAAAAATATCTTCAAGCTCTGCTCCTCCTCCCCGAGGTTTGTAGGAGCAGAGAACTTCGAACATTTCTCTCGCAAAGTGTTATTGCTCAAGGGCATGAGCTAGCCAACAACGATAGTAAGCGGGACATGATGACTCGACTATATGACTCAGTTGCCGACGGCGTCGAGGATATCTTAGGGAATATACCTGTCTTAGACCAACTGTCACTAGCGGGTCAAAACCTCATCGCTGCGGCCACGAGCCAATTACACGCTGTGCCAAGTGAGCCTGGTGTTGGGGGTGCTGTCCCGACAGAGGCTGAGGCAGAACTGAACGCATTTGAGGATAAAGAGCTAGAGCCATTCATCAAGCCGATATGTGATATATTTCTTGAGGTTTTCGAACTGAATCGCGGCAATAATTGGCTTCGTGGGCGTGCTGTGGTCGTTGTACTCCAGCAACTCCTTGGAGGAACCATAGAACGCCGAGTACGAGAAAGTGTCAAGGCCCTCATTCAGGAGGACGCAATTCTACGTTACATAGCAGCGCTGAAAGATCGTCTTTGGCCCAGTGGAGACTTGGTTCGGGACAACCCACCAAGGACAAATGCAGAAAAGAAGAAATCGCGTAAAGAAGCTAGCCTCATGCTTGCCACTCTTGTTCCAGATCTAGCTGGCGGAGTTGTTGGTCGTCTCAATGCACAGGCGGCCAGCCGGCGAATATTCGCCACTCTAAACAACCCCCGACTCAAGTAAGAAGCTAATACTCCCTTGTCCATGCAGAGGTCGAAAAAAGTTCGTTATTAACTTCCATTGGTATCTCTAGTTCGCACCTAATCTTTACACTTCTCGACGAGCTTGTGGAGGTTGTATTTGTGGAAGATTTTGGAGGGTAGTTACGCATTTAGCCACTCACTATAGCTCCTGCCTCCCACGGCCTGTCCTAATAAAATAGCACCACATATCGCTTCTGGGACCTTCTCTTTGCCATCACTTGTGCCGCCTCTATTTCGTACAATGAGCCGGCCCGAAATTGGGTTTCACCAACGCGCATCGGATGGGGTCAACATTGCCGTTTACTGGGCCCCTGGCGAGGCAGGTGCAGCCATTAACAGCATTGAGTACGTGCCTGAGGCAGAAACCATGGACGCTAACCATCCTCGCTTGTGATCAACTTTTGACTCAAGCCTTCTCCCCGCCCAGCGGAATCAACCATTAATAGTCACCTCCTCAAAGCGTGCATTCTTTTGTTGATGATATACGTGACTGAACCTCTGCCTCTGCTCACCCACACCACTACCGATAGCCATCAGCACCTGCACTAATCGGATCAGTCAGGACCTCTTGGTGACTTGAGTCGGATCCACCGACCTAGACAGCTCGGACATCAAACAATCCATTACCCGCAATCATGACAGAGGTTTCTGCAACGCGGCTCTACCTCGGAAACCTTCCCCGCAATGGTTAGTTGCAGCATATGTCCCCGGATTTGTTCAGCAGACCTGCTCGAGGCGGGTCCTGGGTTCGCCACACTTCAACTTGACGATCCGGCCCCTCCTACCTTCCCCAAGGACGCGACTAGACGCAGCTTAATCTGGCCGACTACCTGCGACCTACAGTCCGCCGCTAACTAAGAGCCGCCTGAGCAGTGACCAAAGCGGAAATCGAAGCATTCTTTTCCAACCACGGGAATGGAAAAATTACGGAGATCAAACTCATGAACGGCTTCGGTTTCATTGAATACGATGATCCGTTGGATGCCCGCGATGTAGTTCCTGGTGAGTAGTTCAAGGTTATCGCATCGCATCACTGTTGAACCCGTCGCTGACATCCCCTTTAGCTTTTCGTAAGTTTGCTTAAGCCAGTCGCCCCCAGCGGAACTTCCTCTCACTTTGCCTCGACATTCTATGCCACCCACTCATCCCTTGGCTCCCATTTCTAATATTAACAACTACGGACTAACAAACAAACAAAGATGGTATTGACTTCATGGGTGAGCGTCTCACCGTCCAGTTCGCGCGTGGAAATCGCAGC
Organism: Parascedosporium putredinis; assembly: GCA_949357655.1. NCBI lineage: Eukaryota > Fungi > Ascomycota > Sordariomycetes > Microascales > Microascaceae > Parascedosporium > Parascedosporium putredinis. Next base: position 23,567 of record CASHTG010000020.1, on the reverse strand, counting down.
CGTGAAGGGCTCAACAGCAACGAGCGTGCACCCCCGACCACGCCGTACTCCTCACCGAATGCAAATCACCGGGCTCCCAACCGACACTAGCTGGCAGGTCTGTTTTTTACCACATCGCCCTTTTCTTCATATCCCTCTTCTGGATTCCAGGAATATCGGTCCCTCTCCCCTTTGTCCGTTGCAGGAAACACGCATGGTTCCGCTCCCGGCTCCGTTGTTTTCTAGAAGTACCGTGGTCCATCCCCAGGTGCTGATCCGAATACATGGCTCCTATGGTTTCTCCCCTATTGTGTCTCGTTTCGCCTCTCCCTTGGATATGACATCCCACCCTACTATCATTGGAGTCAGTCTTAGGACCTGTACACAAGCTCTAGGCTTAGTCCTACCGCTCTTACATTTGTCTACAGCTTGTCGAACGCCCTTGATTATTTGGCTTTGCCATCGTACCTTACCCAGCAACTTACATTGGATATCTGGACATAGGACCTGAAAGACTTCGCGCGACAGTCCAACCTTGATGTGGTTTACTCTGAAACTGGCCGCGACGGAACTGGACGAGGGTACATACGACTTCCCTATATTTTAACTATATATCCACATACGTGCGCCTGGCTAACATACCCTTCATAGCTTTGTCGAGTTTGAAACCGCTGCTGACTTACGGACTGCTGTGGAGAAGCTCGATGGCAGAGAGTTTAAAGGAAGCTCCGTTAATTGCATCGCAGATGTGAGGATTCATTAAGCCCTACTGGGATTTCTGGATGTGGTCGTTAACCAATAGGAAAAACAGACACAACCTGATCCGCCTACCCCCGGGAGAGGGCACGATCACGTTCCCCTGGGAGGCGCCCTTACCCCCCTCAGGAAGATTATGATCGTCGAGGTCCTCCTCGAGGCTACAGTCCTCGTCGAGACGGCTATCGAGACGGCTATCGTGAAAGAAGCCCAGGCCGGCGTCCACCGCCTCCTGATTATTACGAAGACCGTGCCCGGGGTTATCGATCACCGCCTCGTCGACCGCTTGATGAGTATCACTCTCGCCGTGGATATGAGGACCCCTATCGCCGCGAGTATCCTTTAGCGACTGATCCATATGCAAGTGGGCGGCCGTATGATCGGCCTCCAAGAGACTTTCCCCACGGGACGGTGGGTATCCGAGGGATGGATATGGACCTAGGGACTACGAGAGGGGTCGATACTAGTGAATATAACCCATCCGCTGTTAGCAGAACCGTGCTTACTCAACATTCTAGGCACATCCACATGAAAATGCGCTTTGTGTGACACGTCTCGTTTGCGAAGCTGGTAGTTTGAAGAAAGTTAAAGTGCAGCCCTAACTTTAAGTCTGATCTAAAGCCTTTAAGGGCCATAGCATGCAAAGCCTTCTGCATTCACTATAAAATGGGTCGGCCACATGATCTAACGAAATATGTTTCCCTGCGAGCCCTCCAAAGAGCGCTAGAAATTCGTGATGCTCGGTCATGTTTTTGATCATATTCTCGCAAGTGTGACATTTCCTTGGGGGAGCGGTTGAGGATAATCATGATTTCCCCGAGGAGGCGAAGGAATCCACCGAATAGCAAGATTGTATGACCTGGTGTTGCGTATATATTTGGTTCATTTTCTTGAAGGATGGTCGGCCTAGAGGTACGCCTGAGTCCCCCGGCTTCAAGCAATTCGTCCCGTGTAAGACGCTACAGCCCATACGCCGTAATGAAACCATATACACCGACGGTTCTACCATACAAATTGATACAACAAATAATCCATACAATACTACCCACAGGCTGCTTCTGCAATATGATGCATTTGGAGGCTTCGAGTCTTAGGGGAAAATGTAGTCCACTAGCTCTGCGTAGGCCCGCGACCACCATCGCGAAGATGGCATCGCCATGGAAGGTGGCAGGTGTTGTGATGCTTTCACCATGTGTATCAAGCGGTCTTCCTCCATTGTAGCTGTAATCCGATCAAGCTGCTTGCCGTACCTGCTAATCCAACCAAGCCATCATCAAGACCTACCCAACCCATTGCTGACGTAGGAATTGCCAGGTCACACAAGTCAGAAAGTACCTGGAGCTGGCTTGCTGCTCTCTCGCTAGAAAAAGATGAAAGACCGTTAGACTAGGACTAGATTTTAAGGGTTGATATAGGTGACAGATAGGAAAGGAATCAATCTCACATTGCAATCTTTTTCCCTTCTACTACACCTTCACCATCTTTTTGTCAATGCGAGCCTCGCGTTGGCGCAGGAGATGCAAAGTATAGAGCTGGGCGGAGAGGCTAAAAACTATTCCAATTGCCCAGAAGCGATAAGCTTCGCGTTGGAATGCTTTAGCCCTTGGAGACTTCCGAACCCCCATAGCATCTAGGAGGGTTGCCAGGTCAAACGTCAAGTAGCCAGCATACCCAAGCTGACGTCCAACAGTTGTGTAGCGGAGAATCGGATCCATGGCTTTCGAGTCGGCAGCCACCGCTGCGGCCTTTAGGTGTTCCACATTCTTCCCAGCGCGGAAAATCTTGCGGGCCAGGCCAAACTGTCGCTTGAGCGCATCCCAGGAAGCAATCTCAGTCTTCGAGCCATTCGTGCGGAGCAAGTACCAAGAATAGAATCTTGCAAAATACTGGATAGTGCGAAGGAGCTTGTCGCGACCCACCGTTGTCGCGACGAATTTGAGATAATGCGAGACTGTGGGGTGGTAGACGAGGGCGTCCGCGACCATGGTGAGAGCGGTCCTTAAGGATGAATGAAGTTTGCTAGGAACAACGTGTAGGGAACAATGGCAGCGGGAGGGCGCGGATATATTTTACGCTTGTCCTAGCTTCGGGTGGTCTGGTGCTCTGAGAAGGGGTGCATACCAGGTATAACGGGAGCAAATGATTTTTAAGGGCGAATGCGGTTGAGGTGAGCACATGCATCTTTGTGCCGAGGTACTTGGTCGCATCTCAGCTAAGCTTTTGTTAGAAGAGCTGATCCCACCGATTACTCCATTTCTCCCGTTCCTGTTCCCCGCCCTCCGCCCTTCCTTTTCCATTTCTCCCTTTTCCTACATGTACCTTAACCTGCTTTCTTCATCGCCTTTTTTCCTACTAAAAAGGAACAGAAAAGAAAACGGGGTTCTCTGGAAGCAAACCAGTATCTTAGGGAATAAGCCCATGAATATTAGCCATGTTATCAAACCGCTGCAGCCTCACAAGTCCAATCGAGAGAGGGTCTGCGCTCACGTGGGATGACTACATAAACCATCGATAGACTGTGCAAATCAGCATTTTTACCATAGTTGCGAAGTATTTTACAAGCCGATGTGCGGAAGATAGCATCTCGCTTTATATGTGGGATGATGAAACCGGATACCCCACATCAGGCTCCCCTTCTCGAGGCAGCACTGGAGAACACTCCTGTGGCACGGCGAAGGCAGGAGAAATCGAGGCTTGTAAACAGGACGCCAGCACCCTTACTCCCGAGGTCTCGGATGCTGCCGGCTTTCAAACCCCGACGTCTTCCGGGAAATCCCTTTACTCAGTCTCCGACCTCCACTAGTGCATTCCCTAACACTGGGTACATCGTGCCTACCGAGCTTGGCCCACCCAATCCAACCCTCTCCCTTGTCCCTATGCCGGGGTATTGCCTTACTAGCCTCCGATAGCCGCCACCCTTGAGTCTGAGATGAGCAACTCTCCTCGTATATCCGGGGTAGGCCATCAAGAGGGGCACGATGGTCGTTTTTTTCTAAAATAGAGGGAAAGACACCATTCTCCAATGAGTCGAACCACCCCCGTTCCTCTTTTACCTCACCCGGCGTTCGCAGACACACTCTATTCACATCTTTTTGCTCATTTAAAATCACCGAATCAACTCGCCAAAGCTGACGAGGGCAGCAACTCATCTCGGTCTTAGTTACCAGAAATACACCTCACCCCAACCTCACGCAAGCCTTACTGAGGAACAAACACTCCTGTTCACTGTGAACATGGCCAATCTTAATGATGACAACTCACCTGCTTCCAGCATGACCGAGAAAGTCAACACGAATATCATCACACTGACACGCTTTCTTACTGAAGAACAAGCTAAACATAAGGAGGCTACTGGAGATTTCACGTATGCTACCCGCATCCTTAGCTTTCACTTGACGTTGTTATGCTGACCCTTCCGCTTGTTAGGCTCCTATGCCACGCTTTGCAGTTCTCCTTCAAGTCCATTGCGTACTATATCCGCCGCTCAACACTAATTAACCTCACCGGCCTTGCCGGCTCCGCAAATATCACTGGAGATGACCAGAAGAAGCTTGACGTCATTTCAAATGATCTTTTCATCGAAGCAATGCGCTCTTCGGGAAAGTGCGCACTGCTGGTATCCGAAGAAGAAGAAAACATAATCTTTTTCGGGAAAGTTCCGGTGCCCGGTATGCTGTCGCATGTGACCCTATAGACGGCAGCTCTAATTTAGATGCCGGTGTCTCCGTTGGCACCATTTTTGGCATCCATAAACTTCCCGATGACTCCAAGGGAACAAAAGAAGACATTCTCAAGCCTGGGTCGGAGCTTCTGGCTGCCGGATTCACTATGTACGGAGCATCCGCCCAACTCGTGATCACGATGAAAGGCGGAACCGTGAACGGCTTTACACTTGACAACGGGTTGGGGGAGTTTATCCTTAGTCACCCGAATATGAGGCTGCCTAGCTCGAGGGCCATTTACTCTGTAAATGAGGGAAATTCTCTTTATTGGGCCGAAGAGGTTAAGTCGTACTTCAATTCGCTTAAGGAGCCGCAGAACGACGGAAAACCATATAGTGCCAGGTACATTGGCAGCATGGTAGCGGATGCCTATCGCACGCTCCTTTACGGCGGCATTTTCGCATATCCGGCCGACAAGAAGAGCCCCAAGGGAAAGCTCCGGATTCTCTATGAATGCGCGCCGATGGCAATGGTTTTTGAGAATGGTACGATATCATCGTAATATTTGAGTCAACTGCTACAAAAGCTAACTATTTTTGGTATCAGCGGGCGGCCAGGCTGTTGATAGCAACATGAAGAGGATGCTTGATATTGTTCCAGCAGATATCCATGACAGATCTGGTATTTTCATGGGAAGCTTTGACGAAGTTGAAAGGGTCAAGACGTTTCATAAGGCCTAGAGATATGTCGAGCGCAGAAATCGATCAGACTGGCCAACTCGTTCAACCGAGCGCACAAAATTATGAGACCCCCGTACATATATTGGGGCATTGTATCCGATAGCCCCCAAACTACTTCAAAGCACCTGCTATTCCTCGGTGGATTATTAAAAGCTTCAAAGAAGGCTGAGATGTTCATACGCGGGGACAGGGTGGCGGTGAAGTGAGATGAAAGAAATAGGATATATCTTCCAACAGGCTCATGTTTTCATCCTGTCCCTGGCTAGGAAAATGGAACAATGTGGGTAGCCTCTGTAATTTGTAGTCCAAGCGACTCTGAATTTGGGTTGAAAAGGGTTAGTATTAAGCGGACATGACCCCAACATAATTTAGAGATGGATAGATTTTTGGCATCCGACATCCTTAGCAGTGGCCTCTGAATGCCATTGTACTGTGTATCTTTCAGCATCAAATGAGACGCAGGTGTCTCTTATTTACTCTATTATCAACGCCGAAAAGCGGCGCCTCCTCTGAATAGAGTCTAAGAGAGTGAAGAGAACAATTGCATTACCAACACCCAGGCTGTGATGGCCCTTAGTATCAATGACTGTGACTCTAGCCGAACTATATCGAGGGAACGGAGATATATATAAGGAATTCTAATATCATTAAGGGTCATAATCTTCATAAAACCTGTGCCATGATTTGCCTGGGATACAAAAGGAGTGATAAAAGCAATTTTCAGCTATAATTGCCGCACGTGCGGTAAGGAGTACCACCCATCGCCACATCCCCAAGGCCGCTTACGAAAAATCACCGGGTCTTAAGCACGATGTCTGCCCGAGACATGGTGACCCAGGCATTGATAATGGTGTAGTTGGATAATCATATCCAGCTTCGGAGCAACTGGCTGAATGCTCGAAGGAATGGGTAAGTGGCGGTGTCTATACTTTAGAATTAGCGACTCGATGCAGGGACTATTTGGTTTCTGATTTAGGGTTTAGCCTACGTGGGCACCAGGGCTGTCATAGCTGAGTGTGGTGCTGATGTCAATTGTCGGAACTAGGCCGTAGTCTCCATAGGTTGCAAACGAGTCACTGGGAGGATAAAACTCTCGCTTTGATTCATCCGCAATATGAGGCATGGATGGGAGGTTGTTGATGGCGGACATGGATAGGTAGTCTGGATAAGCCTCCACCCCACTGATATTGTGGTAGGACTGAACGGGAATAAACGGGGTCATGAAAGACTCGCTTGGTGGGGGATACGAAGAGGCGGCATGTAATGGCGGAGTATGCGATGCAGACCTGCCGCTCCACGTTGGTAGAGAATCATGGTGCTGGGTTGATTTCTGCTGCTCCGGGCTGATTGAGGGTGATAGTCTTTGGCTTTTCGGCCTGGCTTGGGACTGTCGTTTTTGGGATTTTCCAGCAGTACATGTCGAGCTCTGCTTTGACACTACAGGAGAATCGTCACTCGCACGCCTCTCGAGGTCTTCAAGGCGTTGCTTTAACTTTTTGCCTGTGTGTGAAATAATTTTGTGTTAGTTCACTCCAAGCGACAGTCGGCGACGAAAAGTAGGTGGATCTAGGTTGAAAAATCGCGAAGACTTACGATAATTCCTCTGAGCGATCCGATTTTGAATCCTCCTTCTCTCTGCAAGATCAGATATCTTTGTCCAATCTTCATCTGGGTTTGCGGAGCTGCTGAAAGCACTGCTTGTGCCATGCTGACCAGTCGGGTAAGGTCTTTGGCTTGGCAGCGGTGGTGACGGGTACGAGTACTGGTGCTGAGGCACCATAGTGGGCATTATATGTTATATCCTGGGGATCAGCCTCCACACAAAATGACTAACTCAATGTTTGTGGAGCACGGTCGCTGGAAAAGATTGTTTCTGGTAGCTTAAAGGCTGGAAGAGGGTAGATGAGGTAAAAGCAAGAGCTGGGAGCACCGGTCAGTTTTATAACATGCCGATCGAGCTTGGCTCAACCCAAGACCCGGCCCTTTTTGTTTAGCCCCTCTAGCCCTATATTCCTTCGGTTCTTCGGAAGGCCCAGCAATTCGAAGTCGTGGGACTGCGATTGGCGGATGGTGCAATCATCCCGCATTGAAGAGGTACCGCCCCAAGACCGAGCCATCCTGGACGCACAAGCAGAGTAGGATTGAACCTGAAGGTGCAGCAGCGGCCGAAAGAGCGCCATTCCCTCGTTTACGGACAAGGGGGTGTGCAAGGAGGGGTCAAGGGTTGTGCGTTTATTGACGAGCAGGTCGCCCTCTAGAAGGGAGGGTGAAAAGGGATGGCATGACCAGTTGTGACGCGGCGAAGCCCCGGCGATAAATTAATGCTGAATACCCCGGGAAACGGGGGATGGGTTTATGGGTAGGGGATTGAAACGGAAATTTGAGCGACTCGTAAATGTCAACAGGCTTGATATTTTCCTGAGAAGGATGAAACGACTTGGCTCACATATCCGAAAACACTCTTCTCGGGGTTCGCGACGCGCTGGCAAGCAGTAGGCTTGACATCAAAAGTGTAGAAACGAGGTCTGGGGTGACATTCAAACCTTCACTCTCAGACCGGTTTGACGTTGTTCCAATGACCTGGCGGAAGAGATGGAGCGATATTAGGGTTGGTTGTAAAGGATTGCACTCATTTCGGGATCGTGCAACAAGGATTTGGACGTGATGACTTGTGGGGCAGAACGGCCTCTCCGTTCGATGGAGAAACCTCATAGGGCTGTGAGGTGTGCTACGGACGTGAGCCAATGAAGAGATCAGCGTTGACAGCGGCCGACCCTTGTTGACCTGCTGTTAGGAAGCTCGAGGGCGGGAAGAGGGACGGTGGACCACCTTGGATGATGATTGGCGAGAGCAATTGACGTGGTGCAAGCACAGCCAGCATCAAGTTCCTTGGAGGGAGGGGTGGGCTGGGAAAATTTGGTACCTGTACGCCATGTCTCCTCTACACCAACAAGCCGGTCAGTAATATGAATTCCAGCGGGTGGTATCAACTCTGGTTTGGATACCGGCTTCGGCCCAAGACTCTGCCCTTTCGAGAGCGAGCTGAGGCACCGAGTCTTCATACTCGCGGGCTGTCAACTCGAGAGAAAGGTTCATTACGTGCTTGTATTTTTTTTTAACCACTGCCCAGAACCCTCACGAGAGAACCCCTCATACCACGGGACACAATTAGTCAACTTCTGGTCTATTCCCCGGAGAGAGGGTTGAAAGGCTGATGCTTGCTTTTATGTTCCTCGGTACCTTGGTGTTCTCAGCCCTATCAGCGTGGTACGAAAACCTTGCTAGTTCGTGGTTTGGAAATTGTCCTATCGACCCCAGACAAAAAGCCCCTGGCTTGGCGTATTGCATGCATAAGACACAAGATGCAAAGGTGAGGACGATGCCGAGGCAGTTTACTTTCGAGATATGGCCCCCTCATGGAAGGGGTGAATCACAGATGGATGCGCCTTGGGTCTATTGGCTGCCCCAAAAACGAATGTCGGGAAAAGGGGGAGTGGCCAAGGACTCATGATTCGGTCGGTTTTCGAATGGCCATGTCCCTTTTCGGCCTGGGTATCGTCTCTTGTAGCGGTGTTGGGTGCAGATTTCAGATTTAAATGTACTCTCTACCTAGCGTGACTATAGGGCTGAGCTGCTTGGATTGAAAACCCGAGACCCTGGGAGTGGTTGTAAACGTACCTCTAATAACGTTCTATGTTAAGTGTCCCATCCCTGTCTCCGCCACTTTTGGCTGGAAAGCAGCAGAATTGTTTGGCAAAAGGGCGGACTCCAGTTGAACCGTGCGTCTGTCAACCGCCAACCAACCGTCATTTTTCTTATTTTTCACCTTGTTCTTTCTTCGTTCCCTGAGCTCGGCATTCATTCCAAATACTTAATTATACATGGAGGGTAGATGGAGACTTTCGGTATATCTTTGAAGGAATACCTAATTTGATAAAGGCACCAGTGATGGGTATAATGCATGCTATACGAGATATGTGTGGAATGGCAAACTACATAGTGAGGACACACCATGGCATCAAACACTCTCCACTCTCCCAAACCCGACGGGCGGCCGCCCCTCAAAGGAAGAAAAATATTCGGATGTTGCGGAAGAAACCTAATTCTCCATTTATCGCTACCCCATATGTTATATAGATATTAAATGATTGTCACCCAAGCAATAGATTTTCATGTCAAGGGTGCCTCTTCAGATGTATGTGCGCCTGTGAACAATGACTTAGAAGATTCTATCTCTGTGCTTGGTAAGCGTGTCCTCAGTTGGACCCGCGTTATATGTTGCCCGTTCAGATGCATTTTGAACAAGGCAGTATGAGTAACACTACCGATGTTACAATGGTCATAGACCTGGATGATTCCCGCTACTGTGGTCGATGACGTTGTCCGACAAATTTATGAGTAGTTGGGCAAGACAACGTTTCGTTGCAGCGTCATCTCGCAACACAGATGAAAATGTTGCATCGCGGAGAGGCTCGGGAAGACACTGCCTCAATGCCTCACGGGCGCGGGCATTATCACTAAGCCTATGTGGTAGAAGCGAAGGGCTATGAGTGAGCTGACCTGAATGACGAAGAGGAATATGGAGACATACCGAAGAAAACAGCGGACCACGTGCTTCAATAACCGAGCAGTCTGCTGTTCGACAAGTTGATTGACCATGTTGCTGAGTACAGTGCCCACGGCATAGAACCGCTCGTAGGTGGCACAGATATAGTTCAAGCCATTATCATCGAGAAGTATTTTCTGAACGATGAATATGGCGACAGTTTTGCTAAGTTCAGAGCCAGTTTCCATGATTCGAAGGCAGAGAGGGATAATTTCAGTCGTCAGCAGAAAATTTATCACCTCAGTAGAATCGTTCTTCACGAGAGCCCCAATAACACCCAGGGACGTTAGACGGAGGTACTCGAAGGGTCTAGATTTCGAGGTCGTGTTCAAGAAGGGATACAAGAAAAGGGGGATGTGGGCTAAGGAAAATTAGTACGCGGGCGCCATAGTTTTTGAAGGTGCCCTCTTCATACCATTGAGAAACAAAGTACGGGTATCATTGTGAGATGCAACGCATTGTAAAGAGCAAGCGCGTTACAAACGCGGTTTGATGCGGCCGCGGTGAGCTGAGAGGGATTCAAGAGAGTATAAACTGAGATGATTTCCTGAAGTAAAGATGTCATTACTCCTAAACCTAGTTAGAAAATGAGCCATGAATACAGACAGTCAGCAACAAACCAAATGAGTGCCATAGGATTAGCGCCAGTTCCGGAACTTGCTCTCGCTTTTTGCTCAGTTCAAGAAGAGCGGCCTCGCGGGTGTTCTCGTTTAGCAAATCCGCAATGTATGCCATTGTCCTACGGTTATCTTCTGAGATTAGGGGCTCGTGGCTTGCATCGTGGTTATGTGGTGCGGTCAATCCGCTTAGCGAGCCGTGCATAGCAGGAATGCGATTATAGTGTTGTTGTTGGGCAGCGGAGGCAGCCGCGACTTGATGCTGCTGGCCAGTTTGCATCCATGAGGCATCGCCATGGGGATACAGTTGATGATGCCCGTAAACATGAGAGGGCATCATGTTGAAGGGTAAATCTTGTCGCGGCAAGTGGAAGGTTACCCTGACTGACGCCTTGCGCAGAGTTTGGAAGGTGGAATATAGACGACGTGGGGCGCTGGTAGGATAGGCTTTATAACTATCGTAGTTTCTGAATCTCCAAGAGGCCTAAAGAACTTGGATCGAGAAGTGGGGAGCCAGAATGTGAAGATTGGTGAGAAAGCAAACCACGGGTGAACCAGGAGAATTGATTGACAGTTCAGAACAATGCGAGGCTCAAGCGGGCTATATTTCGGGTAAATGAAAGTGCTGACACACGATCCTGATACTTTCCCCCACGCTCTGTCAGCACTCGAGACAGTGACTATAATACTACTATTCCTGAACGATAGAGCGGGACGACATAATATCAAATATTGTATTCTCTGTGCTACGAATAGTAAATTGCCAATCCGTTAAGGTAGATGATCAAATCAAAGCCTGACCTCACGGAGTATTTGATCCGCCATGCTCTTGTATTGCCACGTGTTTCCAACCATGCGTTTGAATTGAATGCCATGAAGGGAGAGTAGTGGGACTTTCACAATAAAGATTTCGAATTCCAGCACCATGCTGCCACCGAGGTCACTTTGGACATGGGTTGTCGTTTCTCCTGCTGCCCGCCGTGCGGAAGTGGTATTTTCTGGCGGGCCGCTTGTATCTGAGATATCAGAATTCGAGTATGCTGCCTCGGCATCACCCCGGTGAGGGGTTCGTGGTGTGATAGGAAGATTATCAAGCTCGCGAGACTCATCGCGATCTCTATCGTTACCTCCTCGAAGACCACCAAAGCTGAACCGTCTTCTGTGGCCCGGGGTGTGGACCGGTGGGCTTGTCGGATGGTCGACAACCCTCCTTAGATCGATGCTTGGGGTGTGACGACAGCAAAACCCACCCCGAATTTCAGCATACTCAACTCCGAGTTGTGTTAGGACCCTTTTAATTCGGCGCGAATTTCCGGCACCGACTTTGGGGATGTCGTCGAAACGCTAAAGAGGCCTTTCAGATAAACCGGTTTAGCAAGATCCGAACTATCAAGTCTATCGGTAGAGAAGCCGCTATGCTCGCCATTTTCCTGGTCTGTCTCCTCCAAAACATTTGCTTCTCTGGCCTCCTCTCGAAGTAGCCTTCGACGCTGGATGCTTTCGCGGCGTGCATGGCCCAGAGACTTTGCACGAACTGAAGACGATCGTGGCTTGAGGTCAGGGCCGTTCTCTGGATGAATGTGTCCGTAGTTTGTAGACCGAGGTGTTCCGCTTGCTGGGGGTCCTTCGTAACCCGAGCAGAACCTCGCCGTCTTAGGTCAGCCGAATTTACACTGGTGGACCTGCCTAGCCCGGATCGAGGCGGGCGGCCTCCGCCCCCAGAGGAGAGTGGAGGGCTAAGGAGGTCGCTATGTTGGGGCTGGCTTCCGCCCGTGTGAAGCGCGGTATTAGTGTATTCATCGCGGTCTCTTCTGCTTCGTCGAATGCTGAAGCTCTTACGAGGTGTGGGCGGTGGTTCCATAAGGACCGGCGAGTGGACATGCACGACTGGAGGATGGGAGCGGTCTTTGTCTAACCGCTCCGGCTCTTTGCGCTTTCTAGTGCTGAAACGACGCAGAAGCCCTACAGCGGGACCTTCCTTTTTTGACGAGCATCAAGGTGACCATCGACTGGCTGTACCTTTGTTGGCGACGCGATCGGCTTGGCTGACAGCCCTGGCAGTTCATCCTCCCCGTGGGTGCGCGCCCTAGGGCGTGCGCGGCCGCCTGTGGACTTTTCACCGGGCATCTCGTAAGCCGCAGTGTTGATGTGTGCCTCTCTAGGCGCAGTTATCTCGGGGGCTGCAACAACATCCTTAGTGTTTAAGGGGTGGGTGGTGCAGAATGGGGTATTGGTGAGGCACGTTCGCGCTCCTTTCTTTCACGAACGAGGTAGTAAATTGAGATTAGAGGGTTGAAAGCATTTAGTGGGTCGCTCCCAAGCTGCAAGCCTTCTGAGCTCGGGGTGGAGAGATTATCTCGGCTATTACCTGAGTTCCGTCGTCGATAAAAATCAAAACCAAAGCCCCGTCTTTTTTCTACTTCTTTTGAAGGCTGGAAAAGGTCTCTGTCACGCTGGTACAGTCGAACAGCCCTCTGATAGTCTTCAGATTCTATTGTTCGCGTTAATTGCGTTTTAATAGATTCTGGAGAGCCGAAATTGAATCCCGTCATAGCGTTGATGATATCAGGATCTAGTGGTACCGTGAGGGGCTCCCTTAAAGGAAGGTAGTTGTCTGGCGGGCTAGTATAGCCTTTGGTCATCCAGACATGGTTTGAAACCTCGTGCATAGTCGCTCTTTGCTTAGGATCGGTAACCAGCATTCGCGACATAAGATGCTTGCAATCTGAAAACTATTAGTCATATTCGAAAGATAGAGTCACGTTGCTCTCTCAACCTTACCAGAAGAAAGCCAAGACGGATAGTCCACAGCGCCCTTTTTGATTTTCGCGTGCAACGCTGGCATACTCTGGTCATCAAATGGAACTTTGCCACACACAAGGACATAAAGCACAATTCCAAAACTCCACACATCAACCTCAGGCCCAGTGTACGCGCGGGCTTGGAGCAACTCAGGTGCCGCAAAATAGAGGCTTCCGCAGAACGTCTTGAGATGGGCACGAGGAGAAAAGAGATTGCTGAGTCCGAAATCGATAATTTTGATATCTCCAGTTTTGCTGATGAGAATGTTCTCGATCTTCAGATCCCGGTGGACGATGCTATTGCGGTGGCAGTAATCTAGAGCGCTAGCAATCTGGCGGCTGAATTTCCGGGCCTGTTTTTCTTTTAACTTCCCGTGGGATATTATATAGTCAAGCATTTGACCGCCGTTGACAAACTCAAATAGCATATACCAATGATAGTTAGTTCGTACGACGTCCCGCAAACCACAGATGGGGGTGGTTAAGCAAAGTGCCGATAGCAGCCTCCCGTGCTGTGCGAATCTCCTTGGAGTGATCAGCTCGTTCTTTGTCGGCTCTGCTTTGATGTCCCTCATCCGTTGATCCTCGAGGAATTATCTTACAAGCAACCTAGAGCGTGTTATTAGAATCTGCTTCGGGATAAATCCCGATAATCGTGTGTGTGGGTTGACGAACCTGTTCTGTTCCATCTTCTTTTCGAGCCAGCTTGACCTTTCCCATGCTACCGGCCCCTATAGTTTTGCCTAATATCCATTTTCCAGACTGGGTGGGGATGGTTGTTCTTGATCGAGAATGCTTTGCAGCCGCTGCCGTTGGACGGCTCTCGCCCGTATGAGAGGGAAGGGGTCCAGTGGACATATCACCAGAATTCCCCGATGCTTCGGCCGGGTGATGTTGTTGATGGTTGTGCGTTGACTTGGCGCTATTTCTTCGAGTCGGTCGCCCTGTCTCGTGGCGGGATGCGTGAATTTGATACGCGCTGCTATCCGTGGATTTGTTTTGATTCGGGCGCGATTCGGGCTCACCAGCAACCTCATCATGCTCCGAAGCAGAGCGATGTGTGGATTTGTGCCGAGAATAACTTGCAGGTCCCGCCGAAGTTGGGAAAGGACGAGTCCTTTGGGAACCTGCTCGACCAATATCGGGCTGCTGAGAATCCAGGCTACTCATCATGTAGGATAGAGGTGAAAGCTGAAATGAAATGTGACATTCGTGGGTTGAGGACACCAAATTCAACTAGCGGGAGGAGACAGGTTGGGCATCTCAAGGCCCAAACGCTTATTATTATGAAGAGATGAGATGATGGGGGAATGGGTCCATGTGACGGAACCCAGACCCAAAACCTTGAATTGCGTTCAATTCGAGGGGCTCCCAAGCCACACCGACTTTTGTCACAATGCCTTGACGGAGATGTACATCACAGTGCGCGATTCGGAATAACCGCGGACGGTGAACCCTTGCTAAAATTTAAAAGAGAGCGCTGAGGAAGATACACCTATCAGGCACTGTATGAAGGTACTTATAAACTATGCCAGCAGGCGCTCATAGTGTGGCGTAGGCCGCTGTTAGCCACATATCATGAATTAATTCTGCGAGTCTCAATGCTTCCTTCCAGCTTCACCAAATCTGTCAAGACTTAGGATACACTACAGCCATGGCACCTAAACGTTCTCATTCTGCGTATGAGGTTGACTCACAAGCTACTGAACCTCTAGGGGTCCGATACGGCACCCCAATCCGTATAGGGGGCTTTTCTCCCATGAAGGGAAGTACATCCCGCTCCATAAGCAGGAGGTGCGTGACAGCCATGGAAGGCGACGTCTTCATGGTGCTTTTATGGGCGGCTGGGTCGCAGGGTAAGTTTCAAGCCATCCACCGAAGGCGTTGCCATCCTGACCTACCTTCCCACCAGATATCACAACACAGTTGGGTCCCAGGAGGGTGGGTACCATCTCAATTTTTGTCTAGCCGGACCAACCGCAACAGCGTCTCGGTGGCAAATCGCCAGTCAGATGCTAAAGATTTCATGGATGATGAAGACTTAGCAGACGCTGCGGAAGCTGAGATTCTTCACACAACCGAAAAGTTCACGGGGATCGGGTATGCGAATGGGCCGTCACCTCTCCCAGATCTAGATAGCATCATTGGGCCCGTTTCCAGTTCCATGGGCTCGGCCCTCCTTGGGAAAATGGGCTGGAGAGAGGGCCAGGGCATTGGACCGAGAATTTGGAGAAACCCTCGCGTATGCGCAAATAGAGGCAACAATGATCTAAGTATGAGTTCCGACCTGGATATACTATCCTTTGCACGGGATGATATCCCTATCACCTCATCACGGCAGAAGAGTAATCGGGTTGGTTTCGGTGGCCAGGATCAAGAAAACTGCCCGCGGAACGCTAAGAATCGCCACATCCAATCACTTGATGCAAACACATTTTCCCCGACTGCAAGCTTTATCGAAAAGTCCAGAAAGAATGCGCAGCTGCGCGGGGGTATACGGGGAATTCGATACACCATGAGAGCGATTCTGATCAAGACAACCTTGGTACTCTTGGACCTAGATTGATGCTCGCAGCTACCAGAACTCGCAGAAAACGATCGCATAAGCCAAGGTTAATACCGGAAGGGCCATCTCGAGTATCTCAGGGTGATGCTTTAATTCAATCATCAAAGGTGATGCCCTGTGACAAGAGCCCGGCTTTAGCTGGATTCATCCTTTCCCCTCCTCGATGCTTAGAGGTGAATGCTATTAGTGCAATTTGTCGATACCCCTATCCTCTAGTCACTCCGAAAGCTTGCAAGCCTGCTATACAGAGGAAGGATATGCGCTCTACGTCACCGGGATCTTCCACGTCACAACCGCGACAAACCCTCACCCCCACAGTCATACAACTCGGGCGCAAATACTTGGCGAGCCACAGCTTCCCGGACGATCAGTCTTCGATTTTATGACCTCTTCCGCGAGAGAAAGCCTCATAGCTGCATCCAAAAACGCGATGTGTTAGAGGCAAGCAGTTCATCAACGGGCCGAATCTATCCACTCCCATACACGATACCCCGCTTAGATTTGGAAGTAGCCCGAGACGCACTTCTTAGATGCCGCACAGGTAGCGGTCCGTATAGGGACGATGATGCAAAGAGAGCAAGATACGAGCAATTCCTAGCCTATAGCTGCGGGCTTCTAAATGAACCACTTACAACACCGCAGGGAATCCGCGAAGAGGATTTCCCGGTTGAACTTCAAGAGTTCTTTGAGTGTGCAAAAGTTTTCCAATCCACTACAGGTCCAATTGCCTCCCGCTTCACCATATCAAGACCAATCCCAAACCCTACCCAAGTGAGCGTCCTTTCGAGGGATGGGCTGGCGTCGGAGGATGTGGCATCTAGCGCTGCAAAATTAGGCTCATTCGGCGCAATTACAAGATCACAGGTCATGTTCACTCCCGCGCCGCTTCTCTACAAGAGATTTAAGGTAGAGTCCCTCGGAGAACCAAGAGAGAATAAAGTGACGCTAAAACATGCAAGCCAGGTTCATGCAGAACCTAACCGCAATCAGTCTTATTGTTCACCGATCGGCGCTCAAGATACGCCAGTCTCAAGCTTGGGCAATGGAAGAGGCCTCGCAATCAAGCGACCTACGGAGCGGGTTTTTGCAGCCATATTCGAATCCTCTAGTGAGTGATCAGGATGATTTTCCGAAGCTTGCAAAAGGATCCCCCTCAGATGTTGGGTGAAATGCCCTAAGGTTCCTCCAACTGGGTTCTTAATGAGTAGAAACTTATCTATTTTTATGATGTGCCACTTGAAATCGAAATAGAATCAAAGTCTTGTTCTCAGATGCTCGTTATCGTCTTCCCGCCAATCTGATTTCCGAACTAAGCGCCCACGTTTTCCCGACAATCTACCGCCATTATTGATGTTTCAACTATTAGCCCCTGATTTATCAGTCGAGCTCCGCAACCAACTTTGTCGCCACCTGAAATGAGCTTTCTCCACTGTCGACAAACTCCTTGATAGAACGTTTCTTACTCCATATTAAATAGAGCGCCGCTTTCTCCTTCCCTCAAGTGCGCTTCAGCTAGAATAGTAGCCACGCTGTCATCGAGACAGGGATCCCGGAAGGGGCAGTTGGTGACGCTCAACCTGGCACACCGCTCCGAAGGTGGTGAACTCAGGATTATTGAGTATCCCGCGATCTCATCAAGTGGACTGCGAACCCTCCCCCTGTATACTCAAATCCAGAAGCATCATCCTCCACCCACCCCCGCCATTCTCTTCTTTGTATGAAACCGAGGAGATTGGTGATACTGCTAGGCTGGAGAACATCGTCCAGTCCCTGGACTCCAACCGAGACTCCCCTGAGAACAACCCTCTAGTTCTTCCTCTTGTACCAGCCTACGATAATCCGGATTCCCCTAGCCCAGCAAATTTGCCCACTGCGCCGAGGCATAGTAACCCCGACTCGAAACAGGACGGCTCTCGTTGCCCCAAAACCCTTTGTTCCAAAGAAGAAGAGCTTGAACCACCACCAGCTTATTCAGAAGGGCCCAGTCCCCTTCTATCATTTAATTATCTAATGGCGAGCGCCGGAGGAGCGTCAAGCATAATCACCCAAGTGCAACAGGGTGGACCACCCACAAATGCTCTCGGAGGTAACGTCCACCTCATTACAGGCTTAGGATATGGTGACCTGACCAGCTAACATGAAATCCTCCCAACAAAGATGTTGGCGCGGACGAAACAATTACAATGGACCTAAGGTAAATACAGCTCACTCCCAGCGCCGCTACCTTTCTCGGCACTGACCCTTAAGCGAAAAAGGGGAACCAGATTCGTTTTATCAAGAGATGAACTTCTCACTCTACCTGAATTCGTTCTTCTTTCTCTTTTCCCGAATGGATTGTTCCCCGAAGGTCATATGGGTGGTTTCTCTGAAGGAGACGCAATCCAGGTCGACGTAATATCATCCCCCTCCCGATCGAAGACCGGCATCACTAATCTGCCCTCTTTAGTATGATCCGGCGTCGCTACAGTATATGCTAGATTTTTTCCGAGACGTGGCTCGTTCTATCCCGGAAACGCAGCTCCCTTCGCAGGACGGGGATGGCTTAGCGGAAACAAGAGATGATTCGTCTCGAAGAGCTGGAATTATTGTCCTTCGGGAAGATCTTGACTTCTACGCGATCCCACCAAGAGAGGATATATCCCCGCGAGAGATGGTAGAGGTAAAACGAGCAGCGTCCCTTGCGCTTCTCAAGCAGAATGGCATCTTCTCCGGACTAAAGCGGAGTGACGAACCCGGAACCACAGAATCCCATTTGATAGAAATGCTCACAGCCGGGTAAGTTAGCTAAAGCTACAAGTATCTCATCACCCAACGACTAACAATCCAGTGAAGCGGCTTCAATCGCGAGGATAAGTGGGGCCATCGCGCAGGTGAGCCCAACAAGGCCGTTGTATGCAGTCTAGCCCTCGCGCGTCTTCGTAGCGATATACGAGGCACAGAGGTGGGTGGTAGTGTTGTGGGGATGGCTCAAAAGCTCCTACTTTTCTGGCGAAAGCCTGCCAGAAGATGTTGGTGGGAGGGCCTAGAGCTTGACAATATTGAGGGGGTTGACGGCAAATTGAAGGTGTGGATTCGGCGAGTATGGACTCTCGAGATGAGCGTGATTGGTCTTCAGTGAGGTAAAAGGAAGCAGGAACTGCGTTGAATTCCCTTGCCTCGCCTTCGTATCAGCCCCGCCTATAGTCAATAACCTCTTACATGGCGGACATTGTAACCTGCAGGAACTGCATACATTTTGATAATTATCCCTCAAATGCTCTGCATGGTGCCACACTATGTACTCTAACTTTCTCAAGACCTCATGTGGCTAAGGTACATCTAGCTAAAAGAATAGAGTTTGTGCCCTGAGAAAGCCCACCATGATAACGGCATGAGAGATAGAGTGTAGGGTCATTCAATAGCATCAATTCCCTACTACTCTTCAATTGACTTGATACATTCCCATTCTCCGCTTAGATTTTCCTTCCAGAGGGTGACTTTATTATCAGCACCGCTGGCTGCAAGGACATTGCCACTCAATGACCAACTAACTCTCCATACAGGGGTATCAAAGGCCAACGTCTTACACGCCCATGAGCCACTAACACCCGAATCCGATGTCCAGATCCGAACGGTCTTGTCTTGGGATGCAGAAGCGATATAGGACTTTTGTAGGAGGGATGGTGACCAGGCAACATCTCGGACCCAGTCCGAATGCCCAGCAAGGGGTTCAGACTCCATAGTATAGGCCTGGCTGGCAGGGTCATGTACCCAAATCTTCAGAAGATTGTCACAGCCACCAGTCACGAACCGTCGGGTTCCAACAGCATCTAGTGTAGGTGTGCCTGCCATCAAGCTACCAGGGTTGGTAGCGGGTGCCCATGAGACAGAATTAACCCCTAAGCCATGAGCAGGAAACGACCTATGATCAAAGCTATTGTCCTTGAACTCTAAAACACTCGCATTACCATCCGACGAGGCGCATGCAAGGAGGCAACCTGATTCGTGTGGTGACCATGAAACAACGTTAACAGATGCTTTGTGCAACGCAAAGTCGAAGATTTTTGCCACTGGGAGTTCTGTTCACGCCAAATGAAGACCTTTCCATCATACCCAGCGGAAGCCAGAATATTGCCATATTTTGGATGGGCCCATGATACACCAAACCGCACCCTCGTGACTAATTCGAAGGGTGAGCAGATAATAATATTAAACGTGTCAGAGAAGGTAGCACTATACCCTTTAAGCGTCTCCAAGAGTCGCTGAGAATCGCCATCCACCTCAAAGATTTTTATTGTCCGGTCGCTAGAGCAGGTTGCTAGTCGACGGCCATAGTAATCCAGGACCGCATCATGCTATTCGGATCAAGTTAGTTTCTAGAAAGAGGACGGCTTGTCTAGACGCTGGTTATCCTTACAATCATTTCATCGTGTCCCGAATTGGGCAGTGTGGCTGGAGCAGACTACGATTTGGTCAGAATACAGAGACTAGCAGAGGGGCAACAAGATAACTGACCATCCTCAACATGAAGCCCAGAGCAGTGAGATAGTGAATATGGGTAGAATAGAGGCAGCAATGTGGAGCGAAGGGGAGAGCAGCTCGATAAATAGGGCCTGTGCACGATGGTCGAGAGGGTGAGCTCCAAAGGTAGAGGGTGACAGAAGAAGCCAGTTGGCATTAGTTAGCTAATAAACTCCATAACTTCTTTAAAATAAAAGTAGGGCCCTAAAAGTAAAGAAGAATAGCGGAAATTTTTAAAAATTATAAGATAGAAATATATTATATATATAAGCTATTTATATATAAATAATATTTATTATTATCTTAGGTTAAATATATTTATATAGAATTTTATACATATTATTAAATTTTATAATTTAATTTATATATTTTAAATAAAACTTAAGAACTTTAATATTTTATAGATAACTTAAAATTATTTTATTTAATAATATTATTTATATAAGCTATAATTATTTTTTTAATTTTTGAAAGTAAAAGCTTTTATTTAATAATTAATTATAATTATTATTTTTAAAGAATTTAATTAAATAGAAATATTCTAAATATAAAGTTATATATAACTATTAAGTTTAATATAATATAACTTTATAATATAATATTTAGAAGATAAAAGGTATTTTAATATATAGAAAAGTTCTAATATATATTACTATTATTAATATATATATAAATAATAGAAGCTAATTAGTAAATATATTAATAAGTAGATAAAAGGATAGTTAATAGATAAATTTAGTAGTTAGTTAGCCTTATCTATATAATATATAATATAGAAATAAAAACTAATTTTTAATAAAGTTCTAAGGCTAGAATTAGTAGTTTTCTATACTTTATTATATAAATCTTACTACTAGAATATAAAAGCTAAAAATAGAAAGGTTATATCTTTTCTAAAATATTTTATATATTAACTATTAAATAATAATAAGAGTTAATTATAACTAGTTATATTAATTAAAAACTATAGATTATAAATAATTTTACCTATAGTAAACTTTAGTTTACTAAAATAGCTAATAATATTAGTAAAAGTTCTTTTATTATCTTTCCTATAATATTTCTATAAAAACCTACTTTTATTAAAGTTTCTATAAAATATATACCTATTATAGTAATAAATAAACTATAATATATTATCTAAATATTTTAATTAACTTTGAACTATAACTTATAAATATCTTTAAAAGTCTAAGATTATTATATATTACTTTAAATCCCCCTCTAAATTTTATAAAAGAGGATTAATATAAAAACCTTATAGATAAATATACTATAGGAGGTAGATAAACCACCCTAAAGCTATAATATAGCTATTAGAGATTAACTAAGGCCTATAAAGCCTATAGTTAGAAAGATAGCCTAGCTTATTAAACTAAAAATAATAAGAGAATATTAAGATAACTATTAATAATATAAAAGAAAGAAGATCTACTAATATAGAAAACTCTTTAGATTAGAGATAGATTAGAGATTTCTAAGCCCTCTCTAATCTAAGAGGATTTATTAAAGCTAAAGGAATAAAAGCTTTAGAGAGTAGAGAATAATTATAAAAATAATAGAAGGAGAGCTAAGAATAAAGAAGAAGCTTTTTAAGTTAAAGTCTAATCTATAATCTTTCCTCTTTTTTATAATAATAAAAAGCTTTTAAAATATTATAACTTTTATCTATTATTATCTA
Source organism: Parascedosporium putredinis (assembly GCA_949357655.1). NCBI lineage: Eukaryota > Fungi > Ascomycota > Sordariomycetes > Microascales > Microascaceae > Parascedosporium > Parascedosporium putredinis. The sequence goes on along the minus strand of CASHTG010000020.1, from coordinate 1,659 downwards.
TGAATTTTATAATATTTTACTATACTTTTACTATATTTTAACTTATTATAAATCTATTTTTATTAATAATATATAATTATAAATTTACTATACTTTCCCTCTTTTAAATTAAATAATAATCTATTTAAGATTTTACTATTATATCATATTTATTATCTTTACTAATATTATCTTTTTCTCTTCCCTTTTATTATATATTATTTTAGCTTTAATATCTTACTTTCTAATAACTTTATTATAACTCCTATTAAATCTAGCTATCTAGTTATTAACTTTAATAAAATATAATTAACTATATTTTCTATTTATTTTAAAATTATAATTTATTTAAAAGCTCTTTTTATAATTATATTTTCTATTAACATTTTATATTGTCTTCTCTTTTAAAAAATTAGATAACCTTTTTTATTATTATTATTATTATATATTATTTTTCTTTCTATATAATATATAATCTTTCCTCCCTTTTATAATAATAAAGTAAAAGGAATTACAAATATTAAAATTTTATCTATTATCTACTTATTTTTATATTATATTTATAATATTTGGCAATATAGATCTACTTTTATTAATAATATATAAATATAAGTTTACTATATCTTCTCTCCCCTAAACTAAATAATAATCTATTTAAGTTCTATTATTATATTATTTCTATTATCTCCTTTATTATTACTCTTTTATTATATCATTTTAACCTCTAAACTTTAAATTTTTAATAACTTTTATTAAAATTAACTATCTATTTATATATTTTAATTAAATATAAATAGTTATAACTACTTTATTTTTTATATCTTCTATTTTTAATTTTTAATTTCTCTAAAAGTCCTCTTTTTTATAATTATACTTTTTATTAATCTCTTTATAGCTATTCCTTTTATTAATATTTTTATAATTACTTTTTCTATTAAACTCTTTTATAACTATATCTTCTATTAATCGTCTATATTACCTCTTTACTATAAATAAGTTAGATAGCTTTTTACTTTTTTCTATCTCCCTTATCTTTTATTCTCTCTTCTTTTCTTTTCTTATCTTCTATTTTCTATTTTTATTTAATATTAATATCCCTATTTTATATAAAATACTTTTTATTATTTAAGCTTTTTTTCTATTTTTTTCTTCTAGATAAGGTAAATCTAATCTTCCTATTTTATAACTTTTATAACTTTATAACTTCCCCCTTTTCTCTTTTATATAAATCTATTATTATTAACTTATCTAATAATTATATTTATCTTTTATATAGTAAAAGTTATTTATATAAATAAACTTAACTTATTATTTTTAGTTTTTATAATTATAATAGTTATAATTATAATATTTATAGATATATTATAGATATATAAACTATATTCCCCTTATAGTTTTTAATTCTCTACTTTTTTTCTACTTATTATTTTTCTTTTAGGTAATAATAATATTAAGAATATAAAAGTAATAGTCTTAGTTTAGATTTTAATAGTAAGATTAATAGTATCTTTATAAATATTACCTCTATTATATATACCTTAACTATTATTATTATTAACTTATCTATCTTTACTATTTTCTCTATATTAAAGGCTAGCTATTATTATTAATAGAGGGGGCTATTACTAGTAGAGGGTTATTTATCTCTATAGGGGAAAAAAGACCTTAATTCTTAATATA